>CM060561.1:42961943-44393193 GCA_030625065.1 Alectoris magna | reverse complement strand
GTGGACCTATTCATTATCTATATCCTAAGAATCTAAAAGACATTTCAGTGATATCCTTAGGAAAAACAAAACAAAGCAAAATAAAAACAGAAAAAAATGCCCCCAAAGACTACAGACTGTAATATAATCATTTTGGCAGCCAGCTTAGTGTATTTCAATGGTTTGACTTGACATTTCTGATCATATAACACATTCATGGAATAGAAGAGCATATTTTTATTTCTATGAGCAGTAGAGAAATCCTTGAAATGAAAAGTATCAAGTAGTCTGCCCATAAAAGACTAAGAATTTTCATATTTCAGAAATAATGCTTGCACTTTGGTGTAATAAAGACATTATATCTCTTCCTTTAAATAGTGCCTGTTTTACTCAAAAGTGATATAACTGGAACTCTTCTTCCTTAAAAAAATGTAAACTGTGCACTGAAGCTTTCCAGTTTAATTCAACACAGAACATGAAATATGAAAATAAATTAAGGATCAAATTTGCTACCTCACTGAACCTAGAACATGTCATTTGTGAAGCACTTGCATATTATTTAGATTACTGGCTAATGTAAAGAGAAGACATGGCAACAGTGAGATGATCAGCAGGGCATACATTTGAAAGCATGAGAAAATAGCGAGATCAATCCAGAGTTAAATTTTCACTGTTTGGATAGAGTTAAAGTGTTTGCATCATTTGCTTTTGTTTAAAATCATTTCCAACACATAGCACATTCTATCAATCTGTGTCTTCAATTTTGATGCCCTAAAATGTCATAGAACTTTCACCATTCTCTAAAAAAGTTATGTTTAAGTCTTGATGCTTGGCTTGGCTGTCAGAGTAAGCTTTATTACAAAGCAAACTTCTGATATTAACCTCTCTGAAATGCTGGTTGACAGATTTAAACTCTGATTAGCTTCTTATAGCCATGTCTTCTAAAAAAAAGTTTATAAGTTATTCAAAACCTAGGCCTTTACTTGCCTGTTGAAACAGGAGAAGACAGGAATTTTTTACATACCTTCATTGTTCTTTTTGTGCAAAAGCACCTTTATGATAAAAGACACCGAATAAAAACACTCTGAAAGGCCAAGGGTTCCTGCTATTTAAAAGAAAAACATCAGTGTTTCTCTCATTCGTGCTCAGCAAGCTTGCTGCTCCCTTTCCCTTTCCTTTAGATACGAGTGCTATCACTCAGCAGTGCTATTCAGCAGACCCAGGGGAGGCAAATGTCAGTTTTCCAGATGGCAAACAGCCAGAGTGGTGGTGCCACACTGAAAAGCATTGAGCGAATTATATGTTGTGGAGGCTAAAGAACATCACTTCATAGCACACCTCATATATATGCTCACTTTACAATCACTGATGAAGTAACCAGAAGAGAAGTCTCAGCAACCCTTCTCGGATGCCTGTTGAGGTAGTGTCAGGTTTCTACAAGCAGCTGTTTGTATTGTTAATTTACAAAAAGGAAACATCCTCTTTATGTGAAACAGGAATTTAAATGAAAAAAATTTACTGCTATCAATCTGGCTTATTTTCAGCTGAAACAGAGACAAGATTTATGCTTCATAAAACGCTATTTAGATTTGTTAGGTCAGATGGACACCTCATACTGTTAAACACTTTTTGCCCCTAGAGCTCAAAAGCAGTTGTACAAACATAAAATCTTGACTGGAAAATTATTTTAATACAGTTAGTATATTCTATTTTGGTATAATTATTAAGAGGACAAGTTATTCGGTTACTTGACATTGGGTACTGGTTGGAAAAAACAAACCAAAGCAAATAAATAAATCCACTTTTTTGGGTAAAGAAAGATTAAAATTCTGTGATTAGTCTAATTTTGGCCTTCAGCAAAAAAATTATGGAAAAAAGACATAAGGATAGACAGCATGACCCACTAATGGGTGCAAGTAGCTGGAGCAACACAACCAACCACCTGTGTAATTCTCTCTCCATCTTTTTGAAGATGCATGAAGAGCCCCGCATAAGTTGTTTTAACATGCTCTTTAAAAAGATCACTTATTATTTTATTTTAACATAATGACAGAAATATATAAGTATGAATAACGGTCCTTTTAGGAAGGTTTTAATTTTTAAAAAAGAATACCTTTTTATCACAAATAAATATATATATTTTTTAAGTGTCATGCATTCAAACTTCTGAATTGCTTTGAAAGTGAACTATTTGAAAGATAATAGTGAGGACATTTTAACTGCATTCAGTTGCAGTCCAAGTAATTTTTTTCTTTTAATTTGGTTTCAAATTAAAATTCCAAACAAGACAAAAATATATAACCTAAAAAGTTCATTTCAAAGTGGACATAATTCGTGTGTCAGCAAAAATTCATATTCTCATATTCAGATGATCACCAAGGTATTGTTTGAGTGTTTATTTGCATGTGACTGCAATTACTGGTTTGTATTCACACAAGAGCATTTATACATACATTTGTGCATATTTGTTCATGCATAAAGTTCATTGCAGCTGTTGCAGTTGTAATTACAAATTTGATATTCCTTTGTCATGTGAGGCCTATTCAAAATAAATTTTCATTACTCTGTGATCTGGTAATCATTATTCGTGCTATGTTCCTTTGGCATCCAGCCAAGATGTCAAAAATTACTAGATTCTCATTTTCTAAAAATAACTGTAATAATGTTGTTGGTCTGATCAAGGCGAAATAAGTAAAAGTAAGTAAATAAATAAATAAATAATCTGTTCTGGAGAAGAATCCATCCAAGACAGAACTAAGTTTTAAATGGTTTTGAAAAGTGGCAACTTTTTAACTGAAAAGGCTTGGTTTATATTTTTTGTGTTTTACATACTGAGCAAATCCGATGCAGATAGATACAATTCTTCTTCGGCTGGTTTCTTGCAGAGGTTATCTACCATATTATGAAACAATAAATTTCATTATTTATTGCTTTTCACCATTAAGAGTTTAATTATTTATTTGTAATGTATAAACTGCCTGCTTTGTCAACCATCTACTCACTAGAACACTAGAGTTAAAGCTTATATTTTGTGAAGGGGGGAGAAAAATACACATTTAACTGTAATTTTCTACTTTGTTACTTTATTGTGAAGAGACTCTGCTGCTCTGAGCTGTTTCCTGAGATGCAAAGGGGCTGTTTTATTTTGTGGCTATTTATCTATTTTTCCACTACATACTGTTAGTGCAATACCAGAAAAGAATATTGTTGTAATACCAGAAATGCTTTCAGCGCTGCTTTGATCAGTGTGAACAGCACCTAAAACACATTTGTTCCCTCTATCCACTGGAGGTGCGTGGGCAGTTGACCGTTTTGTTTTGGATTTTACAGATACAGACATGCATTCTCACAGTGCTTGAACACTACTTTTTAAAACTGTTTTTCAGCTTACTTATGTCTGCTGGAGACAGTGTCACACATATGACCTCTCCTCTTAGGTGGAAAGAAGATAAAAGAGCGACAGTCAGTAGACTGGAAAAGGTGACTAAAATGATTTAAAGCAGGAGGAATAAATGACCTGTTAATGAAATGTGGCCAGTAGTGTTATAGTGCCTCTTGAACCTCTTTACACTGTGAAAGAAAACAAACAAATTAATTAGAACTCAAGTAGAGGATAAATTATTCTTAATCTATTGTGAAGTTTTTCTTTTTTTTCCCCTCAAGATATTTTCATCTAATTGCAGATAGATAGAATTAAATCATCACATACAACTACTTAATACTTACCTTGCCTTTTCCTTGCTGCTTTACATTAAAAGGTAAAAGGTCAGCAAACTCTAAAACTCCAAGAGTGCAGCAGTCCTGAACTGCAACCAGTTTATAACTTCTATTTCTGTAGGTTGTTTTTTTTTTTTTTTTTTTTTTTTTTTTTTTTTAAGTTTATTATATCATTATTGTACGATCTCTTTTTCTGATCTAACCCATTATTCTGCAGAGTTGGAGAGGGCCAGTTCACAGGTGAATGCTGCCCCAGCTGCCCAGAGTATCCTATTCTCTGAAGTAATCACTTAATGGGTATTAAAATCCATTACAGAGTTCATTGGCTCCCAAGAGTATTAAGTTCCTCAGCACTTGAAAAACCCCAGAAAACTGAATGTTTTCATTGGAATGTAGGTCTAGAGATCAAAGACGACTTTCCACACTGTTGCCAGAAAAATATGGATGTACCATACTCCAGGATCATAACAGAGGATGCAAAATGCTGGCAAAGTTAGTCCTCAGCATTTTTCAAGGTTTCTGGAGAGGTCTGCCAAATCCAGCAAAACTAATGCTTCACGTAAAACGTGGCTGCAGATTCCTTTGCTAATATAGTTTTCCTGGGACCTCTAATAGATGTCTTCTGTAAAATACCACTGTGCAATATTTGAAGTTCTTGCCCAAGCACTCACATGCTGCTCAGTGAGGAATAGCGTAGGGCCATGATGCATCCTTGGGCTCTACCCACCCTTTCCCACCATGGCAAAGTAAAAGGCTCAGGAAGGAAAACTCCTGTACATTATTACATTCTCCCCCTTCTCTACATCTAGTGAGCTTCACAGTTTTTAATCATATAACCACAGAATAATTAAGGTTGGAAAAGATCACTAAGATCATCTAATCCAACCATCAACCTATGTCCTTCAATGCCATATCTACATGTTCCTTGAACATCTCCAGAGATGGTGACTCTACCACCTCCCTGATCAACTTTCTCCAATGCAGCACCACTCTTTCTGAGAATAAATTTGTCCTAATATCCAACCTAAGCCTTCCCTGGTGCAACTTAAAGCCATTACCTCTTGTTCTATCACTAACTAGCCAGAAGAAGAGGCAAGCACAAAGGACAACTGAATAACTAGTTTCATCTCACTACAAGACGTCATCCCAAAAAGGCAAGTAGGATTTTAGTTTAGGGAACAAACAGACGTCTTTTGGTTTTGGCTTTGACTCAAACTGCAGGGTGGGAAACTCTGAGAGGGGCATTTGTCTTCCTGAGTTCTTATTCATCTTAAACCTAAAGGCAGGAAATAGGAAAGCTTCTCTTGCTCAACTTCCCTGCAGTTAAGAGCAACCCTAACATACACAGCATGAAGGTACATGGCTCCTATATAACATCAGTTATATTTGCAGGCATACGTGTAAACACATACACACTACATTAAAAAAAACACAAACAACAACAACAAAACCCCAAACATTCACAAGATAATATTATAGGAAACTGTGAGTTTTACCTTCCTTCTAATTCTGTCTGTTAACTTCTGACTTCAGTGGAATCTACTGATATATATATATATATATATATATATATATATATAATTTCTATTCTGTTCTTCTATGACTGTTTGGGAATTTTGAGCTTTCATTTCTTAAATTTGTGTGTTATCAGTTTTCTCAGTAGGGTGATAGCTACTGCCTTTCTAGCTATCTTTTAATGCAGAAATACAGGACAGAGAATCTTTCACTTAATCCTGGGGTATGACTGTGGATGTTGTGCATATATAATAACCCACCCCTCCCCCTTTCCACTAGCAACCTTTCCTCCCTGAATCCATCTTACACACTGACTTTCTTCACAGCAGCTGTCCTTGATAACACTTAAAAAGTGATTATATCTATTGCCAATTTGGGTAAATTATTAACATCAAAGCTAGCAGCAGGCTCCCTGACATTAAATTTCAGGCTTACACTACCAAAGAAGGACGAGCTGGGGGAGAAAAGAAGAGGTTGAAGGAAATGGGTAGATTAGGGTTGGTTGTGGGGAATTACAAGTAGATGAAAAGAAAATTAATCAATAAGAAAATAACTTCAAATTTTAGCTAGTATAAGATATGCTTTTCTGATATGTTTCCAATAAATGGTAAACTGTCACAACAAAGAGCACGGAGAGCTGAAAGACCTACAGTTCAGCCTGTGCTGAGGCACTGAGGGTTAAGGAAAATTAGTATCTTTTTAACCTCTTTTTTCAACTCGTGCCTTAGCAGGAGCAGTCAGCTAATGCAGTCACTTCTTGCTTAACAACAACTTGCTGTTGCTGAGGATATTCAGCAAGGAGTTTCTAACTGGATCCATAAAACAAGCAGTTATTGAATTCTATGAGATGAACGATGAAGATAAATTGGGATATGTCTAAATGAAATTAAAAATTATTACCTGTACAAAATTCAGAGTGTGGCTGGCTGTACCACCAAATTTGTGGTTAACACTGTTAGGAATTAAAGGTATGTAACTGATAAAGATGGATGTCTCACTTTCTTGGTCTCAACCTGCACCTTTTAAAATAAATATTATAATAATTGATCCCTGTGAATGATGTGCATGTGCTCAATGATGCTTGATGTATGGCACTAACTTCCTGCTTCTGGCACTGATGGATGAGCTTAGTCTTCCTATAATGAAAAGATGGTCAAACTTTCAATTACACATATCACACCTCCACAGACAAAGCACGATGAAAATGAATTCGATGCTATTCAGCGACTGCCATCCTAACGTTAGCAGAGACAAAAAAAAAAAAAAAAAAAAAGATTTAATCGAAAGTCTCTGAGAATGAAATAGGTACCATTTTATGTTAACTTGTGAATATATTACTCTGTGGCATTAAATGAGAAATGCACACTGCTTTTTATTTCAGAGCATTTATTACATTACCTCCTCTGGGATCAATTGTGCCAAAAGTGACAGACTCATAAAGCACTCTGGGGAAAACGGAGGAAAAAATATCCTACTGTAGGAAAGGAAAATTCCTCACTTCTTCAGTCACATCTTGAGGAACAGCAGGAAATATCTGCCATACATTAGTATGTGAAAAAGGGAAACACAAACACTAGGGGATTCAGCTATTTTTTATTATTACGTGTTACTAATTATTCAAACATTTCAGGGGAAGATGATGCCATGTTTGTAGCAGCAGAATTTTTCGAACTGTGATGAGATTAGCTATAAGTCTAGCCCTCATTTCCCCTTGAGTCAGTCATGCAAAACAGAAAATTCAAAGATAGTAACAGACGTATACTCACTCAAGAGTTTTTCCCAAAATAATGTCTTTAAAAGTTAGTTTCTGCATGATGTTTCATGAGTATTCTGGATATTTTCCATTTATATCTAATGTAATCATATTTAGTTCATTACCTTTACAAATGTTTTGGGGATTATTGCAGGAGTTGTTCAAATTAATTTGTGATTTGGATAGCTTATTTTATCAGCCTAATAAAGACAGGACGACTATTTTCAAGGTTCAATAAAGCATTACAATTAGGTATCTAAGTTTTCCTTGCAGTCTTTTAAAATGAAGTTGAAGTTTGGAGAGGCATTCTACTGAAAAAATACTGTCAAACAGATAGAATACAATTATTCTAGACTCAATTGCCTGTATCACAAAAGGACAAATTTCATTCAGATTCTCTTTGGTGCCATCTGAGATGTGAGCAAACATGTTTTGGGACAACAAGGAACATCCTACTGAAGAACCTAACACAACTGACTGGAGCAGCTGTTGCCATTCCTCCCGTTCCCTCAAATCACACACAAGTCTCTTTCAGTTGAAAAAATACTTCTTCACCTTAATTTGTACCTTTCCTTACTCTTAAATGTTCACCCCAGGGAATCACAAGCAAATGATGAAAACAGTAACATTTTTATAATTAATTCCAAACTGAGGGACCTTTACCAAATCTCTTATTTTCTATGGTCTCTTTTTGTTTCTCACTGAATTATTTTTAAGCCCTCCTAATGGACAAGTTCTTCTGTACTTTTATTTATCCACAGTACTTCAAAGTCTTCCTTCTGTACCTTTGTTAAGATAGGACTGCACTAATTAATATAGAAATTAGACAATGAGCTAGCAATTAATTTTGAAATGGGATGAAATTAATTTCAGTTATTTTCTATCCTATTCCTGACACAGATGAAGACCATTACCAGATGTCCTTTTTTCAGATCCAGCTGTGTGTGTGCTGGGTCTTGATACTTCCAGCTACTCTCCACAGCTCACCAGATGATGGACACTATTTGATTTAACCCTTCTGAAATGGTGTGTTTTGAGTACTCCTTCCATGCCTTTCGTAGGAGTTAGAGTGAGTTTGGCAGAGTAGCAGTAGTAAGAAAGTGAATACCAGTAACAGTCTCACATGACACAGTCATTTGGAAATGAATATCAGTTTGCTGCTTGTCTTTTTTATTGTTAGAGCTTCTTGGGTAGAGGTTTTCATTAAGATGCCCACAAGAATTTCTTTTTGTTTGTAGTGATTAATACTAAATCCAGTAATGTAATGGATCTGAGCACTAAGAAATGTGAAGAGATTGTTTTCTAAGATTGGTTTCCTCTCTACCCTCTTTTATGAAAATGCATAATGAAATGCATGGTGGGCAAATTCTGTCTGAAGGGTTTAAAACCTGCACTGAACTCTGGCTCTATGTGGTGCGGCAATATCTTGTCTGCCTTTTCTTTCTACATCCAGATTTACTAATCAAGCTCGGGAAAATTAATAAGACCCTTCTGGACTTTTACAGAAGTTTCTGTTTATACACGTCAAGACAAAGCTCCCTTTTTAGCCTATGAATAATGATCATCTGCTATATTTCTTTTAACATCATGATTCAAAGAGTCAGTTCATGTTTAATTGATGAAAAATACCTCTATTACTTTTTATGGGTATTAAATCATGTAAGGTTAATTTCTGCATTCAGTTACATCCGTATTAGTAAAAATATTAGATAGCACTCAGAGATCACAACTGCTTTTACCATCGCATAAGAATTCCTCATACGCCGATAAGTTTATTTATTTTAATGTGTTACTCACTGGATCCTAGATCTGACTGCCCTCTGTAACACGTGCACCACTTCAGTTAGACTTGTCTTCAACATGACTAATAATTAAATTCTGTAAGGTATAATGATGAGTAAGTTTGACTTGGAATTGAGCAGGTCCTTTTCTCAGGAGGACGCTTCCTTTCTTTTTAATGTGATATATTTTACATTTTCAATATGCTGTAAATTTTGTATTTTAAAGTACATGCTAATGTATGCCCTACCAAAATTTACAATTTCTTTATAAATAAAGTCATAATATTTATTAGAAGTATCCAGATATCAGGAACATTATATTGTGTATCCGGATGTTTGTTCACCAATATATTAACTGTATAGTAAATCTGTACTTGAAAGAATTGCGAAGCAGTCTTAATCTGTTTAGTAATTTCAGATAATTTATAAGGAAAAAAAAAAAAAAAAAGAAAAGCATATTTAACAGAGTTTTAAGCAATGTTTTCAATAGTGACTATTTTTGATCTTTGATGTTTAGTAATGGAATAGTTATTGTTGCAACAGATGTTAACATCCACAAAATAAGATCAGACTAGTAAAGGTTAGAGCTAACGTCCATGGGAATGAAAATTGGATCAGATCTTGAATTTAAAATACACAAATAAATACCTAGAATAATACATTTTTTACAAAGGTTCTGAAATCTGTCTGATGAAATACTTTTATGGTATCTGACATTTCTAAACACATTGGAACCTCACTAATGTCAAGGAAATATAATATGTTGAAGAAAAAATCTACTAAAAACATTTTAGGTTTTCAGGAAGAATAATATTGAATGGCAATCTGCTCAACAGTGATACAGCTGTCAAAATGATTTGAAGGAGGTAGAGAATTACTGAAGTTAAGCAAGTATCTATCACTTCAAGAACATTTTAGCAAAGATAATATCCAATAAAAATATACATTTGACCTTTTAAATATACTAAGTCATTCCAAAAAGTATTGCATTTCGCTGTAGTCCTATAATCACAGTGCAAGAGGAAAGAGTAGCTTTATGTTTGGCGGTCATATTGAGAATGATGAGGTTAAACACTAGAAAACACATTTGGTGAGATGGTGTTTATGTACACTGTACTAAATAAATAAATAAATAAATAATGAAGGAAATAGAGGGTTGGCTTTGTATTTCTATAAGTTCAGGCCCAGATGCTTTACACTTAATCCATATTAGATTTTGGAGGGCATTAATTGAAATGGTAATATATATGAAACAAAGATCACAGTCCTCCTGTGGTAAGAGTGTGTAAAACCTCAAATGGAAACAAATAATGAAAGGCCCTCCTTGTAAACTTAATATGGCTGCCAAAAACACCCGTTCTCTCCACGCATAGAGGCTACCTAGATAGGAATTGACACACTGTGTGACAGACAACAGAGCTGTACAAAGGCAAAAGAGAAGGCAGGTAAACAAATTGGTGCCTACCATGTGATGAGCTTTTGTATGGAGCAGCAGTCTCTCTTTCCCCATGCAGACGTGCAGGAGGTCATGTAGCCTCACTCCTTAGTGTTAGAGAGCATGAGAGTGCTAGACACTGTGCTGTGAAAGGAGCTGAAATATAACTTACAGGAGTACATAACTTTTACTTCAATTTGTCAAATATGCTATTATTAGCTACCTCTTTTGAGACAGGGAAGTGCTGTTTTCCCATTTTTACAAAGACCTAAAATATCAAAGTTATGACTGAAAATACAGGCTTAAATGGATTAAATGCAGTCCTGTCAGGGAATTTGAAATCAAGCCTGAGGCTAGTGTCCGAAGTATGGGATTTGATCTACAGTACCTGTTTTATAATTGCCATGAAGAAGGGCTTCTGCTCCAGGAACATTATTCTTGCAAGCCTTTTACTTATGGAAAGAAAGTAAATATTAATATTTTGCACTTTTTTCACTTTAAAACAGTACTAAATAATAGATAAATTGCGGTTTGAGTTTAATAATAATGATTTATCCACATAAAAGTGAATTTTATACTCACACAAATAAAACAAAAAGAACAAAGTGTTTCTAAAAAAATATTAATGAGTTTATAATATGCCCAATTAAACAATATAATTAACATGAGGGAAAAGTTGTGAAAAATAACTTGAAATATTCCTTCGGTAAGAAATGAGTACAGGAAATGCACTCTAGAGAGGATTCAGTGCAATGTGGCAACACTCAGTTTAGTTCATTTCATGTATTTTACATGAAGTTTTATATTTAAAGGGAAAAATATATATATTTCATTTAGATCAAATGTTGAGACACAATTCTGATTTTGTTGATGTTCAGATGCATCAAAGTTGGTGGGGGAGGATAATCCTTTTATTTATGTATGTATCTATAGTCTTTTCAGAAACTGTAGCAAAGGAGGTGCAGGTAATTTCTTCTCATTATTTGAGGGCCGAGTGAGTTTTACCTTGATGAAGACGGGAAGACAGTCACTTTCTGATAGCAGTTCTCCTTTTTCATTTGCAGTCGAGCTTTGCAAGAGGTGCAATCCACTGAGGAAAAGGTTATAAGATCAAAATAGGATGTGGATGGACAAATATATGTTACATGGTGGTTCGTTTCATGGGGTACATACTATCCTCCCATCAATTGCTTATATTGCAACAAGGCACTCTACAGGGATTTGCCAAATCAGTGAGATGAACTGCTTACATGGGAGAGCATGCAGAAAATCAGTATGCTGTAATTTACAGGGTCATGATAAATCTCAGATACACAGAATGGCGAAAACATCCTGGACTTAAAAAGCATGAGGTATAATGGGGGAGCTTACTCCTTAGATCTGATCCTCTTCCATGGAGAGGCCCAATATGACCCAAGATCCATCTTATTCAGATATAAATGCAAGCCTTGACCATAATCTTCTTTTCAGTACTCCCAGCATCACTGGCAGTGTTACCAAGTTTTTTCTTTAAAGATAGCAAAATGACCATAATCCTTGACTTATAGATTTTGAGAAGTGTTGACTCTCATATCTGTATATACTATAATTTCTCAAGAAGCAAATTACAACCCTAAATGAGCCATGTAGTCCCATGGTAAACTTACTAGAAAATTCTGTCATACTATCTGTGTATGCATTTCTAAACCTCTGCTCTTTTCAAGAGGATTTTAGAGTCAGGATCCTGCATACTGGAAGTCTGGACTGTCTTGACAGTGCAACAGTATAGAAGGGGAAAAAAAAATAGCAGAGATCCATCACTGACAACATTTTATGGCTTTGGATAGGTTGACACCAAATTATAATGCAGGGTAATCCTTTCAAAATGACAGAACATTTAACTGCCAAGAGAATGACTCGATGAATATGAGAAGTCTAAGGTGGCCATGGCTTTCTTAAGGACTGCATGCTATCAAGTGACAAATGTGGCTAGAAAAAGAAAGGATCAGTGCATTTACACAAACTTTAACCTGCCCCAAGATAGGTGAAATGTAAGATTACAATCAATATATCTTTGGGGTAAAATGATACTGAGCCTTTAATAGGCTAAAATATGGAAGCCATAGTTGCATAGAGAAAAATAAGTTTTCCTCACTGTCTCTCTGGAATTATATATTAAATATCAAACATAAACACACGGGAATGAAATTGTGTGAGGCTGTAAATGTACTGTCTAAATGTTTACTACTACTAAAAGAAATACAATGGAGATACGGAAAAATTATTCAAATTCATTGTGGGAGAGTTGGACTAGGTGGGCTTTGGGGACCCTTCCAACTCAGGAGTTTCTCTAAAACTTGCTCTAGGATATAAGAATATTTCTCTTAATGTAAAGTGATAAAATAAACCCATATAATGGACAGATTTTATCCTGAGGTGCTATAGAGGAGTTCCAAACATAATTCCAGAATATAATATTTACAAGGCACAACAGAAAGGAACTAGGCTGGTTGTTTAAGCTGTGTGATAGGTGTGTAGTGTGTTTTTCAGACGCTTTTCTATTTCAGTGGTGTCAGTTCGAAATCTGCTCCATCTTTGTATGATATACTGAATGTTTAATAAACCCAACTGTTATTAAAATGCAAACTTAAAATCCTTTTTTTCTTCAATTAATTAAAAAAAAAAAACACCAAATAATCAAATAACAAAATCAACAAAAAACCTCAAAACAGCTGATTGTTCTATGCTAGCCCACTGCAGCTAATATAGGAAACTAATATAGGAAATACTGAATGCTGACTAATGGTACAGGAAATATTGAATCTTATCCACCCATCTCTCCTATTTTCCAATTATAGCTGTCTTAATTCTGCATGAGCATGAGGATGATTGATTTCTTCTTCACTGCCTGTCATAATTAGGAGCTGATTGTAAAAATATTTAGTTATGTCTGTATGCTTTTTCTTCTGCTCCAGAAAAGCTTGCTGAGATCCGGGCTGAATCTCTCATGAAGTTTTATTCCATAACAGCCAAGACATAAGTAAAATGTCTAATTTATTATTATTATTATTATTATTATTATTATTGGCTAATCCTAGATTACACACATTGAAAAAAAAAAATCTCCTTTCTAATCTGTTGCTGGAACTGCTTGATGTCAACCTCAGGGAAAACTTCATACAAGTTTGCCATTTTCTAAGAAGTACAAAACAATACAAAAACTTCATTTAGCATGTGAACAGATGAGTGTGATTTGTGCTTTATTGAAATGGCTAAGGAGATGTGAGAACTGACTGAAGCAACTGAAGCTTTATTTGTGATTCTGGCACTTGTAAGTATGCCCTTCACTCTTGACTCAGAGTCGATGGAAAGCTAATAGAGCTTCTGTTTTCTTCATGCCTATTCTCATACATCTTGTAGGTCCATAATTATCTTTAAAACACATTCTGCTTCTTCAGATGTTCTTGAAATTGGGAGAACTAGACACATGACACGTGCATAGTCAGTAATTATCATATACACATTTTATCCTGTATGAAACTAAGCTGAAAAGCAAAAGGGTTACAAAAGTGGAAAATATTTGGCAAAGACAGTGGATGGAGATTGAATGGAATTAACACGCCTATGAGTAGGAGGAAATTTGTACTACCCGTACATATTTGCCTTTTGATAGCTATGCAATCATTTTAGTCTGTACATCTGGATATGTCTTTCAGATGTTCAACCTCATTAAAAGCTTCTCTTTAAAAGATGACTTGCTCTTCCTGTGGTGCTGTCTTTCCTGTAATAGGATTAGAATTAAAGGAGCAGCCTTCATTATTTCCATCTGCCTTTTACAGAATTTATCCATATTTCTCAGTTTCCTAATTCTATTTACAATTAACTTGAGTGATAGGACCTCCATAATTTCCTTGGGCAATGACATTCTCCAAATAACTTGCATCCAAAAAACATTCACTGGTGCATTTATTTCCTGTTCTGATAGAATCGTAGAATCATTTGAGCTGGAAGGAACCTTTGAAGGTTATGTAGTTCAACTTCCCTGCAATGAACGTGTAGACACATACAGCTTGATTATGTTGCTCTGAGCCTCATCCAGCCTGACCTTGAGTATCTCCAGGGATGCATCATCCACCACCTTTCTGGGCAACCTGTCTCCGTGCCTCACCACTCTTATCATAAAAAAAAACCTTCTTCCTTATATCCAGTCTAAATATTCTTTTCTTTAGTTTGAAATAATTTCCCCTTGTCCTATGACAGCAGACCCTGATAAAGAGTCTCTCCCCTTACTACTCACAGCCCTCCTTTGGATACTGAAAGACGGCTATCAGCTCTCCCTGGAGCCTTTCCTTCTCCAGGCTGAACAGCCACAGCTGTCCTCTTAGGAGCAGTGTTCTATTCCCTGGATAATTTATGTGGCCCTACTCAGGATGAAACAGAAAAGTCCTTCAGGAATTTAATGAAACTAAAATTTACTGCTGTTTCTAGAAATAATTATGAACTACTGAATGTTATTTATCTTCAATTATCTACAATTTGTAAGACAACAGAAGTGCAGAGGACTAATTTCTATCTCTGTATTAGAATTGGTTAGCTTAAAAAATAGGTGATCTACCAAAATACTATAAGAAATTCAAAATACACTTTTAGTACTTTCATACACATATACATTTGTTAACTGTTTCTTTCGATTTTTCCTCAGAGAAAATATAAAATATCAGGAAAACGATCTTGAATTTAGTGGGCTTGGAGCAGAATACATTTCTTTTAGTTGGTGGCAGATGAATATCGAGCCACCACTCTGAAACACTGCCACAATGCTGACTCTCAGTATTAATGATCAAAGGATTTTCAGGAAATTAAGAAATCCCACAAAATCCTAAGAAATCCTAAGAAAACTTCCAGAATAAGAAACTTAGAAGCCTTGGGAATCTTCCTTGAAGACATGGATACATCAAAGTTCTGTGAATCATAGAGCCAAGGCCCTTACAGCTGTAAAAAAAAAACAAAACACCTCTACATTGTTGAAGAACCAGATACTTGACAGTTTGTAACTTCTGACAATAACTGCAATCTAATTTCAGCATTTTACAAATGAAATATTTATTTAACTAATTAATTTGAAATTTAACTTTAAACGTTCTTTACTCTTAAAAGCTACTTTGATGATAATATATATATTTTTAATTTCTTAGGAAAAGAATTTCTTAATTAATTTCTTAGGAATTATATATTTTAATTAGTTCTTGTAGATCCCATATTGTAGGCACATTAAAAAAAGTAGAAACTGACAAGTAACATGATTCCAATTTTCAAATTGAAATATTAGACACAATTGAAAATAAATTGATTTCAGACACCTCTGAAGTCCAGGATTCAAAGCCCTAAGCTAAAGTATTCCTAGTGTTTTCCTTGCTTTTGAAGGTAATAAATATTAAAAACAACAACAACAACAAACAAACAAACAGGAAGACCTTCCCTTGCAGTATTTTCTCTTTTGCAAAGTCAAGATGTTTGCAAGGCGGCATTTCAGAAAAGGATTTAGACAGAGGTTTTTTTTAACTCATTCTGCATGACTGAAGATCTTGTTTCACAAGGGTATAATGATCTGCACAGTCCAGCACCAGTTTCCTTAATAGATTCTTTTCTCTTTAGTGTAGCTAAGCTTACAGTTTTTTTCTCCTTCTGTTAGCCATGTGCCACCTGCTTCCCCTCTGAATTCTGAGTTTGTCCCATTGCCCTCACCTGCAGATACTGGTGCCTGGAGAGACACGCAAAAGTTGCCATCCTTCTCAGCAAAGGAACAGCCCAACACTAAATAGACCTATGTGACAGAAAATTTTCAGCTCCAGAAGTGCCTGGTAAGGGTACGATAGTTGTTAATAATAAATAAATAAATAAATAAATAAATAAGCAAGCTTGACAGGAGTTCTTTAGTATGTCCTTGGCAAATATTTGCAGAAAATGACGTTGGGTTTTTTTTGTATGTTAATCCCAACTATGTCATGAGCAGTTTTATCTGTCAATTGAACTTGTAAAAGGCTATTGCTAATCTTGTAACACAGGGCCTAGTAAAACAAACACAGTTTTCCCTATACTACATTATACAGTTCATTGAAAGACAAATGCCGTCTTTAGCTGTGAATCCATACTGATCCCTTTAATACTACCCAAAGTAGAACTTTGTTTGGGATCTTGGCAGAGCTCTGAACCTAACAAGGCTCAAAACTGCTTTTGGGGAGATGGGGAAATGGAACTTATAGGTACAAATTTTAGAGGAATTGACAGCTATGAATTGAGTAGTCTCTCCATACAGCTACTTAATGTAACTCAGGAATAGTCAGTGTTCATTCTATGTACATTTTGCTTGCACATTGATACATTTGTTGAGTTGGCAGCAATTGATTATATTGTTGTTCTTTTGAATCTCAAACTCTTAGCTTCTGCAGCCTCCCTTAGTGCAATACATATGAAAACAGAAAAATTTAACCTAACACTGTCCATTGTTAGTTGAGACCTTAAGTTTGAAAAGAACTTTCTTAAGATATCAACACAGTAATGCACATGATCAGATTTTATTTGATCAAATTATGACAACAAGAGTTCTCAGGAATAACTGAAAGGTGGTTTGACCTAGGTGTTGTTGTACTGACAGTCTTTCCCTTCTCTTCTTTAATTCCCAGAGGAATTAATATATTATCTGCAAGACAACACAAGCTACAGAATTTCATTTAAAGGAGAACTTATGCGCTTAGTGTCAAAGACTGATGTTCTTGAGTTAGCTGAAACTACACAATGTTTGAATAAAGATCAGTAATTTGGCTCTGAGGAAAGACTTCTGCTGACCCTAGGAATATCCTGGACTTCCTGGAAGTAATATTCTGCACATTAAGACTGAAATCAGAATGACTTAGTAACAAACCACCAAGGTCAAGAACAACACCAATTCAAAACATTTTCAGAAAAGAAATCCTCCCATACTCTACCCCTCCACCCACAGTGCAATAGCAACTGATGTTTTCTGATTCAACTGTAAGACTATTAACTTTCAAAAAGCCTGTAGAAGTTATTTGCAGCCACATCACATATTCTCAGCTATTCCTTCTGTGTTGCCAAACTAATCCTAACTCTGACCAAGAAATAAATAATATGATTATTATGTTGAAATCTGTTCAGTGAATATGTAAAGTTAAAAAGAAACGTGGAGCTTAAATTTTCTGTTTACAGTAACTACTTACTAAATGCAGAAACATTAATGCTGATGGCCAAAGGTATTTCAAATGTTCCCAAAGCTTTTTGGAAAGAGTTACTTAAAAGGCTCCCAGCTGTATCAAATTGTGCTGAGCTAGTTTTATCTTGTTGCCATAACTTCCTCTTTAAGTAGAAAAGAATTAATCAGAAAGTTCCCAACTGTGTCATGAGATTCAGGAGTACTACACTACCAGCCTGAAAGTTTTTGCTGGATCCTCCTGATCAAAATCATGTCAGACTGGACTTAGAGAATTTATTCTTCTACTTTTTTCTTCTTTATTTAATTATTTATTTGTGTGTGAGGGGGGCAACCTATTGAAAAACTTAGTGGAAGATTCTTGGAGAGAAAACTTAGGACTAGTGTGTTTCCCTCTCTTGTCTCTGTGCACCTTCTAAGGCAGTTTGGTGGTAAGGTATCTGTAATCCAAGAGCTGCCTCTCCCAATTCAGAACAAGACTATTCACAAGACTGCAATGTCTTGTCAGTTCTCCCTTTTTCTTGCATGTGGTGCATTACATCAGAAATTTACTGAATTGAACATGCTACGTAGCATGCCTTTTTGCACCCATGGAAGACTTTCATTGTAGGAAGATTATGAACATAGCCAGAATTAAAAACAAAGCTGAGATCACCTCCAAACACCAGTACTTCATGACTTTAGCATTCAGAGGCAACACGTCATCTCCGCTTTAAATTCCCCTTTTTTCTAACTGAGCAGATATTAATTAATAGGCAACTACATCATCTTTGGCTTCCTTTTCTTCTCTATAGAGCCTGTATACCAACTCAAGCAGCATGTCCAATGAACAGGAAGAATTAGAGATTTGTGTGTAGCTGCAGGACCACAATATCACTCTGATCATGGACACATGGTGGGACAGTTTATATTACTGGAACTCTGTCATGGATGACAATATCTGTTTCGGGGAAAACAGACCAACAAGGAGAGGTGGTAGAGTTGCTCTTTATGTAAGAGAATAACTGGAATGCATCGAGTTCCACCTAAGAATGAATGATGTTTGTGGGTGAGAATTAAGGTGCAGACTAATAAGGGGCTGCTTGATCAGAAAGAGGAAGTTGATGAAGTCTTCTACAGACAGCTGGGAGTAGTTTCACAGTCACAGGCACTGGTTCTCAAAAAACGCTTCAAGGACCTTGATCTTTTCTGAAAACCAACACTGCTAGACATGCACAGTCCAGGAGGTTCCTGCAGTGTGTGGAAGATAATTTTCTGTTACAAGTAATGGAGAAGACAGTGAGGAGAAGTGTGCACTGGACCTTGTTCTTACAAACAAGGAAAGACTGGTACAAATGTGAAGGCTGGAGGGAGCCTTGGATGCAGTGACCATGGGATAGTGATGTTCAGGATCTTACATGGAAGAAAGAAGGTAATAAATAGAACTGCAGTCCTGTACTTCAGGAGAGCCAACTTTGATCTCTGCAAGGACCTACTTGGTGGTGTTGCGAGGGTTAAAGCATTGGAGAGTAAGGGGATCCAAGAGGGATGGTCAGAATTCAAGCACCATTTCTTCCAAGCTCAATATCAGTGCATCCCTAAGAGTAAGAAATCAGGCAAATGTGGCAGGAGACTACACAAATGAGAAAGGAGCTCATGGAAAAAAATGGAAGAAGAAAGTTTATGGAACTTGGAAAAGGGGTCTGGCCACTTGAGAGTAGTATAGGAACATCATCAGGGCATGCAGGGATGCAACAAGAAAGACTAGGGCCCACTAGGATTTAAATCTGGTGAGAAAAAGCTTCTTCAAATATAACAGGAATACAAAGATGAGGGAAAACATGGGCCTGCTGCTGAATGTAGTGGGTGCCCTGGCAACAGAGGACACAGAGAAGGTGATGTGTCAGTGGTTGACTGGCTGGTTCAGCCCAGTTCCTTGACTAGTGAAGTGGAAGGATCTGCAGATCTGCGCCTCTGGAAAGGGGAAAAAGGGGACCCAGGATAATTAAAAACAGCAGCAACGATCTGAGGAGAAACAAACTGATTTACTGAATATGGTATTGGAATGCAAGATAATATAATACAATATAATTAGAATTGAAGCTAATAAATCAAATACAGTGGGAGATAAAGTGTCTGAAAAAACTGAAGGCCATACACTAATGGCGTGCGGTCAGGACAAGCAGAAGAGAGAGAGCCTGACGATCAAAAAGAGGGATGTCACTTGACATACCAAGGCCTTACATGTGTTCCCCCTGAGCAGGAATTAGAACAGTGAACAGTCTTCTGGGGAATGTACTTCTTCCTCTCTTCTGGACTAATCTTCAGGTGCCCAGAACTGGAGCATTAACTCTTTAACTCCCAGTGCACTACATGATGTTATGATGTAGAATACCAATAACCAAAAATCATAAAACCATCACATGAATTACTGAATGCCTTCTTTCTTTCAGTCTTTCGTGCTAAGACTGTTTCATGGAAATTCCAGACCCTGAAAGTAAGAGAGACAGTCTAGGGAAAAGAAGACTTCCCCTTGGTTGAAGAAGATCTGTTCAGAGATCATGTAGGCAAACTTGACAAACATAAATCCATGGGCCCTGATGAGATGCAACCCCTAAGTGCCAAGGGGGCTGGCAGAAGTGAATACCAAGCTGCTCTCTTTATCATCTTTGAAAATTGTAGAGAATGGAAGAGGTGCATGAAGACTGGAGGAAAGTGAATGCCACTTCAAACAGTGCAAGAAGGAGGATCTGGAGAACTACAGGCCAGTCAGTCTCTCCTCCACCCTTGGGAACATGATGAAGTAGTTTATTCTGGATGTCATCTCCAAGCTAGCAGAAGAGAAGAAGATTACCAGAAGTAGTCAACATGAATTCATCAAGGGGAAATTATGCTTGAGTTATGTGGTATCCTTCTATGTTGTTATGACCAAATGGATAGATGGGGTGTTGTGGTTTTGTGATTTTTGTTGTAGGTATTCCATATTAGAACATCATGCAGAACACTGGCAGTTTAACAGTTCATGTTCTGGTTCCTTTTTGGGCATTTTGGTTTCCCGGAGGGGAGGGGAGAGGTGGTATCCCCGGAGGACTTGGCGAGAAGAGGAAGTGGGGTGGAGCTCCAGACCGGACCCCAGCCACTCTCTGGCCGTCTCAGCTCGCTGCGGAGAAAAGCACGTGCTTCCCGTGCTTGCACTGTCGTGGTTTGACTCGTACTTTGGGTACTCTTGTCTCTCGTTTTATTTGATTTGGTTACATTTAGTAAATTACCGTTCCTCCTCATATCATTGCCATTGTGTTTTCTCTTTGTTAAAACTATCTGCTTGCTCTCTGCCCTTCCCCCTCTTCTCCTGGATCGCACAACAAACGCCTTCCTCTTCCTTTTTTTTTTTTCTTCTCTCCTTTGTCTCTCCTTACATCTTTTTACATCTAGGGATTATCCCGTGGCAGGGCGGGGGAAAGCAGTGAATACTGTCTACCTTGACTTCACCAAGAGTATTGACATTGTATCCCCTTACATCCTCCTGGGTAAGCTTAGGAAGTCTGGTGTAGATGAGTGGCCAATGAGGAGGATTTAGAACTGGCTGACTGGCACAGCTGAGAAGCTCAAAGGGCTGTGATCAGAGGCACAGAGTCTATTTGGAAGCCTGTAGCTAAGCAATGTTACCCAGGGGCTGATCTGGGTCCAGTCCTGTTCAACATCTTAATCAGTGAGCTGGATGAAGGGACAGAATGCACCTTGAGCAAGTTTGCTAATGCTGGGAGGAGTGGCTGACACACCAGGAGGCTGTGCTGGCATTCAGCAAGATGTGGACAGGCTGGAGAGTTGGGAGGAGACAAATGTTATGATTTTCAACAGGGGTGAGTGCAAAGTCCTACACCTGGAGAGGAACAATCACACGCATCTGTGCAGGTAAGGGGCTGACCTGCTGGAAAGGAGCTCTGAAGAGAAGGACCTGGATGTCTGGGTGGACAACAGTTTGGCCTTGAGCCCAGCACTGTGCCCCATGGCCAGGAAGTTCAACGGGAACCTGGGCTGCATTAAAAAGAGCATGATCAGCAGGTCGAGGGAGGTGATCCTTCCAATCTTCTCTGCCCTTGTCAGGACACGTCTGGAATACAGTGTTCAGTTCTGGTCTTCTCAGTTCAAAAAAGACAGGGAACTTCTAGAGGAAGTCCAGTGGAGGGCCACAAAGATCGTCTTCCTCATGTGGAAAGGCTGAGAGACCTGAGGCTGTTCAGCCTGGAGAAGACTGAGACACTTATAAGTATCTAAAGGGTGAGAGATAAATGAATGGGGCCGGGCTCTTTTTAACAGTGCCAAGTGACAGGACAAGGGGCAGCGAGCACAGATGGAAACACAGGAAGTTCCATATGAACATGGGGAAGACCTTTACTTTGAGGGTGACAGAGCCCTGGAACAAGTGCTTTCCTGTGTCAACTACTCTAGTAACCTGCCTTGTTAATTCCACTTTTAAAGCAACTAAAGTATTAAAGCAAAGTTGTCACCAGATAGGGAAAAATACTCTGACCTTGTGACAGAAGCAGCATGAAAAAAAATGTTAACATAAATAACATCTGCAAAGATGTGAGGAACTGAAAATAATCTGTTCTATTATAAAATATCTCGCAGAGGAAGCACTGTCATTCCTAACTGCAGTAATGTACATAGGTTGCTCCAAAAGTAATGCCTCCTGTATATTTCCTTGAAAAAAAAAAAAAATAGGTACAAAGAACATAATGGCACTATTTGATAGAGCATATTCTCAGCTACAAAACAATATTTTTTTCAATGTAGTCACCACTATTAACTATGCATTTTTAACATCTGTATCAATGGTAATGACCAACTGACACTTTCAGCACTTCTGAAATGCACTGTCCTTCACCTCACTGTGCTCATATCCACCACTTGGTCTTCATAAATGTTCAGCAGTGTCAATGAATGTCCATACATGCCATTTATACCACATGAAGGAAATCAATTTCTATGCCAGACACCAATTTTTCAGTCTGCCCTTCTGCTGCTGTCTGCCACATGGCAAAGAAATATAATGGTTCAACCTCTACTGCCGTACAACCAAAATCCACCTCTGACATTGTGGGGCAACATAATGAAATAGGAAGCATTACTTTTGGAGAAGCTGTAGTCTATTATGTGCAAGTAAAAGATGTATATTTATATATCCCAGTGAAACTAGGAGGATTTTTTAACCCCACCCATTAACATAACAAATAATTTCATAAAACTGCCATTTTATTTGAGAAAATAGTATGAGACAATTTAAAGACTACTGCAGTAGCTCCAACTATATTACTTCCTTAGTGGCACCACACACTAGAGTATATATTATTAAAACCTACTGTACCTCTGCTTTCCACCAGGACATGAGCAGTTCATGCTACAGGCACTGCACAGGTGCAATACTGCTAGGAAGACTGCAACACTGTATCAGGTGACTCAAAAAGGATGGCAAGTCTGTTAATATCTTCCATTCCAGTGTAAGCATGCTCTCTGCCTTCTCCATTTGGTCCTCTTTTCTTTTCTTTTCTTTTTTTTTTTTCTTTTCTTTTTTTTTTTTTTTTTTTTTTTTGACAGTAGAAACTTATCAACACCACTATTTAATGAAAGAAAACTTTTGAACACTTGAGTACTGCTGGCTGTTTACAGGAATTCATTCAAAACATCCTGAATCTTCTCCAAAGTGAAAATTTCTTATATTCTAAGATAATGAGACATAACAAGAATAATTATCTTGGTAGGAATTAGGAGAAAGAGAGGCATGAAAGTTGCATTAATTTCAGGAGTTAAAAATAATTCATAATATTATTTTGGAGATTGCAGCTTTGCATCAAACTGTGGATAAGGTAGCCATGTCTGTAAATTATGGTCATTGCATGCAAACAATGGCTTCATTTATTGGACTGCTGTACATGTACTTACAGTGCTTGTAATTGAGGATGATTATGGTTAATGATTCTACTAATGTGTACTTTCAAACCAGCAGGACAGTGTAATTTGCATCAAACCTATTCAGTATCTCTTTAGGCATTTTGCCTAGTTTAATCTTAATCCAGCACTTGCTGAAGTGGAAACCTCTAGAAACCTCACAGCTGGCTGAAATAGGAGGCTTTGTGATACTTTCACAGTGCACTCAACAGGAATTAAAGTTTCTGCAGCCTTCTTATCACCTGGACAGTTCCTAGCCTGTCATACTTTAATATGACAAGGCCAAGGTCTTGTGTAAAGGAAGCAGTTGTACTTACTATGACAAAAAAGTAAAGAAAACATCTGTTTGTGAATAGTTAACAATGTATTCAACAAGAAAAATGAATTGTTCCTAAGACAACAGATTTGTATTTCTAATATTTTTGGTATAAGAAAACAAAGCCCGAAGTCAGGTACTTGTTACAAAAGGTAGAAATAACTTGTTGGGGTGCTTTAATGCATATATTTCAGCAAAAGAAGTTTCTCATCTTAGACTTCAAATGAGGGAATTTTCCTTCCTTCCTCCGTTCCTCCCTTCCTTTCTTCCTTTTTTTTTTTTTTTTTTTTTTTTTCCTTTAGTTTACCAAAAAGTTTAAGACCTTAAAGGCATTCCTGGGAACTTTCACAGTAATATGGGAAAATCTAGAAGGTCCTAGCTGTGGGTTATAGATGAGGAACAGAGAAATTAGAGTCATGTCAAAGAGCAAAAAACAAGCAAGGTTAAAGAAGCATTTCAACTTAACTGAGAATATAGCTCTTTTTTCTCTGCAGTTTCTTATTTGCAGATTATATTCCTATACTTTCTGACTTCAGTTGATGTCGTTACTGTGCCTGTGCCTCATTTTCAGGATATATATATTTTTTAATTTTATTTTATTTTTGAATGGTCCCAACTATACTTTTTAATTGGTGATGCCAGTCATTAATTTTCCAGTACAATGAAAACAATTTGCAAGACTGTATCACTTTGCCTTGTTTGATCTAACATACCACCTACTTATACATAGATATATATTCATTGAAATGTTGACTTTTAATTTGGTAAGTTATCTGAGTATGCCTGCAGACTTACCAAATTGCTTGGTATCTGTGATTACATCACTTTTCTTGTCTTCTGTGCTTTGGTATAGTTGGTTGATGTCACTTTTGCTCTTGTGCTAGGCTTTGTAGACCTGTGTGGGGCTTAAGCACTGGGATTGTTAACAATTGTAGGTATGAAGAAGAATGCACAAAACTATTTTTTTTTAGGTTATGCCACATTCTTGTAGGTAGAATAATGCATATTCGCATAATGCTTTATCTCTGCATAGGAAGCACATTTTCTTTGCTTTCCTGGTATCCACTTCGAGACTGACAAAGGATGACTCCCCTTCTCATGAAAACTGTACCTCACTTAAACAATTGAAACTACAACTAACTGTTTTTAATTGTCCTGCTATCTCATCCCTAAGGGAAAAATTAAAATGGTCTCGGAAATCTATACTTAGTATTTCAAATTTAAATTAATAGAATATTCCCAGGCACAGCGAAAGAGGATCTTTTCCTTCTGTTGAAATTTCAAGTGAACTGTAAAGGGAAAGAAAAACCTAAACCTTGAAATAAAATGAGAAACCTATTACCATGGAAGTGCATAGCATAAACATAACCATCTGAGGTAGCTTTTTCTCAAACTACTTGCTGTCTTGTCAAAGAGAAATGAATGAAATCTCACAAAGACTAAATTCCTCATACATTTTCATAGTTGCAGCTGTAGTTTTCAAGGGTTCCGTTTCAAAAGGGAAACAAGTCAGAAATGCTTACATTCAAAAATATACAATGATCCTACAACACAGGAGGAGCTCCAGTTTTTAAGCAATGCTATTGTTTTGCAATCCGGTACCAGGAAATTCTTTTTATTCACTAGATTATAATTTAAATAGCTACATTTATTTTCTGGGAAAGAAACAGTATTTCTGCTCTATGTAAGATGTTATGTTGTCATTGAAAAATATCAGAAGGGTTTGAGAAGAAAGTTGAACACTTGTTTTTAGAGGGCAGAGGGCAGAAGCCATGGTGAGTAGTAGATGTAAATTAACAGAATGGAACAAGAGGTGGAGTAAATTAATAATTTCATTCATATCAGCAAGTCTAGGAAACTTAAAAGTTACTGTATTTTAAGTGTACTTCAGATATCCCTATTTATGCTTAAATTTGTAAAACCCCAATATACATAACTAGCATTGAGATTTTCCCATTCTATAGCAACTCATTTTCCAACAAGGCTGTTTCAGAGGACTGATCACTAAAATTGTGTAACTCAGCAAAATTTCAAAATTGATAAACATCCTCTTGAAAGACTTGGAAATAGTCCTGACTGTGCATGTCATGTAACTATGAATTTAGACTAACTCTGACTTATACATCATAGAAAATATGATGGATATACCCACTGGTTTATTTTTCCCACAACACTTTGCAACTTACTGAATACAAGCAAGGAAAACCACACAAAGTTGTATAAAGGTTTTTTGTTTGTTTATTTTAAGTTTTGCTTTTAGCAGCTTATGTAGTGTAGGCTGAGCATTGTGGTTGCACTTTGCTTTTTACAATGTGACAAAACTTGCGATTTGAAGAAAATATGTTATGATTCATGAAAACTACTGGCTGAATTGCTCCACGGAAAATTAAATTCAGCTAGAGAGACCAATTCATGGGTCATTATATAATTAAATTTCAACTTTTGCAAGAACTTCTCCAGGTATAATCAAAATCAAAACACTTCAGATCTTACGTAAAACTTAACATGCTTAAATTTCAGGCAATTGGACCAGAAAATCTGAACAAAACGCTATCATAGCATGCCATGTGGAAAATAGACACAACTAATAAACAAATTTATGTAAATGTTCCATTGAAAAAAATGTATGTGAAAAATTTTGACAGTCATTATCGACAGAAGATAGTATCTGCAAAGTATCCAAATCTCTTTTAATGATTCCAGCCATCACCTTTCATGAGTAATTTCAATAGTTTATGTTTATGACTGAGTAATTTCATAGAGCAACTATTTCAGTCTTCCTCCAAGTTATAAAAAACACCTACTCAGCAACTGTCCAGTTGTGAGGTGTTGACACGCTGCTGGCAATAGATACAATTACTAACTTTTTATTTTGTAAATCTCATATGTGAGGATGTATAAACTTCTTTTGGATGCAAGGGTTCTTCTGGCTGATGCTTACCATTTCTTAATATTCCTGGAACTTCAGAAAATGGAAGACTGAAGTCTACATTATTGTTTTCATAATTTTCTATATTTCAATATATGACAATACAAAACCAGGTTATCCAACTCTCTATCCTGATCCTGTGCTCAAGTGAAACAGTATTTAGTGCTTCAATATAAAAAAATCTTCAGTTTGTCTTCAAACAGATGCTTCTGTTACGAAAGTCATCTGTAATACATTCTTCTGATTGACCAAAAAAAAAAAAAAAAAAAAAAAAGAAAGAAAAAAAAGCTATTGCAAAATAAACCTTCATGCAACTTCACATGAAAGTCATGTATAGAAAGAGAAATAGATTCTATAAATAGGGAGAATATTATGAACTTCAGGCAATGTCTTCCAAGAATGATTGTTTATTAGAGTAGGTATTAGGTATTGATTATTATCTCACACTCATTATAATATCACTTGAAAGTAGATGATTCATTAGGTTTTACTCTTGTAAGGTAGGTTCTATTCTTTTAAGCTTGTACCTTCTCATAGTCAGTTCCAAACTTCTCAGTGCACTGTCTTCACTCTTGGAATTTGATTGAAATCTGCTTCTTTGTGAGCCAGACTTTTATAAGTTTGTGCAGTGTTAGCAGAGTTAGGATTTTACAACTACTTGAACCAGACTGACTATATGAAAAGCAATTTCAGGCCATTAGATAAGATAATGATCTCAGTAAAGGGACTAAGCAAGCTGAGCCTTTGGGTTTTGCAGCTTTAAAAATGCAAGATCATCCACTTGTGTTGTTTTGAATAGGATTTAATTTCTGATTTTACAAGTAGCAGAGTTTGAATTCCACGGGTATTCATCCAGTGTACTTCAGATGTTAGCCTTTATATAGAGCTTATCATGGCCATGCATGCAGAAGAAATACATTAGGGACTATGAAATTATTGAAGTAAGTCAGAGAACAGATCTAAGAACAAATTGAGTAAAAAATGTGTGATTAAGAAAGGACATCCTATCTTCTACATATTTAAGATACAGACAAACAAAAAATTGTTACACATTTTAAACCATTCCTGAGTTTGTATTGCTGTAAAACATCAAAGTTTTGTTACTTGGTATACTTTACTATTTCAGAGTGGTGTAGTATAAAGGTAGTAGTATAACACCACCACAGAACATCAAATTCTAAAGACTTCTATCAGGATGGCACTGAAACTTCAATGCAGTTGCTTTATTATTACAGAGGTTACATGATGCTTTACTGAGAATCAGCATTTCTTCCTTCATAAAAAACAAAACAAAACAAAACATTCCCTGGGTATTCTGTCTTCTTATGAGCCTGAGGCAGCAGCCATATTACAACAATCTCATTAAATATAGAATAAGAATAAACAGCAGACACATTTCCCTATTAGCATATTATTCTCTCTTCATCCAAAGCCAGCTGGTAACCTTTTATTTCCTGACATCTACTACAGGGGCAAACTGTAGAGAGTTGCTCTCTAATTGACACTGAATCCTGAGCTTCGTGTTTTCTGTGTCTTCTTTCAATAGACAGGGATCAGAAAAGAAAACATTTTTCTGATACCACAAGCTGCTTTATGAAAGTGAGTGTTAGTAGGGGTTCTGATTTTAATCTGTACTGGAGGCGGTCATATCATAAATGCAAATCGCAATAATTTCTCCACTTCCCCACTTTTTTTTTTTTTTTAACTCTCATATATATAAGCTTTTCTCTCAATCTGAGAAGTGCTTCTGTTTGTGGGAGTTATGGGAGCTCTTCCTGTGTGCCAGAGTTGTTTTGTTTTTTTTTTTTTTTCCTAAAAACTTTACTTACAGAGTAAATTTCTGGTTCATGCAGAGTGTGACCTGGATGAAATGTGTAACATACAGTAATGTTTTCTAAATGTATGTACATGTGCATAGCTACCTATGAAAACTGATGTATTCAAAAGAGCTATAGTTTCCAGAGCTATAGATTATTTCAGAAGTCTAGGCCTCCAACTTCATATAAACTCTTTTTGTTCTCCCCCCTGCCCCCCCAACATTTGCGGAACAACAAAGGAAAGAAAAAACAAAGCAAGAAAAAACTGATGTAGAAATAATCTGAAGTTACTTATTATTACCACAACAAAATTATTTTCTTCTTCTTCTTTGTATTTTTTTTTTTTTCCTATTCTTTTTTCTAATACTTAAAAATCATCGGAATGCTTGGAAAAATTCCTTTTACATATAAAATATCCTCAGACATAATAGAAATCACATAGCAACTGTTACTGTTTTGTTTGCATTTTTGTATTTTTGTACAGAATATAACAGATGGAAGATTGAGAAATATCAGGACTCTGGCTATGCACTACTGATACAGAAGTCTTTTGATATAACCCAGTGATCCCCAGCTCCACTCAAGAGCAAAGAAAATGCAAAATTGGCCACAGAAGTCCTGACCTTCAATCATGGGTGTTTGCACTATGGAAGTAACTCAATAGCAAGCCTAGAAGAGCTCTGCAAAAGGTAGCCTATGTTATTCAATCCATAATGTAAGATTCAGGAGATAAAGACATTAAGTGGTCTATCCTAGCTGAAATACCAGAAAAGAGTCATCTATGTTTTGTCTTATTCTACTTAGGATGGGACAAGGGAAGAACTACAACCATGTAACTTTCTTTCAGCACTCTGTTGTCAGATACAGGCAGACAAAAGTCTGGTACAGTGTATCCAACATGCCAAACAAGCCATCTGAGTCCAACCTGACTACACCGTGCTTTGGCATTTGGCATTGCAAAAGTTATGGCTGCTTCCTTCAGGCCTCCTTATGTCTGTGAAAGTGTGCATGAAATAGGCACTGACAGAAAGGGTAGATGCTGAATTATGTCATCTGTACAAGTGGGATTAGTGCTGCTATCACTCATTGCTTTCCAACTCTTCTCCCTCTGCTAATACAATAATGTCCATGGAAGCACCTCACAGTTATTTTCATTCTCATGAATTGAACAGGAAATAAGTTGTTGGGTACATGTTGATCAGTCTTCTGGTGCTTCTGCCTAATAGGAGAGCAAAGCACAAATGTATCCACTAAGGCAGTGCAGTGTTAAAGCTTGATTTCTTTTTAAAAAAAAAAAAAACACAAAATTGTGTATGCTAAAAATAAAAGTAATAATTTTTTTTAGAAGCCACAGTAAAATTTTGATTTTTAATTTTCAGTATGTTCCCAGTATCATTTTTCTCTTTAAAATGTTACTTTAATGATGATATTTGTTAGATCAATGTAGAGGAACTGTTAGGTCAAAGCTTGAACTGTTGATTGAGCTGGTGAAGAGCTGTGGCTAGCCCAGGTAACACAGGCAAAGTGTTTGCACCTGTGCTTCCCATGTGACCAGAAGGGGTGGACCCTAGGAGGAGTCACCCTGGGCTTATATAAGAGCCAGACACTGAAGGGAAGGAGTGCTGTATGGCCAGAAAGACCTTTTGTGTACTTGATGAGTCCTACTTTTCTTTCTGTATATAACTATTGGCCTACCTGTGAGTACTTTGCCTGATATTACCAAGACCCTCTTAGAAGCAATTTCACTTCTTTGTGAGCAGAGCAATTAAAAACTCTTTACTTGTCAAAAATTTTCAAATCATCACTGTACTTGTGAAAGCTTTCTAAATACTTTTCTCAGTAGAATGGTCTGCGTGAGTTTGGAGGGTGGAATTAATCCATGGCTGGAAAATGTTATCCATTACAAATAAATTGAAGTCAAGTCTAGTAGCTTTTGCTGTGGAAACTGAGCTTCAATCTTACATCAGTTTTACTGGAGCCTTTTTTGTAATGTGACTGTCATAAAGATGTTTTTTTTTTTTTTTTTTATGGGAGAAGCCTTGTAGATTATATATATATATATATATATATATATATATATATATAAAACTTCTCAAACTTACATAGGGGAGAAGTCTAGGGGAAAAAAAAATAGCTCTATATTATCTATAGAAACTAGTACTTAACATCACCTACTTCATGGAAGTTCTGTGACTTTACAGGTAGTGGTAAAGACTCAAAAGTTGATGTTGCTACTTTTCTAGTAGGCTTTTGAATATGATTATGGTACAATTCCATTATAATACATCTTTAATGGCAGTTTGACCTAGAAGGCTTCGTTTCTCTGTTCATCTTTTGATGTCTCTGCGAACTACTTGAAATCATAATGGTGTGGTGATTTATGAAAACTTTTCTGTATGACAAGAGCAAGACATGTACCAACAATAATGGTGTGCTGTAATATGTTTTTTAAAGAATTCTGTGTGTTTATTTCTTACTTTTAATCTTGTAGTCTCTGGCATTATAGATGCTATCAATTCCTTGGGATGGAAGCTCTCCTTCTGTTATACCTTTGTACAGTGCTTAGCACAATAGGCTATTTGACAAAGGCTCCTACACACAATAGTGTGTAAATTGTACCTGTCATTGTCTGCTGTCTCTTTAAAATGTAAGAAAATTTATACAAGCTATTTTATTAGTTTCTGCTCAATAAAAAATTTCATGCCACTGCAAGGTTGTAGTGTGTTGTATATGCCTAATAAATAGGCTAAATTTACAATAATGTTATTCATAAAACCAAAGTTATCAAGAGCTTTTATGACAGCGATGTTTAAAGACCATTGTTCAGAAGCAGTAATGTAGAATGAGATGCAACAGATTCAATATGCTACAAATGTAATTATACTTAGGTGTTTATATCATGCCTAGACTTAACTATTTGATGAGTATCTGCCATTAAAACTCAAATATTTTTATTGACACTGGTGTGTCTGCAAGATTGTCATTTCTGCCAGCAAGGATTTGCCTCTGCAAATACTTTTCATTAGTAATTTGATACTCTCTTAATCAAAGAGACAATTTATAAAACAAAACTACTAATTAAGTATTTTACTCAAGTATTCTAAATAAGTGAGATTCAAACAAGTGTTGCTATTGTCTGTCAGTGCTTATTTTCAAAAACGGAAACTACAACATGGAGAGTTTATGAAGAGCTTAAACATTTCTGAGTAAAATATTGTGGAATTATAAAGTCTGATATACTGTGTTTTCTATGTCACTATTGTTTTAGTATAATCACAGACATAGACACAAATTTTTGTAAAAACTGTGTTTGCATAAAATTCTGATTTGTTTCACAATTTCTAAAGTATAGCCACTAGTAATTTATTGTGAAAGCTGGGAATTGCAACCAGTGTTTATGAAAAACAAATTTCAGGTGGTACCTAGAAATGAAAAATAAGACATAAATGAGATGCTCTTCTGTAGCTCACCAGTTGGACAATAGTAACAAATCCGGCTTTGACGTGTAGTATCACTCCTCAGTTCATTAGTTTGCCTGGGTTTTTTAGGTTGACGTGAAGATTTATTCTTGGGGGTGTTATCTTAAATTACCTTTTTCAGTATGTCCCTTGTACTTATATTATTGATGCATAACAATTTTTTACTTTACATTTCTTTCTCCTCTAAACATATTTCCTGGCAAGGATGTCTTGAGATGCATTCTCCAGAAGCATTTTTTTTCTTCCACTGACTTTCTCTGAAAAGGTATTTTTTTTCCAAAAGACTTTACCTTCTGATTTGGTAGTAAGCTGAATGTCATCACAAGATTTCTTCCCCTGCTGCTACAATCTTGTAACAACTCCCTGCTGATAAATCCATTCTCATACTGGCTCAGGGTGTTGTGGTGAAGTTAATACTTGCTTAACTAATAGTATTAGAGAGATGAATTGTGTGTATGTTGCAAGTGGATTTAACCTTCAAGAAAATAACAATTCCATTTTCACTTGCCATTGATCTTGTTCCAGATCTTTCTTTATGTGGTCCAAAAGGCAGCTGTGCATGTGAAGCAGAAACCAAATGGTTCATGGAAGCTGCATCCTGTGTTGCATCCAGGAGATTTTAACAGATTGAACCTTTTCAGAAGGGAGAAATTGCATAGCTTCTTGGTGGTTGTGTTTTTCCTGAATTCTCTGCTTTACAGCCATGATGTAATGGCTGTTTATTTTTGTAGGTTGCTTTTTTAATATGAATTTCTGGAACTTATATCAAAACATTTTTCACTGAGTCAGTGTAAGATACAATTGCTGTGTATATAGTGAAATTTGAGAAGTAGAACTCGCTCATGCTGTCTTTTCAGTTTCTCTTCTGGGACTTTTTCCTCCAAGAAAAGGTTGTATGAGCCAGATAAAATCTGCTGCCTTCTGCTGAACACCTGTTGTCAGCTCAACAGTACATACAGCAGTGTGCCCAAAAGCTCATAGCAACTGTCTTGCTACAGCTACCACACTTTGGCACCGGATTTGACCGCTTACTGGTTTCCACTGTGAAATGTGTCCCTCTGAATTGTCATGCTAGAGATTTTTAAAGGGGTTGTGGTACCTACCAGAGGAGAGTGCTGGAACATGTAGGGACTATGACTCTGTTCCAAGAGCAGCACAGCTACCGTCAGCAAAGCACAATGACTGGGCATGCTGCTGCCATTCTTTTGTGTCATACAGCTGCTTTATAGTAGCAAAAATAATTACCCTCTGTCTCAGTGTTTGTGTTTTTTTTTTTTTTTGTGCACAACATCTTTCTACCTTTGTTCTTCCATTACAAGCAAAACCTAGGATGATTTTTCGCTCTCCGTGTCTACACAGTAGATGTCTGAAGTCCTTTTTCAGCTGTACTTCTCCTACTGGGGAAGAAGAGTAGACGTTTTTTTTCAATCTAAAGGTGTCTAGAATGGATCAAATAAAACATGTTTACATGTGCTTTTTTTCCCCTCTATATTGATTATGCATATATTTTCACAGCATTCTTATCCATTCTTAGACATGGATATCTGCATTGCAGATAAATTTAAATTTCAACAAATTTCCCCTACTTGTTCCCACTTTCGTTACTTTAAGAAATGTATGTTTCATATTTATGTCCTTCTTGTTTGTGTCTGTGCTCTCACTCTAACAAGTGTAACTTTCATAAGACTTTGTGTCCCCTTTGAGAAGGAGATATGTGATACTGAATAAAACATACAGATTCCTTATTACTCTGCATGTGGATCTTAAGATTAGTAGCAATTGTTTGTCAACTGCAGGAACAATAAAGCTTGAAGATAGAAAATTGGCAGCTTTGAAGTATTTGAATCTAGAAGTATGACTAGACTTCATCTTTATTTGATAAAGATTTGATTTCTTCTTTCTGGTAGCTTTTGTTTGTGCATAAAGTATTTGCGTTGTAGAAGAAAAATCCGTTTACCTCATGACTACACTTGCTAACTTATAGCAGGAGTTGGAGTAATGAAATATTTGCATGCTCGATTTATTATGCATAGTGCTTTCTGTTGATAATGACTCTTCATATTTCTGCACATTTGTAAGTGTTCCGAGTTGTGTAATAGTTGCACTTACTCTTTACGTTTCAGTATAGAACATCAGTGGAAATCAGTTTTGCATAATCTGAAGGGAAATTTCAATTTTAATGAAATAAATTAACTAGTCATTCAAATAGTTGCATTTCTGATTGTGTACTGCTACCACCTGGTATGATCAGCTGTCATGGTAGTGTTAGTGAGGAATTTTCCACCTTTGGATGAAGTGTTAAAGCGATGAGTCAGTGGATGAATTAGCTGCGGAATTATCAATTTGACAACCTTTCAAAACATTAAAATAAGTTGTTTCTGTAAGAAAACAAGCAAGCAAAAAAAAAAAAACAAACCAAAACCCTACCTAAATCCTCCTGCTCCTTACTTCCTACTGAATTTTTGAGGAGTGATAGAGCATTCCCTAGGTTGAATAAACTAGTAATTTTAATTGCTATATACATGGAATATAGATATGCAGTCTTCTATACAAACAGAAGTACTGGCAAACACTACATCTGTTGTATATTCTACACAGGCAGATGACTCTGCTAAAATTTTCAAAGAAGTGGAGTTTCTAGAAAGCCAGTATGAATTTGTCATATCTTGAAATCTCATATTATGGCTGTTCTAAAAGTTTTATCCACCTGGATTTAGATCCATTGACCACAACCCTGTGACAGTGTAACCAACTCTTTATCCATGAAATAGTGCAGCAAAAATCAGCATTTACCCAAATTAGAGACAAGGATGTCACGTGGAGCTATGTCGAAGGTTTTGCACATGTCCAGGTGGCTGTCTCTCCGTCATGGAAGGCCACCAAAAATAGTAAAATGCAATATGATCTTGTTTGTTTATACTAGTAGAATCATTACTTATCTTCAAGTACTTATGCAAGCTATAAATAAGTGATTTAAAGCGATAAAGCTTCACAAAAATGGTAAACTCTAATGCAAGTTCTTGAAAAGCCACAGACTATAGTGAGGAATGTCTTTACCATTATAATGTGGAGAGATTTTTTTAAGATACTTTTGCTTTGCTACAGGGGAGAGAAACCTTAACCATAATAAATATTAGATGTATAAATCATATTAGACTACTAGTTCTATTATCTACCTCCTGTTTTCTTTTTTTTTTTCCTGCTTGTTTTCTCAAGTCTCATGTTGGTTCTTTCATCAACCAACACCTACAAATCCGCCTCAGAGCTGCTCTCAAGCCATTCTCTGTACATCCTGTATTTATGCTTGGGATTGCTGTGAACCAGGTGCAGGACTCTTGCACTTGGCCTTGCTGAACTTCATGATGTGGACATGGGCCCACCTCTTAAGCCAATCCAAGTCTGGGTAGTGCTTTCTCTTTCTCTCACCTGCACTGTTCAGCTTGGTGTTGTCTGCTATCTTGCTGAGGGCTTGCACTTGATCTCAAAGGACTGAGTGAGTAAAACTTGTTTTTGCTTGTTTTTACTATTTACAAGAAAGAAAAGCAGGTTGTATTTATCTCTTCCATTATATAGAACCTAGACATTACAACGTGTATATCACAGATCTGTATAAAAGCAACTTCTCAGTGTTCTGTCTCCTAGCAGGAGAACAAGAGTTGCTGTCTTATGTCTGAGAAGGTTGTCAAAGTTAAAATAATATGCCTAATTCAGAGGAGCATCAGTCATCCTGAGGAGAGTGAGAGGATTACAATTCTAGCAAGAAGTAATTTTCCCATCTGGTACTACATGGTCATTCGAGAGCTGAGAAATTAAAGCAGGATTTCAAGACTACGGAAGCTGTCAAACAAGCGAGTTAGGAACTTGCATACTGTTTGTTCATGAGTTCACCAGGTTTTCTTTATTGTCTGCTAGCTGAATGGTTAGCAACAGCATGATCAAGGTTCTAGGAAGAATGTATTAAGTGGTGACCTCTATGCTAGTTAGGCTGTGAAGATTTAAAAAAAAAAAAAAAGGATTATCGTATCTTTACTGCAATACGTGACTGGTACTTAGCTTGCAATCTTTTTCCAATGGTGATAAAGTTTAGTAAAATCTTCCTGAAATGTAGTTTGTGGTTTTTTTGCTCAACTAGTAGCTTAAGTTCTGCCTTCTACTTTTTGCAGTTTGTGAAATACTACATTTATTACTTCTCACAATGCTTTTTAACACTACAGAACTTCCTATTTATCACATGAATTAAGGTTTCATGTAGAATGAAAGAATATCCTGAAAATGACTTTCAATGCTCATTTACTCAAATGCACTCTAGCTCACAGAATTGTCAGTAATACCTTAAGTGAAGGCTGAATAAATGAATGATTAGTGCAGTATTAACAAATTTATTCTATATATAAAAAAGATTACTGACATTTATTTTGAAATACTTAAAATACTGCTATTCAGAAATCTAAATGCATTCAAAGGTCATTCTTATGTCAAAATTTGCCTGTGGAGTGTTTTACAATGCTTCCAATATCAACCTGAACAGAAGTTTTTCTGTTTTCTCTTAGAGTAAGTTTGTTTTTCAATGTTTTCCTTTTACAGATCTTAATGTGGGAATGGAATATATCTTATAAATTCCCTGCAAATATATTTTCAGTGAATATGATGTTCTCATGGTGTGTTGTGAGAGTGAGCAGACCACCAGCCCATAGGAGCTGACTTAGCTGGTCAGCTGAGCCTGAACTTTCATCGTATGAGATGCTTGGTAAATTCAAGAGGAAAATGGCATGGAAACAAGCAAGATTTCAGGATCTCTGTTGTCCTGTTGTCCCCATGCATCCTTAAATTTTACCATAGCTTTATCAGATAAAGAGACAGTCATTGTTTGTGTTCTGCCCAGCAACACTGGCACATAGTATTTATTTTATCCACTGTCGATAACAATTCTTGAACCTTGGGCTATTCTTTGGGCATGTGCCTCTTTTCCCCTTCTACTCTGAGTATGTTTTTCTCCTTTAGAGACTGTATATAATCTTAGAGTTGTAAAGTGCCTAACACCAGAGAAACAGAGTATAATGAAAATTAATGAGCAGGAGAATTGAAAAAAACAAAAACGAACAAACAAGAATCATAGAACTTTTGATCCATCCAGAAGGACAGTGGATTGGGAGATATCTTAGACATTAGTAGAAGACAAGCAAGCCTATGGCATTTTTGTCCAGTTAAAAGCTTTCTTTCTGGTCCTTTTTTTTTTTTTTTTTTAATTAATTTAATTACATGAACCCAAGGTGTAAAAATAGCCAGTTGCTGTCTTTGATCAAGGGAGAAAGACACAAGCCAGATTTATTGGCTGTCTAGAGACCTTATGTTCAGTTTTCTCTTGTCACATTCACACCAATTAAATGTGAGAGTTTATGTGTTGTCCTATCTGCAAAGATGACAGCCAGATTCTTGTCTGGCTCATTTAATTGTCTCTGTGGGAGAAGTTTCCCCCCACTCCTGTAGAGCAAACAGTATTTCATATACCTCCTGTAAAATCTTGTTTGACTGAATAATTCCAAGTGAAACATCTTTTTCAGAGAAAATGATATTTAAGAGGAGGTTGTCTCTCTTTCAAGCTGAATTTTTTTTACACTGAGTTTTGAAATGCTATTAAGATGGAAGTTCAAAAATATTACTAGCCCTACCTGCAAAGATACATATCACTAGTATGTGTTCAGGCCAGGTGTGTTTGCTAGAATGCACCATTTAGTCTCTACTACCTGGAGTACACAGTCAGAAACTGGAAATCCAGTGAAGTTATTGTTCTCCAAGCCAAATGTAAAGAAGTAGGCAAAAGCTTCCTCACTCCTGTATCTGTTTTCTCTACTTGTGTTCTTCTGCGACACCTTTATGTATCTCTTGTATTCAGTTCTGGGGTAATTAGCTACCTAAAGTCTATAGCTATTATTTAATGCAGGTCATTGGTATAAAAGTGGATTCACGGTAATTTGAGAACTACAATACTTGACCACATTATACATCTGGCAAGCTATACAAATTATGGCTTTCAAGTGAAATGTTTTCTAACTTGTTTTAAATTTACCCCTCTACTCAGCTTGAACAATATTTTAAATCTGAAAAAAAAAAAAAAAATCTGTCTTCCAGTTACAATGTACCCATGATTAAATGGAGTGTTCTCCTTCTAGTAGTGTATACTCTATTTTTTGTGATTCTCTTTGTTTTTATCCATTCAAACTGTAAATCCAGTCCTTTGTTATTTTGAGAACAAAATTAATCTGCTAGTCTGTTACAAGCTGCTATAAAATGAAACAACTGAGATCTGATATTACAAGTGGAGAGTTTTAAGCAACACTGATAATGTGCTCTAATGGTTTCAATTAAAAAACATTTCCAATATAATTTAAATAATATACTGTAGCTGCTGAAAGTGATACATTTTTTTACTGTGATGCATGTATTGTGAGATTACATTATAATGTCTTTACATACATTAACTAGTACTACATACAATTACTGCTTCCAACAGATCTATAAGAACTGTCAAAAATAGGTAAGGGTATCAGAATCTATTTCATAATGGGAATACCCCATTATTATTCTGTTAATGAGAAAATGTCTTTTTTTTTTTTTGCTTAATTGGAGGACTTTCCAATATTCTGTACTTTGAAGTCAAAACTTGTTTAAAAGCGTATTTCCTTTTGTTTTTACAGCACTGACCAGTAAAATTGTGATAAGCAAGTGATTCGCTTGAGCGTTTCTTCAAGATTAAAACTTTTTCTATTACTTCTGTTTACTCTGTGTATTAGTCATAAGGTCTACTTTTACTTTCCAAATCATTTCTGCTTTACTGAAGCAGAGGAGGATGTCACCTCTGACTTCCAAGAATAATCTTTTTGCCAGTTACAGCTATTGAGATTTGCTAGAAGTTAAAATAGATCAGTTCATTTTCTGACTGTCGCTACAGTTCAGTGAACTGTCATGTTGAAAATCAAGTAGAGAGCTCCTGAAGAAATGTATTGCATTTGCATCTTAGATTGCTTCAAATATATTCATTTTATGTCATGTTTAGCAGCAGTTTTCAACCAAATCATCAGTACTCCAGTGGGCAACATATGCCTTTTTGGCACTTTCTGTTTATAAAGCCAGCTCTCATTCAGATCATGAGCCATTTTAGGAGGTTGATATTACTTTACAGTTTTAATCACAGAGGGTGGAAGGGACCTCTGGGGACCATCTAGTCCAGGCCAAGTCTGGCCCTGGAACTTGAGAAGAGTGTGGCACAGTGCTGACAAATAATACAGCACTATGACGTATTTCCTTGAAAATTATGCAGTTTTTAAAGACTACAAATTGAAAAGGCATTATATGCAGAAACATGATGCCAAATTTGATGCATATCAAGGAATGTTTCATAAGGGCAAAACAGCAGAACTGAAAGTCTGTCACCTCAACAAAATATTTTTCAGTTAAAACTCGAATGGACTCTGTTATAAAGCCTAGTTATGTGATAGCAAATCTGATTTGAAAAAAAAACAACACAACAAAACAAATCTCTTTTCATGCAACAACAAGCTCACCACCAGGAAATAGAGACAGATATAATGTATTCTGATTTAAAAACTTGGTTTTTCTAAAATCGGTTTGTCTCATCAGACTGCAGACAGGTGAACTGAAGACCTAGGAGAATCTATTGAAGAAAAAAACAATTAGAATAAAATTGCTAATTTCTAATGTTATGCCTTGGCAATCAGTAAAAGTGTTGATGCTACAGAGGTGGCTCAACTTGCCATTTCCATTCAAGGCATTGATAACAAACATTGACACTGCAGAAATGGCTTCTTTGTTGCTACTGGAAGACAGGACTAAATCTACTGATTAGCATGAAGCAGTAAAATTACATGAAAGTGGTTTTCTTCAACCTTTGTCAACATATCTGGTATAGCTACTGCTGGCACTTTGGTGATGACTGATTTAAAAAAAAAAAAAAACAGCTTTATAAAATTTATTGAAGATTATGCAATTACCACTGGTAACTCGCATCTGATGAAATAACATTGAATTACATATCATGGAAACTTATGTGCAGATCTTTAAAAATGGATAATGTCATGCAAATCATTTTCAAAAAAATATTAATCTCATAAAAATCAAGGAATAGAATCATTATCAATTCCAGGATTTCCTTAACTGTATGGATGTGAGTATGCGGTCATCATTTACCATTTGGAAGGAAGGTTGCTAGTGCACCTGAGGATCCCACTGGACTTCTTGGCCATGAAAGCACACTGATGGCTCATGGCCAACCTCTTATGCATCAGGACCTCTTAAGCTGGTCCTTCTCTGCAGAGCCCCTTTTCAGCCAGTCAGCCCCTAACCCATCCTGCTGAATGTGGTTATGCCTCCCCAGATTTACAATTCTACACTTGCCTTTGTTGAACATCACAAGGTTCTTCTCTGCCCGACTCTCTAGTCTGTCCACATTTTGTTGAATGCCGAGGGTCTGTATTGTCACAGTCAATGCTGCATTCCTGATTTATTGCCTTTTTTCACTGAATATAGCAATATCCTTTTTTAAATTAATGTCTGAGCTGGTCAACTTCTCCTGATTTTGTTTTATTGAGAAAAAAAACAAAATCACTGGACATTGGAAACTGATTTTATCTTTTTTTGGCTATTGATTGTAACTACAGGCTGATAGTTACAGGGATTTTTTTTATACTAGCCACTATTTCTACAGGGGAAGAAGAAATTGAAAGGATGAGTAGTGTGGCATTGTGCTAGCTACATGCCAGTCTATTCTTGCCAGTTCCCCATGGCATAACAATGGTTGTGTCAGCTATCAAGAACACCCAACACCCTGATATCTAGAAAAAAAAAAAAAAAAGGGAATCAAATGGTCTGGTATCTGCTTTCCTTGATAAACCTTCAAGGTTATCCTGGATATTGTGACTGGAATTATAATTTCTGAAGCTTCTCTCTTTTTTGCTGTTGTTATTTATTCAGTTCTCCTGACTGTTCCATTGCTATCAATCCTTCCTGCTTTCTGTTTGAGTTCCAACTCTGGCTTTGCCATTAGAGACTTTTTTTTTTTTTTTCAGAACTACTGTGAGCCTGTTACCAAAAAAAGAAGTTAAAAATCAGCATTTTAAATACTATGACATCAACATAAGTTTGTCAGATCTTGGTATAGCTGATGAAGCTGCATGTTATGACTGCTTTTATTCTTCTATTTTTTTTTTTCCTTGCTCTTCCCCCCAGTCTCTCATCCTTTTTGTTTGTTTTCAGGGAAACATCATTGAATTCCAACAAAAACCATCTGCTCAAGCACTTCTCTATAAATTTATCTTTCTTTCTACAAGATGGTAGTAATTACTGACATCAATACCGTCTATAAATCTGTCAAACAATGTAAGGAACTTTATTAAAAATATATCAATGAGTGGAGTGAAATCACGGTTCAATTATTTACGTTTCTGTTCAAATAGCTTTAAAACTTTCTTTGTATTCATCACAAGTGGTTTGAAAGCTCTTGTGCTCGTTGCTTCTTATTTGGAGAAAATAACTAAGGTCCCTGTATAACTATTTAACTGCTTACTATTACGTAGTGAAATAATTGCATTTATAGTTTGTTTTTGTTAAACTGGTTATTTCATATGTCATAGTCCTGAACTGAATATAGAATCCTGTTGATTTTATTTTGAGTTCTAGACTTTTGAGTTTAAGGCTATGAGGTGAAGTTCCAGAGGAAAGAACAAAGATAGCAAAGAGGGCTCATTTAGGCTTCTTTAAACAAGCAAACAACAACAAAAAAAAGCAGTTGGCTTTTTCCTATACTAATAATTTCCACACTTTTGGTAAAGTAACTGAAATTATCTTTAAGTATGACTTCAAAGCTATCTGACTATAAATTCTACACAGATCCCCAAACTGAATAAAAATAGAATCAAACTAGAAGGCTGGACTTCAGGTCAGAATCTGTATTAATTTCTGTAAGTAATCAGAGTTAGGAACAGTCTGTTGAGAAAAACAAGACTTCAGTGCATTTACTGAATATGCTTTGTAAACTCGTATCGTTAATATAATGTGCAACCAAATGTATGAATATGACTTAAAAACACACAATTATTCCTTGTTTTTGGTGTATCAGAAAACATTCTGATCTTTTTCTGCAGACATACATTGAAGTGCAGACTTTTCTCAGGCACGTATCAAGTAGGGATTTTCATAACAAATAATGTTTCAAAATCAATTTTAAGGAATTGAACAGGAGCAGAAATTAACAAGATAATTTGAAAAAATCAGTTGCTATCTTAGTGGCTTATAAAAACAAGTGGTAAAAAAAAATAAGAAAAAAACAACAAACAACAGTAAGTTCTATCTATTGATCCATCTTCAGTTTTAAAATACTGGAATCAAGTATTAAAAGATTTTCATTTATTAACAACACACTTTACTGAAAGAATAAAAAATATTGACATTGTAAGAAAGAAGTAAAGTGGGAGAACTGAGAACAGAAGTAACAATTTCTCAACCTGAAGGCAGTGAAACCACTGAGAGTAAGGATCCTATTCAGAAGCAAAATGCAATAGAAAAGCCTGCCTCAAATAAGAATGCTGGCACAGATACAAGCTAGCATGGGGCTCATACTTATTTGCTATTTTGACTTTCAAAAGTGCCAGTGGGATTATGTGAAGAAATTACAAATGAATTGGTTCTACCATACATGTTTTTCTCTTAATAGTCCCATGATAGTGCTAGCCAATCTGCTATGGTAATTAACTGACTTATTTCAGCTGAGATAGGTGAACAATTAGCATGTATGGGATTTCCTTGCCTATGTACATTTTCATTTATCTTAGGCTAAGAAGAATGTATCATTCAGTATCAATATACATAAAAAAAAGCACAGATTCTTAAATTAACAGCCATAATCCTTATCTAAAGATGATAAAGCAACTATGTGAATAAAAAATAAGTTTCTCGGAAGTGTACAATAGGAAATAAAAAACATCTTAAACATCTTGGATGTGAATGATATGGATGTAATGTACATTATGTTATTAGCTATGAAATCCAGGCTAATAAAGCAGGACTTTCATTTCTAGTTTGTCTTTTTCTCTTTCAGCAGAAGCAGAAAGAGTTCCATATATTTTTGGCAGTGTCCTTCTCTAATGTTCTTCTATAAAAGGATTATTTTTTAAAGACAGACACATACTTTAGTCCCCTGTGTAATCCTTAAACTTCCTAATATATTGTTCTGGGGATAATTACTGTGCTGACAGTAGAATTTTCTGGTGGTGACAGTGAGAGAATTCATAAAGAAACTCTGACAAAAGCTATGTTTTTAGAAAATTTTTAATGCATCATGTTTGACATCAGACTCTGGAATTCTCTAATAAAATACATTAGTTGGGTTATATGTTAATTTGTAGGAGCCTACTACATTAAGCAATCAATGGCTTTATGAACCCTCTAGTGAGGATATCATTATCATGATTTGCATCATACTTGTACTTCTGTTCCTATGACTAAGTACTCAACAAAAAAAATGTTAAAGGTAAATCCTGCTCTGATTGACAAAACATATAACAAAGAGAAGGATGTCATATAACAGCATATACACAGAAGATAAATAAGAAAAACAGGAAGAGTAAGCTTCTTAGACCCTGAATACTGTAGGTAAAGAATTTCCCAGGAGCATAAGACAGGGTAAGTTTCAGGCCTATACAAATGTCATCTGTGGATATAGAAAGGATTATTGCATCACACTGTGGTCTGTAACTTAGCTGGAGCTTGACAACACTAATTCTCTTAAAGTTTCTTTTTTTTGTGAGAGATTACATTTTAAATCAGAAAAGAAATGCTCTTTGTGTTTTATTTCTAAAAGTATAGGAAACAAAACACTCAAAGAAAAACACTTGGAATTGATAACAGCAATGTCAGAATCAAAGTAGGCAGTAGTCTTGCATCTTCTATGTTTCAGGTACTCCATGGGGAAAAGCATTTGATGAAATATAGAATTGTAGTTAGAATCCAGAAATTCTCCTTAGATGTTTAGGTAAGAGGCCAAGCCTTGATTCAAATTTTTATATCAAAGAGCTTCAGAATCTAGCAGATCATTCCAGCATGAGTGTGGTAACAAAACAGAAACTTTATCCCTAACTCCCTTTTGCCATTGATGCTTTCTTTGCACATTTTAGGTAAGTGTTACAAAAGTCATTTTAAACAACTATCTCCAAAGGAATCTAGATATGAATAAAATACAGACAAAAGGTGAAGTTTCTGGAAATTATTTGATTGATGAAATATGGCAATGAATACTTCATTTTCCATATCTGTATGTTCCAGACTCTGTCCACATAGAAAGTGTCTGTGACTCCTGCTCATATCAAAGTTACCACTGCCACCACTGTCTTTTAGCTTCCACTCTCCTATTCTTTGAAAGGATATTCTGCAATTAGCCATACATTTCATAACAATTTTTGAGGGCACAAGTAATATATACCAGTGAGAGTGCAAACCACTTACAGTTATTCTTGGGCTATAAAATCTCAGCCAATTATATAAAGAGAACAGAACTTTATTAAAAGTGTGTCCAATTCATGCTAACACTGATGTGTTGAGAATGAACCTACTGCAAGAGCTTTACTTCAGAAATTCTCAGAACGGATGTAGGAAAACACCCTAGAAACAATTTATCATTCATAACACTAGATTTGCAATACTTGGCATGTGTTCAAGGGGATATTTTAGTTTGCATGTTTAATTGAATAAAAGTTAATATAGCTTTTTAGCACCATAGAAAAAATATACAAAACTTAAATGATTTTGTATTACTGCATGGTGCTTACAATATTTAAGGCCTAGAAGCTAGGGCAAAATGAGAACAGAATAGACACTCAGATAATAACACAATAGGGAAAGGTCAATCACATATTTTTGATATGTGATTGAAAGATGTGGTCTTCTAGAACTACTACTGTTAGTCCATTGTTTACTCCAGTGGAATAAATATGCATGTAGCAATAGAGGAAGGAAAAAAGGGAAGGAAAGAAAATAAAGGAAAAAGAAAGAAAAGTAAACCCCTGCCTATTCCTACTAGTCTTTCACATCAAATACTCATAATACATTCCCCAAGTTTCAGTTACAGTACCTTACACTTCAGAGATGCCAATTTTTTTTCCCTGAAGATTTGGATTTAGAATGATACTTTTTATTTTAAAAAAGAAAAAAAGAGGTTTTCTTTAAATTAGGCTACTTAGTGTCATTGCCATGATTCAACTTTTTATTTATTTTAGTTCTCTATATATGTGATCAAAATTCTCCCTCATCTCTGCTCCTGAATTTGTATAGATAAGAAAGTAATGAGTTCTAAAGAATATTAGTCTATAAATTGAATTTTTAACTGAAAAATAACACTTCACCTTACTGCTGGACAGATAATAATGATAATAAGAACTTTATTCTTCTAAGGACATTTATATTCCAAATTTACATCTTGGTTCAACTTGCCATAAGATGGAGAGATGAGACATTCAGCATTGGATTTGATGGCTAAAGTCATTCACAAAACAAGTGTCAAGAGATAAAAGGTCATTTTCTGGGATTCTGACACTTGCCTGCTTTGCATTCCTCAAATATTTGGTCAGAAGAAATAGAATTCAGATATTCATAATCCTTTAGGGACTTCACAGTCTTATAGAAAGGGTGACTCTAATCCACTTAAAAGTGTACTGATAATGAAATCAGACCGTACCAAAAAAAAAAAGTGCCTGCTTTGAAAATTCACTTTCATTAAGCTGTTTAAACAGTTATTTCTATATCTTTCTTTGGATATGTGACATTCTCCTAATGTTCTTTATAGATTTTCAAAAATACACTATTGAATCATAGCTTTGGACAGTTGTTCTTGTCTCAGTATTTGTTTTCCAGCAGCTTAGAGTTTTGATATGCACCAGAGGAGCATGATCATATTAGCTAATGAATAGCTACCAACACCCTTCAGAATTTGTTATATCGTAACAGAACTGTATTGGTAATTGAACTATGATTGTTTTGTTTGCTGTTATTGTTGCTCATAATGGCAAGGCAGTTTGTGATAACAAAATTATGTCCAAACATTTTTCCTTTCTCAAGTATCCTTTTGTTCACCTTCTCCTGAAGGCAGGATGCTCACTTCTGGGGAAGAAGTTTCTTATGTAACAGAGTCTGCATCTGTGTTTTAAGTCTACCTTACTATAGTAATAAGAGACTGATAATAAGCTGCAAATGCATAATTACAATCAATGTGACAGATTTACAAATGCTTGCACCAGTGTAAGACAGGGTCTTAAGCAGCTTTTACTCACCATTTAGTTTTATGTACCATACTATCAAAAACATATTTCTTATTATTTTCTGTAAAAAAAAAAAAAAAGAAAGAAATAATTAAGGGCTATATTGGCCCACAGCTTACTTGATACATAATGCCAGCGCTGTCTTCCACAAACTAGCCTACCTGCTGATGCTTTGATTCCAGTTACATTCCTACATAACACACACAACTGCAGTACAGTGGAGGAGAGAAGATGGGAAAGGTAGTTCAGCTAGCAATAGCTATTAGAAGCTTCCTTTCTCAGTCTTCTTATTCCAGTTAATTCCACACAAACATATATGATTAATTCCTCCAACGCAATAACTCCTAAACCAGACAACTGATAAAGTGAGTATGGTATATCCAGCAGAGGATACACTGCTTTTACCTTGTTCCAGCTACCATTCCTTCCCCACATTCTTGTCGCTGTTCATGAATGAAGGCTTCATGCTATGGGAAACAGATTATATGACTTGTCTCAGTAAGCACTCATACTACAATAACATTTTCAGACTGGATCCAAGTTTAGCTCCTAAGTGTATGCAATCGTGTGTATGAATAACATCAGTGTTGTCAGTACTCTATTTCTAATTATGTAAGTCAATTATAGTAATAAATTATACTCAAATCATTCTGCAGTTATTTTGTTCTTCTCATATTCATGGACAAATGCTTCAGAAATGTATGATAATTGTCTTAAATGTGTCTGCAAGGTAGTTAAATGTGAGTTTCATACATCTGGGATTCAAAATACCATGAGAAATACAAATTCCCACCTGATCTAATGCACAGTAAATGACTCATAACCAGCCATTAGACAAGCTCTCCTACTGAATTTCAGTACCTATTCCTATCTTACAAAAAAAGATCCTTAAACTTTATATCAGCCATATAAACAAGTTTACAAGGCTTTGTAATAATAAAGGACACCATTATTAAGTAACTCATTGCATGAGGAAATGGGCCGATCTTCTCAGTTCTAATAACTTCCCTCCAGCTCCACTCCACATGGATCTTGCTGTTTTTTAAATAACTGACCAGAAATGGATCTCTGACATTCCTTCCCAGATGGATATCCCCAGCCTCAGTACAGATGAGTAGCTACCCACAGTTCTGCCTCTCCAGCAGCCAACATAAGTTGAGGCAACTATTTTCCATGCCCTTTCTCCCAGTTACAATCTTGAGCCCAAGGCAAGGAAATTAATATTTTCACCATCCTATTTTCTTGACAGTCCTAGTCCACAGTTAATTTGGTCAGCCTTTATGCAACCCAATCTCACCTGGAGCACTAGGATTACTTCTCTCTGGTAACTTCAAATCTAAACTCTTATCTGAATAGCATTTGCCATGCATCCATAATATCTGTGTTATCTTTGAGGCATATGGCTTCAGAACTATGTACCTAGTATGGTTACAATGAACATAAAGACAAAAAGGAAGTAAAGCAGTGACTGTAATCAGTTAAATGAAAAGATATTTTCTCCCTCCCTCCTTTTTTTTCTCCTTGGGGTGCTTTTTTCACACACTCATCATTGTGAAAATATTTATCCTCTCACAAAGTAAACTGCCTATTCATATAACATTTTGCTATTTTACATTTGGTTGTCAAAAGGTGATTTGATTTATACCTTTATCAGCACATCTGTTCCTTGATCTATAGAAGTAACAGCAACATTCTTTTAATTATCTTCGTAAGAATTGGTAGTACATTATTTGCAGCGTTATTAGTTTTATCAGACACTTGTTTGGTGATGAACAACAAAAAAAACATGCAGAAAACATGAGAAATTAGGAGACCTTCTAACACCAAGCAACTGGTATGAACAAAAGTAAAAAGGAAAAGAAAAAAATACCAATTTTATTCTTACAGCTCAGGTAATTTTAAGACTTACATTACTTATGATTAGTTCCACTGGAGTCATTTTGAAGTAAGCGAACTTTGAGTGCATGTTCTTTTTTAGCTCTCTTCTGCAAATGTTTCCGGGACCTCAAAAATCACTGCGAAAACCTCATAGCATAATTATCATCAAACGCAAGTACATTTTCTTCGGTGTTACTACATTTTCTTCTCATACCACTTTCACACTTAGAACGACATACAGTGACAACTGAACTTTGGAAACTGTCTTTTAATTGAAGTGGAAATTCACAACAAAACCCATGCAAAAGGAAGGGATACATTGACTTAATTACCCCAAAGACTTGGGGATTTATCCAAGGGAACATTTATGGCTGTAAAGCTATAATGCAATAGAAAGAACAACAGTAGCAAGGTAAAGTCCTAGGCTACAACAGGTAAGGATACACTCAAATACAGCAACTGTAGACCCAAAAATGAAAGAAAAAAAATATATGCTTACCTTAGAAGGCCTTACATACATAGGAATCTCCAGTGAGATATTCTTGCCTCCACTGCCAGTCCTTAAATAATGTCTGGGAAGGGTGAATCCTGGCTCCAGACCTTCTGGTCACTCAGTGCATTGCATGCACCTGAGCTCCCCTGGGTTGGCCCTACCTTCTCATCAGGTGCTCAATCACTGGTTCAAGCCATGACTTAGTATTTCTGCTATACTGGCTATAGTTTTGTTGAATCAATTTGCTGTTCTTTCTTTTCTCATGTGGTGATTAGACTTTGAATCTCATTGCTAGAAAATGATAGTATGCCCTTGACATGGCTGCAACTCTAATCTGAATCCAGTTTATAGTGTGAATTTCTTCCTATGATTGACATAGTAATTAAAGTTTCCTACCAAAAGGTGCTGAAAGCAAATCTTTAGCCACATAAAAGAGGCTTAATTACAAAATGAGCACCAAGTTCGTGTTTCTTTATCACAGGTAGCTGTTTCCCGAACACACAAACAGTGAGACAAACTCTGACACAAAAAGCTAGCCACAGAGTGTACAGTTGTTATTATACAAGGTTGTAATGGATAGATAGCCTGAGGTTATAAAAGAAGAACTCACCCACACTGAGGCTCACAGCTAGGATGTATGCTCACCACAAAGAACTCCACACAGGAGCAACCTCCAAAAGAGATGCTGCCTTAGTGGTGGTCAGTCCTTAAATGGGATCTAGGAGAGGTGGAGTCAAGCTCCACCCCTTCCAGGAGCACAGCTGAATTACCTTCACCTGTGCTTCCGCAGCTGACCCGTCACTTGCCTCAGATGGTTAATCAGAGGTTCAGGCTGTGATTAACAGTTTCCCATACACAGAGGAAAAAAAATGCAGCTATTAAGCTGTGCGGTTTTCAGCTCAGTTAACAGTAGATAGATAATATTTTAACCCATTGAGAGTCATCTTCTCACTTAGGTTTCATTCTCTGAGTACAAGCCAGTAGTGGTCCAATAGCGCAGCTGGAATGGTTTGAGTCTGATCCCAGCTGAAGGAAAGATGTTGCAAAAACATGGCTTTTCTAGTTATCAGCAGAAGGGGGAAAGGGGATATTAATTCCCTAACATTTTTCAAAGGTGCCATTGCATCTCTTCCTCAGTTCAAATACCATGTGCAATATTGAACTGTAGATTCTACCAATAAATACGCAAACCCTCCAGGGATCATCTTTTACCACTGTTAACACGTAGCACTGAAAGCAATCATATCCTCATACATAGCAACAGTTTCTAAGTTCTGTGAAAATGCAAACAGGAGAACAACAGTTAATCACGGATTTCGGGACAGGATTACTGAGGACTGTATAGACAAAAATACTACGCCTAAAACAGATTAAAGATGCTACTCTATTGCAGGACTGAGTCGGGGAAAAAATAATAATAATAATAATAATTAAAAAAATGGTTAGTGTGTAGCACAGCATGATACATTATTATTCTTACACCTGTATCCTAGTTTTCTTTGAGGTACAATCTGTATCCCAATTTTCTATGCCACTCTACAATGTGTAAAATAAGAATGGGTTATTTTTTTTACTTTTTCAGTAGGCATCCTATATGAATCTCTGAGGTTTCAGAGCTTTATTTCCAGACCTGGTAGTTGTCCAACTTGAGTCTCAGCACTAGTTGTATTTCTATTTCAGCCTTGCTATTCACTTGGTTATTTATAAGGTAAATGAAGAATAATGCTTGTTTATTTGTTTGTTTGATTGTTTTTTTTCTTTATATATATATACATACACACGTATGTATATATATATATATATATATTCTATAAATCCCTGGAGATCCTTCAAATGACTAATGTCCTTGTCTTTTGTTTTACTGTTACCGTGACCTAACTGTACTTTTCCTGTCTCCTTCATTACATTTCTTACAGAAATAAACAACCCTATTTCTTGGATACTCTACTTCCAGAACATGCAGATTTAAAGCTGAGCCAGTTTGTCTTGACAAGGTGACGTTAATTGGAAATGTGCTGTAAATTTGTGAGTCTTCTACATGAAAGAAAAAAGAAACAGTTAAGACAGTCAGTGTTTTCCTAATCAGTCTTCACAGATAGACACTGCTGGTTCCAACTACATGGAAAACTTTAGTGATTTCAGACATCACTGAGTGATAGCTGTGTGGTAGATGTTACCTTCTAGAGTCTGTCTGTCTACCTGTTGTTTTCTTTTGAGATTGAAGATAGAAGTAAATGACTGTATATAGGTTTCAAACTTGATAGCTGTCCATTTCCTAAAGCAAAACTGGATGTGCCAGTTGCCAGAGTCTACAGGCCTATCAGAGCCTATGAAATCAACGTTCCTCTTTCAGAAAACTACACTCAGGGGAACAGTTTCCCAGCTTTCATTCTGACACAGTTCCAGGTAAAAAATCTTTAAATAAATAAATAAATAAATAAATAAATTTTAAAAAGAAGAAAGAAAAAAAAAAAAAAAAGAAAAAAAAAGAAAAAAAGGTTTATTTGTTGATCTCCCTTAATTCCTTTTCCACCAGAGTGGGAGTATTCCTATCAGGTGTATCTGGTTCTGAGTTTCCTTGGAGTTGCTTGGGGGCCTCCTGTCCCTGGCCAGGATTTCCTGCAACTCACAGTACTGTGAATCCAGCGGGCTGTGAAATCCAATTAATAACACTCTGCAACTCATACTGCCACTCTTAAAAGAGTGGCTGCTGTGGTGTGAGGAAGAACAGTTTGTGTCCTAACTAAGACTATTTCTGGATTTCAGAACTTCTCAGGGTCTACAAGGCAAGCATGTGTCAGGCATACTCCACGGATAGCAATGTTTTTCCAAATTCATCCCATAACTTTTCTCTCTCCGAAGCACATAAAGACTCTTTCTTCTGAGGCTATTACTTCAAAGTGGTAAGAATAATAATTTAGTTTTATGCACTTCAAAACTGAATATGACAGTAACTGAACGTTTAATGTACGTTGATGACAGATCACAAAGAAACTCTTCCTGTAATGAGACCCCAGGATACCCCTTCTTCAAATGTCTCGTTTTTTTATTTTTTATTTTTTTTCCAGGAAGGAATGGAAAGCTCCTTTGTTTTGCTGACACTCAGTTTGAATCTATTATTGATTTTTCTTTATTGCTGATAACAGAAATGCTCCTCCCGCTTCATCTGCTTCTTTGTTTCCAAGTGACTCTACAAATAACATGGGTGATGTGTTCCAGTGGAGATTAGAACATTTGCTTGCTCATTTGTTCTCATTTTTGGCTTCCAAGTTATTTTTGCAGTTTACATATTCAGCGGCTTATTTGCTTACTTCAGGCAGACACACACACTGAAATTTCTTCCTTGCTCCAATGTCACAACTCTGAAGGAGGGTGATAATTTCATCACCATTTCCAGTCTTCTTAGAGAATTATGACAAATAAATTGTGTGTATAACTACCAAGTACTTTTTAGTGGAATAATGTTTTGGTAATTAAAACTCCCATTATTCATATTTATTAAAAAAAATGATAAAAATCACAGTATTATTTTCTTTTCTATTTAAATTCACTTAAACTAGCATTTTCTGAGCACACTTCAAGTACAACTGAATGTAATAATACCACAGTGGGATCCAAATTTCAAATCATTTAGCTTTGCTGTAATTTCTTTGGTAGGATCATCACTGTTTTCTTCAAGACTATATTCACACAGAAACTGTGCAGCTGGCTGGTAACTCAAAGCTGCCAAATGTTAACATGTTCATTGTTACACTTGAAATTTATGGGAAGAATAGGTCAAGATTTACCCCTCCCCCAGAATGGGAAGAATTATTAATGAAGGCATACAGGCAAGCATTACTGGTGTGACAGGCAAAAACAAGGTGCTGGGGGGATGCTCCTTCTCTAAGCTCCTCTTTGCAGCTTGTGGCCTGTTGAAGACTGCTGTTTCTCACAGTGGCTATTAGATTACAGAAGCATGATAATATACCGCTGCAGCTAGGGCTCAGTCCTGCAGTCCTTCTATCTACCCTGACAAAGTGCTTTCAGTTGTAATAAAGAATCAAAGGACTTGCAATTGAACCACTGTGCAAAGAAATTTTCTATTTAAACTTTTGATTCCAATTGTTTACCACAACAGGACTGTGAATCTTGCCAAGTAAGAAGACTTAATTCTGCTGCTGTTGTCAGTGGTCCCTCTTTTATACCCATGTCATGGCTGGGACAGTCAGCTGATCTAAACCACTGGACAAGAGGGTGGAAGCCAAATTCATAGCTTCAGGCCTGCCCTTTCTTTGGGCAGTTTGGGAAAGATATATTTTTGTCATGGAATAGCAAATGACACTTGGCATGTCTATGTAAAAAGACTGTTAGAAATCATATGAGTAAATACACAGTGTCAGTAGACCACGAGGATGAGGGATTAGCCTTGTATTAAATATTTCTGTAGTTTAGGATGTGTTATAGACTAACAGTTGACTCCATTAGCTAGACAAGGCCGAGAGTACCTGTCTCATATCTTCTGCTGCAAATATAATTTAAAAACTGTAAAGAAAAGATGCATTATTGCTCAGATTTGAGACTTTCTCAAAGAAAACTTGGGCAGAGCTGTGGTAGAGAAGTAGTCTGATAAGACAACCTATTCTTCATATATACAATTACTTGCTGAAATTAGGATGAAGTAATCTTTTTTAGACCAGCCTCTAAAATCATATCAGTCTAATTTCTGTTTTGAGACAGGTTTACTGAAAGCTTCAGAACAGGGACATATAAGGTATATGGGGGGTGGGGGTGGGGGGGGGGGGAAGGAAAAAAAAAAAGGTCTTTCTTTTCAGTTTCTCTTCTTTCAACTCTGCAAGCTACCTAGAAGGATCAAGATAATGTACATCTGCATAATTCCTCTTTTTTCTATGGTTACAGTTAACCACCACAGAAAGCATTTGTGTCTCCAGTAACATGACTTCTATACATTTATACTAGGGTATAAATGCAGAGAGGTTTTAAAAGAATGAGCCCTCATTCGTGGCAACAAAATGCAGAAAAGACTTGCTCATAGGCTGAACATGTGGATGGGTGCTAACCATACAACAGTTTCAGAAATAAGCTGCTTAGAAAAAGATAGATTGAAATTTATTTTCACAAAACCAGGAAATATGGCTAAGGATTAAATTTGTGATATCTAACACTGCATTTTCCAAGATAAAAAGGAAAAGGTCAGAATTAAAGAAAATGCTCATTTCTGCTTAGAAAATCTCTTGTTCTATAAACAGTTTCAGAGGATCATAGAACTATAACAAAATGGAGTGTGTAGGATGGTGGTAGTGCTTCAGCACATGTATTTTGACTCCACATTACCTGTCAAATCTAGCATTCTCTGAACCCAACAGCTGCTCCTTTGCACTGTGGCCACAGATCCTCCCAAACCTGGCAGCCACCCCAGCCTTTAGGCTACGTTTAGCCTACAGGAAAGCCAGTGAATACTCTCCAAATATTTATACAGATCAGTTGTTGACATGCTACACCCTTTAATGTTATTTATTGTCATAGTTGCCTCCAAGAGCTATTTCTTACCCATCTCTTTTTCTTGCATTTAACAAAATGTTTACATTTACATATTTTTTTCCTTGTAATCTTTCTGAGGAAATAAACTCATTCTCAGTTCAAGTAACTTCTGTTGTCTGCACTATTGCTATTGTTTTTATAAACGCTACTTGGATGCCTGCTTTTCTGTATGAGCTTATCAAGCCTGAATACACAGTGTTATATCAAAATCTTTTACAAAAGGAAAAGCTAGGAGATAAAACAGCAACGAAATACTGTGCTCTGTGTGGATCACATAGGATCCTTGGAACACACAGGGAAGCTTCTAAGGGGAAAATACAGCAGGCTTTGCTTCCACAAGGATATTGGACTTTATTCCTTCCAAACAAATCTTGGCTCAAAGGGTATAGTAAGGATTTAGAGATGCTGGTTTAACTAGGAAGGAAGGAAATTAGGGCAGCAGATTGGTTGTGAGAAAGTAACAGGTAAGTCACAGCAAGTGGTTTGCATTTTCAGAGATGAAGAAAACTTTGTTGAATGACATCCACTAAAGCTTCCAAGGAAGTATTACCGCATTAAGGTTGTGGAAATAGCTGTTTGCCTGTTTATGCTTTTAGTTTTTTTCCCTGCAAGTGAAAGGACAAATGACTTAAGGAGTTTTATTTTGTTTCAGGAGGGATATGAAAAGGAGTTCAATTCTGAGCATGGTGAATTTCATGATTGCTACATATTGCTAATGCTGTGTAAAACCACAAGAATACTACAGGCAGGATTTCATTTAAGTATGTGCCCGCATTGAGTGCAGTTTCAGAGGCTAATGACAGTTCTGTAGTTAACACTGTAAGACTTGTAGACATGACACGGAACAAGTGAGAAATGTCTACAGCCAAATATCATTACATAGGTATCTTAGCACTTTTTCAGTGTTTTCAAAAATGTGTTGTCTTTTAAAAATTTACTTTCAGAGAAATAGAAACTCATCATTCCAGCAAGAACTGAGCATACTAAGTCAGTGCAAACACATCAGCTATTCTTGGCTTTTGCTATACATTTATCTACATGCACATGTTCCTCTGTTCAGAATCATTACTAACATTTGCTGACACATTTCTTGGTAGGTCCAGAGCTGCTAGAATTCAGTTTGCCGTTTAGAGTTGAATTTAGAGACTTTGTTTACATCATTATGGCCCAGATAACATGGAAACTCTTCGAAGAATAAATCTCTAATTCCCTCTTCTTCACCCCATGCCGACACTCTCACTTCACTGTGAGGTTTGCTTCTGTTCTTTCAGCTCATGGTAGTTCCATTCTGTGCTGTTGTTTCTTTCGACTGTTGAAAAAGCAAACAAACGAACTAACAAAAAACCAACCAAGCAATGGCTCAGATTTTTCTTAAATACCTCTGGTTTCTTTTACTTTGCTGTTTTTAGTTTCTTGACTGCAGGTGTCTTATTTCTGTTGCTATTCTGTTGCAGCTTGTATTTTGATTCCGAATGATGTGACTATTTTAAGTAGTCAGAGACAAATATGCTTACCTCTGCACATTTGTTTTTGGTACTTTCCTCCTTTGGTTTAATGAATTTCCAGTTTAACCTGGTACACTCATAATTCATTTGACAGGTATTCCATTTTCTCTGTGCAGAAGCACAGATAAATCTTGGATGTTCAAACTAGCTACCCCTGTATTGCATGGTCTCCGATCCCTGAAAAAGGCAATGAGAGCATCCAGTACTACATGACTGCTAAAATGTCTTTGTTGCTTGTAGACTGTTGCACTGATTATATTTATCAGCTTCTGTTACTTGTCAAAACTGATTTTTTGTCCTCATGCTGATGGTTTGATCATTGCTATGGTTTGCAATTGCCATTATTTTGAACAAAGTAGGTCACACAAATCCTACCAACACCATCAAGTTGCTCAGTTATACTCCACATTCAGCAAGGTATGTATGACAATATTTGGTTGCTAAACTTTAATGTCTACAAATATTTTAGAGTCCATATTTTGTCCTGAAAGCTATTTCAGAGAGATGGTAAGAATCTGCCAGACCTTCCTGGATATCTTAAAGGATATGTTACAAGGAAGTCTTACTCATCCCTGGTGGCACTAGATGCCTATGCATGAGCAAAGAAATACTACACCAAATATATCATGCAAAATCTTGTAATTATACAAGAACCTGTACTGCTGATCATATGACTTAATTTTACACAAGGAAGTACTTGTAGACTGATTTATTTAGTCACAGAAACACTCATGATTATGAAGATCAGATCACGTGCTTGAATTAATAAATATCAAAAAGGTGAAAAAGGAGGGTGTGCAATAGAAGATGATATTTTGGGGTTTCAGATTACGCAGAGAAAGCAAGAAAGGACTCATTTGTTCTAACTTTTCAGAATACAGAGTGACTTTCTGGGCTTAACTGCCTTGGCTTCAGTTTGTCTAAGACCAAATTATCATTAATGATCATCATTTAAGCAAAGGACAGAGTTTAAGGCTCTGTAGTTCAAGTATGGTAGCAGCAGTGCCCATTTATATGAGTTCAAGCTGTTACGAAAGTATGCTCAAGAGAAATGCAGAGGTAAGGATGCTTAGGTTGTTCAGTATAGAGATTTTTTTCCCTTTGATTTTTTTTTCTTTTGCTTCACTGTCTTTTAACAAGGATAGCATTCACAAAATGAGGCAAAATGGGAGTGTTTTCTATTGGACGCATAACTAGTACAGAATGTGTATAATTTGTATATCTTGTTGATGGTTTATTCTCTGTAGTTTCTGAGTTCTTTCAGAAAGTGCATAATATAACAATTCCTTAATATATGACATGTAATACTTCTTGCATGCCCGAAAAAAAGAATATTAAAACATCAGGACTATAAAGGTGGTAAAGCAGATATGCGTAACAATAGTAGAAAATCTTGCAGGAAAAATTTAAATTATTTCCATTTATCACAGTCCTTTGAGTAGAAATAGAGCAAGAGTACTTTTACTTTATAATATACTGTATATGTGTATATGTATTTATATACTCTGAAGTACATTTGTTGTATCTTGCTTGCAATAAATTTCAAGCAGTAAACATTAAAAATTTCCATTGATACTGCATTTTAGGTACTATAAGCTCATACATATTCATGTTAAAAGAAAATTTGTGAGAACCTGTGCCACGGTGATATGTAATTTTATATGATTTATCAATCTCTTGGAACATCAGTACCTATTAAACATTTGCATAAATGTCTGTTTCTTCTTAATATATATAGGATTTTGTATAAGTAATTTTCATGCAATATTAACATGCACTAGTATACCAGAAAATAATACATTAAGCAAATCTGGAAGCTCAGTATAATTTCATTATTTAATTTGATGAAAATAATATAATTCTATTTTCTTACATTTTTTCATCTTTTGGATTCCACATAAGAATGCTAACTCTTGCAATTTTTTTTTGCACTGGAGATCTTTTAATTTATTCATATCCTCTTGTTTAAAAAAAAAAAAGACTTCTTAAAATATTTTATTACATTTTTATTGATCTAATGGAAATGGGATTTTCAAATTCTAAGACAATGTATTGGTAAATTAAATCACAATGAAGAGCTACTAATTATGTTTCAAATTGCACCACATGTAAAAAATTAGCTGCTTTATGGCAGTTATCCCAGAAATCAAAATGACTGATAATGAATTTCAGGTTGATCTACCTATATTGTTATGAAATTTGTTATTTTTATAACATTTTTCATTGTTGAAAGTCTTGAAGGCTCTAGTCTGCATTCAGTGTCCATTGCTATGCTAGGTGCTGTATGGATGATGCTAAAATAATGGTGCAATTTTGTAGGGTACATTCATTGCTCAGGTTGTAAATGACCATAAAGATCATCAAGTCCAACTGCAACCTAACCATACTACCCTAACTCCAACCACTCTCTGCTAAATCATGTCCCTTAGCACCACAACCATACAGTTTTTAAGCTACTTCATTGGGAAACACAACAGCCAGGTACAAATTGGGGAGCTAAGGGAGTAGACTGAGGAAGACATGCACGTGGCAGTGAACGTATGTATGAAATAGTAGCCATTAGATCTTAGGAAACCACAGGCTGAAAACTGGATAAAAATAAATTAAGACTTTAAATAATCTAAGCTTTTATCTCTAAATCTCCTGCAGTGATCAGCACAACAAAGGTAAGATGGAACAGGAATTTCGGATACCCAATGGAAGTGATAAAGTTAGCAAGTTGAAGCAGCTTCTACAAATGTATCTTCCGCCACACTCTACTAACTTTGGACCATTAGACACCTAATTTAAATGTCACAGTAAATCATAACAACAACTTCTTTCTTTAAGAGGAAAGAAAAAGAAAAGGTACAGTGTCCAGTACAGTGCTCTCTGGTTAGTGCAGTTGAGTGTTCCAGGTTTATTTATTTATTTGTTTGTTTGTTTATTTATTTATTTTTGTAGGCAGAAACCATTTGGCTGCATTAAAGTCTAAGTTTAAGGCCAGGTTCCAAATCCCTAGCATAGCAAAGTCTGCTTTGCAACAACTGTATGCAGTAGGATAGCGGACCCAAGGACAGTTACTTTTACTAGGACAATTTAACAAAGATCTCTTCACATTCTCAGAAGTGCTGATCAGTGCTATGTAATTCTCTCAGTCCTGTTATCCATTTTCTTAACAATAATCCATACTTTATCTGAGCATCATGTTGAATATGATGGTCACATTTAAAGTATGTTGCTATCATTTGGCTAATGCACTGTGTTATCATTTTTAATGGCTATCTGCAAGTAAGTGCAAATATTTTCATGGTTTGTCTTGCTTCATGAGTGTGAATGCCAATTGAATCATTAGAATTTTCCTCAATTTTCGAGGTGTGAGTAGTACTACTTGAAAAGAAATAGATTACTGGCTTTGCTTTTTTATTAAGCTATTGTATTCATATCTTGCAAAATGTATTAAAATGGAGGTAAAAAGTAGAAAAGAAAGAAAACCCCCTGAATAAGTGACTTGATTTTTTTTTTTTTTTCTTTTTTTTTTTTTCAAAGGAGATCACACTTTTTCAAGCCTCTTGAGGCTCAGGAAAAAATATCTTGAGAAGTATAATGAGAATAAAGAAAAGTCTTTCTAAACTAGTTTCCAATTACTGAATAAGAGAGAAGACATTACTATCACACCACATACCGTTTTCCTTTCCTATAATTCAACTTGATTTTACACATTTAGCTTAACTTTTCAGCCTGCTTGGGAATTGATTTCCTTGTAGGGAAATTTCTGCATAATGACTTGTAAAATGTAGAATTCCAAACCTTTTTCAAAATCCCTTTCTGCTTTTTGCAGGTTGGTTTACATCAAGGTATTTCTTGTGTGTGTATATACATATGTATCTAGACAAGAGCACAATGTATAGGATGAGAACATATTCATTTCTCCTGGTTTCTGCAGTGTTTTACTGAAAATCCATCAGATACAGATCACAAGAAGCTAGAGAGTATGACTGTGAGCTTGTCCTCATACACAGAATAATCATTCTAACAGAAAATTGTTTTGAATCTGAATGTCACCTGTCTTATTTTCCTGAAACGAGTTCTGTTTCCTGCTGCTTCAAAATACTGCATTTTCAAGCAGCTAGGTTTAGAGCTGTGTAAGCAGTGAAATTTTTATTCCCACAATCGTTTTGCAGCTTTGAATGTGATGTCAGTTGTATTCAATGATACTTTATTAGCATGACAAGATATACAGAAGTGTTGCCAAAGTGTGAAAGAGACAGACTGCTCAGGTATTTCTTACAGGCAGATAACATCTTCCCCGCATAGAGTTTCATACAAATGTCTGAGGCTTATCTTCTGTGTCTGTCTATCATAACTATCCATTTCTGTTCCTGTCACAGGCTGTGGAAAATGAAAAGCAAATCTAAGTGCATCACATTTGCTGTGCAGTCTGTAAAGGGGCTAGCTCAAAAAGACAGCACATTCAGCCCTTAAACACAGGAAAAATTGCACATCAGCAGTGCAGTTTCTCAAGCAAAACACAGTATAGATCAAAAACGTTAATAAAAAGAGCCATTAATAGCTCTAAATGAAAGTTTTGAAATGAGATAAATATTACCCATTAATTTTGGCTAGTAATTATATCAACCTACCTAAGCATGTTTATACCCTTAACATCATCAGTGAACATCAACTATCAAGAGGGTCATGGAAGGACATGGAAAAAAAATGACAGTATTTTTTAAGGGGGTGGATATTCCTTCTCACTAAGGAAACTTCACTATTTGCAGATGCAATTTGTTATGGAGACTATTTGGACTGATGCAGGTTTAGCTGAGTTACAATAGGCACAAGCACAAAATTGCTCTGAAAACAGGAATCTGGTGTTTGAAACATTAGTAGTAAAATTTATCTAGTAATTTTATATTTAAAGTATAATCTACTCTAATAGATTAAAAAAAACATGGTAAGTTGTAGTATTTCTTCTGCAAGTTTTTTTGTCAATGCAATTTCAAGCCCTTAATAATAATGTTTTTTTGTTTGTTTGTTTGTTTTTAAATACTATTTCTTTCAGTCTTTCACTTCAACATTTCTCAGTTTTACTTTTTTTGAAAGGAAAAAAAATGTTCTAATGTTTGCATCTGAACTTTTTGGATCTGATGTTCTCTTTCTGCATCACACTTAGGTGGTTTGTTCTGACCTTGACAGCTCTGTAGCACATTACTAAAATATTACAGCAATAATTCTGTACAATTATGCCAAATATTATGGCAACATCCTGCAGTTTTGCACTATGATTATGGGGGGAATTCATGTTTATTTACTTTAATGACTAGATAATGAGTCCAAGCTACTCAGATCAAAGGGAACTGCTAAGAGAGGGGCTGTTATGAGCCAAAATTATTAACTTGCTCCACTTTTTGAGAAGACAGATCTATTCACCTTAACGCAATAAGAAAGTGTAAAAGTGTTGGGAAGAGAAAAAAAAAAAAAAAGAAAAAAAAAAAAAGATGAATGCCACCTCTATTTAAAATAACATCGGTCAAATACTGCAGCTTTGGCTGACAACCTTTTGGCTGCCCTTTGGACTTTGCAAGAAATTACTTCCCTTCATATTAAGGCAGTCAGAATCTCACACAGATTCACACCAGTTTTATGGAGTTGGATCATCATTTGGAGACTTAGACAGCTCCAAATCATCTCTCTGTATACTGGCAGTGGTTAGTCTTCACTCATAAATGAAGAACCTCCTATGGAATAGATACATAGTGTAGTAGGCATACTGAAAACTTCAGATACCAATTCCCTTCTATTAGAAAAGAGACAGATATATTAAATGCCATTTCAAGGATCTTTCAAGGCAAATGTGTCCTTTTGAACAGCATGAAAATATGGAGATAGAATATTCCTTGCTAAAAGGTTATTTTTCCTCTAACTTATTAACAGGCATATGTAACACTATTAACCTAGAGTCATCCAATGCAGCATGGGAGCACAAGCGAGCATTCTGTTATTTGTCATTTAATGATCATTCAATCACGGTTGAATCTGGAGTGGGAAATTTATCTAACATTTTTTCATCTCTTTGTCTAGCTATTACCATTGAACAGAGGACAGGGCAAAAAACCTGCTCTCGGGGCACACCAAACTTCTGGAGATTGTAAAGTTGAAGGTATTTTATGTTTGAGATCAATACGATACAGACTTCATACTGCTAGTAACTTCAGTGTGATAAGCAGCTCCACAAGTGACTACAAATAATTGTGGTTCCTGCAGCAGTCCACACTGCCCATATGACTAGCAGTAGAATGACTGCTTAAACTCATCATTTTAGTGTATTCCAAAGTCATGTGGTGGAATGGAAGCAGGGAGGTGAGTAACTTGATGGCTGGAAGGGAAGCAGCAATGAGGTGCATATTAGGGCCTTCACTATCATTCTTTTTCCTCATGCAAGTTCATTTATGGAAAATTCCAACATTGAGTTCACAGAGGTATAACTTTCCTAATCATTTTTTTTTTCTTCATATTTTGTGATTCAGGATAATAATAGTAAATAAATGGCAAGATAATATACAATTTCCCGAGCATAATTAAATTAATGTAGATTAAGAAATAATCTATGACTTGCGGAACATTTTTAGCACCTTACAATGACAGATGTCACAAAATCATAGAATATCATAAATTGAAAGAACCATGAAGTTCAATTCCTGGATCCATACAGAACCACACAGAACTATAAAAGAAAGTTATGTAAATAAGCTTTTTTTTTTTTTTTTTTTTTTTTTTTGCATAAATACGATCTTTCTATTTCCAAAATTTAATGTGATTAAGTCTTCGTTTGAATGTAAGATTTTATAAGAAGGTTTCTTAAAACATTTATATGTCTACTCATCAGTGAACAGTGTGGTAAGTAAGAATTCTTCTTCTGCATCATTGTTGACAATCTTTGTTCTTAATATTTTCACTGCTTTCCTGTCATGTATATAATCCACGTAGCAAGCTTCTTCTCTACATTCCCATTCTAAATTCAACTTCATTTACAGTGCCCAGTAAGATTTAAGTAAATTGATTACCAATGTATCAAATTGTAAAATACAATTTAGTGGAAATGTCAGAAAAGTACAGGTCACTGATTTTTATATGATATATTTGGAAATCAAGATGATAACTTAGTCCAAATTCTCAGGATGAAAGTTGTAGGAAGAATAGGAAATGCCATAAAATCTATTCTGCATGGTAAAGACTGTTGTTGAAAATGGAAACTGTGAAAACTTTATTTTTTGGTCCTCTCTCAAGATAGCAATCTCACAGTCATTTCTGTGAAATGAAATTAAATAAAGGGGCTCCTTAGCTTTTATTTGCAGCACTGATCTGCAACCATCTCTTTTTCCAAGCAGTTTTAGTGTAGGCACATTTATTATTTAAGGAAAATCCGCAAGGAACATTTTTATAGTACCAGAATAGAAATAATACCATAACAATAAAGATCAAAGATTGATGCAATTGTGAGTACAAGTAATAGCTGCCTTGTGTGGCTGTTATCTCCTCAAGGGAATTCTTTAGAATGGCTTTCATTTTATAAAATGTGTTTGTTTCAGTGCTATGGTATATGAGAAGGAAACTCTTTTCTGGTGTTTCTTTTCCTTTTTTTTTTTTTTTCTTTTTTTCCCTTCTTCTTTTTTTTCTGCCCCAAGGAAAAAAAAAAAAAAAAATCATTTAAAATTGGTGTGACTGGTTTCATGAACTTTGATGCAGCTCTGAACTTCAAAGAAATAAAAAACCACACAGAAGTCATTGTTGTATGCATGTAGTTTAAAGGTATTTTTCCTGTCTAACCCAGTTTTAAACCAAAAGATACCAGTATCTCAGATGTAGTATTTTGAGGTTAATCCTTTTTCATGTACAGAGAATACATCAGTGTCATGCATTACTTGCTGGCCAGTGCTGTTCAGCAACCTTACCTCTTTCCTGCAGACATCAAATGAGAGCGGAAGCCAAAGGAATTTACAGTGATAGAATATCTTACCCAAAGGCCATGATGACAAAGTTTGTCATCAAGATAGGAAAGATTTTATTCTGCTCATGATGTATTTATCTATCTATCTGCAATATTCTACAGTGTTTAATATGAATCTATCTCTGTATTACTATAGTACATATTTTTACATGTGGTGAAAGCATGAAACCTGAAGGAATGCTGTCCAGTTTTCCTGGGCATGTGTTGACCTAAGTTTGTTGGAGACACTTTTCTAATCATTTATTATTGATAAGGACAATATTTATATTTCAGTTGTCAGCAGAGGTATAACAGAGCAAAAAGATGGCTGAATTTTTGATAAGAATTCCAAAACCAGAAGGAATGGTTTTGTCCAGATGATAGAAGCGTAAAACAAAATGTAATATTCTGGAAATCATATTTTAGGATTCTGGGATGATAACAGAAAAATAGCTTATTCAGAATGAAGATAAAAGTAAAAAGGCAAGTAAATTTTGATATTGCTATGGCAAGTTCTGAGATTTAGCTGCTAAGAATTACCACCTAAATATAGTATCACTGTATGGATATATACAGATTTCTCCAAGCTGGCAAGTAATGCTACACATTTTATATCCATACTGAATTTACTATGAGGCTTCCAAGAAACTTTGATAAATATTTCACATTTGCACTGTTCAGTATTTTTATTATTTCAGCTCACATTTCTGTGAGACAAAGGAGGTGATAGTGCATGACATTGCTCTAACTCTGATTTATACTGTCAATAGGTCTTGTATTTTTCGTTTGTCTTTCTTTCTTAACTTTGTCTGAAAAAAAAACCTAAACAAATACTTGTAGGCTCTCTTGGAAAGCCACTAGCTTTACTTTTCTCATTTAAAATATATTTATTATAAGTAATCATTTGCCTGTGCTTAAGTCTTTCTCTTTAATATTGAATTACATCTGCCCTTTGTCAAGAATAGTCCTAATACCTTAGCCATCGTATTTTATTACTGAATTGGATAAAGCAGTAAGCAGCACTTTGATTAAAATGTTCAGGCTCTATTTAATTTGAGATATTGCAATGATGAAGAGGCCAAAGAGATAAACTGAAAAGGATCAGAGGTAGGAAGTTCAACCTTAAAAAGATGACATCACACATAAAGTAAAAAAAAAAAAAAAAAGAATAAAAAAAGGAGTTCAGAAGGAATTAATACCAAAATTTACAGAAATCTGGGTATCATGGTTCAATGTAATGTGGTGGAGAAAATTTTAAAAAAGTCTAATGCAATCTACTCACTTAATATTAAAGGTGGGAAAGTAAAGACTTTACAGCAAGAAAATTCCATCCAGCTCTAAGAAGGATTTGGGATATGAGTAATAATATGACTAAGGCAATGAGAAGACCATTTATGAGGAAATGTCAAAAGAGCTAAATAACATAATCAAAGAATTTGAAAATGTTCATACATTAAGCTAAAAGGAAAAACCTTACTGTCCACCAGAGAGAGTTAACTGAAAAACAGGCATGTAATAAAGCATATTTTGATGTACTTAGCAGTATCAAAAGAAATACTGGAATTTATTTATTTAAAGATCCAAGAAAATTGTTTGTACAAAGAATTCTACCAGGACAATGAATTACAGGTAGAAAGAAATATCAGGAAGAAAAAGAAAGAAAGAAAGAAAGAAAGAAAGAAAGAAAGAAAGAAAGAGAGAGAGAAAGAGAGAAAGAAAAAGAAAAAACCACAAAAAATGCAAATTAGCAGCAAAACAGGAGAGAATATCAGGCACCCAATGGAAATAAAAGTGTGTCAACTACAGTGTAAATTAGTACATCATGAGCATAAAGAGAACACAGGTACATCGGCTTCAGAGCAACATAGACAAGCAGTAAGAAACAACAGAAATAAATAAATACATGAAATTTAATCATGAAAGCCAGTGGAAATAGACAAACAAATGCAGTCTTGCTTAATAGCTAATTGGCAGCATCTGTAGAATCACGTCTCCCTTTTACTTTTACAGTAATGTGAACCTATTTATCATCATTAAAGACCCTCAGATCTCTCCAAAATAATGCCTCCTATTTATTTCCATATAAACTACAACAGATACAAAGAGTATAGTAATACTCATCAGTAATTTCTGTTACAAAACACTGCTTTTCAACATGATCATCAATACTAGCTGTGCATTTTCACCGGTGATAAACAAGATCCCACATGCTGCACTCATAAAAGTCTACATGGCTGTCCAGAATGTGGCTTGTCCTTCATGTCCCATTACCACTGCTGAAATGCACCACCAACTATCTCACTGTCCTAATATCCAGTGCATTGGTTGCTTGGCCACAATAATAAATGGAGTACAGGTAGAAAGTTTCAACCTCTACTGCCATAACACCAACATCTTCTTCTGACATCATGGGCCAACAAATAATTTAGGAGGCATTTCTTTCAGAGCAGCCCTTGTATCAATGACAGTTTGTCTCCACTTTGTATTATTTTGATTTGGAGTTGACAACAATCCCACAACCAACTGGAAGTTTACATTTTCCAAAAATCTTTTAAAATAATTTAAAATTTTCAGTTAAAATTTCCATATTGTCTCAAGTATATTCAAAGCAAGCTATATTCTTGGCAACATTTGACATGCCATCAATATGAGTAAGGCAGTTTTATGGTGTCAGATACATCTCTCCTTTGCTTTCAATGGAGACATATCCACTTACATCATTAAATGCTGTATTTCCGTGTGCCTTAAGTTCCTTCTCTACCATTGTCACAAATGGAAGGTCGCTATTTTGTGCAGCTATTGCTACAAATCTATCCTTCTAACTATTCACTCAATAGATTTTAGTTTGGAAGAAAAAAAGAGTGACAAAAATACAACAAAAGTGTCTGAGCTTGTAATATTTCCATGCCTGAAGTTGTGTGAGGAAAAATAAATAAATAAAAGATCTGTCAACAAAAGGCTGAGGGTACTGGAAGTGTTTATCTTGAAAAGAAGTAATATGATTATAAGCTCTAAGCCAAAAAAAGAAAAAGGAAAAAAAAAAAAAAAAAAGATTAAAACAGTATTAATCATTGTTCCATCCCAACTGAGGATGTCTAGAAGACAGTACACGTTTTCTTAGAAATTTTTTTGAATAATAGTGGAAATAATTAGCACACTTCACTGAAATATTATTAGAAACATTTTTATGCAATATAAAGTACCTGAGCAAAACTCAGGTCAGATTCTGATTTCTGAGATAAAGGTGGCATGAACAAAAGGTGAAGTTATTTGTACTAACTCGTCAGGGCACTGAAAACTGGGATTAATTGTGAAGAATTTCATTACGCAAAACAGAACACCCAAGTGATAAAATGTGGATGAAATTCAATTTTAATAAATAAAACAAACCTTCTGTGGAGAAAAACAATACAAATGTGACATATACAGTGACATGATGCAAAACAGAAGCCAACATACAGTTAGGAAGTTCAGGGTTTATAATAAAGAGCTCAATGATGCTCAAATTCAGCATCAGCTGAATAAGTTGCTGCAGTCAAAGAAGAATACTGAATATAAAGAATCCCTACAGAAGCAAGAAGAAAACTAGAAAACATACATTCACAACATGAGTACATATTAAGTGTTTAGGGGAAGTCTGACCTCTCTAACTCAAGAAGGATACAGAGCAAAAAGAATGCTCAGAGAAAGATGTCAAAGGTAAATTGGTGTTATGGATTTATGGCTTATGACTGTTGTACTAGGGTCTTTTAATTTGGAAGACAGGCAGCTAAGTAAGGACATGATAGGGATCTGTATATTCATGGCAAGGAAAGTAAAAATGATTGTTGACTGTATCTTATTCGGGAAGCTTCAGATTATATCATCACTGCATGACAAGTTTAAAATAAAATAAAAAATGTCACTATTTCATCCAACACTCCAGCTCTGAAATTCAGTGCTAGAGGCTATTGTGAATAACAAGAGCTTACACAAGTCTAGAAAGCAATTAGAGACATTTGTAGTACAAACATCAACAGCAGTCAGTGAGGGTTATCTATCACTTATGGAAGAGTATATCAAGAAAGCTCTGATGCTGTGGTTTCACAGATATAACATTAGGTTAGTTGAACCTTTGATGTGCACTAGTCAGAACTTCTGAATCCCATCCTAATGAAGGACATGTTATCCCACAAGCCTGTCAGCCTGTCTCACAGCGCTGGGCAATGTAGAGACTCGTCAGCATTTTCATGACAGGCAGATATTTTGCAGTGTGGGCTACCTTTGAAAACTCACTTGCAAAAGTACTATAAGAGCTGCAGTGTACAAAAATCTCTGTGTCATAAGGTAGCATAGCTGGATTTCCAAAATGAAAGTCAGCTATTGGAGCAGGCTCTCCAGGGCACCATACCTGCTGGAGATCAAGAAGCATTTGGACAAAGCTCTCAAACACAGGGTTTGAATTTGGGCTGGTTGTGTGCTGCCATTGTGACTTGATCCTTGTGGGTCCCTTACAATTCAGGATATTCTATGATTCTACATACCAGAAAGAATCCCACAGTCAGGTTTTTGTTTTGTTCTATTTTGTTTTCCACATGACATGGAGATATTTAAGTACACAAGCTCTACTCTTCTCCAAACGAAAGCACAAGCTGTGCTCTAGGACCTGTAGCTGCTCACATGTGACCAGTGCTTTAGACCAGGACAGAGCCTGTCTCAAGTTCCCAAACTTACAGATCTTGGGTCCTCAGTGCCACTGTTTCAATCTAAGAACATGCTATCCTTTTGCTAATATAGAGCAGTGATGGATATTGGACAGCCTGGAGCCTGCAGCTGTTCTGTCATCTTCTCACATTTTGCAAAATTAAAAATCATTCTACTGTCTATAATTGTATTTATCCCATAGATGCTCTTATCAAGTGCAAAACATAGAATATACCATGTCTTGAGTAATGGTGGGGAGAAGAGAGAGATCATATTTTTAATATATTTACAAACATATATTTTTACTTATTCTGTTATCATCTTTCCTTTGTTACAGAGTTGCACAAAATCGCAGGTGCTGGAAGGGACCTTAAGAAGTCGTTGAGTCCAATCTGCTGCTAAAGCAGGTTCCCTACAATGGATCATACAGGTAGGTGTCCAGACATGTCTTGAGTATCTCCATGGAAGGAGACTCCACAACCTCTCGGTAACTTGTTCCAGTGCTCCATCACCTTTACCATAAAGAAGGTCTTCTGCATTTTATATGGAACTTCCTGTGTTCAGGGTATAAGCCATTCCTCCTTATCCTATTGCTACACACCACCAAGAAAAGCTTATCCTCATCTGTTTTTGTCCCACCTCCATTAGATATTTATAAACATTTATCTGATACCCTCTCTGGTGGATGAGGGGAAGGCTGTTGATGTGGTCTACCTAGACTTCAGCAAAGCCTTTGATGCTGTCTTCCACAGTATTCTCCTGCAGAAGCTGGCAGCCCATGGCTGGGACGGGTACACTCTTGGCTGGGTAAGGAACTGGCTGGAGGGCCGGGCCCAGAGAGTGGTGGTGAAGGGAGTTAAATGGCAACCGGTCACGAGCGGTGTTCCCCAGGGGTCAGTGCTGGGGCCTGTCCTCTTCAATATCTTTAATGATGACCTGGATGAGGGCATTGAGTGCACCCACAGTAAGATGCAGATGACACCAAGTTGGCTGGAAGTGTGGATCTGCCTGGGGGTAGCGAGGCCCTACAGAGGGATCTGGACAGGCTGGAGAGCTGGGCTGAAGCCAATGGGATGAGGTTCAACAAGACCAAATGCCAGGTCCTGCACGTGGGCTACAACAACCCTAGACAATGCTACAGGCTTGGGGCAGAGTGGCTGGAAGACTGTGTAGAGGAAATGGACCTGGGGGTACTGATTGCTGCTTGGCTGAACGTGAGCCGACAGTGTGCCCAGGTGGCCAAGAAGGCCAATGGCATCCTGGCTTGCATCAGAAACAGTGTGAACAGCAGGAGCAGATGATTGTCCCCCTGTACTCAGCACTGGTGAGGCCGCACCTCACCAGTGTACTGTGTCCAGTTTTGGGCTCCTCACTGCAAGAAAGACATCAAGGCCCTGGAACGTGTTCAAAGAAGGGCAACAAAGCTGGTAAGGGGTCTGGAGCACAGGCCATATGAGGGGAGGCTGAAGGAGCTGGGAGTGTTCAGCCTGGAGAAGGGGAGGCTCAGGGGAGACCTTATTGCTCTCTATAACTACCTAAAGGGAGGTTGTGGTGAGCTGGGGGTCGGCCTCTTCTCTCGTGTCATTAGTGATAGGACTAGAGAGAATGGCTTCAAACTGTACCGAGGAGATTCAGGCTGGACATTAGGAAATATTACTTCTCAGAAGGGGTGGCCAGGCACTGGAATGGACTGCCCAGGGAGGTGGTGGAGTCACCGAACCTGGGGGTGTTCAAGGAATGATTGGATGTTGTGTTGAGGGACATGGTTTAGTGGGAGCTATTGGTGATAGGTGGATGGTTGGACTGGATGATCTTGTAGGTCTTTTCCAACCTTGGTGATTCTATGATTCTATGATTCTGTGATTCTCTCACTCTTCCCCAGGTTGAACAGACCCAGGTTACTCAGCCTTTCCTCATTCAGGAGATGCTCCAGGACCTTTATCATCTTAGTGGCTATTCCCTGGACTCCTTCTAGGATATCCCTCTCTTTTTTGAACTGGGGAGCCCAGAACTGGACACGGTATTCTGAATGCGGCCTCACCAGGGCAGAGATCTTATATCACAGAATCACAGAATTATCGAGGTTGGAAAAGACCTAGAAGATCATCCAGTCCAACCATTACCAATACATATCGTATTCCTTTTTTTATCTACTCTGTTTTGGTAGTACAAAAATGTGAAAGGTAGTTTCTGGTATAATCTTAGAACACCTGGCTATGAGTGATTCTGAATTTCTACAGCATACAATCATATTAAAGTGAAAAGAATATTCTAATTTGCAGACTGGTTCATTGTGTGCTTCAGATGTGCAATTAATTACAAAAAAAAAAAAGACCGTTCAAATTCTTCCAATACCAGTACCTTCCAATCTTTGTTTAACTGAATCAATTTCTCTGAGCTTTGAATGCACTGTCAAAGAAAATCACAGGCACAGGGATTCAAAATACTGTTAGTGTTATCAACAGTAGCAAATAACATGAACTTAGAAGAACAATGAAACAAAAACTGACCTTTTCTCAGGAGCTATCATATACATTAAGAATGCAAGCTGGCAAAGTGACTGGAAAAGGTAACTATGAGATATCACCAATAAAAAAAACGAAGGTCTGCATATTAAATTTATTAATGATGAGATATTTGAGTCACCGTGTGAAATGCAAAGGAGTGTATACCATATTCATGTATATTTGCATCTTGTGTTTTAACTGAAGATTTTATTCATAAAAAATAAATCTATCAGTGAATAGGTTCATCTTCACAAACGTTATATTTACATTCACTTTGTCAAAGATTCACTGGATTTTACTTAGTGTTTCTCTGTGATTGACATAAGATCAAGGAAGATATTTCACTTCTAAATGCAGTTATATGAAATTCAAAGGTTGTCCTGATACAAATTATGTTTACAAATATCAGATCATGTGGATTGGAAGACTTCAGCAGCACAGGGAATTAGTACATCACTCCCTTCAAGCAAGTGTAGAGACAGAGTTTCAAACCTGTTTCATACCCAAAAATGAAAATAAGCAAAATGCTGTGGTCTCATTCTACTCTTCCACCATGAAATTCATTAAAATATTTATGCTTTCCACTCATCATCTACTGCATATAGAATTGCATACTTCTAACAGCAAAATACAGTTTGTCTGTGAACTAAACATTCACTCATCCTCAGTCAAATTACTGTAGCTACTCAAGTTATTACCATTGCTCCACCAACTGCTTTATGCAGTTGCTGGAGGTTAAACCGTCTAGCAAAGCTGGCAAAAAAAAAGAGTCTTTGAGCATGTATATGGTAAACTGTTGATCACAGCCTGAACTTCTGATTGACCACCTGAGGCAAGCAAAGAGTCAGCTGTGGGAGCACAGGTGAAGGTAATTTAACTGTGCTACTCCCAGATCTCATTTAAGGGCTGACTACCACTAAAGCAGGGTCTCTTTGGAGATTGCTCCTGTGTGGAGCTTACTGTGAGCCTTCAACACTGGTGAGTGTTTTCCATTTGTCATAGATTATCTTTCTATCACAATAATCTTTTGTACAAAACATCTGTATAATCTCTGTTTACTTATTGACTGTATAGCTGTACAATTAGAGCTGCACAGCATGTTTTGTGTTTTGCTCTGGAACACCGGTAAAAGCTACCACTGCAGTCAGCTGAAGTGATTAAGACTGGAGTGCTTCAAGAACACTGTTCTCCTCCTCTTCTGCATGGTCATATGTCACTACTATTCTCTTACTCACAGAAGGGAGGTTTATTGTAGTGTGTCTGTCTGTAGAGTTGATCATGTTCTCTCAAAGTATTTTTCTGTTAGAGAACATCATGCAAGAAAAATAAAAACAGTCTGCAGACAGTAGTTTTAGCAAAGATATGAAAAGTTACTAATTTATCAATAAAGCCTTCTTTATTTTCTTCCACTTCACCTGTATTGACAGCGATTGTTGTTGTTATTGTTTTGTTTTTTTAAGGAACAGCCTTCTGATATTAACAGTGAAAGCTTTCAGTCAAGTGCACTGGACCTCCATTTGAGAAGACCTGGTACTCCAATTTCCTTGAAGAACTCTGTAGTCCTGAGACTATGGAAAATATAAAAAATCCCCATAAACCAGAATTAGTTTTCTACAAACATCTCTAGCATACCTAAGCCATAGAAGATAAATACACAAAATAGAGTAAAATACTTCAAAGGTTAACTCACTGTGTTAACCTTCATCCTCTGCATAGCTTTTTTTGAGTATACATGACCCATAAATGAAAATCTCTCTTTTTCTTTGGGAAAAACCCCAAAACTCCATGAATATCTTGGCTATCAGTCAGCTGAAGCATGATGGCACTAAAATAAAAACTTTTATAGCAGGTTTATTTCATAGAAACATCATCTATATTAATGTAAGAGAACTATTATGTCACACCTTGAAATGGTGATTGACCACCTGAAAGCTGTGTTTGTACCTGTGCTCTCTGTGTGGTCAGAAGGGGTGGACCCAGGGTGGAGCCATGCTGGGCTCATGCAAGGGCTAACTACAGAACAGAAAATATCTCTTGAACGGGGCTGTTTTCTGAGAGGGAGTGCTGTGTTGCTGGAGAGTTGTATTGTTAGAGACTGCCTGCACCAGTTGTGTGAGTTTGGCTCTTCTTTCTGCATATGACAATTGGTAGTCTACCTGTGAGTACTTTGGCTGGTATTATCCGGAGCCTGTCAGATGCAATTTTATTTCTTCATAACTAGAACAATTCTCCATAAAATAAATAAAAATGTAGGACTCTCAGAATGGCTGTGTAATCTGATTCCAATAAGCAACTTGTAGAAATAATCTGAAGCTCGGATTTTTCTCAGTCTTCCAAGCTATAGATAGTTGGGGGAGGGGGGAGGTCAGCGGAAAATAAATAAATGAAACAAATAAAATATTTTGTAATTTAGCATGTGAGAGCTGGAAAGAACTATAGTCTGTGTACAAAGTCTCTTTATCTAGGAATACAAGTTATCATAGAAATGCTTGAGATGGAAGGTGCCGTGGACTGAGGCTGGGTTCCTTGAATCTGAGCTGTTCATGGATCGGCGCGGGGGAGAGATGACAAGGACCCAATATGAGTGCATCAAACTCCATTTGTTACTTGGTTCAAGCTGATTGGTTTTATTACTCTTGGCTTTAATTGGTTGTAAAACCCACCGCCTTTGTTTATTTCCCATGGCAACACACTATAGCTACAATCAGGGTACTGTTTTCAGGGGTCTGCTCTTCCCCCTCATTCCACCGGTATCTCAGTTTCCTCCTTAGTTGTGTCTCACCAGAGCTGGGCCAGGCTGACCTAGTTTTTCTCAGCCAGCTGGTATTTTTCAGCAGGCTGTACTATCCCACAGCCATGCAGTCACTGCTGCCTACTCTGTCTTGCTCGTACAGTGCCCCCAGAGACCCGTGGCCCCCTTGGTCTTTTAGCTATTCTGCAACAGGAAGGGACCTCAAGAATCCTGAAGTTCCTGGAGACAACAACTCCAGAAGTTATCCTGAGGTCTAATCAACTACAATGATTAGTTAGCTAAATGTCAAAACAGAAGACAGAGTGTTATTTACAATGCAGAAATTGTTCTCTAAGCATGTAGTTTACGGCTTTACTGCTGCTCCTTTTTGTCCATTTTTTTCCTCCGGTCTGTGTCACTAGTATAGGTGATGTAAAAGGTTATAAGTCTTTTAATCTGGAAGACAGATCTGTAGATCCCAGTTAATTTAAGCCTAAGGAGTGACCTCTGACAAACTTTAGTTCTTCGGTTTCCCACTTCCATCTGGTTACATACAAAACGCTGTTTCCAGTACTAATGGCCACAACTTACCTTTTCTGAAGGCATTCCGAAATTTAATAAATTGTGTTTAGCACACTTTGAGGATAAGCAGTAAGTGGTGAAATTTATAGCAGCCCAAACATTGTAGAGGAGTGTGTAATCAAGCTATTAAATAAAACTGCAGTTTTCGTTCTTAAAGCAAATCATTAAAATGATCATACAGAATATTTTTCAAGTACTAATTTTTAAAATGGCAAATGTTTTCAGTTCTTTTTGTTTAATGAAGCATATTTATACTTTTATCCGTTCTGGGAAAAATTGCTAGGCAATATCATAGAACAAATATATTTAGTTTAGAAACTCTGATACATTGAAGTTTAGTTAATAGCTCTGTTTTTATCTCCCAAAAGACAGCTAGAAAGGTAATTATAACATGCAAATTAGTTTCCATTGGGATGCAAATTAAAAATCATATACTGAAGTACAACATCTAGTACTGCAACCTGTGCTTAGTATTTCTACAGGTAGAGTGAATTCCAACAGAGACTTTACTCCCTGAGTTGTGTAGTTTAGGTCGATTTCTCTGAAGTATAATTTCTGTGCTTCACTTTTCACTCCTATGTATTTTTCTTTTTCAGACTCAAATTTTCAAAAGTTTCTCAATTCACTTGTTTTAACTGTTTTCATTACGAAATCTCTTAGTGTTTGGACTGTTCTTTAAGTCTTTGTCTTTGATGAAATGGTTGTCACAGCCTTTAAAGTCTCTCTAATTAATGTAAAAACCCCGAATCAAAACACAAGTTAGTCAGATTAAAACATTTGCAGTACATTTTAATTATAGTCTGTGTAGAGCTTTTTCTTATGGCTATTTTCAGTCCTGCTTTTATGAAAGATTAGGAAACAAGGACACAAGGCAACTGCCAGAGAGAGAAAAGGACACCTGACCCAATAAGCTATTCCCTTTAAGTTTATCTCACACCTATTTTCTTGCTTAGTAACTGTATCCTTTGATTCCCTTCCTGCTCAGACATGCAGAATTCTCTTAAATTCATTGGGGCTATTTCCTTTGATGGCTTTACTTGGTAGCTGCGTTAGGTGAACTTCTCTGCTTGGACTCCATGTGCTATATCTCTGCATTTTAATTGTGGCCTCTAATGCCTGAATCTTTCATATGGTGAATATTTTGTCTTACATTTTCAGTTTTCCCTCTCATAATTCTGGACATCAGTTAGATCTTCTCAATCGCTTCCCATCTGTCTTAACTTCTAAAAATTAATAGTATTAAAGTAGTTGAAAATCTTTTCAGTTAAATTGCTTATAACCCAAAATTCGAAACAATATGGTAGAAAAGATCAACTAACACTGTCTACTGAAGTGATTCTCATTCAACTTGTCTTCTGGAAACAAATTCCTTGACTTTCTATGCTCAAAGCATCCTGTACCTACCTAAATATTCTATTGCCGTTTAACCTGAAGTACTTATCAGACTGTTATTTTTAGTCTATCTGATGCTTTAGGTTCTATCTGCCCATAAAGTTAAGCAGTTAAATTGAAACTGCTCTTGATTACATCATCTGTGCTACAGTAAAGGAAAAATCAGATTAAAAAAGAAACAACAATAGCAAAAAAAAACAGCTAAGGACACTTCTTAAAAGTTTTTACAAGCTAAAAGTAGATTTCCAGCCAAGTGTGGTTTCTTAGCCAACAGCCTGTAGTCTTCAAATTCTGTCTTTACTGCACCTATACAATGCAAACACAGCTTGTGCTTGAGTCTGAAAGGTTGTCCATATCACAGTGTAAGTGCATTCTGTGGTAAACCCTGTGTTCTTCAAGCTGTAACTGTCACGAACCACTTACCAAGTGCATTCCAAGCCTGTGCTTGTTTAGGAAGTGAAGGTCTCGTCCCAATAGGGTTCTGTTCTGCAGCTGGAAAGAGCACAATGGGATTCTGTATTTTGAGTGTGCACAGAAACACAAAGAGTAGCTCTTTGTAGTCTAGGAAATTACAAGGACACAGCTTGGAGCTTAATAAGTGTAGTCAGACAATAGAAAGAGTTGTTAGCAAAACAAATTCCTGCTCATTTTTACCAGAACTGTCGCTGTCTGTAAAGTATCTAGAGAGAACAAAACAGTCAAACCCTAAGTATGTTTACCAAGTGGTGGGGATGTCTTCATTCTGACCTTAGTTTCCAGGACTGCACCAATGCTTTATAAAAAGTGCTTCCCATATAAAATGTTTACGTTGCAAGACTAAAAGGGGAAAAATTGCTCCAACTTGTCTCATGCTAACTGAATATTCCAGTCAGTAGGCTATTAAGTAGAGACCAAACATGTTTTCAAAGGCAGGAATGATTCCATGTCTCTCATTGAAGGAAAAGCCTATGCTACTACGTGCCTTCAGTTAAGGATTTCTCACTAAGAGTACCATGCAGATCTTGTAACAACAAGGAACTCTCCAGGTCTGGACTGTTAGATTGAACTCATTCCTACAGTTTCCCTGCAGTTCAGATCTTCCTAACAATCCGCTTGTGCCTACAATTTGCACAGTTTCTTAGCCACACGGTTAGCGTTTGTTCCTAATCTTTATTTTTAATTTTTCAACTGGTTCTTACAATCTGCATTCTGGAAACCAAACATGATTTCAGTCAACGTTTCTATGGGACATTTAGTATTCCTTAAATATTTGACTTTTTGTTATTAATTCAAAGTATTTAGTGGCTAGCCAAGGAATTTATAGCTCCTGACCAAAATAAAATAAATCAGATGCTAAAAGGTTATCTTTATATATAAATATCTTTATTGCAACAAACATGTTTGCTTTTTTTTTTTTTTTTTTTTCCAACCACATCTATTGGTCCACGAATAGTAGTTTGTGATTCTTTTCTGAAATTGAATCAGTGACAGCCGAATACTTTACATCAATCTTTATCTATCACAAGAACATATAATTACACATTGGTGCTTTCCGTAAACCAGGCGTTTAACTGGTAAGGGAAAAGCTTAATCCTCTTAAAAAAACAGCTTAATCACTTGATAATCTCTGTTGTTCTGGATGCAGAGGAAGGTACAAGCAGAGCTGATTCCTCTGTTTTGGGCAGAGATTTTCACTCCTGTATCTTGGGGAATATGAAAAGTTCAAGGAAGTTAATGTTTTCTCCCATCCCTCATACTTCTCCATATTAATGAAGAATATTCTTTCTCACTGACTGTGCATGATACAAGAGCTCTGACTGTCAGCAAGGAAACTTCTCCTTTTAACCATACTTTTGAAAGAGTTAAATTGCTCTTCAGGTTGAATGGACAGAAAGCAAATGACAGTCAGCAGTGACCAAGATATAGTGAAAGAAGCACTTGTGATAGAACTGACAGAGGCACCACCAAGACTTTCATATGCTGCAACATTTACAGAATCACAGAATCACAGAATTATCGAGGTTGGAAAAGACCTAGAAGATCATCCAGTCCAACCATTACCAATACTTCCCAGCTAAATCAATCCAACACTTTAGCACTCACTACAGAGCCTGATTTCAAATAAATAAAATATACAACAAGGGCTCAGGAAAAGCCTGGATGCTTGTGCTGGTGAGAGCCTTGAGCTTACAGGTGGGCTCTTGATGTCCCAGCCTTCCTATAACCAGCTCAGTTTTGGTGCATCTGTATAACCTTTGATCAGATCTCTGTGAAAACAATAAAGCAATAAAGTTGTGACAAAAAGCTCATATGGGATTTGTGGGGTCCAGGCCAAATGGTAAAGAACATTTAAGCTCTGCCCCCTAGTTTGCCACGTGTAGCAGCTAGTTGTGACCTCCGCTTGAAGGCTTAGCTTCATTTCTCAACCAGCTCTGCTCTTTTGTTGGACGCAATGGAGCATGCAGCCCTCTACAGAGCAGCCTGCTCATGCTGCTCCCTCTTCTTGTGCCCACATCCCTACACACAGACTGGTTGTTTTTCCTTCTCTGTTGTTTTGTTATCTCTTCTTTAAGAGGAAAAAAAAAAAAAAAAAAAAAAAAGAGTAAATGAAAACTTTTTATGTTGTTCAAAGGAGAGCTTTTGTTGCTTTTATCATTAAAAAAAAAAAAAAAGATGGAAGAGAAATAGCTTCCTGGCACTTCCAATGGTATTGAAGTGCCAGACAGATGTGGGACCAAGTTCATTGCTTTCCATGCCTTTTTTTTTTTTCATCCAGCCCCTACTGTTTTGTGTCGTTGAGCTGGAAGGCCCAGGTTCCGCTGCTGCTCTAAATACTTCTGTAAAATGCAAGCTTGGGGGAAAAGCTACAGATGTGGCACCTCCTCTCATTGTTTCAGGGACATTGCTATCCCTGGGACAGAGGCTTTTGGATTATACCCTGCTGTTCCAAGCACTGCCTTTTGTAGCTTCCAGGCTAGACAGCTCTGAAATGTAATTTGGAGGTTTTGTCAAAAATCATAAAAAATGTTAAAAATCATAAAAAATGATTTTTAACCCTTTCTCAAATGTTTTTTGGCCCCTCTCTTCATTTCCCTTTTCTTCATGTGTTTCATTCTCTAAAAAGGAATCTTCTTCCATCCCCAAAATAAACCAAGAGGAAAGTTATCTGTTCGTGTGAACACACACACAATAAAAAAAGCCCTGAAAATCTTAATCTTGACCCCAATTACCCTGTATTTCTTCCCACGTTTTCATGTTCCTCTGCAAAAGATTATTTGTTTTGTAAAAATAGGACTCATGCTATCTTGCTTTTAATTTCTCCCATTAAGTAATCTACCTGCAGTCTAACACACAAATGCTTATTTTCAACAATTCTAAACAGGAAAATCAGCAACAAAGGACCCATCAAATTTATTGGAAATATGGGGATGAGCAGTTCAATTCATAGGTTGTTCTTATTATTCGGATGATAGATTGAATAACTGGGAAAGTTAACAGTTAATCTGATAAAGAAAAATACATTTTATTTTGTGTATAAAGCTATTTATAAATCACCTATTCAGGGAACATAAATAATGCCATGTAATTTAGGGGACAAATTATATAGTATAAATAATGAATGTTCTCAATGATCATTTCATGTATGAATTATAAGTTAAATGTATTGACACAAGATTGAAGAGCCGTAAATAGACACATTTATGATATTCAGAACCTGTATTTGGGTAGTTTGCAAGGTGAAGGAAGTTAAATTGTTGTGCAGATTCTATTGTTCTGAACACATGAATAACTTATGTACATAGCCATTTAGCTGATCAACTCTACATATGGAAATACACTTTTATTCCGTGTGTTCGGCAATTTTATACTACTTCTCGTGTTCTTTGTTTCTTTGTGGCAGAAACAGTAAACTTCTCTGAGCCACCTCAGATAATTGACACATTGAAGCTACCTCAAATCCTTTCAGTTTTGTAGGTGCCCTAAATCTCTTCATTTATCCCAAAAGTTGCCTGCATTAACACCCAAATACATAGAACTGCCATAAAATAGTGTTGTAAGGAACTAGATTCCATGTATTTTGGATTTTCTATGTATAACTCTACTCAGATGAATTGCTAGTGTTTTGAGTGTTTACACTGATATATAATACTCATTTCTGAGTACCTAAAGTTTGAAGGACAAAGAAGGGCCTATGCTGTCCTTGGTAATTTCTAAATACTAGACAAAGGAGAGTTCCAGTCTATTACTATTTCTAATGTAAGTAGACTAATTACAGCTTGCATAAGGGTTAATACCGTGTAAAACAAATTGTCTGTGTTTTCAATTTTTCTGTCATATTTTTTTTTTTTTTTACAATCTACCTTCCTTTGTATCACTTACATTTCCAGCACAGACTTTGTTTCAGAAATACTTGAAGAAATACAAGGCAGGTCTTGTTGCAGGCAGCACCATATTTGTTATTCACAGGGCTGGCTATGGAAAAAGTGTGAAGTGGAGCTGCACAACAGGCTCTTGGTTTGCAAAGTTCACATAAATATTTTCTCAAAACAAGTTGTTGCATCTGAGAGGTATGTGCCAAGTCACACTGAAATTCAAACAAGTATTTACAAAAACTGCTTAACACATAGCTATTAAGGAAATATTTATGTAACCTCTCTGACAGAATCCACTAAAATCTGTATCTATCTCTGCTTTCTACTTCCTGCAGTGTAGGAAGATAATGCTACAGTTACAAAGAACTCTTTTGTTTCACTACTTTGGTCTGTCTGAAGTCATAATGAAAATCTGACAAAATCTATTCTCAAGGGTATTATTCACTGAGACAAAAAGACCTTGACAACTTTAGCTAAGTGCTTTATGAAGGTGACAATTCTCCATCACTATCCCTATTTTAACTGCTGTATCACACGTTGTGAGGGTCAATGGTTGTGTCTTTTCTCTTATTTTCAGAAAAAAAAAGAAAAAAAAAATTGGACACATATTAAAAATAATGCAGACTTTAGACATCATATCTTATAGAGGGGAGAAGCTTTCAGCTCCAGGATGATATGTCCATGATGATCTCCCTCTGGGCTCCCTCTCCAGACTGGGATTTGGCAAGGTGCAACTGTCACAGGTTGTGGAGTTAATCTTTTACCTTTCAACACAAATTGTATTTTCTTACAGTCACGAAATGCATTCTTATCAAGCACTAGGCTGTCTTTCCAGGCAAAAGAGAAAAAGTTAAGAAAAAATTGCCTGTCTTTCTTATGGGCAAAGCAGGCAAGGTGGCTCTGATTAAGAACATTTTTTTTTTTCTTTCCTGGCTTTCTTGAAATGATAAAAAGTAAAAATGTGAGCAATGAATTTAAGACTGAATATGAACTCACTTACAACCTCTTAAGAAGTAATAAGCAGTAGCCTTGATGGCATCCGTTTCATCTGGAGACATCATTTGACCTGTTCTAGTTGTGAATTTTGAATCCAATTTAGGCATATATCAAGAAGATCTATCTCAAGCTGTGGCTGTAGCATATTATTTTGTGAAATTCCAATATACTGATAAAGTAAAAGTGATGAAGAAAGTAAACAATGGCTTTAAATACACAGTTTTTCTTAGTCCATTATCAAAGCTTGCCATTTTAATAGTGTAGATAAAATAACTTCTGCACACAAGCGTATAGTGAGGGATTGCTTTTCTATTGCAAATCTGTTAGGCCTTTTCGTGCTATCTTTTCTAAAATAGGAAACTGTAGGTCTTTTATTCAAAATGTTTCCTATTCGCTGATGTAATCTGATGATGATGTGGAAATTAAACGTAAAAGGATATGCTTTGGAGTTTGATGTCACAGAATCCCTCTGACTCAGAAAAATATCCAGCTGTTGAAAACTGTGACAGGTAGTTAATCCCACTTCACTATTATTGTACCATTTGGTTTTCAAATGCCAAGCATACATACGCACAGTGGCACAGATTAACTTAAACTCAAAGCCTCACTTTGAACAACTAAAACCTAATTCAATTTTTAGGGCTTTCACTTAGAAATGTTTTTATTATTTATTTGGTTGGTTTTCAGGATAGAATCTATCATGGTTATGTGTTGGCTGCATGACATGATTCTATTTTTTCCTTACGTTGCGGATACTGTCTTCTGGAAATGAACTCTCCTGCTAACATCTCCTGTTACTTAAGAGCTCCAAACAATAAATACTTAAGTTTTTATCCCAAGTAAACTAATCTTTAGTTTTATTTTTTTTTTTTTTTGCATATAATAAATAAGAGTTTCTCTGATTTTCATGTAATTTCATTTTCTCTTCAGTACTATTATGCTTTATGAACACGGGGGAATTATTTTATTGTCTTCACAATTATTAAGCAGAGAAACAGTTTATATTGCATCACCATTCTTTTTTACCCCGTATGTATAAATCTGGTTATGAATGGACACATTGCAAAAATGATCCCATCTCTCATCTTTCTTATCAAATATCCCTGATCTCCACAGGGACGGATTTCTCTGGTTTGTTTCTGTTAACTTTTTCTTTCAGTACATCATCTAAATAGGGTTCACCTGTCATCAGACATTGGTTCTGCTTCTTTTGAAATATAGCAAAATACTTACTAAGTTTACGTTGCCATTTCAATCCATGAAACATGGGTTAGAGAATTCATCATTGTAAGTTAACTAGCAACATTTGTTTTGGATTTCTTTCTTTTTTTTTTTTTTCATTAAAGCTCTCAAAATAAGTGCTCACCACTGTTCATCTTCTCCAAATATTCCTTAAGTTATTGTACACATTAAGAATGCACCCCTTAAGTCCACACTCTTTCATTTATTTTTCCTCTAATTCACTCTTGTTCTAGAAATAACAGAAATAGATCATCAGTGAAATTATGACATTTATTTTAGAGACTTAATTCATGATCAACTGTATACATTACAACTGGATCTGAAAAGTAGTAACTTGCTGCTATCTTTTGACTCAAATGAATGATTGATGTCTTTCACTCATGATGAAATCAGACTTACTGGATTGTCAATCAACCTCAAGGTTTAGTTACATGGTTTGCTGTTCAAGAGTGTTTCTAAAAGTGACACTGAAAATCACAGAAACACAGAATGGTTAAGGTTGAAAGTCATCTGGTCCATTGACTCACTCAAGCAGGGACACCTAGAGTTGCTTACTCAGGACCACATTCAGATAGTTTTTGAAAATCTCAGAGGAGACTCCACATTAGCTCTGGGCATCCTGTTCCAGTGCTCCATCACCAGCACAGCAAAGAAGGTCTTCCTGATGCTCAGAGGGAACCTTCCATGTTCTAGTTTTTGGCTGTGGCCTTCCACTGGGCACTACCAAAAAGAACCTCGCTCCATCCTCTTTCCACACTCCCTTCAGGTGTTCATAGACATTGATAAGATTCCCTCTGAGGAATATGCTCATGCCTCTCTTGTGCTGGGGGCCTAAATCTGGGCACAGTACTCCAGGTGTGGCCTCACCAATGCTGAGTAGAGGGAATCATCTCTCTTAACCTTGATGATGATACCTTGCCTAATGCAGCTAAGAATACCATTAGTCTTTTTAGCAAAAAGGACGTGCTGCTCACTCATGTTCATCTTGGTGTCTACCAGGTTCATCTAGCATGTGCAGACATTTCCAGTTGGGTTGCCCCCAGCATGTACAGGTGCCTGAGGTATTTCCTCCCCAGTTGCAAGACTTGGTACTTTTCAGTGTTGAATTAATGAGATTTTTGTCCAAACTTTTTGTCAGCCTGTCAAGATCCCCGTGGATAGCTATGCAGCCCACTGGTGAGACAACAGCCCCCCACAGTTTTGTGCCATCTGCAGATTTACTGAGTGCAACCTACTCCATTATATAGACTGTTAATGAAGGTGTTTAAAGAGGACTAGTCCCAGTATTGACCCTAAGGGTAGTCTGCTTGTTGCTGGCATCCAACTAAACTATACACTACTGATAGAGTACCCTCTGAATACAGCTCATTCAGCTCATATTTTGACAGCTGCTCTGTGCAGATTTTATGGAGAACAATATCAAAGGCCTTACTGAAGACTGGGAAAACTGTATCCACTGCCCCACTTCATCTGGCTGGTCATTTCATTATAGAAGCTTAACAGGTTGGAGAGGAATGACTTCCCATTGGTGAATCCATGCTGACTACTCGTGATGACTTTTTTCTCCTTCATATGCCTGGAAATGGTTTCCAGAATTAGCTGTTTTATCACTTTCCCAGGTACTGAGATGAGGCTGACTGGCCTGCATTGTCCTCTTTCTTGCCCTTTTTGAAGGTAGGAATGATTTTTTATTATTTCCTCTGTTCTTTTGACATGGCTCCCAGTTGCCATGATCAAGCAAAGATTATCAACAGTAGCCTTGCAGTTGCATCTGCTAGCACTTGTGAGTGCATCCCATAAGGGTCCACGGCTTTATGAATGTTCAGTTTGCTAAAGTACTGTCTGTCTTAATCCTCTTCCACTGAATATATATTTCCCTTGCTCCAGGCTTTCAGCCTGGTCTCTGGGTTGTGAGATTGCTGAAGTCGGTATAGCTAGAAAAGACTGAGGCAAAGAAAGCATTCAGTACCTTTTTATTTTTGAACAGCAATACAGGTGTCCTGCTTCCTTCAGAAGAGGGCCTGCATTTTCCTTAGTCTTTGTTTTGTCATTGAGGTACTTGCAGAAGCCCTTCTTATTGTCCTTGATTATTGTCAAGGACAATATTGTCAGTATTGTCAAGAAAGAGAGTATTGTCAGTCTTTGGCCTGATTCAATTATACCTGAGCTTTCCTAACTTTGATCTCTGGCTGCTTGAACAGTGTCTCTGTATTTCTCCCAGGTTCTCTCTCCATGTGTCCATTCTCTGTAGACTTCCTTTTCATGTTTGATTTTGGCTAAAAGCCGATTCTTCATTTACGCAGGCCTCCTGGTATTTTTGTCTTTGTTGAGATGAATTGCCCTTGGGTGTTTTTTTTGGGGGGGGGTTGATCTTTGAGTATTAACCAGTTTTCTTGGACACCTCTTTCCTCTAGGGCTTTATTCTACAGTACTCTACCAAGTGGATCCTTTAAGAGGCCAAAGTCTGCTCTCCCAAAATCCACGGCAGAGAGCTTGCTGTGCACCCAAATCACTGTCATCAGGTTCTTCAGTGCATTGGAGTTTGTTACTGCTCTCAACTAGGATAAAAAGTGGTGGAGTCCCTTAAGATCATCCTTTTATTTCAGCTCAGATATTCCATTTATTTAGAGAAAAGACTCCTTTTTCCAGTCAATTTCTCCATTTAACAGATGAGAATAGTTCCCCATTCCTACTGATTATTCCTTATTGTCCTGAAAACAGGATCAAAACATTCTAAACTTTAAAGTTATTCTAAATGTATAAATGATCTTCATAGGAAACATTTCCCCTTTGATTTTGATTGACTGTCTCTTTTCTTGCTAACTAACTTTGTAACTACTAGCCAATAATGACTTTTTGTCTATATTTTCTTCCTTTTGTTGGTGACATCCACCTCAGGACAAGCACTTGATTAATGGGAAGCAAGCAAGCTTTTCTGACATATCCTAAAATAAGTATTTTTGAACCCATCATACTATTTGCAGAACCCTAATTGACTCTCCTAATTTGCATTACATTAATTACTGAGATATTACACTACAGTGCTCTAACACAGCTAGATGAAATAGCTGACTAGCTTTACTTGTACTAATTAGAAGTAGAAGCAAATAACAATTTTCTTTGTAAGATTATAGGCAATTATAGATTTCTTTTTCCCAATGTAATGTTTTCAGTCTTTCTGTCATTTCTTATTTTACTGTAAAATTCTTCATTTCTTTTTAGCAATAAGTAAATAAATTAAAACATTAGTATTCTGGCACTACGCTAAAAGTCAAGAAAGAAAAAAAAAAGATGCTATGCTATTTGGTCTAGGAATATAGGCAAAAATCTAAGTGTACTATTAGCCTTTGAGTCACTTTTTTCAAATGTCATTCTTTCAGGATGAAAACATGTTGGCTTTGTAAAGCTCTTAACATTTCAAGCTGAAAGGCTTGAACAAGCTTTGAACTCTGGAATTTGTGATGATTAAAAATTAAAGGGAAAAATAACATTAAATAATACTGTAGCTCGTGAAGCTGTCTTTTTCAAGTGTCTGAGCATCTCCTCAAATGTACAATTTTTTGCGGACCGACTTCTAAACCAAAGAGCCCCATGTGTCCCATGGAATGTTGTTGCTTTATTTGGAAATATTCTTCTATGAGGCAGAAAATGAAATCTAATTCTTTGTGATGTGTGAATAAACAGCTGGCTATCTGTCCGTAGATACTGAAACATGACTGTACAAGCAGAGTTCACCACTGCTTCAAACACTTTTGTGGCTAACCTCTGTATCTGCCATCTTTGGCTAGTGGCTCCCAACTCTTCAAGATGCTGGGGGCTGGGGGCTGTGGTCAAGATTTAGGTGTTTGTGATAAAAAGCTATGTGCTTTCCTTGAAATATCTAGTTCTTTTTGGTTATGTTATTTAACCCTCTCATGTCATCCCTCCTTCTCCACTGAACTCAGGATTGAGAACTTTTTTTTTTCTTCTTTTTTTTTTTTTTTTTCCCTTTAATTGGCACAAAATAAAGATAATAAAATGATTTCCAGTTAATCACACGTGACTTATCAGAAAAGCTGAAATGAGGCTAATCAGTACAGTACTTCAGGGAAAGATTGCAACACAGACTTTCAAATCGCAGAATTGTTTACTACTCAGAAAACAAAAAAGGCAAGAAAGGACTGGTTTCCTTATGGAATATTTTCCGAGCAGAGGCAACTTAGGTACAGCACAGGTAGTTTATAAATTCCTGAAATACAATTTTCCGGATTTCTCTATTAGATCTTTTAAGAAAAAACATCCCATCCAAAACTGAAAAAAAATATATATTTTTTCTTATGTATCCTTCCATCACAAGACAAGGCAGTAAAATACTAATAATGGCTCATAAAGGCTCAAAAGACTGTAAATCGTTTAAACAAATGGTTACAGTCTAATTGTCTCATCTGCTCATTGGCATTACAGACTTCTATCAACAATATGCTGTTGAACTTGTAGACTCTCCAAGTCACAGACAGGCTTTAAAGAGGGAAGATAACTATTATTTGTTACAGGCAATAAAACCAGAGTCTCTACTGACTGTCTGACAAGGAGGTGTCTGATGCTGTGGATCCAGTCAGGCAGAACACAAATCAAAATAGTGTCTAAAGGGCAAGGTAATGGAGGAATGAGAAGTATAAAATCTACACAATAAAATTATATTGCAATGAGAGAAAATTAGAAAATAAGGAGTAGAGACTAAAAATAGAATGCACCAGTCCCCTGAAGCCGTATATGTAGGTATGCCTTCTCTTTATTTCCAGGAGAACTACAACAGGCACAAAGAGCTCAGTAACTCTATTTGATAGAGCAAATTTTCAGCTACAAAGCACTATTTGTCAACATAGTCATCTTCAATATCTATGAATTTTCACTAGCAATGAACAAGAGCCTGCATGCCATGCTTATAAAAATCTGCTACAGCAAAGGAGACCCACTGTTGCTGTTGCCACTGCACCACCCACTGCCTCACTGTGCTCACATCCACTGTTTGATCTCCATAAACGTTCAGCAAGTATCAATGAATGTCAAGGGGTGCCATTTTTTCCACAAGGAGGAATTCAGTTACACTCCTTTACTTCATATACACTTCCATGACAAATGCCATTTTGTCAGGTTGTTCCTCTGCTACTACCTGTCCTACAGCAACAAAATGTAATGGAATAATGGTTTGAAGGTTCAGCCTCTACTGCCATACCACCAACATCCACCTCTGACATAACACAATAGGAGGCATTACTTTCGATGCAGCCCTCATAAAATACACATGGCTGTTCCTGGAGCAGCACCACACTGGTTTGTCTTCAGCAGTAGTGGTGTATTGATTCTGGTTTGGAAGAGCATACTGAAGCATTTGTTTACCTCTGTTTTAGGCACACAGACAAAAACTATATTCTTTGTATTTCTATTTACCATACAGGGTGCCTATGGACAGGCAAATGTTTAGTTTAATTCTGCATCTTCTAGCATGGATTAAAAAACCCACAGATCTCTGTAATGTGCTGCAAGTTATTTCCTTATTGGAAAAAGGTATTACATTGAAAGAAAGATTAGTTATCAAATCAGATAGCACAGGTAACAAAGATATTATGTACACATGGACACGTGCACAAACAAATACATCCCATCAATTATGCAGCTTTTGCAGATTTTCCTCCAACCTGTCTTAGGCTTACTTGATGCCCCTATCTTACAATGACACCAGCTAGGAAAGCCTGGTGGAGCCACTGATAGTTTCTCATGGAGTTGTTCCCTGTCAGTGCCTAATTCTCAGTCAGCAGAATGTACCAGCTTTAATGTATGCTATATTTCTAATTTCCCTTCCTTTATCCTTGGGGCAACCTATGCTTATTAACGCTGCAGATAACACTCCTAGGTCTGCTTTTCTGCCAGCTCTCCTTCTCCTGAAGTGAAGGTGCAAATTAGATCTGGAAATGAACACAATCTAATTGTGTGCTTAAATTTTAAATCCTTGGCTAGAAATCAACCAATTGCTCCTGTTCCTTTAATGTCCACAGCTAAATCCACTCAGTATTTCAGCAAAATCTTTCTCCCTCTGTTTCATAGTTGTTCTTAAAGTGAACTTTTTGTTAGTTTTAAAATATGAATGCTCAGTGTGTGAAGGACATTTTAGCTTAATCTCTCATTGGACAATGGATACATATTTCAAAGTGATAAAGGATTTTTTCTTCTTCCCATCCTCTTACCCCAAAATCTTCCTCTTCTGTGGTAAATTTGATTATTCCTTTTGTATGTGTGAGTAAGGTTTCAGTTTGCACAGAAAACATATATGAGATTGTCATCTGATTTACGTCCACTCAGATCAATAGTGGTATTTCAGTATGAAAATGGTAAGAATGAGATTAGTCTTTAAGCTTCACCAACTATTTTACATGGGTTTTAGCAGTCTCCAAGAACAGTTCTATAGAGATTGGACAGGAAAATTTGGAATTCAGTTAAGCCAAGTACTCCAAACACACCCAGGAAGATGATGCAAGATTATTATGTATAAAGTATTGTATTCAAGACAAGCTTTAAATGATGAATCCAGAATTCTGTTTTCTTAGGAATACTGTTACTTAGGTTAATGAAAATGTTATTATTTCTTAACTAATTACAACAATAACAACAAAAAGGTTGCTAGAACAGCAAGGGTCTTGGCAGACACTGGACCCACTGTTTTAACTGTTCCCACTGATTTAAGAAATGATTGATAGGAATCATCATCCCTTTGTACCTGCTTGAACTATACATAGAAGAAGCTTCATATCTAACTGGAAGTCCCTCATACTGTTGTTTCTCCCAAGAGTCTTCATCTGAAACTTAGAATTCATTGGCTACCAGATATTGGCATGGGTAATTAAGATGCAAGTGCAATTAGAAGAATTTCACTAACTGAACAAAAATATGTGACATCTGACCACCACAGTAGATTTCTGTTTCTGTTCAGGAGGACTAATCACATGTGGATGGAGCTGCATCCTTAATTTCAGATGAAGCAGTGTACATACCAGACTTGTCCCACATAGAATGAGCACTGTGACAGTCAGGGAGAACAAACAATGTTTCCTGATTTAGACAACCAGTCACAACAGGATAGGAAAGTTATAATTTCAGAATCTACATTGCAACCCACAGAGTAAACAAATTCACAAAGAAAAAAAAGACCTGTCAAATAATTTAGAATAACAAATATAAGCAAGAATGTTGTGATATGTCTGTAGACATTTTGCAGACAGAAAAAGAGGCTAACCTTGTTTAATAAATGATTCATAATGAATCATTCAGTAGAGCAGCAAAATAAAATGTATTTATATGTGACTTCCATGGAAGCTTCTAGATTTAGGAAAAATTCTTTAGGAAGAAAGTTTGGCTTTCTTAGAAATCTATAAAGACGTTAAACAAGCTATACACCAGCATTTGCAATGTGATTTCACCACACAATTGTCCCATCATAAGAACAACCATCTCAGGGACAATAAAGGCTTTCTCCTACTGATCTACTATCTTCTCATAGAAAAGATTCAGCTGGCAACCTCATCTGCAAAGCATTGTGTAAACTGCTATCAACAGAAATGGTGAAATCAAACTCGTTGCTTCAGCTGGCTAGGGAGAGCCATCAGAGACTTGTTTTTCCCTTATGCCACTTTCATGAGCTGTCCTTTTTCAGCAGACCTGGTTTAGTAGCAGCAAATTCTTTGTCTCTCAGGAAAGCAAGCATGAAAGTTTGGCACCTTGAGCCTCTTCCTTTGACACGGTGAGCTAGATACTTGCAGCTTGCTGAGGTGCTTTTTTTTTTTTTTTTCCTTTTTCATCTGATAGGGTGATATGTATTCAGTTCAGAAAGCATTCCCGCAGAGAACCCCCAAAGGATAAAAAGCCTATGTATCTGACTGCAAATCAGCCAAATACCTGGTTCCTAGAACAGCAGAGTAATTGACTGGGGATTTTATCTGCTTCTCTGGCTGATGCCAATAAGCACGCGTGTTTATTAACAATTTATTTACAGAACACAGATTGATTTCAGGAGAGAAACATCACCAGCCTCTGCAAAGTGCAAGCAAATGAATTCTTCCGGGCCCTCAAATAATCTATTATTGTCAAGATATCTATTTGCATTGTACTGTATCTCAAGGTTTTACACCTAAACATTGAAAATGCACAGAAGACACATCATAAGGAGAAAAAGGTTTTCCTTTTTCTTGGAGGGAACCTGACAAAGAAGTGCTTCATAAGTTATACAATTAGTTGAAAAAACACTTCTCACACCTTGCTCAGGCTTCCTGTACTGTATTAACCAATTCCACGTTGCTCACGAATTTTCACAATTCATTCCTCACAGGTCTGGAATCAGATGCAAAACAGCACAGCATAGAGCCCAAACAAACACATCAAGATGTTGCAGAGTCAGTCTTTCAAGGAAATTTGTTTAGATTTCTTTTTCCTTCGCTAAAATTATACTTTCTTTTTTTTTTCCTTCTCTTTAAACAGATTAAAGAGATGCAAAGATTTAATGATATTCTGTTTAGAAGTTAAACTGATTTTTCCAATAACATCGTCTTAGTCATGAGTACTTATTTTCACTAGGAAGTAAATAAATATAATAAGACTATTATATTAAACTCAGGATATGTTTTAGGTTTTGTTTTTTTTAATGAACAAAGTGACTTTTATGGAGTAATGCAGGTAGATGTCACTTCTGTATTTACTTAATTTTGGTGGTTCCACTGACAGTCCTGATGAGCAATTTATACATATTTTTTTACACCGGTAACTAGTAGTATTCATACACAACTTGACAGTTGATTAAGATGGTTTAAAAATGAAAATGATGATGATGTCTCAATTTTAAAGTATTTTTCTTAAAAATTTATGAGTTATATTTAAAATGGAATTACTACAGGAAGTGGTTCATTGCTTTTCCTGTAATAATCTTTCTCAGCCTGAAGTATAGGTTCACTCAATTTGATTACTGTAGATGCACTATTAAATTACAATGCAGAGCACAATTTACCTCCAGAGAAGAATATGAATAATAAGAAATATAAATATCTGAGTAGGGTCACCATCAAGGAAAATAAAGTTCCATGTAAATCTCTTTCCATGAATAAATTATGTTTAATAAGCTCATAATTACCTTATCGTGATAAATATTGAATTAATGGAGTAAATAATGTTGCACATAACTTTTGATAAATTACAAAATAATAGCATGTTATCAGTTTACTTGAATGTAGCCCAAACAAAATATACATTCAATGTAGTTTTATGTCTGTAATGTTGTGTCTAATGCCAATCAAAATTCAAACTTAGCGACATAGCTCACTAACACTCATTTGTTGGAAAAGAAATATTCTGTGCATTTAGTCTGTTTTTCCTTGCAGTAAATTCTGCTGAAATGTTATTCTCTTAGTATAATCCTTACCAAGAAACATATTCAGACAACATGTTCTTCTCTTAATAGGCCAAGAACTTTCATACTTTTTAATTAGTTACAGCTGCATAAATAGCTCGTTGTAGAAGGAACAGGCAGTTTACCATCACTAATAACTGTATCTAAATATCCTAAGTGAATGGAAGGAAAGTAAATGTATTATCAGCTCATCCTTGTGTTTACTATCCACCTCATTAGCTGGTCACAATTCTGCTGCATCTCCACGTTTGTTTGTTTGTTTTTTTTCCCCACAAATCCTGCTGACTCATAAAGTCCTCTGTAACTGTATCTCCGAAGAGGGTCATACTGATGAATAGAGCTTTGAGGTAAGAATTAATCAGTTACATAAATTAGAGTCCACAGAACTCAGAAATTCTGGAATACAAAATTATAGGCTGTAAGAGACAGGCTGGAGTGCATCCATATTGATCACAGAATCACAGAATCACAGAATTGTACGGGCTGGAAAGGACCTCCAGAGATCATCGAGTCCAAACCCCCTGTAGAGCAGTCCCCCTACAGCAGGCTTCACAGGCAGGTGTCCAGGCAGGTCTTGAATATCTCCAGAGAAGGAGAATCCACAACCTCCCTGGGCAGCCTGTTCCAGTGCTCCATCACCCTCACCATGAAGAAGATCCTTCACATACTTGTGCAGAACTTCCTATGCTCCAGTTTATGGTCACTTCCCCTTGTCCTGTTCCCACAGACCTCCAAGAAGAGGTTGGCAATGTCCCTTTGACTCCCACACTTAAAATATTTATAAACATTAATAAGATCCCCTCTGAGTCTTCTTTTCTCCAGGCTGAACGGACTTTCCAGTTTGAATGTATTCACTCTAAAATAAAACATCAACTTAGTAGTATTCTTTTTTTTTTTTTTCTTTCAAGTTGTGTATTATATTAAATTTATTGAAAATGAATGAAATTTATCAGCAGAGGGTGTGACATATGGACACAAGCAAATAACTGCTGAAGCTGAGTGCGAGCAGACCAATTACTTTGATTACTATAAGAAAAAAGATGTCAATGCCAATGAGGCCTTGACAACTGAAGTCTAAATCAAGGAAAACTTTTGGCTGTGGTAACATCCTTATGATATTCTCCTACACAAGCTGTTCACCCAGAATTCAGTAAAGAATTCACCACACTGCGAAAATCAATACAGGTGAACCAAATTTATTTACTATTTCCTAAACAGTGCTCTTCACAGACCTCAACTTTTCTGTTTTCACTGTTTTTGCTCATGATCTTTCATTGACCTTTGTTCTTTCAGTTGTACTCTTATCTTCCCATTTTTTTCCCCTCTATGTTCTTCCACATTTTCATTCTATCATTTTTCATGTGTTACACTTCTCTTTGCTTATCAACTTACTGTTCAGCACTAAACTGATGCCAGAGGCACAGAAAACTAGAATGAAAACAAAACAACAAAATTAGTGGAAATGTACCTGAGAAAAAAGACATCTGTCATCTCCAAATCCTTTATGACAACCAGCAGTAGGGTCATGTTTAACACAAATGTCCAAGAAAACATTGTACAAGGCCATATCATAGTTTGGCCAGTACTTCCTTCACTGTGTATATACATCTGCATTTATATAACAGAAATAACTAGATGTTTTTAAATACATTTTTATCCTTGCTGAAGTCATGTAGATCGGTCTGCTGATTGAGTAGTTGGACATGATACTGTATCACAGTAAGAGAGTCAATTGGCCTCAGAATAAAAGGCATCATATTTGATGGTATTCAAAGAAGCCAACTTACAGCTATTAAGCTATAATCTTGATACAAAAAAAATGGTTTTAATCCTCTGCAACAATCAGGATAAATTAGCAAGAAGCATGCAAAGATTGCTGATAAAAGAAAGGATGCTGATTTGTTCCCACTGATGCACTGATTTAAAAATTGATGAGTCTGAGTTGGAGTTTGAATCACTCACAGAAGTGATTGCCAAGAGTAAAGTTTGGATAAGGTCATAAATGTAGAGAATGTTACTACCTGGCATTTCCACAAATCATCCATCTCAAAGCTTCATTTTCTTCCAAGCTCTCATGCAATAAAGCTGCAATGCCTTGTGTTTGTTTTCTCAATAACTTACAGTTTCACATTAATAATTCTAGTGGTTTTCTCTCTCTTCTGGTTCCTCCTCACTGAGAAGAGCTGGAAATCTCTCTTAAATAACCTGGAAAAGTAAGTGAAAATATGCCCTTAAAAAGAGTCAAGTTGTTACTTATTCTGCAAGACAAAGACAAGCCACTCATCACAGATTTTCTTGACAGCGACAATGATAGAGAAAGGATGCTATTTTATTGGGCATCTCTTGCTTGTGCTCTAGTTCTCACCCCAACACAATGACTATAATCAAGAAGGGGAAATTGCATGTGTCAGTGTCCTAAGGAGAAAAAGTAAACAGGGTATATAATAGCAATATTTTGAAATTCAGTTATTACAGTGAGGTTATAATGCAACTCCTCAAGCCCACAGGGAAATGTGAGGGTGGAGTGTGAGTATTTATTTCTTGATACAGTTTTTCTTGAAAAGACCAGACTTCTAAACAAAAATGGTATTTCTTGCAGGATGGTAGAAAACAAATGGAGTCAATAAATATACCAGTCTTAAGCACTTAGACCTTTTTTTCACTATGAAGTGTTGGTCTTTATTTCAGACACTGCTGGATTAAAAATTAATTACAATGGTAAAATTGGAGGAATAACGAATAAACAAAGATCATGATTCAACATGGCATTCAAGACAGAGGACAGCTTATTATTTGTTCTGTGTAAAGAAGCAAACTTCCCTTCAGTGTTCTCAACTGCCTGAAGAAATGAATGCAAGGAAGAACAAATGTTGCAAAACTGAAATTTTAATTCGATAACCCTGCCTAAAATCTTAAGCATGTTGTACTGTCATCTGTCATTGTATATGCCTGAAAAACTTATCTCTGTTGTTCAAAAAGTAATGGTAAAAATGGAAAGGTTGCTCTAAGACTTCACTGACAGGCTGTAACTCTAAAAATTTTCCCATACTGTAATATACAAGTTACTTTCTGTTGGTCTTTAAAATAATTACTTGTCATATTGGAAGTTATAACCTCTATTGCATAGAGGCTCCCAGAAGTGGACTAAGAAGGCCCAGTTTCTTTTGATTTGACTTAGTGAAAAAATCTAGTATGTCTAGTTTACCATTCCTTGTGATAGGAATATCTGACCAGACAATTTGTGAGTTAAGCTCAGCGCCAAACTTAATACTCTCAGACTGTTTGCCATGTATGTAAAATCTGGTAACAAATCACAAAACACAGTAAAACCCTGCAGGTAGCACTAAATCAATCTTTTTTTTCATCAGGCATTGCAAAATAAGGACAACATTTTAATAGGCTGGAAATATAATGGTAGGAAATTGCTACAGTGTCATCTAAGCTTCTAAAATAGCCTAACTCAGCTTATAAATTAAAACAGATACTACAGATTCTCCTTCATGGGACTGTTTTTTTTTTTTTGGTTTTTTTTTGGTTATGCCAACATTGCTCAGAAGGTATGAACAACTGTTTTCTTTAATTCCATTGTATTCCTTCATTTTCCCACTTATGTGACTTTTTTTTGCTTTTTTTCCATTTTTTCATTTTATTTGTACTTCTTGTCCCCTTCTCCCCCCATTCTCCATATTAACCTTGGCTCATTTTCAGAATCACCTGGATAATTCCCTATCTCTGAGACAATCAGTACTCTAATTTCCTAGAAGATATTTGCTTTGCATAGGTCTGATCTTCATTTGAAAACACTATTTAATAAAAACATATTGAAAATCCCTAAGTAAGTCAAACTGCATTGCGAAATGAAAAATTTCTGCCCTTGTTTTTATCACAGGATCTTCTATGTGAACATCATATCTGTGATGTTAACAAGTAACTCGATATGACAAAAATAAGACCAAAAAAAAAAATAAGATACATGGTTTACTTTGTACGTAGAAGTCAGTACCTTTGTGAGAAAGCTTAAAAATAAATAAATAAAATTGGACCAGAAGAAGAGACAGGAAAAAAAACAACAAAAGAACAAACCAACCAAATAAATATATAATGAATGTGGAATGACTCCAAAGCTGGCTTTTATGAAATTGGAAATCAGAAGCCCCAAAAAAGAAGTGATCCAAATGGAAGAAAGTAATTCAATTTACTTTTGAGATTTATTTTCTTGTGGACAAACTGACAGCAATCTCTGCAAAGTATGACTTTCTAAAGTTAAGCCCACTAAAGCAGAAATACAACCCATAGTAACAACAAGTTTTATACAGGGAAACAGTGCCTATGGTGACATTTAATACAGGGTTACCTGGCTATGCAGATTTCACAGATTAATATGAAATAACAAAGGATGCAATTTTAATGAGACCAAACTCAAAGTCCTTAAAGGAAAAAAAGCTACACTGTTGACAAAATTTCCTTCCAAGATAGATCTGAGGGGTATACAAGGACAGACTAAATTTGTCACTAATCCCAATAATATAACAGTACAAGCAAAGAACTTAGAAAATAAAAGGGAGAGAAAGGCTCAGTATGGTATGTTATTCATATTCTTCCAGAAAAAAATACAGCAAAAGCACTAAGATGACATGCTTGCAGTGTGCATCAGTTTCCTCATGCACACAGGTCAAGTGCAAAGGCAGGGAAGACAGTCATGATATGTCACAGTGCAGATTAGACGCCATGAATATGCTGCACATATCAGTAGAATTGTACAAGGCTTGCAGCCTGGTGTAACTGTAGTATAAGTTGTAGAAGAGGAACTGAGCAGCAGCTGTTGTACTTTTTGGCTACCCAATGGTTAAGAAACTATGGTGAAGTTGTGTGTTGCTGTCTTTAAAGGATCTACAAGAAATACTCAGAATTTTCAAAACACGAAGATTATTGTATCTCTGAAACAGAATTCAGAAAAAAAAAAATGTAGATAACAATGCATTACTGAATGAATGTAAAAGTAATGAAAATGAAAATAAATAATGATTTCACAAGGCAGTATGTTGTTAGGAGTATGTTCCATAACAATGAAAAATCACACTATGCAACTTCAGTGCCAGTGTTGTATGCAATACATGAATAGCAGCAAAAACCTAGGCCAAGTAGGGCAAAGAATTCTAGCACTAAATGTGCCTGGGTATTTACTCCCAGGAAAATGGAAGAACAATTTAGTCAGGTTAGCTTTATGGCTTTGTGAGGTGGTTAAGTACTAGATAGGACAGATCTTTGAAACAAAATAATAATATGAAAACTTGACAACACTGCTCTGTTACAATGCAGAAGACAATCAGTCCCGAAGTATGAAGATAAGTCAGGAAGAAGAAAGTAGCAAGGTAACCATTCTCCCCACTTGGATGGCAGCTCAAAAGAGTTTTCGGCATACAGTACTCAACATTACAAGAGGAATTCCAGAAGAATGACATACTAGAAGGGCTGATGGAAGTCAAAATAACTTTTATGACATTTTAGTACTCTGCAATACAAGAAAAGTGCACAAGAAAAACTTAATCACAGTGCTTATAGATGCAGGAAATGTCATCTAAAACCAAATCACAACAAAATGCAAATCAGAGTAGCGCATATGCAGAGAAGAACACTTTGATCATTTCTTAGGAAAAGAATCCATCAGAATTGATCCAAGATAGTGAAAAAAGTGTTTTATAGTCCTTACACCATCCAAAAGAGGTAGAAGTTTTATTTGGGATGATGACCAGCTAAAATGCACACTGAGATTACTAAAGTTCAGAAGGGATCTCTGTGAACTGGAAAGAGAGGTACTGAAAGCATGAAGGGAAGGTGAGAAACAAGCTTTTTCAATAACAGTGATCTACACCAAATGTGAAGAGCATCATCGCTTGAGAAAAAAACATTTCAGTGTAAATGCATTGAAAACAGAGCATAATGGTAACCAAAATAATGGTAGAAACATCCATTGAATCTACAAGTAAAGCATAATTGCAAAAAAAAGAGGAATCATCATGGTAGCTTAGAAGGAATTATTTTGCTACTACTAACAAGAATCATAAGCTTTGTCTGTATAGGTCCAGCTCTATACAAAAAACAAACTAAAACAAAAACAGAAACCAAAAAAAGCAGCAAAGCCAAAACAAACAGACAAACAAACAAACAAACAAAAAAAAAAAAAACAAAAAAAAAAAACCAGAAACAATTTACTGTGCTCTTAACAAAACCTAAACACATGGAGCACAAACTTCACATTTTCATATCACAGAATCACACAATCACAGAGCAACCTTGAGGATCACCAAGTTTCAACCCCCTGCCACAAGCAGGGTTGCCAACTGATCAATCTGATCAAGTACTAGATCAGATTGCCCAGGGCCCAGTCCAACCTGATCTTGAACACTTCCAGGGATCGGGCATCCAGTGCCACTCTGGGCAATTTGTTCCAGAACCTCACCACTCTCAGTACAAAACTTCCCCTGACATCTAATTTAAATCTCCCCTACTTTAGTTTTAAACCATTGCCCTATTCCTACCCTTGTAAAAAGTTGATTTCCCTTTATTTTCCACAATGAAGTCTCCTCACAGCCTCTTTTCCAGACTAAACAAGTCCTTTCCTTCAGTCTGACTCCACAGGAGAAGTGCTCCAGCCCTTTGATCATCTTTGTGGCCCTTCTGTGGACCCTCTCCAAAAGCTTCACATCTTTCCTCCGCTGGGGACCCAAGACTTGGACACAGCATTCCAGATGGGACCTCATGAAAGCAGAAGAGAGGCAAACTCTTGCCCTGCTGGCCACCCCTCCTCTGATAGAACCTGGGATACCATTGGCCTTTCATACTGCAAAAGCACACTGCTGGCTCTTGTTAACTTTTTCATCAACAGTGACCCTGAAGTTCTTCTCAACAGGACTACTCTTAAGGAGTCTTCTCCCAGTTTGTATACATAACTGGAATTACCATGATTCAAGGGCAAAACCTTGCACTTTGCTTTGTTGAATCTCATTAGGTTCACAGAGGCCCAAATTTCAAGTTTCTCAAGGTCCTTGTGGATGGCATCCCTTCTTTCTGTTGTATCACTCACACCTCTCAGTATGGTGTCATCAGGGAACTTGCTGATGGTGCACTCGATCCCAACATCTATGTGATTGATAAAGGTGTTAAGGAGTACCAGACCCAAGAGGGACCCCTGGGGGACTCCACTTATTACTGGCCTCTAAAGCCATTGACCGCTACCCTCTGACTTTGACTTTCCTACCAATTCCTTATTCACTGAATAGTCCACCCTTCAAATGCATCTCTCTCCAATTTAGGGATAAAGATGTAGTACAGGACCACATCAAAGGCCTTGCAGAAGTTCAGGAAGATTACATAAGTTGCCTTCCATTTGTCCATGAATGCTGTCATGCCATCATAGAAGGCCAACGTAATGGTCAGGCATAACTTTCCCTTGGTGAAGCCATTCTCTCTTGGATCACCTGCTTGTCACTCATGTGCCTTAACTTGTCTTTCAGTAGGATCTGTTCCATGATCTTCCCAGGTACAGAGGTGAGACTCACTGGCCCATAGTTTACACACCAAAATCTCAGTGCTGTGATTCCACACTGAATGAGTGAAAGATAAACCTTACAGTAAACTTTCACTTGCATGCTTTTTCAGAAGCAAAAGAGATATATTATCTGTGTATTTTTATAACACTATCATATTTATCTGTGTCTGCCAATTAGTTAGAAAACAGAATAAAACAAAAAGGAGTGACAACACAACAACCTTTTGCCTTTCAAAGGCAAAAATTTGGCTAAGATATCTTGCCTCAAGGCAAGATCTCTGAAGTTCTTGGAGTGAAAAAAAAAGCAGAGCTCCTTGAAGAGCATGATTGCATCTGACTTCTAACAACTTTTTCAATGGAATTAATCTGAAAAGTATTTGTGAATATATGCTACAATGCTAAAAGTGGTCAAGAAACATAGTTTATTTACTTGCTGTGGAGATGTAAACAGATGAAATATTATGAAAATCTTGCATTTATACAAACTAGCTGAAGTACAAATTGCAAAGAAACAGTAGTAGTTAGTGATACACTTCAGAGAGTCTGACAAGGACTGGCAGCTGCTCTATTTGAGCATGAAGGAAGCTGGTACTTGCTGATAGCTTGTTACAGTCATGCTTTTAAATACATGAACAAAGCAGTATGTTTGTCAGCACTGCAGTGAGTCAAATTACAACAGTTTCCACAGACATGATATTTGCATTTTGGATCATGGAATTTACCATGCTTTGGTGTACATTTGGAAGAAATCAGGAGTGTGTGGATTTGCACATCTGCTGTTTGCATTCTGTGCTATTAACTGTGCTATCAATGACTTAGCTAAATATTATATTCAAATAGTTAAGCCTTAACCTGTGTTTGCTGAACTCCTTAAGCACAATCAGAGACTGTGTGTGAGAAGGGTCCAATTACTGAATATCATTTGCAAGTCTTCCCTTAAAACCCAAGAGCTGTAAATCATGACACAGTGCAATGGATCTGTCTGATCAGTATAATGAGAAAGAAACGTCAGGCTCAAACTTGTCAGGAGAGAGGCTGCTTTAATTGTTTTAGCAATGTGAATTATCAGCAGCAACCTGGCGTAGTAATTACAATGGTAGATCAGGGCAGATCTTACTGAAAGCATTTCATAGTGTTCTTTTCAGCACTAGTTAAGTTCTGGACAGCAGGCTTACTCGTACAGCTATGTGTAGGCCATGGAAGTAGAATTTGTGGTCTGAAATGTCATGCAAAGAAAGGGTATACCTTGTGAAGACTAGAGATCTGTTGCCATCAGCAGACAAAGAATTCTCATGGATGGTGCTGCAAATAGCAATATTCATTTCAGTTATGGCAGAATTTTAGCTCAAAACAAAAATGATATTCACTGATGTAGTTATAAGCTAGAGCATTAATAATGTCGTCTCTTGTACTTATGGAGTACATGGTTTATACACCACTGACTAACAACTTTCATCATTCCTTTATGAGCATCTTCCAGTTCTGTTTGCAGTGTACGTCTTAAGATAAGTTTCTAAGGATGCATACATTTGGAAAGACTCATTTTTATTAAACTTACTTGTTTTCCTTGGCTGAAAGAGTATCCTCCTTTCCTGCAGGCAGTCCAAGCTGATACAGCTAGGCGGGCTGCTTTTGCAAAACCTTTTCCAAACCAGCAATTCCTTCAATATCTTGTGGAGCTGACGTCTTATTTAAATAAATTGTGCAGTGTTTCAAGGACAGTCAAATTTCTAACTCTGATGCATAGTAATGCTATATGTATTGCATAAAATGATATAAATCACCTGATACAAACTGAAGATTAAGTTGTAACATGAAAGAACAAGGCAAAGGCCTGGATGTTATCTCCTTGGTCACCAAGTTCAGCCTCTGCTACCAGAGCAACTACTGCATGTAATTCTACTTACATATTTATAGACTTCCACTGTGAATATAGTTTAGATTACTTTTCCTTACAGTCTTCGAATGCAGTATCTCCCTTATAGTGGAAAGTGCCGATAACAAGTAGAACTCTGGCCTGCTGCAGAAGTGCCATGATGCTCCAAATCACAGAGACACAGAGTGTCAGCACTGTGGCAGTGAAGAGTAATTATCATCACCTGCTTGGTGAGAGGTGCCCTACTTTAAAACTTCCTTGAGTTCAGTCCAAGCCGTAATTTCAGCAGTGGCAGAGGAAGCAATGACAAGTCAGAATATGTTTTAAAGTATAGGAAAATATAGCAGTTTTTTATGTTGGTTGAATTTAGTGTATATATCAGCATGGCCCAGCTGTTGTCCTTGTTTTCATTCTCTGATTTATACATTGAAACTTTAGTTGCTATATGTATCAGAGGGAGAGGACTGGTTTCTATTATGAAATGACCCATAAAGCTACATAATCCTTCCTTTTTTTTTTTTTTTTTCTTTGTCTTTTTCTTTCTTTCTTTCTTTCTTTTTTTTTTTTCACTTGACAGCTAATTTATTTCTTTTTAAAAAGTCCAGAAAGCTGAGAAAAATGTAGCAAAAGGTAGCGATTTTTCTTTTATTTAGATTTCTATTATTTTAAATTTATTCAGTGTTCCTTGTAATAGTGCCACTGATAATGATTGTAGTTGGAATTAACGTTGGTTTCGCATGTAATTCAAGGAGTATTCAGTGTAACTTAGCAATAGCTGAGCATTTTTTTCTTCTGGAAGTTAGAGCATTGCTGCTGATGACTTTTGGTGGTGGACTTGGGAGACACGTCACATTGAATTCCTGATTTTTCAATTAAAGATTGAAGGTGCTCTTTATTTAAAGTGAGAATTCGTGCACATAATCAGAAGTAATATAAAGAACAAATAACTCTGTCAAACCTCTGTAAGTTTTCAGAACAGTCTGGATTATAACACGTGAATAATCTTTTAACTATATAGACTATTTCATAGACAAAACTACTACAGAGAAATTAAAAAAGCTATTAAAATGACTAAAGGGAAAGATTTAAAATACACAATGTTCACACAATTCTGCATTTCCAGGGTTTTTTCCTTTTTTTTTTTTGTATTTGTGAATGTATTTTGTATAGCAAATGAAGTAGAGCGAGCTATTAATCTATAAACACATTTCTCTAGAGGATCATGCTGTGTGTGTCAGTACATTCTCACTAAATAAGTAGTCAGAGGAAACTTTATTATATTAACTCAGTTTAAGTAATTAATTAGTACAAGTAAATATATATTTCCCCCCCAAATCATAAAAATTTACGTTGTAAAATCAACATGCAGCAGTATACTAATGTTTTACATTCAGAGGATTTATAAGGGTTCATGAAAGGCTACAGACTACCAGGATGAGCTTGCATGCCTACAAATCATTGATTTGCAATGTTTAAAAGGTAGTATTGAATGCTATATGTATTGCATAAAATGATATAAATCACCTGATACAAACTGAAGATTAAGTTGTAACATGAAAGAACAAGGCAAAGGCCTGGATGTTATCTCCTTGGTCACCAAGTTCAGCCTCTGCTACCAGAGCAACTACTGCATGTAATTCTACTTACATATTTATAGACTTCCACTGTGAATATAGTTTAGATTACTTTTCTACATCATTTCTTATTTTTTTTTTTTTTTTTTACTACTATAAGAACAAATTTCATGGGCAAAGAAAAGCTGTTAACATGTTAATAAAAACAGAAAAGAAGGATTTAACCATTTTTTTCTTCTGCACTTTTGAAGAAATAAGAAATAAGATTTTATGAAATTAAATTTTTTAGACATTTCAAGAAATATTAAGCTTTAAAACTTTGCATATTGTTTTATCAATAAGTGCTCAGTTATGGGTAGAAAAGCTACCAGTATATTGGCTATTAATAGCTAATAGTCTAAATGAATCCTGAGAGCTGGGATTGTGCTAGGGGACTTTCAGACACTGAATCTGTATTCTGGCTGTTGCTGAGGTAAACCGATACTTCTAGTCCCCATGCATCTCTAAATTTTCAGTGCATATATTACAACTCAGCACTAGAAAAAATTTGAACAAACAACAAACAGCTAAATGTTTTTACATTGTCTCAGTCAATTGGGAATGAACTTACAAAATTAGTACAAATGGTGCATCATCACCTCAGAACATTTTTCAGACTTGAACCTGGTAACTTAATTGGAACAGGAATAGGAGCAACAAGACAAACAAATATGGTCAAAAATGTGGAAAGGAGTAGCCACACTCATTTTTGTAAAGGAGCGACCAGTCTTTTGGCTTTTTGAGATTGGAAAATATATCTAAGGTAAAGTAAAGTATGAAAAAACACAGACCAAAACCAGAAATGTGAGAATCCCCAGTACTTATATCTTTTTTATTTAATTTGATGTATAGGGTTCTCACAGTGATTTCTCAGGAAAATCATCACCAGTAATTTTACTACTGAAGTTATTTAGAAAGCATATTCAATATTTTGCTATTGAGTAAACATAGAGAATCTCATAAGAATTGTATCTTGTGCTGCAGTTCATGATATAGCAAAATGATCTACAGATTTTTTTTGTTTCATTTTTCTAAGTAATTTAACTAGTATTCAAGAGAAGAAAGAAAAAATGTTTGTACAGAGAGAGAAGCCATATTACTTTTATGTACTGCTGGTGAAAGATATGTGAGTATAGGTTGCAATCTGTTGATAACTTTTTGATACACTTGAGATATCGGAGTTGCTCTTCAAGCATCACAACTTGAACTGGCCATCAAAAACAGTGAGTGCAGCTTGTATCTGTGAAGTATGCAAACTCTAACAAGCACTAGGTAAGAAGGAGGTGGATGGAAAAGAAAAGAGAGAGAGCTGCTGTCATTTAGGTTATACTTTTAGGGAGAAATTCCCTACAGAAAGATTTAAATAGCGTTTTTTCTACAAGTAGGAAGCAGCTGGGAACTACCTAAAAAAATCCAAGAAAATCTTATACTATGAAATTGTTGTGTCATTGTTTAGGCGATTAGCAACAACTCTGCCAATTAAGTTGGTGGTTTAAATAATAAAGGTATGACACATCATTATTTGTATCTATAGATTTGTATTATGTAGGCCAGTAAACAACCATTCATTTTTGTGTGTCACAGATTGAAATCCATCAGATAGAAAGGATGAAAGCCTCCAAAGATAATTATCGTACTGCTCATTCACATAGACTTCTGCATCTCATTCATATTAATGCATTTCCTACCCAGTGTTTCAAAACAATCTCTTTCACGTGTCTGTGATATCCTTTTAAATAACTCAATCAAATGAAATTGATACATGTTACAGAGCAAAAAATTGTATCTTGGGGCACTCCTCTGATTCCACAGTTGTTGAGTGCCGGCTATTGACTCTTTTGTATAACCAATAGTAGAATGGCTTATGTTGAAAGGGACTTTAAAGATCACCTAATTCCAACTCCCTGCCTTGGATGAGGTTGCCATCCATCAGATCAGGCTTCCCAGAATCCCTTCCAGCCTAGCCTTGACAGCCTCCAGGAATAGGGCCTCTACAAACTCCCTGGGTAGCCTGTTCTATTATTTTCCTAGGCACAGACACGAGGCTCACTGGCTTGTAGTTCCCCAGGTCTTCCTTACTCCTTTTCTTAAAAATGGGAGTGATATTTCCCATTTTCCAGTCCCTAGGGACTCTACCTGACAACCATGACTTTTTAGAAAAGATGGAGAGTGGCTTGGCAACTGCATCAGCCAGTTTCATCAGAAATCTGGGCTGCATGCCATCTGGCCCTGTAGACTTGTACACATTCAGCCTCATGAGGTGGAATTGAACTTGTTCTGCTCTTACAGGGATGGATTTCACTCCCCCATACCCTCCCTAGAGATTCATGGACAGGAGAGGTGTGAGAAGCCTGACTCACCAGTGAATACTGAGAGAAAGATATCATTGGGTGCCTCAGCATTCTCTGTGGTTGTTGAAGCCAGTTCTGCCTTTTCATTTGTCAGAGGGGGTACACTCCTTTTTTCTGTCTTTTCTGATCAATATATCTGAGGAATCCCTTGTTATCTTTTCACATCTCTTGACAAATTCCATTCCATCTGTGCCTTGACTTTCCTTCTTCCATCTCTGGACAGTATCCCTATATTCTTCCCAGGCCACCCATCCCTGCTTCTACTGCATGTACATTTTGTTCTTATCTCTCAGTTTGACCAGCAGGTTTTCACTTAGCCATGTTAGTTTTCTTCATCTTCTGCTTGATTCCTTGTGCTAGGGGATGGAGAGTTCTTGTGCTCTCAGGAAGGTGTCCTTTAAGAGCTCTTCTGTTCCTGTGTCCCTAAGGACAGTTTCCCAGGGCATCTCATTCAGTTGTTCCACAAACAGATGGAATTTCACACTCCTAAAGTTCACAGTCCTGACTCCACTCTTTGTCAGGTCCATGTTCCTCGATATCAGAAATTCAACCAGGGCGTGGTCACTACAGCCCAGACTGCCTCTGATCTTAACCTTATTAGTGATCTCTTCTGCACTGGTGAGCACCAAGTCCAGTAACACTTCACCTCTGGTTGGTCTGTCTGATGCCTGGACCAGTATGTTATCCTCAGTGGTCTGTTAGACTGATTGAAGCTCACTGTGCTGTTTTTCCAGTACATATCTGAGTGGTAGAAATCCCCTACTAGGGCAAGAGCTCACAAGTGCAACACCTCCTGCAGCTGAAGTAAGAAGGCCTTGTCAACAAGCTTTCCTTCATCAAGTGAAGAGTAGTAGATCCCTCACCACAAGATGTCTTTTAGTGGTCTGGTCCCTGATGACAAATTCAGTCAAAACCATGTCTACATGTCTCAATTGACCCAAATTAGCAGAAATAAAATTTTACAATCACCTCACTTGTTGTCAGTGGTTTATGGGCTAGTTTGGCCTGGTTCTGTGACTAGCAGGGTGGAGGGACCCGCAGATCCACACCCTGGAAAGGGATAAGGGATAAAGGATAGAGAGATGGGCCACAAAACAAAACAGTGCCAACGATCTGAGGAGAAACAAACTAATTTAAGGTATCGGGATGCAAGATAACACACTACAATACAATATAATACAATGTAATTAGAATTGGAGCTAATAAATCAAATATAATGAGAGAAAGTGTTCGAAAGCCAAAGGCCTTACTCTAATGCTGAGGTGAGGCGTGTGGTTGGGTCAAGCAGCAGGGAGGAGAGCCTGGTCTTGTGACCTTGCCAGGTGCTTTATCTCCTCTCTGAACACAAAGCCCCCTGGGGAACATAGTTCTTCTCTTCTGGGACAGGTACCCAGACCTGGAGCATTAACTCTTTATCTCCCAGTGCACGACATGATGTTATGATGTGGAATACTGACAACCAAAAATCATAAAACCATAACACTTGTCTTTTACACTTTTATGTAATGAGATATGTGATTTCTAAAAATGGTTCTACTGTTCTATTTCAGTTATTGATTTACCCTTCTCTATTTTTTTTCATATTCTGTGTAAAAAATCAGTCATATATAGAAATTTCTGAGTGTAAGTTCCTTCCTAAGTAGCACTTCTCACACATTCTGTCTTCTTTAAGTGATTTGTATTCTTTATTTTCAGATGAAAAATCTAGAAGTTAATGAATATCAGCTCATCCTTTGCTCTTGTTAAACAGTTCAAAATATTCCCTCAGAAATTATTCTACTTCCATTAGTAGAAATTTTGAATCCTCAAGAGAGAAAGGATTACTGTTGAGTTTGAAAATTGCTGCTCTCTGACTTCATGTAGTGACACTAGACTTAAAGACAAAAGCTTAAGAAAAATCATATAATAGGCAAAGTGAACCCAAAGGAAAAATGAAATGATTGAGGCAAATAATGTGAGCAGGATAAAGCCTGTGAACTCACTGGATGCTGGATGTGAAGAGCAGTTACTGGTGCAGAGGTTATATTTTACACTTCAGCAATTTCTTTCTGTGTGTTAGCACAAAATGCCCTGTTAGAAGAGAAGCTTTTTCGATCTTATTGGCTTCGTGATCCTGCAGAAGTCCCTAGCCTCTTAATCTTTTGAAAGAGTCATCCTTCACATTGCTTAGGGGATCTTAGTGTTTTCTAGTAAATGACTTTGTTCTTTAATATGTGCTTCGGACCAGTTCATTTTGATGTTTTGTCAGCATTGACTAAATCTATGAATATTGCCCTTTGTGAATAGATTAAAAAATATATATATGTGCAGTTGTCGTTGATGGGACAGTGTGTGAGGAGAAAAAAATAAACTCAATTTCATGAAACCACAGTGCTATTGTCTCACTGGAAAGTGGCAACATCACTAGCACAATGTACTATATAAGCAGAAATCCCTGCACCTTGCTCATACTCCATGTCCCTACTACCAATAGTTTTCAGGTAAGAAATATAAAGAGAAAAGCTATGGGCACTGCAAGTCTTCTGAGATGCTGCTCATTTGCTAAATGACCACATAGAGTAGGTACAAAAGGTAAAAGAAATCATTACAATATTTCTGTAGAGTGATGCAAAGTCAAAAAAGGCATACACTGAACTACTCAGAGGGGACTGTCCTGAGGTCTAAGAGAAGAAAGTTGTAGTCTTGAAGGAAAATTGAGCCACTATCTTAATTCAAATGTGTAATCATACAAGGGGTTACTACAGTGTTACTACAAATAGTTAATTTGAAAAAAATATGCTTAAATTGAGTATATTTGGTGACAAATGAAACAAGGAGTGACCTTGAAGATTGCAGTGTAGCATGAAAAAGCAAGAAAGCAGAAGTAATAAATTATAAAGAATCACTAATGTGTTAGTAATATGTTTTAGGAATATCTGAAATATGATAAATCTTCTCAAAATCTAGCAATATAAGGTCATTCTTAGCAAGGAAGTAGTCTTGTTTTTAAAACTATGTCTCCAGTACTTCAATGAGTTCCAAAATTATAGTCATATAAGTTTACATAATCTTCTAGAAGTTTAGTCTTTGCCTTGTAAAGAGCAAACCAGCTATGTTCAGAAATGAAATAAAACAGCTTCAATTTCATCCTTATCATTATGCATATCAGTTCTGGATTCCACCAATCACAACAAATCCTGTTAACTCTTTCCAGTCCTCTTCAAATATGCATCCTCAAAACAACTTTGGACTTCTTCACTCTCTCCCTAGCCTAGGAACAGCAGAAGGAACACAGGAATCAGAACATGAACAGGAAAGAGGGGCTACCTTTTATTTACTAAACACAGAAATGAAATAAAATTTCTGTTACACTAGACAATATTTTCTGCTTCTCCTCCTTTGTTATCAATACTCGTTTACAAAGAAGACCAGGAAGTTTTTGGTTAGGATGGAAAGACTCAATCTGGCTCTTCATCGGCACTGTTTAAATGTGTGGTGGAAAATGCCCAGTAATTAACTAAAAGTTCCCTACAGTCAGGACTAACATTTGGTGTAAAGAGTGAGTAATACAACCTTATGCATCAATAATGGGTCCTAAAGGTGATCCCAGGGTTACCACACAGAACCAAAAAATTGTCTAGCACATTAAGAACTGTAGAACAATAATTTTCTGGGAAACAAGTAAATAATATCCATATTACTTACTTCCTTTTTTTTTCTGAATTTCTTTGAATCTGAATTCAAAGAAAATATATATTTTTGTTATTTGAAATCTAACTTTGAAATGAACCAGGAAATAATGAAGCCATAACAGAGGGTGGGAAAATTTCATTCTGCCTCAGAACTTTCCATTTTTGTAAATGTGTAGTCCCTGTCCTCATTTCATTCCAAAGATGGAATAATGATTCCTCAATGTTAGACAGGACTTTTTTTTTCCTTTTTATTAACTTTAGTTTGTGCTTTCTAAAACAGAATAACAGTGTCACAATCACTGTAGTTGTAGATTCTATATTCTCATTTCAGAAACACTCCTAGCTTCACTAGCATGTAATTGATGAAATTTTTTTAAAAGATATATTCTATGCGCCTTCATGGCTTCCCACAACCTTTAACTCTTGTCTCTTATTCCTATTAACGACTTTTTTCTTTTCCTTTCCCCCTCCCCCCCCCCCCCCCCCCCCCCCCGGAAAAACAAATGCTATAAAAATAAAGAATGCTATAAAACTTTAAAACTCTTTTTTTTTCTTTTTTTCTTTTCTGTCTTCTCACTGAGGCTTAGTAATTTTATTTTCCTTCAAGCCTCTGAATGTATAACCAGGTGAAAAATTTCTTTGGATAAATCTGTCCTTATCATGCTTTATTTGAAAACATACCCTAGAAACAGAAGTTACATTCCACCCTACACTCAGTATGATAAAATGCACTGTTTCAGTGTTGTAATTAGCTCATTCTGTTAAAATGAGGAAAGGGAGGGATGGTTCAGGAAGCATGACAAATATGTCTTAAAAGAGGGAGAAACTCTCAGGCCTACAGAGCACTGCTGTGAAAGCTTGCTGGCACTGGGGGTAGGAATTCATGTTGTTGTGGGTTTGTTTGGTATTTTTGTTGTTGTTCTTGTCTTATTTTGTTTTCTTTTTTTTTTATTTTTCCACAAGATGCAAATGAAACTATTCAGTTAGAAAATAATAACTGTTTACTTAAAAAACACAACCTGAATTGTTTCCAACTAACTTCTCAGCTATTAACTTTTTTTTAGATCTTTTTTTACTTTCATGAGATATAAAAAGGATTATGAATAGGACTTTTTTGTGAGAGGCAAAAGGAGGGGGGTGAGTGGGAGGAAATGTTTTGCTTCTGAGTCTTCTGATGGGGAAAGGATTAGGCTTTTAAGAATATATTTACAATTTTCCCTTCATTTCATAACAAAGAACAATGACAAGCTTGTCTTGGAGATGTTTAATTGTAGTTTACTTGATGATTATTATTCTTTGCCAGTTTAAAACTCAATTTAAAATATTGCCACATAGATTTCACAAGTATGATTGCCAGTTCAGTTAAACTTCCACAATTAATATTGCAATGTTATCTTCTATAACAAATAGTACATTTCAGAGTTTCTTTAAGAATATCAAAGAAGACATAGTAATTATAAACAAGCTATAAAATCTAGTCTTTGATAAGCCATTAACTGATTTATTTATTAATCTTAGCTAGTTATAAACTCTTATTTTTATGTCTGCTTAATACGAATTGAAATCTTGAATTCTTGTGTGTAGATGTTTAACTGCTTAGCTGGTAACTGCAAAAGAAATAAGAACAAATTATATTGCTTTGAATGAGCATGAACGTCCACGAATAACAGTTATACCACTCTCCTCTCCTCTCCTCTCCTCTCCTCTCCTCTCCTCTCCTCTCCTCTCCTCTCCTCTCCTCTCCTCTCCTCTCCTCTCCTCTCCTCTCCTCTCCTCTCCTCTCCTCTCCTCTCCTCTGTTCTCTTCTCCCCACATCCTTTCCTCTCCCTTCCTCTCCCATCCTCTCCCTCTCGCTCCCCTCCTCTCCCCTCCTCTCCCCTCCTCTCCTCATTTCTATCCTTTGATTGAAATATATACATATTTATTTTCAACTGTGCCTTCAGCTTGAATCTTTCTCTGCTAACTCGAGCTTTCTTAAAAAGGCTCTCCTGAGTTCATTTTCCTAATTCTGAAAATCAGTCCAATCATTTAGCTGGCCAATGGGATTTTTGTGTTTGTGTGTGTGTTCTATCACTGGGAGAAAAGAAAAGATAATCCATCCTGCTCTGTCCTTTTCTACACAAGACAGTACTACTATTTTCTTGGTAAGATTGTCCCTAGTGTGCTGTAGGGATGGAGTATTCTTAGTTTATATATACCTCTGAGATATATAAAGAACTCCGTTTATTTTGATAGTTACACATGAAATTTGAGATTCCTCTTTACCAGTATACAGACCTACATCTGTAACAGTACAGAGGCACCACTAGACTGTCAGTTTTTTATTAAAGAGAGGAATGTTTGAAGGTGTTTGAAATTTTTTATTCAGTAGGGAAGAAAAGTTCCTGAGACAGCTTTAACAGTGTTGTTTGTTGTCTTAATGTACACTGCAAATTAAATGTCTGAACCTCCAGCAAATCCATTTCTGATTTTTGTTCATTAAATACAATTTTACATATTGTTGAAAACAATGTCTTCCTTCAATGTCATGGAAATCACCTTTATTAGTGGACAGGAATGCTTAAGTAAATTACTTTTCCCTATTTAAAACAAAAAACTTAAAGGAAATTAGGCCATTTATGAAGAAATGTGTTATGCTACAGGCATTGGACAGCACTTCAATTTGTATGTAGAGCATAAGCATAGTCAGTAATAACATCCATAGACGCAAATTACGCTATGTGACACCTGGATTCTTTAGATCCAGTACAACCAATTACTTGGAGGAAGCGTGTTAAGTCTTGCACACAGTTTTCCAGTTTCAAGCTTTTGAAGACTGGGGATGAACACATAAATGCACAATTAAATTTTTCATGTTTCTTTAGATTATTAAATCACTAAAGTAAACAAGGAAGTAATGTAATATGACAGAAGTAGATTTTTAGCAGGTGCAACATGGATGAGTCTTATCAATTTTTTTTTTTCTGATTATTGCTTGCTTGAGAAGTAAATCCATGAAGTCACTTATGCCAATGTGGAATCAGAATAGGTAACACAGAGTGAATTAGTGTTGCAGACATGGTCTCACAAGGTCCCATTAGCTGCATGAGTGACAGCCTGTCAAAGCCAATAATCTATGTATGTCTCACTCCCTATCCCTTTATTTGCCTTCAATGTCTGGTTTCTAACACTATTAATCTACTCCTTTCATCATAGACGAGCATTGCTGCTACACTACATGAAATATTTGGTTTTCTTAAAAAAGTACTTACTTTCTGCTCAGATCCTCAAGAATGAATCACAGAATCACCAGAGTCGGAAAAGACCTCCAAGATCATCCAGTCCAAATGTCTACCGATCACCAATAGTTGCCACTAAACCATGCCCCTCAGTATAACATCTAATGGTTTCTTGAACACCTCTAGTGTCATTGACTCTCTGGGCAGTCCATTCCACTAACTGACTGCTCTTTTGGAGAAGTTATTTCCCAATGTCCAATTTGACTCTCCCCTGGCTCAACTTGAGGCCATTTAGTGGGCTATCACAAGTCTTACAAGGAATCATGCTCAGTAATTGAGGGAATGAACCAGTGGATTCAACTAAAATGACATGCAAAAAAATCAGGAAACACTGACTTTTCAACTCCTTAAAGTATTTTTTAATTTTTGAGATATATTGTATCAAGAGTCCTGATCTGAATGTTTTGTGATTGTTTTTTGTAGTTTCCAAGAAATAGGCCATATGAAAAAGTGAAAAATGAAATACAGGTTGTGCTGGAAATAATACTGACCTTTACCTAAAAGTTCTGAACATAATTTATATTGGTGAGGGCCAGTGTTTAATTTCTCCTTCTCCTATTTGACAAAACAATATTTCTTAAAATATTTTTTAGTAGGCTCTCAAAATAGCTCTGATCAAGGCACAGCTGCTATTAGTGTGCAAAAGGAAAAAGAAGCAGATTCTAAATAATATTCATACTGCAAGCCAGATTTGTAGCCTGTTCTCTTCTGAAAATGCTATAATACATTTCAGTAATTATTTTAAACGCTGCAGACTCGCTTAGACAAATTTAAATATTTTGACTAATCAGCACGTGACACCACAGTTCTTTATTTCAAGACTGGGCCTGCTCCCTATCCTTGAGATAATGATGCCTTATTGACAGATCAATTTGATTATTTCCACAATAGGAAGCTGAACCAAGAGTCCATAGCTTCAATGATTAAATTTGTGTACATTAGCAGTGGGTTTTTTTCAGCTGTACTCTTAACACTTGCTTCTGCTTGCCCTCTCTGTTTCAGTGTCCATGTCACAGTTACCTTGTGGCAGTAACTAAAAAGAAATTCTTAAAGGAATATCTGAATATCTGAAAGAAAGGGACAAACTGATTTCCTAAGAATCTTCAGTAACTATGTAGAAATCATCTGTCATGTTGAAATGAAGTTTCTATGGATCCTTCCATGCCTGGCTGGACAGTTTCCAAACTAATGTTCTAAAGTGCCTGAGATGGTTTCAGCAAAATCTCAGTTCCCAATTTTTTTCTTTGCAGCCTCTGTGATGGAGCCTAATAGTTCATGATGATACAATACATGTTTGAAAATCTGTACCCGAAGTTGCCAGTTGCATAGCTTTAGGAGGTGATATTCATTGGCCAGAAAGATGCTTCTTGCTTTGGAGCTACAAACTGTGTGATCAAATTACTCTGTACTCAAGGGGTGCATGACTAATAATAAACCTTTCTGCACACTTAGAATTTTGCCTACTTTATTACATCACATACAACCACTTCTTATTGCACAATCAACTTTGATCCTGCCAATAGCTCCTCATTGAGGCTAGATTACTTTCAAGTTACTGGAGTATTTTTCCAGACATACTGTCCACTTTATCTCCTTTGGTGTGAACAAACCAATGTCTCCTCTTTCACCTATTTAATCAAAATCTTCTTTTCTATGGAGCATAGCTAAGTTAACTGAGATGGCCTGCAAAGTCGTTCTCATCACCATACTGGATCAGAGAATGTAGGCAGTGCACTACAATCTACTTTAATCCCATTACAGGCATGTCACTCTTAGGCCTCTGCTGTGATTAGATAATAAGATACCAATGGCTTTCCAATGGATTCACTGCAAGGCATTAGCTGATGAAAATTTTGCTGTGTTGCTGTTTGGTTTTTCATCATAGTGAATGAAACGATGTCAAATGAATCTGTTAATTTAATAAATTTCATAACAACATCTGTATTAGTAGTAAAAGAAATCAAACATGAATTGCTGCTGGGGTTAACCTGTTCCGTGAGTTAGCCTCATGGCTACTTGGAGATGAATATGTGCTGTATGAGCTATTTGGAGACAAATATGTATCATATGTGCTATTCGGAGATGAGTATGTCCTGCCATTCAGCGAGACCTGGGCAGGCTGGAGAGCTGGGCATTAAGAAACCAGATGAGGTTTAACAAAAGCAAGTGTAGAGTCTTGCACCTAGAGAAGAATAATTGCATGCACCAGTACAGGTTGGGGGATGACCTGCTGGAGAGGAGCTCTGCAGAGTGGGACCTCGGTGTCCTGGTGGATGACAGGTTGGCCATGAGCCAGCAGTGTGCCCTCGTGGCCAAAAAGGCCAATCGCATTCCGGGGTGCATTAAAAAGAGCATGGCCAGCAGGTCGAGGGAGGTGATCCTCCCCCTCTACTCTGCCCTGGTAAGGCCTCATCTGGAGTACTGTGTCCAGTTCTGGGCTCCCCAGTACGAAAAAAAACAGGGATCTCTTGGAAATAGTCCAGCGGAGGGCCACAAAGATGGTGAAGGGCCTGGAACAGGCTGCCCAGTGGGGTTGTGGAGTCTCCTTCTCTGGAGATATTTAAGACCCACCTGGACACCTACCTGTGCAAGCTGGTGTAGGGAACCCGCTTTCGCAGGGGGGTTGGACTTGATGATCTCTGGAGGCCCCTTCCAACCCCTGCAATTCTGTGATTCTGTGATTCTGTCATTATATAAACAAAGCTGAATGTCTAAGCTTTAAAATGAACATATGTGATATGTAGCTCCAATTAGAATGTAGTGCTTTAGAATTGTGGATGACTGAATATTAACACAGTGCCTGAAGAATTAGTCAGTAGTTTCAAAGGAATGGAAATGGAGGGGAATTATTATGTTACGGTCTCTGAAAATATAGGCTTAGAGTTTAACTTATCAGGAGAATGTAGTGTTTGTTGGCAAATTACTTCTGAGAAGAAAATTTCACACAGATTGGTGTGAATTTTCTTTGGCACTTTCATTGACTTTGAGTGCAAAAGTCTATTTTGATACGCTAATTGTCCAGCAACTACCTAAGCACTCAGTCAGCCTGTTCCCAAATCATTTAATTAGCTGTAAGATCTTTAGTACAAAAAAAAGCCTAATAATTATGATCTTAACTGCAGTGGTGTATACCAGGAAGTAAAGGGTATATCAGGGTACAAACAGCTCTGAGCGGATAGTGGGTGAATTCCTTCAAATGTGGTGGCTTTTCACTGACCTATTGTTTATGAAACCTGTTGGCAGATATTTATCATATAGAGCCAGCACTTATTTTCACTCTTTTTGGCAGATGGAGAGGAACCAAAGCCTGAATATGCCTCACAGATTTTATTACCCAGTATATCTTGCCTGATCCCTATCAGGCAAATGTGACTTTCCCTGGATGGCTGAAGTGTGTGAGCTTGTAATGCTGTGGTAGTAACCGCAGATATATTGTTCATAAAAGCTTTTATGTTCTAATTCTGCCTCTTGAGTGTACTTCACAGGCATCCAAAAGAAAAAGAATGATTTGATGTATATTAACATATGAACCTAATTAGCTGAGATGAAGATAAAGATAAACAAACATGACATGGATTCACCAATTCTCTGGATCTACGAAGATTTGATGAACGTTGAGTTTTTCCCCGTTGACTTGTAAGCATGGAAGGTTATTTTAAATTGAGACAAACTGACTCAAGGTGTAACATCTTTTAGATCTATTTTGTAGATATAATTGCCTTGCCATAATTTCTTAGATTTGTCTTGCTTTGAGGTTTCTCTGATACCACTGGTCAGAAATATTAAATTACAATCCTTAGAAAATTCTACTACTCCAAATTGGAACTAACACTTTTATTTTTGTCACCAGAACATAAGTTCTAGTTGGCAACACCTCAACTTTTAGTTTTGAAAGACTATAATATCTACAGATCTAGTTATATTCAAAAGTAACAACGTGAGTACACATATATTAAAGTACAAATATACTATTTTAAAATTAATATTAGCATACAATCTAAATGTCAGTTGAAATGAACCATGGTGATACTTTTGAACTGAAATGTTTTGGCATTATCAAAATGAAACAAGAAAGATAAGATGATTTATTTTGACAGTTTCCTGTGGAAAATTTATTCAAAGCTGAAAAATTCCTGTAAAACAACTCAATTTCAACAAAACCGTATCTTTGGAGTTGAACGGTGTTCTGCTAAAACATTTTTTAGCAGTCTTCTTACAGGTGTCCACATCTGTATATTTACATTTCAGATAGATGAAGGCTACCAGTCATGTTAAATCCTTGACTCATTTCAGAAGCTGGCCATAAATAAGTACGACTTCATGTGTAGCCAGTCACCCTGAGAGAAGACAGGATCAAACCACGGTGTGAAATGTTTTAATATGTGCCCTTCACTAAAAAGCTTCCCATGTAAAGCCAACACAAACACGTTTCCATACAGAAGTACATCAGTATATAGAATTTTTCCTCCAGGAGTTATTTGTGTATCAGATGTGCCTGAGCATGCAGTACAAATGAAGAATTTGAGAGCCGGGACAATTCCTAACAGTTTTAGTACATTTAATTTGTAAAATCAAACATAAAGGACCTGTGTTTTTTAACTTCTTACTGATGTAATTGCATAATATTTATGATCACTTATAATAGCTATTAGTGCAGTTAGTTGGTTTGTATTATTGCACAAAAAATATATCATTTTCAAAATATAATTCCTTGAAAATTAAAAAGAAAAAAAGACATTGCAGGAATGCTTTCATAGCCAAACTGTGGTAAAAATCACACTCTCAAGACATAAATTTAAACACAAACTTTATGTCTGGATCAAATAAGCAAAACACTAAAAGAAGACTTCGGTCAAAAGCACCTGTATTAAAGATGACAAGTCCACATCAGCAGAAGCCAGAGTCTGGAGACATGATTTGGCACTGTTGTCAGTCTGTTACCCTGTGCCAAGACAGAACAGACAACCTGCACTCAGCGGATGGATAAGCAGCCAATAGCAGGATGTCAGAGGCCTGGTACCAAGTTCCTTGGGTCCAAACTTAGGGGGCATGCACTGCTCAACCAGATTTGTGTGGGATGCACACTGCAATATGTTTGGTTATAAGCATGTGGATGAGCATGAATATGTGAGCGTGAGCATTATCTCTTGAGATTGGTTGAAGAAGAGAGTTTAGAAATGTTTAGAAGTGTTTACCAGTGTTTTGTAACTGTATAGCACTGTGGTTTGTCTACTGTACTACATTGATCCAGGATGTGTAATTTACTGATTGCTTGTTAAGTACATGCCATTAATAATAATTAAAACAAACAAACAAACAAAAAAACAACCAAAACAAAACAGATTTTGTTTAAACTATGTGAATAGTTTCCTCCTACTACAGATATAAGTTAGTAGTTCAAAACTAGACAGTTTTACAATTCGAAATTCCCTGTATTTTTCTTCATCCTTGAAACCAGTTATTGATGCAGCTCTTTGACTTACGTATGTTACTGTGTGGCTTTTTGCTGAAAAATTTATTTCTTGACCGGAGTACAAGAGTTATTTTCAGGATCTTACATGTGTTATTTCCCTGTCCATATCAGTCAGAAGAATCTGATTTAAATTTACAATTTAGTTTTAATGGATTCTGACAGAAACCAACTCCACCTTTTTCTTAAATAGTAAAGTTCAATACAAACCTGTCATTTTTTTCTGACATATTATTATTATTATTACTATTATTATTATTATTTTCATTGCATATTTTTATTAACTCTCTGCGTTCAGTACAAAATCTCCCATTATATGCACCATTAAAAAATAGTAATAAAAATCTAGGTTTTAATGAAAATTTAATGAAAAGTTAACTCCTTTTTTTCAATTTTTATTCTCTCCTTTTTTTTTTATTATTTTTTTATTATTTTTTTTTTTTTAAACAAGCATTTTTGAAATGCTTCTGGTAAGACTTAGTACAATGTGGGTGGCATAGCAAGACATGAAGTTCACATGGTAGATGTAAAACTGAAAGATACCGAAAGATTAATTTCTTTCTTTTTACTTTAATGATTTTTTTTGATTGTTTGTTTTGAGGATGAAAAAGCCCTAACTGAAGACAAGACAGCATCAGCTTATTATTTATGGCATTTCATGGTCAAATAAATGCCCTCTAGATTTCCACACTATTCACCAAGAACTGTCAACACTGGAGATAATGTAATAATCAGAGTGAATCAAACCCCATGAATAAGTAATGAAATCTGTTTTCATTTTAAATTCAGTGTTGCTACATAGTAGAGACAACAACAACAATAATAAAATCCAGCAGCAATTTTTTTTTAAAGAGTAATAATAAAAATATTTAGATTAACAAGGGTGAAAAAACATATAATGAAGCATTGTCAGCTCAACAGGACTTTTAATGGACCTTGAATAGATGGGAAATTACAATTCATCTATGCATTAACAAAGCAGCATGTGATCTCAGATCCTAGTTGTGTTTTCAGAGAATTGCACAAGTAAAATCCAGAAATACTGCCAGTAACAACAATTTATTTTTTTCTGTGAGGTGAATATAGTGTGATGCAAGCTGAATATGCATCCAGGGAGACTACAGATTGATAAGTAAGAACTTTTTTTATATATATAGCCATGGACAGAGGGTTCCGTGGCTAGAACAGAAAGATCAGAAGAAAAGGAAATGGTCAGAAAATGCTTTTAGTTTTTATCTTGTCTTCAAATTAGTCAGGAGACCAGCATGATGTAATATTATGTGCAATATTTGTAGATTCGAAGTAAATTCTGTAATGATACATATTTCTACCAGTAGACACTGAACATTTTCTACATTAATTAACTACAGAAGCAGAGTTAGCAAGTTTAAGTCCCTTCTTGTCTAGTAGCTTCAGTAGTATCATGCCTACTTTTCAGAGTAACAGTTTCCATTTATTTTCAGACTACTACATAGATCCATTACCCTGTGGCAAACTATGCAATTGAGTGCAGAATACACACTTCCTTTGTATCTACAGCTGTTTGATGCCTGTTCAAGCTCATTTAGATACCATGATTGTGAAAGAAAGCAAAACCCTTCTGACATTTTTAGAAAATTAAGACAATAAGTGTTTGGAAATTAAACTAAGGAAAGCTATGGACTCTTCAGAGAGCTTTCCTGTTTTAAGTCATAACAAAATTTTTAAATTTCAGCATTGAATAGGGAAACAATCTGAAATGGAAAAAAAAAAAAAAGATTTTTGAAATTTATTATTTTCATAGTTTAAACTTCCCAAAATTTGCATTTCCAGGGGCTTTATATTTTAAAACAATTTAAGTAAGATTTTTTTTTTTCTGACTGAGAAATTTAAATTTGAATGTTTCAAACAGTAATATATCTGATAATTTAAGAGTTGTCTTCTAGCTTTTCCTTTAAAATAGAAAATTTGCTGAAGCTGACAGTCTTCTTGGAAAATTCTTGATTTCGGTGAATTAGGATCATCATTCTGTCAATGCAGAATGTGCTTTAAGCAGTCATATTTTTCTTGTATTGGATATATATATACTGCAAATCAATGGATTGACTGTCCTGCTCATTGTGTTAGCTGTCAAGGCCTTTTGAGATAATGTTTATGGATTTGAATTCTATGAATATCTTCCTTGAGGTGGCAAAGTGGCAAACTGCATGTGAATGAGGGTTTAGGATGGAAAGCTTTGTAGAAGGAGGTGGGAAATTCAAATTAGGACACTATGCCTTTATTTTAGAGGGGAATGTATTTAGATGCATAGTAAGGAGAATAAAGGAAGGAAGTAATGAGGTTGCAGAATTATTGTAAATAAGAACAAGACAGATTTTGATAAATATTAAAAACTATTATTTTTGTTTCAATTCTTTTTCTTTTTCTTTTTCTTTTTCTTTTTCTTTTTCTTTTTCTTTTCCTTTTTCTTTTTCTTATTCTTTTTCTTATTCTTTTTCTTTTTCTTTTCCTTTTTCTTTTTCTTATTCTTTTTCTTATTCTCTTTCTTATTCTGTGAAGCAGGCATATTCCATTAAATTTTGAGCACTGATATTTGAATACTATTTTATTTTTGTACTGTGAAACATCAGATGTCAATCTCTCCAAAGCAAATCAAGCTGGCGTTTTTTGGATGTGATACTAATTTATCAGCAATCAAAGAATGTATCGTTTTCTTAGTTTTATTAATCCTCAATTATAATTGCTGAAGTCAGGCCACAAAAAAGAAGGATAATTTAAATAAAGTGTAATTGAAAACTAGTGTACAATTTTGAGAATTGTACTCTCTAAGTTAATGAGGAGAAAAGTATAACTGCCAAGAAACTTCAGTTCATAACTAGACACATAAAATAAGAATTAGAAAAGTATTTCCTATCCTCAGACACTATTCTAATCACAAATACTGTGATCTCAGCAAAGCTAGTACTGCTGTACTTATATGTATGGACTTCAGTCCACCATGTCCTGATTCTATAAATGTTTAGATCAAGCAGCTGTTCAGAGAACTACACAGTGACAGAAATCAATTTGAAGAACAGGAGAAAAATAAACACTGGCTTTCACTTGTGTGGTCTATATTCAGATATTTTAGATCAAAGTCATTGTACAACACATGTTGTACTAATACCAATACTGAATGCTTCACTGAGTGTATTTTTTATTTTTTTCTAGATCTCAGGATAGAATCATAGAATGGTTTGGGATGGATGGGTCCCTCTACAGACAGGGACCCCCCCCACGAGACCAGGTTGCTCAAAGTCCCATCCAGCCTGACCTTGAACACCTCCAGGGAGGGGGCATCCACAGCCTCACTGGGCAACCTGTTCCAGTGTCACACCAGCTTCACAGTAAATAATTTGTTCCTAATATCAAGTCTGAATCTACCTTCTTCCAGTGTAAAGCCATTTCCCCATCATCCTGTCACTACATGACCTTACAAAAACTCCATCCCCAGCTTTCCTGTAGGCCCCCTTCAGGTACTGGAGGACCACTATAAGGTTCCCCCTGGAGCCTTCTCTCCTACAGGCTGAAGAGCCCCAGCTCTCTCAGCCTGTTCCTGTAGGGGAGGTACTCCAGCCCACTGATAATCTTTATGACCCTCTGGACCCACTCCAACAGCTCAATGACCCTCATGTTGGGGGCATCAGAACTGGCTGTAGTACTCCAGGTGGAGTCTCGTGAGAGCAGAGTAGAAAGGCAAAATCACTTCCCTTGACCCGCTTGTCATGCTTCTAGATAGATCCAGATCTGTGTTGCAGTGCTGCAAAAAGGAACTTGTACGCTGGACTTACTTCAGTGCACAGTAAAGATTGCCCTAGTAATTTTAAGAAAAGAAAATAAAGACAACAAAAAGATCTATCTAAAATAAATAGTTATACATTCACAGAAACATCCTTTGATCAAAACAAGAATGATAATATGGCATCCATAAATAAAAATTGAAAAATAAAACTACCAGTCAAACACTAAAATTATCTTATAAAATAAATAAGTCAAAGCCAAAAAGCAATCAAATGTCAATTTCAATGCAAATAAAAACTCTACTAAATTTGAAGTGTAATTAGTAATAATTTACCATGAAAACAGAAAAATTGTCTTAGGTTTGTGATATAGGATGTAAATTTTCATTTTATGTTCTCTTTGTGGTTTGAAACAACCATGGATAAGTCATTCCACTGTCATGTATTGTAGCTTATCATTTTTAAAGGTAAAACAAAATATTTTCAGAAGTTATATTTTCCTTTTTTTTCTTTGTTGTTGGGCTTTCAAAAATAGTTTATAAGAATTAAAACTCTCTGAGCTATATTTCATAATTCCTTATATATTCTGAAAATAAATAGAAAATGTATTTGTTTTGCATTTTCTCACTAAAGTAAATGAATAATAGCAGACAAATAATCTTAATCTACCACTTTTATACTTTAAGAAAAAAAATCAGGAATGATAGATGTATTTTGCAAATGAGTAATAGCAGACAAATAATCTTAATCTACCGCTTTTATACTTTAAGAAAAAAAATCAGGGATGATAGATGTATTTTGCTCAGTACTGTTACCATTGGAGATAACTTTTGATTTCTCTCACAAAATTTTTACTTGTAGAGAGAATAATGTGGTATAGAGGAATGTTTCAACATATTTATCCAACTCATAATCAAAGTAGAATATAGAATGAAGATAACACAGAAAAAAACCAAAACAAAACAAAAAAAACCACTTCTATTTTAAAAGAATACAATCTATTTTGTTTGTTTCTCTATGAAAAGTATTGTTAAAAAAGGAGAGATAATGATAAAAGTTAAAAAAAAAAAAGGGGGATTTCTTGAATGAAAGATTTTAGTAGAGTTAATTTCTACCTGGAAAAACTGTTCTTTGTTGTACAAGATTTATTCTGGTCATTATCAGGATTCATTCCCATCATGCAAGTTTTGGACGGTTCAACCTGGAGAAGTGGTTTGAGGACATCTTAACCATATTTAGAAATACTTGAAGGGAAGGTGAGAAGTGGACAGAGTCAAGATCTTTTCAATTATGCCCAGAGCCAGGACAAGAGGCAATGGGCACAGCTGGAATGCGGGAGGCTCCTGAGCACCAGGAGCAGTTTTGTGCTGTGCAGGTGATGGAGCACTGGCACAGGTTGCCAGAGGATTTGGAGTCTCCTCCTTGGAGATCTTTGGAAGCAATTTGGACTTGAGCCTGCTCTATATGCTTTGCGTGGCCTAATTTGAGAAAGAGGTTGAATCAGACACTCTCCAGAGGCCTTTTCCAACTCAAACAGCCTGTGATTCTGTAATTCTATAAATTCCTACATCCTTAAACTAGTCCAATTATCATATTCATAACATTGAATTGATCCTGTTCTTTAACAAACCTAAAAATAATAATAATAATAATAAAGACGACAACAACAACAACAAAACCAGAACAACAAATGAAAAACAACCATCAAACAAGAAGGATATTTATTGCAAAGCTATTATATACTATATATCTTACACTTGTTTTCTACATACATATGAAGTCTTCAAGCATTATTCAGACAGTGAGGCTATGATTACTTAGCAGATGCATTTGAACAATATTTTGTTCTGCTGCATTGTAGCTTCTTATTCTATTTTTACTAAGCAATGCTGATTAGAATAAAAGTAAAATTTGTGGTCAAGATTCTGGTTCCTGTTGAATTATTGTAATATAAAGGCACATTCTAGATCACGGCAGACTCAGTATGGTTTTACATCATTACATAAGAGATGAGAATTTTTTACAAGTCTTCAGAATCTACTCTCTAAAATTTGGAGTACCCAGAGGGCCTTTGCTAATACTGATTACTTACAGTCTGAAAAGGCTGTAAGCACTGAACGTTCACTTGAGCTCCTTCCTTCCTTCCTGCCTGCCTGCCTGCCTGCTTGCCTGCCTGCCTTCCCGCCTCCCTCCCTCCCTCCCTTCCTCCATTCCTCCCTCCCCTCCTCCATTCCTCCGTTCCTCCCTCCCTTCTTCCCTTCATCCCTTCCTCCCTTCCTTCATTCCTCTGACCTGTTGCCTTTAGGTGCCCTAATGGCAGGAACAGTTCACCAAGATGGAAGATTATGATTTTTTTATTTTTTTATTTTTTCCCACTTAAAGAGATACTTTCAGGGAGAACTGAGTGCTTGGATGAGATTCAGCTCTTCATGTTGCTAATGTTATGAAAGATCATCCATAGATGAATCAATAGCAGATGGCTAATACTGGAGGAAGTGACTAACGTTAAAGTAGTTTTTCCTGCTGACACTTATGGTAATATTTGCTATATAGTACCACTTTTCTCCAGTTTTTCTTTCCTTTTCAACAGACATTCTTCATCTTCTTAAGTGTTTATGCTAATCATCTCATAATATACAATCACTCCAGTCCTGCAATTATCAAACTACAAAATTTTGCTTTACAGCAAACTGTACACAGATAATGTAGAAACGATTAATATCTCTAGTATTGTTCATTTGTTGCTATGGAAATACTGTTCCTCTATAGAGATATTAGTAAACACTATATTAGTGATGCAGCCAATGACAGAGACAATCTTGGCAAATGCTGTGGTAAAATTAAGATGTATGTTGTTACAGAACTACAGTTTCACATAAATACATACAAAAATTATTATTATTATTAATTATTTCCTGTGCCTTTGTATGCTAAAAATACCCATTTCAAGTGCAGCCTATATGGATAGAAACTTTGAAGGTCAACCATTTTAATAATGTATACAAGTACATTTTAAATAAAGAGACATCAGCCCCCCCAAAAAAGTAAATCTTGCTTTACTGTTATCCATCTATCATCTAGAAATATGTTTGACCTACCAGATATACCTGTTTTTCTGCCCCCTCCTGCTTATTTAATGTTCTTCTGCTTCCTTTCTACATAGAGTAGTCTTTCAGAATTCTGCATTAAGTTCTTGTTTTTCTTGAAAGCAACTACTTGATTAGGAGGGAAAGAGAGCTCTGGAGCATTTTATATGGTTCTAATGTTGCACTGTGAGCACATTTTTTATATTTTGCTGTCTGAGTTTTCCATGTTTATTGTGCTAAATAACCATTTTTTTTCTTCTCTAGAAAATGTTAGTTCCAGTGAAGATACATAAATATTTTATGCGTGAAATAACTACTTGTCTTCATTTTCAAAACCTTTTATGGCCTAGTACTACCTTATTTACTCATATCTCATGTAAATGTTGGACCATCTTTGTCTAGCCCATTCTGTCAGCCTCAGTCCAACAAGGTTATAAAAAGCATACCTACATGACTTTTATTTGAATGTCAGCATCATAAACATCAGTAAGGCTACTTTACTGTTCTCCTTCAAGTCTCAGAATACTTATGTCCAAAACAAAATTAAACATATATTATGGAATAGGCAAGGGATGACTACTCTTTATTACAGCCCTCTGAGCATCTAATGTTTCCCTGTGTCACATCATTTCTTGTATCTGCCTAAAATAAGGTGGCAAACCACAGTGAGTTTAACCACTTGAAGGAACCTGGCTGAAAGTAAATGTGAATCAACATGGGTTACTTATCCACATAACTGTTGTAGCTCCAAAAATACATACCGATTATTACTACATAGGCATTTATTTATTTATTTATTCATTCATTCATTTTAATGTTCTCTGGCATAGAAAAACCATGGTCTGTGGTTGTGGCTACATAAAGAACAGAAGTATTAATATGATTAATTTCAGGTAATGATGAATAGATATACATGAGAGGGAAAATTTATACTATCTTCTGTTATTATGAAAAAATGATTATTCCATCTAGTGTAACCGCTACTCCTTATCAATCTTATACTTCAGTAATTACAATAGAGGAAAAACTATTTACAGATGCAATGCTATTGAAGCATACACTGTTATATGTGTGGTTCCCCTGATCTCTGGTCACGTGAAAAATAAATTTTCTTGCCACTGGAAGCAAGATCTATATTCTATTTTGTGAAGGAAATATCTTAATAAATCATATTATTTTATTTCCTGTATTACCAACATTTATCTTAACAGACCAAAGATAACACATTTATGGAATTCAGAGATTATTCAAACATCCACAGTACTTATGACGGAAAAGAAAAGCTGAGATATTTGTAATTTTGGGGATTGGTTGAATTAGTGAGTGATGCATAGTGATACATAAAGTTCATGTTTGTACAAATGAAAGACTGCAATTATGAACTCTAATAGATATTCAAGAGGATTTTTATAAGTGTGATTTTAGGCACATGCTTATAAGTGCAGGATGGTATAAAATATTCACTGCTATACAGATCTGGAAGAGCTCCATAAAATCACTTAATGGTCTACATCACAGCTTCAAATGATTCCATTCATTACAATTAATGAAGGGTGGTAGATATGGAAAAGATTTTATATTGGATATGGTCATAGTCATTTGTTCTGTTCACTAAATCATTATGTTATCTCACTAGCAAGAATCTTTCAATTTTAACATATTAATTTAAAGCTGAGTCTTCTAGAGTTTGTTTTGAAAACCCTTGTTAGATACAATATCCAAAATAGTTCACTCTGAGGCATAATCTATAATTTAAAAAGGCATAAAAATACTCTGTTCCAGTTTCCAAATTACACAATGTTAAAATGTTACATAATGTATAAACAACTTTGATGAATCCATTTAGTCATTCCTACAGTATAATGATGTTGACATTTCATTAATATCAAGATTGCTGTACATCTCTAATCATAGCTTTTGAGGAGCAGAGAAGTGAACTAACTTTTAAAGATTTTACTTAGTAAAACCCAAGAAAACAGAATGTCTTTCTGACTCTAGTGTTATAAGGAAAATGTCTTCATGGAAAATAGTTTTCTGTAATAGGCTTTAATGCAAGACAAATCATACAGATTTCTAAGGCAATCCGGCGTACATTTCACCTGGATACATGGAAATTTTAATAATTGGCCCTTAATTAGGCATTCATATTTTCACGATGGGAGTTCATGATTTTGGCTAGACACCATTCATAGTACTGCTTGCTTAAATTGCTTCACTGTACTAAAACAGGAAAAAAAACAAAAAACCCACACACACAAAAACACACAAAAACTTGTTACAAGCTGAAGATAACTTGGCACTTATGTTTCATGTTTAACATGCAAAAAAGACTTCCTTAGGGCTAAGGTAATTGTAGCTGGAGGCAGCGGTAGCAGCTGCCGCTACATTCAGATGAATTAAAGTCTTTCAACGGGCTAAGAAAATCCACTGCTTGTCCTACCAGTTAAAATATTGAAAATAATCACATGGTTGATGAGATAATGGCAGTTGTAACCAGCCTGGGGCTATAAAGCAAGAAGAATCAAGAGGCCAAAGATCTTTTCTAACAATGGAGGTTACAACTCCAATAGCTAAGAGAGTCCAAATCATTACAAGCATTATTAAAACTACAGGGTCATGCCTTAAAATGAACCAAAAAAACCCACAGTATAATCTTGTATATGAGCATCTTGTCAGTGCTCATGCAAAACACACGTACACAACAAAGGAAGCTTAAATGACTTAAAACCTAAAGACAGACATTAACTGTTTCTTGCAAAAGAGACCTCAAGCCAGTAATGAAGGATGGTAATTCAGATGTGTTAGACCAAATAGAGGTTACAAGTGTTATCCATTTTGAGGTAAGAGATCCCTGACCTTAGCCTGAGGCTAACTCTGAAGCTTGGCTGAATGTTTCTACCTATAATGAGAAAATACATCATATCACATAATTAGTCAAAATATAATAATTAATCATTGCTGTATCTGCCTTTGGGATAAAATTTTGCTAAATGTTAATTGGCCTACAAAAGTAATGTGAGCTTTTTAATCTCCTTTACTTCTTTATCTGCAGATAAGACAAATACCTCAAGAGAGCCTCAGCTTGCACTCTCATCACTTTGACTTCTTGCATTATATGCAAGTATCATACAACTGGGTCTCTTTCTTGAAATGTATCTGCTGAATCCAGTGCACTGTAAAGAACACGGGAAAACAAAACAAAACAAAACAAAACAAAACAACAACAACAAAAACAGAAACCAGAACTCGTATCCTGCCTAATAAGCATGAAAATATTGTATTATTTGAATTTTACTTCAGTTAAAGGCTTAGGTGAAATAACTAATAAGTTACAAATCTGATGAATTCCTGCAACTCATTTTTCACTTTTAAAATAATTTTATTTTTTAAAATCACTCAGCTTGATTAAGATCAGCCTTGCGATCATGAAGCAAATCTTCAGGTCTAGCGGTGTGACAAAAAGCTGTAGATACTCTCTTATTCTGATATAGTCATTTTACACTACCAATAGGCCCTGTTCACTTTTCTAACACAGATCTGAAGGTATTAGTGACATTTGCTTTTGCTAGCATCACAATTGGAGTGGCCAGTAGAATGAGGAAATGTGTGTATAATAAAAATATGTTTTCCTTTTGGAGACAAAGTCATCATTTAGAGAGACATAAAAAAAATTAAGTGTAAATAAAAATAAGATATCTTCATATTTATACACTTATACAATCATGCACACAAATAAATACTTAAGTGCATATATAAATAGTCATAGTTTTGTATCAGATACCTGTATATATTTTTTTAAGTAAAGCCTCTGATGGAAAGAAAGAAATTAAGTAAAGCTATGTAATAGGCAATGGTGATGCTTTATCTGTTAGGCATATCTTCTTTTCCCCGATACTTACAGTAATAAAACCAATCATAGCAAATTTTTTTTTGTATTTGTAGGATTGTAACATGTAAGCTCTTAGGAATTCTATTGTAATTTAACATTAATTTACTTCCACCTAAAATAAAGCATTACCAAACTTGAGCAATATAGTCCTAATTGCCTTTCTTACTAGCACCTCTCATTTTTTTTTTTTTCCAGTGTCTTTCTCCTTTTGCCTTCCCACAACACCAAGGCCACTTCATTGAAGAATAGATGGGTATTGATTGCAGATGATTCTTCCCTACAGGGAACCGAATGTCCAATATGCCAAGCAGACTCTCTTCTGGGTCTCAGGGAATGTGGACATACATCCACAAGTCTGTGGGTCCTGATGAGATGCATCCCAGAGTCCTAAGGGAACTGGCTGTGTAGTTGCCAAGACACTCTCTGTGATATTTGAAAAGTCATGGCAATCAGGTGAAGTCCCTAGTGACTGGAATAAAGGTAACATCATATCCATTTTTAAAAAGGGTAAGATGGATGACCCTGGGAACTATCAACCTGTCAGTCTTGCCTCTGTTCCAGGGAAGATCATGGAACAGATCCTCCTGGAATCTATGCTAAGGCACATGGAAGGCAGGGAGGTGATACAAGAGAACCAGCATGGTTTCACTGAAAGCAAATACTGCTTGACCAGCCTAGTGGCCTTCTGTGGTGGTGTCACTGCATCAGTGGACAAGGGAAGAGCCACTGATGTAATCTGTCTTGACTTCAGTAAGGCCTTTGACACGGTACCCCACAACAAACTTCTCTCTAAATTGAAAAGATATGGATTTGATTGGTGGGTGTGAGAATGCAAGAGAGACTATTTGGAGCGAACACCGTGGAGCAAGATAAACAGCACAAGAAAGGAAGGCTGAGAACAAAGGATGACCCTTGAAGAAGAAAAAAACAGAAGGAACGGCCCATAGCTCTGATTGGATAAGCACCTGTATGCGTGGTTAAGGAGTGTTTGGGGAATACTTTGTTGACATTTGAAAGCAGATGGAAAAGTTGTAAGGGCAGATGGGAAAGCTAAAAAGGGAAACTTGTGAATGTATATAAGTTATGTGAGAACCTGCAATAAACAATTTGGATCATTCACATCTGAGTCTATGCCTGGTTGCCACAGGTGGACAGTTTGATGGATGAAGAAGTAGCTGCAGGATTGAGTCCAAAGAGTGCTGGTCAATGGATCAATGTCTGGATGGAGATTGGTAATGAGTGGTGTCCCCCAGGGGTCAGTGCTTGGGCCAATCCTCCTTAATATAAATATAATATATAATATATAATAAATATATAATATATAATATATAATATACATACAACATATTATTATTATATATTATATAATATATTGTTATTATATTATATATTATATATATTATATATATTATATATATATAATGTAATATATATTAATGATATCGATAGAGGAGTCAAGTGCACACTCAGCAAGTTTGCTGATGACACCAAGCTGTGTGGAGACATCAACACACCAGAGGGATGGGATGCCATTCAGAAGGACCTAGACAGGCTTGAACAGTGAGCCCAGGTGAACCTCACGAGGTTCTACAAATCCAAATGTACCCGGGTCGAGGCAACCCTTGCTAATAATGCAAGGTGGAGGCTGAAAGGATTCAGAGCAGCCCTGTCAAAAAAGACCTGGGGCTACAGGTGGATGGGAAGCTGGGCTTGAGCCAGCAATGTGCCCTCACAGCCAAGAAAGCCAGCCGCATCCTGGGCTGCATCAAAAGTAGCGTGGCCAGCAGGTGGCCTTCCCGTCTACTCGGCACTGGTGAGGCCTCACATGGTATGCTGTGTTCAGATGCAGAGTCCTCAGTGCAGGAGAGACAGAGACCTGTTGGAGCGTGCCCAGAGAAGGGCTGCAAAAATGATTCATAGAATGGGACAGGCCGATACAGCTTGGGCTCTTTAGCCTGGAGGTGACCTGATAGCAGCAGTATTTAAAGGGGAGCTACAGGAAAGAAGGGAACAGAGTCTTTAGTAGGGTTGGCAGTGATGGAACAAGGGGAAAGGGTTTCAAGCTCAAAGAGCATAGTTTTAGGTCGGATATAAGGAAAAAATCTTTTACAGCAAGGCTAGTGAGGAACAACTGGAACAGGCTGTCAAGTGATGTTGTGGATACCCTGCTCCCGGAGACTTTCAAGGTGAGGCTGGATAAGGCTCTGGGCAGCCTGATCTAGCTGTGGTGTTCCTGTTTGTTGCAGGGGAGTTGGACTAAATAGCCCTCAGATGTCCCTTCCAACTCCAATTTTTCTATGATTCTACCTCTAGTAGTTAGTTATTTTAAGTATTTCAGGACAGTAATACACAGAACTGAGTTTTCCCTACTCAGATCTAGAGTATTTTAAATGCATTTTTTATCCCCTGAGTAATTTGCCACAACTAATCCTCACAAGCAGGTCTAATTCTGGATCCTCTGAGACATTCCTCTATTCTGATTAACTACGAATGCACATGTTGAAAAATATAACAATAAGGTGCAGCTTATTAGGCCTCTTCTACATAGAACAGAGCTGTGCAAGGTTGGTAAAAAATGTGGAGCCCTATGACTAAGTTGTCAGACCATTGCTCTGACTGAAAAAAAACCAGCCTGGAAGTGGCATGACTTTGAATGGGCTTGAATACAGAAAGCAAAACCACTCACAGCCCTGCACCCTTTGTTTTCTGTCTTGAAACTTGGTATTCTGAGATTCAAGATATTGTCCTTAATGGACTATTTCTTGTTGTCACTGTTTTTTGTTTTGGTGTTTTCTTTTCTTTTTTTTTTTTTTTTTTTTTTTTTTTTTGTCTCTTTCAACAGAAATAAATTTGAAATGTCACACTTCTCAATGGCAAGAATGAGAAGAGAGAATTACTGTACTCTTAAGAGTACAGTACTGACAGTACTCTTAAGAGGCTTTTATACTTCTTAAATACTATTACTGATGCTTCTTAAAAGAAATGTCTTCTAGTTAAAACACTTTAAAAGTTCACATTTGTTAAAAAAATGACTGTTGCCATTATTTTTAAAAAGGATAGTGTTCAAAGCACACTAGAGAATGCTATAAATTATAATGTTAATGGAAACAAAAAAAATGATAAACAAAACATATTGTATTAGAAATATGAAGGGTTATTTTGAAAATAACTTGTAACCATAGTTTTCCAAGTCATGTCCCAAATCAGTTTGGTAGGACAATAACACAGCAACAATTTCAATAAGATTTTAATGTGAGTCTTTAATGGGGACCCCATTATGATGCCATTTACAATGTGAGATAATGATGGCAAGATGATTTCAGGATCACTCTAAGGGGATTCCATTATGAAGCCATTACAATATGAAGTTGCAATAGCAAACACTCTCACAGCAAATCCGTAGAGACAATGTGATCATTCCACTACTAGTTTCAAAGTGATATGGCGACACTCCAAGGATTTCACTACAAGCCTATAGAGACCATACTAGCATGTCAAATGAAGTAGAAGATGATAATACACTTCTTTGTAGATAGATTCCTAATTCCATTCAAAAATACAGCTTTCCAACAAAGTCATCTTATGAATCACTTCTTGTTTCCTATGTACATTCAAAGATGCAACATAATAAGCAAAGTCCTTTCACGCGCATTCAAGTTCATTTTAGTCTTGTTTACATGTTGAAGAGAGAAAGTGAGATTAATTCTTTTCTATTTGTTTTGCTTTGTTTCCCTAAAGTAAAATTTAAATAATTCTCATTCGAATTTCCTTCCCAGAATCTTTTGGATGTTTTGTTCAAATTTTGTATGAAATCTGGTTTCTGAAATCTTGAATCCCTCTACAAAATGGGAGTTGCTGCTTTTGTCTCAGCTCTATAACATACTACAGCTGCCAGGTAGCCTTCATTTTCGAATCTCTTTGTGGATATTAAAGTTTATAAGACTAAATTATTATGCATTTCAAAAGTAGTGCATTTTAGACCCATTTCTGGGGGGAGTACTTGTCATTTAGAAATCAGAAATTTTAACAAAAGCCACATTCTCTGCTTCTACGATGCAAATACAAGCATATGTCATACTCCAGAAAGACAAATTCCTAAAAATCATGGAAAACATGTGGGTAGGTTAAATTATTCGTCCCACTAATGCTCTTTTTCTGACATCTCAATAATTAATTTGTTCAGTTCAGCAAATCAAGTGCTTTTGTGGGAAGGATCTGTGTTATCAAAGCATATTGGTTTCTTTACTGTTCTTAACTAGCTGTCTTCCTTCTGCCTCTGAGGAGTTCTGTCAAGGCGAAAAAGAAGATCCCTTCATCTTCTCACGTGTTTTTCATTCTGTTCATTCTATGTCCTACTTTTAAAATAAATTTCCTAATTTTAGCCAGATTTAACAGGAGATAAATAGTCTCAAATTTGCTAACTTTCTTTAAGAGGGCAATTCAGAGAAGTTTTATTTTTTTGTTTCTTTGTTTGTTTTTGGCATTCTGTAATTCTTTGAGAAGCTTGAAAGAACTCATACTGTATGTTTGTTTTATAACAATTTATAACAGGTGGAGAATCAATGCACTAGTTAAACTAGTTAAACTAGCTGGCATTCACAGTTTGCTTGACTTCAGCCATCAGGTCTCAGAGACAAGTAAACAAACAAACAAACAAACAAACAAACAGAAAACAGAGCAGACTGTAATGTGCCTATATATTCTCCTTCTTCCACAGCTGCAGTCCCTTCTCTAAAAGCTTTCAGCCAAAAATGACTGACAAGGGATGGATAAAATTGAGATTGTTGAAGCTAAAAAGTATTACACGAATACTAATAAACCTGATAATAGAAATACTTGCAAATTACTCAAATAACCATAATCTAGATTTTCTGTAAGCTTCATAGCTGCAAAGAGTTTTAAGGAACTTGATTTTATGTTCATATTCCCTTTCTAGTTGCAGTGCACAGTGCATAAAAATAAGTTATGCTATTTTCACTGTATGAAAAACTGCCAATGTGTAGTTATAACAGGCAGCACCAATAACCATCACCACTGGCTAACTCTGGCAGATGTTTTTGCTGTCAGCATTGTCTTTTAAAATAAAAACCTTTGTTGCTGAAAACATTCTTCTTCATTCTCAGGCAACCTTGATATTTCTGCTTGACTTTCTGTCTTGATAAGTCCATTGGGAGTGGACCTTAAGGAGTTCAAAATTGGGTATGGATCCCTTGTGGAAGTGCAATCAGAGTTCATATATCTCTAACTCCTCCAAATCCCCTTTGTCTCAGAGGAAGTGTATATCTAAAACTGTGGCTGTTTCTAAATCTTTTGAAGTTTTGTGCTTTCTCTAAACCAAAATTGTTGCGCAGAAAGTGCAAAACAGAATAAGCTTCAGCATTGTGGGTGTATCTGATGTTATATAAAATAATCAACAGAATGGCTGATGAAATGTTGTTCAAACTAAAACTAACTAAAACTAGGGAAATGGGTCTATAATTCTTAAACATAAAAGCACTACATTAAATGAGAAAAGTGTAGGAGGACCAGATGGAAATAGAAGGTGGAAGTGTTCCATAGCAGTCATTCTTGTCATGGTTGCTATCCAAAATAAAGACATCTGGTACACTGGATTATCACTGCCTTCCTCTGTATCCTCTGATATGATTAACATTACAACATCTTAGAAATTTTAGGCTAGAAAAAGGGATCACACCCTACTAAAAAATTTGTAGTTAGTCTTATGAAGCCTGAACAGTCTAACCAGGTTCTTAGTCCAATTATGCTGATATTTACAGTTAATATAGCATGCAGACTTCCTAGTATTTAACCTTTTCCTCCAGTCACCCTTAAATGTCACTCTTGATCTCAATGTCTACTGCTTCCAGAAGAGCAGGGAGGGAGTTACAGCAAGTCATCAACATCTTGAATCCTTTACAGAGAAATATGTGGAGTTTCTTCTTCCTTGCTCTTTGGGACATTTAGGATTATTGGCTTCCAAGGCTGTACTCCTATAGTGATCAGTAGCTGACCATTGTGATTTGTGTTTCCAATTTGTAGTACCTGATATCATCCACTACCCTTGCTTTTCTGTATTGCTTCCCCTCCCACCCCCCACACCCCCAATTCCATTTTTTTTTTTTCTTTTTCTTTTTTTTCCCCGTTTTGGTTATAGACAGTTCACGCCACACTGGTATGTTATTCCTATCCAGAAACTAGCATACTGTTACACCAGATAACTTCCCAAAGCTAAAACAAGTGTTGACAATAGTCACTTCTACATGATTGTTGTCACAGATGAAACAAACAAAAGAACTCAGGTAAAGATAATCCCATATCCTGACACCAGTCAGTATTAGTAAAAGCCTGTAACAGTAAAGTATATTTACTGGGCTGTTACAAAAATATTTAGTCTTATACAGGATTTTCCATTGCTTGTTCTTCTATATTTCAGTCTGAACTTGCACCATATGACTTTACTTGAGAAAACTTAGTATAATTCTTAGGGGAGCTGGATCTCAAATATAAGAATCTGTATCCAAATATTGTAATAGAATTAAGATACAGAGGAAAAGTAAACAGGAAATTGCACAAGAAAAGAAAATAAAGTGTGATTGCGTCTGTTATTCAGTAACAATACTTCCTTTGAGCTTGGCACACATTAACAGAGAGGAGCATATTCACTGTTGATGTAACTCTGGCTAGTCTCATGCAGATAACTTGGTGTTTGTCATTCTTAAAATTCCACCACTCACAGACACATGATAAATTTTCTACTCTAATATCATTAACATGATAATTGTTCTTCCCCTGCATCATGGGTTTTGAATTCTTTGGCTATAAACGTGCTCAAGACCTAATACTTCTATTCTTGCGGGAAAATGTACAGTTTTGATAAATTAAAGAATTTGTTATTCCATAAAGAAAACTAAAAAAACCACACATAAACAACAGAACTTCATGAAATTTACATGAAATCTTCCAAATTTAGCATCTGCAGTAAGGAAGAAGCCCATCTGTGAATCCAAGGGATGTACATGTTTCTCATTCAGCTCTCCTCTTTTTTTCCGCATCATGAAAACAGAACCACTTTCTATTCCCCCCTCAAAAAAGAAGACGCCAAAACAACAACAAAAAACACACTTTAGGAGAGACAAGTGGTTTTTTTGTTTGGTTGGGTTTTGTTTTTTTTTTTCCTGATTTTCTGAATAATGTCGGAGGGCTAGGTACTTACTTATTGCTAACAAAATTTAATGCAAAGCACCTTGTATGTTCCTAAACATTCTACTTACGGTGCAGGATGCAGAAGAGATTAAATGAACCAGACTGAGATTGCCTTCTGCTTCCTTATTATTTCAGGAAACTTAACTGGGCTGGCCAGAGTCCTCATTCTAGGGCCCCTCAGTGCTGGAGGTCAACATTAGGAGTGATTAAAAAAGGGAAGACTCTTTTATCATCTGACGTTTTTACCCAAGATGGAAAGGCAAAAACCTAGCCTGGAAGAAGCACACATATACATACATGTCTCTAAAAATTCTTGTACAGAAATTTAAATTTGTTCAGCTTCCCACAATGCTCCACACTGAAGCAATAAAATTCATGCTCCTTAGGATTAAAAAGTCTTCATAACATATTTCAAATGAGATGCCAGCAGTTTTCTGTTATTATTGCAAGTTCCTGAAGATTCTGTGTTGGATTTTATTTTATTAATATGGTCCAGAAACATGATTGTGTTTTTCTCTTTTCCCCTTATTCTATATATTCTTATGAATTACTGTAAAGTAATGCACACCTGACATAATGCCGGAGTCAACTTTACTAGACCTCATTATTGTGTAAGCACATGAGCACATGGAGCATATATATGTATACATACGTATATATAAGTATACTCACTGATGTTTTACTTCAGGAATTGTTTTTAAACTGGGTTCCATTTTCTCTCCCCCTTCCCTGACAAAAGTGCTTCCCTGACAAAAGTGAAACTTCAAACCTGACACTGTTTTTTTGTCCGCAGTGGAGGCAGTGATCTTTCTGCAGAGCCTCACTTATTTCACACAAGGGTAGCAGCCCTCCTGTATGTTACTAGCTACAACTTAAGATTTTCACCATGTAAATGATGGCATTATCAAGTACAAAGATATATGAACTGCCTGAGTTTTCTGACAGATAAAAGTTGTTCCCTTCCCATTCACTGTACAAATACAAACATAGCAGTCTGTTTTCACATTAGCTTGCAGATTTCATACTGTCATGGTTTTGTGTTTTGTAATTTTTGCTATTAGTATTCCACATCACAACATCATGTGGAGCACAGAGAAGAAGTACTACACGTCCCAGGGGACCTTGCGGCCAGAGAGGGAAAATACGTCACGGAAGCGACGCCCGCTATCTCACTCACTGCCTGGCAGCGGGTGTGGGTGTGCTTCCAAGCCGCGGCGCCTTCAACTTCAAAGTAGGCTTCTCGGTCTTTGGAAACCTCTCTCTCTCATTATATTTGATTTATTAGCTTCAATTCTAATTATATTGTATTATAGTGTGTTATCTTGCATTCCGATATCATAGTTAGTAAATAAGTTTTACTCCTCAGGTCGTTGCCGCTGCTCCGTTTGTTCCCTTGAACTCTCATCTTCCTACCCCTTTTCCCTTTTTCCCTTTTTTTTCTGAGGGGGCCAGGGGGCTACGGGCCTACAGCCCCCTCCCCTGTCACGGACACAGATTGATCTTGATAACCCCGTGACACATACTTGTTTTATAAAAGTGAAAGATTAATTTCTTGCTCTGATAAAAAACAAGAAAAGCTAACAAAAGTAGGTGAGAAGCCTTCATTAAAGAGAACTTCTACAATTAATTAATGATCAAGGGGGAGGTGTTGCCATCCAAGTTTTTAATGTGATTTTCTTGTATGTGAATACTCTGTAAGATCTTTCCTTTGTAAATCAGAAATTGAATGTGCAGTGGTGACATGCATCATCCTTTCAGACAATAAGGAGCATGTGGTTTCACAAGGTGGGGTCAGCTTAGCTTGTAGTAACTAGAAGTCAATTATTTTCCTTGGAAGCAACAATTGCTGGCAGCATTAAACTTTTAGGCTTTAGTAAGAACACAGTGCATTACCTTGTGAAGATGGCAATGATATTGCCTATTACTATTGCAGATAATGTCTGTCTAATGCAATGGAAACATACTTCTTTTCATCTGCTGCATGTCTAACCTTTTTTGTTTGATTGACGAGGTTGTGTAAGAGAAGGTGCCAGGATTACTGAATCATTCCTGATGAATGGTGATAACTGCAACAGTTTTTTTTTTTTTGTTTTTTTTTTGGCTTAAAATGTTGGATAGTGTTCAGCACAGAAAGGAAGTGCAGTAACAGAAGTGGAACCACAAAACACAAATCAGACTCAAATAACCCTGAGATTTATTGGCATTTCTAAAACGTAACTTGTGAAGATACTGTTTATAGAGTGAGTCAAGAAAAGAAAATGTAGGTTAAGTTCCCGTTTTATTTTAAAGACAGTTGCAAATTAATTTTCTATATCTATTTATTATCACTTAGTTCCAGGGATTAATCTAGATGCCTAGCTATAATTTTGCAAAAGCTGATGTTTTTGAAGAAGCTAGAATGTTTCTATTTCATTCCTTAATTATTGCTATCATGGAAGATATATTTAGGTATTTTTATGTACTGTCATCATAATTCCAGTTAATGAATTTTCTGCTGAATAAAGTATTGAGAGAAGCAGCCTCACTGGACCTCGAATAATTTATTTCCATTTTAGTGTCAAATTAAAAATGACTTAAATATTAAAAAAAAATGATGAGACATAAGCCAGTAGTCTCTATTATTTCTACCGTGTTTAGAAAATTGTTAAATGTCAATAACACATCTTCCAACACCCTTTATGTGCTCAGACAGCAAAATCCTTTCTGTACTGCTCATCTCTTCCACACGTGCGGAGGGAATCACCCAACTTGTCTGGGATAATGTAACAAATTGCAGGAAGAAACAGAGGAATGATGGAAAATCTAGCAGGCTAAATTCAGTCTGCATACTTCTTGGTAACAGAAGAGAATCCAGCTAACAAACTCAAGACTGAGCCTTTCACACTGTTTTCAAAGAAAGTCTCAGGATAAGGAAAACAAGCTTTGAAAAGATAGTGACAAAATAAAATAGATGATAAATCTTTATCATCTATTTATAAACATTTTTTCCATGCAGATCACAACATTCAGAACTCCTATAAGAAGCGATATTTTCTTACTTCCCCTTCAAGGAGCACTGAAAAATTTTGCAGGTACAATAAATTTCTTTCACAAGCTGGCATTCTTTTACTCTGTTAATTCTAACAATATCTTAGAAACATGAAAAGATTGATTTTGTCCTATTTATAATATTTCTATATCTGTATTTTTAATCTTTCACTCTTTGCTGATCTCATTACTAAAATCCTTTATAGAAAGTACGCATTTATTAAACTCCCTCTAATTCTGAGGTAAGTTTTGTTTTCTTTCATGCATTCTAACAGAGCAAAAAAAGTAACTTGAAAAAGTTTGCAATTCATTGCCCAGACTCATAGCATGCAATTTCTGTACCATTTAAAAAAGGTTTAAAAAAAAAAAAAAGAAAAAAAAAAGAAAAAAGAATTGTTCTAGATCTCCAAAGCACACACAAATGTCAGGTACACAACTGTTTACTAAAACCATTTACAGTTGCAAATAGGTATTTAAGAATACAAGTAAAAATTGGATCACCTGCTAGTTATTTTTCTCTCATAAATACATAGCCAGAAGAAGAAAAAATGTTTGTATTCAAATGCTTTGACAAATGTTGTACCACTCCCCTTGTTAACCATCAAGATAGGATGGCTTCCCCCCCCTCCCCCCCCCCCCCCCCCCCCGTAAGTATAAGCAAAAATAAAGGAGTAGGAATGGCTGTTGAAGTTTAGAAATGGTCATTAAAACTATTATAGGATAAAATTCTGAACTGGCCAACTGAAGACTTTTATTTCAGTTTTTCACAATTGTTTCCCACAAAATTATATAATTTATCTTCTTATAAGCATATGACTTGTTAGACTAAAGAACTATAAATAAATAATTCCCAGTCAGGAAAGGCTATCACCCACTGTTTGACTGTAGCTGATATGCGTCCTCAAGCTAATAAGATATACAGTAACGCTAATCCAACTTTCAGCAGATCACGGCTTAGAAGCCTCTTAATTTATGAATGCTATCTTTAGTTGAAAACTTTAAATAGTCTTTCCTTTATTAATGTCTGTAATTGCTTTTTGTATCTATTTACAATTGGACACAAGCAACTTCTTTGTGCGACAAAACTCTTCCATGAGCTACCTGTGAAGTGAAACAGTTGTTTACTTTTCTTTAAAACTTTGTGCAGTGGTTTGTTTGCACTAGTTTTAGAGATTTCATTAACAGAAATATTGATTGATCGCTATTTTTCCACACTTCTCATGATTACATAGTTATTACAAGTCCCTCATTTTATCAATTCGAAGTCAAAGTCTATCCTATGATTCTACTCTGACGATGCTGTGGTTTAACAGAACAGTCGGCAAAACACTACACAACTATTATTTGCTCACTTCCCCCCAAGACAGAATGAGAGAGAGAACAAGAAACAAAAAAAAATAAATCACGGGTTGAAATAAAAAATGACTTGCAAAGGCAGAAAAGACGAATGGATACAAACAAACAAACAAAAAGTCCCAGTTATAAATGTATGTATATATATAATATATATATATATTATATATATATATATATATATATATATATATATATACACACATATCCTCAATACAGCTACTTGCAGACTGATGCCCAGCTAACAACACAGCTGTTTGCTGACTAGTGCCTCCTTTAGCAACACAATACCACACCATCAGCTAACCAAAGCTCAGTTTATTCTTAAGGAGCAGCCCAACTCCTCACAGCTTTATAGTTTTCTGTATACTGTCACATGGCATAGAATAACCCCTTGAGTAACTCAGGCTGGCTGTCCTGGCCTCATCCCAGCCCCTGCTGCCCTACCATAAAGGTAGTGGCTCTTCGCTGGTTTGTGGTTTGGTCTTGTTTAAACGTGGTCCTCAATGTTCAAGAATAACCAAGATGCTGGTGTCTTATTAATCCCATCTCAGGTGAAACCAAGATGAGGTAATTATTTTTTCTATGTTTTTCTCCAAATTATAAAGTAGTTAACACTCAAGATGCGGATACACTGGAGATTTATAAGGTTGTATAATGATTTTATGTGTTTAATCTTCTATTATTTTCTACATAATTCTGCACTTTGACCGCTGGGTGATCAACACTGTTTACAAGTACTCTCAAATCTCTTTCCTCTGTAAAATCGGTAGCCTGCAGCATGTCATCCAACACATATGTTTAGGGATGTGTATTTCTTTGAATTTATTGTTCTTACTTATCATCTGCCACTTTATCATGTAGTTTCTTGATGTTATATTCTCTGTAGTTCTTTAGAGTCAGCTGCTTTTATTTTTATGATAATCAGTAATTTAAAATCACTAGGAAATTTTACCATCTCACTAATTACTGATTTTATTAAATCGAAGAGTAGAAACTTAACAGCAAAGTTTTGTTACCAGTATGCAAAATGCTCTTTATTGGCAGCGCTGTGGTAGCATCAAGATAACTCTCCAAGAATGTTCTGCCAGTTGATCGTTCATGAACAGATTATATTTTCACGTTTTCCATATTCATTACATTCCCAAATTCATTAACCTATCCACCCCCAACCACTGCCTAACAGACATAGCTTTATTTTAGCAATCTTCAATGTCATCTAGCATCCTTCTAGCATCGTGATGGTCCATTGTCAGTCCTTAGGTGTTGTCTACTTCATCCCAACACTCCTTTTGTCGCAGATTGCTGTGGAATGCAAGGACAATGGAGAAGTCTCTGCACACACAGATAAGGAAAACAAAGGGGAACATCTTAATGCTGTCTGTCACGTTTAGGCATTCTGTTTCTTTTGCCTTGTTAAATCAGACCAGCCTATCATCATGTCTCCCCATCTACAGTGCTAGTCTCAAATATCATCCGCAATATATGAAGACTACTGCGGTGTTGCAAGCAAGCGTTAAAAGAATATTGTGTGTAATTAATTCTTCAAATCATTACCCCTTTATATTTTCTTTTTCTTTTACCAGTAAGGCAAATAGCAGAAATCCAGTCACAAATGGCTGTGGGGTATGCCTGAAAAGTGATCATTTGCTTACTACTTCTTTTCTTCTGTCTTTTGGCTGACTGTTAATCTGTAAAAGTTTAAAAACCACTGCTGAGTGATCTTTCCTTAAGTTTTCCATTGTTAACATATAATACATTTTAAATACATAATAAAATCTGTATTGAATGAAAATTGATTAATGATAGTAGTAATGTGACAATAAGGAATTCTCAGTATTTCTTCTTATCTAGTGTCTTTTTAAAGGGGTCACAGTAAATACAAAACTCTTTTTTCTTAGGCTATAAGCTTTGATGAGATACCATAGCCCTAACGTCTTTGTCTTTGAGAATGTTTTAGCTAGGAAAACAAATTCTGGTCCTTCTTTTTTTTTGTAATTTGTCACTGACCCATTTATACAAACAAATAAAATCCTGTTTGAAATGCAGAATCTAGAAAGATGATTGAATTAGTGTTCTGGATTCACAGAATCACAGAATTATCAAGGTTGGAAAAGACCTAGAAGATCATCCAGTCCAACCATTACCAATACTTCCCAGCTAAATCATACCCCTCAACGCAACATCCAAATGTTTCTTGAACACTCCCATGGTCGGTGACTCCACCACCTCCCTGGGCAGTGCATTCCAATGCCTGACTACCCTTTCCGAGAAGTAATACTTCCTAATGTCCAACCTGAACCTCCCCTGATGCAGCTGGAAACCATTCCCTTTAGTTCTATCACTGATTACATGAGAGAAGAGGCCGACCCCCAGCTCACCACAACCTCCTTTCAGGAAGTTATAGAGAGCTATAAGGTCTCCCCTGAGCCTCCTCTTCTCTAGGCTGAACAATCCCAGCTCCCTCAACCGATTTAGCCACTGCTATGGTGATTCTAGGGACAGCAGTAGCTTTAGTTCCAGAAATAATAACAAAGCTTGGTCCTTGTTATGGAGTAATCATAATTAATTTTCTATACAGGACAAGGTAGTCTTATTTCTTCACATTACATACTGTTCATTACTTATTGCTTGCTCTGTGTTTATCAGCATTCTAATTTGCACTTAATAAGAAAGGTTCTCCTACTTCCCCCAAAGGCATTTAATTGAAGTGAAGGTGACCAGCAGGTGGTTTGTATAAAATTTCATTAGCCTCTTAGATTGCTTTTGACACCTTTATGAAAGAATGCTTCATTACCATGCAAATGGTCACTGCCCGTTTCCATGCTAATCGCCACATAACATACACATCACAAAGTCGTATTGTCTAAGACTTATACAATTAATTTCAGAGTTATAACTGTATGCTTAACAGTGGAATAGTAACTATCGTAGGATCATAGAGATCATAGAAAGGGATCCACAAAGATCATCAAGTTCAGCTCTTGCCTCCACACAGAACCACCCAAAATTCAAACCCTATGTCTGAGATCATTGCCCAAATGCTTCTCGAACTCTGGCAGCTTTGGGCCATGATCTCTGCCCTGGGCAGACTGTTCCGCGCCCACTGCCCTCTGGTGAAGAACCTTTTCCTAACACCCAGCCTAACCAGACGCTGATGCAGCTCCATGCTGTTCTCTTGGGTCCTGCTGCTGTCATCAGAGCAGAGATCAGTGCTGCCCCTGCTCTCCTTTGTGAGGAGCTGTAGGCTGCCATGAGGCCTCCCCTCACTCTCCTCCTCATCCTCTTCTGCTCTGGGCTGAACAAACAAGGGGACCTCAATTGCTTCTCGTATGTCTTACCATCCAGACACCTTTGCCATCTTCACAGCTCTCCTTTGTGTGCCCTCTAATAGTTTTATGTCTTCTATTGTGGCACCCAAACCTGAACAAAGTGCTTGAAGTGAGGCTACACAGAGTAGAGTAGGACAGTCCCTTCCCTTGTCCACTGACAGTGCTGGGCTTCTTGCACCCCAGGGTATGGTTGGCCCTTTAGGCTGCCAGGGCATCCCATTGACTGGGTTTCAACTTGCCTTCAATCAGAACCCCCAGATCACTTTCCACAGGGCTGCTCTCTAGCCTGTTGTTTTCCAGGCTGTATATATATCCAGGATTTTCCCATCATCCTGGTTGCAGAATCTTGCATTTTCTCTTGTTGAGCTTAATGCACTTTGTGATTGCCCAGCCTTCCAACTTATCAGGATCTCTCTGCAAGGCCTCTATGCACTCGAGGGAGTCACATTGAGTAAAGGTAGAAACCCTGGGATGATCCCTGTACAGGGGGGTTGTACAGGGGGGTTGTACAGGAGGGTTGTACAGGGGGGCCCCCTGTACATGTACGGGGGGGGGCCCCTCGCTTCAATTCCATAGAAATTAAAGAAGGGAGGAACCCTTACTTCAGAGGCGGAGTTTGGGGTGTGGCTTACTAGGAATAGGCAGGACTTGGGGGAGTTTAGGCGGAGTTTTGGGAGGGGATTACCAGGAATAGGCAGGACTTGGGAGGAGTTTGGTAGAATAGGGGCAAGGCTTTTGCTTATCAATAGCATATTGCAAAGGAAGAAGCTCTTGGAATTCCAGGCCTGAGACCTTCAGATAAGAAAATGGACCAATCACCATAAAGGAAAACTCATTCAAACTGACTTGACTATACACTGCGCATGACCAAGAAGGAGTGAAAAACGAGAAAACCTTCAAGGAATTAGTTAGCATAGGACAACCCATTGTCTAGAGTGAGTTAGCAATACCTGCTATTGCGTAATCGTGAGTGTGCATTTTGTGTGGTATAAATATGGCTGCTTGAGAGACACTAGTTGCGCAATTGGGGTGGTGCAAGCCCCCCCAGTGTGCCGGTGTATACACCTAAAATAAACTACCTTACATTCTGACTCTTGTGAGTCCGAGTGCTGTTCCGCAGGTCAACATATCCTCCCACTGTAGTCTTATCCAAGAATTGACTTTGTATACCTTTATGTCCTGCATCTGAATAATTTTTGAGTATATTAAAGAGTTCTATTTCATAAAATTCATATAATATTATGCCATTAAGGGGATCCAGTACTACTTAGATAAGAAATAAACCAAGGAAAATGCATTTATTCAATGCTTCTATCCTTTGAGATAAAATAAAAGATTATTTCTTTCCAGCTTTGAGATAACACTTTTAGACAACTCTAAGGTCAAACTCAGTACAAGAACCGGCATCAGCTTTCATTTCCTTTATTATCTCTGGTGAATATAAATAAATGAAGTTTTGGTTTTTTTTCTTTATGCATTTGTAACCCAATAAAACTTATAATTTTCACGAAGTACTATTTTCAAACATTTTTAAAATAAGCATTTTTTTTCTCATATTTATTGTGTTCTATTCTTATTTAAATATCAGAAGACATTATTATTTTAAGTATAAATTTTAGCTTGTACTGTAAGAAAAAGTTTATTACCATGCTGTAGATACTGGCACAGACTGGCTACTTCTAGCACATTCATGTAGTTTGCATCTTCTCATCTAGAATTCTAATATATTTATGGAAATGCTCAGAAGTAACTTCTGAATGCATGTTCTGACAATTACTGTGGAGTAATAGAAGTAATGTGTATAGGGAAATACTGCAAAAGTAGAGGGTTTTTTTGTTTGTTTATTTTTTACATTGACATATTTTCTTGTGGGGATTCTTGTTCAGAAAAAGATAATTTAGAAGTAATGAGACTGCTGCTTTAGTTTTTACTAAAAGTAGTTTATAGCAAAGTATGGGAATTAGTTTTTTGTTGTTGTTGTTGTTGTTTTTCAGAAGCAGGAGGGTATAAGAATTAAATTACAACATTCGGAACATATTTACATAATTTGGAATTGCAGGTATCCAGTACTGAGGTCATTGCAGGTTTCAACACAATTATGCAGGTACAGAGGTACAAATGCTTGAAAACTGTCATTGTCAGCTTCCACATAGGCCAAAAAGCATGTCTCTTGTGACTGAGAATTTGTGCTTGCCTTCACAAATCTGGAGTAATTAAAATATTCTATGAACTTCATAGAACTTCTTCCTCTTTCTCTCTTTCCTCTTTATTATTTTTTTTTCCTAGACAAGTTTCTTTGTATTTTTTTGTTTGGCATGTTTTGTGTTAGCAACTCAAGAGATACCTTTCAACATTAAAACTGATAGAGCTTTGACATCCTGTTTTAGGTACGCTTGTCTGACATTAGCACGTATTCTTTTAAGGCCAGCATGCAATTTTTGTGAAAAGCAGGAACCTAGTGAATAAAAGGCTAATCTGTTATATTGTTAAGAGTAGTTGAGCATGAGCAATGGGAACAATATGGGGTCATTAATTAGGGGTGGAGTTTGGGGCTTGGAATAAATGTGGAATATTGTAATGAATTTCTAGAATTAATTGTAATAACCACTCCTTGCCTTAGAAATACCATAAATATACATGTATTCCTTCTATAAATAAAGATGTTTACCTGCTTTCAGTGTGCAGGCTAGGAAAGACTTATCCCTTATTCACTCAGTCATCTGAATAAGCATACCTGCTCTACAACTACTTCATAGTTATAGAGTTTGTTCCGCAAGTCACTAAGGCCCAAATTTACAACTGGTGCGTGCAACTGACATACTTGCAGCTCATCTGCTTGCCCTTGCCACTGGCCTAGCGGAGGTGAAGGTCCTGATGGAGGAGAAGATGACTGACAGGTTAGGTGCAAAAGGACTTACAGTGATCAGACTGCTGCATATCCTGAGATTACCCCCCACAGGACTCTTACCATAAGCCCTCCTTTAGACCACATCTTGAGGTCGATGCCTTTCCACGCCTGACCATCTCTGGTCCCCCTGGAGTTCCTACATTTCTGCAGCACCCATAACCTACACAGTCATTGTATACAAAAACTCATTTCTTTCTGCAGAAAAGAGCCGATGTTCCAAATGGCTTCTTTGATTTATAATAGCATATTAGGATTCTATTAATAATTTCTCTGTATATAGCTGGAATTCTACTAACGATAGGTAATGATGTCATGAAACTGGTATCCCCAAGAAAAGCCTGTGTAAAAGTGAGAATGCTCTAAAAATTGTTATATAGCAGATTAGATGATTTAGATAACTACAATATCATATCTTGCCTATCACCAGGAGAATACAGTGACAAAGAGCATATGGCCATAGTGCTTCTTTGAGGTCTAGGGACCAAATTCAATTAATTTATTATTTCCACAGGATTTTTACCTTTATTCTTTCCTTTTCAACTACATAGGCTTAAAGTAACTCAGCACATACCATTCTCTAGAAAAGGATCTCATTTACCATGTTCACAGATGTCTATATCCTATGCCATCAACATGACAAGATGAAGATAGAACACTAACTTGTCCAGGCAATATTTGAAACACAGGAATTTTAATTCATCACAGACCTAGCTGGATGGTCTAGAAAGGTTTGAAGTGAGAGCAGAAGACTACTAGTGTGAAACTAATTACAAAACTTGTGTTCACAACAGTGTGAATCATACGCAATTAGCTCATTGACAATGTTGCTGTTGTAATAGTGGCTGCTAGTACCACTGCTACTACAGACAATTTCTGACTTTAATAAGCAGTGGCATTTTTTTTTTTTTTTCTGAAATTTATAAGTTCTTATGAATAGAAATGAAATTCTGTGATTTCAAGGGCCATGTCATATTCTGACATATGACTTACTCAATTAGTAGCATAAATCTTGTTGCAAATCATGGAAAAGAAGTCATGAAAGCAGTATTTGGAAAAAATGTAGGCCCCTGAATCACTCACCAGCCTAATAAAAATATGTAAAGACTTTTAAAATTCTTTTGTTATTTATTCTTTTTAGTTGTTTACTGTGACAATGAAGATTTGTTAACCACTGTGTAATAAGTATAATTAATGTAAATCTCAGGAATATCGAAATGACCTTTTCCACCGCAACTTCACAAATTGTTCATTTCCGTATTTCAAAATTTACCTAACAAGTCTTCTTGTTAGGTAACAACATCTTCTTATGAAGAATTGTAACATTGGAATGACTGTGGTCAGGAAGGGTGAGCAGTTATAGAATTCCACAGTCAGCAACATAAAGCTCCAGCTACTGACCATCTGTTTTTTAAAAATTACTGAACAAAATCACTTAAAGCAGTTCTTTTGATCCAGTGGGTAATACAGATTAGGGAGAGAGAATTGATTTTTCTTCTAAACTAATCTCATGCCATTTTGAACTTCTATGTGTCATAACTGAGACTTTAAATTCCATACAAAGAAAAATGGACAATCACGGCCGATCTCTGAACATCTATCTTGCATTTTAGTATCTTTCAATTGTGAAGAATTCAAAAGTGTAGTGCTCAATGTTTTATAGTAGAATATATTTGATATATTTTCATCACTTTGGTGTTCTACTTTCACATTGTGTTACGTGTAACAATATAACATACAAATTATATGTTAGAGTGTGTTAAATGTGTGGTATAATTTGTACGGTGCAGTTGAATAATGTATAGAAAATAAAAACATTTTTAATAGTGCATCTGTTACTCAAACTAACTGCAGAAGATAGAAATGAGCTAAATGAGGCACTTGTATAACAATTCAAATGTCATCCAGAATTCTGAAATCATGCCTCCTTTGAAAGTCCTTGTAGATCCTGACGGCAACTAACTCTTAAATTAAAGAGAGCCATGTTGCCCCTTCCCAGACTGCTTCCTTCCTTAGTCCTGTCTTAGTTGACCTTCAGGAAACCTGTTTACCTTAGAAAACCTGCCTTAAGTAAGCATGTCTTGAACATCATTGTTCAAATCAAACACAACATACAGCTCTTCTGCAACATTTTCTGACCAGAAAAATTTCCATTGACATCTTTTATTGTTTTGATATTTTTTGTGTGTGTTTTGAAAGTAAAAACTTAGTTGGTTTAGACAGGTCATCTAAGTGGCTCCTGAAGTCAGATAGTCAGTCAGGACAAACATGTAAGTATAAATACAAGGTAAAATTTTTATATTTTAAGCTAATATTTACTTAAACTCACAATTTTCACAAATATTTATGCTAACAAAATCATTAGTTATTGCAGCAGCAGAGACAGAACACAAATGAGGCTAATGTGCAGGCACACTGATTGATTTCTGGATGTAAATGAGCATTTGCAGATTTTTTGAGAATGGTAATCAGTCAACTTCACCTAAACTGTAAGAACAACGTGAATAATGCTTATATATCTTATTCATAGTGTTGGCCTGACTTCTCTGCGGAAGTATCATGAGTTATTGATAATTTGGAGCATTATTTTTCCCTAAATTCCTCTCTTTAGGAAGACCTTGAGGGCTACATTATTTCCAAAATTCAGAATGTGAAAAATAAATGATTCATAGGTGCTTACCTGATCTGGAAAAAAAAACAACAGGGTCCTATCTCCTTTCAGATCCAGCATAAAGAATCTCCAGAAAGTGTATGATGGGAGAAATCCTCAGTACTGTTCTACATCAGAGGATTCTGACAGGGAACTGTAGTACCTTGTAGCTATAATATTTTCTTAATCATTTTTGGGTCAGTGAAGCTACACACAAAATTTGAAGTTCTAGCTAAAGATTGCAAAGTAGCCTTTTATATGTCTGTGTAATTATTAATTTAATATATTAATTAATTAAGCATTTCCATATTTATAATTGAGTGGTTATGCATGGGTAATGATCGCATTACCGCTTAAGAGCCATAAACAACTTATCTCACTAAAGGTTTCTTTGTCCTTTTTTTGCCTTTTTTCAAGTATTGTATTTACAGGTAATATTCTTCAGCAAAGATAAATGGCAAGATAAACATGTCATAAAATGTCTTAATTTAAATATGATTTTCTTTTATATGTTTAAAAATTGCATTTTCTGAATTATGCTGATTATCCATTATTACCAGATAAATATCAGGCAGTAATAGTCATGGCTGTTGATGGAATCCAGCTTAATCCTAAATTGCTTTAAGATTTACAGCAGAAGTTCCTACTTAAGAAGTTAGTTTAAGATAACTAAGTATACAAAATCTCCAATGCATCATGTTTTCCATCACAGCACTATGTTAACCTATCCTATATTTTCCATATTATGTATCATTCATTTCCTTTCTGCTAGTTTGCATATTCATTTTTCAATGACAAGGCTGTGTTAGTGACTACCCACGCTAATGCCTAGCACTTTTTCCCACCATCAAGACACCTTCTGTGATTGCTGCTACACACAGTTGTGTCCAGCTGTTTATGTGGTGAACTGGAGAATCGATCCAGCTGTAAAAGAGCTCAAACATTTTTTGCAGAGGTAATTTAGGATAAATTAGTTAATCAATCCAATCCATTCTGTGGCTGCATAAACACTTGTGTCAGTGCTGAGCAGAGGCTCCTGGAGCAGAGAGAGCCTGAGGAATAGGAGTGGGCTAAGGCACTTTTCGTCACGGCTGCTGCTGGAGGATCACAGCATCAGTATCTAGTACTCACACTGGACGGTAGCATATCTGAGACATAATTAGCTCATTCTAAGACCATTTTTCATCATTGAGCTGTGTACATACATTCCTCCAAGTAGTTGTATTAACTTTTTATCTATTGAGAGCTATGCTTTTCCTCCCACATGAGAAGTTAGAAGCTGCAGACCTCACAAGCCCTAGACATACCTGCAGTTCCTACATTTATTTATGAACCATCTTGTGCTGGACCTGCTAGCATGGACTTCTGCACTTGTCACTTAAACTGGTGGAGCTTCACAGGGGACCAAAGGGCCATGCCACTAAACGAAGATAGGAAGCAAATCTTTAAGCAAGCAGAGGAGAAGAAACACTTCCATAGTTGGATTCAGCATCTTCACTTTTTTCTCTCCAAGACACTGAAGTATTTTTCGAATACTTGATACACTTCAGAATATTTTCTGCTGAAACTGAAAAACATTTTTAAACACGCAGATCTCTCTATTATATCTCCTGACAAAATAATTGAATAGTCATTTTGAATGTCAGAGTTGTGCTTCTAGAATAAATTTTAAGGAACTCCTTTAATTTGCTTCAATCTATTATTGGAAGAAGAATAAAAACAGCCTTATAGATTCACGTTTTTCAGTTCATTATCATCTAGTTTGTGGTCTTTACTTCCACAGTTTGGCATTCACATTGCCCATATTGTTTATCAATAGTCTAATTTTATTTTTGAGCAGAACTGAATGCCACAGGATTGCCACAATAATGCCTGCTATTCACAATGAGGGAGATTGGTCCCAGTATTTCAGTGACATTCCAGTGCAGTATCAAAACAATAGCTCTAGAAAACTGAATTAGAGCTGGTAGTTGAAGCAGAACACATTTCCCATCCTCTACATTATTCCTGCAAGTGATATCGTTTAGAGATAGTACTTTCAGGAAGAAAAATAGTGTACTGCTTCTGTGCCTGGGTTAAGTATTTGTAAAACTACTCAGGCAGCAAGAGAAGCTGAATATTTTAGTATCTGTCTAGTCTTGCTCCATGGATACAGGAAAAAAGAAACAACATGCTGAATGAAAAATGCTACATTTCCTTCATATGCACTAGTGTGGTTTTCTGAGATAATTTTCAAACAAGAAGTGCAAAGGCAGCAGTTGTGTCTGACAATACAAGGGCTGCTCTGAAAGTAGTGCCTCCTATTTTATGATATCAGCCCACGACATCAGAGGTGGATGCTGGTGTTACTGCAGTAGAGGCTTGAATCTTTCTGACAATATTATGTCACATTTGGTTGCCATGCGACAAATGGCAACAGAGGGGAAGTCTGACAAATTGGTGTTTGACGTGGAAGTGCTTATGAAGCAGAGGTATGCAGTTGAATTCCTCCATGCAGAAAAAAAAAAAAAAATGACATCCATTGACATTCGTTGGCACTTGTGAACATTTATAGTGATCAAACAGTGGATGTGAGCACAGTGAGGTGGTGAGTGGTGCATTTCAGCAGTGGCAACAGCTATAGCGAGTCACCTGTACTGGTGCAGGTATTTGTGAGCATGGCATGCAGACTCCTGTTCATTGCTGGCAAACATGCTAATGATGGTGCATATGTGGAGAAATAGCTTTTGTAGATGAGGATTTGTTCTATCATACAGTGTTATTGTGCTCTTTGTAGCTAATTGTAGCTTTGTAGCTGTGAAGCAGGGCGCACATCCTCATTGAAAAACATCTTTCATATGCAGACTGCAGCCTGAATCAGTCAGATGGAAGTGCCCAGAAATTTAGAAACGTAAGATGTGTGCATTAATTGATCCATTTAATGCCGCTGAAATTGCAAAGTTTCTCATACTAAACATTATAACAATATTTGGTTATCTTCTGAAAGCTGTAGTAAAAGAGCAGGGGATAAGAGAGTTTTAACTTAGCAAAAGCCAGCTGCATAAAGTAGTTTTTGTAGTGTATTTTATGTTGGATTCATGTTTTATGGATATAGGGAAATTAAATAAAGGAAGGATACAAGGTACTCTCTGACGCTAAATAGAGTTTTGGAACTTACATTAATTATACAGGATGTAGTTATTAAATGTAGAATTTTCTCTAAAGAAAATGAGCTTTGAGCTGTTAATGACTGAGAACTTATTATCAAATTTTTTCTCAGTGTATGGAGAAAAGATCTCTCACAGAGAGAGAATGTTATAGTCTAACAGATTACATTTTCACATGTAAACCTCAACACTTTAAATATCCACTAATAGTGGCTGTTTCATGAGTAACTTGAGAACCAGTAACTGACTAACCTGCGTCTTCAGAGTTTGCTAATCATGGATCTCTTTAAATTGCTTTTTGATGGCAAGGGAAATAAGCTTGGTAGGACTGAGGTTCTTCCTCTTTTTGATCTCTGCATGAACAGATTCTATGGTCATACCACAGAGATAGGTGTATTTACTCTGAGCAGCAGGTTGCCATGCAGAGGCCTTCAAGCCAGCAGAAACTGTTTAATCTGGAAGCTGCATAAATGCATATATATATATGCCTGTGATTGCTCAGAGCTAATAAACTCCACTAACAGCCAGTTTTATTTAGCTCTCTGCTGATTTTGCTGTGCTAGTTTGGAAAATATGTATGTTCAGCACCGCTTTTCACTGTGTAGATACATCAGCTTGCTCTAGTGTCTCTAATGTGATATTCCTCTCAACTCTGAAGCAGAGCTTCTATCTGGAACATTCTAAAGAAATGGACAAGATAAAGATTTTGGGATGAGTGGATAACAGTCCTATGCACAGATCTTGCCTTGTTTTCTGTCAAACATGAGCAGTCACTTTAGAAGATGAGAGGAAAAGGCTCCATGAGAAATAGTAACGGATGTATTCACTCACTGCAGACTTCAGGCAGCTACTTACGTGACCGACTATGGTTACACACAGCTCCACTCTATATTCTGAACGTATTGTGTTTATGTAGAGATTCAATTCTGTGAACAATTCTTTGTGTGTTCCTGAAAGGACAGAGCTCTGGTGTGCAGCTCAGCAGAGGTAAAGACAGGAGAGCAGTGGAGTCATGCAGCAAATTCTTGTAGATTTGCTGACAACTTTGCATTTTTAGAAAAGAAGAAAATTATTTTCATTTGGAACTTGCAAACACTATGGATACAGGATTGTTTTAAATTGAAAGGCAAGCTAATTAAAAAACACCACCACCACCACCACTAACAACAAAAAAACACAAAAAAGCAACGATATAATGTGGATCCCTCCATGCCTGATAGATGATATTTCCCTTTGATAGAAGAGAAAAAATAACATAACAGAATGAAAGATTTATTTTTACTCTGTAAATCCCCAATCTTAATTTAGGAGTTGTAATCCCTTTCCTATATTTCTGTGTCCCAAATGGACATGACAGTGACATCATGATAATCATCAGTCACCATTTAACAGGTATTAGCATAAGGATTACATTACAGAACCATTCAAAAACAACTTCAATAAATTAAGAAGTTTATTATTATTATTATTACGAAGTTTGACAACTGAGCTTTGGTATCTAGTTGCTGAGGCTTGCTTCCTAACCGCTTAGAGGACCTTTTTTCTGCTCTTCATATTTCAAAACAACAAGTGGAAGCAATGACCGTTCCTGAACTAATAATCATTCACTTCCACAAAGAAGAAAGGATTTAAGGATACTATCATGACTTAGATTCAGTTTCAAGATCTATCTGATAATGGGTTGATTTTTTTATGCTATCTTCAATTATTAATAGGATTTTGACTTATCTGGATATTTTATGTCATAAAAATCAACAGTGCATTTAAATCTAGCTTCTACTTTACCCCACTCAGTCACTTTCATTCCCTGTTTTCCATAAAGGTATATTTTTATATATTTTTTGTTTGCTTCTTTTTATTTTTATTTTTATTTTTCAGTAAGATAAATACTTGATTTGTATGCTTTAAAAAAAATAAATGAGAGGGTTTAAAAAAAAAAAAAAAATAGTACAGAGGAAAAAAATTATTAGTGTTACCTGCCAAAAGAATAGTCTGTTTTCTGAAGGTGCAGATGACACCTTGTTTGATCTGATTAACCTGATACTTGAACAAGGTTGTCACCTCCTCAAGTGCTCCTCTGTTCTTCTCACCCAGCACCACATTGTCCTAAATTAAGCAGAACAAGGAGAATAAATTAACCTTTTAGTTTATGCATGCATTATAGAGAGAAAAAAAAAAAATCGAACTTATTTGCTGACAGAGATATTCTTAGAATTTATTGAATCAACTCCATACTGAAGTTCATAATTCTAGCCTGAGAAGTATATTTATATAACAAATATTTGGTTAATGTATATACAACTACGTATGAATATATATCTAGTCTCTGACTAACTTCACTTCAACCTTCTTTAAACTCAGAAAAACTCTCAGAGAGAAAATATTGGGATAGGAGTAACTTACTTATAATTCTGAAGACCTATTTAAAACAACTAAAATCCAACATCTCACTATAAATGAATAAAATTTACATCACGATACAAGATTTCTTCTTTCTTTCTCTTTTTGCTCTTTCATTCTATGGTTTTAGTTAACATTTTAGGGCTTGCCTGATTTTGAAGGATTTTTGTTTACAACTACAAAAATGATGTTATCAAATTCACCATTTAGGCATTTTATTAATCAAAAATTATCTTCCAAGGTCCTCCATAATGAAGACTACCCTATAAGTTGTCTAAACTTAATCTAATCTCACAAAATATTTCCAAAGTATTAGAATTAACAATTTTGGAAAATTAATCTTGCTCTCTGGTTGTCTATGTGTGTCATTGTAGTTCTTCCATACTTTCAAGTTAGGCAACTTATAAGAATCATTTTGTAAGCATAGTTACATAGTGGGGCATATTTGCTTTTGCTCTTTTTTTTTCTTTTTTTTTTTTCCTTCCATCTTGGTTTTTCTTCTCCCCTCCCCTCCCCTTCCCTCCCCTCCCCTCATCACCCCTTCCCTCCCCTCCCCTCCCCTCCCCTTTCCTCCACTCCCCTTCCCTTCCCTCCCCTTCCCTCCCCTTCCCTCCCCTTCCCTCCCCTTCCCTCCCCTTCCCTCCCCTTCCCTCCCCTTTCCTTCCCTCCCCTTCCCTTCCCTTCCCTTCCCTTCCCTTCCCTTCCCTTCCCTTCCCTTCCCTTCCCTTCCCTTCCCTTCCCTTCCTTTCCCTCCCCTTCCCTTCCCCTCCCCTCCCCTCCTCTCCCCTTCCCTTCTTTTTTCTTTTTCCTTTTTTTTTTTTTTTTCCCCAATTTTTTAACATATTAGAACACAGAAGATGCTTTTCAGTGGCACGTTATACCTTTCTTCCATCTCCAGAATCTTCACTGCTCATTTACACTGTATTCCTTGTAACTTTTTCAACTTACCTGAAGGGTACTTCTGTTGAGTAGAGGCACTCCAAGGCAAAATCAATCTTCCTAATGGTGGAGAGAATTGTGCCACCTCAGTTGGTATTACAGGTTATTTAGCATAAACATATGTGTTCCCATTAAGGGCCATCCACATTCAACTAAAATGAGTCACTTGTGTAAGAAGTTTTGTTTATAAATCTGAGACTAATTTCCCCAGTCTATTCAGTATGTGCCATGTGGTATAAAATTGAACAAATGTCAGTGTGCAGTCTCATAATATATTTTTCTGAGAGCAAAATGTAAAGTCATTATGCAGTATATTTCTCAGCAGAATTGTAAATAAATAGAACATGAAAAAAATAAAATCATTTCTAGGTGAAGACCTTCACTACTTATCTCTAAGTTAAAAATGCAATTATTTTTGTAATAACAACAACCCGCTGACATGGAAGGTATATTAATATACAGTTAATACAGATTGTATTAATTATGTGCTTGTATAATGACCTGCTGGTTAAAAGGCTTCATTCCCAGAGGCTTTTATAGCTGACTAGATGTTCCACATGCCCACGACTTTGCTATGGTTGCCCTTATGTGAAAGAAGGCTCTTTTAGTTTCATGCAACACAAAGATGAAGTCATTCAGGTTTTCTATTTCCTCCTTCTTTTCAACCCAGCGTCTCTTTCATAAGTAACAATCAGGAGAGTTTTGCATTTCAGAAAATGTTTAGTCTACATTTTGGCTGCCTTTTATTTGATAAAATCTGGGAATTTCAGCCTTTCTGAGCGTGCTGAAGCCTCTTGCAGTGATCAGTGTTCACCCAGCTACGTCTGTGCTGTAACCACAAAATGGCTGAGCTGGAGAGGGCAGGAGGAGGGGAACACTACGGGTATGCAATCCTGGCATCCTTGTGTCTCCTGCCCTCTGCCCTGCAGCCCTGCAGTATATTTCACAAATAGTCCCCAATCATGCTGCTGGTAAAAAAAATGGTGCAGCATCTCATAATGAGCTCTTCCCATTACCTAGCTGTACAAGGCTCTCTTGAATACCACCTAAGAACTTTGCCCAACTCTTTGTATTAGTAGTATTGTTAGCAAGGCACTGATAGCATTAGTACTGTTAGCACAGCATTAGTGTTTTGACAGCAGTAGCTGTATAGTTTGGAAGGACTTCTTTTCCTCTGACCACTCTCTGACGTATTTCTTGAAGGGGTGGGTCAGAGGAAGAGGCCTTACAGGTCTGGGCTGTTCTGTTGCCTCTTAAAATTTAGCACATCTGGGCTGTTCCGTATCTACCAGCAGGGAAAGACAGCTTGAACAGGTGCCAGCAGGAACAGCTCAGTAGCTGCCATGGGTCAGTATGACGTCTGATATGTGGTCTATAGCACCTGCGGATGATGTTGGTTAGTTCACTATACTTCATTTAACCAGTGTCATTTTTTACCTGATAAATCTGGATCTCTTGGCAGTTGTGGTTACCGTACCCAAGGGCAATGTTAGACCACAGACTCTGACAAAAACAGTGTTCAAAACCCAGACTGCTGAGAGAGGGACTGCAAACATTCTTGCCTCTGCTGTGATTATATGTGTTGCCTTCTTCAGTGGGTCTCACGTGGAAGACATCTGAGTAGCAGACACTTGCTAATGTGACCACAGAGGAATACTGGAAGATGTGCTGCTGGCACAAGATTTTCATGGCATTGAAAACTGGTCTGCTTGGCAGATAAGCCAGGGCCATGTATTCACCGAACCTGAGATCTGATGACAAGGTGATCTGAACTTGCTTCCTGAGATAAGGGCAGAAGCAAAGGGAAATTTCCTGCTGTGATCACTGCTGGGTTTAAACTCACTCATGAAGTCTTCTGGGTTGCACAGAATGGCACTACTGACCAGTCAGGAGGTTCAGGTGGGGCAGCTAAGTCACCACTGACTGAGCCTTAACACCTAGACTGATGAGGCCTCTACATACTGGTAAAGACGATATAAGAAAACAATGGAGGAAAAGATGGTGGAATTCCTTTGTACTGAGCAATTAATTATGACACTTTCTGGGTAAGTCTGATCACTTCCACCCAGAAAATGACACCTTTATTTGTCATCAGTGACTGTAGTTTAAATGATTATAATAATTCCTGTTATTCCTGTAATCTATATAGAACTTTATATGACAGAATTTGATGTCAGTTTTGTAAAGGGGAGTCTTAAATAAAGACATTATATACTCGAATAAAGCTGTTAAAAATAATGACAGCTGTCACAGTTATAAAGCCATTTGGAAAAGGAGGGTTGTACTTCTGTGATACACTTTATGAGACAATTTTTAATTACATGATCAAACTTTTTACCAAAGCATGCTTGCATCACTGAATAAACAGTACCAAGCTTTTTCTATAGATGAATCAGAGTAACATATTCAAGGTGTGTGTTTCCTGCAGTTGCACAGAAAGTACTGGAAGATCATGCAGTTAAAGGCTATCATAATTCATATGTTGAATAGGCAACTTCAATTATGACACTGCCTAACTTTCTAGTGTTAAATTAAAAGTTCTTAATGTACTCATAAAATAGCTTTTTGTGTGCACTTATTTCCTACTTTGGCTTTCTTTTGTTTGGTTTACTTTATTATGTAGTCAGAATGAATTTAGTGTGTCTAATTAGAATACATACAAGCCAATGTCATCTTTAGCAATGGAGGTTTTTCAGTTTAAATGTGCAATAATTAAGAGCAAATGGAGCTGAGTACTTAAAATAGTGACAGCTCTATATTTTAAAATGTTGGGATACAGTTGTTTGGTTACAGAGAACAAGAAAAGAAAGCTGGAATGATGCCAATAAAGGCACACTCACTGATAAATTTACTTTTATCTGAGAGATCAAAGGAACATATGATCTTCAGCAAAAAAATTGGATTGAAAGTGATGAAATTATGATGCGTATTGCAGACAATAAGCAAAATAATTGTTTAACAGTTTGCAAGAAAGTAAAGAGCTTTCTTAAGAGAGCAAATGAAGACACAGAGTAGCCCAAGCACATGGTTTTAGTTTGACAGAGACTAAGTCTTGAAAAATGTAAAAATAATGACCACTAGATAAATTCTTGAACTGAAACCATATTTATATAAAATATCAGGATGTGCTGTTGCCTAATTGGCATAACTGGGGACATCTAATCTTAGTAATGACTCTTTAATTGGTATAGACAATAAAAACAAAGGAATGAAGAACACAATTAGTATAATGAGTTAGTCTGTTCAACCCTGACTCTTGGCAAGCACTTACCCTAATATTTCCATTATGCACTTTTTCAGATACAATTCATATAGGAGAGTGTGCATGCCATCTTTCTTAACAAAACAGCTTGACCACGTTTAATATTTATTACACAGGTTAGTCAAGACTATTCACGCATACAAGAGAGGGCCACAGGTTTCACATTTTCTTCCATGTGTGTAGTTATGTAATTCTGAAGGACTTGGGATTTGCTCATAACAGCATGAGCTTCTTTACATTACAGGACTTTCTACAATATTCCTAAAAGTTTAGAGCTGAGTTGAATTATTAAATCCTAATAGTGGCTACTGTCCTCACAGTCGGAATTCAAATATTATTCATAAACTGCTCTCACCACATAATAATTTTGTTTGTGGTTTGTTTCAAATAAGCTATTTAAAATTCTGCAATTAATTCAGTGTACACGGCAAAAACGACAGATGGTTATGATAAAGGAATTTAATGCCTTGTGGAAACAAATCAAACCACAATCAGTAACAGATGTTTTCTGCAAAGCCAGACTGTGCACTGTATGTGTATACATATTACATATATATATATATATGCTGGGAATATGCATTTGTATGTATGTTTATGTATATACCTGTCTGTGTCCGTAAATGTTGACTACTCACCTCACAGAATGTGATGGTTGTGATGTTTCTCAGCAATGTAATGACTGCACTTACTCCTCTTGTCATACAAGAAAATTCTATCAAAAATAACTTCACACAGATGACACTTTTGGTGACTTGTTGACAAAAGCAAAATATTTGGCTCTAATTATCAAGACAGAAAAAGTCAAAGTAGTGGTTTACAAAGTTTTGAGAATTGTAGTTATCGGCCTGTATATTAAAGATTTAGAACAGCTATATAGCTATTACTGGAGAAGGCACCAATTAAGCCAAGCTAGTGTTTAACAGTAGCAAAGAATCTTATGTCACCTTATGGCTGAACAGAGTCATTTAGGCTCTCCACTATTTCCCTCGTGTTTTTTCAACATTTCCTTTATCAAAATCATATATGTCACACCACATACATTTACACACACTTTTAAATGTAACCGCCGTGGTCTCACCAAGCATACCTAATGAGTACAACAGAGCTACAGAGCGATTTGGCATTACATGACTCATTTTTCCACATCAGGCTGCAATCACCAGTAATAGTCATCTGTTGCCTTTTATGTGGCCAACCCTTTCTGCTACAGTGGGATGCCACAACTGAAATAATTCTTCATACATGCTTGTGACCATTTAAACATCACATGAACAAGAAAAGAAAAAAAAAAAAAAGCACAGCTGAGTTCAGCTTGAGACTCTTGTTGGCTCCAAGCACTGAATTTGAGAACCTAGACTGGGTGTACACCCTGAACATGATCCAGGTCTATATCTGTTTAATACCAACATACATGCATGCTCTTCTGTTCATATCCCCCCTTTCTTTACAGAAAAATGTTGTTATCAGCTTGAAAGATGAGAAGTCAGGACTACAGAGATATGTAAAGCCTGGATGTGAACTGTAGATCCTAGGCTATGTGATTTCCTCTGCTGCAGGTTCTTTCAGCTCAGGTGTGTTTCACTACTACCTGTGAAGATCTTTTCATCCACATAAGTTGACAGTGAATACCCATTTGTACTGTTGGAGAGAAGAAAACAGAAGTGAAAGATTTGATTTATATTCTGGCACTTCTAAATCTGAAAAGCTCACTTGAGCTACACATAGAGTGCAACGTGCTATTTATCAGAAGAAAATAAAATCAGGTGGGAAGCACTTAATCAAAAATTCTTTTGAGGATCACAACACTCTATTTAAGTAAAGAACTCTTTAAAAGTGATTGTCAAATGCGTGCGTTAAAAAATTATAGGTCTAATAAGGCACTTCAAGTATTTTGGATTACAGATACTTATATATTTATTTATCTATCACAGGAAAAATGTTCAGCTCTTACTTCAAAGTATTACTTTTGAATATCTTTATTCTGTGCTGTCTTTATGCGGTTTCTCTGCTTTTAGATTATAGTGTCTTGGACCTGATTGTACTTGCAATGCACTGAGTAATCAAACCCTCAAGGAACTGAGGAAGGTTAAGTATTTCTCAAGTACGTGGTATCCTATGATAAGAAGACTGATTTTATAGAGAAATACGCAGGTTGCTCTGAAAGTAATGTCTCCCATTTATTTCTGCGGAAGCTATGACAAACACCAAGAGCACAATAACAATACTTACTAGGAAAATTCTCAGCTGTAAAGCACTATATTATACATAGACACCACCATGAACCACGCATTTTTTTCCACCAATGGACAAGAGCCTGCATGCCATACTCACAAAATTTGCCCCAGCAGAAGTGACCTGCTGTTGCCACTGCTGAAATGCACCATCCACCACAACTTCACTGTGCTCATGTCCACTATTTGGTCTCCATAAGTGTTCAGTAGGCATCAATGAATGTCAATGGGAGCATATTTTCTGCATGGAGGAATCTAATTTCACACCTCTGTTTCATACAGACTTCCATGTCAGATATCATTTTGTCAGACTGCCTCTCTACTGCCATCTGTCGCATAGCAACATGAAATGGAATACTGGTGGGAATATACCTCTGATGTCTTGGTCCAACACAATAAAATTATGTTTAATATAAGAAAATGAGGCATCACTTTCAGAGCAGCTGCTGTAGTATATAAGGAAGCAGTGTAGTTGTGAAGTCATTACCGCATTCAGGGTCTAGGAAATGTAGAAGGCTGAACTGCGTCTGCAGTCAACTATGAGGAACTGTTGCCCAACTTCAAAGAGAAATTTAATAGCAATACTCAAAATCAAGGACTGCAAAATCACAGAATTATTGCTTTAAATCAGTGGAAGATGTGAAACACTGAATAGCGAGAGCTCATTGTCTCTGAGCTTGTATAACCAGCTCTTTCTGGCTCTTAGCCTAGTGATTAGACCAGAAATTATGCTGCTGTGTGATGTGGATCCTATCTGGATTTCTAGCTTAGTTTTTGTCATGTAAAAGATGCTGTAAGGCTTTAAGTAATCTCAGTGAAATGAATAACTCATTTGAAAGTGAATAGAATAGATACCTCTCTTGGAAACACTTAAAGATTTCAGAAGCCTACCTTAAAGTACCCTCACGTAGTGTCCTCTCAATTGTACTTGAGTTTTTTTACAAACACGTAGTCCCTCCAGATGGAATCTATTAGAGCAGAGAAGATTTGAATCAGAGATATAATCATTCTGCTAGAGAACTTGATGTAAACAAGAATTGCTAGAGAATTGATGTAAACAGACAATACTGACAAAAAGTAACAGTAACACATGAATAAATCTTGCAGACATTCAATCATGAGACTGTAACAGAGTTTATGTCCTGTATTCGAAAGCATTTGCAAATGCCCTGTATTCTGATTTATAGCTTGACATCACTGTAAAAACTTACTTACATTTACTGAATCCGTAATATGTCTTGTACATGCTGATTTCAAATTAAAAAAAAAAAAAAAAAAAAAAAAAAAAAAAAAAAAAAGCAAAAAAAAGATAGCAAAAGGAAACAATAACATTGTAACACTGCATAGGAAAAGATGAGACTAACACCACAAGATAAGAAGCATCATCAATTAAATATAGTAAATGAAAGTGTTAAACTGGTAACCTGCAAGTTACCTCTTGGTAATAATGAAATATAACTTCATTTTGACTGGGATAGAGTTAGTTCACCTCATAGTGGCTGGTATAGCTCTGTGTCCTGGATTTAGGATGAAAATGAAAACACCTGCAACACCTTTATGTTTTAGTTGCTGTGCAGTGCTTGCATTAAGTAAAAGATTGGTTGGCTGGTGGTAACTACACAGCAAATTACTTTTTTCTTTTTTTTCTTTTTTTTAATTTCTTGTTTGGCTGCAACTGCAATTATCTCAAAGCACAAATCCTTTCACTTCTATTTATTTACATTTTATTCTCTCCCCCATTCTACTGATGTGGAGTGAGCAAACAGCCGTGGTGCTTAGCTGCCTGCCAGGTCAAACCACGTGTTGGAGTATTGCAGATGAATGTTGTCCTTTCACTGCAGTAATTCTCAGGAAATTACACACACCATAATCTTTGAGCCCCTCCCTGCTGCACTGGGCCTTGTGTTGTGAGGTTAAATTCAGATAGGTTATGTGGTAAGTCTGGGATGCTGCTTTCTGGACTTCTCTGTGGGATATGTGGACTGCACTCTCCCATTAAGTAGCAAGCTCTTACCTGTAGCCCACCACCTTCCCATTTTCCACTTTCATTCAGTGATCTAAGTGTAAGATGGAGCTGGTCACAGGATTCCTGGCATGTGGGATGACAGAAATAACAGTATCACAGTGCAGTGTAAGCAATAAGAAAAAGCCTGTTAGATGGGGAGTATGAGCCAGGAGCTGACATGCTGGTGTCAATTGGCAGCCAATTGACTAAGGGCATTCCTGTGTCTGTATCAGCTGAGATGCCAGCAAGAGAACAGTAATGCCTTTAGGGAAATGAGTACTGACTTGAATCATTGACAACTAAGACCTGGTCATGGCCATTACTGTTCACTGCTTAGAATTCTTAGGTGTGATTCCATAAAGAAATTACCCAGTGATTCACTTGAATAACCTAGTGTAAACCTACTCATGTCTTTGTCAGTGTATACAAGTACACACACACAGAGAAACACAGGTTGCTGTGAAAGTAATATCTCCCATTTGTTTCCATGGAAGATATAACAGATACAAAGAACACAAAAATACTCCTTGATAGAGAAAATTCTCAGCTACAAAGCACTATTTTTCAACATAGTCACCACCAAGATCTACGCATTTTTGCCAGCAAAAGCAAGAGCCTGCATGCTGAGCCTGTAAAAATCTGCATGGCCATCTAGAATGTGGCTTGTCTTCCATGCTTCTTTTGCCACTGCTGAAATGCACCACCCACCACTTCAGTGTTCACATCCACTGTTTGGTCTCCATAAACGCTCAGTAAGCATTGATGAATATCAATGGATTAATTTTTTTTTTCCTGCATGGAGGAATTTAATGACTCACCTCTGCCTCATACACACTTCCATGTCAGATACCATTCTGTCAGACTGTCCCTCTGCTGCCATCTGTCACAAAGCAACAAAATGTATTGGAATACTGGTGGGAAGGTTTGACACCTACTGTCATACCACCAACATCTGCTTTTGATATCTTGGGCCTATATTATAAAACTGCAGCCCCTGTAGTATATATACATATGTATGAGTACCAGTGAATTGTTTTATCACTTAAAATTAGTTCTAATATACCGCTGTTATTTCTACTACCAACTAGGACTGTTTGATTACATTTTTTTGTTGGCAGGACAATTAGTGTGTTCTGAAATTGTATCATTAATATAGAAATTGTGTGTGTGTGTGTGTTGTTTTATGTGGGTTTTTCTTTTGTAAAAAAAAAAATGTGTATACTGTGCCATTTTATTAATAAAATTTGACTTTCTTCTCTTACAATCATAGGTACCAATCTTCTATCATATATCATATTCATTCTGATTGGCTATTGAGAACAAAACAACAGAGAGAGAGATTAAAATTAAATGGAAAAAATATTCTTGGTAATATTTATGCCTCTATATGATACTTTTTTTTTCCCCGAAATCTTCTAATTTTTCACAGACATGAAAAAGAAACCCCCCCCCAAAAACCCCAAAAACAGAGCTTATCACATGAAAATAACTGCCAATTTTTGAAAAACATAATGATAAAGTAGAAAATAAAATAAAATTTCTCAAGAGGATTTGAAAAACCTTGCCAAGATTTTCTTCTTTTCTCATTATATATCATCTCTAAGAATATGCAGAGAAACCGATAATGCATCATTATCTCTTTTATTTCACTTAAAAAAATAATTCATAGTATCTTTTAAAATTTACCCTTCAGGACAGAAAATCCCTTCTTGAACAGAAAGAATGTTAGTACTCCCAGATGGCTCCTTTCCTTTGTACTGCTATTATCTTAAATTTAACTAAGTCTCTAAATGATAAAGCTTGTATTCTGCATTTTTATTTAAACAACTTTTAATACAATTACTTCTGCTAACTCACAATAATTTAAGAAGAGTGAAAATACCTTTTTGTCCAAAGATTTTTGACATCAAATGTAATCACCGTCTATATACTTCAGTAGGAGCAGATTCATTCCACATTACCTGTAATATAGTTTGGCAAACTGATGAGGGTTCATACAAGGAAATCCACAAATTATATGAGCAAATACATATATATACAAGCATATGCACATACCTCTGCTGCTGTAGATTTTTATGAATCCAGCATTCGGATTTTTGTTCATTGCTGGTGAAATATGCATAGCTCATCGTAATGTCCATGTTGAAAAATAGCATTTTGTAGCTGAGAATTTGCTCTATCAAATAGTGTTATTGTGTTCTTTTTATCTGTTGTTGTTTTCATGGAAATAAATAGGAGGCACTACTTTCAGAGCAACAAATGTATATCTATATCTATGTAACTGAGGCTTCTTTATATTTGTCTGCTCTTTACAATGTAATGACTGCTGGGATTTTCTTGATCATCAGGTGCTCAAAAAACATCTTCATTAAAAGAAACTGAAGTCTTGCACATTGGAAGCAGTATGATACAGATTAATTCGAATTAAAAATTGGAAACAGGAATACAGTGAACCTTCAAATGGCACTATATTCCACTTCAAGTGGAAGACTTCCAGACTTGGGCAGAAAGATGAGAATGATGTCATAAGTATAGAGGTAGTGGTTATAGACATTCTATAAGACAGAGGAAAGTGGAGGTTCATTGAATTTATGATTAGTACTAAAGTGGAACTTAATTCCCACCTGTACTAAAAACTAATAACATGTCACAGTATCATAGCCTGATCAGAATTTGGAATGCTGTTCTGATCCTCAAAACAACCCTACCACGCACAGAAGGTTGTCACAAAAACCCTGTGGGAGACCAGGAGAACACACACGCACAAAAAAAAATCTATGAAATGCAAAATACAGTATCACCAGCCTGGAAAATAGAGACAAAATTATTCTCACTATTGGAACATCCTTTACAGTACGTGAGTGTTTGCTTATTTAGTTCCCAGGCTTTTACACAGTTTGACATTTCTTACAGTACATAATCCTTGAAACAAGATTCAGTGCTTTCAGTTCAGTAACAAGCAGCAGCAAGGCTTTTTTACATATTCTTCCAAGATATTTTCCTTAGTATGTGATCAGACTTTGAAGAATGTGTTTTTTTAGCTGCCTTTGTCATGCAAGCTTCTGCATTTAGAAGTAGCTGTGTGAGCAGCAGGAGAATTTGTTCTCTGGCTTGGCCTCTGATTATATTCAACTCTTGAGGCAAGAGTTTCTCTCTGGATGCTACTGCGTGGGCTGGGATTTCTGAAAGAAGAGATTACCAGTTGTGATGATCTGTTCCAGAACTGGTACAAGTGTTGACAAAACAAATGACACTGAGTGTTTTTCTGAGTTTCCTGCCACTGAAACCACCACAGCTGGCAAACTGGAGACAGAAAACAGTACTGAAAAAAAAAAAAAAAAAAAAAAAAAAAAAAAGGTGCTGTAATTGAATTTCTTCAGAAGTGCTTTATACTGCAATCAGGAGGAGATACTGTTCAGCGCTGAGTAAATAGGTTAAAAAAAGTCATGAATAACATTAAATGACTTGGAATTGGCAATCAGTGGTAGTTCTGGAATTCAAAATATCAAGAAATAAACTGTAATAAAACAAACAAAAACCAGACTGATGACCACTTAACTCTGGAAATTCCTTTCTAAAGAGTTACTAAAATCAAGAACTGCTATTGAATTAGAAACAATGTCCTCATCACTGACATGACAGTGTGTTAAGTTTCTTCATGTTGCCATTGAAACACCCTCCACCAAATCCAAAACCTTAATCTCAAACAGCCAGAAGAACATTTCACCCTAAGTAGCAACTATGCTGAAACATTGTGTGTGCAACCTACTGTAGAGAACCTACTTTAGCAGAGGGGTTGAATTTGATGATCACTTGAGGACCCTTCCAACCCCTGCAATTCAGTGATCCTGTGATGAGGAGATGAAAATCCCCTTACCATACGAAAACCAAAGTTCGGCAATGAAGATCTATCTGACAAATTCAAAGAGTACAGTTGCCACAAAATAAAGCTTATCTCTTTTAACAACAGGTATGTATGGTGGTGTATTTATTTCTGTAAAGAATTTTGTCTTAAATTCCATTGCATTCCAACTGTATTGCAAAGGAGCAATATTTTTATAAGCCTCACTCCCTGCTGGTTTTACTGCTTTGCGTCTACGAGAAACACAGTGTGCACATTGTTAGAAGTTTCCTTTAACAATGTTAAATTAAAGTATTGGGCAAAGTATCAAGGAAAACTGTGATACTCTTTGTATTTCTTAATAAAATACCAGGCAAATTTCTTACCTCCTTATCCTGCCTCCACAGCTTCTGACTAGAATGATATACTTTTTTTCTCAAATTTCAGAAGCCTGATTTAAAAAGCCAAAACAGCAAAAACAAAACAAAACAAAAACAACAACAACAAATAATCCCTCCTATCTCAAACCTTTATAATCTATGAATCACACTTCTATAATGTCTACTGTTTTGCAGCCAAGATGTGATTGATGCAACTCCCTTCTGTATTCTATGGGGGAAAAATACAATTCAAAAAGCACATTGGTTATTCAAAGGTCAACCTACCTGACATTCTAGCTAACCATTGGTTTTTGTCCTGGCACTTGGAGCCAGGACTGTGAGCACCCTGGACACGCTAAATGCCTATAACTTCCATTTACTTTAGTTAGATTAGATACATGTGAAAGCATCTAATAATATGAGGCTGAACACTGCAAAAGTCAAGGAAGACAAGCAGCCTCTGCCTGATCATGATTCAGAGTTGCCTAAACTGAAAGGGTATTCACAATCTAGAGGATTAGAAGAAAAACTGTGCAACATAAACTCTGCCTCACTGTCATAGATAGAGGCTTCACTGTCTTCCTGTTTCTACTGTCAAACCTCTATGCTATATCAGGTAAGTTCTACGCATCCAATTCAGGCTCTCAGGGAAACAGGCTCACAGAAATACTTGCTGGCCTTGTCAAGCAGTTTTATACTGTTAAAACAAAGGAAAGAAAATGCATCTGAAAATCAAGAATCTGGTCTTACAGCACTTTTCCGCTGTTAACTGTGGAAGGGAATAAGGGGCAGTGACTATGAAGATACCTGAACACAGATAGAAGGTTGCTATTGTAGCAGTTGTTGTCTCACACTGAAATTAGCTGTTGTTTCTTCTCATCTTCTGTTTGTGAGAAGCAACCCATTGAGCCATGTAGCTGGCTTGGTGCCACTTGCTGCTGCCACAGCACTCCCACTAGGTAGAAGTGGGAGCCAACTGAACAACATTTACATCCAATACACGTGATAAAGTGTATCTACAGAAAAGATATACAAAGCATAGAAATAAAAAGCAGAGCTTTTCTGTCCCAAAGTTTATCTTCAAAAAAAGAGCCTTTGCATCAACCTGCAAACTGGAGTTTCATTTTTAAGGCTGGATCTGTCTTTTTTCAGTTACACTGGTTAGAAGACAAATGGTGTAAATCTGTTTGTTTGCTTGTTTGTTGTTTTTTTTTTTTAGGGATAATTCCCAAGATTTATAATTATCAAACTTTATCCTAAGCTTCCTTTTAGACCAGACAGATGTTTTGTTCTTCTCAGGTGCTTTTAACAAAACTCTTTCCAAATTTTGTTGACAGGTAGCAGAGCAAAGATGTGTAAAAAAAGATAAATGCAACTTAATTTTCATTAAATATGCAGTAATGTGCTAGATAAATTAAGCGGCCTGATCAACTCTCTACCAAAAAGAAATAGAGTGCTATGGAGTATATGGTTCACTTTTCTTCCATCCGTGGATTAGACATACTGCAAGAGTCATGACATACCAAAGCCTTCTAATTGCAATTTACTATTAGTCACCATTAGCAGTTGTCTTCGGCAAAAAGGCACAGACATATATCATCCAAAACATACCATGGTACATTATGTACTTATTCAGATGCAATAATTTGCTCACATTAATGCAGTGTGCAATTCTGATTTTGTAACTAGTGTTATTCAAGGCAGAAAACATGTAAGATGTTTCTTTTTATTGGCGCTTCTGACATGATATGTCTTATAAAATTAGTTCAATAAAACTAATACAATCATAAAACTCTTACATACTGTCCCATATGACTGTGATTTAAAGAACAAGTGGCAGATGTAAGGTTTTAAATGGAGTCCTGTGGCATAACCTCAGGGGAATTGTGATAGCACTGCCAACAGCTGATATTTAGAATATGTTCCTGCAAGTTTAATAGCTGGAGACCAATAGTTATTACTTTTAGATGAAAGAGCTTTGATAATTTCCCTAGATGCTGATTACACTATGTAAATGCCCTGTGCATCTGCCAGGAAATCTACTCTCCACTACCCCAAATTTCCTTACCAATGCGAATTAAAATAGTATGGCCATCATCACTGAGGGAGAGGGCCACTTTCAATATCCATTAGAGACAACATACCAGATCTCTAGAGGCAGTAACATCTCTGAGAGTACTCATGCCTTCTGGATACTGTTTTATTCTATCAACAACTTAACACATCTCAAAGAACTGCAGATCACCCCTGCGCCATGGAAATGGACCCAGGACTACAGTCACTCCATCCTATCTCATTGCCACTTCCACTGCCACTCCGTCACAAAGCAATGCAAATTACATTGCAGTATGAACTTTTCTCCTTAGAGATATATTTGATTTGTCTTGGAACAACAGTCACAAAAATCACATAAAAAGAACGTCCTATTGTACTGGTTAATAGGTGAAACATCCACATTTATATCATGTAAAGTACTTCTCCAAATATGCTAAATAATTCTAGATTTCCCGGCTTTCTTCCTATTTAATGACAAAACATAGTCAACACTTAATTCATCTTAAAAAAGAAAATATAAATTTATTAAAAAGTAAAATAGAGGCTGTTTGTGCTAGCATGAGACTTACTATTAAATCACTGTTTATATGAGAAATACATTTAAAAGAAAGAAGTTGGCTCTGGAAGATATGCTATTTTAATTTCCCTCTTGAACTTCAGTGCTCGCCTTCATGGGATTCATTTTCATAATAGGAAGGAAAAAACTAGTCAGAACCGTTGTTATTTTTTGTTTTATTTTTATTTCTAATAGTATGCTCTTCCTACTTTCTTCTATTTGAGAATACATCTGTTTATTTCAGTCACCTTAGAGGTCTAGAAAATTTCTTTCTATAAAAACACTGGAACACAAAGATTTAAACAGTAGGCACAACTACTACTCCTGCCCTTAATACCACCCTGACCTTGAAACAGAGTCTAAGTAGCTAGAAACGTGTTAAACATCTCTGAGACAATATTATTTCCATGATTAGTCTTTTCATATCTACAGGCATCTGCAGCTTAGGAAAGAAATCTTGGAGTCATAATTGATAGTTCTCCAAAACCACAATTTCAATGTTCAATAGCAAGCAAAATAACCAATTAAATGCTGGACAGCACCAGGAAGACTACTGAGAACAGGAGAGAAGGTATTAATTTACAACTTAATGTAAATTCTGCGCACCTACATCTTGAGTACTGCATACTTTTCTGGCATCAATTTTTCAATAAGTCTATAGCAAAGCTAGTGAATGCACAGGGAAAAGTAAACAAAATGATTAAGGGGATAGAGTACACTCTAAAAGTTTAGGAGTATACAGTTTGGAAAATGAGTGCTTGATCAAGGTTATCATGAAAGCAGTGTAGGAGGAGAATACAGACATTGTTAGTGGAGTATTCCTATGATAGCAGGCATTCATTGAAGGAGCAGAAATTTGTGTTAAGCAGTAACTGTTGTATCATCCTACGTTTTCCAAAGAACATTTTTTTCTTCTTACTCTTCTCTTTAGAGGTGTGAACTTGGAAAAAAAAATGTATATATATATCTGAGAACAAAACAGAACATTACTAAATGTCACACTGAATGAAGTAGTTCTCCAAACACATTAGAGACAGAAAACTACAAAGCTCTAAGAACATCCAAGATTCTGAAATACCTGAGTACAAGAATGAAACACAGTAGATTCAACCTCATGAAAAAGATACAAATTGAACGATCTCCTGAGACTTTATTCAGACTTACTATTGTATAATTCTCTAGATAACTGCTTGATCTCAAGCCCCATATATATCTCATTCAAGTTATTTCACTGCAATTGTACAAACAAAAATTTGCCACCAGTGAGATAAGTGAACTTGCACAGATTAGCATCTGGATAAGTACATAAAAGATAAAGATAAGCTGAACATGTCTAGCTCTTCAAGGCAGTAACATTAGTTTTCAGTAGCCAGTAGGACCTTCCTGCATCTGCTTTAATGTCTTGCCACATTTGGCCATTCAGCTCAATTAAGCAAGTAGCTGTTTTCTTCTGGTGCATCAGAGGGAAGTTTAAATTCCTTCCTTTCATCCTTCAGAGAGCTAGAGAAACTGCCAAGGCCATAAAGTGTATAGCCTAAAACTCATATGACAGTATGTTCAGATCAAGTTGCTGTAATAAATATGGGAAAATCAGATATAAAACTTCTTTACATCAGTTACAGAAAGAGAAACTAAAACCATATGCAATGTCAGAATTTGGCTTTCTTAATTTCTATATACACTTGAAGTAAACAAAATGGCTCTTCTGTTTCTTAAAAGAATTTTTACCTGTACAACCAAATGCTTCTGGATGTTTAGCAGGCAGGTTTCAAATTGTGAAATTTGAAATCATTACTCTTAATGTCTTTAGTAGTATATTTCACAGATTCTTTTCAAATGCAGATCTTGTTTCAGTTTGTAGTGGGATGTCAGAGATTACTTTATTTCCTTCTGCTCAAAAATTCATCTGATTGCTGGCATATTCAGAGATATGCAGAGGCAGAGAACATTATTCCATGGAATTACAACAAATTGACTACAAACTGTCTTCTTGATCTTACTGTGTGACAGCACACAAAAATAGGAGATCTCTTTCATACAAGAAATATAGTTAAATTGCATATTTGAGTATTGGTTTACTACTAATGTTTGTAATAATAATCAATCAGATACACAGTAGGAAAAAAAAAAGTACAAAACAGATTTTTGAAACCAAATATGCTCAATATATATATCCTAGTTTGCTTTAACAGATAGATAGAATATATTCAGGGTTTCCTCAGAGACTGGAGTGCATAGGGAGTGTTTCAGCAAGTTGGAAAAATAAGTAGAAAAGATACAGATCTTTCACAGCCTGCAAAATCTTGATCTAATTTTGCAAGCATGAGAATAGTCCTTCTGACAGCACACAAGAATACTCGCACATGTAAAGATACTTATAAACATAAATATTTGTTCAGAGAGACAGGGAATAGCTCTAGGTAAGTATTCTTCATGTAAACAAGCATGATAAGAATTGTCTGTGCTAGGAATCTTCTGCAAATAGGAAAGAGACTTAGGATGTCTCTGCTGCCAGTATAAGTAAACAACCTTTAGTCTTTTTAACACTGGAGGATCTACGTGAAGACAGTATTGTGACTGTTCGTTTAACAGCAGACATGGCTTCCTTCCTCAGATCAGAGTTTTGACCCTAATTTAGTCTGTCTGTTTGTTTTTGCTTTTTTTTTTCCTTTTGTTTGTTTTTGTTTTTGTTTTTGTTTTTAGTCTAGATAGGCTCAGTAGTGGAATAACAGCCAAAGGACAAAAGTGGTTTGGACTTCAGCAGTTTATTAAAGAGAAGACACAAGTTGACAGTGAAACGATGATATTTCCAGAAACCACCTTTGCATTCCAAAATATATCACACTACAGCTTAACCATGTCTCTTAGACTTCTCTTGTTTTTTTGAAAGTGTTCTGACATGTAGCAACATATACAAGTTCACTGCTTCTCTATTCCACCATTTCACTTTACAGATGCAATCAAGAATCACAGTAGTAGGGGAAAATGTGCTGTGCCTTTAAACTGCTTTTCTGGCTAAAAGAAAGATTGAGCATTCATCTGTCTAGATTATTCTGCATTATTTTTTATCAACACATATCAAAGTCTTGTTATCAGACCTGAATATCTTACCTACACTGCCACTGATATAAATGAGAAAGAAGACATGTAGATTTTGAAACTGTCAAATCTCATAAAATAGTTTCCTCTCTGGAGAGCTATGTGGAATGTCTCCAAGACCAAATACACCTCTTTTTAATTAGATTAGGTTATAGATACTATATTTCTATTATATTTTGTAAGCATTCTGGCTACTGTGCCTTAATTTCTATGTCACAAAAAATTGTACCTCTGTGTTGCTAAGATTGTCAGAGGGTACTTCTTTGTTCTTCAGGTGAGATGGTCTTGCCTACTCCCCCAGATATGATCACACTCTCTGAAAGGTGGTTTGCTTTTCCATCTAGGTGCCAGGCTATTGCAAACACTCTGGCAATGGCCTTTTCAATAGAGGCTCCTTAGTTTGAATGGGATGCTTCTATCTCAAAGAAAACAAACAAACACACCAGTTATGGGAACAGTGTGATGTGCCCTTAATTTGTCTATTTCAAAGGCAAGTACGCTAATAAGATACTACAACTTTATACTTTCTTCAGTGACTTACTGTAGCTGTATATCTCTGAAGTGGTGTTAGTATTAAAGAAACAGGCTTTGACAACCCTCTGGAGCCCTGCTAAGTATTTTTGAAAGATGGTGATGCTGATGTACACAAAAATATTACAAAGGTCCAGCTGGGTCATGTCCCTCTGGCCCATGACCCCGTTTTTAACAGTAAACACCTAATGCAAAGAAAAGGCAGGGTAAAGCCTTTTGCCCTTTGTCATAAAAAGTTCTGCCCACTTTTTTTCCTGGATGGTAGTATTTAGCAATTCTCAATAGATTATCTAGTATGTGTTTGCTCAATTTCCTTTTTGTATCCAAATAAATCTTTAGCGTCTAGATCATTTTTTGTTGCGGTGTCCACAGATCTACTATCTGTTCAGCATGAGTTCAGTTTTCATAACAAATGCAAGGCAAGGTATTAACAGCAGATCAGAATGTCTAAACTAAGAAATGGAAATGAAAGAGTTTTTGTGACATATTTACAGATCTCTAAACCAGAAACAGATGCATAATGGATGTAGTATTCAGTCTAAGAATTTTATTTTGCTTGTCTTGCAGTCAAGAAAGTCAGTAAATACCTTTTCAACTTCAGAAGTGAACTTACTTATCATCTTTTGCAAAAAGTAACACCCTCTTCACTAATCCTCCACTGGTGCCAGATTACTCCCTCATAAATCCTTAAGGTGTCTAGATTAAACACCAGTGTATGGAAAGCTTTGCTTGAGTCAAATCCCATGCTTTATATTGGTTATGTGTACAAATATGTAAACAGTTGTCAATGGTTTATAGGCTGGTTCGGCCCGATTGTGTGACTAGTGGAGTGGAGGTGTTTCGCAAAATCCATGCCTCCGGAAAAGGGAAACAGGGGACCCCAAAATAATTTAAAAAAAACAGTGGCAACGATCTGAGGAGAAACAAACTAATTTACTAAATATGGTATCAGAATGCATGATAACACAATGTAATACATTAGAATTGAAATTAATAAATCAAATATAATGAGAGAGTATCTGAAATCTGTAGGCCTTACAGTAATACTGAAGTAGTATGCACAGTCTGGACGGGCAGCAGCAAGGTGAGATGAAGGAGAAGAGCAACAAAGAGAAAAGCAGAAGGAAAGCGAAAGAGCGTCAGATGACCCACCAACGCCTTATATGCATTCCCCATTGTGCAGGAATGATATTGGCAGAGCAAACAGTCTTCTGGGGAACATAGTTTCTTCTCTTTGGTATGTGGAACTGAGACATTAACACTTTAATTCCCAGTGTACTACATGATGTTATGATGTGGAATACCGATGACCATAAAACCATGACAACAGTCCTTGCAAAAACTTCAGTGTTATAAGAACAACAAGTTGGTTGCAAAGAAGCTGATTGAAATTAAGCTTCACAACAAAACTGGACTCAGTTGACTAAGGTAAAAAAATAAATAAAGAGGTCATTATACTTAGTGACACATTTAAAACTGATGCTGAAGGAACCTAAGGAATTCATGCTGTAGTGCCAATGGCATGCCAGTACTATTAAGAGAATTTTTTTTTGCATGTTTGTTATGTATATGGAAGTGTATAATAGGTGGCAAAAAAAGTTTGGCCAGAACAGACAAGATAGCTGTTGATTAATGGCTAACTCTGAGATATTAATGTTGTTGTTATGGGGTTCTAACATTTTTGGTCCAATGATGCCATTAGAGACTCCTGAGCAATGAAGGCTACAGAACTGATCCAACTAATTCTCACAGAAAACAAAGTAAATGATACCTGAAACAATGCTTATCAGAAAATACTCTGTCTTCATTTAAAAAGTTCTCATGACTGAGAATCCACACAGACCCTTCTAAAATATTTAGCATTACCATGCTTCCTATCAAAATTTAACTTTCTTCTAACCCTAAATTTGTTTACATCTACCTGTAACTTTTGTAATCTTGCTACATCTATATTTGCTTAATGATAGAACCTTTCACACTCAAATATTTTCTTGCTTTAAGACTGAATGCAGGAAAATAAAAGCTGCTTTTGTTTAAAAGAAGGAGCATTTTTCTAAACAATTATTATTTCATTATATTCATATATAATCATTAGATAATACATAGAAATGTATGAGAAAGTGTAAAAAAACTATTTCTGATGGTAATTGTAATACGTAGTGGTGAGGAGAAGCGTTGTTCGCATAACTCTTTCCAAAGTACTTGTTTTATATATCTTAACACACGGTTAAATATAATGCAGTCTAAATCATCAGGGTACACAAATACTATGTTCAGAGGAGGTTCCTTTGGTAATGGGAACCTCCTCCCATAACCACAAGGTGAGGAATTGTAATTAAACTTATCTTCATAAATTATTTTTTTCACAGCCTGAAGTAGATAGTAGTAGGACTTGCTCATCTTCATTATCTCCGCATTGAATATCAAATCATATAAAAATCAGCTGTAGAGGTAAAAATCTTTCATCAGTCTTGAAGAAAGGTTAAGATATAAAAATTTCATTAAGATTGATTTTGGACTTTGCCGCTCTTTGAGTTAATTAATTAAAGGCAGAAACAGCTGAAAGATGCATATTAATATTAATACCCTATCAGAAGGAACTTCCTTCAGTCAACAGGAGAGGAAGAACTAGAGAGACCTTTCTTAAAATATATGACTTGGCCTTCAGGCCCTTTCACAGCACTTCTTGTAACACCACTCACTGAATTAAGGAGAGACTTTCAGGCTCACATCTAGATTATCAGCTGCCTTCACATGCTGTAACTACAAGTCCTGTTTTGCAATGATCCATTTCATGATGAATGCTTTGCAGTATTAAACTTAGACAAAATGAACAGTGGTAACAGCTTCAAATCTGAGTAGTATGAAAATAGATGACATCTTGTGTCAGTGCATCCTAATGAATGCATGCATGTTTTGAAATTTCTCCCATTATATTTCGTGTCTGATTACATATATTGGAATTGGAACAGGCTCAGAACAGCAAAGTTCATGTAATCAGAATTCAGTGAAGGGGAATATAATGCAGAACCAAATGCGGGCACTGTCGGCAGGCATCCTCAAGCCTTACCTAAACTGCTGTATTTTTCACCTTTAGGGAAATATTAGACTGTGTGCCTTTAGTCTACTGTTGAGAATATTTATTTCCACAGCTGATGAAAAGCTGTGTTTTCATGGCTAAGATAATACGAATCACATTTTTATGTATCAATATAGAAAACTTCATAACATTTTTTTTCTCCAAAGAAATTCCCTTGTTTTGATAACACCAGGAAAGAATAATACTAAGGCTTGTATGTCTCTAGAAAGGAAATAAATGGAAATCAAATCCAAAATTATTTTTCCCGTATATTATTTAATTCACAATTTAGGATAAATTAAATTTGAGTTGATTTTAACTGCAATTTCAAACTTATGTTTATACCATATTTCTAGCTCTTTAGATTCACAGCAGGAGTCCCTCAGTAAATCACTGAAAAAAAGACACAGTTGTTTTATGTACTTATATTACTTTCCTTATGCTAACGTATTTTGTTTTTTAGTGATAAACATTTTATACTTTAGGCAAAGAAAGCATACCCAAGAAAGATTGAGAGGTTCAGCTTGAGGCATTTTCAAAGTATGTTTCCCTCATGAGAGACTTGAGGGAAAGAAGGAGATAAACGAAATGTCATGCGGACCTGCAAAACACACAAATCTGTGGGAAACAAAAGCTTAAATGATAGCGTACCACCTCCAAAGCCTCCTACTTGGTAACTACTCTCACAGTGCCACAGCTTCTTCTGCCCAGCAGGGAGCAGGTGTGACCACATGTCCTACAACTTCTTTTTCATAAGAGACAGAGTAACATGCATGAACACCTTTGCAGCTGAAGAGCATGATTATCCTATAGCATCAGTGGGATGCAAAAATATCTAACCTAAGGACAGGCCACTCAGAGAACTGAGCACTCACTGCAGAGAGATGAGGGAGAGCCACAGAGAGGACTGTGGTGTGGAGGGGAAGGGCAACCTTTATATGATCCCTGCTACCTTTGCTTTACTTAAAATCCTCACCTTTTTCTTCTGCTTTCTTCTGCATTTTCTGTCACACTGCAGAGTAAAGAACAAAGCTGTAGGTTCTTAGCATGTATGAGCCTCAGTGTGGGATTTATACCTTTTTAAAAAGATAATTTTTACCCATGGAATGGTGCTAGTTTCATCTAAAAAAAAAAAGTTATTTTAAACCTTGGCACACACGAGAATTATCTTTTCCCATCTGGGCAAGGAAAAGCAGCTTGTTGCTTCATAAACATATTCTGTACGAGCCTTTGCTCAGAGGAAAAATTATTTCCTTCTTAGGCTTTTATATATGTTCTAAGAGTCCATAGTTATTTTGTGTACATGTCCTAAGAGTCCATAGTTATTCTGTGTATGTGTGTGTGTGTGTGTGTGTGGATGCGCATGTATGCAACCACTTCAAAAAGAAGGCAGCCTGGTTCTGGTATCTTTATTGTACTGTCAATCTTACTGCTGGCCTACAGAATAATACTGGTGCTTTTTGACTGCCATCTTTATTTTGAACACTGAGGTGCATGGAGGCATAACTGAGCTTAAAAACTTATGGCCGTACATAATAGCCATAAACATTCCTTCAATCTCAGCATTTATGTGTTTACTCTTCCTTGTACAAGACATGATTGAATACTGTCTTCTCTTGTCAGAATACTGCAGTTTTCTTACCTTCTCTGACTCGCAAGGTCCATCCGTTCACCTTTTGAAAGAAGGATGAACATTTTTTACATAACTATCCACCTCCCTTTACAAGTTACATCTGCTTTCTGATGCTAGGTGGCAGTCTGCTGGTTTTAAAACTTTCACAATGAATTCTGCTGTCATGACAATTTTAAGCTGATATAACTATATTGACATTAATGGACTTGCTCCTGGGTAATGCTTGGGTAAGTAACAATAGACATTATATTATTTTAAAGATGTAAAACCAAGAACAGCTTACACTGGAGACTTAAGCAAATGATGGTTTGCGTGGTCAAATTCAGATTATTTTATTAATTCCTGACAATGGGAAGTTAGATCATTTCATAGAACTGACCCAATGAACTGATGAAATGAAGTCTGAAATTCATAATAATTATCTGCACTCAGAACTCTGCGCAGAAGCAGATCCATGACAAGTGTTAAATAGTATGGGTATATGTATTCATTAAAAATAACTTCATTTAAAATAGGTAATACAGGGGTTCCATAGAAAACAAGTTTTCTATTTCCTTTTAGATCCATGTGAGCACTCAAAGTACGTAGAAGTTTTCTTTTTAAATTTCTATACCATAATGTTTTCTGGTATCATGAAGAATACCATTGTAAATCACAAGAGAACAGAATTTCTCTGGAGCTTTCTTCTATGGACTACCTCTTTTTAGTGCAAAATGCAAAGAGCGTTGCTCATCCAGAGCTCAGAAATGTAAAGGAGTCCAATAATGAAAGAATGGTGATTTATTTATTTATTTATTTTTGTAAATGCTAACTAAATATTGCAAAGCTTTAGTTTGGCTTTGATTCAGACTTACTGAAAGAAATGAAAATCTTTCCCCAAAGAGGTGAAAATCAAATGAAATGAAAGAGCAACGAATCAGACTCAATTTTCTTCCGTGAACTGATATGGAGATAGAATTAAGAGATAATGACAGCAACAGTGAAAACCTATCAGAATTTTTCCTTGCATTCCGTGTGACTGCATGAAAATCCCTATACTGCATTAAGGTTTCAAATCAGACAATGACTGTGAAGGTTAGAGATTTCTGGAAAAATTCTCTGTATGGTGGAGTGGCATTAAGGAGTGATCTAACAAAGACAAGCTGATGCTGCATGTTCTAATTATTGAGAACTCTTATCGGGACTTTTTGCAAAGCTCTTAGATTTCTTGATAAATAAGGCAGATGCAGCGCTATGTGTTATTGTTATGGTTAACGACATTGATTTCTTGGCAAGACAGCCAGGGAGATACAAAGGCAGACTGAACTATATGCATTATCTGCTTCTTACAGTGGTAGCATTTCAAACTATTTCAGTTTTCTGTGGACAAAATCAAACAAAATAGCCTCTGAATTATCCCTGTCTTTAAACTACAGTGTAGCTTCAAGGAAAGATGGGCACTTCTTGGAAAAGTAAATGTGGTTAGTGGAAAATTTCTTTACTGCTTGGAAATCTAACGCTATTTTGCTTCATAAAATCAGAATTATATTCTGATATAAAATTTTCTTCTCAAATAAAATGTATTTTTTTGTGGCTGGAATCAGTAACATTTTGGACAGTTTAAGGGAATTGATTTAATGTCAGTTCTACTTAGGCCAGTTTTGGGTGCATTGACTTCCATATGCCAACCAAAAAGAAAATCTAACAATTAATGGCAGTTAATGTTGAAAACCCTATTAAAGAGTGCTAATCCGTGTACAACAGATAGAAATAATAGAAATATTTGACCAGTGTGATTTTTTCTTCAGCTCTTCGTTTTTTCACTTGCATTGTTTCTGTCTATTTATGAAATGTTCTTGAAATGCTGCTTAGACTTACTCAGCCACATGTTTGTTATTGTCTTTTGACTCCTGAAGAAAAAGTATTAAGATGGGCAGTATAGAAATAAATAAAATAGGTTTCTTGACAGCTACATCCATAAATCCTCTTAAGGATTATGAATTCTTATTTCCTAAATACAATGACTAAGATTCTATACTGCATCCCTCTAAAAAACATTTCACAGCCTGAGGGAAGAAAAGAGATCTATACTGATGTTAAGCTTGTCTTACTATTATCTCCGGTCCTGCTAGTATTTCCTAAAGCCCGAGGAAGCGAGTAGACGTTCAGTCTGTCTGTTGGGATGCAGCACTGCAAGGAATCTCTGCTGCCCTGAAGACATAACCACAACCTAGCCCTGGTTTCACCAGTATGTTGTTTAATGGGTTGCCAACTTAAAATTTGTAAAAGGATTTATTTTCCTCAGTTCCTCAGCTAAAATTAGACTGTACAAAATAGACTGGAGCACTGGAGATCAGACTGTGTAGAACTTCTGCATGGCAAAAAGTAAGGGGAGAAATATGGGATAAAATTTTACTCAGAATTTTAAAAGAGAACTACTTGTTAATAAAGCTGTTTTAAGATTATTTTTTTTTCTCTGTACTCAACATATTCAGAGTTTGGAGACATTTAATTGTTTCTTGGTTCTTATTTCTGCACAGTGCAGTCTGAATTTGAGTCAGCAAAACCAAACCTTAGCCCGCTCAATATAAAAACAACTCAGAGATAAACGTTATGAGTTGAACGAAAAATGTAAAGTCAAACTACAGAAAAATAAATTGTAGTGGTGAATGTCATCCAGTGACATTACACATTTTTTGCTGAAACTAATAAATATGGAAGCTGTAGTTATGAGAATCCCACCTTTTTCTACCTGTCAATGCAGAGAACGTGTGAGAGAGAAAGAACTCTTTAAGAAAAGAAAAACAGACCATAAATGGCAAAAATGATACCTTGAAAGTTGGAATGGATGCTATTTCCTGAGAAATACCTATATAACGTGTACCAATTATAAAAAATAAAATAAAATATAGAAAGGCAGCTAGTGAAAGTTGCTGAGATGTCTTTTGACTGAACAACAGTCAACATTAAACACTGTCAATTTTAAATGAGAAAAACTTAAAAATAATTAAAATTTAAAAAGTTATCAAGCTGAACATCTGATGATGTGTTCAAAACCCAATTTTCTCCTGGAAGCTCTGAAAGTATTGAATCAAGGTTCAGCATGAAAGCTATGGCACTTCTTTGATTACCTATAAAAGAGCTGATCAGAATCACAAGACTGCGATTTTCCTATTAGCTACATGATATTCTACAAATAAATGACTAACTGAATGTATGTCACTCTTGTATCAACTGTTAGTGACAAAGAGATAAAAAGAGTTAAAATTAGCTCCAAAGTGCACAGAAACATATTGGGATGAAAGACTTTATGCACACCAAGATACCTACTTGCTTCATCTTCAAAACACAAATACTATGAAGTTAGCAAAACCTATTACAAAACATTATCCCTTTTCTTTTAACAAGGTTAATTTTATTTGGACAGAGATGTTAAATATTTGCCTAACAAATATAAAATCTTATTCACCAGCAAATTTTGCCTGATAAGTACTGTTTCACCAGAACAGCTGTAAACTCAGTTTAATTGAACCCTTAAACATTCAACTCATATGGATACTTTATACTGAGAAAGTGATGCAAATCAGCAAAATACATCAGTTTATCTGCACCATCATTAACTTTAACAAATATCTACTAATTTACATTTTCTGAAAGCTTGGCAATTCTGTCCATGTTTATTAAAACATACTGTAGATCCTATCTTAAAGAAAGTAAAGTTTTGACAAGCAAATATTATGTACTGTGAGAAGCTAATACTTAAACAACTTAATCCCTGATACGTTTTGTTTCTCCTTTTTCAGTAGTTGGTTTCAAAAGCTATTGAGAAGAATGTAATAAGTAAGAGTGCTTAGTTTATTTAACTTCAGCCTCCTTTAATAATTATACTTCCATTAGTGGTTGCCCTTCTGCTTGCTGCCACAGGCGAGCTATTCATTTTTACAGTACTTCTGCATTTCATTATTTTCTGTGAAATCAAAACCAAGGTCATTACCCTGGATGCTCTAATTCACCTTCAGTATTATTTTGTTGAGTCTTGTTGCCAATTTTTTCATAGTGTTTATATACCTTCACTTCTCTAACACACATGGCATTCTGTGGCAGTTCTACTTATACAAGAAAAAAAATTATAGCATTGTACAATGGCTTGGGTTGGAAGGGACCTTAAAGACCACCCAGTTCCAACCCCTCTATTGTGGACAGTGTTGCCACCCATTCAATCAGGTTGCCCAGGGTCCTATCCAGCCTGGCCTTGAATCTCAAAAGAAGTCCTCTCCTTTATTCTTTGTTGGGACCTCCTCTGCAATCTAAGGATTACCACTTCCCTGTACGACTAACTTGCATAAATGAAAACTCACAAACTGTGCCAGTAACCAGATTTCTAATCAATCATGTGATAGCTATTGAAAATCCAGAGTGTATCCCAAAAACCTGATAACTCAGAAATGAAGCCTTTAATTCAAACAATATTTTCAAGAACATTTTACCTATTAGTTGCTATAATAATTTAATTTAGAATATCTCACACTCTTACCTGCTTGAAATGAGTCTTGCAGGGCATTTTTTCTGGAGAGAAAAAGGAGTGAGGCTTTGAGGCCTTCAGCAGAACAAGGCTGTCAAGATGTTTGTCTCACACACTTCTTAAACACACAATCAGAAATTTTAGTTCCTGAACTTATCACAGAATCATAGAATGATTGAGGTTGTAATTGGACCTGTGCTCGCATAAGATACCCTAAAGCATCCTTGTGGATCCTCTGATTGTGTCCACATGGATTTTGAATATCTCTAGGGCAGGAGACTCCAAAACCTCTCCAGGCAACTTGTGCCAGTGCTCATTCACCCTCAGAGTAAAAATGCTCTTCCTCACATTCTGATGGAATTTTTTGTGTTCCAGTTTGATTCCTCCCCTTTGAGAATAGATGAGATTTTAACATATAAGCTATTGGTTATATTTTTAAAAAATGATTTGGCTCAACAGTAAAGTGAGAGAACATAAGCAATCAGTCTCTATCACAAGTAAATAAACAAATCTTAACAGAGGGTCTCTTAATATGTATGCTATAATATACAGGTTGCATGTCACAATATTCATCCTTAAATTTCAAGCAGCTCTTACGCACCTTTTTCTACTTTTCTGTTCACAATTTGCTTGTTCATGTCACAGGTTGCTCTTATCACACAGATTAACACAACAGTAAATATTACAAGAGGTAAGGAGCAGACAGTGGAGTCAAAGTGAAGAAGCAGGTTTTAAGATGCCTGCAAGCTAGAGAAGTATCAGTGAATGTGTTGATAGCAGAAATATTTGAACATATTTTTAAGCAGCTAAATTTTAGATTTTACTTTTCTGCATTTTAAATAAGGTATATTGCAAGTATAACTACTTTGTAACCAAAGTTATCCTCCTCACTGGATTTTAATAGCACTTAATTATGCTTCCATGACATTGGACAGGATTTAGGATTTTTAAAATGTCTTACTGTATTGCATAATAGACCAGTTGGAACCATTATGGTCTACGTGAGGTCAATAATATCCATTCTGAAACTCAGGAAATAAATATTTATAAATGATAAAGAATCATTGCTCCTTGGAGTCTATCAATAATTCATATTTTAGAAGGTCTTAAATACATGATAAACCATAATGGCTCCAGTGGAACAGTCAACTCACATAAACTTCTAGGAGGAATTACTTTTTTATTTCATGTAAACCTGCATAACTATTCCATAGAAGAGAAACCATGCATTAAAATAGTCCTGAAAAAGTGATATTATAGATGTCCATGATTAAGACTAATAATCCTTGTGGCTAGGGATAAATGGCCATTTGGTGGAGGGAATATCTGTTTTTCTGTTTTCTAGATAACAAATGTTCAGAGTAATTGCTTTTACTCATAATAATTATTACTGTTAGTTGCCTTGCAACTGCACTGAAAAGTCCTCAGTGCACTAAATGCCACGCAGAACATAGGAAACCTTCATCTACAAGTAACTCTTGTGTTGTTTAAACTGAAAAACATAAACACTACAGGCTGTATGACATGAAAACATTACGTGAGAATAGAAATGCTTAGACCAATCTATCATTACTGTATAAGAAAAGCTTTACATGTGCAAATTCTACTCCTGAATAAAATAGTTATACCTGCAGAAAGCCTGCCTGGGGAACTGGCTGAACGGTGTTTCCCATGCTGCTTACAATTTTACCAGGTAAGAAAATCATAAGATAAGCCCCATAAAATGAAAGACTTCTGAAGAGCTGGAATGACTTTCACATACTGACACAGGAGGTTAATAATAATAGCAATGAATCATTAAAAAACAGGGAAAATAAATGCAATCATAGTGCTACATACACGTTGTTCTACTCTTACTCTACTCATTTAACAATGAATTTCAGCCTTGAATTGTGATTTTCCTTTCTGGGTCTATGCTATCAACTCAGGCTCATTTAGTGAAGCATGATATTGTGGTACTTCCTACATGACTTCCTAGATGACTCTATCTAGCATCAGTAGAAGTTAATTCAGGCAAAGAACCTTCATTGTGGATTAGATCAGGGCATCAGCCGCATGGAATCATAACCATAAGGAAAATGAATATTTTTATTATTGTACACTCTCTGAAGTTTGTACATCCTTCTCCTCTAGAAATCTACTAGTACAATGAGAACTCTCAAGAACTCTCTATATAACTGTTGCAGTACCTATTGCATTTCACATAACTAAATAATTTAATTTCCAGAGTCCTGAAATAAAATATAAGCTCTTGTGTCTACTTAGTTTGGAAATAGATGTTTAACTAAATCATCCTGATTAATTCCAGTTGTTTGGCTTTGCTATCTATGTTCTTCCATATTTCAGCCAGTGTCAACAAAAGCAGATTTTATTATAGGTAATCTCAAAATGGAGGAGGGGCATGCACAGACATTGAATCCTTCTTCAAAGGGTCCAGCAGCTCAGAAAATAGGTGAAGCCATCCATCATACTCTGAACTTCTCCCTGGCCTTCATCTCATGTCAGTCTACATGCTTGAAGGAGTATTTACCCAAAGGAACATGCCAACTGGTATAAAAAAATTGAGTGTTTGAAATTACTTTCCTACTAAATAAGTGATTTTTCTGAAATAAAGCTAGCTCTATTACAGAATGTCAGGCCGTTGAGTTCATCATCAGGCCTTATTTACCCTGATTGTCTCTCCTGGGACCTCCACTCCCACTTCCTTGTGCAAGATCCCCACTGAAGCTCAGGTCTGAGTCCCCCCCTACCACTGGTAGCCAGCTCTTATCTGCATGCAGTTCCAGTGTCCAAACAGGGGAAGAAAAGAAAGGGAATAATTGAGGTGCTACTGTGTTTGAACCTTCAAAGCAGAATTGCGAAGAGACAGTTGGGAACTGCTGTTGCTACAGTTCTCTGACTTCTAGTTCATGCAGGATTCATATGGCGACCTAAATAGAGCTCCTGTTTTATATACCTGCTATATTCATGTGCTAGCCCCACCTTCCCTCTTTCTCCCTAAGGTAGAGTCTTCAGAGAAGGTAACTCTGTTTGCTACCGGCTAGGTAAAATATTTGGAGATTTCTAGCTTCTTGCCAAATGCATTTGCACCCCTACTGCTTCATCCACATGACAGTATGACATATAAGTGACTTCAGTCTGCTGTAGATTGAGAATAATGTAGAAGTGAGGGAAAGACAGCCCACACTTTGACTTTCTTCTTTATTTTCCTGGTTTTTGGAGTAAGAAGAAGGTACATGGCCTTAGTATTTCCTGGTTTTAAGATGTCTCTATCGATTTTAATTAACCTTCCCTTAGGCTCACAAACACAACAAACAGGAGTCTAAAAGCAAATAAAAATTACTGTGTTACACGGCAGTTTCAAAGCATTTCTAGCTCTCAAAGCTACAATTAAAGGTTTTAGGAGGTAGCTTTTAAAGAGCTATAGGCTATTATCATGGATCACTAATGTTTCATTGATCTGGCTAGCCCATAATTCAGCATCATTAACATCCATGCCATAAGCATCCCATAAAATTATAAAATGAATTAAGCAGGCATCTGTTTTGCAGAACAATTACATACTAGTTTTCTTGACCTTTTTGTATTGTTTACATGGTTATAAGCTACAATCAGAACACTTTGAACTTGAGAAAATAATTTCCAACAGATATATGAAAACTGAAGTGGCGATGCAGTTTACAAACATAAAAAGACTACAATGAAGCTAATCCAGATTTTTTTTTCATTTTTCTTTTCCCAGAAGTTCAGCCAGGGAGTAATGGTTCTGGGATCAGAAATGAACTTGAAAAAGTAAAAATCAATAGAGATCTTGGTCCTTTTGGAAAGCCAATGGTGCACATAGTCAGCCCTAGCATCTTCTGTAACAACAGCAACAAAACGTTGGTAAGATAAAGTTACATTCCCATATATTAGTATAACAACTACAAATGTTATTAAGCTCAGTCTTTCCTAAAATTTTACTACCATCAGGAACAAAATAGTATTTAGTATATGTTGTTTTTCCAAAATATATATTTCATATGGCTTTTGCTGAGAAATCTTGCATAAAAATGATTCTAAATTACACTTTATGCCATTCAGCAATGTAAATGTAATGAGAAATAAAGTGAATTCAAGCACATTAGTTTTTCCACAGATTGCTGCAACAAAATAATCCTTGTGCTATAAAGTGGAGTGTAAATGGGAGTATTTGAGTCATAACTAGCACTAATTTCCTGCTTTTGAGCAAATAAGTTGAGTTGTTCCAGCAGTACGTTCAAAAGTAAACAGAGGAAAAGTAAACTTACTTAACATTTAGGTAGTTTCTGGTGGCTCTAGAAAAGCAATTGGGTAATTGTACTTACCTCTTCTGTCTGCAGCTGCACATATGAATTATACATGGAATTTTTTTTTTTTAAATAAAAGAATGCTCAATATGAAATCATAAAGCAGAATTTCAGGTGTCACTAATATTCTTCTGCCTGTGCACACGAATCTTACTTCTCAGAGAAGTTCAACTTCAGAGCTCCCACTGCAGTATTTTTTACTGACAGATCTAGATAGCCTGCAGGTTTCCTTAAGCTGCAGTTCAGCTGATAGCTCTCCAGAGTTTTCAGCTTCTCATTTACTAGGTCTCCTGCAACAGCTGCCAGTATACTAATAAGGTGCTGAACAACTGAATATTGGTGTAAAATATGGTTGTTCCACCCCATCTATGATTTCATTGTTTCAGAATTGCCTGAGCGGGAAGTCAGGATATCTTTTAAGATCCCTCCTGTTTTTCTGCTTCAGAGGGCAAAGTTGGCATGATGGATGTTTCTCATCTACTGAAAAAACACTACATGAACTACTTATTCTGTCTCAGTTTTTTCATGTTCCTGAGATGCACATTGAGAAAGCAGTACTGAAAAGGTTAACAGTCACAGTTAAAGCAATTAAATGTTTTATTTATATTTCAGGGATTAAGCAAGCAATTCAGGCATTGTAGCAAATCAAGCTGACAAGTTCTATTCACATAAATGACAACGTGCAGACAAAAATTAGATTAATTTACAAAATAACAATAATTCTTTTACCCAGAATGCTATATTTATGGAAAGTGTTCAGAGAAATGCTTCCAATTATTTCCAACTTTGCAACAAATTATTACAGAACAACCTTTTCTTCATAAAATTACCCTATTTTGATGACTCATTGCCCTTTTTCATTCTTTGTATAAATGGACCTTCTTCATTATATAGACACAGAAGGGATGCAGTTGGAAAACAAAAGCAAGATACGGAGGAAAGGAATATATTGATTATTAATGCAGTCCCACATTTATGATAACTTTGCTAAATTAATGTAGCTGCAGGGTTCATGATAACATGCGTGTATTTAACATCTTGCCAGACGATGCATAAATTGTTTCCCGGAATTAAGTAGTCATGCGTGTTTACTTCACAGTAGTATCTTCTGATGGACACATGCACATGTATACAAATGCACTTACAATAACACATGAAAAATATTTGAGACCTAATGTAGGTGTTTTTGTGTTGATATACTTTCCAGTAAGGAAAAAAAAAAAAAAAAAGAAAGAAAGAAAATTGACAAAAAATGTATCATGTAAGAGTGGTCAACATAGCGATGATTAAGAAGTGACAGGGGAAGGTTCAATTATTTCCTTATAAAAAGCTCTTTGGTTATTGATCATTCCGTTTTAAATTGCAGTTGCCATTTTGTGGTTCTCACATTAAAAATTATGACAATCAACTTTTCACTCTTGACAGCTAGCTGTTACATTACCTTTGCTTTTAGATCTAAATGGTTACAATACATATTAGTTATGCATAGAAGACAAAAGATCATGAAGGGTGCTTTTCTAGGGAGATCTGTGCTGAATATTCATAGTAAATTGTCACTGTCTTTATAGTCCTAAATCAGAGACCTGGTTATCTTAGAGCTTCTCTGTTGCACACCACAATATATTCTGCTATCAGAATCAACTTTGTGATTACTCCTGGAATTCCGTGATTTGGTTTTATGTAGGAAAAGTCCAGAAAAACTACTGAATATTTCTGTGTATGAGAGTTTTTTTTTTTTTATAGTCAGAGGTAATACTGTTTAGTTTTGTTGTTTTTTTTTAGAAGAAAACAGCCAGTGAAAATATTGGATTATATGTTAATCACTACCTGACTAATCTGAGTTGATTTATTTGTGCTGAATGCTTGTTTGGCTTGAATGCTTGTACACCTGATGGACGTACAATACCACTATAAGATTAAATAGGAGACCCCAGAGTTTCATTTTCTTTTTCATTATACAAATCTAAAGGAAGGAAGAAAAGCTGGAATGAATACTGGAAGCACCATTTGCAATGGCCATCTTCCTGCTATACTTTTCCCCTTATTTGCACTCTTATAAATTATTACCAAGCTTGATGTGCTAGCTAAAGGAAAGAAAAATGCTTGTTGTAAACCATCACACAGACAGTGGTCAGATGATAGTCTGAAAAAAAAGATAAACTATGCTTTTTCTATGAGTAAATGTTCCTCCTCACAATCTATCTTTTTTTGTTTGTTTGTTTGTTTGTTTGTTTTTCTTTTCCCCACTTATGTTAACCAACAGCAATCTTCTTCTTATCTTCTTATCTATAACAATCACAGGAGTAGAAATTACCCACTTCCTTCAGGTACTGCACATACTGGGCTTTTTGACCAACTTTTTTCTGATCGTTTTCTCAGATATCCTAAGTGAACAATGTTATTTATTCCTCCTGCTACTTCCTCCCTCCAGAGAGTTCTGTGTGCCTTTAACCCTGGGTATGTTTATAACATCTTTGATGTGATAACACTTTCATTTCAGTCAATGGTATCATATTGTGCAGAGTGCTATTTGTATTCCTACTACTTTTCAGGGTCTCACTGCCCTCCCTAAACAATTCATAAAATAGAGCATCATCCTACATTCTGGATCATAATAAAAGTTCTTTATCATATAAATGTGAATGTAGTGGACAACATAAGCAAGGAAAAGAAAGACTGTACTGGGAAGTCTGTGTAATTTCTGAAGTGCTTGCTCAAAAGCTGTAAGAGAATGATGTCCTTCCTTGCCATAAATGAACACTGTAAACCAAAGGGCAAAAGAAAAAAAAGGAAAAAAAGATCATGCAGCTGATAGCAGCTTTTGAAAAAATGGCAACTGCAGCTGCTGAGGGGCATTACTGAAAGTGACAGATTTTGGATCTGCTCTTTTTTCAAGTCACCTATGAGTCACATTGCCATCATTTCTTCATCTGTAGGGGACAAACTTTGTCCCTTCTGTGAATTATGTCAGCAATCTTCCATCAGACACATGCAATATTGCTAGGTGACACCTTGCAGCAGGTGTTCACTTCTTCCATATGGTGCTTCACACATTTACTTGAACTATCATATCTGAAGCATATTGAATTTGTTCAGCCTACAGAAGGTGTCAAGCTAGATGGACGACATTCTTTTAAGTGTGTGCATTCATCTTGTCTTGACAAGTGTCCATTTGACACTGAATGGAAAGTCTTTTCCTGAGAACACTCTAGAATGCCATATTACTTGTCATGGTAATTATTGGGCTGCCGGAATTTTGCAAGAAACATTTGTGACCCCCACTGGCAAATTACTTTTATCTTCACATGCCAAAGAATAAAGTATCTAGATCTCCTGTTCTGAGATCTGTTTTTTTGTCTCTTAAACAAAGTTTTGGGTTTGTGCTACTGGTTGCTTCAATTAAGAATATTTTCTACAGTGGTCTCTACCAGAAGGGGTTTTTGCTTTGGTTTCTGTCTTAGTTTTTTTCCTAGAACACAGCCTATTGACAGGCTCTGTAATTACTTCTACTTACTTGTTCAACACAGTGCTACCTACAGCCATGAATCTTAACTGTTCTTCCATTTAGTGAAAGAATCCGGTCACTTATTATGTGTTTGTAACATTCGGCATCCCGGTTTAATTGAGGCAGGAAAATCCAAGACAGTTTAGTAAAGGTACTTATCGACTTGGACAAACAAGTGAAAGATAGCACAGTCTTGACATAGTGGAATTCAAAACAGCAGTCTGAAGCTTCATTTTTAACCTACCAAAAAATTTTACTCACTAAAAAAAATTTACTCAGCAAGGAGCCTTTTTTTTAGCCTATCATGTCATGAAAATAAAAATAAATAAACAAAAAATCTGGTCAATCTATCTTAGCATGATATATGAAAAGGCTGAGGCATATGCAAAGGTGTCAACCCCCTCATCTTTAGTGCTAAAGATCCTCTAGCCAACTTTTCTACACTGAACAGATTCTTGGCAGTAGCTCTAAAATTAATGAAGCAAACATGTCTTCTACAAAATCTCTTCAAAAATTCTATTTTTCTATAGCAGATTTCACTTTAACAAGCTGGTGCCATGGTTATATTTCGTTGCTATATTTTCAGATTTTTTACTTTGTTAGTTCCTGTAGCACTGGAATATTGCAAGCAGAAGTGAAAATATTCACAAAAAATAACTTTTTCTTAGTCAGAACTGCAACTGGATAGATAAAGATTCAGACTGCTTGGTCACGGAAATCTGGGTTTTGTAATTCATGTAATTGATGAAAACTAGCTTTTTTCATCAGCTAGTACTGTGTAAGTGATGGCTTTATGAACAGATATCTCTGGCACTTCCTTTGACATAATTAGAAATCTGGTTCATAAACAAAACCATCCGTCAGTCACTGGAGGTTTCACAAAGAAACAGTTGCTATCCAAACAATCAGTATTCAGTTTTTTTAGGTGTTCCTGGCCTGCCTGCAGAAGCGGATGTTTGGGTGAACATCTGTGGGCATTTTTCTGCCTTTCTTATTCTACTAGTAGCCTTTCAAGCAGCCCATGAGAAAATGCTTGAATGACCCATATACTTCTGTTTGTGTTTTCTGGTCCTAGTAAACTGTTTAGAAGACAATTATGCTTGTGGAGAATCAGATAAAAAGTCCACTTACCTCAATGCCTTGTCCTTCATGCTGCACAGGAATAGTTTTTATTATTTCATCATAACGCCACCCAGCCATAGTATAATCAGAGGTCTTTTTACAAGATCTATCAGTTTCAGTTGAACTCCAAATAATTAGTTTTTTTAATGAACTTTGCTACATTATATTCTTCCCTACACTGATAATTTGTGAATGTTTATCCGTCCCCATACAGAGCCTTATTGTATGATTGTGACTTCCATTTTTCCATTTTTGTCTGTGTGGATTCCTGACTAATCCATTGATTGATCTATGGTAGCCTTTGCTAACATAACTTAGTTTTAAACCTAACTTTTCCTTACAGTAAGGCCAAGTTAAGCAGTAGATTACACACTGTAGAGAACTTTGCAAGCTTACAGTAGAATTTCTTTAAAATACTTCCAATGTCTTGCTATAAAGTTTAGCAATTTATTGTAAAAGCATTTCTTTCAAAACTCCAGTTTTACATAGTTTATCCTTGTGAGTACAGAGGAGAAATCACTAATGTGAAATCCTCCTAGAATTCTTCAGTATAAACCAATGAAAATCATTAATTGGTCCTTCAAACACTTTGGTTTCTTTTTGTAAAATAATTTGCAAGTTTAGGATCCAGTTCTTTTTAATTTTAGTTTATACTTCTGAGGTATTTTAAAGTGTGTGGGGATGAGAAAGCTGTCCATAGTTTTATTTCTTATGCACCTTAATATGCTTTTACTTTAAGCTTGTCAAAAATAGTTATTTTCAGTTCTCTCTATTAAGACAAAGATTATTTTTCTGAGGAAAGTCTTTATGCTTGTTCTCATTTTCTAATACTTCAGTTTGCTTGCATTAGATTTTATCAAGTTCTTTAAAAGTCACACTTAATTTGCGTGTTATAACTCTGATCTGCCAAGGCAGAAGTGATCATCCTCTACAAGCCATACCAGTCTTGTACCTTTTGACTGTGCCTTTTGATTTTCTTCTTCCTCATTATGTTCATTCTCCGTTTAAAGTTAGACATTTACAAGATGGTAATTTTCCTGATTTCCTTCATGATGGATTAGAAATTCAGTGTATTATTATCATTATTATAGAGCTTTACTTAGGCAGACTCGTATTGAATTGTGATCTCCATACTTGTCAAAATATGCTGAAAAACCGTTCCAGATCTTGAAGTCTCTAACAGTCTGGTTCAAGAAATAGCTATTAATAGTGTCAAAAAATGCTCTTATTGCACCATGAGTATTATGCAGTTGACTCAGTCCACATAAAGTCATCAAAATATCCTGGTTGTTACATTTTTAACTCCCAAATGTGTCTTAGCATGTCACATTCATCCTCCTTGTCTGATGATTCTTATATTACCCCAGTACTATACTTGTTCCTCTTCAACAGAAAATTTCACTTCTGTGTGCTCTTTTACAATACCAGCATTCCAAACACATGACTTAAAGCCCTGTTGATGTGATGCATTGTGTCTTCTGGCATGATTATTTCTTAGTCACAAATAATTTTCACTTTGCTATTTATTGAGTTTCACTCACCATCTTGCTTTCATCAAACTTTGGGTAAATCTGCTGAATTTCAGTTTGATTCTCGAGACCTTCTGAATTTTAGATCCAGAACATTTTTCAAGAAGTGCATACACATTTAATATTTGTCTATTATTATATCTTAAATATTGCCTAATATTTAGTAAGGTTATTCTTCAGCAGAAAGTGAGAACTTCCTTCTGCACCCCCCTTCAGGGAATGCAGCATTTTTCTGCGTGGATTCTGATATTCATTATCTTAAGCTGCATGCTATTTTCACATTCTCCTACCTTTTAGATAAGAAGAAAAAAAAAATACTTGAAGACTGAGTTTTTATTGTTATGGTCTGGCGCATTGTCAGTAAATAGCCACTTTGCTGCAGTGCGTTGTTCCATAGACTGTAAAGCTTTTCTGAGTTCTCACGAACCATAAGAAGCTCCCACGCTTTTTTCCATTATTCTGCCATAGCTCATACTGCTTCTCTTCAGTCCCATGCATGGTAGTGCCAGGGCTATCATCATGCACATTTTTGTCTAAGATGGACTTACATATTGCTACTAGGTCTTCTGTTTTTTCACCTCTTTATTAAACTAAAAATGCTATAGTATCTCACTGAGAGGGCTACAGCTAATAGAGCCCCATAGTCTATGTAAAGCTCATTTAGCTTATCTAGAACCACAGTTTCCTCTCACAGGTTGTCTGGCTCTCCAACAAAACTGGCCTTGGGAACCTTCTAGGAAAATTATAAATTTACAATAATGAGACAGAAAAAGCCCCCACAAACGTCATAGCAGAGTATCAGTATCAAAAGGGCTGTTCTTCCAAGCTTGCAAGGAAGCAAACAATAATTAAATAATTAACCATTGCTGTTATCTGCTTTCCTGATAGAAATCTGGTAGTGAAACTCAACTGTTATGCAGGTCATGGATATCTGTTCTAAACATAATAATTCGTTTTACTTCTTCACTTTCACCTGCATGAGTCCTCAAGAAAAGCTGAATGAATCCAGGAAAGGTGAGAATTAGATATACTTTGGCTGTTTCATCTTCCCTTGGGAAGAAACAGAGATGTGCAGGTGGGATTCTGTAGGACCCATCAGAAAAGCTAATACATTTACCACAAAATCACATAGGAATTCAAACTCCTACTCTCACACTGTCCTGAAGTCTCCAGCATTGGAATGAATGTTACTGCCCCAGGGATGCAAATAGTCCTAAAGTAAGGGAGAGGAGAGAAAAGCACAAAGATTCACTTATTTGTGATCCAAAGGTTTTGATATTATTACAGTAACTTGTACTATGCAGAAAGAATCAAATGCTTTTGGAAACAGTAGAAGAAACCAGTGTCCATTGCATCCTCAGCCTTCTTCAGCAAATATTGCAGTAACTAATCTATTCCTTTAGCTTGCTAACCTCACCTTCCTGTATTCTCTTATTCTTCTCTCCTACAAGTTATGAAAGCGAGCAGGACCTCATTTCTTCAGCAAAGATTTACTTATTTATTAATTTTAAATTACACAGCACTGTTTGTCATTAGAGTGCATGCAAGTAGAGAAAAATTGTCTATACTTTTCCTTCTCCCTCACATACGAAGACTGCAGCTAATCAGAATTAATGAGCTGGTTTAAAAAATATGTGAGAAAATAATGATAGCCAATATCAGGGAAAATGATAAATTGTTGAAACAGCTCCTAAGCACAGCCGTGGAGAAGACCCTTTCTCAATTAGAGGGGAAAGGCTATATTCTGAAGCACCATAACAAGAAGAAGTTCCTTTCACATAGCTGGATTCCAGTGATAACAATGTTGGTGATAATTAGTTACATGTGTCATGTACAATGTTTTCCAATTTGACAAGACAGAAATCACTTTATTTCTACTTTGTAGAGGGAATACTGTGACTCATGAGAGCTCACCCTTGAACTTTCTCTTCAAAATGTCATGTTGTCATGGGGTTATCAAGATCAATCTGTGTCCGTGACAGGGGAGGGGGCTGTAGGCCCGTAGCCCCCCGGCCCCCTCAGAAAAAAAAGGGAAAAAGGGAAAGGGGTAGGGAGATGGGAGTTCAAGGGAACAAATGGAGCAGCGGCAACGATCTGAGGAGTAAAACTTATTTACTAACTATGATATTGGAATGCAAGATAACACACTATAATACAATATAATTAGAATTGAAGCTAATAAAATCAAATATAATGAGAGAGAGAGGTTTCTGAAGACCGAGAAGCCTACTTTGAAGTTGAAGGCGCCACGGCTTGGAAGCACACCCACACCCGCTGCCAGGCAGTGAGAGAGAGAGAGTGAGCGTAGCTTCCGTGATGTATTTTCCCTCTCTGGCCGCGAGGTACCCTGGGACATGTAGTACTTCTTCTCTGTGCTCCATATGATGTTGTGATGTGGAATACCAACAGCAAAAATTACAAAACACAAAACCATGACACATGTGCATACGGCACAATATGCATTGTGATAGATAACTGGGAAATAATTTGCTACCTCAAGGAAAGAGCACAATAAACACAAAATATTAAGAAAGTAAATCCGCAAATGCCATTACCATGAAATCATGCCAGTATTATAAATTAGACATTCTAATCTAGCAGCAAAGTCAAGATTTAAAAATTAACAAAGGGGAACCATCAAGTGTTAGGACATCTGGAAATCTTTTCTTAATAGAACTCTTCCTGGCTTTCAGAATCTGGCAATCAACTTTTTGTAGAAAATCAAACTTTTTGTAGAAAAAGTGGAAAAGCCTTCAAAACTTCTTGTCCAACTTCCTTTTTCAAGCAGGTAGATTTTCTGTTAGCTTTCTGCAAATTAGCCAAATTATGTTCTCAGTCTCTCTTTAGATTTTATATGTTCCTGTTTCCCCCCATCCCCCACACACAAGGAAAAAGGACCTGCCACCAGACTCTAAATTATTGACATCTCTCCTCTGCTTGGGGTGTCCACATGCAGCCTCATCAAGTGCCAGGTAGATGGAAAGATTTTCTTACTTTCATCCTCTCACTGTGGATGCAGTTACTTTTAACAATGGCACACAAGTGACTCAAGTCCAACTTGCAGTCCACTCCCATATCTTTCTCTGATGGTGCAGTACATGTTTCCATTACGTGCCAATGCCCAGCATTCTTTGACTTCCTTGGGTATTTTTTTTTTTTTTTTCTTGCATTTCTCAAACTGATGTTATAGTTCATTAAGTGAGGCCATAAACCATAATGCTCACATGCTCATGAGCAACAGGGAGGTAGAGTGCACCCACCAAAGCAGCGAGGAATGTCCCCATGCGGGATGAATTCTGTAAGAGGAAAAAAAAAAAACACCAAAAAAACACATAAACAAATAAACAAACAAACAAAACCCCCAATAAAACAACAAAAAAACAACCCAATACCAAATGTACAGAAATGTCTCTGAAGATCAGCAATGCGCATGTCAAGAGCATATGGGTGAAAATTAGAGACCAAGTCAACAAAGGAAACTTTGTGGTTGTTTTCTACTACAGACTGCTTGATCAAGGAGATGATGTTAATGAAGAGCTTGATGTCTGCTGGAACTGCAAGTAGTCCAGGAGACTTGCTCTTAGTGAAGCCATGTCACTGAACAGCTCTTTGCTTTCTATGCACCTTTGTTTTCTATGCAGTTTCCAGGAGGATGTGCTCCACGATCTCTCCAGGCACAGAGATGAGACTGACTGACATGTTGCTCCTCAGGTCCTTCTCTTCTCCCCTTTTTATAGAAGAGGCTTATGTTCACCCTGTTCTCGTCACTAGAAACTTTACTGGATGGCCACCACTTTTCAAACAAATATGATAGGAATTTTGTGGTGTATGTTTCCATCTACCATTTTATCCTTCTGTTGCCTTGAAATGGATTCCATGCAGACATGTTTGTATCAATATGATTTCCAAGGAACTGACTTAAATCTGTCTATCATTAACTTTCTTAAATCTTTCTTTGGGCTGTTTTTAGATAATAAGGTATAATAATTTAGGTAATAATAAATTACTCAAAGAATTTGCAGTAGGATGTTTTATATCCTTCAAGTTCACTTAGGCAATCTCAGATTCACTTTGCAGACCTGGGGTTCTGTCTCGGCTTATTGCTGGAATAGAGTTAATTTTCTTCTTGGTAGCTGGTATGGTGACATATTTTGGATTTTGCGTGAGAATAACGTTAATAACACACTGATGTTCTCATTTCTGCTGAACAGTGCTTAGCAACAATAAAAATTGGGAGGAGTTTATCAAGGGGGCTGCTATATCTCAGAGACTGGCTGGACATTGGTCAGCTGGTGATGAGCACTTGCACTGTACATTATTAGTATTTTGTTGTTGATGATTTTATTTTTTTTTCCTTTCCTTTCCTTTTCTTCTTCTTCTGTTGTTCTTTTTTTTTTTTTTTCTTTTTCTTTTTTCCTCTTTTCCTTTCTTTCCTACTAAACTGTCCTTAACTGAACCGAAAAATTCTAACATTTTTCAGTTTTCTCTCCCATCCCACTGTGGGGGTTAGCCTGCTGAGTTAAGCCACGACATATTTGTAGGATCTACCATGTATTCACACAGTGACATTTGGACAAAGAACCTACTGGTTCACAGACACACCTCTACAAATCAAGCTTAAATTAGAGCCTGGTAGTTTTAGAAATTAAATTAAATGTAAATCAATTGAAATCAATTTAAATGTAGAAAACTGCATGGCATTTATTTTAAGGGCATTTATTTTAATTTGCTGTACAAATGCAGATTATCATCACAGTTTTTTGAAGATATTTAAGGCCTTCTAGGCTTTGGTAGGAAGGGCTACAGAAGTCAGTTTGTTCTCTAAGAGAATCAACAAAAAAAATCTTTCATCTTAGAGCTTTATTTCTGAGTCTCCTTTGTGACACCTATTATTTTCTGTGTACACTAAAAGAAATCACTCAAGACTGTCGGCAGTATTGATCCTGTTTCTCCCAGCCAGATGTTCTTTTTGTCCATCTGCTCACACTTGCTTTGCACAACATGAAAAACAACTGGAGATGGGTGATACTGCAATTAACCTTGTAAATGATTTCATTTTTGCAGAGGAAGTCAGCAGTTGGGTCCATAACTTACACAGTTAAGAGCACTGCATCTTAGTCATTTTCTGTAATCCTCCATTTAATATTTGATCATTGATTTAATGTTTAATACTATGAAATCATTGTTCTTTGTCTTTCATTTCTTGAATGTCCTTGATTTTAAGGATAGTCACCAAGACAATAACTTTATCCCGCAAAGCTTTTCTTGCGTGAGAACTTCAATGATGACCAATGTGATTATTCATATGAATAAGAGTTTGCATGAGTAAATTCTTCTATTTCAGGCACCTCATCCCTGTGCCTCAGTGGATTTCTTTAACTTATTTACTTTTATTTGGGGTTAGTTTAAAACTAATTGTATGTGTGAAGGAATCTACAGGTGCTATTTATGATTGCTTTCAAACCAAAACTCTGTAAAATTTGATTTGAATTTTTTCTCCATTGAAAACAATATTCTTTAACCATGGAAACTCTAAACTCCTTGTCAGTATCATTTGGTATCATGTGAATGAGAGCATGCATATACATATTTAATATATACTAAAGTGAAATGCTTATAATAATGAATGTTTTAGGAAGACGCTTTGCCAATCTACCTATACACTCAAATATTTTAATCCTTAAGGGTAAATGTCTCTATTATTCCAGACCTCAGATTCCCTTATGTAAAGGCTGTCAGCGTGTTGCAATTTTGTTAAGAAAACTACCATTCACTGAGAAGTAAGTAACCAGGGTCTCATTAAAATGGATGATTCAGATGACTGGTTCAGAAGTTGCAGTAGGCTTCCAGAGGTGAAAGCACATTCTATTAAATTATTATATCACATATATTTAATGTTATTTCATTTCGAACTCCAGAACTGTTTTCTTACTCAGATGAAAGTCAATAGGTTACTATAAAAAGCGGTTATATGATATGTCAGCTGCCATCTTCATCAGAGATTGAAATTTGGGTCTTCAGTTGATAAAAGCATTAGGTACTACAGCTGTAACTACAGAACTGACCTCTGCACCTTATTTTATTTATAGCAGCATGACCCTACACACAAGTCAAGAGGTACCACTCATATTTCAGCTGTTGTTTCTTTTTTATACACTACCACTTTTTATAGTGCAGGTTTGGAGACACTGGAAAAATAAGTAACATTGGAAAATTCCAGATTTTTTAAATTCTACTTTCTCTACAAAGAGATGATAATATTAAGGCAAATTTATCCTGAATCTGTCATAATTTTAAGTGTTATTAAATGAAGCAGTTTTGTCTTCACTCAAGAAATGTTTAATTATAAGAACTTCGTAATTCCTGTCTCATTCTTCACAAATAATTGACAGATTAGCCTGTGTTTTGTGCAGTGTGCATGCTTACATAGCCTTATTCTGCAAGTAGGATATTATCCAAGAAGTGGTATAGTTCATCCTGAATAAGCATGAATAATTTAGGGCTAGTGTCATGAATTTATCTAGAGCAATCTATGTCCGTGACAGGATCTGTGTCCCAGCCCCCAAAAATGGGAAGGTAAAAGGGAAAGGGGTAGGGAGATGGGAGCTGGGCTCAAGGAAACAAACAGAGCAGCAGCAACAATCTAAGGAGGAAAACTAATTTTACTAACTATGATATCAGAATGCAAGATAACACAATACAATACAATCTAATTGAAATTGAGGCTAATAAATCAAGTAAAATAAGAGAGAGAGGGAGTTTTCCAAAAACTGAGAAGCCTACTTTGAAATTGAAGGTACAGATTGGAAGCACACCCACACCTGCTGCCAGGCAGTGAGAGAGCAAGCAAGCGTCACTTCTGTGAAGTATTTTCCTCTCTGACCGTGGTGAGGTCCTCTGGGACATGTAGTTCTTCTTCTCTGTGCTCCACATGATGTCATGATGTGGAACACCAATAGCAAAAATTACAAAACCATGACAACTAGATACAGATACAAATCACTCTAAGGAAGTGTTCCTGGATGATTAAAGTTTAAGAAACATACATACCTCAAGCATGTAAATTAATATAATTTTCTTCATGTAACAGTCCGAAGTCATTAACTTTTTTTTCTCATTGTGTATTTTTTTCAGTAGTTAGAAAATGTGAGGCAAGAACATGACTGGCATTTCTATCCTTCTATACTGTGGCTCAAGGGTAGTGACATTCAGGAGAAATTAATGCCAAAGCTTATCCTGGTTTATTGTTATTCAGTAGAAAGTGAACTACTTCTCCACAGAGTAAAAACAATCACCCATTCAAAATATGTGCTGTTAAAATAAAAACAAACAAACAAACAAACAAACAAACAAACAAACACTTTGTTTCTTTCTCTCTATCTTAGTCCTTTCCTTAAAGTGGAAATCCAGAGCTATTTTTCTGCTTAGCCAATAAAGCAAGACTTTTCATGAATCTCTGTTCTATGTCACCACTGCTGTTTGCTCCTCCACCGATTGAAGGAAAAAGCAATCTGTAAAAACTCCTATTGGTCACTGTCCCTTTTCCACTTCACTGACTTGCTACCAAGACATTAAAAGTTGCCACTTTTTTTGCACAAGTTAGTTTATCTTTCTTTCTTTGTGGTGTCCATTTAATTAAAGGTCAGGATCTATGACTATAATCTTCTTCTGGGATAATAGCTAAACCTAATAGTCTATCTTCTTTATAACGCTGACAGTCTATCACTGCTGATTCCTCGTGGTAGCTGTTCTGTGCACCTCATCATTCTGCTGGATCTTTCAGCAGACACTCTCTTTAAAATCCCATTTGTACCATTTGGGTCAGGTCAGGAAGAATAATGGCTGTAATCTCATTGGAGTGATATTATTAATCTTGAAGCAGGTGAGGAGCAAGATGCTTTCTCAAGCCAAAGACCTTCAGTTCTGCTGTGGATAATCCCAGGCCTACTGCACGTGACAAAATGACGGAAAGATTAAGCTATCATTTTAGTTAATATTTAAACCTATATGCTATATTAAATCATTTGCAGAAGACTAAGATGGAGGACTAAATTTTCACTTCCCAGTTCCAGCCAGCTTGTTTAAATTTTTTCTTAATATGTTTTCAGCAGATAATAAGCAAAAGTAAACAGGAGTAGCTGTGAATCACAGCAGTATTCTTCTATGATCATAATCATATGCTGAGCTTTTTGCTTCTGGGCATAACAGGTGCATATTTGCTGATGTTTAGAAATTTGAGAAATTCACTTCACAATTAAAACCAGATTCAGCAATTTGACTTGTTTAAATTTCAGGACCGACCTGGTGGTTATGAAAGACATTAACTTCAGCTGCAGTCACTGTATCTTACAAACATTCAACCAGGATTTTTTTAGAAATAAGTCTTGAGATACGCTCTAGATGTACATCTGTTTCACATACTAATTAAAATGCTTATTGACTTGGGGGCAAGTATCACTGCTTTGTGAACAAGAAGGTTAACAAAGAACAAAACAAAAAAAATCAGTCTTTAGCTTCCTCTTGGTATAAGTCTTTATGCTCATTCAGCTGGAAAATGGATTGTCTGAGCTTGCTGTGCCTGGCCAAGGTGTTTCTATGAACTATACCTGCACATGATAAATATTGGTAAAACAATAACAGTGCAACATTATTCCCACAAAGAACTCAAAATAGCCTTCTACAAAAGCAGATGATAGGTTTGTAGGCAGTCTTATCAGTACCTCTTCAGGTTTTTTTATGTTTCTAAGCATCTTTTGCTCATTTATTCTAGTTTCTTATATAATGCTCTTGACTTTAGTCCACAAATAGCTATATTAAGCTGACAGAAACTGGAGATCTTTAAAACTCTGCTAAATTGGTGGATAAATACTGAAAACATGCAGCCTAGATGTTGCTTTTGTTGTGTTAGATAATGCAGACTTTGCTGAGAAATCCTTGAGTACAGTCAGAAACTCAGTTCAGGTATAAGTGAACAGGTTAAACAGTTGTTTGTCGTAAAAGTATAGAATGGCCTGGGTTGAAAAGATCATCTAGTTTCAACCACACTGCCATGGGCAGGGTTGCCAACCACAAAAAAGAGAAGTGCAGAGATGGTTTAAGAAAATTTAGCAGAATTTGTCCATTATGTTAACCTGTCCATTATGCTGAATCATGACATATAGCGAAAATAAGATGGAGAACTGATTGTTTCTCTTTCTAGTTTAATTTGTCCCATTTTATAATATTATTAGCATGTTTTCAACAGATCATAAAAAATTAAAAAGAAGTATTTTTGGATAAAACATCCATGGTTTGATCTGAATCAAATGAATTTTCAAAGAGCTCCACTGTACTTTTTAAAAATATACTTTTAGATATATATTTAAAAAGAAAATCATGTAATGTATGAATTCTTTTTTTTATTTTCCTATATATTATTATTATATATATTACTATTAATATAATTTTATATATAATATATATAAAAATATATAAATATATATATATAAAATATATATATAAATATAAATAAATATAATATATATATATTTTTATATATATAACTTATATATATATAAATTTATATATTTTTTATATTATATATATATTATTTTCTTCTTTATTTATTTATTTATTTATTTTTAAGATTTTAAAAAATTAATACTTCCACTTCTCTCTTTTATAATTTGAGTTTGTGGTGATTTCTGTCATTGTCCAAATAGACACACAACTGTGTTTGGATTCTCACCTATAATACTTCAAAAATATTAACTGCTACAAAATCTTTATTTTTTTTTCAGCCCCTTCCACACCTTTATATAATAATTCTGTGTAAAAGTCATTTTTTTTTTTTTTTTTTTACAGTAAAACAAAACAACTGGAGCTATGAACAACCATTTTCCTTTCCAGTTCTATGGTAGAATGAAGTCAGATTTGCAAAATACTTGTCAAAATAGCAAACATTCTCCTCTGTTTACCAGGACCAGTAATTTGGATATAAAATGTTTTCTATCTAAATATCACTGCTATATATATATGTATATATATATATAAATTATGGTTGATATGCAAAAAGGCAGTAAATTTTAAACCCTTATCCTTAATTCATAGTGTCACAGAATCACAGAATCACAGAATTGTAGGGGTTGGTAGGGACCTCCAGAGATCATCGAGTTCAACCCCCCTGCCAAAGCAGGTTGCCTACACCAGGTCACACAGGTAGGTGTCCAGGCAGGTCTTGAATATCTCCAGAGAAGGAGACTCCACAACCCCCCTGGGCAGCCTGTTCCAGTGCTCCGTCACCCTCACCGTAAAGAAGTTCTTGAGCACATTTGTGTGGAGCTTCCTATGCTCCAGTTTCTGGCCAATTCCCCTTGTCCTGTCTCCACACACTACTGAAGATGTCATAGCTATGAAGAAACAGATATTACTGAAAATAAGAATAAAGTTCAATGTAATTTCATGAGCTTAATTTTTTGTTTCAGACTCTATGCACTTTCAGACTACAACCCAATATATTGACTGCTTTGTTTCATTTTCCTGGGAGGCTGCCATTCAACTTCTGAGATTTTCAATGAACTATCAAAAAGACAGACTAAGAACTTTGCAGGAAGCTCACAGAAAGTGCTCAGGTGGAGTGTGAAGATATCTATTGCATCTGACAACGAGGAGCATTTCATGCTTACTACTATTTCCTGTCTATTGCATCAGACAATGAGGAGCATTTCATGCTTACTACTATTTCCATTGACAAAATGTAGCTTTTACTCTTTGTGGCTGTAAAAATATTTCTCCCTGTCCTACATACGGATCTTCAGAAATCAAGGGCCATCTTCAGCTTATCACAATTCTGTCTAAAGCTCTCTTCCCAATGACTTTTATTATCTTACTCCTAGGGAGGTTTACTGGGCACTATTTGATCAGGAACTCTATTTTATGTTTTGAAAACTGGTTCAGGTATGGTGATTCTCTCTCTAGGCTCAGTTCCATTTGAAGGAGCAATGTTTCCTTTTGAGCAAAGAAGTAATTTATAGCGCTTCCCATTGTATTGTAGTGCTGGTATAACACAGAAAAAAAGAATAAGATTTTCTGTTTCTGTTCTGGCTACTTCTGCTTTGTCAGAATTGGTTTGAAAAACTCAAGGAAGAGTATTTAGTAGTGATTAAGAAAAAATGATTGCAAATGCTAAGAAAAAAATATCTCTCTATACTTAAACTGCTACTGGGAAGAAGAAGAAATGCAAAATTCTATCCTGTACAAGATATTTGAAAAGAAAGATTTTACCGCCTTTAAAAACATTGGAACAAATAACTTTATGATTATTATTCTTTTAACTAATATTTCTTTCAGTGTAAATTCATGTTTTAAGAATTAAGAAGGTTTGCTTTCAGAGTTTTTCTTTTAGTCTTCATGGTGTGATTACCACATTTCTACTGTTGAAACAGGCAAAACAAATGCCTCATAAACTCACTTGATTATTTTTTTTTCCTGTTATGATGCATGTTTATAACATAAACAGAAAATACTTCCTGTCCTATGATGGTAAATTTACATATGTTTGGAAATCGTAAGTTAGGTCTGCTCCAGGCTTCTGTTTCTTGAAGTAATGCAAGACTTAATCAAATTGTCTGCAAATCTTCAGTTTGTTTGATGGTCTCGTTCTTCATTGTAAAGCTTGAGTGCTTATAAGGCTTTTGAGTGAACCATACTTCAGCAAAAATAGCCAAAAATATGTCAGCCATCAGGAAACCATCAGGAAATTCAAACTGCTGCATGCGGACTAACTATTAAGAGCTGCTAAAGTAGGGATCTATATTATGTAGATCACTAAAATGTTATCATCTTAGCATATTGGAAAATGCGAGGAAAGTTCAAAGCCATTCTGATTCCCTTTTAAAAGAATTTGGGCTATTGTCTTCTATCTGCATATATGCTTCATTTATTCTGCAGAAATATGTGTATTCAGAGATTTGAATCCAACAAGAAGAGCTACAGATGAACATACCACAGGGAGAATTGTAGGGTTATTTTATTTTATTTTATAATAAATATTCTTATAATAGTAATTATATTGAGAAGACAAGTGAAACTTTGTCTGATTTTAAAGTAAGTATGTTGCTCCAAAAGTAATGGCTCCTATTAAATTCCATGCATAGTATGGCAAGTATGAAGAGCACAATAGCACTGCTTGATAGAGCAAATTCGCAACTACAAAATCTCTTTGTTTTCGATGTAGTCACCACCATTAGCAGATTTTGAGAGGCTTCAAATCCCTTTCCAGTTCCAAGATCAAACTACTGGGGGGATATGATTTTATTCGGGGGGAAGGGGGGGGGGGGGGACGACCCAAACATGCTTCTTTGCAAGGAAGAAACTTTCCCTCCACAGTGGAATAGATTGCTGTTAAATGAAACAGTTGACCAAATGTTCCAAGATAACAGTAAGAGGTTTCAAAATAAGTTGACCACCTCTTTGGCATCAGTGAAATGTTAATAATAAACTCATCACTGTGAGACTTCCTAACCCAATAACAGAAGTGAGAAATGTATGTCAGAAGACAGAGAAAAAACACAAGTAAACCTCAGCAACTGCTAATTGAGTTGCTTAAACTTTAGGATAAAGTTGTTTTCAATGCTTATTAAAGTACAGTCATTTCATAAACATTATATACACACTGCAGTCATGCATGACTACAGCCATTGTTTATCCATGAAACCAAAAGCCAAAATTGTAGAAATCATCCGTGCTTTAAACAAATTTTTAAACCACTTCTGATCTGTGCTTGACTGAATCACAGAATCACAGAATCACAGAATTGTAGGGGTTGGAAGGGACCTCCAGAGATCATAGAGACCAACCCCCCTGCCAAAGCAGGTTCCCTACACCAGGTCACACAGGTAGGCATCCAGGCGGGTCTTGAATATCTCCAGAGAAGGAGACTCCACAACCCCCCTGGGCAGCCTGTTCCAGTGCTCCGTCACCCTCACCGTAAAGAAGTTCTTGCGCACATTCGTACGGAACTTCCTATGCCCTAGCTTCATCCCATTTCCCCTTGTCCTGTCCCCACGCACTACTGAAAGGAGTCCAGCTTCACCACTATGGCCACCACACCTCAGGTATTTATAAACCTGGATCAAATCCCCTCTCAGCCTTCTTTTCTCAAGGCTAAACAGACCCAGTTCACTCAGTCGTTCAACTGCAGAAAGGGAGATACTGCTTTGTTAAGTGGTAGATCACTCTCAGGAATTCTAAATTTTCTCAGTATCTGCTGATTTTTTGCTTACTTTATTTCACTTGTCACCATTTATGAGCATTGATTCAACTTCATATAACATTCAACAAACTCCTATGTGTTACTGGTCACCAAAATATGACTTTATGAAGTACAGAATGTAGGATTTTTAGTTCTTCTCAGTGTAAGTTGTGGAGTGAAATGAACAAGTGCTTCATTATCCAAACTCTACATCAGCTTCTGAGAAGCATTTTGAAATATGCATGCAAAGTGGAAGCTAAGTAGAAATTGGGTGCAGGAACTAAGGGTGAATGGGAAGGAGGGACTGGAACAGGGTTTGAAGCCTCTCAAAAATCTTACTCAGTTGTCAGATCTTTCCTATGAGGGCTCCTCCAAAAACACTGCCTCTTATTTTCTTATACTGGCCCATGACATCAGAGGCAGAAGGTGGTATTGCAGTAGAGGCTGAACATTCCCACCAATATTCCTCTACATTTTGTTGATGTGTGGCGTGTGGCAGAGAGGGGCAGTTTGACAGAATGGTGTCTGACCTGGAAGTGATTATGAAGCAGAGGTCTGCCACTGAATTCCCCCATGAAGGAAAAATGGCACCATTTACACTTATGAACATTTATAGTGTCCACACAGTGCATATGAGCGCAGTGAGGTGGCAGATGACACTTTTCAGCAGTGGTGACAGTGGGTGCCCTCCACTGCTGCAGGTTTTAACAAGCACAGTGTGCAAACACTTCCTCGTTAGTGAAAATGCATAGCTAATGGAGGTGCATAGCTAATGGAGGTGACTATGTTGGAAACAGTCATTTGTTGCTGAGAATTTAATCTAACAAATTGTGCTACTGTGCTCTTTGTGTCTGCGGTAACTTCCATAGAAATAAATAGGAGATACTACTTTCAGAGCAACCTGTGTAGTAGTTCACATGTATAGTAGATATGGATATTACTATACATTTATTAACCTGCTTACCTGGAGGTATGTGGTTTCTATATTTGATTTCTATAATTGTCTTTATATGTGACAAATTATTTCATAGTGATAGTTGTAATACCTACCTGTCTTTCATATCCTCAAAATATATTTAGAGAAAAGAGCAGTTGGAACAAATGTATGTACTAAATTTAACTAAAGAATGTCTAAATTTAAAAATTTACCCTATTTAATTTCATCATAAAAAGAAATCACTGACATCTCTTAGAATCAGTGGCTGTATATGTTAAGGCCTTGGATGTCTGAGAAAGGAATTTAACAAAATGAATGCAAAATTGTCACAGAGTATACTGGTATCAACACCTATTCTAGAAGAGGTCTTGGTCTATGGGATAAAGATTGAAAAACAATATCCTATAGTAATCGTGCCCAAGATGAAATACAGAATCAGCAGTTGAAAGCTGAATGTGAAGAGGGGACAGAAAAACACTGTATGAAAATATTTGAAAGAGCATCCAAAGAAAGTACAAACTGGTAAGAATTCCATTGTAAGATCAGGTGGATCTATTCTTCCACAGTAAATTTAGAGAAGGCTGAACAATTCTACTCTGACAGAGTTTATATCAATAAATTATACTATGAATTATTTTGCCATGTAATGAGTTCCGTGTATTTGAAATAAGTGAAGAAATTTAATGTGGGAATGAGAAAGGTTAATGCCGTTTAAAGAAATTGAAAAATGCAGGTAATGTGATCTAAATGACATATTTAACTGAAAGCTGAAATACATTAGGTAGTGGATATCTCATAATCCACATACGGTTTTAGTAGCAGTATAAGTGTTCAAGAACTGTGTAATTTTAGTAACTTTCTCCATATAATTACTGAGAAATTAACTTTATATGCAGGATCAACAACAGATGAATATTTCATGACTGATTACAAGTGTGAAAAGAATTTATTCCTGGAAGGTTGCTATGACAGTGCTTTTAATGAATACTTGACATTATTAATACTGCAATTATTTATTTATTTTGCATTGGTATTGTACCTGGCATTTTGTAGTGATATAAAAATAGATGATCTCTGATTTGAGGATCGCATAAAAGATGACAATAGACCAAAGTAGAGAAAGAATTAGAACAGATATGTTGATAAAGATCTTGGGAAGTCTAAGATGACTGGCTTTGTCTGATATCCTAAAAATAATGATTATTCCTAAGAATAAAAATGGGAACTCCCTTTCTTCATCTGTACTGCATTTTACCTCTGATTTCTGAGAGGGGAACTGGAAGACTCTTTTGTTCTCATTATAATTTTTGGTACTGCTTTAAGAGATTTATTCAGGGATTTAAATTTTGCTAGAAGTTATTTGCTGTACAAACTTATCAGACATCCTGCTCCCCCGTTCCCCTAGCTTTTTCATCCCCCTTTCCTGAGCACAAGTCGTTTTCTGTGACCATCAAAGCTGTAATGAAACACCAAGATTTTTAGGGAAAACTGGTATTTTGACAGCTGACATTTTAAGGAAAATATCAAATATCGGGAAACATGATAAAAATCATGAGGGTTGACAATGCTGCCATCTAGCCCTTGAAATGTAATCAGCAGGAGCCATCTGATAGCAGTGAGTTACTGAATGCCTGCACTCCCTAATTATCAGGGATCTAAGATATAGTTATCTGCAAAGTCACAGCATCTTGACCCTGGAAAATTTGTCCTCTGTCATCATTTTGAAGAGCAAGATTGTGTATTTTTTGACCTAGTGACATCAGATGGCAGATGTTTAGAGGATGCATATCTGGGACATTGCTAGGAAAACTCTTGTTAAAAAATTAAAAAGCTGGAAATCTTATGTGTGTTTTCTTATTAAGAAGGATTAGGATTTCTCAGAGAACATCATATACTATCAAGACTGGCTTCCTCTGTTTGCAAGTTGGGCTACTGTTCTGAAAACATAAAATACAAAGAGTTGAAAGATAGGGAAAGCATTCTTTTTCTATATCTAATTATAATCCTCTCATTAGTAATTCTTTGGTTTAGACCACAGTTTTGGGATCTTTCATATCACTGAAGATCAAAGAGTAATCATCTTCTAAGGCATACTGGTAGGACGAGTGGTGGGTTTTGTTTAAATGCTGTATTTTTAAATGTGTTTTCTGTTCATACACAAATCTTTTCACGAGATATGGCATTCTTATACAATAGACTTTTATTAGTTACATGTAAATTTTAATTATTTAGGTTTGAAATTCTTTTTTTTTTCCTGTTCTTGTTTTGAAACTGGCATTTGTCATTGTTTTGTTCTAGCTTGTTTCACAATAATTGATTTTGTGTTCACTTGTTAATTGGTGTAGTTGTTTCTTTATTGAAATTCATGGATTTGCTGATGTCCTGAGGAGGGTGTATTTTCACTGGTAGTCACTAATTGCACAGTGTTAAGCATTCATAAGCTTGAAACTTCTTCATAAAGCAATCAACACATTTTATTAACTTCTTGAGTCTCTGCTCTGCTCCATGAATTTATAGTATTTGTGAACCTGCTCTAAGCTGAAAACAGGTGCCATATTTGTATAATATGAAACCCTATGAAATGAAAGCATATTTTATTTTTAAAAGAGTAATAACTTGGAGACAAATTGCTGTAATTATCATTATTTACCACAGAAGCATTGGGAGCTTCAGGATCAGAAATGCATTTTGTTATGTGCAGAACAAGAGAATAAAAAACACTCAAAATACCAAAGAGCCTACAGAGTAAGGTCTAAATTGTTTCTAACCATATTAGTCATACTAGGAGCATAGAAAGAAGAAAATAAATGTTTCATGCATGCTAGCATGGCTTTCCAATGACAGTGCATGCCTTCTGACTAGGAACCCCTTCCTGGCTATTTCTTTCCAGTGTAAGCAGAAGAAACAAGGAAATAGAGATCAAAGAGAAATGTTGGATGTCTCACTTGATGACCACCAAGTGTTGACAGAAATTGTTAACGCTGTGAGATAATGTATGAAGAATTAGCACATGAAGAGTCAGTCCTTCAGGAGAGTATCTGACTAAAAGCAGTGACACATCCTTCTACTGAGCATATCCTTGTACCCAGTCCAGCAGCTCAGACCTTGCTGAGGGTCCCAACAGAAGATGAACACAATCTGCTTCTTCTCACAGGCTGAAAAATGGAAATAAAATGAGACCTAGCCTGCTACTGAGACCTCAAAGCATTTGAAGTTTCTACGGCTGTGCTGTGAAATAAATGCACAAATCAGAGATCAATCACATATGCCTTAGACTTAGTTTCCCCTCTTTTCAATTCTTTTAGTTTTCTTCATTACATCTTTGATCTTTTCCTCACAAAACCACTGTGGCTGTCTTTTATCCTTCTGTAATCCTCTTAACAAGAGAAATTTAGGCTATATTGTCTTCATATTACTGCCTGTAGCATTCCCAAATCCTTGCCCTCCGCTAGTGGGTTTTGATATTGTTCCTCATTGCTCTCTTTGTCTAAATAAAATCAGATTTTGATATACTGCTATACATATCCAGCTTCTCTTAGCAGCTTTCTTGGTGATAGATTCACAAATAACCACCACAATACATAGTTACTGCTCACCCAGAATTATCATAGGCGTATACATAATGTATCATATTTACATTATGAATATGAGAGAGTACATCTCAAAAAACCTAGCTCAGACTCCCACTTTATCACAACCCAGCCTTTCCCTTGCATGAACACCTCTTGTTAGCTCTCACAGTTGAGATGAGGATTGTTTAGCAGTACTCTAATTAGTGTGTAAGATCGTTCTTATCTGTTTCAATATTCTCATACTTTCTATAGAGAAGTACATAGATATTTTGTAACTGTCAGCCTTGTAATCAGACAAACCACATTCCCATTTCTGTGCATTCCCCAACCCATTTTTGTCTGACAAACTCCAAATCTCTTGTTTAAATCCCTCTTCAATATATTTCAAAAATTTTCTTCCTGAGAAGGAAATATCACTACTTACCCACAATTAGAAGGAAAAAGAAAAGATCAGACTAAATGTAATACTGATATAAGGTAAAGTTTTTCTAAGATTTTCTAAATAGAGATTTCTGAGGAAAAAAAAGAAACATTGTTACTGTTTTGAAACATCTTCATAGTCTTATCATAGAATCATAGAATTGTAGAATGGCCTGAGTTGAAAAGGACCACAATGATCATCTAGTTTCAACCCCCCTGCTATAAGCAGGGCAGCCAACCACTAGACCAGGCTGCCCAGAGCCACATCCAGCCTGGCCTTAAATGCCTCCAGGGATGGGGCATCCACAACCTCCCTGGGCAACATGTCCCAGTGCATCACCACCCTCTGTGTGAAAAAATTCCTCTTAATACCTAACCTAAACCTCCCCTGTCTCAGTTTAAGACCATTCCCCCTTGACCTATCACTATCCACCTTCATAAACAGCCATTCCCCTTCCTGTTTATACACTCCCTTCAAGTACTGGAAGTCTGCAATGAGGTCCCCCTGGAGCCTTCTCCAAGCTAAATAAGCCCAGTTCCTTGAACCTTTACTCATAGGAGAGGTGCTCCAGTCCTCCGATCACCTTAGTGGCCCTCCTCTGGACCCGCTCTAAGAGCTCCACGTCCTCCCTGTACTGGGGACCCCAGGCCTGGATGCAATACTCCAGATGGGACCTCACAAGAGCTGAGTAGAAGGGGACAATCACCTCCCTTTCCCTGCTGGCCACCCCTTTCTTAATGCAGCTCAGAGCACAGTTGTCCTTCCAGCCTGCAAGCGCACACTGCTGGCTCATGTCCATCATTTCATCCACCAGCATCCTCAGGGCTGCTCTCAAGGAGATCTTTCCCCAGTTTGTATAAATAACTGGGATTGCCTCGACCCAAGTGCAGCGCGCTGCACTTGGCCTTATTGAATCTCATTAAGTTTTCATGGGCCCACTTCTTCAGCCTGTCCAGGTCACTCTGGATGGCTTCCCTTCCTTCCAATGTATCAACTGCACTGCTCAGTGTGGTGTCATCTGCAGACTTGCAGGGGTGCAGTCATTGCCATCGTCTGTGTCATTGATGAAGATGTTGAAGAGCACTGGTCCCAAGACTGACCCCTGAGGCACACTGCTTGTGACTGGCCTCCACCCTGACAAAGAACCACTAATTACAACACTTTGGCTGTGTCCAGCCAGCCAATTCCTAATCCATTGAACAGTCCATCCTTCAAATCCGCACCTCTCCAATTTAGAGAGAAAAATGTGGTGAGGAACCATGTCAAAGGCGTTGAAAGCCTTTGATCACCCAGTCTTCATATTGTCTCAATTAAATAAGAAACTACTGGTATTGAGATTGTCATTCTTTATTACATGCACTGAAAGATCCAATGGAAAAATCTCAGTAATTTATACCCTTCCATCCAATTAGAAGGTCTATGTTCAAAATTCTTTTTTTAAACAATATTTCCAGTCTGGGTAATACTAAGATGATACATATCTGGACAGTGTTGGAACTGGGATATGAAAATGTAGCTGTCTTTCTTGTGAACTAACGCTGATTCATCTGAGCATTGCTAAAAGAATAATGAAGAAACAATGCTCCTGCAGGTTATTTTTTTTTCCTTTGGACACTGACAAGTAATCTGACTTCTGTGGTCATTATGTTTTTCATGATAACTTTCTGAAGAGTGGTACTTCATACAAGTGCCTATACTGGTTTTAGTTGATTTCTATTTGTGTTTTTGAAAAATACTCGTCTGCATTCAGAAATAGCTACTATCTTCCAGTCCAATTCAGTTTTGTGCATGGAAAATTCACTTCTTACTCTTTATTCATCATGCAAGATTATTGTGAAGCTTAATTAGTGAATATGCATGAGGCACATGTAGTTCCTTGGGCAAAAAATGTTCTCTATCATACCTTCATAGACAGTAATACCTTTAAAAGCAGCTAATTTGTACAGCTAAAGCATTTATCTACTTATACTTCATGCTATTTCATAGGCTGCTTAAATCAGAAAACTCAATGCTTCAGTTAGAAAATGAATGCAACAGAGATTTCAGCCATACATGTATGACCTAACCCTATATGATCATAGAATCATAGAATCATGGAATGATTTGGGTTGGAAGGAACCTTTAATATCATTTAGTTCCAGCTCCCCTGCTTTAGGCAGGGACACCTCCCTCTAAACCAGGTTCCTCAAAGTCCCATCCAGCCTGGCCTTGAATGCTTCCAGGTAGGGGGCATCCACAACCTCACTGGGCAACCTGTTCCAGTGTCTCACCACCTTCACAGTAAAGAATTTCTTCCTAATATCCTAGTCTAAATATTCCCTTTTCCAGTTTAAAACAATTCCTCCTTGTGCTGTTGTACATGTCCTTATAAAAAGTCCCTCCCCAGCTCTCTTGTAAGATGTCGTTTTTCATACAAATACACAACTAATCTCACAAAAACAGCTATTTATCCTCCTATCATTTCAGTTCTACAAGGCTGATGAATTTTGGCAGCATTTGTTTTTAAATGGTTTTTAGACTTTCAGTAAGACTAAATTTAGCTCAGTAACAGAAGAACTGGTGAAGAAAAAACAATCCCCTTCACTTTAAGAGCTACATGAAAATGATAGAAAATCTCTTGATAGATCAGTCATTTTTATTTTGTGAAAATAATGAAGGGACAAAGATTTGTATTATTTTTCTAAAATAAATGTTAAGTCAGGGAATAGATAGAAGAGTGGGTGAGGAGGGGGAGGAAGGAAAGGGAGAGAAACAAAAAGCTAAGACATTTTCTAAAAAGAATGAAAAAAAAAAAAAAACCCCAAAACCTACATAATGTACACTGATCAGAAAAACAGAGCTCCTAATAAGTGAATTGTAACATCTTCTACCCCCAGCTTCTTATTTTCTGTCTTTCCTTGGATCAGGAACTTCTCTTCAGTAAGTGCAGCATATTTCTTAAATTAGGCAGTTTTTCTTGTTCTGTCTTATCTCAAATTTAGCACTGTGCAAGTTCCAAATGCAGCTACAGACACTGTTTATCTGTAAAAGGAGCACTAAGCAGTGTCTGAAAAGTTACTTCCCCTCATGTACCTTAATGTTTAATGTGACTTAGCAATTCTAAAGTAAGATAAAACTGTCATGTTACGAACCACAGACTGTTTACATGTCTCCACAAACTACCAAATTTCCATGATCTCCAGATTGCAGGGTCACAGGTGGAACATGAAACACACTACAGGTAAAATGACCATCTAATATTTTATTTCAAACACTACAATAAGAAATTCTGCTGGTCCAATAAAAACGCTCCTGTGCACATTCAACAACACAATCCTCAACGGGCAATCAAGTAAAATCCTACCAATTGTCTCCTACCAAACCCTCTCAATCTCTAGGAAAATATTTTAATCAGTTTCTGATGATGGGGTGTGGAAATGGGTGGGCAAAAATGTTTGAGCATGATCTATTTTTTAATTTCTATTTAAATGATTCTATATCCCCACTAATTCCCCCAGACAGCTAAAAATCAATGAGCCAGGAACTCCACAGCCCATTGGCAAGTGCCCATCATTCTTCAGAACTTCAGAACAAGCAAGGTGATTAATCCGTTCAAATGTACTGCAAGGGAAATATCGGAGGTGGCAGATGCTTTCCTCAATTGTGATTTACATTGAGAAGAAAATTAAAACTTTCACTGTAACAATAGCTGACTGCTCCACTACATCCAGTGTCATATCTGCCTTTTTTTTCTTGTGGAGAATGTGACTGTAAATGCTTCCAGCTTTCATGACATGAAGAGGTGAGAGGCCTGGGGTTTTGTTTTGTTTTTCTCTTGTTGTTTTATTCCTTTATTTTTTTTTTAATTATTAATGACAATCATTTACTTGTTTTGGGTTATGATTTTTGGGGTGTGGAACCACTAGGGAATTACTGCTTTAGAAACTGATTAATCTGTAGTCATTAAAACACTTCACAGGCACTGCAGCAAAACTGTCAGTATCTCTTCATTAGCTCTAAGATAGGAGCTTTATATAAGTACATCTAAACCTCAGCTGTAACATCCTCCTCAGGGTATATTAACAAGTGCAGGATTTCACAACATTTCAGGACTAATTTCCTGCTTATTCAGATACTTTTTCATCACAGGGAATTTACACAACTACAGACATCTGTCTTAATAACACTCAGCACGTTAATATGGGTCTTGAGGACATTAGGTGATTGAAACTGTAGCTAGTCAATTCTCCCCATCATTTTGAAATCATCAAAAGTGAATCCTTCATGGCTTTGGAAGATTTACTAAGTTGATTTAGTTTTATTCTGTAAATTATTTTTTCTCAAAATCATGAGCTGTGTGTAAGATCTGTAATGTGTACAGTGACAGTTCAAGGAGGACAACTTATTACATGAAGCTATCTGCATTTATGATACTGAAACTTGTGAACTTACACTTCCACGACTATAAATCTCTCAAAGTCACTCATGGCATTCATTAGCAAATGATCAGCATAGGACGTACATAGGTAAAAACATATCTCACCTGACCTTTTCCCATGCTTTCATAATCTGCCCAATCTTAGCAAGTTATAAAACCAAATTATTTCTAAGCATTACCAGTACATATTTTTCACAAACTCGTTATATTGCCAGTGGATTCTCAAGCATTTGTTAAAGTAGGCTGCAAAGCAATTAAAGCAATCACATCATGGGTTATCTGCAGTCCCAGTAAAAGTTTCTGAGGTGAAATCTGTACTAAGGTGAAATGACAATATGCTTGACTTGTGCTCTTTAGAAATTTCCTTATAGCTACTGTTGGAAACAAGATACCATATGACAGACAAGTATAGGAGACAAGTCATTTTGTGGCTGTCGAATGACTCTTATGCACTACTGATGTAAGTATCTGTAGGTGATGGTTTTGTGTCTCTATAGATAAATATATACTGATTATGTTTTAGTTATACTAAACATGTTCTGCTTCCCACCATACTAACTGCTTACAAGGGAAAAATATGGGAAAGCTTTAGTACACATTAGCTGGTAATATAGGAAAGACTGAACGCTGATTTGGGGAGAGGGCTTTTCAGATGTCTTGGAATCACAACTGAATTTCTTCATTTTTTAATGCCTGTGACCAAATGGCCAAAGAAATGCTTCCACAACTGTTTTGTGCTGCTGGCTTTTTCTTCACTGAAATTAAAATAAGCAGAAAGATAAAAGCAAAACAAAATGAACAAACAAAACAGACAATCGACTGTTGGCATCAGAGATATGCCACAGATAGACCTGGTGAACTTAGTGGGTTTTCTGACAAAATGTTGGTTGAAGAATTGAAGATAACAAATTCTATACACCTGAGTGACACGCCTCAGCTCTGCAATTTGTTTTTTCTTTTATTTGCAGTTTTACAATGTCTGGGAAAATTGTGGTAGCTAGTTCTGAAGACCTGGACTTCACGCTTTTGTAAATATATGGAATTATCTATGTTAAGCTTCGGGTAAAAGGGAAAATAGAGAAAAAGTATCATGTGATTGATCTGACTATAATATTCTGCTCTTATCATCATAACACATGTAAGACATTTACAGAAGCTCCTTTTATTAATTTAGCAGAACGTATGACATACCTGCTGCTTCTTGTATTTTATGTACAGTGACTGCCATTCCTTACAAAAGTTGAAGACCAAATGGCATCCTTAACAAAGATTTGTTCTCAAAAGCCAAAAATCAGACCTCTGTTAGAAACTTTCTGAAGTACCTGGAAGAATAATTAAGTTGGCATAGAAAACACAACATAATCAAACAGAAACAAAAGTTTACTTTGAAAACCTTAATAAATTCTTGTAAATACTTTGCAGAACTCAGAAAACTGCAAGTGTGGAACAAGTATTTCTCTCTCCCTTTTTTTTTTTTTTTTTTAAGGAATAATGAAATGAAAAATGAAAAAATAATGTGGAAGAAAATGCAAAATTCCCTAATCCTTTCTTTCTAATAATTGTTGCCTCTCACTTATAATTAGCTGCATAAACAATTATATTTCCATGTGTTCTTTTTTTATGTTTACTGAAATTACTTTTTTTCTTTTTAAACTCATCAGGCATGAGGAAAGGCTATTAGCAGTTAGATGAACACAGTTGTTTTGCTGCTTAACTAACTTTCACCATAATTTCTGTTTTAACTGTTGATGAAACTTGTTGGTAGGTGAGTTGCTGCTGCAGAAACATTCAAATGAAAGATGTCTGTTTGAACAGACTGTCCTCAGAGGAGAGACAAAGGACTTCACACCCACCTTTTCTATATGCACTCACACTGGTAAGGAGTAGTAACTTTGGGAAAACTCAATACATACCTAACCTTAGTTTCTAAAGAGGAATAATGTGATTTATGAAGAAGAATGAACTTACACCTCCATGAGGGTAAAGACAAATCCAGGAAAGATTGTGACCTCTGATTTAAAATGTATTCCTTGGTCTTCTAATGTACAGTTCCTTAGAACTGCTGCTGTCCAGGGTAGATAGCCAAGTCACACTTTGTCCTATAGTATTTTTATATACAAGTGTGCTGTTCTTCTTTTTCTGACACTGAAAATGGGAATTGAGTTTGATGTATTCTCAGTTCAGTCATCACATAACATGTCCATGAATCTCTGAATATCTTATCCAGACTTACTTGTTTATGCAGATTCGGATTATGTATTAACACTCAGTTTGTTTTTTATTGGGTACTTTCCATCCTTTTATATAAATGGTTATCTGTTGCTCCTTTGGATGACATTATTATGAAGGAAATGATTTTCTAAATAAAAGTGGATTGCCCTCCTTAAAAAAACAACCAACCAACAATACACACACACACACAAAATAATAATAAAAGAATTGAGCCATAAGGATTATTTTCAAATTAAGTATACAATTGCTGGAATGACTTTTAATTTCTGAAACAACTATTAATATCAAGAAACTTTCTTAAACACAAATAGTAGCACTGAAGCTATTGTATTCATTAGTTTATATTAACTTAAAGAGGATATGGAGCTTTTCTCATGAAATGCTATATCAAGACCATGGATAAATGTGCTGTCTTGATTTTGTAGAGCTTGACGAAAAGAAAAATTAAATAGGAAATAGGAAAATTAAAATAGGTAGGCAGCAAATCTACACTGAGTTCAAACAGACAAACAAGAAAAACAACAAAAACAACAACAAAAAATGAAAAATGAGGAGAGAAACCAAGAAAAGGTTATCTAGGTTATTTATTATGGTATTTTTTATGGTTCTACTTCATTGTAAGCTTCTGAAATAGGTATCAGCAGTTCCCGATGGCCTTTTACCTAGCCATTATCAGTTGGCCATTTCCAAATCATTTGGGTCCCAAGACAGGATCTGAAAGATGAGAGGTTAATGGCTTTATGCACTAATTCAAGGAGTGCACTCTATTTGTAAAAGTGCTAAGACTCCTGTGGCAGAAACTGTCAAGTGAATAGTTTGGGTTACTATCACCAATGGAGTGGAAATGTCAAAGAGCAACTCATTAGATTCAGAGAACAAATAGGTAGGGAGACTCAGAGCTTTGAAAAGCATGAAACAATTGGATGAACTGGATGTGATGGAAAAAAAGAGAAGTCAGCTAAAGGATGTAAGGAAGAGTAATACAGTGAAAAGGAAGATGACCTTGCACATAACAAAGAGTAAACAGAGATTGTACACCATCATTCTCCTTGTGTTAGTGTAATTAACTTTGATTCTGAAATGGTCTTCAAAAAGTTTTCATATGCTTAGATTTGAGGAATCATAGAAATTCCAGGAGTCCAGCGAAGGGCCACAAAGATGATTAAGGGCCTGGAGCATCTCCCATATGAGGAATGGCTGAGTAACCTGGGACTGTTCAGCCTAGGGAAAAGAAGACTGAGAGGGGATCTGATAAATGTTTATAAATATCTAAAGGGAGATAGGCTGCAAATGGATTAGACCAGCCTCTTCCAGTGGTGTGTAGTGATAGAACAAGGAGCAATGGCCTAAAACTTGAAGATTGGAAGTTCTGTACTAACGTGGAAAAAAAAAACTTTATAAGGGTGATGGGCACTGGAACCGACTGCCCAGAGAGGTTGTAGAGTCTCCTTCTATGGAGATATTCAAGACCTGGCTGGATGCCTACCTGTACGATTTATTTTAGGGCACCTGCTTTAGAAAGGGTTTGGATTCCATGATTTCTTGAGGTCCCTTCCCTGCCATTCTGTAATTCTGTGAAATACTGGCTAGAAGAGCACTTTAATGGAAAACTAGGGACCCTCCCATTTAGACAGGACTACATTCAATAACAAACCAGGTCAGATGTTGTTTTGTCTGATGAAGTCCTGAAGCGACCTCAGTAGGCAACCTATTCCTCTGCTGCCCTTACTGCATAACAAAGATATTTTTTTTCCTAATCCCAAGCTATGATTTAGAATCATACTCTTTATTTTTTTCATGTGTCACTAAAGAAAATTTCTTGGCTCCAGTTGGTCTTAGGCTTTTATGTTTTCTTCCCAAATTGCCTAAGATATACTGTTGCACTCTTCTTTCACTGCCTGCTCTTGATTCTATTTCCTTATATTCTCTCCTTATTTTTCTGACAGAATGTCTTGTGTTTCTGTAGAATACAATACATTGTTTCCAAGTTCAAATAATATTTTATTTTCAATACAATAATCGTTCCAGCCATTTCTTCTCCTTTTCATAGTATTCCAGGGGAATCTGCCCAGCAAGTTACTGAAATCTGTGGTCCTGAAGTCCAGAGCCTTAACTCTTCAGCTTAATTTTTCAATCTCAGAAACAGGGATGCAGCTTCTTCTCCTATCATCTGGTGCAGGGCAGTCAAAGCAAACTTTACACTACATGGTAGAAAATTTGGATTCCCACTTTTGAGCTTGAACAGTAGCAAATAAAGATCAAGACTGTAAGTTCCACTTTCTTTCTTTATTTTTATTTTTATTTTTAATTATCTCCCCCATCCCACTGGGAAGGAGAGGGAATGAATGAATGACTATGTGGTGCTTAGCTATCTCCTACGTTAAACCACAACACACACTAAGAGCTGCACTCAGGAGAACCAGCATGTTAGTGCTGACAGTCCCAATAATGGGAAATGAATCCTCCAATGTGACTTCAACATCTAAAATTTGATGTTTTATTCAGAATAAACTGTTTCACAGGGATTCAGTCCTGTTCCTTATCTGGCGTCAAACTAAAATTTCAATTAATTATTATTTGATGGGTAGACACCACAAGATTTTCATGAGCATCCTTAAACATATTGATGAATTGTTCTAATATTTGAAACCCAAAAGCTCTTATCTAAGTTTTTACACTTAGTTTGATATCATCTAAGGGGCAAAGGAGTTGATTTGTTTATAAGCCAAACCAACTTTTTAAAGACATTTCACTGAATGCTGTAAACAGACGTAAGGATCATTATGCAGTATAGTAAATTTCCTTATAAACCATTGCGGGAAACTACCTAAAGAGATTAGTGCATATTGCAGACTAATTACTTTACATTTAGATTTTCTTAAATTAAATCTGTCTTTGAAACATATTCTTATGAAAATACTTTCAAATATGAAAATATTTATTAAGTTAAACAAATTTGAAGTATTCCAAAATAAGAGCCTTTATTCTCAACTACATTAGGGCCACTTAATGTTGTTCTGGAATGAAGTACATTTACAATCATTTCAAATGCTATGATTCTATGAAAGTTTCTTTGCACCTTTAAAGACGCATTAAAAGAGCTTATTGTAAATGAGAATTCAGCCATAATCTTTGGGATTAATCATTTATAAATAGGAATAATTAACAGAAACACACCTTCGCTTTATTCTTGTCAGTCCATTCATTCTTATTTAAGGACTTGCTCCTTTTCATCTTAGTTACTTGAATATGCATTTCCATGTGAACATCCTTTTCAAATCAGAATTGTTATGTAATTATTTTCTTAAGAAGTAAAGAGAAATTTCCATTTGGCCATTTAATTTTATCAATAATCTGTGAGAAGAGCAGTGTTTTCTCTGTTTTCAGAAAGCACTTCTCTTTGAAACCTGAAAGAAAAAAATCAGCTCCTCTCCAGTTAAAACTATTAGGTTTGTCTAAAGGCTTTCAAGCAATTTGGAACTCCTCCAGTAAGTCTTAGTAAATCTCAAGGCTCTCCTAGAGCACCACTTGGGAAGGCATATACAGCATACTCCTGAAAGTCTGCAATGAATTTGATTAAATAATTTTCACTGATTTTAACGTGAGAAAGATTTAGATCTCGTGATACAGATTCCTGTGCACATCAGGAATCTTCTTGTTCTCAGGTCTCTTTACAGTCAATAGAGAGACAGATATTCCAGTAAGTTGATGTATATTAAAGGAGCTTATTTTTGAACTGCTTTTTTGTCTCCATTGACTACCTGAAGACCTTAAATACAAGGAAATAATCGCTTTCTCCGATATCCGATCATTATTCTGAATGTCAGGGTCAAACATCTGTAATTATTGATCTAAGTATAGCCAAAGTACAAAGTCATCTTTCCTGAAATTACATTTTTTCATGTGATAATTACAAAATAGTGAAAGACATACATTAATTGGTAGTTATATAAACACTCATAACAATGGCCCAAGACTCAATAGAACTGAAAAATGGTATTAGTTTCAGCAAAATGTATTGTATGCATTCTTTGTATTGTATGTATGCAATGTATTGTATACATTGTATATCCTTTTTTTTTTTTTTTTCCCCCTACTCAAAGATGATGATAAGGTGATAAATATATCATTGTGATGGATACATTGGCTGTCCAATAAAAAAGACTGAGTCCCCTAATCAAAGCAGTCCCTGTCCAAAGGTTTTCTATAGTAGGGATTTACATGGGAAGAGGAAGACTTGTAGACAAATCTTTGGAACATAAGCTATCATAAGACTCTCACTCTATTCTAAACAATTCCATGAATGTGAAGGCCTGCTGGAGAAAAAATAGCCACATAAAATAGGAGAAGTTAGGCAGTGAATAGGCATGTCAGTTATATCTTTTCCCTCACAAATAGATTTTCAGATGCTGTAAATAATAAAGGGTAATAAGTTTCCTTAGCCATCACTTTGTCATACTTTTTTTTTTAGGAGAACAAAAGGATGAATGTGTTTTGTTTGTATGACTTTCCATCTGAGGCAATAATATTATAGTACAACTGGCTTTGGTAAGTAAAAAATGTTCATCACTAGAAAATAGCTCAGCATGATATGTCTGCCCAAATAAATATAAGGGCCTATTTTTAACAAGAGAAAAAATAGAGTAGGTGAAAATTCATGTTGTTCCATCTCTGAAGTCAGTACTGGTTGACTTAATGTTTATTGGAATATAGACCATGCACAGACAAGAATCTAGCATACTTGTAAATTCCTCTTCTCTAAACTATGAAAATCTCTATAGCAAAAGTGTATCTGTCTCCAACTGGTCACACAGAAGTGATTCAATCCTACTGTCAGCACTTTAGAAGTGTCTTAAACCTATACACTGAATCATGATTGCAGTAGGGAAGACTTATTTTCAGATATAGAGATCCACTGAATTTTATTTGAGGCTCATGAAACCACAATTTAGGATACTGACATAATTATAAACAGGAAGGACTGCAGTGCAACAAAGAGATCTGATCATTCATTATTTTTGGTGTATGCTTATGTAACTGTGGGATTTCTTTGGAAACATTTTGGCTGATAGCGGAAAGTGATTTTATTTAATTTTTTTTTTAATAAAGACATATTTTTGCCATAAGCATCTTCATAAGGGAGATTAAAGGATCAATGAATATACTAGTTTCAAAGCAAATACTGCAAAGGCTCTGATTCCAGTCCTTCAATTTGTCCCTTTTGGTATTCTCCATTCTATAACAAACTCGTCCAGCCAAAATTTAAATTAATGAAAATGAAAGGTAATGTGGAAATACTTTAACAACAGTGGAGTCAGAAAGCACAGCCATGACACAATGTGCAATTACTCTAAAGCAATGAAGAGTCCTCCTGTTGTCCCCCTGCTCTAACATAAAAGAAGTCAGTAAGCTGTGGAAAACACTGTGCAGAAGATTAAAATCACTATGTGTTCAACAACATTATTACATATAAAGGCTATTTCATCTAAGAACCTAATAAAAGCTGACACCACAGGTTAGTCAGGGTGTTGAAAGTGACTTGTTTTATGTTTGATGACAGTAGAGGGAATGCTAATAGAAGCTTAGATTGTGACACTGTATAATCATTAAATGTAGACTTAATTTGGTTGGTAATTAACCCTGGAATATTATGTTGTGAGTAACCTAAGAAAAAAAAGGAACTTGCAAAATGGCCGAAACGTGGATACAAAGGCATGCAGTATAAAAATACAGATGAATATATGAATAAAGACACAGTTGACCAGTTTTACCACTTAAAAATCTCTGCCTCTGCTTTCTTACCCAATATGAGCTGAAAAAGTAAGTTGCTGAAGTCTGCTATGGAGCCATTATCATCTGTTCAGTTTATTCCATTGCCAATTTTCCCTAATTATTGGAAACTTTTTTTATGCATAATGGCTACTGAAATGTAGCTCATTAAGTTGAATCTCTAGCTCAAGAAAGATTTTGATACGCTACATTATCTTATAGACCTGCATTTTCAAGCACTCCATCATCCATTAACTTCAAATCCATCTTTGCACAACATTTCTCAAAAATATATTTTGTATTTATTTATTTTTACCAGAGAAAGGAACGGAAAGCCAGATTTCCTTGCTGAAAGCTAACATAATTAGTATAAAATTACAGATGTCATCTGAATTGCCAGCAGCTAAGTAATAAATATGGACAAGCATTGTTTCTGGAGGGCCAAGTGACACAACTGGAGGCTGTAGTTTACTTGGAACCCCAAGAACCCCAAGAATCTTCCTGCCTACAGGTCTCACTGAAACCCACTGCATTCCCCGTCAGTCTCATTTGTCATTTTTTTTTCCTCTTTCTTAATTTTGTGCTCATAAGGGGAACAAATAAGCTTTTTTTTTTTTTTTCTTTTTCTTTTTTTGGTGTAACTTGTTTTAAACCACCACTATCCTCAACACACAAACACACACAGCACAAAAGTAAACACAAATACTGAGGTAACAGTTCTAATTTTTTTAGATGTCGTGACTGTCTGGATAGCTCCATACTTCCTTATCAGGCAAAATTCATGACAGACACAGGTTTAAAGTGCAGCCTGATCTTTCAGATTGACATCTAATGTAGCTTTCCTATTTCAAGCATCTTTGTCATACTGTACAATAACATTATAAAAGAGCAAGAAGTACAAATTTCAAAATCAACTTTGTATTGAAAGATCCATTGCTAAAATTGAGTTAATACTTGCTTATTTCACTGTACATTTCTGCAGTTTAAACATGTAAATGCTTTGAGATTTTATACACACAAATAAACTCCCTAAAAGTGAGAGAGTTTTTGAGATTTTTTTAATAACATGTGAGATATTGCCAAAAAAGCTCTCATCATATTGTTATTTTCACAGAGCACTATATGTGGTGGAGAAAAGTCATCTTGTGTTCTAGTTCCAGTATCTCAGGGAAACCATCTTTCTGAATCAAGAGCATAAGATATAGGGAAAACACCAAGCTACAAAGTTAAAGAACCTTCATGAGGACTGTGTCTCCTTTATTTTATTCATCAGACAGAATTTCTACTCCATTCTAGCAGGGAGAACTTTCCAAAGTAGTTTACTGACTGCCCATCATCACACCCATACTTCTCATCAACTGAGTATGTCCCTGCTGCTTCTAAGGACTCTCTACAGCTTTGCTAGGGACAAGGATTCGATTCCAGGTCAAATAATTCTTTTTTCTTTTTTCTTTTTCTTTTTTCCCCCATTAATAGATATTACATATGCATGCCTTGATATAAAATTTGAGCTTGTGAACTCCCTCATATCTTTGCTGCAGACAACACTGACACTGTAATAAAAGTTATTCTCAGAGTGTTTTCCACCTGATCTGAAACACAAAGTAATAGTGAACTTGTGAGATGCCTGGGCACACAGTGCACACAAGAATGCCAGCTCAGTGTTGAAGAGCCATGGGATTTGGAAAAGATTTGGAGAACCATTTGAACTTTCTAAGCTTCATCCAAAACAAACTGAACTGCCTGGTCATTTAGCTGTGCACAACGCTAATCATCACTCATAGTAAAAACTCTGGAATCAAAAGCTGGCTGACAATTTTGTCGATAATATGTGTGGCAGAGTGCAATTCAGTTTGCTCTTTAGCAGTTATATTGGCTGTGCTGAACTGACAGTAATAACAACTTCTTTTTGTCAGTAAACTAAGCAGATATGATTAGGACAACACATGGGGTAAATTTTTATAGAGATTCATAGGGTTTTAGCCATGCTTTTGTCATTAAAGTCAATAGAAACTGGGCAGCTGAAACCCCAGGTAACTCTTCGACAATTTATACCACAGGGAGAAGATAAGTGAAGTAATAAAATGCTATTTTTTCCTTTGAAACTTAACAGTCATAAAATTTGCTAGACTGACAGCTTTGCAAAACATAAGTTCTTTGCTGTATTTATCCACACGACAGGTACAGCATAAGTAACAACAATATGGATTTCTTTCTGCTGTTGTACAAATGCGTTGTATACTTTTCAATGGTAGTCATTATCGCCATCATGATCTGGGGCACTATTTGTAAAATGTATGAGTTTACTCTTCTTTCCTACTCATTGTCAGTACACATTCCTACACCTAGATCTTCTGGCAATGAACAGGATTTGTTTTTGTTTTTACACGCAGTCATGTGATCCTGTTATACAACCTTATGCAAACAATTCATCTATTACCACATTAATAGCCTCACCAAAGTCAGTTGCAACATCAACTGTTTATTTTTATGGTCTGAATATGCATCCTTCTTAGAAGGTGAAATTTCCTACACTGAATAATTGAGCACACAAAGGGTTAAAGAAATTATTATTATAGTTGCTATCAATAAGCAGCAATTACCTCCAGGCTATGCCTTTTTCTATCCTTCTCCAGTTGCTTTGTTCTTTTCCTCCTTATGTATCTACCCTATCAAAAGAAAGAGATTTAGAATGTGCAACATGCCTATAGGGAATAAATAAATAAATAAATAAAATGGAAATAATGTAATGTGGACATTTAATTTCTGTTATCTTTTGCATACTGTCCACCAAAGCTCCTATGCGTGCCTACCTGTCTGCTACTTTCTTTAGTGGAAATGCTCCTACAAAAACAAAGGTGAGCTTTAATTTTTCAGTATGCTCTGAAACAGGGAGAACGTGCAACTGATTAGGAAAAAAAAAAAAAAAAAAGTCCCAGATCATCGAAGTGTCTTGTGACATTAGCTTAATGCATCAATTAATCAATTGCAAAAGACCTCCAAAGAGAATAGTTTTCCCTACATTACAATTAGTGTAGGCAATGGTATACAGATGCATGGTATGAAAGTATGGAGAGATAATACTACTCACACAGTGAAGCTTAGTTTAACGAAATTGGTAAATTCCTTTCATGGAATTATCTATTTGAAACCTTTACCAAAAACAAACAAACAAATAAATAGAGAACTGCAATTCCAAAAACCTGGTTTTCAGTGCTTATTTCATATGCCTTACCCACCTCATTGAATATGCAACTGGATGTAAACCACTACAAAAATGTGAATCTCTCGACTCTAGAGCACTATTTTTTTTTCTGTCCTCCAACAGTGAAAATATAAATAAAAATCACATTCCCTCCAACCCAAACAATTCTATGATTCTATGATTTTATGAGGTTTCCTCCCAACGCAAGTTATTCTGTGATTCTATGATTCCCTATGAGACTGCATTTTATTGATGAGTAGTATGATCCTCATAATAAGAAAGTTACATTTTCACATTGTTACCCAACCTTTCTGTCATTCACAATGCAGCTGTTGAGGGTTTGGGGCTTCAATTTTCGATGCTGAATCTCTGCTTCGGAGTGAATTCTTTTCATTTTGGAAGGAAGAACTTTTATTTATTTATTTAAGGGTGGATAGGTTCTATAAAGGAAATAAATCATCTTTAAAATAACAGCAAAAACAAAAAAACAGTTCTATAACTAAAATGGTTGGAATTTTAAAGATTTCCATGAAGAGAGTTTTCATTAATGCCCATCAACACAAGTGAAAATTGTTTTGAATAAATCATAATTTTTCTAAAAATTACCTTATGCTAACAATATAACTCGAGGATTTTATCCAGCAGTTCTGATGAAGGTAAGATTTGTATCATCAGAATGAAAGATATGTAAGAGTCATTCCTTATACAAATCTATGGCTAAGCCACAGCCACACTTAGTAATTGTTCCTAAATTATCTACATTTTATCAACAAGTTTGAGAGAAATGCAGGAAGTTAAATACTCAGCTAATCGAAACACTGTAGAACTGGTGGAATATTACAAACCCAGAGAAGTCTGTGTCGGGTTTAAAATGCAGTTCTTTCAAATACTTCTAAAAATAGCCTTTTCCTCACAGAAGAAAATATTTTTTCGAGACTTATCGGAGTAAATTATCTGACAGTATTTCCTGAAAGTAAGTTCAGTGATTTTTCACACCTACTTGCACACTAAGATAATGTGTGGACACCATGTAGGTGGTAGAGACATTTTTTGAGAGATTTCATTTCTCTACCAGAAGAGTTAGGTGGAGGTGGTATGGAACAGTGTTTTTGTAATGTGAAATTGTGGAAAAGGAATTATTAATAACCCAAATCCAGTTGGGGTTGAAGAGGGAGCCAAGAACTACTTAAGAGCTTCTTGTGCTACCATGCTGCTGCCAAGGAACTTATATGGCATGTTAGTCTGGTAAAAATGCTTTTCATGCAGACATTATTCAAAACTCCCAAGCTGGCACATAATATCACCCTTTGACTTCCTGAAAAAAATACTGGAGAATGTTGGACACTGAAAGAATAGTGAGCTGCAGTCTCAAAAGTTATCATGTCCATTGAGAGGGAATGTTTTGGTATTAACCTGTTCTCATACCTTTGCTTGGGTTTCCTTAAAGTCTGTTCAAATTCAAGTTATTTCCTTCAGCACTACTTCCTTGTTGAGATGCTATAAGGAAGTCATGTTGATACTTTGCCCTATGTATGTATGAGCTTAGAATTTGTATGATTCTTCTGTTTTGTTTTTTTTTTTTGTTTTTGTTTTTTTTTTTTGTTTGTTTTTGGTTTTTTTTTTGTTTAACAGTAAACTCAGAAGGGCTTAACAAGATGATTTCACCAAGAAAATGAATATGCAGATTGGATGTTTTATTTGCAGTTAGATCAGTAATATTTTTGATGAGGTCTTCGTTCAATATCACATTGCAATAATTTGAAAGATCATTAGAAAAATATTCCAGATCATTTCAGGTTTCTTCAGTTTTTCTTCCTTTTATTATTTCAATTCTTCCAATCTTAATTGTTGTGTACAATTCAACACTACTAAATAACCCAGTAAATATCTTTAGTTTCACACAAATACATCACATGTACTGTTCTTTTAACTGTGGGGTGGTTTTTTTGTGTGTTTTTTTTGTTTGTTTTTGTTTGTTTGTTTTTTGTTTTAACAAATGTATATGAAATATATTTAACTGTGTTCTCCCACTTGGATCTCTACCTAGTATTTGTACTAAATAAATGTAATACATCCAGTACTTTTGATCAGAGCACATATTTGGTTTTCTCTACAAAAAGTATAATGCATAAAGAGACATGCAGAATATATGGAAATTCTGTAAGTCTTACTGTCACCACTGGCTCCAAGGTGACCTAAAAACAGCCTTTCAGTATCTAAAGGGGAGCTATAAGAAGGCAGGGAACAAACTCTTTAGCAGGGATTCCATCCCTGGAGACACTTAAGGTCAGGCTAGACCAGACTGAGCAATTTTATCTAGTTGTAGATGTTTCTGTTCATTGTTGGTGAGCTGGACTAGATGACATTTAAAGATCCCTTCAAACTTTCAAGATTCTATGATTCTATGTATTGTAACTGTGTTTGTCTCCCATAGGCAAGTAGCTCACCTATAATTAGAGACAGGCACTAATTACGCATGCGCACACACTCTTTAGGAATAATACTTATCTTCCAGCCGCATCTGAGCATCTGACCTCAGGTGTTTTATGTAGAGGTCTTCCTATACAAGAATGTATCAAATGAAGGTATAGAATTTCCTTGTAGGAAAGACGATATGAAGTTGAGAAGCTTGAATTTCACAATACTATTAAAGTACTAGAACAGAAGAAACTTTAGAAATAAATCCACTTTCCTTGTCAACCTGAAAAGATCTCTAAAACCTACTACTCACTTGCAAAACTGAGGAAGTGAAGATTGATTCTATTACACTCAAGATCACGAGGAGGGAAGATATGTGGTACAGAATGGAGAGAAAAAGCATAAATCAACAACTGATGCTTTTCAAGTGACAGCAGGAGAAATGGAAAATACTTGCAAGGTAAATGGGACATTGATTAAGACAATTTCTATTTTGTACACAGTGAAGCCTCAAAAAATCAAAATCAAAGGAAAGGATTTGAGTCTATAAAAAATTCTTCCTTGGGTTCAGAAGAGATAAAAGGCATGCAATTATACTTCCCCAGTTTTTTTCTAAAACTTTGCAGGGAAGGTTATGATTACAGTTCTGCATTACTGGAAACAAAAGGAAGCAAACAAGTAAACCACAATCTGAACAATATCAAATACAACAATTTCAGAAAATTGGATATTAAATAATGACTCATAGATTTCTACTGAAATTAGCATTGAAACTTATACAGATTTCCTCACTCGCTCGAACAGCAGCCCGCGTTGGAGAAGATATTCATTTACACTAGAAACAATGGAGTTTTTTCACTGAATAAATGATATAGATTATAATTTTTATTTAACATTAATTATTGTAATACAAGTGAGTGTGTAACACAGGTTTTTTTGGACTACTACAAACTATTTCCAAGATATTGGATTTAGTAGTGAAAAATTTTTAAAATAAACACTGTTAAGAAGGTAAAAAAGTATTTCATAGTCATTCCATGTCCCTCACATTCAAACAAACCATTTTGTGTCTTACCAAAGCAGTGTGGAAGGATATCTTTCCTAAGCCAATTTTGTTTTTTATTTAAGTGAAATAAAATATCTTCTTTTTTTCTTTTTTTTTTTTTTCCTTTTTACAGCTTGAAGCTATCAATGACGTAAGAGTACAGCGGAGTATTTAACTGTGCTTAAGGTACAATAATGGCTAAGTTGCTTTTCAAAAGATTATATTAAAAAATTGTTATCAAAAAACTGAACTTTGATACCATGGACGTTTCAACAGATGGTGATTTGTACTGCAGCTCTTTCTAGCAGACTTTTTGAAATAATGTGATGAAATGTCATATATTTTTGACATGTTTTCATTAGAGAACTATTTCGCACCTGATGCTGTTTGTCTCTTCAGACAGTTTTGATGATTTGATGGCAATACTGAATGCAGGTTTTATTTTATTTCTTTTGTTATCTTGATTTTTTTTCCTTTTTAGTCTAGTACAACAAGTTTATTTGTATTTTAACCCCTTCTTCTCAATTTCAATTGTTATGACAAGCTTTGATGACCATACTGCAGTTAAATGTTGTATTGAGATGAGATTTGCATAAGTGTAAGCATGGTGTGTCATTCAACCTAAAACTTCCTAGTACCACCTACATGGTGTATAACAGACAGAAGCCCTTCATTAGATGACTGGTTGTCACAGGGTTATCTAGATCAATCTATGTCTGTGACAGGGGGGCAGCAGGCCTGTGGGCCCCCCCAGCCCCAAAAATGGGAACGGAAAAGGGAAAGGGGTAGGGAGATGGGAGCTGGGCTTAAGCAAACAAACAGAGCAGCGGCAACGATCTAAGGAGGAAAACTTATTTTACTAACTGTGATATCGGAATGCAAGATACCACAATATAATACAATCTAATTGAAAATTGAGGCTAATAAATCAAGTAAAATAGAGAGAGAGAGTTTTCTGAAGACTGAGAAGCCTACTTTGAAATTGAAGGTGCATGGCTTGGAAGCACACCCACACCCGCTGCCAGGCAGTGAGAGAGAGAGCGAGCATCGCTTCCGTGACATATTTTCCTCTTTGACCATGAGATACTCTGGGACATGTAGTTCTTCTATGTGCTCCACATGATGTTATGATGTGGAATACCAATAGCAAAAATTACAAAACCATGACACTGATAGGATCCTAACTTGGAATAAACTTTGTAAGCATTCGGATAAGCGTGGTGTATTGGCCCTGTCCAGCAGCCAAACACTCCACAGTTTCATGCTCATGTCTTCTTTCCCTGTAGGCTGCAGGAGAAAACATTAACAAGAGAGAAAACTCATAGATTAAAATAAAGACAGGGAGATCACTCACCAGTTACTGCCACAGACAAAGCAGACTCAATGTGGGGAATTTCTGTTAGCTTATTGCCAATTAACATTAAGAATAGATTTAGATACTGGGAAACAAAAGACAAATATTTAAACATGTGACAAAGTACTTTCCCCAGACACAGCTTCACTTCACACTCCGTTCTTCCCATAGCACAGGTTATACTCAGTCCCCTCAGGCAATAATCAGTGCACAGTGCTTTCTCCGTATCACCCTTTTCCTATGATCTAGCAAGAGTCACCCATGGGCTACTTCAGTACCTTCAGGTGTATAACTGCTCTGTCAAGGAACACTTTCTCCTCTGACCTTGTTATTTCTTCTATTGTTTCTCACTCTTTTGTTCTTTCTAGTCTTTTCCTAAATATATTATCAAAGAGGCGATATCAGCTTTGCAGATGGGTTCAGCTGTGTCCTGCAGGGACACAGGCTGTATCTAGAAAGGAGCAGCCTATGACCTCGTCCTACAAAGACAACCCCTGAAATCCCAGCCCAAGTCCCTCCCCTGTCCGTGTGCTACCAAAACCATGCATTTTTCTAAACTCAAAAAAAAAAAGATTTTTGGTATAAGCAGGCACGTAACAGTTACAACTAACAACAGATGTCAGTGACAGTGGTTCTAGTGATCTCTAAGGCACAGTCCAAGAAAAAGATAAGATAGTTACAGGCTCCTAAAAAAGGATTAAAATAGAGAAGCTAGTCTCCTGCTTAGAAGGCTTAACAACTTGTAAACGGAAAGTTGGTGAAATAGCTGCAGTCCTAATAGACTTTATACCTCACAAATTTATATTTAATATGTGATCAGAGGCAGCATTTTTTAGTAAACTACCAAAAGTTACTTTTCTTCATTTGGAATGCTTATTTCATCACTTAAAAGAAAATAGTAGTCTGATGAGCAGATGAGCAAGCTGCTTTCTCTCCTGGCTCATCAATGTGATTTCTCATACTTGCTCACTGCTACTGTGTGATGAAGTGGGATGCATACTCTACTAAGACCACTGGGAGCAGAGATGGAGATGATAGTTACATAGTACTGAAACATGAAATGAGTCACGAAAAAAGCAGAAATCAAATGTAGACAGGGTGAGAGGGCAAGTACAATGATAAAGAAAGCAAAGAGTACCTTGGAAATATAGATACTGAAATGGCATAGCCATTTTAATGTGAATCAATTCCTCTAATGCAGCTGGGCATATAAGCACGAACAGGGGACATGAGTAAGAAAAATGAACAAAATGGACAAAAGATAAGTCATTTGCATATATTTTTCTTTGTCATCTAATGAACTTTCATGTATAAAGGGACATACTTTTGCTGCCCCAGTTCTAAGAAATACCAGTAACTACGGCATAATTTATCAGATAAAATGGCAGTACTTAATCTCAAACACATGGAATACTCATAGTATTGAATCATTAATCAACACCAGAACAAAATCTTTTTTTTTTTTTTTTTACCTAAAAAAAAAAAATAATAATAAAAGAAACAAAAAAAAGCCCCTCCAGATTTTGAGACATTTTTTTGCCTAGAAAAGCCTTTGTTCCCCCCCCCCAAAAAAAAAACCAAATAATAAAATATTATCAGTAGCCTTTTCCTTTGAAAATATATGACAAACACCTATATGACATTAGCTCTAAAACAAGTGTATTCAATATTTAATCTTCCTGCTGAGACGTGGAAAAATTTGATTACTAAGCAATTAAGAATTATAGCTCAAATTCACTGTTCTGGGAAGAAATCAGCAATGATGGTTCTCATATAGTCACTATAATTAAACATCAGTATATGTTAGATGATGAAACATCTAAAACGTAAAAATGTAAAATTCTAGTGATGTTACTAAGCTAATCAAGAATGTATTACTCACACAGAGCACAGGACATGACAAAGAAGAATGCCTATGCAAGTTCACTGATGTATAGTTTTATTTTCGTGATAGATGGTGGGCTCATTCAATCTATCTTCTTAATCTGTATTTAGCTAGTTTCAAAGGAAAAGTTTTAAATTATGGATTGTGGTGGCATTTTGGCGTGATACAGTGCTGTATATCAATTCACTTTATGGAGCTGTTATGAAGTTAACCTACATACCACACTGACTGTGTGAATATTAAAATTCTGATTAAAAAATGTTGACCTGATTCTTTCTTTCTAGCTCACATTCTACCAGTCTTATACTAATGTAAATCAACTTACTTAAATGAATGGATTTCAACTAGAATAAGATTGGGATAAGTATTTAGAACTGGCTCTGACATATATTCAAAGAGTAACTTTACAGTCTAGCACACTTCGGAAAATATTACAAGAGCATAGTTCATATAACTTTTGATTATCTATATGTGTACAATATATATATCATTTTCACTCGTTGCCTTGTGAAATTATGTGAAAGATTTGCACAGATAGATTGCACTGAGTGAATGAGCTCAGTGAATGAGATTGCACTGAGCAAAAAAATTATAACTGCTTTATAAGCAGCTATAAATGGTGGATGACTACCAACATGGGGAAAAAAAAAAAAAAAAAAAAAAACGTATTTTCATGCAGTTTTTGAGAAGAGAATGGGATTTTCTGTTTTCCAAAGAATGCAGGTTTTATGAGCCTTTTATATATTCATAAATATTTGTCTTACCGACACACTTCAAACTGCAAGGTGTTTGTACAGTTATAGCTTCTATACTCAGCCTCATGTGAGCATTTTCAGACTGGATAAAAAACTCTCAGTGACTGTGCAACAGGGTTGCACAATGCAGTTCTATGCTTCTTCAGCTACCCTTGCTTCCAATTTCCAGCTGCCCTTGGGGCAGATGACTTCAGAGTTCTTCTAGTGATGATACATAGCTATCTTTCATGTCCAACAAACCCATTACAATGCCACTGTAAGGACAAAAAGAACAGGAGGCAATAGTCAGACTGTGCTGATAAATGCTTCATCCAAAATTTCAAGCATCATATATTCCAACACTTTTCCTGTGTCTTCTCCAAAATGTTCCATATGGACTGAAGATTTTGTTTGTCACATTTCAATATAAACTAAGACTTAAGGTTATTCAATAATTGCACTATAGATGCGACTATTCCTTCAAGTGAGAGTACACAGTTTGGTCTTTCATTTCCCTTACAAGTGACACAGAGTTTTGGGACTAAAGAAGGAGTTAAGCATAGGGCTTGGTAAGTAATGACCATAAATTCAATATTTGTCAAAACAGTATTTACTCTCTTCAGTAAAATACTAGAAAGCATATCAGATACAGAAAAATGTAGCAGGGTCAATTATATGTAATTCCTCACTAAAATAAATAAATAAATAAATAAATAAATAAATAATCACAAATGTAGTTACTGAAGTGCAGTGATTACATGACTGGGAACTACATTGCACTGTTTATTGAACTTTGGTACTGAAGGGTTGTATCTAACTGCATTATTAATTTTTGTTATTTCTAGTTCCCACTGAAACAGAAATTAATTGAAGTGCAGATAAGTTCTTTCTAGAGGATAATATGGCATGGACTGAATAGCGTGCATTCCTTAAAATTTTGTAATTAGTTAGTTTTTATTATTTCCTGACCAAAAGCTGTAATTTTTACCAAATGAACCTTCCTACATGTCTACCAATTGGGAGGCAAATTTCCCACATCCAAGATTGAAGAGAATTTGAATCTAAGTGTCCAAGACCTTGATCTCATTTATTTACTGTAACATAGATTCTTTATAAGGTATTCTTCAGTGGGACCAGCTTCCCTCTGAATGAAAATCCTTTTTTTTTTTTTTTTTTTTTTTTTTTGCATCATGACGGATTCTTAGCATATATGGAAATGTATAAAGAAGTAATGGTTTTCATCATTATCCTGACTTTATTATTACTGATATTTTGCCACCAAAGGTAGTATTTTGATACTATGCAACATTTTAACACGATCATCCCTTGTGGCCATCTTTCTACCTCTGACTGACATTTGTACAGTACACAGTGCAAACTGTTTGACATGTATTTTGAAAATCAATGTCAAAAGAACAATCATGGTATCGATGTGGGTATTCTTATGCCCTGTGGCTCTTAGAATTGCTTGGAAAAGAACCTCCAAATACTTACTTGACAATTCTTAACTTTGATGCAGCTTACACATTTCATGACTGCGTGTTTTTCAGATGTTATCTTACACTGAGTTGGCTTTGAAAATGCACTTTTAAAGCATGTGCATGAACATCCAGTTCATAAAATGTAGTATAAAGCTAAGAGAAACAAAGACAGAAACAGAAGCAGAGAAAGTTTCACAATTTTTACATGAAGTCTGTGGCATTTCTGTAGATATTTCTAAACAGACAGAGAAATCCATTATTTTGGGAGTGAGGGGGATATAGACATAAATAAAGTGCTAAACTATGGCTATTTTGGCCCAATGTATAAGATCTTGGTTAACTATTACGATAAAATCAGGGCAAGGAATAGTGTCTTTGCTTCCTTAAATCCCTCAATAAACCTTACTTTCCGTTTTGATCTGTGACAGTTCAATTCCTGTTTGTTTTGTGATCTTTCCCAAGTTCCACTTTTTGACTGCCTTGCATGAAGGATGTTCAGTGGGGAATGTCTTAAAATGGTGCAAGTGGCAGTTTAAATTGACTCAGTCTCACTCTGAATGTTCCTCATGTCAAGTAACAATTTAATAAATGGAATCTTAAGTACTTAAAACTACATCTCAGCATTTGCTTACTTTTGAAAGAAAATGTAGTAGGCATTAGCCTTTATTTTTCTTGTCAGTATGTTTATCAGACTTGTCCTACATATTGGAGGAAGAAATTTTCAAGAACAGTTCTTGAAGAATCGCTAGTCAGGACTATTTTTATGCTTTCATCTGGTTCTTAATGGCTGAACTGGGAAACACCATGCAGATTTTTCTCACTTTTTTTAAAGCTACAAATAGCTAAAAATACACAGACACAGACACACACACACACACACACACACACACACACAAAGTATTTTCCTTAACTCAACAAACTGGATTTTTCATTCTTACGTTATTTGTGTAGTTGTGGAAATTTCCAGGTGCTATTTTGAATTACTACTTAATGCGGAAGTAATTCATCACTTTTCTGTAATATCATTATTCATATATGAACATATAGAGAATATATGAATATTTCCTTGCTTTTGTTTAGATTAGAGCAATATCTCAAAATGTAATTATTATTTTACATCAGTGTAATAATGATGGGCCTTAATAGACAAGTGCACTACATTTGCATACAATTTGGAATTTCTGAATAGACAAGTGTACTACATTTGCATCCAATCTGATGTTTCTGACACAATATGCATAAGGTATCACTGAATCCTTTTATTTTAAACACATTTATTAACATACTGTTAATGTTAGCAAACATACATTCAGAATCTCAATATGATATTTTGCTGTATATTAAGAAGTTTATAGAATATAAATACTTATGTGAGTTCAGATTTATTTTTTTTCCTCCATTGGTATTAGCAACAATAAAGAAAATTCCTTTCTGGAACCAATGAATATTTTTTCTCTTCTTTCTCAATTATACCTTGTGATTTATGAGAAGTAGTTACAAATTATTCATCAGGAAAAAATTATTATATAAAAATGAGACCTAATATCATATTAAAGCCCCACATTCCAGCTCCAATTTTTAATATAACTTAATTTACAATACCAGGAGTCATTGAATCTTTTTACAAAATTATTTATTTAAAGAGAGGTTGAGAAAAATTTGGAATTTCTGATAAAATAATGGTTAATATCTATGGCACTAGCCTCGATAGCTCTAAATGTTGTGAGGCACAGTGGACTGTATCAACCTTTTTGTATATGTTGGTCACAGCCTGAACTACACTTGTGCAGATGATTAATTTCTGGAAGAGATGGAAGAGATGATTCTAAAATGAACTAGTAGAAAGGATTAAAGTGTTTAAATTCCTGTGTAAAGAGAGGTTTTATATATGCTTTTGCCAGCAGATTCCATGAAACAAAGCCAGAAACACTCAGTACAATTTCAAGTCCCTTGTGGATGCTGAAGCTTAAATCTTCCTATATTGGCCTGTTGTGTAAAGTGTTGTCACAACTAAAAGGTTCCAAATGAGTATATATTACCTCTAACAGACTACAAATAAATTTCTAGAGATCTGCTTTAAGAATGGAAAGAGAGAAAACACAAACATCTACAGTAGGAAAGGAATTAATGGATGTTTATCATTGCACACTGATTGCAAACCTCATCAATGACATAACAGATAGATACATGAAATGACAAAATATCATCCATGCTATCATGCTCACATCCATGCTATGTATCCAGTGTGGCTATAATAAGTTAATAATATCCAGATACAAAAATGATCTAAGTCTCTATATTCTATAACTGAAAAATTTATTTTTCGATAGCACATTTTTCAAGCTCAGATGTCAAGAACACATGATAGATTGTAATTTTAATAAAGACATTTAAGCTTCTTGCTTAATGATCTTGACTAGAGGCTGTCTCTGATATTCATTAGATATGCTTTCAGGTTGTGCTAGGTACATGAGTGTAAGAGTGCCAAAAGCATCTCCAAAAATAGTCATTGTTTCCTGCATGGAAGACAAAGTTAAGGAGTCTATTCACTACAAAGAGATAAGAAAAGTCAAAATTATAGAGATTTTAAACAGAAGACCAGCATCACCATTACTGCACACAGCAGACTCTGACAGTAACAGAGCAGATACAATTTGTGCTACTGGATAATATTTTGTAATTTATTTTAAAGGTTTTGTTTTGATTTTAATCCAGATCTACAAGAACTCTATTTTGAAATGCATTTGTCATGCTTACTTTGTCTTTCTTTTATAACAAAAATGAAAGGCTAGGTCATATAAATGCAGATTTGCATATTTGAAGTCAAAATGATTAAACGCATACTTGCAAACCAATGATAAGGAGGGTGATACTCTAAAACTGCTTATTTTCATTACCTGAGTTTATTCATTTATTCATTACATGATTTTATTGTTTTATAAATTAAGATGTGATGGAGAGAGGGAGGAGAAAAAAATGCACTTTTAAGTTATATACATATTTATGTATGCATGTAACATATATGCACATATATGAAGGAGTGTGTGCGCGTTTACATATGATAATAAAACATTATATGAAATGCTCATCTTCATTTACAGAAATGATCTCACTTCTGCATAAAATGCAGAAGAATATCCATTCTTAATTTGTGCCAAACAAAAAGTTTGAAAGGTCACTCAGAAACCTGAAAACTGGTACATATAATTAATTAGGCCTTATAAACAATTAATTTTGCAAGCTAAAAACATTCAGAATCAGCTTTTTCCAGTTCTGAGACAGAAAGAAGGGACCAGCTGTTGATGGCCCACTGAATTACATTCTTGATAAACCTCATGCTATAATTGTTTCCTGCAGGTCATCCTTGTATGTCACTTCTAAGTTGTTGTCATTAAGCTTCCTTTTGTAGCAGAATAATAAACAAACAAACAAACAAATAGAGAAATAGAGAGTAGAAAGAATAGATTTTACAAAAGCAAAGGCTTCTGATTTTTGACAGTTTGTTGTTTAACGAAAGAACCTGGGAAAAAGGAAATAGTTGTCATAAAATTAGAAAATTAGAGCTGAAAAAAGACTAACAGTTCATTGTTGCAGTTGTTAAACAACTGTATCCTTCTCCACGGGTAGTTAATTGACAAAACCGTCCCGTGTCCACGAGGGGCCAAATCACCACACAGACCCCTTATAAACGTGTGGCAAAATGGCTTTTATTGCTACATGACGTCCCTTTATATACGAGCTCTGCTTCATTTATGCCCCCTGGCTGTGTATCCAATAGCTGAACAGGGGAGGGCCTGACGCGTCACATCCCATCGCCTCAGAAACGCCTACTACCAACAGTTCATGTGAAAAACTCACAACAAAGATCAGGAACAGATTCCTTGATGCACAATGGGGGAATCCTAGGAAGATAATTTGCACTGCCTTACATAAATGATCGTAAGGGTAACTGACCATTTTGGATGTCTTGTGAAGACTAGAAAGGTGTGATGATTTCTGGATACAGATTTGCACTTTAAAGAAAAAGTTGATGTTAGCATTTTATAAGTTCTTTCCACGTCTTTTTTTTTTTTTTTTTTTTTTTTCCCCTGCAGAGTTATCACTTAAAAGCACCAACTTAGATGTCTAATAATTTCTGTTAAAAATAGCAGATGTCACAATATATTATGCCCAATTCTGACACACTATTGCAGATAGCTACAGATTCTTCAGTTAAGACCAAAATAAGAATATAAATAGAAAAGCAGGGAGGAAATAGAGCAAGTATCTGCAAAGTTGACTTTAGATAGACTAATTTTATAGTGTTTATTTAAATTATTATATGCTATGGAGAAGGAAGCATGTTGTGCAGTTAATTCCAAAAAAACCTGCATTGGTAACTAATGCAATCAAAAATTATTCACAAGACAACTCTGACAGAGGCCTATAAGAACTCACATTATTACCTGAATGTTGGTAGGAGTGAGTAAGATAGGAATAGGCTAGATCAGTCAAGTATTGTTTAGACTAAGACGTATCCTTGAACAGCCTATTTTGGTGCTGAACCTTCAAGAATGTTGATGAGTTCCCTTCATGGATCCAACTTCAAGTGAGAATCATAGAATCATAGAATGGCCTGGGTTGAAAAGCACAAGACCAGGCTGCCCAGAGCTATATCCAGCCAGAGAAGGCAGAGACAAATTTGATTTCTCCCCGTGTCAGGTAACATAGCATTCTTCCTCACACGTAGTCTTGTGAAATATACATATATACATACATATATATAATGACATCAAAACCCACTCTGCTATAGTTAAAAAGAAGTGATCTTGAAATGGTAGTGCATGGCAGTATACAAGGAAGTATATCATCTCCAGCATATACATACGCAAAGTCAGAGTTAGTTGCAATGCAGATTGCACGCCATGCAGCTGCAGACTTTGCACATACCACATCAACTGACTAATGCAGGAGTAAAAGCTGATTGACTTCTTCGGCAAATCCAAGCATCTCTTTCATTCAATAATCCAAAGTAGCAAAGAACTCCTGTTTGCTCTATATAATTAACTTTTTTACACTGAAAGCTGACATTTTTTATTATCTTTGTAAAAAATGAATAAGTATAGAGTACATTATAAATAATGCCCCAAGATCTACAAGGAGAAAAAAAAAAAAAAAAAAAAAAAGAACAAGGAAAACAAAACAAAAAGGGGAAAAAGAAGATAGAGAATTGGAATAGAATGCCCTATGGTTATAAAATTTTTCTACCCAAAAGAATCCTCCAGCAGTATGCCAAAGGCAATATTTTCTCATCAGATGAGGAAGGCAAGGGTGAAAGCTGGCTGATATTCTCAAGGGAACTATGCACAGCACTTTCTACTGCATCTTTTAATATAGGAAGAAACAGAGGCCATTTTAACTATGAAGGCAAAGAATGAGTGAAGAAACAGCAGTTTCCCATGCTTTAATTCAGAGGGGATCTTTCATGAGGAGGTGTTTCTAATGTTGCTGATTATGTAAGGGAGAAGTAGAAGAAAGAAGAAAAAACAGAACTGACAACAACAGGACCTCAAGTAAATCACAGCTTTTGAAGGAGCTCAGGTGATCTTGGCTTATTTAGTTGAAACAGAGGCACTTCAAAGATCCCTGTTCTCCCTAGCCATTTTTTTTTTGGAGGTTGAAAGTGATGCTGAATCAAAGTCAGGGATTTCCAAGTGTCCAAAATAATTTCCTGCAATCTCTGGGATTTCCTTGGAGATTTTATTTTGAACTGCTGGATCTTGTTTGACTGAGAAGGCTTGACAAGCTGACAACCCAGCTGCAATTGGAGCCATGGAGATACTGATTGTAGTCATTAGGGAAATAGTTCTTTGAACAGCGCAGTGGCAAAACTTTGCATGTGGGGTGGCAGAAATGTACAAGAATAAGAACAAAAAACAATGCAACTCCACTGCAGTAAGATTAAAACATTACATGAGCTGTGGTTTTTAAAATATCTGACTTTGGAAGTAATGGATTTCATTTGCTTTTAGGCTCTGTTGTGTAAGACAGGAATCAATAGTACTTTCCTCCATTAAATCAAGACTGTTTCTACTCTCTAGAATTCATTTCAGTACTGCCCATAATTTTATTTTCTCACAGGTTTCAGTAATTGACTAGCAAAACTACAGAATTTAGGAAAGTTTTTTGTACTTGGCATCAAGAGACACAGATTTCCTAAGCTCATTTCATTTGTGACTCTTGAAAGCTTGCAGTCAAGTCATGTCTTTTCAGCATGAAACTCCAAGGAATTGCACAGATAAAGCTTGAAGAGCAGAGGAAAGCTAAAAGACAAATAGAAATGGCAAGGGGGACTAGAAATGGATACAAGCAACACAGAAGTAAAAGGCAGCATGAGTTTCCAAAGAAAGGACATGGAATCTTGTGGTGCACAGAAAAATAATAATAAAGAAAACAAAAGGTAACATTGTGGTGCTCACCTAACTTTCAGAAGGCAGCCTATGGAGGCACCAAAAAGAGTGCTTAAAGCTGTGTCCACTTCTGAGATTTCATCCTGAGTGAAAGACACAGTTTGAGATGAATACTCAGATTGTCATTTCATGACAAAGACTATCAATCAGCTTAAAAAAGAAAACAAAAAAACTTAAATAAAACAAAAAATCAGAAACAGAAACAAACAAACAACAACAACAAAAACCCACTACAAAACATTAAAGGAATCTTGACAATCTTAAGTTAAAAATTGATTCAGTTAAATATGTATTTAGCTTTTTTCTTTAATGTTTCAGGCAGCTTTGCTTATCTGATCGTGCCTGTTTAGCTGTCAGACACTCAGCTCTTTTTAATACAAAGCATCCCCAGGACACCTATCCTTTACCTAGAATATACCCAGGATACCTGTCCTTTGGAATAGTTAGCCTTTACAGAGTATATTCCTTTCTGTTGTGGAAAATGAAACTTACTCCTTTCTGCTTGTTGCCGTAATATGTTCTGATCAGTAGAATTCACATGTCATTTTCATCTTCAGCACAGTAAGGTACACAGCTGGTGCCAGGAAACCAGTTTCCCATTGCTGTTCTCTGATGGGATCTTATTAGTGACACTGCACACTCTTTTACTCAGCCAGTGAATTACAATGAGCATGTGGAGACAAATTCTTCTCCCAGTACCGTCAATGACAAGACACCCATGGATTGTACAGAAACCTACGTAAAACAATTTGGTAGTATCAAGACCTTGACTTTTTACATTCAATTTTTCTCTTCCTGAATCATCCATATAATGCAAAAGAAAAACAAAAGCCAAAAACATGACACGAGATATTTGAAGAAAGCAGTATAATTTTATATATATATATAATTTATTTATTTGTTTGTTTGTTCGTTTGTTTTTATGGGACAAGTACAGCTAAGTGAAACTTCAGATGGAGTTATGGTCAAGGGCTAGGACTGTAAGAGATGCCATTATATAGCTCTTCAGACGTACGTGGAGCCAGACTGCCTCTTTGACATCATGAGTCGAGAGTTACCCCATCAATAAATACACATTCTCAGACCATTTTCAATCAAAATAGGATAGAAACTAAGGGAAGTAAAAATGGAAGAAGCAGAGAATTGGAGTTATAGGAACTACTTCTAAGAAATCTTCTAAATGGTAGATTAGGATTGATTTCTTGTTTTACTTCCCTTAAATGGAACTGACCTGCAAAAATGTCCTTCATTTTGAACTTCACCCTGCCTTGTACTAAACACTGTGAAGGTCTCTTCAGTGCATTTTACACCTCATCTGTGTTAAAATGTCTAAACAGTGTGACTATTTCTTACTTTAAACAGAAGCCAATTTCTTAGCACATATGAACAGATACTTCTGCTGTAAGAAGACAAGAAAACCAGTACTGGCAGAAAACAATTGTTACCTCAAAATGGTCAAGCCTATAATTCTGAGTATGTCTCACTAATTTACAAATGCTCTCAGTCCAGATCTTGTTCTAAAACAAGAGAATATGGTTCTTAAGAATCTATGTGAAATAAATATAATATTGTGCTACTTAAAAAATGCCTCAGTAAAGCAGATATTAACAAATACCAAATCTATCATGCCAGAACTACGTAAAAAGGTAACATGTCAAGTACACTAAACTTCTGAAGACAAAGCATACATCATACACAAATTCATGTAACTTGCAGATAAGTAGAAGTTAAGCGCATCAGTGCTATCATTCATAACACCTTTTCTGGTAGGTCAACAGAAACCACAGTCAGAAAAAATTTGCTAACTAATATGTTGACTAAGGCTGATTAATTTTTAGCATTGACACTAAGAAACAGCATCACTGAGCTAAGAACCAGTAGCTGTCAATTCATTTTTCAAAAGAGCTTCAGTGGCTTCACTGTTAGAAATTTGATGTTACAATCACTGGGGATCTGCAGATAGAAACATAAGGTAAGACAAAAGATTAATCCGATTTGGAATTGAAGGATCTACCATCATTTAATGAAAATATTGTCAGTATGGCTACAAGCAGAAGAAAAATCATACAGTAAAGTCTTGCAATCAAATGACAATTTCACCACATAAACATAACTTTTTGGGATCTAGACTTCAATTTCCCAAATACTAAATGGGAGATAAAAAAGAGTCAAACATTCTCAGGCAACAGCTTCAGCAACTTTAGACATCTCAACCTCCACAATGCGCATAAAATGAGAATAACAGACTTCCTACTGCTTCACAGCAGTACTGTGGCCTCAGGAAAGATTTTATATGTGAATCTTAGAATCACAAAATTATTCAGGTCAGAAGGGACCCTCACCCACAGTCGTTTAATCATAGAAGGCAACCACGTTCATTTGGCAAGATTCACCCCTGACTGACTTGCACTCGTCGACCCCAAAACTATTTTGTTTCATAAACACTTCTTTCTCCTTCATTTTTTAGAAAAGGCTTTCAAGAGGAAAAATCTTACTATATGCACAAAACCTTTCAGTGATTAATTATGGCACATTATGCTTTTAAAATCCAGTTGGTATTAAGAAATGAAGATACAGAAATGCAAAGAACATTTTAATGCAAATAGACTGAATCAATAATCCCCTTCTCAGAATAAGATAATTTTCAATGCAGTAGCTTGGGGTGCTTGTGAAGTCCTCAAGGGACTGAGAAATGGAGAGTAACTCAGAAAGCTAAAAAATCTCATCTATTTTTTCTCTCTTATTTCTTTTTCTCTTGCTGAATTTTCTGCCCTTCTGAAGAGAGCTGGTATATTCTTTGGACCACTGAAACTGAGGAAAAGAGGTTTAGGTTCAAAGCAAGATTTTAAGTTTGAGGGATTTTATGATTTTAAGACTGAGGGATGGAAAAACACATTTTTGCAAGCTGCATATCTATCTGCTGGCATAGAGGTTGAGAGAAGCTGTTATTGGCACAGAGAGCTGCCATGGCTACGTTTTCTCACAAAGTTCACAGAGCTCACCTATAAAATAGGGTGAGAAATTTGGCACTAAGTTAAGTTCATCATACCATCAGAGAATATCCTGTGTTGGAAAGGACCTACACGATCACTGAGTCCAACTGCAGGCTCCACCCTGGACCACTCAAAAATCAGACCACATGCCTGAGAGCGTTGTCCACATGCTTCTAGAACTCCAGAGGCTTGGGGCCGTGACTGCCGCCCTAAGCAGCCTGTTCCATGCCCACTGCCTTCTGACAAAGAAACTTTCCCTAACCCCCACCTGACGCTTCCTCGACACAGCTCCACGACGTTCCCTCAGATCCTGTAGTTGTCAGCAGAGAGCAGAGCTCAGTGCTGCCCCCAGTGAGGAGCTGCAGCCACCATGAAACCTCCCCACCACCTCCTCTGCTCTGGGCTGAACAAACCAAGAGACCTTAGCCACTTCTCATATGCCTTCCCCTCGAGACTCTTCACCATCTTTGTAGCCCTCCTTTGGACACTCTGTAATAGTTTTATGTTCTCTTTGCATTGTGACACCCAAACCTGCATAGTGCTCGAGGTGAGGCCACAGAGTGCCAAGCAGAGCAGGACAATCCCTTCCCACACCTGGCTGGCAGTGCTGGGGCTGATGCACCGCAGGTTGGGCTGCCTTACTGGCAGCCCAGTGAGAGGCAGGGTCAGATTTTTTAACATTCTGCAGAAGGAAGAGGGATTGTAGAGTAAGGATGACAGTTTTTGTTGGTGGAATATAGTGGGGCTGCATGAGTGTTTGTGTATGTGTGTGCGCAAACATGGCATGGGGCAAGTACTTAAAAATATGAGAGCCTTGTATAGAAGAGAAAAATACATATTTTTGAAAGCTAATCGTGTAATACTCTATTTCTGAATTTACAGGCATAAAGCTGGCAGAATTTGGCACTCCATGTGAGTTTAAAACTCTTAAAGTGCTTGTAACTGGGTTTGCCTGCACTAACATCTTGATTCTGCCATCTTTTCAGTAAATGAGTGGGTCAAGTTCCACAAAAATCTTGGTAGATTATACTTGTAAGTAACTCTTTGGTGTACTTTTTTCAGAATACTTTGCATTGAAAGAGCCAAGCCACCATGGAGCATCACAGCCTTTGCTGTGAGGAGGCAGGGACATGCTGCCTCCCTCAGATGGGGCCATGTCTTCCTGGGGCTCCCTATACAGTTTCCTTATGGCTTTACTGATCATCTTGAGAGGCAGTGATGGGTGACATTGGCCCACTCTGGCCTCCCCTGGCTGAAACACTGTCATATTCGGTCTGAGTTTACCATGCTCCATTGAATTTCAGTAAACAAGTTTCTTTATGAGCCTGGCAAAACTTGAGAACACTTTAAAACAATGGTCTAAGAATTTATTCCCAGTCAGCCTATCACATGCCAAGTAGTCCCATATATTGCTCCCATTCATAACTCCCAGTTCTCCATTTAATTCTTGTCTCTTGAGGCCATGTATCTCAAAAGTACTCTTCTCTGTACTCTGGACTATTTTGCAGAGAAAACAGTTTAAACAATAGGTTTGTCAATGCCTTTTATTCTCCTAATGTTCCTTTCAGTTATGAATTTCTCTTTCCCTCTTTCTACACTTGCTGTTATCCAATCAAGTATCGGATAGCCCAGTTTCTCCCCATAACTTCTTCACCTCTGTCTTTATCATTTTCCCTGAGGATTCTTGCTCTTCTTTCTATTGTTTGCTCTCTCCTGCATTTCTCTTCCACCCACAGCATTTTCTATCTGTAAAAAGTTTGACATTGCTCTACATATGCTCATGTACACATGGGACTTCATATGATTGCTGCACTGAGCAACTCAGATATGCTCCAGATCAAATTATTTTAAAATATACTGATCTCACATATGCTGCCTACAACAAAAAAAGAAGCATCAGAACAGCAGCAGGGGCAATACCAAAGAAAGGCTTCTCCATCTATTGAATATATCATTGAAAGATTTTAAGTTTATATATGGGATCTTTTTAGAAGTCACAGAAATATTATTGACAAAACTCCAAGTGTTCTCTTGCTACAATTCATACTGCATATAGAATTAATGTTGCATGAGAAAATATAAGGGCTAACCAAGAAGATAATACGTATTTCCACTTCCCCATATTTGATCTTTTTCATTTTTAAAAACTGATTTTCTACAGGATAATGCAACCAGTAAGACATAACACTGATAAAAACGTGTCTTTGAATAAAGTCTGAGTGAGTTTCCAAACATCTCTTTGTTACTTAGAAACAACTTACCTTAATAGAAACACATCATTATCTGTATCTGAATTCAAAACTATGTGGTGTTTCTAAGTCCTTGCAGTCAATTCCAGTTGCTGTTTATTTCTTATTTGTTTCATTATCAGAAGCCAATATCATTGTTATGAACACATTCAAAAAGTAGGGAAGACGTTAAACATATAGTGCTGTAAGAGGTGTAAAGTGAAGGGGAAAAGCATAAGGAGATATTCCAAAATAGAATTACAACAGTGCAGAAATTTTCCTCCTAAAGGCATTTGGTGCTGCTTTTAGTTGAATAATATGATGCATCTTGAAACTGATAAAGCACTGCAGTCACAGGCTTAGTCACGGTCTCCTGTTAGCCTTTTTATTCCTGGGTCCTGAAATTTTTTTCTGTCTCTTTGAAGTGTAATTTATGGCCATCAAGAACAGAAACTGTTCCTTTCTCAAGATCACACTTCAGGGTTTTTCCCCTCTCACAGAGGGTCTGGTATTTAATTCCATGAAGAATGGATAAACGCTGTAGCAGGCAAGCTGTATACACCTTGGCTGCTGAGCTTGCACAATTCAGAAAGGTTTAAATCAAAAGGCAACAGAGCAGCAAGAATGGGCGTTTAGAATAATGAGGAAAAAAAAAAAAAAGAGAAATAATGAACATATATTTATTATAAGTTTAGTGTTCTGAAATATAACAAAACATTGAAGGATATTAATAAAGTCTGACCCAATGTATTACGTTTCCCATGTTATAAAGTTATTTACATACATCTACAAAACGTAAGTCAATCAGAAAAGGTCAATATGTTTATAGTGGAAGAAAAAAATGGTGATGTGATACTCTACAGAAAATTAAAATATCTTTTCCAAAATTCAAACTAAATAAATATGCAAATGTCTTATCACATTTACTCAAAATACAGAAATTCCAGTGTATTAATATAACAGCATGGCATAAAGCAATAACTTCTCACGTGACTGAAAAAGGAAGAAACAATAGCAGTCTAATCTAGAGATGAAATGAGAGATTCAAAAATATTCCACAAGGACAAAGAGAGATTAAAAGACAGTCTCTGAACCTGTAATTTCAGGTTGAACAGGAAAACATTTAAACATTACCGTTGGTTCAGTATTATATATCCAGGGCCTGCAGAATTAGTATTTAAATTAGTTAAGGCCTGTAGGGAACTGTTTGGTCACAGCTTGAACTGGTGATAGAACACCTGGTGAAGGGCTGTGGCTGGCCCAGGGAGCGCAAGCAAATTGTTTGCACCTGTGCTGCCTATGTGACCAGAAGGGGTGGACTCAGGGTGGAGTCATACTGGGCTCACATAAGGACTAGCCACTGAAGGGAGGGTGTTTCTGGGATGGGTTGCTATATGTCTAGAGATCTTCTCTAGCTGTGTGAGTTTGCCACAGCCAAATAAGAAAATTCAGAATTGCTCAAAGAAGTGTGCTGCTGCCAGCCATGAGATGGGAGAGCCCCTTTCTCATTCTTTTTCTCATTTTTTTCTTTTTCCTACATCATTTCTCACTATTAGTAACAGGGAGAGCAGAAATGAGAGGTGTAGATCAGTGTAGCCTCTAAAGTGCTGGGTGCCTTAATTGATACCCTGAGTAGGTTCTAAAAGATGCATGCCATGAAGGAGATACACTAGCCACTAATGCATTCATATTTTTGCAGATGCTTTGAATGCATGTGTAATGGGTGCAAGGTTGCTTCTATTAGGCCTACAAAATAAACACAAGAAGCCAGATGGTATGTATTCTGTTTATGGATGATGGAAGCTTTTTGTGTCTTAGTCTCCTCTTTTTCCATCCAACCTGAAGTGCCTGTGCGGATGTGCTGGTCTATTACTTCATAGTGCTAATTTAAAAATGTGGCATTACTGAAGACTTGAAGTGCTAAAGTACTGCTAGGATACTGTTAGAAAACTGCTCAGGCAGCCTGGTATGGTGCTCTGTTACTACTACTGCCTTTTGGGACAAGTTCTTGTAGAGAGCTATAGCATCATGCTGAAAGTAATGCCTGAGCTTTGATTTGAAGAAACTCTGTTAAGTGTTATAAACAAGAGACTCATAACAAAAATGAAGCAGTTTGGATGAGCTGTCATCCAGTTCCCAAAATTGTACTACTTACTTTCTTTATTTTGTGTTTTGTTTAGAGAGGTAGGTATATCGAAGTTCATGCGGACATTCTTAAGAATGTAATTTTAGCAATTGATTTTTTTTCTGTCCAGAAGTCTTGCTTACTTTTAATGTGGAGCACACAAAGAATCAAGTCAGTGCTGAATTTCTGACTTAAAATATTAAAAGTAATCTGTGAACTCTGAAGATGACAGCCTAGCTATGGTTTCAGTTGCTCCTGCACACTAGATAGGTGCTCAGAACCAGGACAGGCCACTCTGCAGGGAAGAGCTCCTTTATTGCAAGGCAGCATGGGATTGGGTGGAGCCAGGACAAGTGGAATGAATTAAGAAAGGGATTGTTCCATACCACCTGACATTACAAGGAATGCCACAGAGCTGTGAGGAGTAGATCAAGGGCTTGCTGTTGCTGGGGTGTTGGTTAGGTGTTGGTCTATTGATTGGTGGTGAGTAATTGCTTTATAAACGCATGTGTAATCACTTTTTTTTTTTTTCCTTTTTCTGTCTTAGTTAATAGTTTTTATCTCAACCCGTAAGTTCTATTTTTTTTTTTCCAAATTCTTTCTCCCATTCCACTACATTTGTGGGCAAATGGCTGCATCTTCTTTAGTTATGTGTGTGGTTAAACCACAGCATCTGACATTCTGATGGAAAGTTTCTTCCTTCTCACTCTTTTCTGCTACTCCAGCATGGCATCCCTCCTATGGGTACAGTCCTTCCTATTTGGATCCTGCAGAGCTCTTTCCCACTGACTAGTTATTCAAGAACTTTTCCATGAAGGACTGCACAGCATGGGTTCACCTCAGGCTGCAGCTCCTGTAAAGTAGCCTGTGCCACTGTGGGTGGAGTTCTCTCTGCAAACAGTGGTGCCATCCAGGAGTTCATTCCTGCATAATCTCTCCACTGGCTTAGCCTCTTTCAGGCCAAATCCAGCACTGTGCTGTGGGCTCATCTGTGGTTGCATGTGGGGGGTCAGCTCTGCATGGTGTCCATGGTCTGCAGGGGGGCAGCCTGCTCCAATATGTGTCTCTCTTGTGTTGCAGGGAACTTCTGCAATGACCTTGGTGCTTGCAGAGCATTTCTTTCTCATTGGTCTCCCTCCTTTCTCATAACTGCTGCAGGAAGGCTGAGCTCCTACTGCCATACCACTGGCATCCAGCTCTGATGTGGGCCAACATAATAAAATAGGGGGCATTACTTTTGGAGCAGCCCTCATTCTTACATAGGAGAGAGAAGGAAAAAAGCACCATCCTTTGTAATGTTAATTCAGCATATAAATCATTTTGTTAATGTGATTTTAAAGTATAGTCTGATGCTGTTCCCCTAATGAGCTTTATTTGCTTCTATTTTTTGTACAATCTTAGTGCTGTAAAGTAATTTTGTTCATGTCGGTCTTGCTCTCATAAGTTATTATTGCACATGCATTTGCTACATTATGAATTGTTCCCATGGCTGTAAAAGTAAGATATTTCATTCACTTTGGCTCCTGTTTTTTTTTCTATTAAACTTGAAATCCCATTTTGTTGTTGAAGGAGTGCAAAACTTAACTGTGTTATGAAAATGCAATAATGTACTGTGTGTGTTATTGGTTCATATCTATTTCATTTGTAGTCACTGTCAAATAACAATTGCATCATATTCATTTCAATTACAAGCAGTTTTTCTTAACCTTTGGGAAATAAGCGGGCTGCTCCAGAAGAGTGCCTTCTATTTCGTTATGTTGGTGCACAATGTCAGAGGCAGAAGTTGGTGGTATGGCAGTAGAGGTTGAACCTCCCCACCAATATTCTGTTACCTGTTGTTGCTGTGTGACAGATGGCAGCAGAGGGGCAGTCTGACAGAATGGCATCTGATGTGTAAGTGCATATGAAACGAAGGCGTGTCACTGAATTCCTCCATGTAGGGAAAAAAATGGACCCACTGACATTCATCAGCGCTTGCTGAATATTTATGGTGACCAAACAGTGCGTTGTGAGCACAGTGAAGCAATGAGTGTTACATTTCAGTGGTGGTGACAGCAGTGTGAAAGACTGACCACCTTCTGGATGGCTATGTGAGTTATTATGAACACAGAATGCACTTTTTCTTAGCTGGTGAAAATTTGTAGCTAATGGTTATGACTATGCTGAAAAAGTGTTTTGTAGCTTAGAATTTTCTCTGTCAAGTAGTGTTATTTGTAGTTCTTCAATAGAGAAAAATGAGGCATTACTTTCAGAGTGAAAGATTTTAACCATTCAATTGCAAATGCTGATAGAAACACTTGCATTGGTTTCAATTTATTTTACTTGTAGAATAGCTGAGTTAATAATTACAGTAAAAGGAAACTGCTGTTTTCTGTCTCAGTGTGGTGAAACTACTACTGCTTTCAACTTTTAGTAAAGAGAAAAATGAAATGTTGTCTGGTAGTTTAAGTTGTGTTAGATAACTGATTCTTTTCACACCAGTATTGGCTGAAATGTTGTTGTTCACACCAGTGGAAAAGGAAGGGAAGGCACCTTTGCGTACAATTTTAGTTAAACTATCTCTTACAAGTATGTTTCAGAAACTGTATATCTGACAGAGATAAAATCAGTTTTTAGTGCGCTGTGATCATGGCTTAAAATTAACACAAACATAAATGCAGTTTCTTAGGAATCACAGAATCGTAGGGGTTGGAAGGGACCTCCAGAGATCATAGAGACCAACCCCCCTGCCAAAGCAGGTTCCCTACACCAGGTAGCACAGGTAGGCATCCAGGCGGGTCTTGAATATCTCCGGAGAAGGAGACTCCACTTCTTCCTTCGCTTCTTCCCACTGGGCAGCCTGTTCCAGTGCTCCATCACCCTCACCGTAAAGAAGTTCTTGCGCACATTCGTGCGGAACTACCTATGCTCCAGTTTCTGGCCATTTCCCCTTGTCCTGGCTCCACACACAGCTGAAAAGTCTGGCCTTGCCACTTTGCCCCCCACACCTTAGATATTTATAGACCTGGATCAGGTCCCTTCTCAGTCTTCTTTTCTCAAGGCTAAACAGACCCAGTTCACTTAGCCTTTCTTAACAGGGGAGATGCTCCAGGCCCTTCACCATCTTTGTGGCCCTCAGCTGGACTCTTTCCAAGAGATCCCTGTCTTTTTTGTACTGGGGAGGCCAGAACTGGACACAGTACTCCAGATAAGGCCTTACTTCAGAGTAGAGGGATCACCTCCCTCGACTTGCTGGCCATGCTCTTTTTAATGCACCCCAGAATACCATTGGCCTTTTTGGCCATGAGAGCACACTGCTGGCTCATGGCCAACTTGTTGTCCACCAGGACACTGAGGTCCCTCTCTGCAGAGCTCCTCTCCAGCAGGTCATCCCCCAGCCTGTACTAGTGCATGCAATTATTCTTCCCTGGATGCAAGACTTTACAGTTGCTTTTATTAAACCTCATCCAGTTTCTTACTGCCCAGCTCTCCAGCCTGTCCAGGTCTTGCTAAATGGCAGCACAGCCTTCAGATGTGTCAGCCAATCCTCCTGACTTCGTATCATCAGCAAACTTGCTGAGGGTGGCTACTATCCCCTCATAAAGGTCATTGATGAAGATGTTGAACAAGACCAGACCCAGCACCGACTCCTGGGGAACACCGCTGATTACAGGTCTCCAACCGGACTCTACACTGCTAATGATGACCTTCTGTGCTCTGCTAGTCAACCAGTTCTCAACCCACCTCACTGTCCACTCATCTATCCCACGCTTCCTCAGCTTTATTATAAGGATGTTGTGGGAGACAGTATCAAATGCCTTACTGAAATCAAGATAGACTACATCCACTGCTCTCCCCCCATCCACCCAGCCAGTGACAATGTCATAGAAGGCTACCACATTGGTTGAGCATGACCTCCCCTTGGTGAACCCATGCTGACTACTTCTGATAACCTCCTTTTCTTCCAATTGTCTGGAGATGGCATCCAGTACAAGCTGTTCCATCACCTTTCCAGGGACAGAGGTGAGGCTGACTGGCCTGTATTTGGCTATCCTCCAGTGTTCAGGCACCTCCCCCATTCTCCAAGACCTCTCAAAGATGATAGAGAGTGGTTCAGCGATCACCTCTGCCAGCTGCCTCAGAACTTGTGGATGCATCACATCGGGTCTCATGGATTTATGAACATTGGTGTTGCCTAGGCGCTCACGGACCACCTCTTCTTTGACTGAAGGGAATTCTTCCATTCCCCAGACACTCTCACTATCCTCCAGGGTCTGGGATTCCTGAGGGAGAGCTTTTCCACTGAAGACAGAAACAAAGAAGGTATTCAGTATCTCCACCTTCTCAGCATCCCCGGTTACCAGAACACCCCCCTCACTTCTTAGTAGGGGCCCACATTCCCCCCAGTCTTCCTTTTACTGTTAACATAAAGCCTTTTTTATCATCCTGTATCACTTTTGCCAGATTCAATTCCAGGTGGACTTTAGCCTTCCTCATTGCATTCCTGCAAGCCCTGACAACATTTCTATATTCTTCCCAAGTGGTCAGACCCTTTTTCCACATTTCATGGACCTTTTCTTCCCTTTGAGTTTGTGTGTGAGCTCCTTGCTCATCCCACACAGGTCTCCTGCCACCCTTTCCTGATTTCTTGCTCACAGGGGCACACCAATCCTGAGCTTGGAAGAAGAGCTGTTTAAATGCTGACCAGCTCTCACAGGCCCCCTTATCTTCTAATACCCTAGCCCGCAGGATAGCTTCAAGTAGGTCCTGGAAGATATCAAAGTTGGCTCTCCTAAAGTCCAGGGTAGCGATCCTATTTTTTTGCTTTGCTTCTTCCACTCAGGACCTTGAACCCCACCATCTTGTGGTTAACTCAACCAACGTGGTCATCTTGTGAATCAACTTCAACAAAGGTTAATCCTGATATTTGTTGCACGCTTGCAGTGAAAGAGTAAATAAACTAAAATGGTATTTGGTCAAATCATTTGAAAATTGTTTCATAATGTCTGATGTTCTGTTAGCAAAAAAAATTGCATGGTCTGCAACAAAGATGTAATTAGAAATTCAGTGAGCTTGATGATGACATTCTACATTCTGCTGCTTGTTTTAAAAGGGTGCAAAGATTTCTCATCTTTATATTATTGACTAATTTATACTATGGATTTTAGTTTTTCTTAGAATTTCAACATTATATATCTATCCTGAGTGTTATATAAGAAATTTTGGCTTTCTCCTTTCTGTTTTCAGATTTTATATAAAGAAGTGTGTATATATTATCCTGAAACTTTAGCTGACACCACCATACCAGACACTGAAGAAAATTAACTTTCCCAGTTGAAACCAGGATAATATATATGTGTGTTAGGATATATATTTTACGTGATGTTATGTTTATACTAGTACACAATGTTTCTTAACTTTCTTAGCAAAGTTTAGGTTTCTTAATAAGAACATCAATGCATCTACTATAGAAGGGCTTAGGATGGACACATCCTGTAACCAGACTCTGTTTCTTGGGGTATAGAGCTGTTGACTACAACACTGGCTGAAACCTTCAAACCTATTCTTTAGCCATCAATTAGTCCAACCTTCAAATCCGTATCTCTTCAATTTAAAGATGGGGGTGTGGTGCAGGACAATGTCAAAAGCCTTCTACAAGTCTATATGGATGACAGCAGTTGCCCTTTTGTCAGATTAGTTAGTCACTATCTCCTTTTGAAGTCATGTTGACTGTCTCATGTAATATCTTTGTCTCACATATCATAACACATCTTCCAGGAGGATTTGTTCCATGATTTTCCCTGACATAGAGGTGAGGATTACCAGCCTGGATTTCCCAAGTTTCCTTTCCCTGTTCTTAAAAGTGGGAATGTTTCCGTTCTTCCAGTCACCAGGCACTGATGGCTCTGGCTTCTCAAGTATAGTGAAGAGTGGCTTAGCAATCACATTAGATTGTCTTAAGGAAATTGAGTTAAATTCTGGTTTGGGTACATAAGCTCCAGGAATCACTATCGCTTGTGAGAGTAGTATTAGTATAATTTGATTTAAAATACTTGGGTAGTTTCCAATTTAGCTGGGAAAAGCGGAGAAGCAAAGAATGTGAGCACTATCATTTTTTACTTCTTTGAAAAAGGTGCAACACTAGTGGTATGAAATGATCGAGAAATGTTACTGGTGGACCACAGTCTACTTTTCCATCTATGAATCAAGTAAAAGACAGGATCAGGCCCTTTATCTAGTTATGTCAGGTAGGTAAGGCCTTTAGGAGATACTTTGTTCCTTTTTTGGTAAACTGTCTCATGAAGGTAACATGAATAAGAAGTATTATCTCAAAGGACCCATTCTTCTCAAGGCATTTCATAAACTTCATAAAGAGGAAGTAGTTCATGCTCTTTCACAGATTCTTTGTTTTCTTCAGCTTTCTTGCTGGAGCTAGTTTACAAATTAGCTTTCCATTTAAGTTAAATAAGATGAAATGCATACCTGGTAAAGCCTAATAGCACTCCTGTGGCCATTCATTTGCTCATCTGAAATGCACATATTGGTTACCTTCCTTTAGTTAGCAATGGAAGGTTGTTTATGCTTTTCTAGTGCTATAGAAAGTTATGTTCAAAATGAAGAGATCTTTGTTCTTCTTGAAGTTCCCAAGGTGTATACATGCATTGATTTTTATTTTAGAGGGAATGTATAATCCAGAATTTATTCTGTTCATTTTGTGGAAAGGAAGGGTATTTTATTCAGACAGCATATGGACATTTAATACATGCAGCTGTAGTATATAAGGTGCACCTGTAGTACACACAAAGATGTAAACAAAATTAATTTCTAAGGAATTGTGTTAGAAATTTCACTCGTCTTTATGCTGAATTTAATAGTCAGACACTTTCTCATTTCCTTTTTTCTATTCTTAAGGTTGTTTATAACATACATAATTTGAAGAAATCTGAAATCTTTTCTAATTTCAGTGTCTGTATAGAACTCCTTTTGGATATATATATATAAACAAACTTCTGGAAATTCAGTAGAGCGGAGCAGTGAAGGGAAAATGAAGGTGTAGAGAGGAAAGGAAAAAAATAAAAGAATGAATCATAAGGGACTGTGTAAGTGAAAAGTTAATGATCGAATTATAGACTTTAAAAACCTATGTGACACCATGCCAGAGAGCACACTGTATTCACAAAATGAAAAGAGGAAAATTGATCTCAAGTCTAAGTGCAGTGTGACTGAAGACAGTTATATAATGAACAAAATGTCATAGTAACTTCTAGCTCCAACTGTAAATTGACAAATTAGTCAGTTTTCTGGTACTGTTACCACTATTACTTGACTCCAATAATCCATGTGTGATTTAATTTGCTGAATTCACTGTGAATGATTTTCAAGCGATTGTGAACATATCCTATTTTTTTAAAAAATAAGAAATAACACAAATGATGTGCAGGATTTGAGAAAGAAATGGAGAATTCTTTGTTTTGTTTCAAGGGAGGAAGATAAATCAATAGGAACAGCATTTTTAAGGATTTTGAGACCTTTGAAACTTAGATTTAAGTTTTAAGTAAGTCTTGTATCTTTCAAAATTCACAGATAACATTTATATGCTATTACAATGAGGCAACTATAGAAGTGCATCCCTAAACTAGTGCATCCATTTTTATTTTAAGTGGTGTTGGACTGCTGTATGCTACTTAGTATCAGTATGTAAAAAGAATGGAAAACAGTAAATATGTATGGTGTATGTGTGTTTCTTCTTTTTTTTTTTGCTTGGTCTCAGCAATTCTGTAGACTTTAAAGGGGTCAAATTAGGTTAAATACTAGCAGTGAGAAGCAAAAGAATTATAATGTACTCTAATGATTTTCTCTTCTTGGAGAATCTTATTTTTTTCCATACAAAATATTGAACTACTTTCACAGTGAAAAAAATATCACCTTGTACAGTTTAAATGGACATCATCTTGTGGTTCAAATTAATACCCAGAAAAGAATATTCCATATTGGAGACTATATGCTTGCTGAGCAGTGACTGATTAACTGAAGTAGTGGTAACTGCATAAACAATAGGTATTTTACTGAATCCATTTCATCTGATATAATGTACTATAATAAGGACTAAACTGTAGTGAAATATTTTGAAAATTGCAGTCTGTAATAGGTTCTGCTGGTTTGTTTTGTTGTGGTGAGGAGTTAGCAATTCTTAATCCTGATTTAAGAACAAAGTCATAATTTCTATAAAGTAATGTAGGTGAAGTGATTTTGATGCTAGTATCATTTCAATTAATGAATTAATATCAGTTCAACACATTGGCCTGTGCACGCTATAGAGACAGTTGTGTTTCATGGCTATGTGAGCTGCTTGTTACTGTCTGGCTTTGAATTCTGAATATTCTCATTCAGGCTGCTACTCCTGAATTTGAAATTAATGCTAACAAATAAATATTAAGAAATCTCAGGGAAAACTACGGTTATTTTACCATTGTGATACTTTTTAATGAAGATTTTCATTTCTTAATTCACTGAATGGTAAGCTAAAAGCAATTATGTACTGATTATTACAGTAGCAGCTAATACATTTACAGCTGCAAGGATGTCAGTGTTTTCATTATAATCCCTGTTATTCTAGGTTCTAAAAGTCTGTAAGTTATTGGGCCTACTGCCCCCCCCGTCATGGACGTAGATTGATCTAGATAACTTAATGACAAATCGGCACAAACATTAGCAAATCAGAAACAACTCGTCTGAAAGTAAATCTTGGTTTCCAGCCACTTGCAGGTTATTTAACAGAAAAAGAAAAATACTTTGAAATCTAAGATGTATTGCGCAGGCTTTGCAGTCTGGAAGGACTTCACTGAAAATAATGACATTTACCTTACACTCAAGACTCCCTGTATTACTTTAAACATAATGACATGATTTTCTTTAGAATATATTCATCAGAAGATTATAAACATTACACTGGAGTTCTAGTAACACACTGGATGATGTCAAGGGAGATTATATTTTAACTTCCCGTGTAGTAACTGTCTCTTCTGATTGCTGCTGGTGATGATACAAGTTCTTTACTGCATCCAGCCAGCTCTCATTTGGAGAAGAAGAGGGCTGTTCTTTCCAGAAGAATGAGTTTCTGAATTTAAATACTGCTTCGGGCTTTAGATATCTCATGTTGAATATTAGCAAACACCTCCGAAAGACTGGTGTGGCGGTACTGGAACAGACCTCTCAGGGAAATGATGGACTCGCCATCTCCAAAAGTGTTCAAGAAATACATTAACGTAGCACTTAAGGGCGTAGTTTAGTTGGCATGGTGGTGATGGGTTAAGATTTGGATGGTCCCAACCAGGTGTCACATCTGTATCCAGTTGCACTGAAGCGACTATATTTCTGACTTCTAAGAAGTAAGTATTCAAAGGAGCTAAAAGCCTGCAAACCAGAGACAGGACATGTTAAGGCTGTGATATTTTGTAGTTACAATATTATAGTACTTAATTATGCTCCAAATTGAGAAAAGCTGACAGGGCATTTTTTGCATGCCAAGGGGCCATGGTTTACATATCTTCTTTTTATTCCTGTTTTGTTTAAAATAATGCAGACATGAGCAGGCAGGTCTTAATCAGTCACAAATCATAGGAAATTTCTGAGACAAAGTTCATTTTCATGTGAAAATTTGTCACTGTTCTTAATACATGAACTTGTTATCTAAATAGATTAAGTAAGCAATAGTTTATCTGAATTTGAAATAAAATTAAAACTGGGGGGAAATAAAACTTGGCTGTAATGTGACAGAACATTCCAGTCATTATGAAAGAAATGCCTGGATGATGAGGTAAATATTCAGTCTGAGTTCCTCTGCTGCTGTCTTTTCTCATGAATCATTTTCTAAGGTTTGGGATTTTATTTTTTTTTTTTTCTTGTTATCATTAAGGCAGAACAATTCTGTATCGTATGCAGATCTGTATATGTAAGACATAGTATAGATTGTTGGTTGGTTTTTTTCGGAAGAATCTTTTATGTTAGGACCAAAAGTGCCTGTTTAATAGGAACAAGTAAATATTCAGGGATTTGTACATTACTTTTTGGTTGCATTCAACTGGCATAGGATGAAAATAGTGTGGCAGATTTGCTAAAAATGAAAGAGCAAAACCGTCTCATTTTTGTATTTCTAGTAACATTTCTTCTGCTTACAATCAAATCCAACACTTTTTTTTTTTTTTTCTTTTGAACAATTGTAAGAAATCCTAGTAATCTTACTTGTATTGTCTGCAGCATGTTAAGTCTTGCTGTAGCAAGCAAGCAAGAGAGCAATGTTGGGATGTTGTATTTCATCTACTGTTGATTGGTAGCTGTGGTCACTCAGCTCCCTGCAGTTGTAACAAGTACTCCTTGAAACAGCTGTCTTGTGTACACAAATTGACCATACCACACATTGTTTTGATTACTGGATTTGGCAGACAGTTGATGGAAGTTGCAGTGCTTTTTCAGCAAGTACTTAGGAATGCGTGTTTGGAATATTAATTTCAACTTTGTTGCTTCCCTGTTTTTGATTAAAAGCTTAAGAGATAACAGGGATTTTTATTATGGTAGAAATGTTTTACAGAATAGTATTATTATTCCTTTTGATCACGGTCAACTTACTGTGGCTACACTTGTGGCATCTTATATTGCAGATTCCATGACAGGTTGCAAATGGTCATCTTTTGGCTCCATCATGGACACTGTGTCAAACGAAATAATTTGATAATTCTGTCATTCAGAATGCAGCACTGAAGTGCATCAAGGGGATACATGATTGGTACATATGATTAATCTATTGATTGCTCATTTGGCTCAAGTGTATACTTATGTTTTCAGAACTTTCAGTACAGTTTTGCTGTCCTAATACTGTATGATAATCACTGGTTGTTTCTCAAAGTATGAGAGATGTAGGTATGTTTTTGCTAATACCATTGTGTGCCAATTTTCAAAGATAAAAATTGGATCTAGAGCTGGGATGTCTGTCATAGTCAGAATTTGAAGTTACGCTGTTCTTCAGAATACTTTTATTCCTGTAATTACTGTTATATAACAGTAATTACATAATTTTATATAACAGTAATTACAGGAAATACAACATTACATACAGTATGTGTATGTAATGACTTAGTCAAATGAAGAACAAACCAGTTTTTCCTCTCCTAATGCTGATCTATCAGATAGATACTTCATTTTTTTGTTTTTTGAAAGACAAGTAAAAGCTCTGCAACTATTTCAGAAAGGAAAAAAATATCATTGTAGTTTACAAATAGACTAATTATAAACTGTCAAATCCAAATGTAATCCAAGGGCAATCATTCTTCAGTACTGGAGTAAACCACGTCACAGTTCCTCTCCAGAGATCTGCAGATTATAATATATTTAAATCTTCCTGTTAAAAAAAAAAAAAAAAAAAAAAAAGGAAAGGGGGGAGAAGCTAATTTTGCAGTTATCCAAATATTGCTAATTAAATTCAGAAGGGAAATAATTTCTAGGACTTCATGTTCAAGACCAGGTTGGATGGGGCCCTGGGCAACCTGATCTAGTAAATGTGTATGATTGGTGGTCCTGCTAGGCAGGGAGGTTGGAACTACATGATTCTTGAGGTCCCTTCCAACCCGGGTCATTCTGTGATTCTGTGATTCTGTAATAGATATAGATGATTGAATATTGGAAGCAAGCACTTGAATAGTGAAACTTCATTAAAAGTATTTTGATGCAGATTGAGGTAAGAGTGCCTGAACATAATCACCTGGGGAAAAACAAATATGAAACTACTGAATTGCAAGATAGAAAAGATGAAAAAAACTCTGAGCAGTTGCTTATCTTCTTCAATTCATGCAGCAGGAGACTATACTTTTTTTTTAAAGCTATCATTACTGAATACACAATTAATTTCAATGTTCCTTTCCAAACTTGATTTTTAAGGCTAAAATATATTTAACATAACATGAATAAAACCAAACGGTGTTGCTATTAAAATGTAAAATCCATAAACTTCTACTGAAGTTGTCAAGCAACATTGTGGAGCCATAACAGATATTTGTCTATTAAGGATTATCTTTTAGAACCTCTGCAGACACCTTCACCATAAAGAGTGGAATAGATAAAACTTTGTTCTTTTGGTGACTGTCTCTGTGCTGAGTGCTCTTAGATGAAACAAAACTATATAACTAAACTATCCTTTTTCACTTTTTAATTTTAATAAGTATTCCATTTTAATGTATTCTGCAACTACTTAAGTGGTAAAGCTCATCTTGTAGGACTCTACAATTGTCAGGGAATATTTTGTTTTGACATTGAATCAAACATGAAAAATAATCAAAACTTGATGAATTAGATGCTATGAATACTAAAAACAAACTGATTTTTGAAAGCCTGTAAATAAGCTTTTTTTTTTTCACTAAATTTTTTTTTGTGAATAGTTGTGCATAAAGCTTTTTTTCTAACTGAATTTATTTTTTTTAGTTTATTTTTAGTTTGATCATGTTTGTTCAATATGTATGTTTTATCTGACTCATTTTCACAAAACTAGTCAAATTATCTTTCAAGACTGAGAGATATTGTAATAACTAATGCTATCTCTGTCTTCTGTTATGATTAGTACCACCTTTTGATTATATGGCAGATTGTCATGGTTTTATGGTCATTGATATTCCACATCATAACATCCTGTGGTGCACTGGGAATTAAAGTGTTAATGTCCCAGTTCAGCATACTAAAGAGAAGAAACTACATTCCCCAGAAGACTGTTTGCTGTGCTGATATCATTCCTGAGTGGGGGGGAACGCATATAAGGCATTGTCGGGTCATCTGACCTCCCTTTCTGCTTTCCTTCATTGCTCTTCTCCTTTGTCTCTCCTTGCTGCTGCCTCCTGGCTGCACGTGCTGCTTCAGCATTACTGTAAGGCATTCAGCTTTTTTTTTTTTTTTTTTTTCCCAGATTCTCTCATTATGTTTAGTAAATTAGTTTGTTCCTCCTCAGATCGTTGCCACTGCTCTTTTCTTTAATTATTTTAGGGTTCCCTGTTTCCCTTTTCCGGAGGTGTGGATTTTGCGAAGTCCCTCCGCCCCACTAGTCATGGAACCAGGCCAAACCAGCCTGTAAACTGTTGACACGGATCCAAAACATAATCATAGGGGTCTTAAACCAAACAAAGTGTTCTTAGTAAATGTTTCAGAACTTTTTGTTCATTAGTATCAGTGATAAGGATGAGGTGTAGCTTATAGAAGCATGTTTTATTTCTAATGAATTGATTAAGTTGTATCTTTTATCGAGTACCACAATGACCTTATTGGGAGGGACGGGGGGGGAGAAGGAAGCAATTTAGTTTTCACTGATGGACTGAATCTTTAAAATAATAAAGTAGCAGCTTTAGACCTTTTCTAATGTTTATACTAAACTGGTTGATGGGAAAACAAATAATCACAGGCTTTTCTAAGCACAGACAAAATGTTTTGGAAGCAGATTTGAAAACAGCCCCATAGCTTTCTGAATAGCCTTTTGATACATTTCAGGCAATTTACAACATAGCTATAAACCATTACTCCTTTTATACACAATTGATTCCTGGACCTCATTTAACACTTTTAATGCTTCATACCTGAAATAGAAATTCCATCATATGTCAGCTTTAAGAGCTCTTTCTGCTATCCTATCCTCAGGTGTATTCTCATTTGCAGTTGAAATATCAGAGCTTATTCTGCATTTGATGGTCTGCAGGAAAGGATTAGGACCACCATCACAAAAACATATTTCCCACTAAATCCATCAAAGGGAATGCCATTCTGCTACTCATTCAGCAGACATCACTGAGGAACTTAGGGGACCGAAAGAACAGTGTCTAAGGGAGCCTCTTGTCATCTTCAAGGGGAGATACAGGAAAGAAGGGGACAGACTCTTTAGCAGGATAGAACAAGGGGAAAAAGTTTCAAACTCAAAGAGAGTAGGTTTAGGCTAGATATAAGGAAGAAAACTCTTACAGTAAGGTTGGTGAGGCACTGGATCAGGTTGCCCAGTGATGTGGTTGATGTCCCATTCATGGAGACTTCCAAGATGAGGCTAGATTAGTCCTTGGGCAACCTGATCTAGCTGTGGTGTCCCTGTTCATTGCAGGGGAGTTGGACCACATGGCCTTCCAAAGTCCTTTCCGACTCTGTGATTCTATGAAATGAAAGTAGGTAAAGCAACTTATGAAAAAAGCTGAGTAGAAGTTTTATCTATTGCTCCCATTTATTCTAGAATAAACTCAATATATCTAAACTAGTCATCTTTAGATATTAGCTTTTGTGTAGCATGATTGATGTAGCATACTGAAAAGGATTGCACCCCATAGTACTTCAAAGTCACATTGAGCACAGGTTGCAAGAGGTAAGAAAAACATACTAAGGGAAAAAGACATTAACAAAATTGGAAAACAGTCAGACTGGTGATATTTTAAAGTGAGGATCTGAGCATTTCCCACATGACTATATCTGTAAAATAGTGAAGAAGATTCTAACAACAGCCACATTCTACTCACTAATCTATGTTGTGTATACAGAGGCACAATCCCTTCTGAAGCCAAAGGGAGGAATAAAAATATCTTAATGAATAATCCTAAACCAGGTTCTACATTTTCACAGTCTAGAAAGCTGTTGTACATTCACAGTTCTAGTGCATGCCATCATATTCACATGTTCAACATTATCCTACAAGAGAAAAGATCAAGTCATAACATCTAATAGCTGTCCATCTGCCTTTAGAATTCTTGAATATTACCTTTGAGTTTCATGCTGGGCTTGAAAAAGCACCACTGGATGTGCATTAGGAGACTTAAATGGACTGAGCTTGCCTATCCAAGAGTAATTGTTAGGTGCCGCAAGATGAAAACGTCTCTTGGTAATTTTGTAGTCCCCTTGCACTACTAAAATTTGGTCTCTTCTGCAGGCTAAGAAACAGTCTTTATGAAGCTTAGGAGTTGTTCTGTTTCCTTCAGGTTTCTTGAAGATTATTAGCAAATGTTTTGTCGTCTTACTTTTGGCAAGCCAAGTTTATTAACTAAAAATTTTCTGTTTTCGTGTTCTTTAAACATACAATTTTATCTGTAAATTTTTCTGCTTAGTTGTTTGTTTACTTTTTCATTTTTTGTAGCAATCATGACCCACTGAAGCATCTGAATTTTTATTTTTTTTTTTTAAATCCAATTTTTGTATCTGAAGCATGAAATTCTGGAAGAGTTTACTTACTATCAGTAATCTTATTTTCTGTGCTCTGCGTAGAAACCTCCATCTAAACCTCTGATAATTACATCCTACTGAGTGTCTGAAATACGTTGAATATAAATCAAGCTTTGCAAGAATTTGTTGTGAAACTTCAGTGATGAAAAGTACTGCACAATTTTGTATCTTTGCCCAACAATATAGGGCTGTTAGACTATCTGCATCACCAAATGTCTTTCTAGAGTAAGAGTAAATTGTTTATTTGTCATGGGGCTGTAACATCCGATACATTATGCAGTGAATATCACTTGCTTGGAAGACATTGGTCTATATTCATTTTAAGAAACTTCAATTTCAGTTTTATGTAATGTTGAAGTTATCAAATATTTGAATATTCTAAGCTGATCTTTTCTTCCCTTTAGTTTCTCTTCCATTCTTTCCAGTGCTCTCTTCCACTTTCATATTAAACCTTCTGAAGATTTTTCAGAATTCACAGGATTTTGCTTTTCTTCACATTAACCACTTGTTGAGAAGGTGTGATAGTTTTCAAATAGTAAAGTTAAAACATAGCTCAGCAGGTTTTTAGTTTCCTTTTTGTCTTTAAAAACCTAATAGGGGGAAAAAAAATTTGCTTTTTAAAATGTTCACTAATTCTTTGCAAAACCCTTTTGAATTTTTCTTGGGTGAGTGAAATTACACATAGTGCATTTGAAGACTTGTGACTAAAACATATCTTGTGGATAAAAAAGATCTGTGCCTAGGTCTAAAATCTAAATTATGTGCATGGGTAAGTTACCAACAGAAGGTGGTAGATAAAAATGAAGTTGATTGTAATTAGTATGCAAACTCAAATGTAGCTGCAATTAAACTTGTAAGCATGCATGACAGCCATACTTTTATCTTTTCAAGAATGACAGGTAATCACAAGTATTCAGTTGTGATATAACAGTATTTATTCTGCATGTCATTTAACTTCTGACTTATTGAAATTGTAGTAATAAAAGCCTATCTTAACAGGGCATGGTATTTTCATAGGCATGGTATTACTATATTTAGGGAGCTCATATGAGGACAGACTCTTTAGTAGGGGCTGTTGTGACAAGACAAGGGGAAATGGTTTTGAGATAAGAGAGGGGAGGTTTAGATTTGGCATTTAAAAAAACAAACAAACAAAAAAAAACCTGGATAACCTTTAAGAGTCTCTTCAAACTCAAACAATTCTGTGATTGTGTGATTCTGTCTTGCAATTTATATAACACCTGCGAATTTACCAGTTACTAGACTAGACTACTAGACTAGAAATCAGAATTGCATTAGCTGCCCAGAAGCAGACTGGCATGGATAGATCACAAAGATAGATCAAAATCCTGAAAGAACTTCTGCTTGTCTTATGAAAACCAAGATGTACCTTAAAAGAATATTGTGTAAAAAATAATTAAATCTAACAATTAAATGCAAAGATGACGTAAATGTGCTACAACTTGCCACTCTTTCAAGAAAAAGTAACATTATTTGACAAATTCTCAGCTACAAAGCATTACTTTTCAATGTTTTCAATGTCATCATTAGGTATGCAATAATTTTGTCAGTGATGAACAAGAGCCTGTATGCCACACTCATTAAAAAATCTGCACCAGCAGAGGTGATGGCATTACTTCCAGAGCATCCCTCATAGTTGTGAAAAGCATGCCTTATGCTGAATCTAGGACTTTTGTCTTATGATGCTGCCTTGCCAGTGTGGTGCACAAGAAGTTGTAAGGGGACACAGTCAGAATAGTTGGCCCAAGCTGGGTAAGGGCCACAGGGATATTCCATCCCATACAGTGTCATGCTAAATAATACAACTGGGGAAGATGGCCAAGGAGGCTGCTGTTGTTCCAGGGCCGGGTGGGCACCAGTCCGTTTGTTTTCAGTTTTCAGTTTTGTTTTTGATTTCTAATTTCTAAAATTGTCTTTGTGAAGTCTTGATCCCTCTCTAGAAGAAAGTTTCTTGTTTACTGGTTTTTGAAGCAACATAGACTTAGAAAAGGCCAATATCAGCATGTATATAAAAACACTTCTGTGTGTACATATGCTGCTTCATCACACATGCAGTAAGATTTTCTCTAGAGGTAGCTCCTATTTTGGAGCTGCATTAGAAGAAGGAAAAAGACCGGGGATGTTATAGATTGTAGTAAAACCACAAGGAGCTCTAGGTGTGATTTATAAGTGGCAGCTAAAGAACCTGGTTGACATTTTGCCAAAATTGGTATGACTCTGAGATTGAAAGTGGGGAAAAAGTGCTAGCAAGAGATATCATACATTAAATTGGTTTTATTTACCTTAATCTGGTACATATTATTCCAATACTTAAATCTGGTGAATGCCAGTTAACAACATTAATTGGTTACCTGCACATTCTTGTAGCTGGGCTACCAAGAGTTTCTGTATTTTTTTTCCTTATATTTTTAATATAAGCAAACGAAATCAACCTTGATTTCTGTGGATTACCAGGAAACTGAAGTTATTTGTTGAAGATGTTATTTGGCTATACTAGTAGAAGGATTAGATCCCGTATGCTTAATATTTACAAGGTTTTAATAGCAATTTACTCAGCAGAGATGTGATAAAGGGATCTGGATGTTTAGAAATTTGATAATTATGAATACAAGGCAATTTGTTTGTGGATTAATTTTAATAGAAGTTGTTAATGTTCTTGGGTGCATAAGACTTGATTTCTGTGAGCCACCTGCTAGAAACCTTTGGATATTTCTGGGGCTTCAGTCAAGTGCTGGCACTTCATATAAGGCTTCCAAACTTCTGAGACTCATAATATTTAGTGCATTAATTAAATACATTATATTTTCAAAGTGTGACTTTTTTGTTGTCCTAATCTTTTGGTTAAGACAAAAATTGTCTACGTACAGCTTTCCTGTGTTTAGAAGCTAAAGAATCGGAAATGGAACTTTTTACTTTCATGCTTTTTATGTGCACAGAAAGGGAAACTGAGTGGTGTGTATTCGGATGTGTGAAAATCTTCTAATATTTTGAGGCATGACAAAATATAGCACAGAAGTGTCTCCTTTCTGTGGTAATTCCCACATACCCACTGAGGTCCAAACTCTGTAATCTTTGTCTTGATCTCATTTAAAATAGATTTCTCAGACTAACTCAGTTAGTGAGAAGTCTTCTCTGATTCATGTTCAACACATAATAAGGATCTGAAAGACTCGTCAGCTTTCCACTCAATTAATGCAACTATTTGCTAGTCATTAATTCAGGAAATATTTTTCCTCAAACTTGAATCACAGTTCAATGTCTGTATCAGCTGTTTCAGTTATCTGTTAAACAGATGATATTAAAAGGAGTGCAGAATTTGTGAAGGCATATCAAAACTGGCTTCTGTGATAGTGAGATATATGTCTCTAGAAGGTGTTCTTTGGTGTTTTTTAATAAACTGCCAGTGTATACACCACACTTAGAGAGAGAAGAAGCCAACAGAAGGAAGTGACTCTCGCTTTATCTAGTAAATTGGATACTAGATCAAATATTGCAATGAGGGATTTATTGTATTTCACATATGCAACCCTGATTATGACAGGTAGTTTTAGAGCCGTACTGGATGTTCTCATGTCTCAGAGACAAAAGGATAATGCTAAAATTTGCGTATGTATTTAAAGATTTTAAATAATAGAAACTTAAACCATAAATATAAATTAATCTCTCACATTGGCCAGACTGGGAGAATATATTGTAAATTCAAACCTGCATTGTTCGGATATTGACTTTTTTTTTTAGTATTGTGAATTTTCATTGTATCTAGGATAGTGAAGATGAGCCAAGAAATACTTCTGTCTCAGGCATGTCAAGGGCTATTGCTCATTAGCCATCTGTGCCTGGAATTAGCTTTCAGAATAAAGGGGTAATTTCTTTGGAGCTGTAGCCATATCTACCATGTGTTTTTCTGTCTGATTATCTTTACTTTATTCTCTGCAAGTCTTTATCTAAAGCTGCTTTTCAGCAGGGTCCTTAATTTGAATATCTATTAAGGATTTGATCATTACATGGTGAATCTTTGCCTCTTAGATGTGAAGGTGTTTTTTTTTAAAAAGTGCTCCCAATTTCAACAGGTAGTCTACTGCAGAATGACATTTATAGAAAGAATGCTTTGGTTCTCCAGCTATATTATACTAGGTTCAGTACATTCTTGATGCCAGAGGTGCCCTTAAAAATCAAGTTTTGGACTTTCGGAAAAAGTAGGTGAGGTGGATAAGGGATAAAATAAAAAAGAACATCTCCAAAAGAGACATCAAAAGAATTTTCCTTTTTCTTTAGCAGAATGACCGTGTATCACAAGTATGTACGAACACCATGCTTCAGAGAAATATGTCAGTTCTTGCTGCTACTCATTGATTTTTATTTTTATTTTTAATTGTGGTTCCTTCTGAAATAACTCGTGAAATAAAGTACATCCTCTGAAGAACTAGTTCAACCATTTATTATGAATAACATTCATTTTAGCTGGCACGCATTTGATTAGCTAGCTATTCTGAATCTCATTTGCTTTTGTATTTGCTGTTAATAAACATTTGTTGAATAGATTTGTGAAATAACTTTCTATCCATAGGCTACATAAACTTCATTCTGATTGTTTTTTTTTTCCTACTGCTGGAAGGCTTAAGATTACTCTGCAGTGGTCTAGTTCTGCTCTGAGTTGAGATATTGAATGCATTTCAATTTGCAAATTCCAGAGTATAATCCTCCATGACTGGGTTCCTGGCTCTCACCTGACAGCTTCTCCTTAATTTTCAGACTTTTAGATGTTTGAATGAAATTCTTAGTTGTCATGGCACCAAGCATGATGGAATTCAAGAAGCATATGGGCAGTGCTTTCAGAAACATGATACGAGGTTTGGGTGGTTCTTTGTGGAGCCAGGAGATGAATTTGATTCTGTTGACTCCCTTTCTACTCGAGATATTCTTTGATGAATAAGAATATTAGATAATTGCAGTAAATATATGTGCACTTAGAGGTGTTTTTTTTAGCTAAAATTGATTGCTTTGAATCTCAGAATTGCAGTGGCTCAGTTATGGGCCGGGCAGGATCACCTCTCTTGCCCTTCTGGCCATGCTTCTTTTGATTCAGCCCAGGATATGGTTGGCTTTCTGGTCTCTGAGGGAGCATCGCTGGCTTATGTCCAGCTTCCTGTTCACCTCTCTGGTCTTTTTTGGCAGGACTGCACTCAGTCCATTCATCCCCCTCTACATACATATAGGCATAAATTACCTGTATACATATTTCCAAACCTCTCTGCTGTAGAAAAGTAGTATAAAATGGCCTAATGAGGCCATCTATCTAAATGAGAATATCTAAATGAGAATTGAGCTCACTATTTTGTTCACTTATGTCTATCTGGCGTTGGGTTTTGGTGACTTTTTTTCCTTAATTATCAAAATTTTCCTGCTAATGTAAATTTTCTTATGTATGTAAGTTTGGTTTAAAAGTTGAAAAATATTGCTAGGCAGTATAACATTTAGCTTTAGCTCTAGAAGGATCACAAGTCAATACATCAAAACTATAAGGTTAATTTCTTCTATATATTGGGCCAGAACCTCATTTTCCTTTCATGTTAATGGAACTACAAAACAGACTCAACTGGTTTGAACAGCCAGGTTTTTATTCCCCTTACATGCAGGTTCCCTTAGGTTACAGAGCTGGCAAATCTTGTTCTGCATCACATCTGCTCTGCAGTGCCTGACTATCAGAGAGCTCTTGTTCTGGCTGCCAGATTAGTCCCTTTGGGTTAGCTGCTGCAGGAAACAAAGTAGAACTTTAAGTTATGAAAAGGCATGCTTTGGCTCCACTAGTTGTGAGTTGTAAGAATGGTTGACAGCTGACATATTCCACCTTCCTCATGTTGATCTCCCTTGCAAGTAGGTCCTCGTTAAACCAGAGTTGCTTCCCCTAAAGAGTCACTGCTTTCGCAGAGCTGTTACAATATAGCCTAGAAAAAAATATCCCCAAAGGTATGTGATGAAGGGTGGAATTTGACACATTTTATGTGGTAAAGCTGTAATATTAGATATTTCTTGCCTGATTTAATAGAATTAGTATAGGCTCATAAATTACTCTTTAAGTCAGGAACATAATTGTTGTATGATTTCTGTTCAATAGTTGGGATTGAAAATTATTTTTAAAAATGGATTGCATTTACCCATAGTTATGCAGACTGTTTTTTTTTTGTTTTTTTTGTTTTTTTTTTATGATAGTTGAAGTAAACCCACCTCAGTAACAGCGGAAAACTTTTGTACTGCTGTACCAGGAAATGCTTTATATAAGCAAGAATAATGAAATATTTGAAGAATTGCATGTGATCTGGGAAAAAAGAAACTGTTTTCTGTGTCTCAATTAAAACAAGATATATGAGAAAGAAGCATGTCAGATCATCAGAGAGGCTTTACAGGGGAGAATTAGTTCAGCAATTCAGAACAATATCATACAAAGAACATGTTTTGCTGCTTTTCCGCAGAGACTTCTATTTTTTTTTAATTTATATTTTAAAGTCAATAAAACTTATCATGGAAAAAAATAGGCAGTTTGCATGAATTTATCTTTGACCACCCCTGTAAAGGTGCACAAAGTGCACATAGAATTCATGTAATGCTTGTGTCTATCTAATAGGTGATGCTCATCAACATTTTCCTTCCCTTCTTAAACTTTCTGTTAAAACAATCTTTCTTATCACCCCGACTTCTGTTTTTAGTTGCAGTAAATCCCTTTATAATTATGCTTAGCTTGGCTTGATACCCCTTAAAAACTGCCTGTCTCCATAGACTGTGCTTCAGGAATGGCATGCACACAAATGCTATAAATTTGGGGATTATTCCAAAGAAGGTAGAAAAAAGAGTTTCATGTTCTTCTGTATCCATAGCCAAGACATGGATTACTGGTGTGTGATATCTGTAGCTCTAACCACTTTGTGGCATGGATCAATTTCTGATTGTTTAAAATGAATGGATGGTATATTGAAGCCCTTTCAGAGAATCTAAATTTCAAATTAAGATTGAAGACCATTGTTTTGACTTTGGTTATAACGACCCACAAGGATTTATGTATTCACATATTCACAAAAATCTCCAAAGATTTGATCGTTTACTGCAACTAATGACCACTCTCAGACCACAAGTTGTGTTCAAGGGCTCTTTACTGGAATGTATCTGAACTTGTTAAAGGAAATTAAGTTATCTGCCTTCTTCAAACCTCTCCTCTTTAAATTATTTTTATTTGTAGATATAATAAAAGCCAATTAACAAGAGTTGGTTATTTTTACTTCACTGTTTCATCTTGTATCTTCTGTTCCAGACTTTTTTTTCTTCTAAAAAGATATATCCATAGTGCAGTTGGACTTGTTCTTCAGCTGATGATCTAGAAAGAGATGAAAAGTACTAATCATAGTAGAACATCTCAAAACATATGTTTACTTGTCTACCTAATTATGAAGAGAAAAATTATTTTCTAAATCACATGATCAGTATTGGATTAATTCAGCTATGCATTTATTGGAAGCCTAAACATTCAATACAGTACAGTGGCGTTTTCACTTAGAGGGAAAATTTGAATTCCACTCCATGTTTTTAGAGACAAACTGTCCTTCTCTCTTGGCTCACTAACTGATGTAGAGATATCTTGGATATGAAGTGTGGTTGCATTCTTAATTCAAATTGTCAGTGATGTGGTAGAGTATATGCATAGTCCAGCATTTGTCTCACTTCAGAAGAGCAAGTCAAAAAAGAGGAATTCAGTTGATGCATGAAGTACACAAAATAATTGTTTCTGGAATTCTGAGCTTACCATGTTTATGATATCAAGAGGCTGGCTGATTGTTGCAAAAAAAACAACTAAAAAACCATAGGTGCTGAATTTATTACTGGTAGGGTATTGACCTTCATTCTGTGTGGAGATTATACATTGAATTTCATTTGGTGGAGAAATAGACCTCTTTCCCTTTGGAGCACAAAGACACTTCTTGAATTAGATGAACATATTACTAGAGACAGAGTTTTTCTGAACATACCTGTTTGAAGAACAGATCTTTAATGCATATCTCTCTTGAATGCCTAGAGGTGCTCTATGAATTCATGACTTGAGCCAGCAGTTCTATGCTAGAGGTCATGACATGTGGAGTCATGCTGGTTACAAATTGGATTTCTTGCCTAGCGCAAACTTATTTATTCATAACAGCATTTAAATCAGTATATTCATGGAAATAGAAACCATGTTACAAGAGTGATTCTATAGCAAAAAAAAAAACGTCTGCAAACCATTAGTAGAAGCTTCTGCCAAGAGTTGCATATATTTGATTATACAAGTAGACAGAAGTCTTAAAAAAAAAAAAAAACCTCATAGAACTAACTAAGCTCTGAAGTCCTAAATAAATGATAAAAATGAGGCATCAGTGAAAGGTTTGTGGAACTAATGATGTTTATGCACATCTTTCTCCTTTAGTTTTTACTAGCTTAAGTTGTTTAATACTTTTTCCTCCTTGTTTATGCCAAATTAGACTGCAAATCTTCTCAGCAGGGATTTTTTTTTTTCTTTCATAAATCATTGGCATGTGCACAAAGTAGTACTACTGATATCAGCATTATTACTGTTAATAGCTCTGCCCATATCTATTTAGCAATGTTAACTCCAATAAGTGCAAAACAAGATGTTGACAGAATCTGCAGGCATGCATTAGAAGTGTTGACTTATTTATGGCTGACTAACATTTGAGCTACACTCAGCTCCTTGGAATTGTGTTTTTATTTTTCTTCCGCAAGAGTTTTGCTTTGCTTTGGCAGATCATGAGCAAGGATCAAACTTGATACAGGTTAGAGCGAGGACAGGAGAGATCAACGCATTGAGCTTCAGGGCTCCTATACTGGTCTGGATATGCACGGTGAACCTCTAATATTCCAAATGAAAAAAAAAAAAAGCTAAGATTTCTGAAACATTGTTGTATTTCAGTTCTACTCTTTATTTGAGAAGAAGGCTTCATATATATACGTATGTATGTACGTGTATGTCCTCAGATATGAATATTTAAATATAAATACTGGTGTGTGATAATCAACATCATATTTATACCTTTGTGGTACTTTGAATTAGATCTTTTGCAAGTATAACTTAACCATTTTCTTGTTTGGCACTGACAGGTTGCTGGCAAAGTCAGGAAAACTCACAGAATGAAGCAAATAGCCTAAGTTTTTAGAAAGCAAACAATATCAGAATATTATTGTCTCTTCTGTAATTACCTTTCAGTTATTTACAGGTAATTTCTGTGGAGCTGGATTCATCAAGCAGTGCTGCTGTCTACATTCTGAGTACTTACTTTCTGTCAGTGTGTAGTTAGTCAAGAGAAACAGGCATGTTTAAGTAAAATACATATGATAATGAATATATGAAATACAGGAGAACTGTGTCCCAAATTTATTTATTTATTTATTCTCAAAGAAAGGACTACACAGAAGATGTTTTCTTCATCAATATGTTGCCTGATATATCTCACTTCAGGTGTCTTAAAAATTGTCGCTCTGTATTAGCAAGTAGAGAATCCAGTAAATGATATGAGATCCTCACCTTGGCATGTGAAAAGGGATAGAACATCATCATAAAACATCATATACTATGTCAGATAAGCTTGGGCATAAATGCATATCAAAATTTAATACCCCATTTTTTTTCTTTCTCATCAAGAATAAGTCTTTTTCATACCCCTTGTTGCAGATCTTAGTCTTTCCATACCTGAAGCATAAACTGTCCCATCAAGTATGTACACTTGTATCTCACCTAAACTAATGGCAGTGACGCAATTTGTAGGTTCATTTCCAAATAATTTTGTTGACATCTTTCAAGAATTTTGATATATAGGTAAATTGAGTGTAATGCTGTTTTACTGGTATGGAGGGAAAGTTAACAGATTCCCTGCCCCTACCTTGTTTTTAGAAAGCATGAAGCTAGCTCTGACAAAGTTCTGAATTTTAGGCTCCTTCTTGAATCAGAGAACACTACCTGCTGAGGAATTACCACGAAATGCAGGGAAAGACAAATCTGGAACTAAAGCTACAGTATGTAGAACTGCAAAGGTTTTCATAGCACCTACTGAAGGGCTAAAACTGGTTTGAGTAATGCAAAACTGTCCCCTCTACTGTTTAAATTATGCAAGTTACTGTTTGGAAGGAGCAAATGCCCTTTGCTTCTAAAGTATGAATTTTGTCCCAAGTGATTGAGAAGTGCAATACAAATTCTCATCAGCAATCTTATGAAAATTTCAAATTGTCTAAAGTCATGTAAATGTGTGTGTATGTGTGTGTGTGTGTGGGGGGGGGGGATGTGTGTGTATGTGTGTGTGTGGGGGGGGGGGGGGGAAGAACAGTAATTTCAAGAATTTCAAGACTATTTAGTGTGATACAAGAAGTATTGTAAAAGGATTTCTTTGGTAGGAATGTGAACTTAACTGTTTAATATCTCTGTGTGTATGTAAGATAATTTACTTCTTTTCTGCGTTTTTTTTTTTGTTTTTTTTTTCTTTTTCTCAGATGTGAAGGAAAATTTTCAGTTACTGAGGATCAAATTTTGCCAACTGAATGATCTTATGAAGTATAATTCACTTCTGTCTAAAATAGCAGTCCAAATATGATTGTATGTTAAGCTGAAACGTATTGACAGATAGACAAGCAACTGTAAAGAAGAATCTAACAAAAATTTCCCTCTTATAGTCAATTTAATGTATTTCATTTTCTCTTCTTTTACATTAAAGGATGCTTAAATTTGAGTTATTATTTTAAAAAGCCATTTGACTGAAAATACTAAAAAAAATCAACTTAAGACAGTTTGGTGGGAGAAAAGCAAATGTATACAGAGTTGACATTTTTTTCTTCTCACAATTCTGTACCAGAGTGGTTATATATATGTATATATAAACTTACGAACTTCTATACTATATAAATAAACCATAAACTTATGGAAAAGTTTTATATATATATATTTTATATTATATCTGTTCCTACATTCACTTCTTATACCTCAGGGGATATTCTCCATTTTATTAAAAATACAGTAGACATACTAACATCAGTGATCCTTTTACTTGGCTGATTATTAGCAGATCTGCAAATGCAGGCCTATTTTAAGCCTTTTATTTAATTTTACATTTTTAATTTTGAGAAGGACCTGGGATCACTGGGATGATGTGTGACTAAGGTATTTTCAGTAGATATTTTATTTCTGTTAAATGTTTATTCTTTTTATACATTCATTTTGTGACTTGAGTCAGAGAGCTTCGTGAAGAACATGCTTCTAAAACAATTCATGAACTTTTGGTTCTGCAAGGATTCGCTTGTTACAGGGTCTCCTTTTCCATAACAGTTACTACTATGAAATGCTTTCAGTTGTGATGCTCAAATGATCAGTTTACATGAAAAACAGAGCGGGATTGAACACATCTGTGAGTATGAGCTGTACACTTAAAAAGAACAGAGGTTCTGCCAAAGTAATGAAGGTAAATACTAGAGTTACAGGAAATTTAACAGAAAGAATTCAAATATATAAAACTTATTCTTGCCCATTATTAGGTCACAAACAAAAAAATACAGACCATTAATCACTGATACAGTCTGTTCATTTCTAAAATAGGCTTGCAGTGATGATAGTCCATTTTAGTTTCCTCCTGAATAGGATGACTATTAGTCCAGAATGTGTTCTCATAGATTAAGCTTGAATTAATGGTTATTCTTCTCTAACTTCAGTCATTCATATTTGTCTAACAAAGGCCTAATTGAATAAATAATTTCCTCAAAATGGTAGTGTAAGAAAGACACAGCTTCTTGAAATATGTTGCCACGCATGAAATAGATAGGTCATGTTTTTTTACTTATGTGGGTAGGTATAGATTGTAGTCAGAACAAAATTAACGCAGCATTTTGCCTCAATTGTTACTTCTAGTGATGGAGAGCATGTTCATAACGTGTGAAAGAGATCAAGACGAACAGTCCTGAGTAAAGTTCAGAGTAATTTTTGGTTTATATAACATGCTTCAAAGTTGTGTGCAAGCATTATGACAGAATCAAGAAAATACAGATCGCTACAAATCCATCCCTCTGAAAGCCTATTTAGATGAGGCGACGTTCTGTGCTGATACATGCGTCATCTTTCCATTTTCCTTATATAGAATCCTTTTAGGGGTTGAGGCACTGGAACAGGTTACCTAGTGATGTGGTTGACGCCTCGTCCCTGGAGACTTTCAAGGTGAGGCTGGATAAGGCCCAGATCTAGCTTTGGTGTCCCTGTTCATTGCAGGGGAGTTGGACTAACACTAGGAGTAACAGGTTGGACTAACATGTTGGAGTAACATTAGGAAATATTCCTTCTCAGAAAGGGTGGTCGGGCACTGGAATGGACTGCCCAGGGAGGTGGTGGAGTCACCGACCCTGGCAGTGTTCAAGGAACAATTGGACGTTGTGTTGAGGGACGTGGTTTAGTGGGAGCTTTTGGTGATAGGTGAACTGTTGGACTGGATGATCTTTTAGGTCTTTTCCAACCTTGGTGATTCTATGATTCTATTCTATGATTCTATGACTAGATGGCCCTCAGAGGTCCCTTCCAACTCTGAGGATTCTATGATTTTCAGACTTACAGTAACCACACCTGGATCATAAAATCTCCCTTCTTCAGTGAAGACCTGTAGTAAGCCATTTAGAGGTTTATGTTGTTTGCACAATGGATTCCATGAGAGATATGAATGCTAGAAAAGTTGAAACCATACTTGTCTTCTATAGCTTGTACATGTAAAATTGGAGAGGGCTTTGGTTTCTGAAGTTGTATGCATTTAAAGGTAGGAATATTTAAAAATAGGATTTTGTGCAAAATGCTTTTTTTTAACAAAATTTGTACATTTGTTAAATACATAAATCACAATATGAGCAAAGATAATGAAGATTATGATTACATGCCTCACAAGATGTATGGTGATATATATATTTCACTCTGGCATGTGATTTGTTTACCCAAAGATTTTTATTTTTTTTTTACCAAAGAGGGGTTTCAGCATTTTAATGTAAAATTTCTTGATGTTCTTTTTGTTATTTAGAAGAAAGAGGCTGTCAAGAACATCACAAGAATTGTAAGTTATTGTTTGTGTCAGAACATAGATACCACTGTCAAATCTCTTTACAAACAGCAGTGCTACTTTTTAGAACTGGGAAATAAATAAATAAATAAATAAATAAATAAATAATTAGATTTTATTACTGAATGTGTATATGATTGTAACATACATACCCTACAATAAATACCACAATGAAGTACCTGGATGCCTAGCTAGTTGCACAGAACATAGATGTGGTATTTTGAGTACTGGAGTACCACAAATTTCAGTCCTTTTTTAAGCCTGGTGGAATGCCTGCATGTTTGTTTTTGTATTTAAATAAATGATGTTCTTGAAAGAGTGATTTACATACGAGACAAATTTAATCCTTGTGTTTCATCTATTTGTATGAGAGTGAGTGGTGGAAGAGAAAGGAAAATTTCTGCAGAGTGAGATGGTATCACTTCATATCTGTAAAAGAACTTTCTACATTTTCGTAAATGCATATCTATATCATTAAAGGTAATTATTAATGTGTAAGATGTATTTCAGGGAAAAAACAGCGGAGAAAGTGGGGGGGGGGGAAAAAGAGAACAACAGTTTGTGTGGCAGTTTCTAACTCAGGTTTAAAAGCATCAAAATTCATCAGAATTACACTCTCACGTAAGACCTCAAACAGAACCATCAACAACAAACTCTACAGTTATACTTATGCCCACAAGGGTGTGGCAAAATAGCAATATCAGCTGGAAGGTGAAATTTTTCAGAACAGCAGATATGGTTATCCTGGATAAACTTTCGCTTAGAAACATGGACTAAACATAACTACAGGTATAGTATAATTGTGTGTTCAGTAAATATAAAAATGTATTTAGCTTTTTGTAATTTCACGCCTCTTGCAGTTTCAGCTTTTTTAATTGTTATGATGGAGGAATTAAGATCTGCATAAACATAAGTCAGTTAAGTCATATGCAGCTATTACCAAGATTTCAGTTTCTAACACATGCAAAACACATATTCCTAATGATAGAAGTGTTTACTAGCTATTGGATCTTCTACTGCAGAACAAAGGGTAATAAAGAATGGGTGATAAGTGTTAGGTTCATCACTTTCTTATATGTGTCTACTGAACAAAGAAAAAAGGTACACACAGCGATCTTCAGAATAAACTAGAAAAAGGAAATGCAAAAAATGTCATCTACATTATGCATGAAATGTGTGTGAATTCCTGGCTTGGAATTAGTGAGTTTTACCTTCAATTCACATACAGTAAAAAATTAACCTTTTTTTTTTTTTTTTTTTTTTTTCCTTTCTGATTTGTTAGAAGTCTGTCTGGCATTGGCAGTTCATTATTTAAGGGGAAAATACTGCTGTTCTAAAGCTATATATAGTAGAAATCATAATTAGATGAGAAGGTAAAAAGTTAAGGTCGCTTTTCAGATTTGTATTTAACATTCATAAAATGCTTCACTGTTTTGTAATATTAACTTAAATGTTTATCAAACAAGGCACAGTCTTAACCCTTGGCTGTTTAAACTGACTAAAGATCATATGTCTTAATTCCAGGTTTGAAATGACATTTTTCCTTAAGAAGCAACATACTTTGCCGTTGCAATATGTGTAAAGACAAGAAGTCATGAAGTATGCTGCCAAGTTATCTCTGGTTCATTTGTTACGATTTTTGTTTCCGACACAATGTCATGGGTTCAACTTTCAAAGTGGCATTCTGTAGTGCACTACGATAGAAGAGATATCTGTACTTTAGGTGACATTTTATAATAAGCTCTCTGGCAGCTATCCAAATGTATGCTAAAATTCATAAGAGGCATTTTCAGATAAGAGTTGGAGATAATAGCAATCTCATGGGCAGCATCTCTTGTCTCTATAAAACTCACTCTCATAACCAAGATTGTCTTTGAGCTATTGCTGAGCATATACGTAATGGCTGAATCACTTTCTGCGCTGTCATTCTGTAACAAATAACTCATTATCCTTCAAATATGTTCAATATCTAGGGTTTCAGAAGCATTTTAAAATTAAGTTCTATTTAGAAGTCACTAATCTATGTCCCTCTACCTTAGCAACTGTTTCCTTTTTCATTTGCACTGAGAAAGCATGAGCATACTCTCCGAATAATAGAATTTTCAGTTGTGACTTTAGTTGCCAGTAGTAAAGTATCGCATCTGGGCATAGGCTTGTAGGTTACCTATGTGTTCTCTTTGGAACCTATAAAGTACCAGAATACTTTCCCTTCACCTCTGATTAGTCCTGGCAAAGAAGGAGGATAGTTTCAGTCAGAGTAACAAGAATGAATAAGATCAGACATGTGAACAGCTTTATACTAATATTTTTTGTAAAATGCTATTTTACAGTCTTGAGATTGTTACAGAATGTAAGTTTTTTATCTAACTGTATCCAGCTAGACTAAGGAGACTACAAGATGCCCCCATAAGATTTATGGTATTTTGAACAGTAGTAAGTGTTAAAGAACTTCAGGACATCTTTAGGGATTGAATTAGGAAGGCGCACTTGACAAATTTGAACAGTTATGATAAAGGTACACAGGATAATTGATGCTATGGAAACTGTTGGAAGTATTATCTCTAGCCATCCACGATTGTTCTCTCACATTATGACACTGATAAACCATTCATTAGGGTTTCTACTAATCTGTGCCAAAGAAAGAGACCAGAAAAAAAATTAAATCCCTGCACTCAGATATCTTTCAGTCCCCTCAGATTCCCACAGAAAAAATTAAATCCCCCTCAGATATCTTTCACTCGAAGATCAATTTGTTCCTCCTATGATAAGAAAATAAATTATTTTGAATGATGGTAACTATTGACCTGTAGAATGTTTCTGAGTAGGCGTATTTTACTTGATTATGAAATGATTTTACCTCACTTTCCCTCCACTACGTTGTGTCTTTTTATTTTCAGTGGTAGCGATAATAGTCTGTGCTAACTACTGTACATTCAGGAAATAGAATTTAAGTCAGGAAATATGGTTAAACTGAGTTACCCCATTGCGTGTAATTCAGCTGAGCCTGTTAGAGGTTGTGGGGCTAGAGAATTAATAGGTAAACCTATGTATTTCGCAATGCATGTACAAGCACAATAAGTTGTCTTTAGGCTGAGGATAAGGTGGTAATTTATCTACATCAGATTACAGTTACAGCTGTGTTTAGAATCTATGAGGTTGCAGTGCAGGGCTATAAATGGATTTGCTGTTGAATCAACTGAATTCTTCAAGAAAACTTTTTTTTTTTTTCTGAAAAAAAAAAATTATAGAGAAAAGCACAGAACAACAACAACAACAAAACTAATGAAACACTTTGAAATCTGAGTTAACCTCAAGAATGGATTTCTGTGCATGTTCAAAATCTATTATTCAATGCCAGGATTGTGAAGAAATTCCCCATTTTAGATTTAGCTTGGGATCACTTTTTCTAAGTACTTCTGTTAAGGCATCACTTGGAAGTGAAGCTGTAAAACGTGTCTTGTGACACGTGGACTTCCATTCAGAGCTCAGAAAATTAATACATGCTGGAAATATTTGGGTATTTGTTCAATTCTATGTTTTGAATTTGCTATACTAAAACTAAGTTTTTTGGTCGTATGATACCATGTTTGATAACACGATGTGAAGGTGCACACTAATGAAAAGAGCAACATAATGTCTATTATTTTATATTGTTTCCTAATTTCCTAATGTACTTTGCAGTTCTAATGGGCTTGGAGTAGGAGTGAGGACAAACTGTGTGGTGTTATGAGATGGTATTGAAGAGGATTTTGAATAAGAAAGTGAGGAGAGCAGTCATGACAAGGATAAGTGATTGGGTATAACGCTAAGGCAGCTGCTTGATTCATGATTTTCTGCTATATAGGAAGGAGGTTAGCCTGTAAGACATTTTCTAACTTATTAAGAAACAGTTATGTGTAAGAGGAAGAGAGTACCTAACAAAAGTAGAAAAAGGTGTTAATTAAAAAAAAAAAAATCAAAAATTAATTAGGAGAAAGATGATAGCCATGTAGTTTTTCAAAGGTGAAGGCAGTAAATTAGAATTTTTCTCTGAAAAGAGGGGAAGAGTCACTGAGACCAATGGGTTTTGATGGCAATATTTTGTAGAGACTGAAATAGAAAGATCTGCTCTCCAAAGGCTCATTACAAAGAATGGATGGTCACACAGCAAAAAGTACCATGACCTCTATTATTTATTGGTATCCTGTTGAAACGTTTCTTCTTTGTCTCAGATATATTTTTTTCTTCTTCATCTCTCTACAAACAGGGCACACTAATGAAATTACGAAGCCATTATTGTTCTTGCATGTGTTTCGTTGATATGATCAGCTGACTGAAGTGGCAAATCCTTTTGTTACACGCTGGGTTTTCTTTGTCTGTAACATGTATATTTGCATAGACAGCTCAATGCTACTTTAACAGTCTAATCAAGCTCAATAGATATGGCTTTAGCTCATATTTACTCTTTGTCACTGATTCTGAGGATAGACATTATCAGAATGCTATTTGCAAACGCTGTTCCTGTATTGTGAACATTTTATCTTCACTTACTTATGCTTATGTACATACATATCACGTATTATCTAATTCTTACTTTACAGACTAGTAGAAAACTGAAGTAGATCCAGAGCAGAAAAGTGCAATTTTCTGCATAGCTAATATTTTTTTTTTTCTTTAGGATGAAGTATTCAGAACTGAATGAATGACTGAATGAATGAACAAACAAATATTCAGAGCTTAGCACTACATAGGTGACAAAATTACTAATCGTAGATAATTACCCAGCCTAAAATATACTACAGTGTTGGCTAGTAACAATGAAAATAAACTGTGGTTCTAACTTGAATGCTAAGCATAATAGATATTGATGGAAATAACCCAAAAAAACGTTCCAGACTAAAGTAATGCATTTTACTGTTCCAGGTAACAATCAGTATAATTTTGGGAACTTGGATGCATGGTATAATTAAGACACATTGACATTTCTTCCTATTCTCCTTGAGCTTATAGTGCTTTAAAAGCTTACAGTCTAACAAAGCTAAGGACAAAATATTGTGGTAGCTGAGATCAGGTGTGGCAGACAGGCTTTGAAGGTTCATTTTTAAAAGAAATAGCAACCTATCAGCAGAATATTTTTAATGACAGACTGTGTACACCAAATTTCCATTTCCAGCATAAACCCATATGGGAGCAAGGGCAGTACGCCTTTCTAGGCTTCGGATACTTTCTGCTACTTGGGCTAGACAACAAGGGCTCATCATCATGATGCTTCAGGAAAGTGATGTGCAATAGAAGCCATAGTGTTCTGCTCCATCAAGTCTCCGCTCTGCTAAGCTTCAGGTAAAAGAGTGCTCTTCCATTTTTCCATTTCTTAAACTTTTCTGTGGGATTTAGAAAGTGAAAAGGTTGTTGCTTAATTTATTTTGTCAGTGTCATTTTTTGATTTAGATGTCTAAAGCTTATGAGGGGATTAAGCTGCAAAACTGCCATTAATGTTAACCACTTTTAGATAGTTTGAGAATTAAAGCATGAGACTTTGGGTTTTACAATTTAATGACAGTATAAATTTTATGTATAATTACAATACTCTGTAACAAGGAACTTTTAGGGCCAACTGTTTCTCTGTTAGTTCTAAAAGAAAATTTTACTGGACAACTTCTGGAACAAGTCAAGGCGTACAAAGTAGAACATGTCTCCAAAAAAAAACCAAATTAATCCAAGTTTCTGAATCTTAGCAATATATACATTTAACTGTGGAATAACACTCAACCTCATACAAACAAGCACCTGAGAACCTCAGATGGGAATGAGAATAACTTATTCTTAGGATAGATTTGAAAAAATGAATAAGGAACAGATAGAAAATCGTTTTTAATAAAATATTTTTAAAAATTGGTGCATGTTTGTACATATTGTAGTGCAAATGAAACAAAAAATATCTGCACCATTCATAATAAAACAGTATTTGGTTGGGTTTTTTTTCTTTCTTTTCATTATTATTCTGTTACATTGATCATTATTACAAATGTCAGACCAGAATCTATATTTCCAGCATCCATAAGAAAGATGCATCAAATAAACACTGAAAGATCTGGAGTCAGTATGCTTTTGTTCCTGAAGAACAAAAGAATAATTAACAACACGGATGCCTGGAATGTCTGACTTTTCATTTGAGATGTTCCTATTATTTCAATTGAGTTTCCTATTATTTACTCTCTAGGCTGTCATTGGATTTGAATGCAAAGATAGATCATTTTGTTTTGTTTTCCTGGTCCTTGTTGTTATGAGTTATTTGACATGTGCTCTTCATATGTTTTACCCATATATTAATTCCCTCTAGGTCAACTTATCAAAATAGAGCACTTAATTATAAGGAACTCTACCTGAATTTCCTTTCTCCTTTTCACTTTCATATTCAGTGATGTTGAAATAGTACATGAGACAACATAATTGGCATTTAGGAATATCAACTTATCATTGACAGTTTATTGAATGTCACATTATGTATTAATTCATATAAAATATTACGTTGACCTTTTTATCATATCAGGAAAGAAAATAACGTGAGTGCTTTGACATTATGGTTGAACCTTGAACATACATATGTTTTTAGGGAAAGTCAGCCTTTCAAAGTCTGGCATCCATTTCAATCTGTGGGAATATTGTACATTACATACAGGTTTAAAAAATGAAACAGCTTAAATATCATGTTAGGATAGTCAGATTGGAAGTAATCTCTATTGTGTCTTTTTTTACATACAAAGCTTTCTGAGAGGTAGAAAGTGTTGATATTGTTGGTATTTGTAATACAGAAAATAAATTAATCTGGAGGTTATCTGCAGTGAGAACTTATATTCATTAGTTGTGCTTTTGGATCAGTATTCTACCAGCATATTTAAGCTCATTTTAATGTTTAATTTTGACTTTTTTTTTTTTTTAATTCCTATGTTGTTTATCTACTGTCAGCTTCCTCAAATAATGACAATAGAAATTAACCCACATTTGCATAAAATAAAGTTTCTGAAATAAAAAATGTAGCCATTAGAGTCAATAAAACACATACAATTATAAATGCAGCTATTTAAATTGCTAGTACAATGGAGAAGCTTATATTAGTCTCTGGAAATCTCATATGAATTCTGTGAAGTATGTCTTCTCTAACTTTGATTTTCATTTTCACAAATAGATATTAAACCTTGGGTTTAAAATTAAGAAACATTATGTTTTTCATTAAACTGGAGGGAATTAAGTTAACAAAAGAACAATTTTATGCATTAATTTGACATTTTGTTTCAGACGCCAACAAAAAAATCTTTTTGTAGCCACTACCACTGATAAAATAATGGATATTATATAATATATGTATTATTATACAAAAAAAAAAAAAAAATGGCAAGCAGAACCAAATTGAAAATCTAAGTCTGCAAGTGAAAGTCCTTGTATGTAGTTTCATAGCAAGATATTATTTTCTGAAGGCAACGTTGTTCATAAAAATCAAACTATTTATGCTTATTTTCTCAGTACTCTCTTAAAAGGAAAAAAAAAAAAAAAAAGCAACATCAAGTAAGAGGAAAAAATGAAAATAAAAACAAGGAGCCCAGTAAGAAACTTATTTACAGTAAGTGCATTTACTCTTGTGGGATTACAATTACAGGAAAACAAAAATACCGCTTGTAATTTGCTGATTCTAAATGTGGATTTGCTCTGAAGCACTCAAGCTGGAAATGAACCCCAGAAAATTACAAGCTATGGGAATCCATGGAACCACCAACAACCTGGAACTCGCAACCAGAGACAAAACAATCAGATCAGTGTGTGATAGCTCTCTAATCATTGAGTGCTTTCACAAATCTACAAATCATTGAGTGCTTTCAGAGCTTGTACTTCAACTTTCATGTCAGCCTACTCTAAGGGTCCATTTCTGTCAGTATCTTCCATCCCTCTTAGTGGTCTCACATATGCATGCTATGCTTAACACTTCCAGGGTTTGTTTTGTGGAGATTTTTCATGCAGAATCTTTTATTCTACCTCTGCCTTGATTGTGCAGGAAAATTAACCAGGCAGGAAAGCTCTTGTCTGATGCTTGACTGTTAATTAAGCTGCATTTGAAACGTTTGCATTGCCAGACTGGCACACGTGGCATAAAATTAGTTTTGCCATCTAATGGCCATGAAAGGATAAATATTTACAGAGCTACCAACATCTGGAGACATGTTTTAAATACAGTTGAAGTGTTTCATCTCCTTTTTTTGTTTCAGATCTGTGCAATAAAATATGTAGTTCTTTGTATGCCTACTATATTTCCTATCCTGGTCTATTTGACAGGCCAATCTCCTGTACGTATGTTAGAAGTAGGTCTTATTTGCACTTTCATTATGAAAAACAGCATTCTAGTTTGCAACTTAAAATAGGCGTTGTCAGGACAGAAAAGTCCAGAGGTGTTTTTTAGTTTGAGTTTGGAATTTTTTTCTTTAATCTAGAAATAAATTCAATCTCAACAGTAGAAGATATCAGGCATTTTTAACACACACACACACACATATATATATATTTATGTTCAAGCTCTATTTTGGTTGCATGAAAAATTCTCTGTAAGCTTTAAATGACATTTCCAGATGTCTAATTGTACAGTTAACATTGTGTCTCAATTTGAGAACGTAAAATGAAAAATTCCATGTTTTTTTTGCAGTTTCTTATTTTAATACTTGAGGCATTTTAAACTCTAAATCAAATAGAAGCAGTTGTCCCAAATATAATAATTTTTATGTTGTCTTTCAGTCTGAAATTTTTACCGTGATGGACAAAAATAGAAGTTAAGAAGGAATTTTATAGAATTACCCCTGAGTTGTAACACTGAGATATGTAGCTTTTCATAAAATCAAAATCCCCTACCTCTTTACCTACTGCAGTATGAGACTGTAGCTTTCATTTTGTTATTTAGAATAGGGTTAATAACATGACATAATTCATTATGCTTGTGAGATATTAGTCATTACTACTTGTAACGTGATATACAATGCTGTTCTTAAGGCTTTTATATTTTGTGTGTTTTCTCCAAAGGTAATATGTTAGAATCATTTTAGAAACAAGAATTTAACCTAAAAGATTTTGGGTTGTTTAAAGTTTGCTGTTAAACAAAATCAAATGGTCACTGCTTCTGTAAAACTGAATCTAATGAAAAAAAAAATAGAAAAGAAAAAGGTTAAAGAAAACATTAAGCTTGATTTAGATGCTCAGCATTTCATTTTATTTTCTTTTTTTTTCATTTTGGAAAAGAAAAGCAGTGATTTCAAAAGTAGTTTTCTCTACTTCATCAGCTTCTATAGTAAGTCATCACTCAAATTGTAAAAGGCCTGACAGATATTCACAATGTTCTTGTTACAGTATATTAAACTGGAACCTGATTCTCTTGAAGCTATACTGTGGTTTTCAGGCTACATGAATATCATGCTCTGTGAAAATTGCTCACAGGAAGAATGAAAATCAGGCTTTTTGTACATATACGTGCAAGCTACACAGCTACCAATCCAGTTGTGCATGATGACCATCTATCCTCCTTAAAAAGGCCACTTGTGATAACTTTGACTTGCTGTTGGGCATATAAATAAATTTTGCATCATTGAAACCAATAGTATCATCTCCTAGTTCTGTGCTAACTAATCCTCACCTTTGTCAAATTGTACATTCTGCAAACTGCAGTGTTATACCAGTCTTCCCAAGTTTCTTTCTTAAATAGCCGTTATACTGTGCTTCCCATTATTGCATCAGTCCTTCCATGGAATGCAATGCAAAACAAAATGCTTTTTATTTTCCCTCTCAGTAGTCTCAATTGGCATGAGAGATTGTATCTATGCTAGTACACAAAATATATCTAAGCTGCGTCTCTGTCCAGGGAGCTACGTGACAGAGCACAGCCTGCTTTCCCATGCTTCAGCTTCACTTTTTTCTCTCCATTCTTATCCAAGCAGGACAGCCTCATCCATGTTACCTCCTGAGAATAATGTGTTTTTTTTTTCTGTTCCCTCAAATGTTTTTGGCTGTTGTCTAGGAGACTGCTAATTGGCCCAAGCTCAAGTGTTAGTGAGAATGTGCAAATAGTTAAATAGGTATGAACCACCACAGCACTAGACGTTAGACACAGAATTTAACATCCATACACTGCCTATCTTCCAACAAGTTCCCTGGTTAGTTTGTTCTACTTCATGATAGAACATTTTTGCTTTCAAACTTTTTTTTTTTAATTGTTTTGTTTGCTGACTGATTTTCCCTTGTTTTTCTGGTTGTGTTTTGTTTTGTTTCCTCTAGGAAACTGTATATTTTCCAAACCCCTTTCTACTCTCCCAACATCTGTTTTCCCTGTTCCATAAAATGTAATTCTTCAGAAATCCTGAGAAAAATATAGCCTAACCTCCTTGTTTCTCTCCCTTGGTGTTTCTCTCATTCCTCTTCCAAACTTGTCAGAGTATTTTTTCATCCTCTGGGAGAAAAAGTATCTGCATTGACAAGCTGATTCCCAAAACTAGACTAGATCATAATAGGCACCAGATTGTGAAGGTATACAAGAAAGCAATTTGGAATGACTGCATTCTTTACTTTTGTAGAACATGATTAAGGTCTGTAATTGGTGACTCATTTGAAATACCCTGAGGTAATATAGTATTGTATTCAAAATCTTGTTTATGGACAAAGTAGAAGCATACCTTATATACAAATAAAGTGAAAAATATTATGTTAGTTTAAGAGAAGAGTGTTGTCATTTTTAGTACATATATAATTGTAACAGAAAAAGAAAGAAGAATAATGTAGGAGAATTGATACAAATGTACTTAGTTCCTGCCCCAGTTCCTTCACTGAGAGGACCCTGTTCTTCATGTTGATGACTTCTTCCTCTAGGATCTTAGAGGGGTCACTTTTAGACATCTGCTAACATGCTCTTACACCTTTGTTTACTCTTCACTGATCTTTAGATCTACACCATATCTGAATTCACTGTATATGATGCCTTTAATTGACCATTTGACTTGTTTATAGCTTTGGGAGTCTCCAGTGTCAAGCTTGTGCCCCAGCTCATGCCTGAACTCCTGTATACTGTGTCTCCTTGAGTTTCAAGCCTGTATTTCTCCATGATGTGTCATATGCTGGAGTCCTATCTCAATTTACATAGAATAACAGTTTTTACTTCTACCTAGCTCAAGCCTTGCCTGTATTACACAAGGGTAAATAAAAGGAAAACAAACAAGACATAGATCAATTAGAGACACTGCTGTTGCAGGTAAGCCAAGTAGAACAAAGTTGCTCTATCAAATCGAGGTTTCTGTATTAACAGTGAATAATTCATAAGTAGGGGAGAAATATACAATGTCAAAAAAAAAAAAAAAAAAAAAAGGAATATTTTTTTTCTATAGAGTACTCACAAAGTATAGCATTCACACCGAAATTATCAATTTTTAGCTGTAGTGAGTGATTAATATGTGCAAAAAATTGTAAGCAATTAGTAATTAAGCTGAAATGCTTTTGGTCACTGAGTAGAACAGCCTGACATACCACGGGCGCACAACCATCAGCAGAGACTTTGCAGTGACAAAGCAGTATCTCGCAGTTCACTTTGTTATTGCGACCACTTTCTTTTAAACTTATCAAAACAGTGCGTCATCAGGGAACTGTTCTGCTTTAGCCAGGACTTTAGTAATACAGCTAACTTTAGTAAAACAGATACTGAATACTGGATCTTGCAGTATACCAGGGATACCTTATAATGTACCTTCTGGCCTAAAATTTTAGAAATATTTCAGAACTTAGGGGTGTTTTTGTTTTTGTGGGGTTTTTTTTGGAGGGAGGGGGGGCGGGAAGGTGGGGGGTGGGTTTGCTTTGTTTTGTTTTGTTTAATTTCCTGTCTTTAATATCTATTTCTTTTTCCAGGAAGGATTAAATAAGTCCTAGCACTGTTGCCTGCATATCTTCTATACTTATTTATCTGCAAGGCGCTTTGATTGAGGTTGACTGCATCCAAATGGTGCAGTCATTGCTCTCTGATCTTGCCTTCTGAGGACCTTTCATATCATTGCCTTTATAGGACCATGTATGGACTCAGAGAAAGAGAAACAACAACCTATCATTTTCATTTATTTCTGTCAACTCTGAATGCATGCATCCATCTGTATATATGATCTTTTACCGTGTTTTTTTTTTTTATTTGTTTGTTTTGTGGTGGTTTTTTTTTTTGTTTGTTTTTTGTCAGTACACAGCATAGCAAGCAGCTGGAAAGTTTTCTGTTTATCTTAGTGGACTTCGCATCAACTTGTAGATGTTTCTTCTCACAGGCTGTAACTCCTTATATCATCTATATTACTTCAGGGAGCCAAATAGGCATAATTTTCTTGTAAATTTTAGATGCCTTTAATAGATTGTACAGAATTCACATAACTATTCACCATGCTTCTGAGTTGAAAGTGTGATTTTCTGTATTATCTGTTATTATCCATGATTCCTTTAAAAAAAAAAAAAAAGTCTACAATTTAAAAATAATAAAACTTGTAAAATAGACCAAAGAACTTTACAACAAGAAAAACATAACTTTGAAAAAAAGGAACTAAGTTTTGATCTGAGAGCTGGGGAATGTTCAATGATGTTCAAAGTGAAGCTGTCTGTTCCAGTCAGTCAGTACTACCACTTCTTTTCTTTCTTCCTTCACATACCACAAAGCACTATTCTCAGACCAAGTTCCTCCTCTGAGTGTTCTTCCATGATTTGGTGCCTAAATGCCCTTAGAACATGGATTAAAAATGAGGCATGATTTTTCCATCTGCATAGAAAAGTGGAAAGCATAGAAAGCAGTGCTGGAAAAGAACACCTACCAATGTTCTATTTACCTTAAATGCAGCAGCAATTTCTCTCCAGTTCAGAACATGATATTCAAAAACCTAGCAGCATGTTAAAGATTTACACTAGGTTTTAACTGACAAGTCTGTGAAATTTAAGAAGCTTTGGTAAATATCTTTCAGGACTGTAATTTCAGTGTGTATTTTACAGACATTAATCATTTTGGATCTCTGTTAGTGTTGGAAATAGCCATCTGTGAGTTGTTCAGATCTTTCTGTTATAGTGTTGATGCAAGGTGTGATCAGCAGTAAACTCATTTAAAACATTATAGTCTGCTTCTTACTACAGTAAGTCACAAAATTTTTATTTACTTACTTCCAGTTGATGTGGAGGATAAACCTTAATGCATTTTCTAGGTTTCACGCTTCTGGGAAATGCTTCTTTTATGTCAGTATAGAATAGCAGAACTTGTTCATAATTTGTATGTGTATTTTTCTCTGTATTGTTCCAGTGTCAGAACATTCCCTCTATAGAGAAAAATGCTGAAGGAATAGCATAGCAGATCTTAAGTAATCCTTAAACATTGACTTATTCAAATATAAACTACATTAAAAAATATTTTTGAAACCAATGGGATGCAAATTAAACTTTTATGAGAAGTAGCCAAAAATATGTTACTTTTTCTACTTTGTATATATATATATTGTGAGGCTTAAAAATATATATGCAGCAAGACTGCATGACAAGAAAGTACAACGGCAGCAATATTTGTTGTCATGTTCAATATTAAAGGTGCTGTCCAAAGTCTTTGCATTAAGCCTAAGGATAAAGTCATGCAGGCCTTTATCATACCAGTGCTAACTCTTACCTCTTAGCACAGAATTATTAAATGTGAAAATAAAAATAAATTTGTACTAAATCCCTTTTCTGAGATGGGCTTCTCTAGTGCCAGTACATAGCAGATGAGAATGTATCCTCTGCCTCCAGAAATGTTTCACAAGACATCCACTTTTCCTACAGCTTTCCCTCTTTAAAAACTACTACATCACAACTTTCAAACACCCAGGGTAAAAGTTTTATTATTTTTTATCCCTACAGCTTCTTACTTCACCCTTTAAATTTTATCATTGTTCACATGCCACTGGTGACGTTTGTGTCACAGTTTAAAAGCTGCAGAGTGTTCCTCAGGGTTCAATGAGCGTTAATTTTGTCACTGTCGTCAGTTTTTGTGCTGCTTCATGTGTACTGGTGCGCTTTTGTGTACATTCCCTCAGTTATCTTCTCAGAAGAAGGAACATTTCATGATCCAGCATTCCCAGCGTATAACTGGGAATCTTCTCTCTTTCATTGAATGGTCTATTCAGGGCAGAAAATGCAGACTGTGCAAGCCCATGACTTGCACAACAGCTGCCACCAGTATGCTATAAATGATACTGGAATAAGCAAACTTACAACTGAATTCAGAGAAGAGCCCATGCTAGCCTTCCTAGAATAGACAAAAGCACACAAAAGGTTGGAAGACTTAAACTACCTGCACCTTCCTAGTATTATTTCAATATTTACATATATTTTTTATTTGAATGTTATGTACTAAATTTCTCAGGGAATGATGTGAGAATTTTGGAAATTTCCAGTGGAAATCACTGAATGATTAATTCAATTATTTTTTAAAAAAATACATAATTTATAAAAGCTCTGTATATTTTTCTCATGGATCAAAGGATTCTAAATAACAAATACTAAAGATTTAGTTGTATTATAGTACTACAGATTGATGCCTTAAAATATGAGTGTAAGGCATCAATTTGATATTTTCCATATCAGCCGTCTTAGATTTCCCAGTGCAATTCCAATTGACTGTGATATTCATAGAAATGTAGAGAAAGGCATATTAACTTGTGTGGTCAGTCCATCTTCCTGCCAGTATATAGTTCTATTTTATGGTGACTTTTTCAAGCTAGTTTAAAATGATTCAAACAATAAGATTTCGACCACCACTGCAGGAACTAATAGAACTGCAGGCAAGTAATCTTCTCCTTATAACTCCTTCTCTTTTTCTGAGTTCTGTCCATTCTGCTGCTGCTTCTCCCTAAATCACTGGTGTATATATATAATTTATTCTTTTTATACTTTCTAAGTAGCTATAGACTTCAGTTGTTTCTTGGGTAGTCTGTACAATTTCATTCTTTCATTCTGACTTCATAAATCAGAAGTTGCTGTTTCTGTGCTGGGTCTGTTACATTTAAGAACAAAACATTTGAAATTTAAGCTTTGTGTGTTCTGTTTCACAGCTTTGGTAGACTGAGAGAAATTTGTGGTCAGCTGCCATAAAACAGATTGTGGGAGATAATTTGGTAAGAAAAAGGCATCAGATTGCTTCTGCGCACCCTTTTTGTAAGGAAGTCTCAGTACTAAGAATTTCTAATAATTGTTGAAAAGAATATCACATTTCATCAGCTTCAAAATTTTGCTGGAAATTCATATTTAAAAATTGCGAACTTTTCTCTACTTCTGATTATCACAGAACATTTAATGGGCAAAGCTGTTATAGTATTCATAATAATGCCACAATGAAAAATTACACTTCAGTTGTATTGTTACCTCTGACATGATTATAAAGATTTTTTGGCTGAAAGGAAGTTTGAATGTTTTGACAAATACGTAAACACCAGAGAAATCAAAATTAATCTGATAAATCCTAGTCTTCTATAACCATGTGAGATCATACTAAAAGAATCTAAAGATTTTTCTTCTAAGAATAATGATGTATTGACTCTATAAGCCAGTGACACCTGGTTTACTTGTTTTCTTTTATGATCTGAGCAAACTTTGCATAGAAAATGTGTATGTATTTATACAGCTAAGAATCTAGCAGTCTTCCTCTGGAAATTCAGTGATTTCCCGCTAGAGGAAGATATGCTGCTCTTACCTGAAGGTGGCCAGTGTGAAAAAGGAATAATAATTAAACATGGGGATCATGTTCAGTGCAGAGTAGTGATGGAAATAACTTTAGATATTCCAAAATAAATATTTTTCTGATTATGAAACTTGGTACTCTCCACTGTGCAATAAACTTTATCATAGCAAAGATATATTTTAAGATTATTATTTCTTTTTAAGTGTGAAGGGAGAAGAGTGAGTGAAAGTATGATGCTATGCTGTCTAGAAGAGGAGTAACTGCAAATAAAAAAAAAAAAATCCTTTCACAACAAGTTTCAAAGGGAATTCTCTCTTTTGTAAAATAATCGGTCCTTTAGCATGCTTTATGAGCATTGCAGTGGCATTCTGCTCATCTTGTGTCATTCTTAGGCATGACTTAAATTGACTTCTCTCAGCACCTTCACTCTATCTCTCTCATGGCTTACTCACCACAGCTGCGTGTAAGTCCAGTGACCTTCCAGAAGATTTTTGGGGTTTTCATAAAAGGGTAAAAGTTTGTTTTTTTCCTAATCAAAACTCGTTACTGAAACTCAAAGCAACTATGGATTAAAGTTCACAGATAAGATGACATGAGATATTCCCTCCTCTCTTATTTAAGTCTTTATGATGTCATTAAAGTCTATTTGTACATTTGTTCAGATGAAAAAGATCCTGGTAATGTAAGATTTATCCTATCAGAGTAAGGAAACATGGAGTGGTGCTGGGCTGTTATTTTGGGTGGAATATGAACTCTTGGACAAAACCCAAAAACATCATAATGAGGGTCAGGTGAGCTTGAGCAGCTCCTGACTTGAAATGGAAAACTAAGGCAGAGTTCAAGGCAAAACTTTTGTGGCATTACCCCATATTTCTATAACAACTTCTGCTGATTTGTAGTCTTGTAAGTTGGTCTCACTGGTTGCTACGGTGCTGTCACACAGATCTGAACAGAGTAATGGGTGATAATCACTTAGGTTTCAAACTGATTGCTGCAGATTACAGTCATCCTGCAAATGTACCACTAATTTAAGAACTGGAAATGAATCCAGAAGTATGAGGGAAGCAACATGTGCCAGTAACATGGAAAACAAAAGAAAAAGAAAATATGCAATGTGAAGACGTACACAACTGAAGCAAAGTATTGGTGTGTTCTAGTAATTTGTTAAATATGTATTGCTCATGTGTTACTGTTAATCTGAAGCTCCCGTGTCTCTGTTTTCCAAATACCAAATGCTTGTCCAGTCAGGGGTTAAACAGTAAAAAATAAAATATTAAAGAGTAATGCTAGCAGTTTGTCTGACTAAGAGATAATGTGAAATAGTGTGCAAGTGAAACTAATGTTAAAAAAAAAGCAAAGATGATGGATAGGGAAAACTATCTTTCACCCAGAAGGGCAACGTAACAATTTTTATCCCATTCACAGAAATGAGGACTCAGTTTCATACATTTATGATATGAAATTTCACCATAGGTTGCTCTGAATGGCTTAATTTATAATTTGTATTATTCTGAAGCTCCAAAATCTAGTGTGGAGAGGAAAAATAAGGCAAACTAAACTTGGGCTGAAGAAGAATATACCTTTCATGCCAAATTGTCAGCAACATCTTTCTGCTTTTGATGTACTTGTTGCCCCTCTACTCATCACCCTTAAGGTAAACTTAGTGCTTCTTCCTTTGTCAACCTGGTTCATGCTACAGCTGTTTCTAGTAATTATAATTTATTATTTATTTATAATTCATATTAGCTAATCCTTCTCATCCGTTTTCTTTTTAATTAATTCATATATTAGATTGTTATAAAGATGATCAGCAGTATTTTAGCAAAATTCAGAGACCAAATCGGTAGTACCCTATGTGTGCATATTATAATATTATAATACTACAGTATAATGATATTAGGGTTGTGTTTCATTTCCCTGTTGTTTTCTTTTTCTAATTAAGGCAGAGCATTTATTTTAAGATGTATGGTTGCAAGATTAGTGTAAGTGTATAATGCCTTTCTTCTGGGAGAAAATCCAAGGAAAAATGGAGATAAAGAGATGCCATTATGCACAACATTTTGCACGTTACTCTGAGCAGAATTATTACCTAACTGTTTATTTTTCAAGGATGATAATTGTAAAAAATATGACTTAGAGTTACCATTCACTTAAATATACCTTTTCCTTTCAAAATGATAAATTGTTTTGAATGTTTTAATGCTTTTCTTCAAAGTACTGAATTTGCCAGTGGTTAGATAATGAAGATGAAAGGCTACATGCACATGAAAAATGAGATGTTTATTGAATTCAAAGATAGAGCATATCAATTTTTATGCCTTCACAAAATGGCTTAGCATGCGTTTAAACATAAGCATACCAAAATGACAGGAATGTGTCTTCCTTATCTTGTGTGTTATTCAAGTATAATACATGAAAAAAGTTCAAACTTAATTAGGAGGACATACTTTTACATCAGAGAACTGTGATTTTTCACATCAGTGAGACTATCCACGTGTCTCAAGCTAGTAAAAAGTATTTTTATCCATAAGGTTCTTTTTTTTTCCCTAGCAAAATACATTTTTAATAATTCAGAATATTTATCAATGTATTATATTAGAAAAAATATACTAGAAAAGTAACAGCAATGTTTTGTCTATTATATTTTTCAACAATTTTTTTCCTTTTTTTTTCCGCTACATTTTTTAGAGTTGATTTATGGCAGAATTTGTGAACCATGAGCAAATATTAGAAACTATTCACAGAAATTAAATTCCAATTCTTAGGCTTGATTTTTAGATAACTTTTATTATCTGAATTAAGTTGATTCAAAAGTATAAACATGCCAAATAAGTCTTGTTCAAAGAAAACCATTAGAAATACATCTAATAATCCACTTAATTTATCATTTCTTTGCTTCAGATATAGCACTTTTTTTTCTTTGTTTTCATACCTCATCTTACAGAGAAGAAGATGGGAATTCTTAGCTCAAAACTGATCAAACTGCCCAAACTGCTGCTTGTTTTTACTTTATTTTGGAAGTGGTAAAATCTTTCTTATTTGTGTTGTTTTTGTTGTGTATTTTTTTTTTTTAATCACACATGAATGCATAATATTAAAGACAGTATAATCTAACTTAAAGAATCATTAATCATGTAAGTAACATCTTATTCAGGTGAGAAATACTAGAAAGTACTTGAGAATGGTGATCCAATTATGGAAGATCTTGGAGCTTCTTCCTTCAGCATAAAAATACTAAGGAAGGACTTGTATGTGAAGTAATTGGGGAAACTTGGGTAGATTCCACATCTGACTTAAGGATGTATGATTTCTATGTTTAGGGAACAGGAATATTTCATAGAAATAAGGAAGCTTAGAAAAAGATTAGTTTATAAGTTATTATGCATTTCAGTTGGTTTCTTATTTTTAGAATTTGTCTCAGTGAGGCTGCACTTCCTGTGCCAATACTCTGTTTTTGATCATAGCTATTAGGAGGAAAGGGTTACATTCTGATGACAGAAAAAAAAATTACATAAAAATACTGTAAACATTGTGTTCGACTCCTGAATGTCTAATGGGTGAAGAGCTTCTGTGTCCACCACTAAAACACTGGGGAAAACAGCACAAGAATATTCAAGCTTTTTTTTTTTTTTTTCCCAGTCACGCAATCTGTCATCACTGTAAGCACTGCTGTCTGCTCTGCTGTTTTCCAGTGCCAGTGCTGTGCTCAGTTGCCATCTGCTAGTCTTCACTAATTGCTATCCATTTTATACTTCTAGTCTCTCATTTTTCTTTTGGGCAACTATAAGTTAAGACTGGCTGATGTCTGTGAAATACTCCACTTTTTAAAATGCTTCATCGTGAAAAACCAAACATTATTGAGTTTAAACTCTTAAAATAACGTTTTTATTTTGATGATTCACAGTATGTGAAAAAAGGACTATATGCTTACTATAATTTTAAGACACATTTACATAGTGGATGTTTATATTGCAAAGAACAGACTTGAGCTCCCAGCTCTTACTGTGTGCTTGTATCCATTATGTCTGCTTCCCTGAACATACAACTAGGTTCCCCCTGGTTAATCTAGGAAACCCTCAAAGGCCAACACTATGCTCCTGTCTGCTTCCCTTATCCTGCAAGAACAGTCATGATGTGAATTTTCTGAAGGAGTTAATTTTTGTGTTGAAGAGGTGTTACTGCGATTCCAGATTAAGCCAATATCCCTTTAGGAATTACTGCCAATTGGTAGGAGGAAGAAAAAGCCTATGGATTTCTTTCACTTATCCCAAAAGCCATACAAACCCTTGGCAGTTCATCTGCCGAGTACTCTAAATTTCAGAATCTGTGCCGTGATTGCCCAGGAGGATTTTCTGTTTCAATGGTACATGTGAATTTGACAGTTTGAGATCAGACAAAGAAAGAAGTTTGCTGGTGATTTGTCTTTACTCTTCATACCCAGCAGTTACCAGTGAGAAAGGCTGTTTAATACCCTGTGTAAAATTTCAATTTGCTTTCCAATAGTTTATAGGCAAGATCACACTTTTTATATTTCTTCTGTGTAAGAGGCAGAACAAGACATTTGTGTATGTTTGATTAGGAGTGTTCTGCTTGCAATAAACCCAGTTTCAGTAAGATAATCCAAAACCTCTAAACTAGCAATTGAACTTTCTACATAACCATCTCGTTCATTTTTATGCATGAGTTGTATAATTCTATGAGATTTTGCTTTAAACTAGAATCAAATTACACTTACACTTTCCAGTAAATTGTCTTTGCTTAAAGTGACCTAAAATCTATCCAGCCAGAAGTTAGACAGCCGGTTACAGAGCTCAGAACCTCCAGGTCTAGGGAGCCCTTTCCCATCTGTGTTTTCTTTGTCATCAGACCATGGAAAGTTATGACAGTTTCTTGTTCTTGATTTCCATGGGCTTTTTATCTTCTGTGCTCAAAGATAGGAACCTGTCCAATTCATCTCCAAAAAGGACCTGCTGTTGACCAAAGCTGGGCCAGCGAGTGATGCTTCTTGCACATCTGTGTGTTCATATTTAAGAAAGGGTAAAAAGTGCAATGCAACAGCATCTGTCCCAGAGGACTGAGAAAATGTGAAACAGCCATGCAGACATCAAGGTCAGTGCACAAGGAGGGCAGGAGGTGCTTTTGTAGTAACTAGTGTATGATGAAAAAAAAACAAAAAAACAACAACAACAACAACAAAAAAAAAAAACACCAAAAAAAAAACGCCAAAAAACAACCTGTTACTGAGACTTTTGGCACATTTTTGCCATTTTAGTTTTGAAGAAAAATGTTTTATTTTATTTTCATTATTAGACAGCTGTCCCTAACTTGAGAGTCAGTAGCTCACACAATTTGATTGCACAAATAACATTTATCTGGTCCTTGCTAAATTTGTTTCCCTGACACTCAGACATATTGATTTGTCTAGATCTTTTATCACCAAGCAGTTATAAGTCCTTTCTTCTTTTTCCTGTTTTCCTAACTTCCATGCAGCTTTGAATTAATACTTTCTCTAAATGTCATTCAATCTTTTAAAATTTATTTTTCTGATATGTTTACTTCAAAAAGGATGTGTTTCCTTTTTTTCTGACCTCTTAATCTTCTTCTCTCAGGTTGGAAGTTTCACAGATGCATCTAGCTGGTACCTCAATTACTGCCTTTAAAAGCCTAATTTTTGTTTTTGAGATGGCTTCTACTTTTTTTGATTTCTATGCGACAGCTATTCTTGTCATGTCTAACCTCTTTCTAATATTTGCTCCTGTGTAGGTCAAAGTCTGAACATAGGTACAAAGCCGTTCAGCCTGCTCAAGCTTTTCCCTTCCATAATTGCCTCAGCAATTTTCCTGCAATAAATCTTTTTCGTCTCTGAATGTATGATTGCATTCTCAGCCCAATAAAGCTGAGAGTATACGTGAGTATTGTCTTAGTGTAATGGAAATCCCATCTCAGGCACTGACAAGAGTACCCAATCATGTCCCATCAAATCCTAATTGGCTTGGTGAAGCTTAAATATTGAAGGATAGCCCAACTGTTGAACAAAGTTCTTCATGATTCTTGTGCTTTTTACTTGTTCTCTATCTGTTCAGCTGACGTTTCCCACCAAATTTATTTTTTAATATGTGATGCCACATGCATATAAAATTTAACAAAAAATAAATTACTAATGCTACCAAAACTCTTCTTAGCTGCTGTTAGTAAGAATATTCATTCTTGTCCTACTATTGTCCTGTTTTTCTCCAGATCAAACGAATCTCTGTATTCTCATGCAAAGAATTGAGATACACTATACAGTGAATTAAATAGTTATGGAACATTTGTGATGTGATTGGTCTTTTTAATCGTGGGTGCTGCTTCAGATTTTAAGAGAAGTTCACTTTCCACCGATCAGTCAACAGTATGGAGAAAAAAAAAAAAAAATCAATGACAAATGTGGTTTGATGCAGTGTGTCTATTTTCACTATTTTCTCCAGAGAAAAATAATTCTCCTTCTTAGACAAGAAGATGTTTAAACATAGTTATGGTAAATTGTAGTGCTCCCCTTGGCCTTTCCCTCTCTTTCCCTCTTTTTTCTTTATCACCTCCTCATTCTCTTTCCCTGTTATTGCCGGTACACTGTGAAAATATTATTACAGTCTATGATATTGCAAGTCTGCTTATTCAAGATATTTCACCTTCTGAATTGTTGTGCACAAAAATAGTTACATTGCTGCATATTCCAAAAAGTAACCATAGAAAACATTATCTGTCAGGTGGGCAGGTGACAGTACTTTTATTGTACAACAGAGCTTGCCAGACTCTCTTTAGCACTTCAGTTGGTGGGAAAAAAAAAAAAAAAAAGTGATTTATTGGGAGAAAATTGATCCTTAAAATATTCTTAATGTATGCCCTTGGGCATTGCAAGTCCTAGCCAGCTACAGATTTAATCCATACTTTTTCAAAGGCAGAATAAGACTATTGGCTACTTTAGCCTGCAGGTTTTCTTGTGAAATTCAGAATGTTGTTTCCTCTCTTCTATGGTCCCTTAGCATGGTCCCTAAGTAGAATCTTAAGTGACTTATTTCTTTTAACCTCTTCACATCTTTGAGAAGCCCCATTTATTCCTACTTACTTTTTTCTAAGAATAAAATTAATATTACTTTAAAAATCTTTATTTTATATATTCATTTTTTTACTTCCCAAACAAGTGAAAACCAAGCATTACTTTCTGAAGTATTGCAGGATCCAAAACTTTATAGAGAGATTTTAGGGGAGGTTTCTTTGAGAGAGACAATGAGAATGAAAGCATTAATAAGTAGTTTCAAAAAAAAAAAAAAAAAAAGCCACACAATAAATTAACATAATAAATTGAGCAACATAATAAATCGAGTAAAGCAAAGTCTCAAAAAGGCTTTAAAAAATTTCTTGCTCGATGCATAAGGACGTTATTTTAAAAAACCTTTGTCGTGTAAATGTGTGTGAGGTGTCAAGAAAGGAATCTTTTAGGTTTACTTTTTGTCTGAGTTGATATCAGATAATCTAATTTGTAAGCTAAAAAATGGTGACAAAAGTACATAAAAACAAAAGCCTTGTGAAAAACAAAACAAAACACCTTCTTCTAGGTGTAATATGCAAATAATATGAGAAAACTAATTTTTCCAAATGAACATATGTGATTCAACACTTTGGGTTGGGGGTGGGGGGAAGAAAAAGAAAATTGAAATTATTCTCATACTTAATAGCTTTTTTATCCCAATAGTGTTATATTTTATTTCATAAATAATCCATAACTTTAGTGCTCAGTGACAAAAAATAGTGCAGAAATGTTATTTCCTTTTTTTTTTTTTTTTTTTTTACTGCTTCTACAAAAATTTGACATGTTTTTTCAGATCTTCAGAAAATCCACAAGGAGCTTGAAAGCCGTGTGGGATTAATACAGATGCATTCTTGTAGGAGGCATGGTTGCCCCATAGTGGGAACAAAAGAGTAACTGGAATTCCACTGCCTTAAGAGGCATAAGTTGTCATGGGGATAGCCAAGGCTGTCTGAAAGTGGTTTGTTTTACTCAGTAGCGATGCTACTTTGCTGCAAAGGTTGTTAGTATTTCCCTTTATTTCCCCACCATTGTTCTTGGTTTTAAACTGTTCTGATGGCTGCCTATTAGGCATCAAGGAAGGTTGCATGAAAATAGTGTTTGACAAACCGCTGTAACTTTTACAGTACACTCTCAGAAGTATGCAAGCTCAAGATTTTGACAAGAATATTTGTTATGACTGAAAATGCACTTTATATTCTGTAAGCAGTGAAATATCACACAAGGGACACTAGAGATTGAAGGCTTAATTTTAAGCCTAAAATTTAATGTTCAGTAGGTAAATCTCAAGAAAGAAAATGCTGGAAGGAAAGACAGGATGGAAAGAGGCAGCAGGTAGAGCTCACCTCTACTTGTTCACTCATTTCACAAGTTCAGATTGTATTTTGCTGACTCTCCGGTGTGTTGTGTAGCAGTACCTGAAGACAATATTGACATTACTTAAACTCTGTTTAGACTAGTAGTACTGTATATTTACATTCAGCCATTGTCGTGTATGTTCTGACAAAGATGTGGAATAGTAATGAATAGCATTATATTGTGATGACTTGGATAATCAATGTCTGTATTTGAATGACCTGGAGTGAACAGGTCAATATCTGAGTGTAATAGTTCACAACAGACCCGATAAAAGAAATCAAATATTTTTTCAGTGTGCTAATCAGAGAAAGAGAATTCTCAGTTTACAAAAAGTTTCTTTCTCTGTGGCACCAAAATTTCAGTTGGGAATGAAAAATGTCATAACAAGTAAGTGTCCTTCCTTCCCTTCCTTCTTTTTTTTCTTTTAATGGCCACGGGGATATAGTTTTCTGAGATACAAAAAAGTAAAAAGATTTTATTTATTTATTTACTTATAAATATATATATAAAGGGATGTTTCTTGTGGCCTGTGCCAGTTTGCTCTATATTTTGTAGCTGCAGTGAAACTATTTTTCCTGCTTCGTCTGCCTCAAAGCACAGATTTTGAGAGGACAGGTCAATATAATAGGGAATTCAAAAGAAAAGGTGTGTTGAAAAATACTCTTTCTTATAAAGGCTGCAGGGTTTTAGGAGGACTTTTTAAAAGTTTGGAAAGTAGACAGAAGAGAAAAATGTAAAGCACAAGAGCTACAGGGCACACTGGGAGGCATCAGAGAAAGCAACTGGAAATAGATAAATAAATACATATATAAAAAAAAAAATGCACAGAAAGACTGAGATGGAGAATGAGGTAGAAATCAGTGGAACGATAACAGTGATGAGAAAGTGAATGTGAGCAACCAGAGAGGATGAAGAGCAGCAGGGGAGGAAAAATAAATAAGAGATAAAGAAGAGGAAGAACCAGAAGGAAAGTAAAATGAAACCCAAGCAAGAGAAGGAAGAAAAAAGATTAAGAAAAAAATCAATTGCACAGAGCTGGAAGGGAGAAGATACTGAGATACAACAGTGATATAGAAGCTGTAGAAATGATTGTGTGGGTTATATAAGAAAATAAGAGAAGTAAAGAAAGATAAGCTCAGGGGGAAAGGACAAAGATCAGAAGGAAAGAGAAAATGAAGCAATTAGGTCAAGAGAATTTACACTGTGTTGCAAAGACCAAGAGGATGGACTAGGTATACATCAGCAGAATCAGTCAAATCTGAGATACCTTATTACTGGTTAATGATTCTTAACTTAAGCACTATGAATATCTGATTTTTTGTTTGAGCTATGAAACTGAAAAGCAGGGGAGAAAGAATCAGTTTATTTCATACTTAATTCACTTGAAAAAAAAGAGAGCTCTCAGCGGTAGAAGGAACCTGAATCTGTATGCAATGCAAGATGTATTTTTTTCCAAATATTTTAGGGGGTTTTGTGACTATTTCCTATGATGGCACTAGCTGTTCCTTGGACTGACATACCTGTGGATTTGATCTGTCATAGGTTGATCCTACAACTTCCTGATCATAAGTATTTTCTCACTCTGACTCAGCAAAAACCTACACAAGATATTCACAGCATCCCAAATGCAGCAGATACTGGAAGGACAAATTCAGGGAAGAAACACACCTTTTGGTTGTCTAACTGCAATGCTAGAGAGTTATTCCAATTAGAATAAAGGGTTTGTGCCTATGCTGACAGATAAAGGAAGGTTTCCAGGCTCCTAGAACTCAACGCTTGCCCACCATCACATCTTTGTGCAGTCTCAGGATGAGAACTGGGAATGGCATGACCTTTCTGTCATAGAGTCACAGAATGGCCTTAAGTTGGAAGAGACCTCGAGGATCATGAATCTCCAGCCCCCCAGACTCACCTTGAACACCTTCAGGGACAGGACATCCACAACCTCTCTGGGCAGTCTGTTCCAGCACCTTACCACTCTCACAGTAAAGAACTTCCCCCTGACATCCCACCTAAATCTTCCCTCCTTCAACTTAAAACTATTATTTCCCCTTGTCCTGCTGTTATCTGCCTGTTCAAAGAGTTGACCCCCCCCTCCTATTTATAGGCTCCCTTGAGGTACTGAAAGGCTGCAATGAGGTCACCCCACAGCCTTCTGTTCTCCAGGTTGAACAAGCCCAGCTCCCTCAGCCTGTCTCTGTAGGGGAAGTGCTCCAGTCCTCTGATCTTTGTGGCCCTTCACTGGACCCTCTTCAACAACTCCCTGTCCTTGTACTGCAGGCCCCAGACCTGGACACAGTACTCCAGATGGGGCCTCATGAGGGCAGAGTAGAGAGGAACAATCACCTTCCTGTCCCTGCTGGCCACCTCTCTTCTGATGGATCCCAGGATGCTATTTGCGTTCCAAGCTGCAAGAGCACACTGCTGCTCATGTTAAGTTTTTCATCTACCAGGACCCCCAGGTCCTTCTCTGCAGGGCAACTTTCAAGGGCTGCTCCTTCCAGTCTGTATATATGCCTGGAATTCCTCCAGCACAAGAGCAAAACCTTGCACTTTGCTGTGTTGAACCTCATTAGATTCACCTAGGCCCACCTTTCAAGTCTGTTGAGGTCCCTCTGAATGGCATCCCTTCCTTCCACTGTGTCAACCGCACCACTCAGCTTGGTGTCGTCAGTGAAGTTGCTGAGGGTGCACTGAATTCTGTCATCAGTGTCATTGATAAAGATGTTAAAGAGCAGTGATACCAAGAGAGACACTGCTCGTTACCATCTTCCACCTGGTGGAGAATGACCACCTAATGACCACCTTTTTTCTGCAGCCTTTCAACCAATTCCTTATCCATTGGGTGGTCCACCCATCAAATCTACATCTCTCCAATTTGGAGATACGGGTGTGGTGGGGGACCATGTCAAAAGCCTTCCTCAAGTCTGGGTAGATTAAATTGGTCACCTTCCCTTCATCCGCCGGTGCTGTCACTCCATCATTGAAGGAGTGTCATGTGGACAGAAAGGTACAGGAGTTGACAAATCATTTCATTTCACCAGACCAAGAGGCTCCTCAAAGGCGACTTGTGTCATAAAATGGTATGTAGCTTTAGAGCTTCTGATGGAGGCATCTTGGCAAGAAAGTTAGAATGCATATGAAGGTAAGACTGTTTCCAGTCTGCTTACAGGATTGCTGTGAAAGTTTGTATTGAACACCTCCAGGCACTAGTTTTCAGTCCATATTTTTTTACAATTGAAATAGTCTGTGTGTGAGTCTGTGTGAGTTCTTTCTTCTTGCACCTGTCTCTATTATTTTAATTTTCTTAAATCTGCTTAGCAAAATCAGCTTCTATTTGCAAAATGTCTTTGTGTAAACTTTGCAAAACAAAACTACAAATCCTTCACTGAAATACAGGATCATAGCTCAAACAGCATGAGAAAGTATTGGTGTTTACAGAAATTACATCTTGGACTACCTGAACAATATAGGAGCGAATTCAACTGCAGAAATTGTAATAATATAATATTATGAATTTATTTTTTCAAAAATCAATCTCAGATGAAAAACAGTGAAGAGCAGGTAAGATTCTTTTAGATCAACTGACTTGTGCCCATAAGAATATGATGTCAGCTGTCAAAATGTCAAGCTATTTGACTTCATGACAAATGAAGAGCATGATAACAGGAATAAACCAAGAAAAGAACATTGATTTGCATGTTTTTGTCCTGTCCTCTAGTCAAACAGATGAAAACGTAAATGTCCTGCAGCTTGTTTGTTGCTGGAGTCATGCATTATGTAAGACAAAAGAGATAAGCATATTGGGAATTACATTTTTATTTGTGCAGCTCATGTCATCACTGTAGTCAGTGGATGGAAATATTTTCCCAAAATTCACCGCTATTGCCTTGGGCAATTCAATATTTTATTGTTCATTTCTCTCTCTTTAACAGGGGTGTCTGGGCCAACCAATGGAAGCAGTACTTTGAAGCCCTTTATAATTCCTCTAACGTTCTCTCGTGTCTGTGCAAATAGACTTCTTTTCTTGAGTTGTGTAGAGCAAGTACAAGTGCCTGGAATTTGCTTTCTAAGCAAAGAAGATGAAGTGTTACAATCTTAGAGAAGTTTCTGGAAGATGCGTAAGGTATGATTGACCACGACAGGATTCTTGTGCAAAGCATAATATAAACCACAGGTTTGGATAAAAGTTTTCCAAAGTGAACATTCTGCAAAATGGCAATGGCTAGTGCTGCCAAGTTTGTAAAGAAGAGAGAGCAAATTTCAACAATCACTTTCTTTCATCAGTCTAGAAAGAGTGAAATTTTAAGCTGAAATTGTTATAAATAATGAGTAACCAAAGGTATAGAAAATATGCAGGTTAGAACAGGGAAATCCAGTGAATATACTAGAAGTACATGTAGGAGAAAACTGACAAGATATGTGTGTATTGGAGGAAAATATAACTTTAATGATTACTGTAATAGAGAGGAAATATGGTGAAATGTATTGGTAATGCAAAATATTTGTTTAAAATATGTGCAAAATACATAGGTGTTAATTATACTAAAATGATAAAAGGTTCTAAAATCAAAAAGGATGTAAAAAGGGTGTAAAAGTTACAGTCTTGTGAAGATTTGCACAAGCATAATCTGGTATGATCAGAAAATCTAGAAAGTAAAATTGCAAAAAGCAAAGACATTTCTGGGAAAGAGATTATATCTTAGTCTGAGAATACAACAGACTGGAAAGGAAGAAAATAACCTGAAGCTGGTGAATTTTCTAGGGAGAACATGAAAAATAATAATGAAAAAAATAAAATAAAATAAAATAAATTGTAACTAAGATGATGCAAAATACCATAGATAAGACCAAGGAAATAAATTTTAAAAAGAGCTACACAACAAGAAATTGCAGAATAAATGGTCTTCTGGGAGCTTGTACTGAAAAAAGGCACAAACAGTATTGTGTTTGAACATGAGCACATTTTAAGATCACAAAAACAAATTGTAAGAGAAAATGATATGTTACTGGGAATGAACCTTAAATATAATCTCAATTTGCAGTCTCTGACTAAAGTCCTGTTAGTACTAATGAAAGGTTTCCTTAACTCAAATCAGGGCCACAAGAGATAGCTGCCTGGAAAGTAAAGGGGTAAAATTAAAACTGTGGAGCTGTTTTACTGTTAAGACAACGGATATTTGGGCTTCTAATGTAATGGTAGTAGCTCTGCCTGTAAAAAAATATACTCTGAAAAGTGAACATTTTCAGAGGAAAGCATCTGATGGGGTAAATTCGCTGTATGAATTGGAAAAAGTCCTGTTTACACATTACACTTGTGTTTTCAATTCTTGTCTTCCATAAGTAGATTTAACTTTCAGCAAAACCCTGGATGAGCAATTCCTGAATGTCTTCTGTATTTTTGGCCCTTTAAGAAGGGACTTGTGGGCCCGCATAATAAAATAGGAGACATTACTTTCAGAGCAGCCCTCATACATCAGTTACACCTACATTGTGACCACTGGCTAAAGGCAGAAGAAAGGGTTCCATGGGGCTCTATAAACATTTGGGGTCTCTCATATATTAAATTCTGGAATTGTTTATACCAGGTGGATCTTGGTATGAATTTAACTGTACTATTGATCAGCTTACAGTATCAGTTGGACATATGGACAAAATGCTGTCTGTGTTCCTGTGGCTACAAAACTCTTTTACAGTTTCAACAGTTGGTGTTTTTGCTTCTTTCAGATTTAAAAGAAAAATAATAATAATAAAAATGAACAAACAAAACCCAACAAAAACAAAACACGTGAAAACACCTACAGCTTACAGCTAAAGCTATAGTTTCCAAACAATTTAAGGAAGCTAAATATATTAAAATTAAATAGAAAAAAAAAATATTCTGCTGATACATAATTGGATGGTGGGGGTAAACATCCACCTCTTAGAATCCAGATTTGGGAACTGCTCCGAAAGTAATGCCTCCTATTTTTTATGTTGGCCCACAATGTCAGAGTCAGATGTTGTCAGTAGAGGTTGAATCTTCCCACCAGTATTCCACTGTGTTTTGTTGCTGTGTGCCAGATGGCAGCAGAGAGAAAGTCTGACAAGTGCATATGAAGAAAATGTGAGGAACTGAATTCCTCCATGAGGAAAAAATTGCATCCTTTGACGTTCATTGATGCTTGCTAGATGTTTATGGAGACAAAACAGTGGATGTGAGTACAGTGATATGGTGGGTGGTGTATTTCAGTACTGGTGATTGTGACAGTGGATCACCTCCAATGGGGCAGACTTTTATGAGCATGGAATGTAGGCTTTTGTTCCTTCCTGGCCAAAATGCATAGCTAATGGTGGTGTCTATCCTGAAAAATAGTGTTTTGTAGCTGAGAACTTTCTCTATCAAGTCGTGTTATTGTGCTTTTTGTATCTGTTGTAGTTTCCATAGAAGTAAATAAGAGGCATTACTTTTGGAGCAACCTATGTATTTATTCTTTCTGTTCTGTTTTTTCAGCTAAGGTCAAGAATTTCAAAAGAAAGAGTTCAAATAGCTGAGACTGAATGAGTAACAAACCACACATAATTAGAGTGCTCTGTTTTGAGCAGCTCCTATATATTTGACACAAGTGAATATTTATGATATAAAAACACATTTTGTGTTGTGCAGCTTTACTGCTTGTCATACAGGTTTTCAGTATTTCACTTTACAGCATATATTTGCATTCAGAATTCATTATGCACACATCACAAACACTACACAATGGCTGAGTTTAAACAAGTCTGTTTCTGTACTTTTGGATCAGATACAGCTGGCAAACTAAAGTACAATGAAAGCAGCAAACTTCAGTGATATCTGAGCAGCAGATTCTGAAACCTACAGACATTTCCAATTACAAGGCTTCCAAACCATTCTTAAACTTCTACAGCTATTTTAGGGAGCTCATGTTTTTGCAAGTTTTAATGAACAGTCTTGCAAAAAAAATGTCAGTCATAAGGCAAGAACTGGGAAAGTTTCCTTTTCTCTTGCTCAGGGGCAGTCCTTTTCAAAAAGTCCAAAATTAAGTAAAATAAACTGAATTCCCAATTTTATTTATTTATTTTTTTTAAGTGCACAGAATATCTGTGTCTTGTCAGGATTTTTGTTACAAAAAATAATAATACGGAAAATAAGGTTAAAAAATATGTATTTTCAACAGCAATTAAAGGGTAGGTCTGATTTAAATTCCTGTATGAGAGAAATTGCTCCTGAACTGTCCAAAACGTTTTCAGAGGTCCAAAGGAACGACCAAAATCATTTGACATTTTGAGAAGGGAGATGAGAATAAAATTGTGATTTCTTACTCCAATAGATTGTATCATTCTTCTCTTCCTGACACTTCCACTGAGAAATTATAATATGCATATTGCTTTTGAATGAGTTCTAGACAAAGGTCAACACTTAAATTCACCTTGAATTAATTCATTCTGTTGTGTCAAACAATTTCATTTTCTGCACTCTCCTCCTTCTTGCTCTTCTAATCAGCAGTGCTCCAAGTCACAAAGCATAGCCACTCAAAAAACCAGTGCTAGAAGGCAGTAGTGGGCATGAAGGGAAAATAAAACCAAAGTTAAATTAAAAAGTAAGCTCAAGAGACACAAAAATAATTCTGCATCCTTTTCTAAAGAATTATTTGCTAATATAGCACATCCTATTCATACTTTGATTTTAAGTACTTGAGATATTTGAGAAAAGCAAGTGGGCAGTCCATATGAATGGGGTATTTGAGGGTTACCATTCTGAAAATAAATATTTGTTTATGTGTTTGTGTATAAGTCTTTAACTGCTTGTCTGTGTTAAGGCTGTAAAGGAGTGGTCAGACAATAAAAGACAAACTTGTCAGTAGATTGGTTTTAGGAAGAGCTGTCCTTTTACTAATGACCACTTAGGCTGCAGCACACAATGAAAAATTTTGAAAATGAAGTGCTTCTGGATAGTGCTGTCTTTGTATGGAGATTCTGTGTTCTGGTTTGCATAATTCATTTTGAAGATAAATGACTATTTGTCCTTTATGTTTGTTTGTTTGTTTGTTTGTCCTTTATGAGGCTGATATGGGAACTAAAGCCCAGTTACTGATCTGGGACTAAAAGTCTCAATTTCTTAACTTCCACTGAAATCCATATCAAAAATAAAGACAAAATGTCAAAATTAACGAGTTGCTTTGCAACACAAGACAAACTGTTGTTATGATACCTAAGTGGGGCAGTCTGCTGTACAGGGAAAACTCAGCAGCATATGATACAGCAACAACTGGAAACTGGAAGAAAATGTTCTTTCAGCTCATCTTTTCCAGGAAATTTTCTGCACTCTTTGAAAATGACATTAATCCAGTCTTGAAAATAATCACACTCTTCTGTGAAGTCCAAATTGAAGGATTTTTGTTTCTCTTTGGTTGGCAAAGTCTGCTTAAAGAAGTAGATCCTCGGAGAAGTTTTTGTTCACCATGGTAGCAGACATCAAAAAAACACATATGGATCATGAATGCCATTTCATTGTCACTTTTCTGGGAAAAGGAAAGAAAAAAACAACAAACAAGCAACAAAACATGTAAGTAATCACATCAGAGAATGCTAGTATCTATCTATCTCGACTGTCTCTAGTACACCAAAAGAATCACAGTCCATAAAACATATATAACTGAAAATGAGCAATTAATATATACATATATTTTTCCTATGTATGGAATTTAGTACACTGTTTGAATGGACATCATCATAAGGAAATCTGGCAGCTGCCTTCATCCTCTCTTCCTTTGAGTGCAAGTGCAGGAAAACTTTTGATGCAGAACAGTGACAGGAATATTCTTAATATACTAATGCAAAAGATATATTTGATGAAGATATCACACTTAAGAAAATTCTTAATAAAGTTTATTGCACTGATGTAGTGTTATGCAGAGGGAAAGAAAAAGAAAGAATAAATTTTCTCTGGTAATTTTAAAATATGAAAAGCAAAACATTCCTGGCTGCTTAAATGAATGGAATGATATAATTTAATTTAGAATGACAGTTAAAAAACTCCATATCTGGGATTTCATATTGTAAATTAAATTTTCCTACCTAGCTTGGCAAATGCCAGACAAATAATGCATATTTACTTTATTTGCCTGTTGACTATTGACTGTGATTCACAAATATGTCTCTTCGTGAAGGAGACTTCTACATAATGTGTTGTGTGCAGCATTTTAACTGAAGCAATCATTAGCATTCAAAATTGTGGAGTAGCCTAAGCATCTTTCCTTACACAGCAATAGATTTGTATTTCAAAACATGTACAGAAGCTATTTTCAAACTTTGTTTAAAGTGGAGTTATTGGCTGGATTTTACTACTAGATGGAAAACAACCAGATTATTCCTGTGATTTCAGGCGTAGAACAGTGTTGAGCAAAGGAATTGGAACAGTAGATAAAAAGAGTCACTGTTACCATACATTTAAAAATATGTTATTTATAATTTTCTTTGAAGATTTTAGGCATTTTTTCACATCTGAGGTAAAAGTAATACATGACAATTCTTTTTCTTTAAACAAGCAGCAGATAACCCAGAAACTTTTTTATGATGATATTTAGGTGCCAGTACTGAAAATACAGTATTGAAAGGCCTTTTTGTTTACAGATACAAAAGGACTAAAACACATGTGGTACCTATAAGGTCCTTTTTATGTTCTGGCTTTATCTTTTTTTCTTTTGTATTAGTACTTTTTCTAACTCTAGTCTGGGTTGTATTACCTAATGTTTCATTGATGAACTCCTGCTTACTAGACTTCTTTTAAAATGTAATTTCACATTTACAGCCATGATTGTGAGTGGAAAGCATCCCCTAGAAGCCTCTGGTCCCTTCAATTTGAGTTTGACGTTTCTTATAAATTATTTTTGTATGAGAACGCAGAAAGTTTGTTTTTTTGTTTTGTTGCTCTAGAAAGGCAATAACTAGAAGGAAACACATGCATACCTGAAACGTGAAAGTTGCTAGAGAACTTTTCTCCCTGATGTACTGAGAGGCCCAGAAGTAACCAGTCCGTTTCTTGTTCAGACCAAAGTGAAAGTGCTGTGTGTTGAATTTGTGGAGAAGAATAACAGCTTCTACAGCTCCCCAAACTTTCCCTGGGTCAGTGTTAGGATTTCTTTCATGTCTGAAAGAAGCCCATATTGCTCTTATGAGAAGAACCCTGTACTAACGTTGTCTTTGGATTTCTAAAATCTTCCTTTTTAAAGAGATAATGCGTTTCTTTTTTTCTTTATGAGGAAGCACAGTAATTTGCAACATTTCTTGAATGCCGCCATTAAGTCCACAGCAGTGAAATTCCTGTTATGATATTGCACACTGCCTCAAGGTTATAATGTTTAATTGGATGCACTTAAAAAGTGTTTTAGTTGTAATGCTTAAGTATTAGAATAACCAAGTCAGGATATTACCTTGGTGTATTAATATCGACAACCAGAAATAGAATGTTATTAAACACAGTTAGTCTTCACAGTTGCTAATTGTCTCATCCCTGTTTGCAAATAGTCTGGAAAGCATAATATGATTCCCTTTTCCCTTCTTTTTCTTTTACACTTAAACAACATGAAGAATTCTTGAATACAGCTAAGCTGAAATCTTCCTTCTGTTAGACACGTGGAAATTACTTCTTTGATGACTCTTAATATGGGAGATATTTTTATCTGGCATTTTTAATACCCCTTTCCAACCAACCCATCTATGCTAAATGGGCTCATGGAATTACCAGGCAAAACGGAACGACTTCCTGAGCAGAATTCAGAATCTCTCGGTGGATTAAATATGTGTCCCACATATTTTATAGTTTAAGTGAAGCCCCTCTCTTCCTCTCCATCCACATGCACATACACATACTCAGAAATACTCTTAAAAATATCAGATCAATTTCCGTGTATATGAATAATCTGTTTGTTCAGTAAGACAGATCATGCCATTTTTATTTTTATAAAATAATTTAATTTATAAACAGATAGAGAGTTTAAATTGAGTAAGCATGGTTCAGTTCTTTTAGGCATGACAGAATCTGACCCGTCCCATGAGAATAAGTGCACCACTGAGGTGCTTATGTCATGTTCAAGAAGGATGACCCTAATCAAAAGGTTGGACTTTTCTGAGATTTGCAAGGCAGATCTCCACTCCAATATTATTCTTTTTCCATATGCATGGAACTTCAAAGGATTATGTATGTAAGAAAGAGAGAAATATCTTAATCAAGATCAGCCATGCACATCTTGAGAGCAAAGTTTGCATTCAAATGAGGACTGGCTGAAAAATGAAATGTTCATTATTATAACCAGAATTCTGTGCAAAATTGAGAAAGTAATTTATGCTGTCAAGTTAAAAAGCAGAAAGAGACAAAGCAATTGAGAATGCACGAAAGGGAACCCTCTTTTGTTAGCATAGAAGAGGACTAGACAACCCAGTAGACAACTGTGAGCTGAATAGTGCCTTGTAAGCAAAGCCATAAACAAGGAATAGCATATATTCTGACAGACACAGGCCTCCAGGTACAACTCTCAGAGATGTAATTGCTTCCTCATTGCTACTCTGTAACAGAGATAAAGCATATTGGTCTGTACCAATTGGCAGGCAGATTAGAAGACAATCTGGATCTGATCAAATAAAAAATCGTGGTCCTTTCAACCACCTTTCTGGTCTTTTCCTGTTTGTAAAAATATCAAATTTTCTGCTTATTTTAAGAAAGGAAAACAAAGTGTATCCATCTTTCATAGGTCTCTGTCACGGAGAAGTTGTTGTCTAGAAATGTAAATTGCAATTGACATGTGAGTATTTTTAACTGCAATGCGTCAGAAAGATTCTCTCACTCTTGATGAAGGTATGGGAGAAATCTGACCAGATGAATTCCAGTGTTTTCCTGCTTAGTCATTGAAGCAAAGTTACTGAGGCCATCCAACTATCTAAGGTGGGTGCACTATTGATGCTGATTTCCCTCAAAGACTGGCTAAAAAAAGCATGCTAGGAATGCAGCCCCTTAAAGTGCAGAGAGAGGTAGTTAAAACCTTCTGGCTGGTATTTAAAGACCTATTTTAATATATTCAGAATGAAAAAATATATTCCAAATGCTTTTAGTGTGCAATTTACTATTGAACAGCATAGCTATATGCATGAAGATATATACCTGCACTGTGGTAGTCGGGTCAGACCACAGTAAGATTAAAACAAATCACAGTTAAAAAGAACAAATAAAAAAAAAAAAAAGAAAAGAAAAGAAAAAGAAAAGCATTAAGCCTAGTTCTTGAAACTGTTAAAGTATTTAAGTCCCTTGGCTCTGTGTTCAGCTGCATTCAGTTCAATAGTTATTCCACACCAAGAGACCATCTGCTTAGCAAAATGTAATCAATCTCTCCTTTAAAAGCATGACAAAAATCTCTCTTTCTATACTGGCACTCTTAACATAAACAAGGGCATCCTGTGTCCTTTCTGCTCAGTCATGAGGAAGAAGAATGAATTATCCCTTCCTAAAATAATTTTTTTCCAATAGAGATTGAAGGCATGTGGGTATACCCCACTGATGTCCAAGAGAGTTTTGGAAAACAGAGGTCTCTCATTAAAGCCAAGAAGCAGTGAGGTGTCACATTTAGTGCTGTGGATGTGCATGAGGAGAGGGCATTCATACAGTGCAGCTTCAGAGCAGTTTGGGTTACGCAAAGTTTTTGTGACAACCCATACCCAACGATGAAATAGAAAGTGACATCCTAAGGTAACAGACATAATAAAGGAAAAAATATGCAGAGAAAGCAGCTGTTCTCCCTCTGCTGTCTCATCCTTCTTCTGCCAATCATAAACCTATCTTCCTGTTTTATTTCAGGAATACATTCATTTTATGTTAACCACATTAAATTATCTTATCTTAAGTAAACACAAGCATCTGGATGAACTGCAGAAATCATTAAAAAAAAAAAAAAAAAAAAAAAAAACCCTCACCCAAACTTAAATTTGTTTGAATATCTAGCAAGTCCAGTCTAAGACTCAGTAAACATGAATGTGTGTAACCTGGTCGTTTGTCACTTTTCCAGATTTGTGAAAATTAGTCTTTTATTTAATGTTTTATTTCATGTTGCCAGGACAACTGGCTTAAAATTGCAGTGAGCTGTGTAATGTTACAGAAGACTTACAGTCTCTGTGCTTTTGCGTTTTAAATCCCTTCCCATTTTCTACTCAGTTTTTTGTTTTTTTTTTCATGCACTCTTGTCCTGAAAATAGATGAATAAATTTAATAATTTCCTTTATTTATAGTTTCAAGTTAGATTCCAGGGCTGCTGGGACTAGGTGTTTTGCTGTGGTGGACACAGCTCAGATATCACATTCTTAATTGTTCCACGGTACTAATTACAGATATGGACAGGCAGGGAAAGAAGCAGTGGTTTCTTGGAAAGGTCATGTACTTTCCTCAGTAGTACAGTGGATATCCTGCTAGTGTGTCTGCTCTGTAAATGAACACCACTAAAATCCATGAGAAATCTGAACTGACTAATTGTCCCAGAATACTTGCTGCATAGTATTATAAATATCAGACAGTGCACGTAGCTAATGCTGAAAAAAAAAAGAAAAGAAAAAAAAAAAAGAAAAAAAAAAAAAAGCATATAAAACAAGAACAAGTTAATGACTTCAGTCCCATTAAGGATAGTAGTTTTTTATTGCAGTTATTCTATGTTTAAAAATGAATAAGAATATCTTTAAAAATTTAGAGAGGGAGATGGTGGTGTTGAAGGGAAAGGATTTGTTTCTGCCTTAAAGTGCCATTGTGACTACTCACTAGATATTTCTGGAAGATTCAGGGCTGTGCTGCACTGCTAATATTCTTGTGTGAAAGAGGCATGTACTTAAGGGACCATATCAGTCTCCAAACCATCAACTTTCTTTGGCCTCTTTGCTGTGACTGTGAATTGTGGTGATAATATTTCTATTTGTGATACAGAACTCAACTGAGGTACAAGTCAAGAGCTCATGCTATGCGTCTGACAAATACTTTTGTACTGCTCTGTTGAGAACACAGAGAAGTCATATAGTTTGTAACTCGATTCTGAATTCATTTCCTGTGAGAAACAGGAGTAGTCAAAGCATCCCATTTTTAGACTAGGTCTAAAGTAACTAGGTAAAGTAACCTAGTTACTAGTTCTAGACTACGTAAAGTAACTTAAAGAGGTTCTGGCCACTGTGAACCACAAATTATATTCTTTTCCTTTCTAATCATCAACTTCAGTTGTGCTGAGGGCATATGAACTGTGGCTAAGTTTATAGAATTTTTGGTCTTGTCTTTCAAATTTAGAGGAAATATTTGTTCTTACCACAGCAGTGTATTCTAGAGGATAATCTATTCACTGGTGATATGGGAAATAGAGTTTCTCATGTTTTTATTTCCTTCATTTGAGTGTGGATTCAACAGCATATCACAGATGGTAGGAGATAAGTGTGTACATCAACAGCACACTGATCATGTTCCAGTAAGTCTTTCAGCATTCACTGGAGTAGAAGCAGGAGCAGAGATATTCTCTTCATTAAGAACTTGCTCTATAAACTTGGGTGGATAGCCTCCCTTCCGTCTCAGAGCATGTGTTCCTTTTGGGAAATGGGGGAACCACTTTCCTGCATATTGCAATGAAATCTGGATCAGCAGCATTTCCTCATGCCCTGATGTCAGTAGAAATAAAACTTGGATGTTTTTGCAGCAAATAATCAGTGATCCTCTCTAATATCTCTGGACACTGAGATCAAACTTCAGGACCCAACACTGTCTACAAATCCTGTGCATTTAGACGGAAGCTGAACTTGCCTGCTGAACAGCAGACCCTTCTGTTGCTGGAAAGACTGGTACTTCAATTCTGGTTTCTATGCTGACATGCTTAGTAGTTACATCTTTTCCTGTTAGGCATTGCTTATCCCATAGTGTCTTGACCTGCTTAAAGTAAGGGACAAAAGATTTTTTTTTTTTTCATCCCAAGTAAATAATAGCTTTCCCTCACCCAGTTTCTCTAGCTTGTCATTTATTTATTTATTTTTCTTTCCGTTTGAAAATTAAATATTTTCTATGGAATGATGCATGCAGTTTAACATGACATAGCATGACATAGGGGCTTGTTTTTGTTGTTGTTGTTTCTGTTATGTTTTGTTTATTTGTTTGTTTCAAATACAGCAAAGGCAGAAACTAAATTAATTTAAAGCTGAATAGATATTAAGCTTTGTTTCAGCTCCTGAATGGAAAAAAAAATAAAAAATCAATTTCTCATTTATCTCTTATAGGAGCGTTTTCTAAGTTGAAGGCTCAGACTTCTACTGGAAGTCTGTTCTATTTGGAATGCTTAATTGCTTTGATTCCAAAACAGTCCCTAACTCCAGACATGTTCAGGAGAAAAACAAAGCCAACCTCCACATTCTATCACCTGAAAATTATTGACAAATTTCAAGGCCATATATTTTTATTTAGTTCTACAATATTTGGAACAGATCGCAGACACTGAGGAATGATGTATTGTTACATGTATCATAAGCGGCTTGCTTCAAGTATCAAGAAGGAGCTAAGCATAATAACATTGCTAGATGAAGGTGAGAATGGAATTGGGCTGAATAAAAACTACTATGGCCTAAAAGAGAGCAGGAATATGGTGCTAGATTATGCAAAAAGGAAATTCAGATGTATGCCTTCTGAAAGAAAATAATAGTAATAATAATAGTAGTAATAATGATAATGAAGCTTCAAAACTACAAAACTGGTGTTATATAATAAGGAATGTTTTAATCTTTGGTATTCCAAAAGATTGAATTCTTCTTTCAGTACCTAGGAACTAGATTTCGCTATGAATAACTGACATAAAATAAAGAAAGTGGAATCCTTATTTAGAGCAGCTCCAAGTGAAGAAGTACTAATACTTTCATGTTTACAGAAGCAAAGGAGTTTCAGGAAAAATTATGACTAGTGTCAAAATTATTTTTTTTATTGCTCAGTTCAATGGTAAATTCTCTATGAATTATTTTTATAGGAATGTACAATGCAAGGAAAATTATCTATTTCTCTGAATTAAAGCTAATCTGTTTTCTTAATATTCCCTGTGTCATAGTCCTGTTAAGAGAATAGTCAGAATTATTCACTGAAGCAGTTCAATTAACGAACATATATTCAGGAATATTACAATCTACTCAATTTGGGGAAGAGGTGAAATTCACTGAATAAATTATTTGTTATTAATTATTCATTTGCAGCTCGTAAATATACAATTCCCTCTAATTTTTTGTAAATACTACAATATTTGGTTTTCAGAAGGCATTAAGTAATCAGTCAACATCATCTGATGTCATCTCTCAGCTGAAGATCTATGGGGAGGTCTAAGGACCTCCCTAGGGAGGTCTGTGGGCTAAATTTAGTGCTCATTCCCTTTAAATAAATTTTATATTCTCTCAAAGTCACCAGAGTTTCCCTGAATTTACATACTGTAAGAGCGTAAATGTAAGAGAATCTACAATCCTGCCTTTACTCTGATCAGTTTAATTATTATGTATAATGAAATGAAGAACTTGCTACTTTGTTATGTGTGCCTGCAGATTACATGTTTTATGAGTACATTAAACATCATAGTTGACTGGTTGAAAGTGGTGGCATATACAGTTTTGGGGTCCTCAATATAAAAAGGATATTAAGAATATTAAAATATTTGAAAGCATCCAGAGGAGGACAATAAGGATTGTAAATGGTCTATTCGGAGAGGCTGACGACACTTGGGTTGTCTAGTTCAAAGACATGACCTAATTGCTAAGCGCAAAGGGAGGCACCAGTCTCCCTCATAACCATAGAATCATAGAATCACTCAGATTGGAAAAGACCTTAAAGATCATTGAGTACAACCATGACCTAACCATACTACCCTAACTAACAACCCTTTACTAAATTGTGTCCCTGAGCACCACATCCAGATGTTTTTTAAACACATCCAGGGATGGTGACTCAACCACCTCCCCGGGGACCCTATTCCAGTGCTTAAGAAAAACAATACTAGGATGAATGGGAATGTCACAAACCTGTGCCAAGATTAAGACTAGATATAAGGATTTTTTTTTTTTTTTTACCTGAGTGTCAGACCCTAGCAAGGTAGTTGATGCTCCACAAGTATCAGTGTTCAAGAGGCATTTGGATGATGCCCTCAGTAATATGCTATATCACTTGGTAGACCTGAAGGGTTATGGAAGTTGGACTTGATTTTCAAAGGTCCCTTACAACTTTGCTGAACTGTTCTGCTTCTCTCTTCTCTTCTCTTCTCTTCTCTTCTCTTCTCTTCTCTTCTCTTCTCTTCTCTTCTCTTCTCTTCTCTTCTCTTCTCTTCTCTTCGCTTCGCTTCGCTTCGCTTCGCTTCGCTTCGCTTCGCTTCGCTTCGCTCCTTTCCTCTTCTCTCCTCTCAACAGGGCATGAAGAACTAGAGAAATACTGTGTTATCTGTGATGATAGAAGGTCATATCTCAGAAGGCACAGTAATCTGGCAAATGTCTGCAGGGGTGAGAATAGGCCTATAATCTCATTCAATCTTGTGTAGGAAGATTACTCTGGTGTCATTCCTTGCTCATTTATGCATTAGTGACCTAATTACCATTACATGTTTTTACCTTGTAGCTATTAGATCTCCTTAATGTTATAATGCCACATACTTAACAGGTGTTTGCCCTTTCTCCCCTACTTTCATCTTTTATTTAGTCTATCTTGGGAAGTTCCTTAAGTAAAACAAAAATGTGACAACAATTTAATTTCTTCATGGAATGTGCTGAAATTGAAATTACATGTTTTAAGTGACAAATATGTCTTCACTTTAAAACAACAGTGCATTTTTTTTAATTGTTTTTTTTTTGTTTGTTTGTTTTCATTTCTTAGAACCATAAAAGAAGAGTTTTATTTTTTAACATGCACCATGTCACTTCAACTCATTGAGCTGCAAAACACTGGTATGATATTAACTGCAGAAACATGTCATATGTATCAGTCTATTCTGAAAACAAGATACTCATGTGATCTCTTAGCACTAATTAGCTTTGACTGTTTGGTGTTTCTGACTCCAGCTATAGTAATTACCTTGACTAATTATGTGTTTCCTCTCTTACATGCCACTATCAATTGTGTAAGAGAAAGGCTTTTATAACAGTGTTCCAAAAAGTAAAGGAATAGATTGATTATGAAAAATCTAGAGGATGATCTTTTTGAAAATGAGAACAATACTTTGATTTCACATATATTACTCAGTAGAACCTACTGTAGGTCATCATATGAAAAATATGTCAGATATTAATCTTCAGCTATTCATTTGTCTGATTTGCTTTCCAAACTTGCTTGAAACATCAGACTCCTGTCCCTAATTCCTTACAAGCCCATGATCTGCAGAGATCTTTTCCCTTTGACAGTAGCCTCCCTTCATCTGAAAAATTTAATCAGGATATTCTCTCCCTGTCTTTTCTCCTATAACTAATCCCATGTAATTAACACTACCCAATGACTCCCAAATAGTTTATCTCAAAATGTGAATGAGTGTCAATGGTTTTGGGCCTGGTTCGACTCAGTTCTGTGACTAATTGGGGCAGGGGGACACACAGACCCATGCCCCAGGAGAGGGTGATGTGGGAAACAGCAAAAGGTAGGGAGATAGATAGGCATAAAAACAAAATAGCAGCAGTGTTTTAAGGGAGTAATCTAATTTACTGATTATGATATCAGAATGCAAAATAGCACAATATAATACAATATAGTTGGAATTGAAGCTAATAAATAAAATAAAATGAGAGAGAGAGAGTGTCCAAAACTGAAGGCGTTACTCTAATGCTGAAGGCGAGACAGCTAGAGAGCAAATACTGAAAAGATGAGCAGTAAAAAAAGAAGCAGTCTCGTGACTCATGAGCTGTTTTATCTTTCCCTCTAAATGGAAAATGGAAATAAAACAATGAAGTCTTCTGGCATTTGTATACGTAGCTTTGTATATATACCTACCTATATATATACAAATATATATTTGTATACCTTCTTTTCTGAGAAAGGTATATCCGGAACTACCAACAATCCACAGAACTAGAGCATTAACTCTTTAACTCACAGTGATGTTGGATGTTACAATGTTATGATGCAGAGTACCAATAACAAAAAATCATAAAACCATGACAATGGGATGCAAAAGTACATGGAAATGTTGAACAACTTCTGTTACTGAACCAGAAAAACAAGAATGAGGTTTTGTGTAAGTGATGTCTCTGAGCAGCCAAAGCAGTGCATTGTTTTTGTTGGAGATACTTGGTTTTCTTACATATGAGGTCAGCTTAGTATTAACAATTGCATATCTCTAGATTTGGGTGTTGCAAAATTGAGGGTTAAAAGACACATATATAAATAAACCTCAACTTGGAAAACATAGGGATTTATATCCTCTAACTAGTATGATAGGATGTCATTATGTATTTTTATAGTCTTTTCACATTTTAATTGAGTGGCTTTTAATGGAATTTGATGTGTTCAGTCTGTCTCCCAAACTAAAGACCTGCTTCTTAGTGACTTTATCAGTGAAGTATATTTCACTCTCTTGCTGACCTCACCCAAGTCATTTTTTTTTTTTTCCTGAATATTTAGATGAAGTTAAATGTATTGTGAGTGATACATTGAAAATATGAATTGGTCTACTAATATATCAAGCTTAAGAGGCTTCTTATTCATCCTATTATGTCTTATGCCAAGCTTTGATATTTGTTTCAGATAAATGTTTTGCTACTAGAGCTTGCTTTTGCTTCTGATATTTTAACCAGCATTTTCCATTCAAAATTCATGATCAGTGACCCAGAAGTTCGGGCACACGGTACCCAAGTAGCAGTTGGCCTTATTTTAGGCAGATCTAATCTCTTTACTCCTTAGTCTAAATACAAAACTAAATAATCTCTTTCAAATGAGTCACTTACTTAGAAACATTTCAGTGCAGCACTCCTTGAAGTGCTTTACTTCTTTGGGTTTAATCCCCTTTGTACAGGATTGCAGTTGTTATGCATCACCACTGTTCATTTACTTATTAGCGTGCAATATAGTCCTTCTTTTGTTTGTACCTTGCAGGAAGATATCCAGACAACAAGATGAAAAATTGAAGTTTATGGTAAGGGTGACAGCACTGGAACAGGTTGCCCAGAGTGGTTATGCAGTCCCCTTCTGTGGAGAAATTCAAGACCCACCTGGATGCCTACCTGTGCAATCTATTGTAGGGTACCTGATTTAGCAGGGTGATTGGACTCAATCACCTCTTGAGATCCCTTCCAACCCCTGTGATTCTGTGACTCTGTGATCAGTGATTCTACAGGTCAATAACCATTATTAGAAATACTGTTAAAAATGCATCCAATTGAAAGGTGCAGGAATACTGATACATTATGAGAATTTGAACTGAATTGTGTTCACACAGTGACACAGTTTCTAGATGAGAAGATAGCCAATGGATGTATTAGCACCCCTTGAATTAAGTGCTTAACATTGAAAAAAAGGAAGAAAGGAACCTGATTATCACAGAAATTTGATGAGGATATTAGTGCTAGACATAAATTTAAAAAAAATGAATCTCTGTTTCTGAGAAATTTTGAAGTTTTACAAGTGTTTTTTTTACTCCTAACAAGAATAATTATCAGTCATCAATTTTCAACATTGTTTTATTGATTAAGATAAATCATGATGATAATAAAATATAGCTCTATAAATATATTGAAGACTCAAGAATCATAGAATCATTTGAGTTGGAAGGGTCTCTTAAAGGCCATCTAGTCCAATTCCCCTGCATTGAACAGGGATACCTACAGCAAGATCAGGTTGCTCAGAACCCTATCCAGCCTGACCTGATCTTATTTTCTTAAAATATAATAAGCAAGGAGTTCCTAATTGCATATTTTTTTTCATAGGGAAAAAATAATAGTTAATAATAGTTGTTTCTGCAATTGATTTGTAGCTGCTACTGGTGAAGACAAAAGATATCCTTGGACAAAATTATTCTGGACTAAAAATAAAAATAAAATAAAGAGGCAATTAAAAACTCCTTCATTACTTAGCAACTACTTAATGTCTCTCAGTGAGACAAGGAAGGTGTTGCCTATTACTAAAGATGGCTTTTATGTTCAAGAAATAAGATGAGGTTAAGACTAATCAAGAATCTTTAGTTTATTGTGGAATATCAATAGACAACAATTTGTATAAAATATTATAACTGAATTTTAGAATGAAATCAGTAGTATTCCTTCAGTAAATAAAATAAACGAGGTAAACTAAACTGATTTTGTGTGTGTGTGTGTGTGTGTGTGTGTGTGTGTGTGTGTGCGCAGATTTGTGAGGGATTCCGCTTCAAATTAAGAACTCTTTATGTCTAAGTTTCCATTATAAAGAAAAAGAGTTCAGTTCATTTATCTCCACTCAGATACCCAGTATTACCTGTGATTGTTAAGTACTAACCCTGACCTAATAAAATGTTGGATATAAGCCATGCACTTATTAATATTATGGCTAATATGTTCCTTGACTGCTAAAATGCTCTGAAGCTTGAAGACGGTACTCCTCTATAGTCAACTCTAGGGTCCCCTGTCTTTACTAACCAAAGACCTGTTGCTTGAATACTTTTAAGACATCTGGTACTCCTTTATTTGTTCTAGGTTATCTGAGAAATCTGTCTCAGACTGCAGGCATGACAGAGTATACACAGATCTCTGCAATGGCAGCTGAAGACAAGTCATAAGTTCAACTGTACATTAGTGCAACTCAGATGGTACTGAATGTCTATGAATAACTAATTTAATCAAGAAGAAAAATTGTTGAACTGTGACTAGCCAAGAAAGCTAATAAAATAATCAAACTATATTGCTCACAATTCTGTGCCTACAATTTCTACTTCCCCCTTTTTCTATACAAAACATACATTAATTTTTGGCTTAGCATATATCTCATACTGCTATAACACTTTATAATTTATTTTTTTTAATTAAGAACCTTTGAATAATTAAACTTAATCTATTTTCATTTGGAAACAAAGAAGCAAGACAATAACTTCTAAAATTGGGTAATGTACTAATATGTGACAATCTTATGGCCATCAGAATAGTTGTGAGATATTTTGCTTCCTTTTTACCATACAGTCTGAATATAATGTTGTATCTCTACAAAAGAAAATGGTGAGCTTAGAACAACAACAAAGAAGCTGATCTTGCATTAATGAGACTTCAGTTATGTGCCTACCAAGGTAACCTTGAACAGGAGCAATAAGTGCAAGAGCAGAGAGATATCAAGCAGTTAACTGCATGCTTTTAATGTAGAGAATCACCACAAAACAATTTGTTTTCATTATATGTGACCTACCAATCTTTTTATATCCTACTACATTGAGAGAAATTCAACAATCTATAAACATATTAGCAACTGTCATGGAAAAGTAATGTTTTTTAAAAGTACTGATATAGATCTCTAAAGAGAAGAAAAATAGAGACAATCCAAAAATTTGTGTCAGAGTTTTGGGAGTCCTGAGATTGTACTTCTGTAGATGCAATGCTGTTATGAATTAAAGCACATTCTTCTTCCACTGCAAAGCTATTTTTGAACTAAATTTCCTTCAGTACACTAAAGCCAGCCTAGAAATTCAGTATTTCATCAGAAGGAATTATGTTGATATTTCTACAGTCAAGCAAGTGACTCCCTTTATGAGTTCAGCGCCTATGACTGTTATTATAAAGAATAGTTTCTGAATTCTAAAAAGCAATAGATTTGTTTGGCATAAATGAGCCCAGTATTTCAGCCACTTAAGAATTTTATTCTTTGACCTCATGCTTCTCTAAGCCACAGATTCTTTACTCTCTAGAAAAACAAAAACAAAACAAACAAACAAAAATGATAGATAGTAAATAAAAATAAAAGCCTCCAAACCACTAGAATCCTAAAGAATTCACTGGAGCTGTTGTAGGAATGTGTCATCAGGAATATTCACTCCAGCCTTTACGGGATACTGCTGATCAACTGGAAGACTGGGGGCTGAGTAGGTCTATCTTGCCATTGAGCAAGATAGCATTGGGCTACACTTCCATCCTCATACTTGCAAGCAAGGGAGACTAGTCAAGAATGTGAAAGTTTGGGGCAGTCTTGGCTGACAGTGATGCTGAGAAGGTGGAGTTCAAGTTCATGTGAGGAGGGAGCAGACAAAATTAAGATAATAAAGATGGTCTTTGGAAAAACATACATTGAACTATTCAAGGAGCTGTCTGAAACTATCCCATAGGAAGCAGACCTGGAGAGGAGTCCAAGTAGGTTGATAATTTAAGAATTAACTTAATTCTTAAGTTGAGAAACTTAAGATGAGAGTAGTCAGCATGGATTTATGAAGGGGAAATCATGCTTAATGCATCTAATAACTTTGCATTATGGGATAGATGCTTGGTGGTGAGGAATGTTATTTATCTCAGTTTCAGTAAAACTTTTGACATCGTCTTCTGTAGCATAGACAAGATGAGAAGTGTTAGAGAAGCAGACAATGGGATGGCGTAAACAACACCTGAATGTCAGAGCTTAGAAGGTTATGAGGAGAGTCTAATTTGTGACCAGACAGTAATGATGGTCTCCAGTTCTATGCACCCCTTACTGAAACCAGTTCCAGCCTTGGCCTTGCTGACCATAACCCCTCACAGCCTAGCAGCAGCCTTATAATCCTCCCAGGATATCTACTTGTGCTTTCACTGCTTGTGCATTTTCTTCTTAATCTCCAGTTTGACCAGCAAATTTTGGTCCAGCCATGCTGGTCTCTTTTCTTCCTTTCCCACCTTCCTACACCTGGGGATGGAAAGCTCTTACGTAGTAAGGAAAGCTTCCCTAAAGATCTGCCAGCTCTGCTCTGCTTCCTTGTCCTTGAGGACAGTTTCACAAGTGCTTTTGTTAACTAACTCCTTGAAGAGATGAAATTTGGCTTTTCTAAAATTTTGCATTCTCATCTTACTTTTTGTCCATCCTGTATCCCTCAGGAGTGTGAATTCCACCACTGCATGATCACTCCAGCCCAGCCAGCTTCCAATTTTTATGTCACTAATCAGTCCACTTGCTGGTTAGCATTGCATCCCCTCTGATTGGGCTGTTACTTGGATCAATAAATTGTCCATAATGCATTTCAGGAACCTCCTGGATTGCTGACAATTTGCTGTGCTACTTCTCCAGGAGATGTCAGCATGGTTGAAATCCTCCAACAGGAAGAGAACCTGGAGATTGTCGTGCCTCCTGTAGCAGGAAGATTTCATCAACAGACTCTGCTTGATTATTGTATGGTAGAGTTCTTTTTTGAGAGTAAAATGCAAAATTAATATTACCAATGTGGAATAGATATTTATGAAAAAGACACACCGTGCTCATTCTTATTTTTATTCATTTTATAAAAAATCTCCAAACTATTTTTCATATGTCTGTGGGTTGTTTTGTTTTGTGTTGTTTTTATTCACAAAACAATCTGATAGTTAAGCATTATTTAATGTAAGAAATTTTAAAAAGTTTTTTTGTTTTGTTTTGTTTTTGTTTTTTCTTTTTTTTTTTGCATCCTTGAACAATCTGGCAGTCTGACCCTGTTATATGCCTTCTCACTACTGCATGAATAGTAAATTTCCAAGCAAACATTTACCACTTTTTCTGGTAAGTAACTTTTTCAGATCAGATGTTGACTGTTTAAAATACTTCTGGCTGCACTTACTGTTAATAATATGTTCGTTTATATATGTAATAGCAAAACTCTGCTATAAAATTACATGGCACCAACATTATTTTATATATCACTCTTATTCTTTTTAAATAATGTAAAAAAATTTAAAGTAATCAATCAATATGGTCTACATGTATATATTTAGTTTCTGCTCTTAGTTTAGAGGTAAAAGGAGAACTTTTATGTATAGATTCTTCTGTTATTTTCCTCTCCTCTGCCTAAGATTAAACAAGTCGTTATGACTGAACATTTGTCTCTGCAGAGATATGTGTAGGCTGGGCTCACATCACCTAATACTGTTCTCACTATGAAGTGGGCAATGTTATCTAGTCTGATAGCTTCAGAGGATCACAAAACAGAGTGCTTGTGATGAGTGTCAAACTAATATAAAGGTGCTCCCAGTTACACCAGTGTGAACAGAGAAAGACTTCGGGCCAAGCCAGAGGAAGTTTCCATAGGAGACTCCCTCCTCAAAATAGCTCCTGGTAACTGCAAGTGAAGAGTTGCATGTTCCTTTCTCTCATTTTGTTTCTCCTCTGCCAATGTAGGGAAAAGGAGGAATAGTTTTAAACTGAGACAGGGGAGGGTTATGTTAGATATTAGGAGAAAGTTTTTCACTCAGAGGGTGCTGACACACTGGAACAGGTTGCCCAGGGGGGCTGTGGGTGCCCCATCCATGGAGGCATTCAAGGCCAGGCTGGATGTGGCTCTGGGTGGCCTGGTCTGGTGGTTGGCAACCCTGCCCATTGCAAGGGGGTTGAAACTGGATGATCACTGTAGTCTTTTTTGACCCAGGCCATTCTATGATTCATGAAATATAGAATCATAGAATATCTTCAGTTGGAAGGGTCCTACAGGGTTCACTGAGTACAACTCATGGCTCTCCAAACTCCAACACTATGTCTATTCAAGACAACTCTATGTCTACCACTGTGTCACTATTGTCCAAATGCTCCTTGAACTCCTGCAGCTTGGGGCTGTGACCAATGCCCTGGGCAGCATGTTCCATGCCCACCACCCTCTGGTGAAGAACCTTGTCCTGACCCCCACCTAACCCTCCCCTGACAGCCTTGTGCCATTCCCTCAGGTCCTGTCACTGTAAGCAGAGAGCAGAGCTCAGCGCTGCCCCTACACTCCCTGTGAGGAGCTGGAGCTTCCATGAGCCTCCCCTCAGCCTCCTCTACTCTGTGCTGAGCAAACTAAGAGACCTCAGACACTGCTCGTATGCTTGCCCTCCAGATCTTTCACCATCTTTGTAGCCCTCCTTTGGAGGCTCTCTAATAATTTTATGTATGTCCTTCATATATTGTGGCACCCAAACCTGCACACAGTGCTTTAGATGAGGCTGCACAGCACAGAGCAAAGAAGGACAACCCACTTCCTTGCCCACTGGCAGTGCTGGGCTTGATGCACCCCATGGTGTAGTTGGCCCTTTGGGATGTCAGGGCACACTACTGGCTCAGATTCATCTTGCTGTCAACTAGAGCCCCAAAATCCCTTTCTGCGGGACTTCTCCCCAGCCTCCTGTCCACCAGTCTGCACGAATATCCCGGGTTGCCTTGTCCTATTTGCTGTCATTGAACTTTATGCAATTGGTGATTTCCCAGCCCTCCAATTTATCAAGATCACTCTGAAAGGTCTCTCTACCCTTGACATAATCAACAATTCCTCCCAATTTATCATCTTTCACAAACTTGCTTAGTATACCTTCAAGACCTGTATCCAAATCACTGTTGGAAATATTAAAGAGAATTGACTCTAAAAATGAGCCCCACTCGTAACTAGCCACCAGTGTGATGTTATTCCATTTGCTGTAAGCTTTTTTGCCTGATACATTAGTTAATTGTTCACCCACTGCATTATGTTTTTGTCTGGCTATTTGATAAACATCCAGAATTATACTTCAAGAAACAGTATAAAAAACTTTGCTGAAATACACTGTAGATTGCCATCTAGAAAAAAAAAAAAAAAAAAAAAAGGAAAAAAAAGAAATTTTGACAAGTACTCTTTAAAGATCAAAATGTCTTGCTCTTTTCTACCATTAGTTTATGAAACTACATATACATATTATTTAGTAAAGAAGAGCATATTCTGACATAAATGTTGCATGTGCAAAATTAGAACAATTTTGAGCAATTCCAAATCTAATTAGGAAAACATATATTCTGTTCATTCATTTATATTACAAATTCAAAGTGAAGCATGTCAAAGGAAATTCTGACATATCTTTAGTGTCTCATTTGAAGATAACAGAATCTCTATATTGAACTGCTTGATAATAAGATATTTGCAATTGCATCACTATCGTTAAGTGTATTTTTTTTTTAATGCATGACACTGTTTAGTAAGAGACTTTGAATTCTTATTCATCTCCTAAACTTTGCATTTAAGCTTCTTTTTATTTTATCTGCCTTGAAAGGAGTGCTGACTGAAGAATAGACAGAGCACGACCTGTACTCAAAGTTCACTTGGATAGAATCAGAATGTATTGTACAGCTATGGGAAAAGAAGAAAACTGTACCTAACATATGCATGGTGATATGGTTAAATCTTCAGTAAAGAGCAAAATGAAATAAAGTCTAACAAACAATACGCTGAAATCTTGAGATTATTTAACCCTAGTGAGTTACAATCTCTCAAATGAGGGTCTAGTCCACAGATGAAAAATACTGTTTGGTTTCTTAGTTCTAATTATGCTGTTTGGACTATAGGAGCAGCAAAATATTTAAGTTTCAGTTTTCTGAGCTAAACTTACCTGTGTGATTTAAAAAAAAAACAACAATAACAACAAAACCTGTATGCAACTGCTGATATACTAATTAAGCTATACCATTAGACAGCTATTCTAGTATAACAGTGAATGAATTATAAATGTACCTTGCATGTTTTTCAACAGGAATGAAAGAGTCAACAAAGACCTTTTTCTGACCTTCTTTACACACAAACTAAAAAGTATCTTTCAATGAGAATGTATGAGAAGAAGGTGATGTGTAAATTAACTTTGGCTTCTATATGCACAAACTGGTTATTGTCCAGCACAGGGGTAAAATTTTTCCAGTAATAAGTTTGTTTCCTTTATCCCAGAAGTGGAAAAATATCATGTAGTAGAAAATCAGTGGTGGACAGATTTCATGGGAAAACACAAAAACAAAGCACGATACAAAGCAAAACACACACACACACACCAAATGAACACCCCTCCTCCCTCCCATCCCCCCCCCCCCCCCCCCCAAAAAAAAAAAAGCCAACATATGCAAAGGAGTGTTTACAGAGAAGAACATTTTTGTACTGTAGAAGATTATATGTTTTCCTCCAATTTATATTTTCAGATACATCAGCCTCAAATGACCACTGCAATGTAAAAGGATGACTGACTTTGATTTCATAATTAATTACAAGATCAATGAGTGTTCCACACAGCTGGGTGTTAAGCTGTCGTAGAATTTAATTCTAATCTTCTGATATACAGTATGGGGCTTTTCTTTTTTTTTTTTCAAATGTCACATAAAACTGACCGAACAAGTTTACAGAATACCTAATGAGAAAACACTACATCATTCTTAACACAGAGCACAAGCAAACAGTTTTATTCCTGTTTGTGCAGCTTAACCTTCTGCAAAAGTAATTAGGTCTATAATTAAAAAGCTATTTGGAATGATTAAAACCCTGTTATCTAGTGGCATTTAAAGACAAATGCAAATGTCAGAAAGGATGAATTAATTAAAATTACTATTGAAAAGAAAAGAAGTATATTAGTGAAAGGACTAGAGGATGTTATTTACTGAAATGTTACAATGCAAGTTGAAGTTAGATGTTCAGAGGATGTGGTGAAGGTTGAAATAATTTTATCTGGCATTTTTGTATGTACTACCTCATTTCATGTCTGCTTTCCAGTCCTGTGAGCAGTACTGAGTCACTGAGGGAGAATAGATGTTATGATGCTCTGCCAGCTATCAGATGATCTTTCAGTAAAATTGTAGAGGTGTACTTTATGCAGTCTGTGTCCCTTCCTCCCTCCCTTCCTCCCTTCCTCCCTCCCTCCCTTCCTCCCTTCATCTTCCTCCCTTCCTCCCTCCCTCTCTCCCTCCCTCTCTCCCTTCCTTCTTCCCTCCCTCCCTTCCTCCCTCCCTCCCTTCCTCCCTTCCTCCCTTCCTTCCTCCCTCCCTCTCTCCCTCCCTTCTTCCCTCCCTCCCTCCCTCCCTCCCTTCCTTTCTTCCTTCCTTCCTTCCTTCCTTCCTTCCTTCCTTCCTTCCTCCTTCCTTCCTCCCTCCCTCCCTCCCTCCCTTCCTTACTTCCTTCCTTCCTTGTCTCTAATACTGTTAACGCGAGACAGAAAAACAGTGAAGCAGTATCAAGAATCTTTCTGACTTTTTGAAAAATTCCCTACAGAGTTACTCTTAAAAGATATGTCCTCATGAAGCATTTCAGAGCACGTTCCTAGAGCAGATCGCCTGTGGAAGAAAGGTGTCTGCTATCTCTGATGTGAAAAGTGGAACTAAAGAGGTATGTTTAATCACTGACTAGTCCTTTCTTTGTGCCAGCTGGATTTGCCCTGTTCTGTAAGGGAGATTCTGCTTTCAGAATGCAGAGCTTGGTCTCAAATTGTTATATCATTGAACAATTGCTGTAATCAGCTTCTGGATCAAGTAATGTCACTGTGGATTTCAAAAGATTAAGTTCAATAAATGGCTTAACAGGATACTCACCAACCTACTTTTTAAAAGCAACTATTCTGATTACTATGTAAATATTCTTCCTACTGTATTGTTAAAGTACCATGACAAGCAAAGATTAATTTTCAGTGTTTACTCCCAAATGTTAACGCAGGAATCATCCAGGTTTCTATTACTCACTCAGGTAGAAATTCAGATGATTTCTTTGTTGACAAATCTCTGTTCATAAGGATTGTGTCTGTTAAAGTCCATCACAGTAGTTCAAGAGACACTTGATCAAGAATGGCTCTGTAAAGAAAAAACATCCTGTGAAATATATGAATGATCAGCTATAGCACAGCACACCAGGCGTCTTAAAGAGTCATTGTGAAAATTAGTTATTCTCAAAAAGTACAGTTCCAAGAAAGAACCATAACTTTTTAAGTGGTTTGAAAAAAATATAAAATCTAGACTTAAAAAATAATTACATTTTAAACTGAAGATTTCAGGAAGATTCCTGTTCACTTTAAAGGGTGAAAGAAAGCTCAGCCATACTCATTTGTACAAATGATACAAATGATACAAATGATTACCCTTAGTTCTACGAGCAAGATTTTGTTATCTGTTAAATGCAAGTCTTGTCTTCAGACTACATGCACGTAAATAATCATCTTTTAGTATCTCATAGGCAACTGTGAGGGCAATGTAACCTCAGGACCAAATCTTTTTGCCTAGAAAGTTGTGCCACTCAGGCACCATTGGGTGTTCAGCAAATGGTTGGGACATACAGTCTAACGTGGGATCTCAGAATGATACAATAATAAAATGGTAAAGATAAGGATTTCTGGGCTTCTCATAACTATTTGCAGAGCTGACCAAAGCTGTTACTGCGCAGTCATTTCCAAAAGCCAGAATTAGGAGTAGTATTCAAAGCTCTTGATCAAAAAGGATTATTTTGTCATTGGAAGAAAGGAAAATGAGAAGATTTTTCAAAAGTTTAATTTTATTATTATTATTATTATTATTATTATTATTGGTCTTTAAGGTAGCTACTTAAAGTGAATGGGATACTCATCACTGGCTTCTAGGATCAAATGATAACAGTTGTGCTGTGAATTTTTGGATATACCTTCTTTGATTTTTTGTGTTTTTCTCTTTGCATTGCCCTTTGGTGATGGTGATGGCACTATAATATACAATGTCTTTTCAAAATATTATTCTGATTCAGCTTAGGGCGTTAATACAGTATTATGGAAAAAAAAAAAAGGAGAATCGTTTAAAAGAAATTAAGTTAACTGTTTTCAGATCTCTCACAAAAAAAACAAAAACAAAAACAAAACAAAAAAACAGTCAGTGAGATTGTGTCTTTTCATTTCTTTTTGCTATTATTAAATAATTTGATTAAGCTATTAGCATGTTAAGTAAATTACTGTTTATGTGTACTGAAGCCTTCTTTCTGGAAGACTTTGTACAGAGCACAGCATGGAACACAATGTCATTAAATTTCAGCCCCAGTGGGAGTTATGACTTTATCTGAACACAAAAAAAGGGTATGTTCTTGGCATAACCTCTGCAGTGAGATCCTGAATCTGAAGTTAATTGCACAGTGCTCAGTGAACAGAGAAAACAAGAGAGCTGGTTAGTTTAGTCTTCACGTGGGGGTAACAGGTTAAACAGAAAGCACTAGTAAATCTCAAGGTAGTTGTACTTTTGCTTCTTTAGGTATAGAAAAAAAAAAAAAAAAGCATGAAAAAAAAAACAACTAACAGTAAAAGCACCAAGGTTGGAAAAGGAAACAGTGAGTTGCTGAAATTAGTATGGAAAACTGTTGAGAATTGGAGGTGCTAGAGAAGAGTTCCTTTGTTTGGCATCATTCCTGAACCTACAAAGGAGTCTTGTTTTTTTTTAATCTAGTTCCTGTTCATCATTTTTTCATCTTTTTCAAGCAAACAGTTTTTCTTACAGACTGTGTTACTTCCATCTGAGCTTATGATGTTCTCTCTATGTGGGAAGGGACTGAAAGGAAGAAATTAACACAGCCAAGGAAGCCAGTTGGAATACTGGATATATTACACTGATTTATTTCTCTTCTTCTAAAAACTAAAAGATCAATGTTTTTGTTTTTGTTTTGTTAATATTTTTATTTTTAGTGATCAGACAAAAAAGCCATAGGTTTCAAAGATCTTTTTCATCTGCTTTTCTGTGTTTGAATTTTGTCTTAAGTCCGTTGGTCAGAAAACTTTCCACTCAAAACAGATTTATGGTAAGTTATAAAAACAAAGGAAATAAAAGCAATAGAAGTCTTCTCACGCTTTCTTGCATAGAAAGATATGACAGGTATTTTCAGTACATGTAAACTTGTCTGTTATAGGATCCAGCAAAATTAGCACCAAGCATGATCCCTACTCCTTCTTCAGGGACCACTGGGGTAGGTAATATTACAATCCTGTTTTTCACTTCCAGATTCTAATTCACACAGAAGCTGTATAATCTTCCCAGGAAATCATTTATAAACTCTGCTGGAAAACCTGGGCCAGAATGACTGTATGCTCTCTTTATCTGTGCAGATGTTCCACAGTGGGCAGATAGTGGAGGGCCGAAAAGTTGGGTGAACTACACTGTACTGTCCACTACCACTCCTAGAACAAACCCAGTTGTACCTTCCTGCTTGCATCTCCCTGACTAAAGGATTGATCACTCATCCAATAAATCTTTTTGATTCATTGCTTTTTTTTTTTAACGTTATAGACATAATATACCCTGCTATGGATGTTACTTTTTCAGTCACTGTTTCAGCTGCTGTCTTGGCCTCTCAAAATATATAAGCAGTTATCTCATCACATCACATTCTGCATGGTTTGTTTCCATTTAATATATATCCACTCAGATGTGGTAGGATACTTAATTATTAAACCAATAAAACTAGCAGACCCCTAAGTACTAAATTTATCTTCAACTGCCATATTTAGATGAAAATGTAAGTAAGACTATAATTCATATTGACTTAAGGGACAAGTATGTTATTAAGAATTTTTGGTGACAGAAAGAAAAATGATCTGTGTTTACATCCTGATAAAAATACATACATACACATACATACTTGCTATTACATGAAGACCTCGCTAGAGTATTCACTACTGAGCATTTAGGGATAAATATTTGTGATGTGAATTCTTGGAAATTCAGTGTTGTATTAAGGTTATTGTTTTAATTTTAATTTCTGCTGTTTCTGTGGAGAAATAAATAAAGAAATAAATAAAAAATTGGATTAATCTCGTCCTCACTGAACATTCTTCTGGAGGAAAAATAAGGGAAGCAGAAATAAGACATTCTTTCTGTGGTGAGAAAGGGTTTAACAAATATCTGTAACTGAAGTTCTTTGAGTGATGTTTCTTTAGCTTTTGCATTTCCTTTGCTGCACCACTTGTGTATGGTGTATGTCCATTGTCACCAATGGACCTCAGATCTTCAGTCCATTCTCGGAAGCATCTTCTGTATGGAGACAATCAGACCATGGCAGCCCTAAAATCATCTGCTTGTATTTTTTCTTCTGCCAGTGAAGAGGTAATGAATAGATAAGTCACTATGAGAAAAGAGAAGTTTAGCTGAATGCTTGTTTTTGTAAGTGGAATTTTGGATGTATGCATTTCATATGGCTTCTGGAGAGTCATCAGTTTAAATGTCATTAGGTGCAGACCTATATAAAGCCACATGACAAAAACACAAAGTAAATGGATGAGAAATGAGACCTAAGTCAATTTCAAGAAGTTTGTGTATGCAAAACCTGATATTTAGGATGTTAAACCTTCTCTTTATTAAGTATATTCTTGATAACATTCATTACGGTGTCACAGAGCATAACATAATAATGCAAATGACTGTGAAAAACAGATGATATCTAAACCATCTACTTTTGCCATGTGTCCAAATTAATCCTAAATATAGTACTACTCCAATATGGCACCCTTTAATGATCATTCCAAATTTTTGCTCAGTTAGATAGGCAAAAATCATTCAATTAACTGAAAGACAGCAAACTGGAGATAGACACTGATGAATGATTTTTATTTTTTTTTAAAGAGACAACCACTTAAAATGATAAAAATATGATGATGTATTCAAATTTTAAAATGACTTAGCAGTCTAAATAAATTAAACATATGTACTATTAATTTAGAGTTATGGTCTCAAAATCAGTTAAATTATGAAGAAACCTCAGTTCCATATGAGTTACAGTTAATGCCCTATTCCCCTAAGTTTATTCCACACAATTCCACTCATTTTTCGTAAAAATGAGTCTGAGGAGGACTCCTAGAGTAGGTGCTTTTCTGCAAATATCTTCCAAAGGGCTTGAACACATTGCAGTATTCTGACAGGCTCAGGATCTCTTCAAAATGTATTGAGAACTGCCACTTACTTTTAAATGACAACATGAGGTGAAAAAGAGAAGCATTCATGCCTTCTTTATTTTTTTGTGTTCTAGTAGTTAGCTATTGTGGCCTAGTAAGCAAAGCATGTATTCACTGTCTGGTTGAACCCCAAAACATTGAAACTCACCCTTTTCTGCAAGGCCCTTGGCTAAGAGTGGGTATGAAAGCATTACTTAGTCTTCTCACTCCTTATCGTGTCATTGAGACAATATTCAAATTGTCCTGTACTTTGGACAGAGGATAACAGCAGTTCTCTGGAAGGGTATAAGAACTGTTCACCAGTGGAGCTGAGGATGCAGGTGGCTCAAGGAACTCTGATGATGCTGCTGCAGCCAATTCAGATGGCTCACCTCATCTTGGGGAGAGAATGTCCAGAATCAGTCCATCACAGAGGATGGACCTCTGGGTCCGTCTGGCCCTACCTCTGCTCAAGCTGGAACAGGAGGCTATTAAAGCCCTTTGAGGGAGTAGACTCCACAACCTGTGGGCAACCTGTGCCAGTGCTCTGTTACCCTCAAAGCACAGAAGTGCTCCTGGTGTTCTGAGAGAACCTCCTGTGTTCCAGTTTGTGTTCATTGCCTCTTATCCTCTCACTGGGCACCACTGAAAAGAGCCTGGCTCTGTCTTCTTTGCACTCTTCCTTCAAGTATTTGTACACATTGCTGAGATTCTCCTGAGCCACCTCTTTTCAGGATGAACAGTCCCAGGCCTTTCAGCCCCTTCTCATAGGAAAGACACTCCAGTCCCTTCAGCGTCTTTTTGGCCCAAGATTAGACCTTTCTAGTATGTCCATTTTACTCTTGTATTGTGGTGCCCAGATCTGCACATAGTAATTCAGGTGCAACTTCCCCTAACACTCAGTAGAAGGGAAGAGTCACTTCCCTCAACTTGCAGGTGATACTTTGCCTAATTCAGTCAATCAGCTATTACCATAGCATGAATCTTCCCTTTTTAACAATGGATCTGATTTAGCAATTCAATGAATAATCCCTGACCCACTAAAGTCAAACAGCATTGTTTCAGTGATGTTGGTGGGCCCAGAATTTTACCTTTTTATTTTATAAGGACATTCTGTAATATAAAGGCCTACATTATGAGCAGGCAGATATCTTCTGTCTCTCTCTACTTTATTTATACGCATAACTTCTCTTTGCTTTCCTGGGAATATTACCAGAGTGGTGACAGGGTTTATGTAGCTCTTTCCATTAAAACCAATAAAGGATCATGATGTAAATGAAAGAAAGATAAAGTAGGGAGGTTTGAACTACTTTTATTTGTTTGTTTGTTTGTTTGCTTGCTTGCTTGCTTGCTTTCCCTATAGCAGTCTTATTCTGTTTTTCTGGAAATATTCCCCTAGATGTTTATGCCTTTTGTGTTTCTAGCATCCTAAAGTCAAAAAAGTATTAGTAGAGTGATACTGTTCTCCTTTAAGGTATAACCAAAATCTTAGTTGTGAATATCAATACAGTTTCATATTTGCATTTAGAGAACTTCTGAAAATAGACACATCTTGAATACTTGAGGATTTAATTTTAGGCTTAAGGGCATGAAATCAAAGTGAGACTTATATTTTAGCTTTGGGCATTGTCTCTTCCAAGGGAATATTTATCATGTAGTTTCTGAAAATTATCATGCAGTTTTTATCTAAGATAAAGCAATTTGAATAGGTTTTAGACAGGTAGGTTTTAGGCAGAGCCTAGACATGTTCATATATAGGTTCAAGCTGTTCCTTAGCTAAAGTTAAAGACAACAGGTATACCAGGAAACTGTTCTATTAACATCTTATTAAATTATTGTTGTATAAACTATTCTGAAGCTTCAGAGACTTTCTCTGAAAAAATTAGCAAGTTTTCCAGATGATGGCTACTCAATGAAGTACTACAATCAGCCTTGAAATACATATGGTTTGTATCTGACTCTTTTTTAAGTTTAGAAGGGCACATTTGCATTTCAGTTTAAGCTATGTAAATACGCTCTGAGCTTGGCTGGAAATACATATAGAAATTGCAGCTTTAGATATTCACAGATATCTAAGTACTCTTCAAAGAGCAACAGCTTCAGCAGCAGTGAAGGACACCTCTGCAGCGTTAAATGAAGAAAACTGTTCAACTAAGAGTTTATTCATAACACATTATTAGTAGTCCTGATGTACTGATGTGAAGCAAGCAGTTAGATAGCCTGGGTCACTCTTCATTTCTCCGAGAAAAGGTAATGTAGTGGTCTTCATTAGCATAATTTTAGGAAATATAAATATATATGACAATAAATGCCAACAAAAAGTTTTAGCCTGTTATATCTGTTAAGGGCTATGTTTACAGCAGTGTTTGTAGCTTGGTTGATTTTTTAACAAAGAATTGATTTAACAGTCAGACCATTTAATTTAAATACATTTTCCAATGAACACTGGCTCTTATTTCCAAATGTCAGATTCAAAATCAAGCCCTGAGGGCAGAAAGCCTGTCACTACAGAATAATGGATTTTGTATGCTTATTTTCAATAGCATTTAACAGAAATCAATGTATATATTGATTATTTAAAGATTGACAACGGTAATTCAAGCTGTTCCCACTTCAGTGATCAAAAATTATTTCTCTTAAAAAATCAAAAGAATTCTGCATCTATTTCTTTAGCTTGCAATGCTGTTTTATCCTCAGTTATATGTTGAAAGAAAAATTAAAATGTAAGGCATATATAAAGTACTGCTAGATTTCTGAATCTAGTGAAATGAATTGCTTCTGCAAACAGCCAGTTAAAAGGAGCATAAATCTGAATTTACAGTGGCTGACACTTGAGACTTGGTGAGAGATTCAATTTATATACACTCACCGTGCATTTTACTGCTATAAACCCCCTTTATAAAAGACTTTGCTGAATAAAAAGTAATCTTTTCTGACTTAGTAAACAGCCACGTCTAACTCTTCTTTTCAACGGCACTGGCCATGTCCATGAAAATTGATATTCTATATATAATCAGTGGTTCATGCTAAAATTCTGTGCTTCTAGTGATAATGCTTTTTTTGCAATTAAGCCATGAGATATGACAGGATGTGTGTCATCTTGCCTCAGGTGGCCTATTAGGTTTAAAGCTGAAGGCCAAGTGACATAGCCATCTGTGCATTGGTACTGTTTCTGTCTGATACCTTTCCCCATGTCTTCACTCCAAGGACTTATCTTTGTTACTAAATGTCCCTGAATAATATATATGAATAATTAAAAGTAAAACGGAGTGTGATGTATTAAACATTTTGTGGCTATGCTCAGAGGTTGAACAAGGTTGATGTCCCTCTATGTATACATATAGAGAGACAGGTATATACATATACAGTGTATAATTTTAAGGCCTACAGGCCTCAAATGCAAACTGTAACATTTAATACATGTATGATACATACTGTAACATCTAATTAGTTACTTTCACAACATTCCCAAAAACATCTGAAAATGATTACAGCAATCAGTGTGCTACTGTACCCATTGCAGGATGTGTGTACATTTGTTTGTTTGTTTGTTTGTTTTTTGATAATCAAACTGAGAGAAAATAGGATAGATGGGTCAGGTACAATATATATATATATTTTTTTCTTTTTCTTCTTCCCAAATTGCTTATAAACATGGAGTACATCAAATGCAGGGGAAAATAAAAAAATTCCTCAGAAGTGAGCATAAATTTCCAGTGACTGAAGCCCACTAATACTGTTTTTCTAATTGCAAGTATAACACAAAATGATATGTATCATTGCTCCAGGAATGACTTAAAACATGCCACAGACATCATCTCCCCAACCTGGCATACCTTCAGTCCAGCTGTCCAGCCTGGTGGATAAAACAATAGTGGAAATTATTTTTCACAGGGACTCAGATCTCTTCTGGAAAATGAGAGAGCTGAATGTGAATCTCCTACAGCCCCTGTAAGTATATAAACTACAAAGCTACTGTACAAAAAGGTAATTCTGTCTGTCTTTATTCATAAAGATGAAACTTGAGTGTTTGAGTGTTGATCTGCCAGAGGGAATAAAGGAACTACAGAGGGACCTGGATAGACTGTATCGATGGGACAAGGTAAACTGTATGAGTTTCAACAGGGCCAAGTGTCAGGTCATTTTGGTCACAACAACCCAGGCAACCCTACAGGCTTGGGGAGGAATGACTGGAAAGCTACCTGATGGAAAGGGACCTTAGCATACTGATGGACATTCGGCTGAATATGAGCCAGCAGTGTTCCCAGGTGGCCAAGAAGGCAAATGGCATCCTGGCTTGTATCAGGAATGGTGTGGTGAACAGGACTAGGGAAGTCATCCTGACCCTGTACTCAGCACTGGTGAGGCCTCACCTCAAGTGCTGTGTTCAGATTTGGGCACCTAAGTACAGAAAGAACATTGAGGTGCTGGAGCAGGTTCAAAGAAGGGCAACAAGGCTTATGAAGGGCTTGGAGAATATACCCTACGAGGAGAGACTGAAGGAACTGAGGCTGTTTAGTCTGGGGAAAAGGAGGCTGATGGGAGACCTTATTGCTCTCTTCCAGTATCTGAAAAGTGCTTACAGTGGGAGCGGGGTTGGATATCAGGAAAAACTTCTTTACAGAAAGGGTTGTTAAGCACTGGAATAGGCTCCCCAGGGAGGTGGTTGAGTCACCAGGCCTGGATGTGTTTAAAAACTGTTTGGATGTGGTGCTCAGGGACATGATTCAGCGGAGGGTTGTTAGGGTAGTTTGGTTAGGTTGTGGTTGGACTCGATCTTTAAGGTCTTTTCCAACCTGAGCAATTCTATGATTTTACAATTCTATGAAACTCTCTCTTGGTATTTGCCAGGTATAATTCCCTGATTACAGACTTAATGGAAATTATGAAATTTTTGTTGGTGTTTGTATACTCTTTGAACAGTGTCATCCTTTAAATTAAGGTTAAAATCACGTTCAGCACTCCAAGATTATATTTATATGCCTACTTAAATTTGAAATATATATATATATATGTTTACCTAGCTGTTGGTAAGGGAAGAAAAATATATACATTTTATTATTATGTGCAGATGAACACTTTAAAAGTACTTTTCAATCTTTCTGTGGTATCTAAGTTATCCTTAAGGTGAGTGGGACAATTTGGTTTTAGCCAGATGTGCTTTGGGATTAACACAATAAACGTAAGACAGTTTTTTCTTGTTTTTTGGCCCTCGCAATCTAACCTGCAAAATCTTGTCAAGTACTTGCCTAGAAATCATTTGGATGGTTACGCTTCCTGTTGATTATTTATTCCTGGTTCACCAAAATACATTTATCTGAGATTTTTTAGCAAATTTGTACTACATAATTGCAGAAAATACATTTAATTTATAAACCCAGATGTCTTACTGTGTTACAGTTTATATTTATTTATTTTATATTGTTTTCTATTGATTGTCATTCACAATGTTTTATCTGCAAAGTGTAGGGTTACAAACACAGAAACACAAAAAGCATTTCAATGCTTGTTTTCAAAAATTATAATTATCTCCATAGTCTGTCACAATTCTGTGGGTTTCAGTCTTCAGGACTGACAATTGCAGCATTTGAACATCCCTCAGAACATGAGCTGCTTGCATGTACGCATCTCTGACGTATTTCTCTTTTTTTTTTTTCCTAGTAGAAATAGCACCCAATCTCCAGTCAAATTTAATGACAAAATGTCATACATGAAGCTGTAAAAACTTAGCCAAAGGGACTTCTTTCCTTGCAAAATGTCAGAAATGAAAGACTGTAGCCTCAAATCTGATTTCCCATTCACACTACCTGCCCAATTCCACTGACAATAAGTTCACTTGCTAAAAGAAACACCGTGAAACTTTTTTGTGTGTGTGCAGTTTGCAAATAAAAGACTGATAAAGAGCAAAAGAAAGAGCCATATCATCAATATTTTGTTCAGGACAATAAGAAATATTTTCAGAGGATCTTCCTGTTTGTTTGATTGAAATGTAATGAGGTACAAAAAGCTACCTGTTATAGGTTTTGCCTTGGCTACAGATCTCCCCAGGCGTCAGAGGACTTGAGCTGAAAAGAGCAAATCTGAAGCTTTGCTATTTGCCACTTGTCAGCACAAAGACTGCTGTAAATGGCTGTCTTACTCTTCCCTTTCTCTGTCATGGCCATAAACCTCAAAGAGACAACTTAAGGAAGAACTCAAGGTTCGTTTTGAAAGATTTACTCTAAAGAAAATTCTGTAAAAGTAAACAGTAAGCACCCACAAAGTCGGGAGCAATAAATGAACACATCAGAAGTGAGGATTGTTTGAAATGAACATCTGGCAGGCTCATTAAAGCTGTACATTTACAGTAAGAAGACAGAAGAAACCATTTGCCTCATAGACCACCAACAGTGCTCCAAAGAGAACAGAAGCCACAGAGAACATAAGCAATCACAGAAAAAATAAGGCAACTTAGGGATAAAAGAATATGAGTTTATACTGGTGTTGTAAAGACTAACAAAAATATGAGATGGGGATCACAGGAAGGTAATAAATTCTTGTAGGCATAGGTAAATCAGTTTAAATAGTGTATATATCCATCCTACAGCCAAATTCTGGAATGTGTTAAAGGAATATCCATTCACTATGTTTATATGGTAAATGCAGCTTACATATTTGTGGGTTGATTTATTTTTTTTTTTTAATTATTATTATTATGTTGGTGGTGGTGGTGGTTTCCTTGTTTGCATTTTTGTTTTGTTTTGTTTTCAGACTCGGGATCTGCATTTTGAAACAAAAGCCAAGATCTCTGTGGTTTACTTTGGACAACTTGTATCATAGCCAAGCCGTAATCTCAGTTCTAATATGTTGTCAGAAATTTATGGCTACATGTGCAGAGGATAAAATCCCCCTTTTCTTCTTTCTTCCTCTTTCTTCCGCTGACTCTGTTTTCATAGCATTAAAAAAATCCAGCTTTTTGCCTTTGCACCCTTTTGCTTCTTATGAAATTATAATGATGTGAACACTGTTCTAATCTTGATATTATTTCTACTCTAATATTTATTTTTCTTTTGGGGAACATAGAAAATGGTCTGAATAGCTACAGAAAAAACATTGCAAAGTATGAAAAATAAATGTTTTATATTTTTTCTTTCAAAATAGTTATCATGATTCATGAGACTAGTAGCTGCAGTTTTATAATTAACACTTTGCAAAGACCCATTAAAATCAAATCAGAACACAGTTAAGTTCTGCCTTTTAGTAGTCCTCAGTGTTATCTTTCCAATGACATTTAGGGAGGCATTCATCTAATTTAAATGTATCTATCTGAAATTTAGATATCTTAGGTTAATCACTTATGTAGCCAGGATGGGAAGGAGATGTGTGAGGAAACAAACAAACAAAAAAACCCCATACACTTAAGAAAACAGTTTTAATATTGAAAATATACATGAAACGAGAATGATGAGTCACAGATTGATTGATCCTCTCTTTTTTTATTGTATCTTAGGAATTCCTTGTGAACTATTTGCATCTCCTTCAGGTCTTTGGTCCTTTCAAACAAGCAAAAGGAAAAATTGGTCTCAGATGAACAGGAATGGAGACTATTTGACAATCTAACTTCTTATGAATGCTGATAATTTTTAATGAATAGGTTATGAGGTGAGTGGCATGTTAGTCAGAGCCCATGCATGGGTGAGCAGAACTTTCTCATTCATAGAAAAATGCAGCAGTGTAGTGTTTGTAGGTGTTTACTCTTTCAGTGTGGGCTTTAAAGATGACTTAAGAATTAATCCTAATATTTGTGTAGTGCTGAAATACTTCAACAGAGGTAAAAGCAAATGATATTAAGGTATTAACCACATAGAATTGCAGCACAATCTGTTACATTCATTTTTTTTCTCAGTGCATAGCAAGTTTGGAAATTGAGAAAATAGGAGTAAATGAACTTAACATTTTGATATCGGAATGATCTTTAAAGCTTCATAGTGAGATAACAAAATAATATCACTGTCATTTTACCCCTATCCTACCCCCAAAAAAGATGTGTATTTAAGTCATGGAAATCGATTGAAGTCTAGTTGTTTTTTTTTTAAAAAAAAAAAAATCTCAAACACAGCTTTTGATAGAATTCTACCTGTGTCCTGTTCATTTTGTTATAGTGAAGGCTTCTTTAAAAGGACAGTTCAAGGTCAGTCCAAGCCAAAGTCCTCTGAAATCAATGGAAAGTTCCCAATTTCCATTGCTTTTGCTGTGGGTCTTGAGGGAAAAAAGAAAAAAGCTTAAGGACTTATCCAGTTTCTACTAGAGTAAGGATATTCTTTATCCTACTGTTTTTCAAATCATATCTTTTAAAATGTTGAGGTGATCCAAAGCAGAATATAGAAAAATTATGGCTGTAACTGTCATCTAATAAGTCTTTTAACTCTGAAGTATACCTGACTCCTTCCAAAGGGCTTTTTTTTAAAACAAACAAACAAGCAAACAAACAACAACAACAACAACAAACTGATTGTGGTCTTCTCTCTACACTGTTTTTTAGTTTTTATGCTTTGAGTGCTTAGCTTAAAAAACACCTGTAATTAATCGGTTACAACCTGCAGCCATTTTGCTGGAACCAATAAGTACATTTGTCTCAGTAGTCCTTTGCTACATTTGCTAAATATAGGCTCAATTTCTTCATCTCTTCAGTTCTTCCAAACTTCAGTGTTTTTCCACACAAATGTGATTTGTCAACATTCTTAACATATTGGCCATTCACAAGCAGAAAAAAATATATATATATATCCCCAAAAGCTCCTCCTCAGTAACTTAAAGTCTAGCTGCTTCAGGGAGTTATTTAGCACTGTGTTTAAAATAAAAGGTTAGACATTTCCATTCCACTGAACTGAGCTGGTCTGCTGCTGCTGCTGCTGCTCAAGTCATGCAATTTTCAATGCTCTTTGCCCGTGAGATCAAAATGTCTAATTTTCCCCACTCAATAGATACAGACCATGCTATATTTGGAGTTTGACATAGAAAAATGACCATCCAAAATTGTTTGACCATATGTAGCAGTGGATGGAAAGAAAAGAGGCTGGGTAAGAGGATAAAAATGGCTACCTAAGTTTAGGTTGAGCACCTGGGCCACAAATCTTGAAGAAATCCAATTTTTCAGTTCACATCTTCTGTATTATTCAAAGGTCTCCAAGCTCTGCAATCTCTTTGCTTCATACTCTGTTGAAATGACGTTAAACTAAAAAATACACAGGTCAGAACCCAAAACAAGAGTGACAAAAAGACACGTGAAACACTTCAAAAGCACCTTACGTTCTCTGGCTTGGGCTGCCCTCCTCTCTGGTAGTTCTGGTCTGTGATGTGCAATCACGTATTAGTTATTCTTATAGAAGTGAGACAGTGCAACCACAGTATTGAAATAGATCATGTACTTTCCTGTACTTTTGAAGCCTCGCCATTGGAAGCAAATTATTTTTTTCTCTGCCCTCACGAAGCATTAGTGTAGGAACAAAAAATGATGCTAAGAACTCAGTGACAGCTAAGTCACCATGTGCCACAAGTTTATACATCAGTATTTTCCACTCTATAGCTCTTTTCCAACTTTCTATCATGTGTTAAACCTGTATTAAAACACTCCTAAAATCAGAGTAAAAAGAGAAAAAGAGATTGTGGTTTTGATCTGGAGTATAAGTTACTGATGAGATACTGCTGCAGTGCCCCTGCACATACATTACTCAGCACAGTGTAGAAATGCTTATAAGAATTTAATGTTGTGTTGTTTTTTTTTAACATATCACAAGATACCATTCTTCTTCAGTGAAATCACTGAAAGTATTGCTAATGATTACACTGAGTGTAGATGAAGCTCATACATGGATTTTGCTACAAAGTCCTCAGCAGTATTACAGAAGAACTGGTAAGCAGAAAGAGAGGTTAAGAGGATGGGCAAACTTGCAGATCTTCTAGATTGAGACCAAATGGGTTTACACCAATAACACAACGTTTTCTACAAGTAAGATATTCTATACTTCTTACATTCGTTTCTGGAGCCCATCAAAAATCATCCAGCCTTCTAAAATATCTTTCACATAATGCCAATATTGCCTCTGATATGAAATTTAAGACCAGTTCTCTCTTACCATGTGAGCAAAAATGATTCTTGGTATCCCTCTACTTAACCTTACTGTTTACTGATTTACTTCAATTTTTTGAGACTTTAAAATGTTATGGAAATTGAAGAGTAAGACTATTAGTAACTTCTCATGGGATTTATAGGATTAAATTAACTGACTGTTTTTTAAAAAAAGCAGTCTTTTGTGTGTGTGTGTGTGTGTGTGTGTGTGTGTGTGTGTGTTTTAAATATCTATATATTCCATTTTCATCCAGCAACTGTAAAAATGTTTCTTAGCCATTCAACTTGCTACATATCAGGCTGTGAATTCAAACAAGAGTAGCAGTGGTGTTGAAAGTAATTACAGAAGATTTTATATGAAGGAGATATTCTGTATACCAATTTAATGGCATGTCTGCTTTGAACTGAGATTTGCAAGCAATGTGCAAATGGCCTGGGAAGCCTTAATCTTAGCACTATTATACTCCCTAGGCTTGTAGGTGACTTTACTGTTAACATGTGCAGTGTGTGTGAGCTTTAAATGGACAGAGGTAATTTAGCAGGCTAGGAATTTAAAAATGTAAGTGCTTATCAACGGAGGTGGCAGAGCTGTTCCATTAGCACATCTGGTAGAGTTGCAGCTTTGAGATGCGACGTGGAGATGGATGAGCTCCAGAGTAACCATACTTCCCACAGGCTGCAAGAGCCAGCGGGACAGCCTGCCAAGCCCACTAGGTTCATTAAGCTCAGTAGAACCCTGCAGGAAAAAAAACAATTTCTAAAATAGCTTCCAAAGGCTCCCTGGGTTTAAAAGTTCTTGATTCTTTTCCACCCCACCATGAAGAGAAATCTTTGCTTCTAAAGCACAATTTACATCCCATGAATAAAGAGAGAGAAAATATCTTTTTGTTCTGTTTGATGCATGTGAGCTGTCACTTTTATTTGAATTAATTAATCCTATTCATCAGCTTTACTCACCTAATTTTGGAGTGAAGACTTATAAGCAAACAAAAGGTAGTCACTTCATTGAGAAAAATGCTTTACTTGGCAATTCCAGAAGTGCTAATATTCACATCTTGAAATGCCAGACTTCATTTGCATTCGTTTTCTCCATCATGGATTTGAGGGTATTGAGAGCTATGCATTTTATTGTTGATGATGTTTTTTGGGTTGGGAAAGTGATATTAGCCTGTTGCCAGAATAGAAATTGGGAAAAAATCTTCAATTTCACAAAATTTGTGATCTCTCTTTCCTCCATTCCAATAACTTAAAGTAAATATTTAGACTAAATAGAAGTATGGATGTGATCTTGTGCTGATCATCCTTCTAGCTTTATTTCAAAGGTGACCAGTCCTCTGGAAGAAGGGACAGGCTACTGGGGGAGATTACAAGGAAGTTGCTAAGGTATGCAGGGAGGAAGTTAGGAAGGCAAAAGACCAACTTGATCTCAGATTGGCCACTGCAGTAAAAGAGAATAAGAAATCCTTTTATAAATATATCAATGGTAAGAGAAGAACAAAGGAGAATTTCCATCCTTGATGCAGAGGGGAATGTGACCACGGAGGATAAGGAGAAGACTGAGGTCCTCAATGCCTTCTTTACATCTGCCTTTAATAGGCAGATCAGTTATCCTCAGGGCACTTTACACCCTGATCTGGAAGTCTGGGATGCTTCGCAGAATACACCCCCTGTGATTCAGGTGGAGACAGTTAGGGAATTCCTCCTACATCTGGACTGTCACAAGTCCTTGCAACCAGATGGGCTCTATCATAGCGTGCTGAGGGAGTTGGCGGGGGTGATTGCAGAGCCATTCTCCACCATCTACCAATGGATTGGAGGCTTGGCGATGTGACTCCTATCTACAAGAATGGCCATAAGGAGAATTCAAGGAACTACAGGCCTGTGTGCCTGACCTCGGTACCAGGGAAAGTTAAGGAGCAAATCATCTTGGATGAGGTCACATGGCATGGCGTCTGGAGGATCAGGCCCAGCCAGCACATGTTCATGAAGGGCAGGTCATGCTTGACCAACCTCATCTCCTTCTATGACCAAGTGACCAGACTAGTAGATGAGGGAAAGTCTGTTGATGTAGTCTACCTAGACTTCATCAAAGCCTTTGACACGGTCTGTCACAGTATTCTCCTGGTGAAACTGGCTGCCTGTGGCCTGGACAGGTATACCCTTCTTTGGGTAAGGAACTGGCTAGAGGGCTGTGCCCAATGGGTAGTGGTTAATGAAGTTAAGTCCAGCTGCCAACCTGTTACAAGTGGTGTCCCCCAGGGGTCGGTACTGGGGCCCATCTTGTTTAATACCTTTACTGATGACCTAGATGAGGGGAATGAGTGTACCCTCAGTAAGATGACACCAAGTTGGGAGGTAGTGTCGATCTGCCTGAGGGTCGGGAGGCCCTTCAGAGGGATCTAGATAAGTTGGATCACTGGGCTGAGGTGAAAGAGATGAGGTTCAACAAGGCCAAGTGCTGGGTCCCGCACCTTGGCCACAATAACCCCATGCAGTGCTATAGACTTGGGGATGAGTGGCTGGATGACTGTGAAGAGGAAAGGGACCTGGGGGTGTTGGTTGATGCTCGGTTGCACACGAGCCAACAGTGTGCCCAGATTGGCCAAGAGGGCCAATGGCATCCTGGCCTGCATTAGAAATGTGGCCAGCAGGAGCAGAGAGGTAATCATCCCCCTGGACTCAATACTAGTGAGGCCACACCTCGAGTACTGTGTTCAGTTTTGGGCCCCTTGCTACGAGAAAGACATTGAGGCCCTGGAACATGTCCAGAGAAGGGCAACAAAACTGGTGAGAGGTTTGGAGCACAGGCTTTATGAGGAACAGCTGAGGGAGCTGGAATTGTTCAGTCTGGAGGAGGCTCAAGGGAGACCTCATTGCACTACAACTTTCTGAAGGGAGGTTGTGATGAGGAGGGGTTTGGCCTCTTCTCCCAGGCAACAAACAGGGCCCGAAAAAACGGCTGCAAGATGTACCAGAGGAGGTTTAGATTAGACATAAGGAAAAGCTTTTTCTCTCAGAGAGTGGTCAGGCACTGGAATGGCCTGCCCAGGGAGGTGGTAGAGTCGCCGTCCCTGGCAGTGTTCAAGAGGCATCTGGATGAGGAGCTACGAGATATGGTTTAGTGGCTTGTGGTAGCAATGGAAATGGGAGAACAGCTGGACTAGATGATCTTCTAGGTCCTTTCCAACCTTGTGATTCTATGATTCTATGGCTCAGTACTACCTGTATGCTAGGATTTAAACATAACTAACTTCATCATGTCAATGGAGAAAGACCTGTAGAAGACTTCCAAGTGACTTGGAAAACTAGTAAATAAATAAATGACTAGTGACTAGTAAATAAATAAATAATAATAATAAATAATAATAATAATAATAATAAATAATAATTTGGGGGGGGGGAAGAGTTAAAAAAAAAATCAAAAAACAACAAAAAACAACAAAGATATGAAACCATATATTTAGAGAAGGAAATATCAAATATTGAATTGGGATGATGTATGACACAGCTTTTCTATGAAATCACAACAGCTGGTATTCCTGGGAAACAAACAAGCAAATAAACAAAAAAGCCTTCTCTTGCAACATTTAACTTTGCTGCCACACAGGGATTCTTGAATTTATTCTCCTCTCAAGAACAGCAAAAGGAGCTGTTGACCAGAAGTACTAAATAGAGTGTCAGAGAAAATGACACACTTTCTATGTTCAGCTCTTTACTTTAGCTGCCAATTTCCATGAAGAACTGAGCAAAGAGCTTAGTCTCTCTAAAGTTAGTTTGTTTTAAGAGGCACTTTCAGGCAAGTAAGACATTAAAAATCTTAAATTACAAAGAAACAAGAGGATAAGTAAAAGAACTAGCCAATCATGGGAAAAGTGACTCACAGAGCTTAAAAACAGTACTGGAAAATTCTGAGATGTTATAATGATGACAGTGGCACTGGAAACTGCACAGCACAAAGTAGGACGGATGTTCAAAGCCATGTGTGGGAAATGAGTCATGCAGTGCCCATTAGTGTCACTGAGAATTTTGCAGTGAAAGCTCCATGTTTTTCTGAAAGTGCACTTCTAAATATTTAATACAACACTTACAAGCAAAATTTAGCATGGTACAGGGAATTTATGCTGAATCTCTGCATCCTCATTGTTGTTTCTGTGCTGCTGTTAGTAGCAGTTAAGCCTTCTCTAAGAGGCTAAAACTTTTGTCTCATTGTGCTTGTTTCAGACTGATGGATTTGTCCGTACTATTGATACTTTAATACAACATGTGTAGATTGAACAGCAGAGCAAGTTTATGTAAGCAAAGTTATTTTGTCACTGGGAGCTTCTGCTTAAATATTGAATTAAAAAAAAAAAAAAAAAAAGTTCCTGCCTCATGAACAAGCTTGACAGTTGTCAGATCAGACAAAGAGTGTGCAAAGAGTTATAGATCCCCTTTTCCTTGCTCTGTAGGTTCTGTATTAGTAGATCATACAATCATAGAAACACCAAAGTTGGAAAGGATCACCGAGTCCAACCATCCACCCATCACCAACAGTTCTCACTAGACCATGTCCCTCAACACAATGTCCAAATGTTCCTTGAACACCTCCAGGGTCGGTGACTCCCCCACCTCCCTGGGCAGCCCATTCCACTGCCTGACCACTCTTTCAGAGAAGTAGTATTTCCTAACGTCCAGCCTGAACCTCCCCTGCCGCAGTTTGAAGCCACTCCCTCTAGTCCTATCACCAGTTACACAAGAGAAGAGGCAGACCCTTAGCTCACAACAACCTCCCTTCAGGCAGTTATATAGAGCTATAAGGTCTCCCTCAAGCCTCCTCTTCTCCAGACTGAACAATCCCAGCTCCCTCAGCCGCTCCTCATAAGGCCTGTGCTCCAGATCCCTCACCAGCTTCGTAGCCCTTCTCTGAACACGCTCCAGAGCCTCAATGTCTTTCTTGCAGTGAGGGGCCCAAAACTGGACCCGGTACTCGAGGTGCCGTCTCACCAGAGCTGAGCACAGGGGAAGATCACTTCCCTGTTCCTGCTGGCAACACTGTTTCTGATGCAAGCCAGGATGCCATTGGCCTTCTGGGCCACCTGGGCACACTGCTGGCTCATGTTCAGCTGAGCATCAATCAATACCCCCAGGTCCATTTCCTCTACACAGTCTTCCAGCCACTCTACCCCAAGCCTGTAGCATTGCCTGGGCTTCTTGTGGCCAAAGTACAGGACCCAGCATTTGGTCTTGTTGAATCTCATCCCATTGGCTTCAGCCCAGCTATCCAGCCTGTCCAAATCCCTCTGTAGGGCCCCAGGCAGACTGACACTTCCAGCCAACTTGGTGTCATCTGCAAACTTACTGAGGGTGCACTCAATGCCTTCATCCAGGTCATCAATAAAGATATTGAAGAGGACAGGCCCCAGTATCGACCCCTGAGGAACACCACTTGTGACCGGTTGCCAGCCGGATTTAACTCAATTCACCGCCACTCTCTGGGCCCAGCCCCAGCCCTTCAGCCAGTTCCTTACCCAGCCAAGAGTGTACCCGTCCAAGCCACAGGCTACCAGCTTCTGCAGGAGAATACTGTGGGAGACAGAGTCAAAGGCTTTGCTGAAGTCTAGGTAGACTACATCAACAGCCTTTTCCTCATCCACCAGACGGGTCACTAGATCATAGAAGGAGACCAGGTTGGTCAAGCAGGACCTGACCTTCATGAACCCATGCTGGCTAGGCCTGATCCCCTCGTTGTCCCACACATGCCGCGTGATCTCCCTCAAGATGATCTGCTGCATCATTTGGTGATCTGCTCACCTCATTTAGTGATCCCTGGCACCAAAGTCAGGCTAACAGGCCTGTAGTTCCCCAGGTCCTCCTTACAAGCCTTCTTGTAGATGGGAGTCACACTGGCAAGCCTCCAGTCTTCTGGGACCTCCCCAGTCAACAAGGAGTGCTGATAGGTGATGGAAAGCAGCTTGTCTATCACCTCCGCCAGTTCCCTCAGCACTCTTGGGTGAATCTCATCCAGCCCCATGGACTTGTGGCAGTCCAGTTGGAGTAGTAGGTCTCTGACTGTGTCCTCCTGAAGCTTGGATGCTTTGTCTGCTCCCCAGCCGAGAGTACCAGGTCAGAGAGCAGTGTACCCTGGGGATAACTGGTCTGACCTTTAAAGACAGATGTAACAAAGGCATTCAGAACCTCTGCCTTTTCGTTATCCTCAGTGGTCACATTCCCAGCCTCATCCGGTAAAGAATGGATATTCTCCTTGGCCCTCTTCTTACTGCTGATATATTTGTAGAAGAGTTTCTTGTTCCTTTTTACCTCAGCGGCCAGGTTGAGTTCAAGCTGGACTTTTGCCTTTCTGATTTTCTCTCTGCATATCTTAACAACTTCTTTGTATTCTTTCTGAGTTGCCCATCCCTTCTTCCACAGGAGGTAGATTCTCTTTCTCCTGGAGCCTCAAGAATAGCTCCCTATTCATCCACACTGGTCTTCTTCCCTGCCGGCTCATTTTGTGGCTCAGGGGGACAGCCTGCTACTGTGCCTTTAAGACTTCCTTCTTTGAAGAGCGACCAGCCATCTTGGACCCCTTTACTCTCTAAGACTGAATCCCAGGGGACTCCCTCTCCTCGTCTTCTGAACAATTCAAAGCCTGCCCTCCGGAAGTCCAAGGTAGCAGTTTTGCTGTTTCCCCTCCTGACTCCACCAAGAATTGAGAACTATCCCATTTCATGGTCACTCTGTCCAAGACAGCCCCCAACCTCCACATCTCCCACCAGACCTTCTCTGTTTGTGAACAGCAGGTCTAATGGGGCAGCTCCTCTCATAGGCTCTATCACCAGCTGCATCAGAAAGTCATCCTCCATATACTCCAGAAACCTTCTAGACTGCTTCTTCTGCACTACGTTGTATTCCCAGCATATGTCAGGGAAGTTGAAGTCCCCCATGAGGACAAGGGCTGGTGATTGCGCAGCTTCTGCCAGCTGCTTGTAGAACACCTCATCTGTCTCTTCATCCTGGTTCAGTGGTCTATAATAGATGTCCATCAGGATGTCTGCCTTGTCAGACCTCCCCCTGAATTTTACCCATAGGGATTCAACCTTATCATCCCCAGCCATAAGCTCAGTAACATCGAAGCACTCTCTAACATAGAGAGCCACACCGCCACCCCTTCTTCCTTGCCTATCCTTCCTGAAGAGTTTGTAGCCATCCATTCCAGCACTCCAGTCATGGGAGCGGTCCCACCATGTTTCTGTAGCGGCAACTAGGTCATAGCTTGCCTGCCGCACAAGGGCTTCCAACTGTTCTTGTTTGTTGCCCATGCTGCATGCATTGGTGTAGATGCACATCAGCTGAGCCCCGAGCCCCTAATTCCATTACCGCTCCCCCACACTCATCTCTAGTGAGCCTGGTTTTATTTCCTTCCCCCTTGATATCTAGTTTAAAGCCCTCTCTACAAGTCCTGCCAGCTCCTGGGCAAGGATCCATTTCCCCCTTTGAGATAGGTGATACCCAGCAATAACTCAGACCAGCTGCCGAGTAGACCACCCCATGATCAAAGAACCCAAAATTACTGCTTTTGCACTAGCCTCTCAACCATGTGTTTATAAGATGGGTTTTCCTGGTTGTCTCAGTGTCCTTCCCTGACACTGTAGGAATACAGGCAAATACTACTTGTATGCCTGCTCCATCTACTAACCTCCCCAGACCCCTAAAATCATTTTTTTATATACCTCAGGCTTCTGTCAGTGACCTCATCGCTGCTGTCCTGAACTATCAATAAAGGCTAATAATCAGAGGGGAGGATCAGACTGGGAAGTTTTCAAAAAATATCCCTGACACAGGCCCCAGGGAGGCAGCACACCTCCCCATGGGTAGGGGCAGGCCGACATATTGGGCCCGCCGTTCCTCTCAGAAGGGAGTCACCTATGACTGTCACCCTCCTTTCTTTTCTGGAGGAGGTAGTCTTCGAGTGTGGAGCTGACCGCCTCACCTTAGACAAGCTTGGAGGCAATCCTCCCACCTCATCCTCACTCACCTCTACCTCCGGTTTCAGGGCTTCAAACCTATTACATAGAGGCACCTGGGGAACCGAGGTAGGTTGGGATGGGGGTTGCCTGTGTCGCCGAGATACCTCTATTCAGACACATATGCAATACACATGAGAAGCTATTCATGTGGCACATAATTTTAGCAAACTAAGTAAAAAAAAAAAAAAAAGTTGAACTGCTGCTTTCAGAATTCTCAGTTTTGTGCTATAAGTAAAATCCCACTTAATTCATCACAGTGTAAGGGATAATGTCATCTTATCTAAGCACAGTTCTTCACAAGGCTCTGTGAAAGCCGATGCTTATATCTGTGAGACATAAACCCCACTGCAGTCAGCTAAGCATGCCCGAGTTACTGACATACAGCAACTTGCAGGGTTAGTTAGTTTATAGGCAGGAAATAGGGGATGAGATATATTTCTCCTTTTTGACAGGAAAGGAAGCATTTAAGCAGACTGATAGCACTAATAGGTTTGTGACTGAAAAAGACTGAATTAATTAACTTGCCCTATGTGCAAGTAAAAAGGAGGAAAAAATCAACACAACCATAGTTAAAGTAATGGCAGCAGCCATGAGAAAGCAGGATATTTCCCAGATTTGGAAAATGGGAGCAGGTGATTCCAAGAGAGAAGAGATTGGCAAGGGCTAGAGTCTGAATAGGCAAATAGAACTTTAATCTCTAAAGACTAAGGAATGCAAAAGGCTGAAATGCTGAAGTTCTATTTAGGAAACTAAGAGTTTTTGGGTGGGATTCCTTGGGGCTGCAGACAATACATTGTAGATGGTGTTCATTCCTGTGGTTGTCAGTCATAGGTTGTTCACTGTTTACGAAGACAGAATAAAGCATGTGAAGGTGGGAGAAATAACTGGGTATTTATGGTCCATCATGCATCAGCTCAGATGAAAAGTAAGGACTAACATTGATTTTGGATGCTGAGAGATCTCTGTCTGACTGCTTGGCTTTGAGTAGAAGATTGGAGCAAGTAGAGGAAATCTATCTATCTCCATGTAAACATTTAAGAAAAAAATATTTTTGTACCAGTTAGCAGGTACCAGAAAGAGAAGGGAAAAAAAAGAAAAAGAAAAAAGAAAAAAAGAAGTTGTTCACAGTTTATTTACCCACAGTGTTTTGTTCTGAAAGGCGTGGTGAGTTTAATAACTTTCATTCAAATCAGGCTGAAAGAGTAAATATCAATTATAAGTATGAAAGAGAATAATGCTGTATGCAAATGAAATGTAAATATACAGTCAGAAAAAATACAGTGATAATTGTAAACATGAAAATATGCTATTGCAATAAGAAGAAGGTTTATTGATAAACAGAAAAGTTTGATCAACCTGCAAAGGATAATTAATTCTTAAAAAGAAATCCTCTAATTATTGGAATCCTTAATGGTGTGAGAATGTTGGAAAGATATAGAATCAAATGCTCATAAAAGATCTTCAACTTATTGAGCAAAAAAGCTTTTCTGCCTCTCTGGCTGTACATTAAGGGAAATAGTCATACACTATAATAAAGACTAGGAAGAGGAACTGAAACGACAGAGTGAGTGGAGCTCAGAGTCTGAACCACTATAATACGCCAAGTAAAGTTCACGGATATGGCCATCACAAAAATACAAGTGGCTGCCTGATATCTGGAAGAAGAGTTAAAGGCTGCTAGAAATTCCATCAAGAATCCAACTGAGAGAAGTTTTCAGATATCAAAAGCCTGTGCACTATATGAAGAAAGGATTAATAACAGCACAAACAGCACAGGAAAATTTTCATGGGAAAAGTGGAAAGCTATGTAGGAGAAGATTAATGGACTACTATTTGGGAAATAAATGGAGTATTTATTAGTTAAGTACAAAAGAGCTGCAATGGAATGTATGGCAGTCAAAACGATGATTAGCACTGGCACAGAAGCCATGGACAATATTTAAGAAAAATAGATAAAAGCATATCACATTGTAACTTTAAAACTACATTATTATAAGGAATTATATTTTAGCAAGTAGAGTCGTAAGATTCTTTTAATTTGAGTTTTTCAGCAGTAAACCCTTGGATTGATGGATTATAATTATTTTTTTCTTCCCAATAACCCAAAGAATAGAAAGATATAATATCAGATGCTGTTAAAAACATCTTTTTGTAGTGGAAACTATCTATCCCAAGCCTTACAGGTCAATAAATGATTCTAACAATTTGTAAGGCTGATTTAATGTTCTTACAAGGAGGAATAACAATGAATATCTATGTTAACATCCAATACAACTTCAAGCGTGTCTATTGTGAGAATAGATGCTTCCATAAGCTTCAGCAAACTCAAACAGTTGACTTTGTCCATTTATGTAGTTCAACAGAGATCTTTAGTTGTACTCTTCTGCCAAACTTGATTGGAGCAGTTATTTTCTACAGGTTGTATTCAACGAAACTACAGAAGGAAATGTCATCCATTAATGTACCACAGAAATTTATCTAATGAGAGGCTGCTGAAAAAATACCTGAAGTGAATGCAGTAATGTTTCTCCACATGTCAGGCCCAGAACTATTCAAGGCCTAATTTTACTCAAGGATAGTTTTTAAGAAGGAAGAAAGAAGAAAACATAGAAACTTTTATCACAGCATACACCACTGAAAGATAATGTAAAAACAGAAAATACTATTTACAAAAGTATTTTTCATCTCATGAATATGCTGAGGAAGCTATTATGGTTCAGTTATACCATGTGCTGTCTGTGGCTGAAGTTTCATTAAAGAGCCACTTGTTGTTGTAACTCCATAATATACTGTGACCCTGCAATCCATTCTGAGCTATACAAATATGTGTACAAGAGCCTGAACAAGAGAGCTCTTGTAGGGAAGTAAGAGTTTGACATCTTGGGCCTACAGAAGTCACCGCAGAGTGTCAGTGACTTCTTACATTACCTGCAATGCACCAGTGGCAGCCATGGGGAGAGATTAGAGGACACTGGGCAATGGAGTATAGACCAAAGGAAGTAGGACAAGTAGTGTTCTCTTGGTTTCAGCTGGGACAGAGATGATTTTTTTTTTCTTCATAGTGTCTAATATGATGCTATGTTTTGACTTCAGAAGAAAAACAACACTGATGACACACCAACATTTTAACTGTTGCTGACCTGTGATACACAGAGTCAAGGACATTTCTGGTTTTCATTTTTTTTGCAGTGTCCTGACAGTGAGGGGTCTGATGTGAGGAAACAAGAAGCTGGGAGGGAACAGAACAAGGGCAGCTGACCTAAAATGGACATAGGGATATTCCATATTGTATGATATCATAATGAAAAAGCTTGGAAAACTGTAGGGAGTTGGCTAGGGGGTCAGCTGCTGCTTGGGACTGGCTGGGGATTGATTGTCAGGTAGTCGGCACTTGCACTGTGCATCTATCTATCTATCTATCTATATATGTACAAAATACTATTTATAGAGAGAGACATAGTAATAGTTTCATTAGATTTTATACAAAAAAAATTATGCATATGTATGTGTGTATATATATGATTGTTATTACTGTTATATTTTTATCTTCCTTTTTTGTCTTCGTATAGTCTTTACCTCAATCTGTATATTCTACTTTGCTGCTTTTTTCTTGGATTCTTTCCCCCATCACACTGGGAGGGGAAAGTGAGCAAACTACTGTGTGGCTCTTAACTGCCTGCTGGATTAAAACACAGAAATTGTTGAAGTAGTTTGGGCAGTCTGTGAGATGGGTAGTGCATCTGCAGAGCCATTACTAACGGAGATAGAGGTATCCAAACTCTGCTCAGTGCTTGTCAGGTCACACCCATAGTACTGTGTCCAGTTCTGGTCCCACAGTTTAAAAAAAGACATGGACAGGCTGGAAAGGGTCCAAAGGGGAGCCATGAAGATGGTCAAAGGGCTGGACAATTTGTCCTATGGTGAAGAACTGAAGGAGTTTGGTCTTTTTACACTGGAGAAGAGAGGCTCAAGCATGACCTCATCACACTTTTCTGGTATTCAAAATATCCTCCTTTTACAGGATAGAAACTCACTTTTCAAAAAGAACCATATGGAGAAAACAGTGGACAGGGAATAGAAGTTGCATTGAAATGTTTCTTGTTGATACACTAAATATTTTTTTTACTCTGACAGTTACTCACTGAAGCAACCTCCCCAGCAACGTTAGACTGCTTATCACTGGAGACTTTCAATATGTGATTAGAGAGGGTGCTAGATGGTCTCACTGAGAGGGTAGTTGGTCATTGAAACAGGCTCCCCAGGGAAGTGGGGATTTGAGAAGCATTTAGACAATGCTCTCAGACATAGGGTTTAATTTTGGGGTGTTCTGGTGCAGAGTAAGGCATGGATTTGATGATCCTTGAGGATCCTTTCTAAATCAGGGTATTTTATGATTCCCCTTTCTCAGAAGAGATCCCTTCCAACATGGGCTGCATTCTATGATTCTTAATCAAAACATAATTTCTTTTCTTTCTATCATATATTTATCTATCAATCAATCAATCTATCTATCTATCTATATCTCTATTTTGCACATACATATCAAATTGTTACTGATAGTTAAAAGGATCACTGGCTTAGATTCATTTCTAAGAATTTCTGTGTATGTGATATACATTTGGATTTTACATCCAAGGCACAACTGCAAAATAAAAGACCATTCATGTGTACCTCGTACATGTGTTTTTCAATGGAAATTTCAGCATTGTATGTGCAAAAGACATCCTTCAGTGTCACTGGTTTCTTATATTTTGAACGCAGCAAAACGTATTGCAAAGAGATGTGAATCATACCTCCTCAGTGACTGACATTTAAACAGCAGCACCATTTATGAGATGATGAGCGTAACTTTCAATACCTTTTAGACCACATGAAATTGGCCTTTTACACATTTATGATTGTGTACTACATTCTCACCATTCATTTTTCACAGAGTGGAACTTTTCAACCAAATTTGTTCATTTTGATTTGGAAGGAAGATGAATGCTAAAAATTTCAGACTGAAATAAAACTTAAAACATTTGCTAAATTTCTGAACGTCTCTGGAATTAAATCAAGGGTTTTGATGGCAGCGCTGGCAAGTAGGTTGATCTGTCTTTTTTCTCACCATACAAGAGATCATCAAGCTTAGCTTAGCACTGGAGCAACTTTTCACCAGCCACAACCTCACTCTGAATGCTTTGCGATAGATTTTAATGTACACAAATGCCTCTAGGGTTAAAAGTCAGTTTAAAAGCTGATACGATACTCAGCCCCCCAGTTAGGAAATTAACAAATAAAGCTTGCCAATAGATCTCATTCGGACATGCCATTTCCCCAGATGTCAGTGGAACTACAGTGAAGTAGATAAAGTTAGAAGAAAAGAAATTGGTTACCTTCATTATAAAAATGGTGCAGCCTAGCAAAACAATGAATATGTTATTGTTTCATCAAGAACAACTAAATGTATCTAATTGAAGGATAGGAGAAAGAAATATATTAAAAAAAAAAAAAAAAAAGAAACAGCTTTTTATAATTTTAAGCTCATGAGAGCTTTTTTCCTGTAAAAGTCATTTCTTCATTAAAACCGTAATTGAAAAGGGACATGCTGTTCAACAAGTTCAGTTTTTATATATGCCATAGAAATCCCACGATGTGTCTAAAAATGAAATTCTTATTAATCACTGACGTCCTAATCCTCCTGATATAAGATCTATATTCAGGGAGATGTTCTCTTCTGAAACACCAGAATCAACTGAAAATGAGATTTTAGATTAGCTCTTTAGATGGTCTTCTCATAGGCTCATCCATATGAAATTTGCTATGTGCTTCCAAAGCATTTGGGGATAAAGAGCTTCTCACAGTGCCCGCCATTTGTCATACACAGTTAGAAAGCTAAGGTACCATTCATACACTTCGCTTTGTAGTTCTTCTGAAAACATCAATCACAATCTGCCACCCTTTCCTACAGTGATTGGACAAGTCACTGTTCTGCTCACAGAATAAACGTCAAGGTTATTTTTCCTTAATTATTTTGGTCTAGACTAGAAACTTCATAAAAAGTTCATGAAAAGGCTTGTGAAAAAGGCAGGCTTAGAAAGAGACATTTTACTATCTTACATCTTTAAAATGCACTCAAAAGAACAAATAAAAATCAATGCATAGGAAGTAAAGTGAGCTGCTGATTCTAGTAATAAATCCGTATTAGAATTCCATCAGAATTGCAATGCATAAGTGTCTCACTACAAGCACTAAAAGTACCTAAGCCTATTTTATTTTCCAACTCTTTTCCACTCACATTCTTTTGAAAGGAACTTTTTGGTACAGGATTTCTCCTCACATTTCAGAGTGACAATACAAGTAGTAAGAATATGCAACGCATGAAAGGGTCTTTCACAAAATAATTTAAAGTGCTGAGGAAACATTTCAAATATATGGAAGATCCAGTCAAACCATTGAACTCAGTTTCTTTTTTAAAGAACAGATTGGGCTAACAGAATACAAATCTTTCAGTTCATAAGAAGAAAGAGGCATGCTACATAGGACATAATATTCATGCTATTCAAATATTTTTAAAGTTATATTACAATGATTCTACCTAAGCTTTACAAAGCAGAAATCAATTTAACTTCAGGGGCCATTTCTTTGTTGTTTTCATAGTTTTATAGTTGGTAAATACTTTTGCAGACATTGTAAGCAGAGAAGAAAAGTGAATAATACAATGCAAAGGTACTTCCAAAATATCTTAGCATCTTCAGTACTGTATTTGTAACATCTGTATTGTCTTAATTACTTTCTCAACAAACTTGGAAAATGTACAAAACTCCATGATTTCTGCAACTGTAGAAAACCAATCAACTTCAAAACCAATCCGTGCAATATATGAATGCTATTATGTTTGCAGCTCCAAGGGTCAACATGAACCGATTTCAGCCCCCTTAGGGATGAAACTAACCTTCTTATCAACCTTTTTAAAAACTTAATAGCATAGTCTCTACAGATGTTCAAGGTAAACTGCCTGGGAATAAACTTTTATTTTTTCATTAAATATAATAGGCTGTGTTGCAAACATAGACAACTGGTGTCCCTCCAGAGAAACTTGGCCACTGTATAAGATTCAAGCTAATCTTGTGCATTGTAAAATACTTTTCACTTTTCAGTTTCCTTCAATTTACTATCAAATTACAATTTTTACTATGAGGCCTTCACGTGGTTGGAATGAATCCTTGTACTAGGTCTAAATAGGAAGAACTGGAACCGCATATGCTTTGTATCGTAAACTAAGAAAATAATAAAACAAATTTATGTTTCTTTTCCTTTCCTGAAAATGACAAACACTGTCCCCTGTCTTACATCACTTCTCAGAAATGGTAGCCTCACTGTTCATAAATCCTAGACAGAAAGATGAATGTTAATTTGCTGAAATTCACAAAGGCAGTGTATTGTCCATTGAAAAACAATGACAAGTTTGTTCCAGCATTCTCAACATACTCAGAGTTCTCTGAGGTTTTCCTATGTCTTAACAGACAGCTGTTCCTTCTCAACCTTCAGTCTCACTTTGTGTTTTGCCATGGAAAGCATCCCACTTATTACAGAGGTCTGTGGCTTGAGGGGTCTTTTCTCCCTGTATTTTAGCTCAGAAATCCCCAGCTTCTTTATTCCAATCTCCATTAGTTTTCTTCTGCAGTCATACTAGTCAAGGAGGCTGATTTCCTATGGGCTGTAGCTAACCTGATTTTTCATTGCTAACCATTTGCATAGGAAGACTTTCAAGCTAACACCCCTTTGTTGGTCATCATGTAGAATATTTGTGATGCAAGCTCTAAATGGTAGATTCTATATACCCCCACACAAATACATTCACTTAGCAATAAGAACTAGTGAATGAGAACTGAACAGGTAAAGTCAGAATTCAAACTTCTGCATTTTAAAAACAGCTTTTTAAAATTTAAAGTGCCTTGCAAAGAGATGAATTTCTAAGAGATGTATCTGTATGCATGATTGCTAGCAAATGTTAAACAGTGTGTCCCATTCATTCATTCAGGATGAATCTGCCATTCCTGTTTCTTGGTCCAAGATCACTATTTTTCAGATTTGGTCAAAGGAAGAATCCTTCTACAAGAAATGCATACAGGTGCATACTTAAGTTTTCACACACTCTGAAGCCATAACAGAGCAGCTTAAAATTAAGCTTTAAAGGTCAGATATTTAAAGGAATCAATATATGTTAGTCATCTTATCTTATTAAGCAATATTTAAAAATTCCATCTGTGCATTTTGGCAGCTAATTTTTTATCTGGAAGATCTAGACCTAATTACTTTCCTACACATGGACGACCTCAAGAAGTCTAGTGGTTTATTGTTTTCTTGATTTGAGACATAAACACCTTAACCCTTATATGATACTGAAGCATTCTGGCAAAGTTAAGAATATTTTTAGCAGATTTATGATGTTTAAAATGTAAATGTCAGATTTATTACAGAGGTCTAGGGCCTGCAAAGAAGGTAAGCAGCTACAATTTCTTCAGTTGCAGTGGAAATGCATTCATTTTTATGAGTTGAGGGACTAACTCAAACCTTTTACAGCTGAATTAATTATTAGTTTATTTGTTAGCTTTGAGAAAGTCGCACAACTGGCTATACAACTGCAGTACAACTCGACATTTAGCTTTTGCCAGAAGAGTTTCTATTAAAAAATATGTATGCATGGTATGCATGGTAGACCTACTTCCCTGCTGACTGGCGCATATGAAATAAGACATTCTGAAGGGAAGAGAAGAAACATGAGGGAAATTAGAAATTGTAATTTCACAAGGAAGAGAAGTAACTAAATTGCAATAACTACAATCAAGCATTTTAACAATAGTATTAACTAGTATTAGTTTGGGGGGTAAAGCAGGGGAGAATATTCATCCAATTATTTTTAACATAGCATAAAAAAAACACTGTGTTATGGCTTTGCACAAATATGGAAATAAGGAAAAGTCCCCAGGCTTTCTGTCTGCATTACTGAACTCCATCACAAGTCATTGACTTGTTTGTATACTCTGCCTCTGTCCTCTGAGTTTCCTCTGAGTCCTGTCTGAGTTTCCATGGTGCTAATGAGCCTGCACAGTTTGAGTGGGGCCTGATTCTCCGGACTGAAGAGCATGTGAGGAGGTGAGAGGATCCAATATCTTAAGTAGTAGCTTAGCACTGTGTGAAATCGGGAGATCTTTAAAAATTTAAAGTAAAATATGTTATCTTACACAGTGTAAATGAATGCACATCCATAGGAATCCATGAAATACACACTAGCTAAACAAAAAGTCTTGGTGCTGATGAACATGTGAAAAAAGCACTTACTTACATACTGAGACTACTTGAGGATTACCCTGAACAACATACAGCTTTTGGCTTTATACTACTTGATCACCTACCTCAGCAAATTAAGTAAGTCAAAGATCGTAGGAGTAGAAGAGGATCCTCATGAAAGTCTTCTGGAAACAGCTTGGCCCAGTGATGTAGGATGAGCCCTTAAAGATCACTTCCCATTTCCAGCAGATCCCTGACCAACTACAATAGTAAGCTGCTTGCCACAAGAATGCTAAACCAGATCCTCATTCATCCCAGCCAATATGGTTCAAACCCAGATGGTTTTGTCTCCAGAGAATTTTGAGGGAGGGTGAGTACAGAGATGATTCGCTACAGCAATATACCCCCCTGCAGATAGAACTGGGAATTTTTAAGGCAGTGTTAATGATGGTAACAACTGATTCTTACCTGCCTCAGAATGCCATATGTGATTGCTCAGACTAGTGACTTTTAAAAGAACTGTTAAGCTTTTAAGTCTGTTGTTCTGATCAGTCTTCCACATCGTAGGACAATAAAAAATAAAAGGAGCACAAGAACTTATTTTTCTCTTCTTAATAAAGCCATGCTGACTGTAGTATAACAATGTACTTCTATGGTGTGTTTCTGGTTTCATTTTTGAGTATATATTTGGCAATTAATGATGATGAAATTAAAAAAGAAAGAAGCTCATTAGTGTATTTATGGCCAAACGAAAATGCATAAGCCTCAACAAATTAGCAATGTAACCAAATAAATGCTTTACATGTCAAAAGGAATTATCTGTGTGCAAGATTCTCTGCAGACCCAGTATAAAACAAAATGATCCATAAAAAAAAGTACATTACAAAATAATGTAAAACACTAGCACTCTGACTAAGCCACATATGTATTATCAGGCACATGACACTTGATGGGTGGTCTGGCATCCTGGAGATAGAAAATTAGCTAAAAATCAAGAGTGACATGTGGGAGAGCATGTGGAAGTTCTCAGTGATTTCTCACAGCTAGGCCAACTCTTACAGCTCGGGACATGAAAATGGTTCAAAATAGCTTTTAATTTTTAAAAATATTGCCCCAAGAAGCTTCAAAGTATGACTTGCTAACTAGGAAGCAAATTAAGTTCTACCAAATGTACTGTTAAATACAAAAACTATTGAGACTTCTTTTTCCAACTAGGAGAAAGAAAAGAGAAGATCATTAATTCATAATTTTTACAGGGATTGCAATTAGAGGTGTTGCCTAGAGCCAAGAGTACGGCGAACAAATTATGTCCACTGCTGCAGGTACTTGTACCTCCTCCTGCTTTTTGTTTAGAAAGATCAAATGAATGTGAGATTCCATGCTAGACTGATCCCATGGTTAACTCTCAGCCCTTATGTCCGTTTATGTTCAGCATGAATTAGGGCAGCCAACTTGGACACAGTGCAGAGAAACAGCTCTGGAGCAAGTATGCTCTGATGAAATAAATAGTGCGATGGGCTTTAAAGTGTCAAGCTGTTTTCTGTTCTGCTCAGTCTGGTCAGAGTTGCATGCATCTCAATATATTTTAATATAAATGCAATGAATTAAAACATTTATTGACGAATGAATAGAGTGATAAATAAAAACAATGGATGGAGATTAGGATTGTGGCCAGATCACTGGCATGTGGGATGGTTTGGCCTCAAGGAAAGTCATTATGATTCAGTGCTCTTCCTTAAGCCAGCAGGTCTCAGGTACTTATTCAAGTGAAATCCTCATTTTAAGTGCCTTCAAGCACAGTCTTCAGTAGCATCTGCTTTTTCTTTCCAGCTGTATGAAAAGTAATAATTTCTGGCAAATTGTAATTGCAGTTCATTAGCTCAGAAGGCTTATGAAAAACAACCACAGCAAAAAGCCAAGTAAAGTCAGGCGTGGAGGAGATAAAGAGTTTCTTACTGCATGTTTCCTGTTAGCTGTTGTGCGTGTGAGCATGTTTTCTCTCTCATTCATGTTGAGGATATACATTAAGAACTGCACTGAAAGACTAATGCAACTTAATTTAACGAAGTGTATTCAACTTTATACATTATTAAAAAAATATGTGTGATGAAAACTGTGTTTTCTCTATATTGTGTTTACTAGCATCATTTAAAGTAGGAAAGGCTATATGCTAAATATATAAACTTTATTTCTGACACATACTTAATCCCCTTTTCTGCCTTTTCCTTGTTCAACTCTGTGAAAGAAACATAGAGATATATTCTGAAGTCTTTAGATAATTTTGACTTAGTCTTCAGAGCATTTTCTTCATCATTATATAGATACACTATTTCTTCAAATGATCCCCTAAGGCCTAAAAGTTTAAATACATCAGTATTTTGGTATATCTCTGTAACTTTCTATGCATTAGGACTATTGTGAATAGCAAAAATTTTAAGAGTAAATATTAATTAAATATTTATATGCTTTATTACTTTTTATTTTATTACTAATTAGTTTTTTAATTGCTACAGCAAAAAAATCTAATAGTATTAATATAGTAGTAACGTTACTAAAGTGATAGAAAGGAGAAACACTGTGTTGTGTTTCTATCGGCATTATAAATTAGATGAACTTCATGCTGCTGCTTTCTGATTTTACAAGGCACAGTAAAATGTCTTCAGTATTCCAGAAAGTGACATTGTACATATTAAATTTTCCCTGACTTTTTTTGTTTAAAATACTGTTCAACAGAACCGCTAATACTAAAACTCTTCTTCATATCCTGACCCTGTTCAAGTTAAACAGAATGTTATGATTGACTTCCAAGAAACCAGGATTTTACCTAAAAACTTGTGGAGAAAAAACAATCTAATCTGAATAATAAACATGTTTAGAGTTGTTCTAGCATTAATATTGTAAGGTTCTATTTCCTCGTAAAGTATTAGTTAATTACTTCCCTGATAAGTCTTTTGATTATCAGGTAATGGTGATGCGTCTGGTTCCAAATGATGCAGAAAGACTCTGTCAGTTTCTTGTTATAAAAGGCTGATTTTATTTTTCTCCATTTTACTTCCTCATTGTGCAGCTAGGAACATACTCAGCCTGTTAACCTATGTATTTTCTTGGATCATCTAAGTAGTATCATCATTAGCATAATGGCACTGGCCAAGTGATTTGGAATAAGAACAAGCTATGTTTCATTTCAGAATGCATGCACAAAAAGTGCTAATAATACCCTGCAGAAACACATAATGTGATTTTTATGAATCACACCTAGCAACTTATTGGGAATTTGTGCCAGATGGATTTCTGATTACATTTGAGCTAATTTAGGAGCCTCTCTACGCAAAGAGATGTTCATTTAAATCCTGATGAAAAATACATGGGCTGATCAAGTATCAGGTGATACTAACAACACTTTTAATTTGTTGAGTATTTTGGAAGACCTAAATAAAAGGGCTTTGATTTTGTACTGTTGTTGTTCTTCGTTTGTTTGGCCAGGAGCAATACCTTTACAGCAAGTGGATCACTACTGCTTGAGGAATGTTTCACCGTCTACTTGCTCTACATGCTTCCTAGCTGGGTATGTGGGTAACATGTAGTGACACTAAAGTGTTCTCCTAGAGGTCTGTGCTGTTATTTCTTTCTCTTAGAGAAATAAAATCGCTTCAATAAATGGATTGTGTATGTTGTAGGAGATGGATAGGTAAGCAACATCATGTTTAGTCCGAAAAATATCGATACAGTATGATAGACTAGTAAGCTTTCCTTTTCAAGTATCTTTTATAAAATCAAAAAACAGCTTTACAGCCTTTAGAAAATTGCTGCATGCTCACAGGATTTCCACACTAAATTTTGAAGAGCATTTACTAGTCCCTAATTGTTGCCAATTTAGCAGATTTTTTTGTCTTCTTGCCTCATAGCACAAAAATAACTTCTATTTTTAACTGTATAATTTCTTTTCTAGCCTAAAATATCACATGAACTCCTATTGTAATCTTACTACTCTAGTACTTTCTAAATTACAATTAAATCCCAGTATGCAATTCATATACTTCTAAGTAAATTACTTGACTTAAAAATACAAATTTCCCTTGGTGTTTTAATACAGAAATGTCTCAAATGTATAAAGATGACAAAGAACTCCAGAGCACAAACTACCAGACTCCAGGTGATATGCACAACATTAAAACCATAGCTTTGTAGTAATATTTTATTCTGAATAGGGCAATAAAAAGTAGCCAGCATCATCAAGCCTGAGAGTTATTGTGAACATGAAGTGAGTTTTGAAACCTTGAGATAGAGGGTAACCACGAATCCATTAAAGTAGGGAATTGAGTCAAAGATGTTCCCATTACTACTGCACTGATACAGCAAAATGAATTATGGGGCTATTTCTAGACATCCATGTAGTGATGAATGACAATATAAATGTACTTGCACTCAGAAAAACACAGAACATTTGAATTTTATGCCAGCCAAGAGTGATGGGAAAATACTGATCTTTTTAGATCAGCAATGTAAAAGATAAGATAGAGGAAAATAAATATTCGCTAGAACATTCTTAAAAGGGATGGCTTATTGAAACAAAAGGTGTGCATATGCTAAAAAGAAGACTCGGGGTACAGATACTAGAAGTGTGAAGGAAATGATTGTCACCGACTTGCGTATATCAGGATTTTGTAGCATTAGTCAACACTTCCCTCCTGGAAATGGTTTAACACTTTTTTTCCTCTGAACATCCTAAATAATGCCTTATTGAAACTTAGAAACTACAATTATTCAAGGGAATGGTTATGCACATTAATGTTTATTGGTCTAAGGATGTGAAAAATAGCACAAAACCTCAAGTTAATTCACTGTTAAACTTGCAAAATTGAGCTCTCTGAGGAGACTGGGCTTTTAAAGTAAGCGGTTTCTCCTCAGGCATTAGCTTGGCCATATTGCAGGCAATATCATATATTAAGATTGCATTTGTGATATTAAAAAATGTAATTCAATTTAAATTTAATTGGAAACAAAGAAAAGAAAATCCACCACATTACTATTCATTGATTCATTGATTGGAATGCCTGAAGAAACTATTCTGATCATCTATGTTAACATCACAGGATCGTACTCAATAATTTCTGCATAAAGCTCATAGTTCATACTTGAGTAATATAGGCATTGCTATGTATAAATCTCTGTTATTCTGTGTCTTCTAAAAGGACCTCTAAAGTTCTCAAGTGATGAAGCTATATTCCAAATTATTAATGTGATCCTATTATTACTATTCATGAAGTACCCTGAGGCCCAGGATGAAATCACAGCTTGCCTGTTTTAGGGACAGTACAAGCATGTTCCAAAAAACAATCTCTCCTTCAAGGAGAAGATTGGCTTCAAGTGGCAGACAAAATTGAGGCACATGAATTGCCTGAAGGTCAGCAGCAGAACAGAGTTCTGCTCTAGTTGCAGAATTGTACTCCAGCGAAGCAGAGTAATCTCTGATGTGCTGCCCTTTATTTTTTTTCCCCAATGTGTTGACCCTTCTGTGCTTCTTTCCATGAACTGAATTTTTCTTTCTGCGCAAAATTATGCTGCAATACTCCGTTTTAAAAACAATATAAAAGCAACCCAGCAGATTACAGTTATACATTGTCATTAAAAATGGAAGATACTCATGTTAGATGAATGCTTCCACTAAGGTGCATCACATCGAAGCATCTACTGTTATTTTTGTTTGGTGAATTGTGAGCTGTGTTTCAATGATAATGGAGAAGTGCAGCACAGCAGATTTTTACCACCAACAGGCTTGTGGCTGTGTCAGCACCTGAAACAGTTGACAGATTAGCTATGCTAGTTCTTCTCCTACTCCCATTTGAATGTCATTACAGTGCGTATTCTGCAGTATCTTTCACTGATTTTTCACACGCGTGCTCACACAGAAATTAAAAAAAAAAAAAAAAGAAAAAAGAAAAACAAAAGGGAGAGAAATAATTACATTTGTTTCAATTATTCATATTTTTGTCACATGAAAAGATTGTGCGCTGCTGAAACATAATAAAGCCTGACAGAAGGCAGGCCAATACACAGGCTGTAAGTTCCTGGAAAGGAAATTCCAGGTCTCCCTGTTGATTATAGGCACAAGTTAATGCAGATTATGCTCACGTATCTGTACTGCAAATATTACTCTGTGTGGTATGGGTCAGTCTGTGTGGTTTCCCCTGGAGCCTTGTGTTTTGATGCAGTGACATAGAGCTTTCCAGGCTGGATTCTACGTCTAGAGGAGACAGGATCTGCACTTCCTATACTATTTGTGGGAATCCCCCATTGAACGTGTATTTTTCTTCCTTGGATCAAACTGGCTCAGTAAAGCATGACAGAGATCAGGTTTCATCATCTCATCTGGTCTCACACATCTATACTTTCACCATGGAATAACACAAGGAATCCAAATGAACGGCTGTCACAGGGTTATCTAGATCAATCTGTGCCCGTGACAGGGGGGGCAGTAGGCCCATGGGCCCCCGGCCCCTGACAAAGGGGATGGGAAAAAGGGAAAGGAGTAGGCAGATGGGAGCTGGGCTCAAGGAAACAAACAGAGCAGCGGCAACGATCTAAGGAGTAAAACTTATTTTACTATAATACAATCTAATTGAAATTGAGGCTAATAAATCAAGTGAAATAAGAGAGAGAGAGAGAGAGGTTTCTGAAGACCAAGAAGCCTACTTTGAAATTGAAGGCGCCGCGGCTTGGAAGCACACCCACACTCGCTGCCAGGCAGTGAGAGAGAGAGCGAGCGTCGCTTCCCTGACGTATTTTCCTCTCTGACCGCGAGGTCCCCTGGGACGTGTAGTACTTCTTCTCTGTGCTCCACATGATGTTATGATGTGGAATACCAATAGCAAAAATTACAAAACCATGACAACGGCTCTATTGGGGAAGCAGATGATGACAGTGGATTTTTGTTATAAATCAGACTACAATAAATGACAAGAGTGGTGAGACAATGGAACACGTTGCCCAGAGAGGTGGTATATGTCCCATCCATGGAGATAGCCAAGGTCAGGCTGGATGGGGCTCTAAGCCACCTGATGTATCTATAAATGTCCCTATTAATTGCAGCAGAGATGGCCTAGATGACTTTTAAAGGTCCTTTCCAGCTCAAACAGTTGGAATTAACAATTCTTCAGGGATATTTTTCCTTTCTGTTTTTGGTGGGTTTTGTTGTTGGCTTGGTTTTCCTAATTTTTTTTGGTTTACTACTGTGGCAAATAGTGACCACATAGTTGTGCCATAGAACACAAAGGATTCCTAGAGCGGAACCAGGGTGAAGAAATTGTATTTGACTCCCATTTACAAGAAAGGTTGTAAGGAGGATCTGGGGAACTACAGGCCTGTTAGCCTGACCTTGGTGCCAGAGAAGGTAGTGGAACGGATTGTCTTGAGGGAGATCATGCGGCAGGTGTGGGATGACCAGGAGATCAGACCTAGCCAGCATGGGTTCGTGAAGGGCAGGTCCTGCTTGACCAATCTGATCTCCTTCTACGATCCTGTGACCCGTCTGATGGATGAAGGAAAGGCGGTTGATGTGGTCTACTTAGACTTCAGCAAAGCCTTCAACACTGTCTCCCATGCTATTCTCCTGCAAAAGCTGGCAGCCCGTGGCTTGGATGGGTACACTCTCGGCTGGGTAAGGAGCTGGATAGAGGGCCGGGCCCAGAGAGTGGTGGTTAGTGGAGTCAAATCCAGTTGGAGACCAGTCATGAGTGGTGTTCCCCAGGGATCAGTGCTGGGGCCTGTCCTCTTCAACATCTTTATTGATGACTTGGATGAGGGCATTGAGTGCGCCCTCAGTAAGTTCGCGGATGACACCAAGTTGGCTGGAAGTGTCGATCTGCCTGAGAGTAGCGAGGCCCTACAGAGGGATCTGGATAGGCTGGTGAACTGGGCTGAAGCCAACGGGATGAGGTTCAGCAAGACCAAATGCCGGGTCCTGCACTTTGGCCACAACAATCCCAGGCAGCGCTATAGGCTTGGGGCAGAGTGGCTGGAGGACTGTGTTGAGGAAACAGACCTGGGGGTACTGATTGATGCTCGGCTGAACATGAGCCGACAGTGTGCCCGGGTGGCCAAGAAGGCCAACGGCATCCTGGCTTGCATCAAAAACACTGTTACTAGCAGGAACAGGGAGGTAATAGCTACGAAGCTGGTGAGGGGTCTAGAGCACAGGCCTTATGAGGAGCGGTTGAGGGAGCTGGGATTGTTCAGCCTGGAGAAGAGGATGCTCAGGGGAGACCTTATAGCTCTCTATAACTTCCTGAAGGGAGGTTGTAGTGAGCTGGGGGTCAGCCTCTTCTCTCGTGTAATCAGTGATAGAACTAGAGGGAATGGTTTCAAGCTGCACCAGGGGAGGTTCAGGCTGGACATTAGGAAGTATTACTTCTCGGAAAGGGTAGTCAGGCATTGGAATGTACTGCCCAGGGAGGTGGTGGAGTCACCGACCATGGGAGTGTTCAAGAAACGTTTGGATGTTGCGTTGAGGGATATGATTTAGCTGGGAAGTATTGGTAACTGTTGGACTAGATGATCTTCTAGGTCTTTTCCAACCTTGATAATTCTGTGATTCCATGATTCTGTGAAATTGAATCTAAAAGTGCAGAAAAAAATAATGTTTCTAAAGGGGCAATACACAAGGGGTTATTGTAATGGCCTGAAATAATTATTTTAATGAAGATTTAAATTAATAGTCACAAATGAATATAGAATGAACTTTTATTATTTCAGACTATTAAATATCTGACCGCTACAGATTAAGATTATGCAATATGTCATATTGAATTCTTCTTCTTCTATAAAAAGAAAAGGGAATGTAACATAAATACATTATTAGCCAAACTAATATTTAAAGCACATGTACATTAATTTGTAAAGACCTAGAGGTTAGTAAGTAAGTAAAATAGTTTGCAGTATGTGTTTGCTTTGTCAAAAGCAAGTCACAAAAAATACTAGGAAAAAATCAAGGCAAATCAATCATGAGTCAGAATTAAGAAGATATTTATTATGTGGGGGACACTTCACATTCTGTAACTGTATATTCATTTATGTACTTATATACACATACTTGTGTCCCTGTGTGAGCATTTGTGCACAATTAATAGAACAGTGAATGAATTAGATTTTCTTAGCACGTAATGTGAACTGAGTGGTCAGTTCAGTACAATTGGTACCATCTAGCTATGGCACTTGCTCTTATCTATAGTACTCACGCAGAAAATTGGCTATTTCTTCAATTTTTAGCACAGTGAAGTTCTAAGCCTGATATTTCCGTAGTACCTAAATTCAGTTCGGAAATGAACATTTGGCTTTGGGGCAGATTTGAGGTTCTAATGAAGCTGTCCATTTCAGTGGGCCCAAGATTTCACAACCTGTGTCCAGGATGACCTCAGAGTGGTATTTTTTAACGGTTAATTTCCAAAAATGAATTGAAAAGCAAATCTGTTTTAACATACAATCCAAGTGGGATTTTATAGATTAACATTTTTAACAAACAGAAGCCAGTAAATGTAGTATATTATTTTGTGAAGCTTAGCATGTATTAGGAGAGAAACTGAACAGTTTCAACTCTTAAGAGGGGGAAAAGTATGACTACTAGAAGGGATTTCAGAATTTTCCAATTACTTTCCATTATAATCCATTTAATTCTAGAAATAAATGAACTGACCTTTATGGCAACTGACTCTGAACAAATTATGTTCCTTAACTCATTAGAGTATTTGCAGTTTTTACTTTGATTTTACTTCCAATCAAATGTAAGAAACTTGCATTCTCTTCCTCTGTTTCTGTCTCCTTGTGACCTGGTAAACATAATGAAAACTGAGTTAGTGTGATCTCTTGCTTTCCTACTCTGTGGAGAAAGAGTGCACAGTGATCAGTGGCCCTATTTGCAGAGGGAATAGGCAGGATCTCCAGGAAGCATGAATCAGCGGTAATTCAATTCAAGTTAATAAAGCTATAGCATCTTATACAAGCTGAGAAACATAACTGTGTTTTTTAAGTTATTTCAAAAAAGTTTTAAATTATTTCTGAACAATAATTACAAAATACTCATAATCTAATTCCTGTTAAAATCTGTCTTTCAGATTAAGTAAATTAATATTTTATATCAGTACCTACGCAAAATTCCCAAGCAGGCTGCTGGAAAATATTGGTATGTAATGATTCAGGAGTGTATTTTTTATTTTCAAAAACTGTCTATCTCGTATCTATGATGCAATGAAAATGGCTTTTTGTTGTTGTTGTTTTGTTTGTTTTGTTGGTTTTGTTGTTTTTTTCCCCTGACGTTTACAGTATTTAAATGTTCTCTAGAGTACAAATAGCTTTTCCAATAAGAAAAAGCAGAAAGGAACAGGAGAATAGTAACGTCAAGGGCAGATTCAGTGGTATAATGCTCCTAATCTTTGTGAAAATTTTATTGCCAGCTTGCTACCAATTAATAAAATCATGAAAAAAACATCCTGTTTTGCAGTCAAATACTGTGTCTAAAGTTCTTTGTTAATGCAGTACGAAGGAATTTTCACAGAAGAGGATTTAACTCTCCCTTTTTCCAGTTTTAGTGCCCGAACTCTCCTGTAAGCAACTCCATCTGTAAGTACAGGGGTCTATATTCGTCATCCACTGCAAATCAGCAACACTTTTCATAATTAAAAGAACATTTCAGACAAGTTATTCACTATAAAACTGATGGAAGTATACATTACTAAGAAAGAGACAACATAAAATACTTGTCAAACTTACTGTACACATTTTCTTCAGGGCAAGTATATAAAGGATTGTTGGAATATTAGAACTCATATCTGTAGGCAAAAAAAGTAACTCTCTCTGTGTTAACAGCAGTGGCATACACTGCCTAGGCAATCAATTATAGTTGACATTTTTTTAGAATAAGAGTATCTATAGAGTAAAGGATGAGCACTTTCCATTTTCTCTTGCTAACCAATTCTTTATATAAATCTATCAGAGATTGTATTCCTGTTTTACCTTGCTTTTAGATGCAACCAGCTGACTATAATAAGGACAAAGCAGCAATCCTATTTATTGCCTCCCATTGTGAACACAGTGCAGTTGACTAGCTCACTTTCATGTCAGTGGCAGTGCTCTGAATGGCATGATCAAAGTGTAGACTTTTACAGTACATAAAAACTTTCCAAGTTTGACCATGTAATGACACAATGCAGTTTCAATTAAATGACAAGAATCAAGATTTTCATTTTGAGATCCTTAGTGTCAGTTTGAGCCATCAAACCTTGTGAAAAATATTCAAACTTAATGCCAGTGAAGTAATCCCATCCACTGCTACGAGTTTCTCTTAGGTACTTTAGTCCCTGAATTTAAACATTCAAGTTTGAAGATGTTTCCTTTAACCTCCTGCTATTTACCTGTCTCAGGCAATTTTGGCTCCAAGAAAGTAAACAGGAATGTTTCTGCTAACATAACAACACTAAAAACAATCCATATGCAAGACAGAGTTCATAAAAGGTGGCTGTTTTTACTTCAGATTAATAATATTAACACTACAATAGGAAAAGCGATATTGATCCTGCATTTAAAAATAAGATATCAATTTGCAAGGAAATCAAAAAAAAGCAAAGAAAATCTATCAGTAATAGAACACTGTAGCTTTGAAGTTTGTGTTCTTAATTAACTTAATTGATGTATACCTTGAAACAAATGACAACTATCCAAATTGAAGAAGGCTCCTACTTGTTACCATCTTTATTAACTGTTTTCATTTGGCCTGAAGAAATTTGCTTTATTTGCCTTCCACGGAACAGTCTCTTGCCCCTGACTGCTGAACTCCTTTACACCTTCTCAGGTTTCAGCTCGTTCCTTTGTTTTCCTCTTTTGTGATCAGCTTTCTTTGTTTTATTATTCTCATAACCATTTCCAAGAAATCTTCTATATTGAATTTCCTTTTCTTGGACATGAATCTTCAGTGTACAAAATTACTCATGAAATCTTAGCAGATCTCTGCACTTAGCATGAGAGAATTGCATTTGTCTGTTTCACACTGGCATCATGTGAGTGGTTTAGCATCACCATATTAAAATGAAGCACTTCTGCCCTGGAAAACCAAAATTTCAGGATGAAAATGAAAATATTTTTGATACAGAAAAAGTCCAACAAGTATTTTGATTTTTGCTAAAAATTTTTGAATAGTTACATTTTGAATAATGTATGTTAAATATTTTCAGCTGTTCTATACAGAAACATTACATATACTAAACCATTACCTTTTCAGCTCACTTCACATTAGTACTTCTTTTCCTACAATAACCAGACAACAAAATGAAGTTTTTTTAAAAAAATACTATGGTTTTTGTTTTTGTTTTTGTTTTTCCTATGTCTTAAGCTCTTCAAAAGCCAGCAATTGCTGTTCCCAAAGGTTGGTGCCGTAGGATAACTGGAAGTCGAATGTGTTTTAGGGAACAATGCAAAGAAAATGAATTATTTCTAGGACTCTTGTTAGCTGCCTTTACCTTCTACAGTAAGACAGACTTACTCTGGAAAGCTGCAAAACTGCAAAGCCTCCAATCTAAGTTTGATAAGACATGAAGCTTGAATCATTATCCCAAGAAGAAGATGCTCTGATCATTTGAAAATGAGAGCAAATGAAAAAGATGCAGGCTGTAAGAACATCAGCTCTTCCTGGGCGTAAATAAGTCCAGTGTAGCTGAGGTAGTAAAGGACTCTACATGTAATTTTGTGTGATCTTCTTAACAGATTTTTGAGAACATTTTAATAGCTGAAATCCAAAACTGGAGAAGGTGTAGATCTGCATGGGGAAGTCTAGAGGAAAGACTGCAATTTCTTGGACTACCTACCAGACATTTTGCTTGAAACAATTTGAAAATAGATTTATTTAGAAGTACCATTGTGTACAATTAATAGAGGTCTGTAAGAGCAACAGAAATCTCCCAGTTTTCATAAATTTCACAAATTTTACAAACACATATTTTCAGCTCTTATTAGGATAAAACATCAGCTAGCTCATTCTTACATATGGTCTGTCAAAGTGAGGTACTGTGTTGTGAATTTAACTGTTGTATTGTGCTATCAGCACACTAAAACTCTTTCAACCCACTAAAAGTAACACTACTTGTGGCTTGATATAGCTCCCTGAATAAGAAGTCTGATGGATTAGATTCCTATCATGCCTCAGCAATATGCCTATGAGGACACAAAGATATTGGGCATCACTTTCTCCATTATTCCAGAAAAGGATGAGCCTGGATGTGAAATAGAAACCTCTGTAGCACAACGGTAATTGGAGGTAGTAAGCAAAGATTGCTGCATGATTAAAATATTCAGCAAATGTGTTTATTTTTAGTCTTGGACACTTAGGTTGTGACTAGACTCATAAATTAAAGATGTCTGGGATCATTCTCTGGCACTGAAGCCAGCTGGCATTGAATGGCTTCTCTACACTATTAGAATAACTTTTCTGAACCACAACTGCCTTTTAGATCAGCCTGTTTTCCAGACATGCTCCAGATTTGTCTGAAGAGTGTTAACTGGTCCAATCCAGAACTATGCAAGTGATTTTTCCAACAATTTAACAGTGTGGACAATAGAGTTGCAATGTTCTGAACTATTTACTTCCTTAGCTCTTCAATATATTAATTTGAATATATGTAGCTGTATAAGTCAAGTTTTCTGCTCTGCTTCTGCTCTGCATGGAAGCTCAGAAAAAGAAGCTAATATTTTTTGTTATCATTATTATTGTCTGGTCAGGCAGCAAATTTTTTTTTTTTTTGTGTTTGTTTTGTTTGTTTGTTTCCACAGGTTTTTGTTAGTTTGATCAGGGAGCAGTGACAGAAGTGCAGGGATTTAACATCTTTCTGGCTCAGGTACAAATAAGGACATGCAAAACCTACTGGTCACAATAAAAGAGAAGTTAACTCAATATACTTGCTCTCACAGAACTAATATCTGGTATCTGTGGAATAGTAAAATAAGCAAATAGTGCTGGTTATTTATGATACATATTGTCTTATACTGCTATAAGTAAGTCATACATAGAGGAGGGACTAAATAAGTTGTTCCCTGGCTAACAATTAAGAAAGCTTGATTTTTTAATGAATGTTGCACATGTCCATTTGCAATATACCAAATATGAAAAAGCTAATTCCCTCATATAGAAGCTATGTAAATCTCCCAGATTCCCTGTTCTCCTGTAATGCCTGCTCTTCCTTATCAACCATGTGCTATGTCTCATTCTATGCTGTGCACGTACGGTCCAGTTTGTTCATGATCAGCAAGACTTAGAGATAGAAATTGTGCCTTCTGTCAGTTAGGATCCTAGCTTTTTTTCAGTACTTATTCTTAATAAACCTTTAATTTACTACTAAGCCTCTGTTAAATTACATTGTGATTTACCTTTTAAAAGGTTAGTAAGACATTACCAGCAAGTTTGCTGTTTAGATAGAATGGCTATCTATCTTTCTCCATTGTACACATACATCCAGAAATATTGGTGCTTATATTTATATACTCTTAATTATGTTAGCATGTCTCATAAAGATTCTTCACAGATTAAAAAATAACAAGTGACTTTGATCCAATAAACAATAAATTTGACACAAACATAAAATGAAAAGAGGAGACAGTTATTATTTTCGTTTTACCTTAAGGGTTGAAAGCTAAGCTAGTCAGCTGCCATGTTGGTATTTGGGAGAAGCAGTAATAGGGTCATGTATGTCCTTTCAAGTGAGTTTTCTCGCAGTTACCACTGAAATTTCTAGCAATCATCTCAGTAAATGAAAGCAACGGTCATACACCTGATACTCTAGTATCACCAAAGTGTGTGGGAAAACTCCTGATGCCTTTAAAACTCCAAGTTTTGGCACATTTTCAAAGCCATTGTTTTCCAACAGTAAAGATACAGAACCATTCTAGCTGTACCTGTGCTCAGCAGTCATTCCCAAATCCTTCTTCAGTCAGCTTTCTGGTCACTGGCCAGTTTAAGCATGAGATCTCTGCAGAAACCTCCCCCTTCCAGATATTCTGACTTCTTTTAAAAGGAAATGCAAATATAGAGGCTGGCAAAATTCTGTACTGTGCTCTAATAAGACTGAATGATCAGAGGATAAGAACTAGCAAATGCACTGCAGAACGACATGCTGCCAGCTGCTATAGACACAGCCTGGGCTCTTACATCTTGTTTAGTCTTTGAAGCACGGCCCTGCCTGCTGCTTTGAGAAAAACTCCAAAAGAACCAATCATTAAACATAGCATTTACAATATCTAGTTGTTTTCACAAGAAATTCCATATCTGTATATAGCTTAAATAATCTAATTCTTATTCACCACACCACAACTGCCTCTTTTAAATATACATCCAATCAACATCTGCACTTACTATTTTATTTCTAAAACTGAAATAACAAAAACACCCGATACAGTCTTCAAATTCAAACTACCTTTTTTTTCCAGATAATAAAACAATGATATAACATCTATGGGATTACCATACAAAACCCAAGAATCCTTGACTCTAATATTGACTTACTTAGACACAGTTTATTCATTAGACAAATTTTTCAGCCCTAATTTTTCCTTCCTTGCATTTCTGTAGAACTAAACACTGTAATTTAGTCAATGTAATGGATTTTTTTGGGGAGGGTGATTACACTTAAGCAAAGAACCTATTCATGCTCACATTGAAAAACACTCCAAAAGTCAGAAAAAATCATATTTCTTCAGAGAAATACATTTGGTACATAATCACAAAATACTATGCTGTTATAAGATGAGCCATTACAAGCATGAATATATGAGACAGAAATCCCTTAGCACGAATATTTTTTTGCCACTACAAACTCTTTACATTAGCTGCACACTGATTTTTTCCATCCTGACAAACTTGTTTTAATAGACTGCACAGTTCCCACCTCATTTACTTTTCCACTGAAATGAAATGAAGAAGAAGAATTTAAAGGCCAGTAAACTTTGAAAATATAGTTTACTGGATTTATTGCTGTTTTAAATGAAATGAAATTAAAGAAGAACTCTAAAGAAGAACTCTCTTCCTTGCTTTGATTTCTGTTGACCGTGATACCATGCACACACTCACAAGCAGAACTTTTCCTGTCAGAGGTGTTATCACATGAGGACACAAGGTTGTATCTTATTCAGTTTTTGAGGAAACAGATCTTCAAAACCAGGTACCATTACTTTACTGCATAGCGTGTCCTAAGAAGCATGTGCAGTAAATTCTGTTTCTGTGACCTTTTCAGTATTCTGTGTTTTGACTGACTGTCCATTCTAGTCACAGGCTGCTGAGGATACAAACAGAAAAGGATAGGAATGGCAAGTGAATCAAGTTTTAGAATACTAAAAAGGTCAGAGTAGTACCCTTTGTATTACCCCTCAAAGAGCAGATAAGGCAGGAAAAGTTACCTCTGTCTTGCAACAAAAATTGTGATGAGTTTAGTAAGCAAATTCAAGTTTATGTCAAATAATTGTGCTATTAAGAAATAACTATAATATCTAACACCCACATCTGGAACTGTTTTTTTGTACTTAAAACTGTAGTTTCTCAGAAGTTCCATGGTTTTGTAATATCATAATTATCTTCAGAAATAAATTTGAATAAAATCCTCCTAGAGGAAATTACAAAATAATGTGCAACTGAAGGATGAGAGAAGGGGCCCACAGTAAGGGAGAGAAAGGGACTTCACAGAACCTGGGACAGCAGTAGCGAAAAGATAGTTTATGTAGTAGTTGTTAGAAGAATGGAGATTGCAGATGCCATGTCTGGAGTAACAAGGGGGATGAAGGCCATAAAGATAAGGGTGCAACAGCCCAAGGACAGTGAGGTGATTAGATGTCCACAGGGCAAGCTGGAACCGGTTTGGGGGGGGGGGGGGCCTCCCGCTGGGTCAAAAGTTTACAGCAAGGAAGACTATGAGCCTTCTCGAGGAAGACGATGAGCTTTCATCCCACGACTAGCCCCACGACTCACTATACATGCACAAGGGGGGAGGGACCGCATGCTAATAGGGTCTCAGGAGTGTAATGAATATGTATCCAAATTCCTGTGCTACTGATTATGTATCCGTTCAGCCTATATCTGTAGCACTCTTTCTCCTAACGGTGTGCAAGTGAGGTGGAGCTGTCCCCCTTGCACCAGGGTGTAAGCACATCACTCATTAAACATACCTGCTTTATAACTACTTTGTGGTTATGGAGTTTGATTGCCGCACGTCACAACAAACAAATGGTTTACATATATTCACAACTTTTTCCATCTATATTTTATATGCGTTGCAGGTACATAACTATGTTTTCATAAAATGTTGTTGTTGTTGTTTTAAATATTCTTAGATTGCCAATGGTACTATTTAAAATTTCAAAATTCCTTGCAAAACTTAAGTTTTCTACTACATTTAGGATTGATGCCTATCAAAACATGTGATTAGGATTTAGTATCTGGTTGGTAAATTCTTAATCATATTTGTAGTCATCTATAGCAACACAATTTTGGAAACAGACATCCAAAATATTTATGTAGTACATTATTATTCTAAATATTTTCAAAATTCTCTAACAGATGCTATAAAGAGGAAAGGTATACTTGCTACATGACATTTTTAGTTGTTAATATTTTTATTTTACAATAACTAATATAGCAGAAGCAAAGCCTGAGTTTTAATTCACTTTGCATTCAGAACAATTTTTCTTTTTGTCAAATAGGCACCTGCATAATTTGATTAGATTAGCTGCCTGCACTAAATTCTTTGTTGTCTAATAAAAATGGTGAAAACCTGACAACTGTGAAACTGAAGGCTGTTATGGCACAACAAACAGGTTCTCAGCAGGACAGATCCAGCAATCACTTCAAAAGCAGATTTGGAGTATACAGTTCACAGAGATGCAACTCATCCACTTGGTATTTGGTACAATTTGTTCTCTAGTGCACAAAGATCTTTTCAGGCAAGCTATCAAATTCTTCAATACAGCTAGATGCAGATCCCTGGCCCATATTTTCTGTGTCTGCATTGTTTATTGGGTTTTGATACTGCATCTGGACAAGAGTTTCCTACAAGGAGGCAAAGGAACTTGTTTAGGTTAGTTTTCTCCTAGCCCTTATTTCTTATATTTCTTGTTTACCATCTAGTCTCTTGGAAGCAACTTTTAAGCTAGCCATGAAGAGAAATGTGTGCCCTAACTGCGTTGTGCTTTTTGTGCATCAGTTGTAATGATTTAAGAAATTTAATACCCAGGTGATCTTATTCATAACACTACATTTCAAACTGCAATAGTGTCCAAATAACATTATGGAAAGAGAAATGTCTCTTTGCAGAAGAGTAAATTGTTCTTAAGCATTGTCAAGGATTTCCTCATCCACTTGTACTGAGTCAGTATAGCTCTTCATCCATCTAAACAATCAACAAGGTAACAAGGTTTACTGAAAAACAAACAAAAAAAACAAACAAACAAACAAAAACACTTTCTGTGTTAAGCATGCCAGTGCTTGAAATTGTGAAAATGGACGGGTTAGCAGGAAAAAAAAAAAAAAAAAAAGTCCATCAGTGCATTTCAAGCAGTGAGTCTCAATGCTAAGGGAGTTCAGAAAAAAAAGCAATCGAGGTTGCCAAGAGGTTGAAAATGTTATTATAATCCATGTCGTAGAAAAATCTCAGGCCACAACTACCCACATATAGAGTCATCCTTCAAGGTCAAATATTCTCTGCCACGAATAAATTATTCAGGCTTCTCATCAATTCAGATGTTGTCAATAGTTTTCTTTTAGAGGTAAGGATGTCAAGAACGTTGTTTCTTTTAATTTGGTTGGAGAATAGATCACCTAAGTATCAACTTATCAACATTGTTACCAGTTTGCTTTGGGCTTGGCACTCGGGGAACAATTTTCAGACCTCTGAAAATGAAATCTTTATGAACATATTGTTCTCTCCTTCTCAGTAACATTCAATGTTTTGTCCACCTATTCCAGTGCTATTTATACAAAGACCACTTGGAAAGTAGTGTATCCTAATAATACCAAATGATATTCATTGGTATTTTTTGAACGCTTATGGAGACAAAAGAGTGGATGTGAGCACAATGAGAGAATATCTGTCGTGTTTCAGCAGCGAAGACAGTAATGTGAAAGGCAAGCCAAGTTCTGGATGGCCATGCAGGTTTTTATGAGCACAACCTGTAAGCTCCTGTTCACTGCTGATGAAAAGGCATAGCTAATGGTGGTGTCTATGTTGAAAAATAGTGTTTTGTATCTGAGAATTTCCTCTATCAAATAGTGTTCTTGTGCTTTTTGTATTTGTTGTAGTTTCCATGGGTATAAATAGGTAGTATTACTTTCAGAAAGACCTACACAATTTTCCTTTTTTTTCCACCCTTCTTACATAGTTTCCAGCTTTGACTGAAGCTTTTTTTTTTTTCTGTACTAAGGAAGTTTCATTATTTCATGAGTGATATTAGTGAATATTTTCCTCCACAGTTATTTCTTTTCTCATCTTTCTTTAAATAATAATAATAATAATAATAATGTTTATAATTTGATACCTATATTATTTCCACTTTATTTTCAAATCTTTATGAACACATACTTTTCCTTTTCTATTATTATCCAACTACATCTAGGGAAGATTTCTGTAACGGAAGAAATAAAAACAGAACTTTCCTGTGCAATAACTTCCATGCTATAGATTCGTAAACTTGTCCCACAGCAACTGACATCAAGACTTAGTGAATCATGGCAACAAATAACATATCTTCTTTGGATCTTGTTCTGAATTTTCAAACTAATAAGGAAATAACTTACAGATATTGGTATATTCTTAAACTGTGTATAGAAGTATCCAGAGTGATTAACAGGATAGGTGCTTGTGCAGGCCATGAAGTACCCACAGGAAAGGTGCATAAATTGACAGTTTGCTTGCTCAGACAGTTTGGCAGTTTAGGTTACATAGCTTGACAAATATGGATTAAATATAAAAATATGCTTCTGCTTCTGAATATGTTAAAGATTAACTTAACCTCCAGGAGAGAACATAAACATAGAGGGAAAAAAAAAGAGCCCTTTGGTCTAGTAAATCTTCAGGGTCCCTTCCAACGTAAGCAATTCTACGATTCTGTGATTTGGTGAAGACTATCCGACCTTGTGTATATATTTGGATGTGTTTGATATCTGTGCACTGAAACAGAGATCCTGAAGTGCAGTTTACAGGATGGTAATTCCATTTTCCCGTGGACTATGAGTTGCATCACTGCTAGAAACACATGATCACCTGTCTGTAAATATGAAGTTTATAACTTGCACAAACAGAAACTAAAAAGTGCAAGTTATACCAGTTTTGCTTTGCACCCTCATCAGTCAGTTACTCTTCTTTGCAGCCTTGTTTTTCTTTTTGCCTTCACCAGTGGCAATTACACTCTCTGCAGGAAATCTGGCTATTTATTTCCCACAAGGAGTGTGGGATATGGTTCTAACCAGAAATGACAATATGCAAACATTCTCTCTCGCTTTTGAAAGAGTTAAGAGCAGGCTGTGCTATCTTTGATTCAACAAATTTCCTGGAAGCTAGGAGTCCCAGCAAGGGCTCACAGCTTACCTGACATCCTTATTGCTGTTAAATCATCCCAGAGCAGAGTTCTTAAGCCATGTCAGAGAAAGAAAACAGTCACTCAGCTGCCTTCCAGAGCACATTGGTGGTTGGGTGGCAGGAAGGACCTGTTGGAACATCATCTGCCAGCACCCAGATCCAGGAACAGCCTGGGACCTGCATAGCAGCAATGGGAACAGGCAGCATAGGAGCATTGCTTGACAGCCAAAGGACACATTCTGGTGCAAGGAGAGCAGATTATCTTATTTTTCATAAAATTGCATTTCTAAATACCTTGTTGGGTTTGTTTGTTTGTTTGTTTGTCTGTTCATTTGTTTTAATATGAACAAAATGAATCACATCTGGGTTTTCTTTTTTTCCTTTGGGAAGAAGACAGGGTAACCCAAGATCCTCTAAATATTCTAATGAGTCTTTCAGTACTAGTAAATATGACTCTTGAATTCCTCAAGGGCACGTAGGCACAAATAATTAAAAACATACGTCTAAGTAGACAGTCTATGGAGACTTCTTTCTAAGAGATTTATGCACCTGTGTCAAAATATGTGCACAAAACAGCCACCTGATACAGATGAGCCAGGTGGCCGGTCAGGTCTTCTGTTTTGTAGACAGCTTCACCTTTTGTTTCTGCTCACCCCCACTCTCATGTGCTCCTACCTATTTGCTTGTGGGAATTCACTCAGTCAGGCTGGGATTTCTCAGAGGAGATCAGGATCCATCCAATTGAAGTTTCGAAAAATCTGGGTGCTCAGTGTCCTTGGTCTCTTCTATAAAAAGTCATCAGCAAGGATTCCTGCTCATGTCATGGGAATCCACTCTCAAAACCGAGAACAGTAGAGGCTACTGTTAAAAATAATAATAATAATAGTAATAATAACAATAATAAATAAAGGAAAGAAGGAAAATAATATTAAAAAAAATAATAACAATGTTTGAAATTATGTATAGGTTCAGAATGGAAAAACAGAAACAAGCCATCTAAATGTTGATGGTACCTGACTTCTCAAATGTCACAGGCCAGCCATCTTAGAATTCATAAGACAAAGCTAATGTGGGGGGATGATATTTTCTCTTGATTATCATGCAATCCCCTTAAAGACAATTTTTCTTTCAGGTAAAATGTCACTGGAAGTAATTTCGTTATAGCAACTTTCACAGAAATTTTCAGATTTTATACAAAATATTTGAATAAAACTGGATTAATGTTCAGACGCAAATAAATACCCAAGCTGGCATGAAAGTGAGGAGAAAAAGAGAAATGTGATCCAAAACCACTGATATGATCGCTAGATTTCACAAGAGCATCAAGGCCATAAATCAGCACCTGACACATCTTAAACATTGTGTATACTGGAAACTTTCACTGAGTTCAACCAGAATTTGGATGTTGCAGATTTCACTGAGATTAGCTATTATGCACTGGACGCTTACAGCTCTGGACTACATATCTATGTCTTTATTCCCTTTTCTGTCAGGTAGGAAGACTAATGCTCACCCTGACATAAATGTATTCTCTAAGCGTACACCCATGATTTAACATGACAAAACCCCCAGACTACTACCAGTAAAGGAGCAAATGCTCTGCGATCCTACATTTCTCCCAGAGCCCTGACTTGTGCTATCTTCAGTAATAAATGCCACTATTCTAGATGAAGAAAAGCAGGAATATAGATATTTGTGGATTATATTTTAGATTCCTTAAACTACCAATGAAATCACATGAAATTCCTGCAGGGCTGCAAAGTAGTGCAGTGTGCTCACTATTCAAAAAGCAGATCGTGCTTTTCTTTACCCAGCATCAAAGAAAGCAGATCATTCTTTTTGCCCCATGTTAGGGAGCCTCCTCCCTAATCCCTGGAGTGACTCCCTTTGAAGAGCGAATTCAGAAGACTAAAGTTTTCATTTGCCAGAGGAATAAAAAGCGATATTATATTTAGTTGAAGTATTTAATTGAGGTGGTTTTTAAGATGACATTTTCCATATGGGAGGAATGCCTGAGGTTTAGAGACTTCAACATCCATGATGCCCTATTATGTTATCTTCGTATTTAAAAGAATCTTGTTAAAATCTGGTGAAACTGGAAATAGAGAGAAATAAAAGAAAGTGATGACATACTGTACAATTCTTTACTGATTTCAGAAGCTATTTGAAATTATATTTTGCAGTTTTATATGTATGTTTAAAAGCCTCGCGGTCATTCCTTAAAATAAAATACTCAGTAAAAGAGGAATAAAATGAAGTGAAGACACAGCTTTTCAAGCAGTTTTCATACATTCACATAAGTTTATCCTTTAAAGGAAAATGTAAGTTTTTTCTTCTGTCTTAATGTTTTAATACTCTCATCTTCATCTGACTTTCTATAAAAGTGTTGGTGCTTCTAATGTTTTCTTTTCACTATTTTCCACTTACTCATGACTCTGAAATACTCTTATTTCCCTTTACCCTTCTCTCCTCTCTTGCTTGTGAACATTATCTATTTCTCTTAGAAAGAATTATAGACTCTCACTACTATCGGGTAAGAACATCATATCACTGTGCAGTCGTAATGACAGATTACAGAATCATAGTATGGTTTGTGTTTGAGGCTGCCTGATAGATTATCTAATTCCAATTCCCTGCTAAGAGAAGGACATCTCCCAGTAGATCAGGTTGCCCAAAGCCCTGACAACTTGTCCTTGTACGCTTCCAGGAATGGGGTATCCTCAGCTTCTCTGGGCAGCCGATTCCATTTCCTCATCAACCACATAGTGAAAAATTTCTTCCTTATGCCTATCTAAAACTACCCTCATTTAGCTTAAAATGGTTACTCCCTGTCCTGTCACCACTCTCCCTTATCCAGAATCCTTCCTCATCTTCCTTGTAGACTTCTTTTAAATACTAGAGGGTATTTACAGTCTTTCAGGCCCATTTTGCGCCTCTCTACATATATTACCCCTTTTAATTCACTGGGAACATACTCCCCTATAAACTTTAGGCATGTTGGACAGCTTTCTGGGAAGAGTGAGAGGTAGAGAGCCATTCCCTCATTCCTGGGAATCCTTTAGTAAATGTTTGAAAATAGCAGCCTTTCTCCAGACGCCAGTTCTCCCATTCAGTGCAATGAAGAAAAATAAAAGAAAACCTCTTTGTTTTTCACTCTCTCTTTGCTTGTATCCAAGTCACTGTTTTTTTCTGTTTTATTTTTGTTCTCGTTTTTCTACCATATTCTCCTTTTAATTCCTCGAATTTCCATTCTTCCCTCTTTTCTTTCCATTTCATACTTTGTATTTTAATTTCACTTTTTCAACTTCTCTCCAGTCACTTTTCTTATTTCTTCTATTCTTTCTATCTATCAGTTTTTACTCCTAACCTCTTTTTTTATTTTTTTATTTTTTTTATTTTTTTTTCTCATTTAATAGGATTTTTTAAGGCATTATTTTTGCATTTTGGTGACAAACTGTTTTTACAGTTTTAAGTGAACTTATAAAACAGTACTATGGAGTTTCATGATCTCTGTGCCACAGGCTCCAGTTCAGATCTGCTGCTCCAACAACTTAAAAAAATATATATATTTTTACACTTGTCAAATTTTCAAATTAATTATTTCCTAAGCATAATGCCAATAGGAAATACTGTCACAAACAATTCTGATTTCCTAGAGAATATGGACTATGACATTTCCTGCAAACCCCTTCAGACTTTAGCTGGTGCCCTACACCACCTGCAACTTTCTTTGCAAACGTCAAAAAGTCTCACTCCATTAATTCTTAATAAGGCATTACTATATTGGTCTGCTTGAGACCTTGATCTCTTCACAGCTTTGTCTAAGCTGGAAAAAGTCTTTTGCAAGGTGTAGCTTTTTTTTTTTTTTTTTTTTTTCCCCACAATCCTTTAGACTCCATAATTTTTTTTTTTTTTTTTTGCAGTTGTATCAACATAAATCATGATTTTGTAAACAGAAATGTCCTTCTCCTTCATTATGTGATATCAAGCTCTGTAAGAAAGTGCTTTAGCCCTTTAAGATTCAGTAACAAAACATCAGTCTGAAATTGGCATTCCAAAATGCTTGTAGATGATAGGTAGTGATCTTTAGGAAATTCATGACCAGCACACTGTTATTTTTCATCCCATTCCAGTATACTATAGATAGCTTTTACAAAGTAGACCATAACCTACATAAAAGGAGATAGGGCTGCAGTAATGATTAAAAAAAATGACTGGAGCATGGACAGTATGAAACTTCCCATCCTTCTTGAATGTCAACAGTGTGCTGAAGTCATGTTCAGCACCACAACAATATTACAGCAGTCTACAAAATGTGTGGCCTTTACCTGACAGTGTAAAATGTCATGGCACATGAGAGATCAGAAAAGAGTCTGTAGATGCAGCTTGTAATAGTTGTGAAGATAAATCTGGGTAGATTTGTAAATAGGAAAGTAAAAAAGGCCAATTCCACTCCTTCCCCTAAAACAATGGGGTCATTAAAAAAAACAAGCAAACAAACATAAAAACTTCTGTGGAGATAATTCATTATTCTATGAAATTTAATCTCATCAAAAAATAGAGCAGAAATATTGCTTTGCTTGCTGTCACAGTGAGAATAGATAATGGATAGTGAATGTTCTTTCTCTTTTTGTGTTACTTTGCGCTTTTCCTGCATGAAATGCAAGTTATGTGGAGATTTAAAGACAGTTCAGAAATTGGTTTTGCCCACTGAATATAAAAATATTATTTAATTCAGTTTGTCAGTGTAAAAGGTAACACTTCTGCTTTAACACATTATACCCTGACAAAAACAGATGTTAATGCATCCTCATTTTCCTCTGGTATCTGCTGTTATCAGTTTTATGAATATATGTTCCCTTTGCTCATCTTGTTTCTTTAAAGTCTACCAGTCATGAGTGCCAATGAACTCTGCTTTAGTTCTACCGACAACAGGGAGCTTGCACCAAGGAAGAATCTGGACCTTGAAGTTAATCAGAGCTAAACACATATATCAAAGAGAGACCCCCTTAAGCATTCTGCTGGAGCAAAAGTGTGCTCAGCTATAATGGCATTTTAAAGCTAAGCTGTAAAAGCAGTCACCCCACTGACTAACATGAAATATTAGGTTGGCGGGATAAATCACATCGTATGCTTAATTCACTGGTAAATTGCATTAGAGGTGTATAGAGTAGGAGCAGAGAATGCACACTGAGTAAAAAGCCTTGTTCTATCACTTAATTTCCTGGAATGCTGAAAACAGTTCTTTGAAATTTGCTGGTGTGTGAAATCCTCATACCTATATGGTGCTATGGCCCATTACAAAAAGAGAACCTCATTATCACATCAAAAAGTATTCTACAGCAGAAGAAAGCCATCATCTTCTCACCTTTCACACAGCCACCCCATTTGTTTAGATATATTTAATGCCAATGCTTCTGAGTTGATGTCTAGAAACGTTTCTAAATGAATGACCAGCAATTTTGCACAAAGGATTCTGAAAGATCCTGTTGGGATAAAATAAAGTGTTTTGAACAGTCTTCAGAGATCTGTCAAACCAACATGTTCAGTCCAACCAAGGTCAGGTTTTTGTCTCCACCGTCAATACCACTCCCATCCACTGCCTTTTTATTTTTTTATTCCTTCTTTTTTTATCATCTCTTACTGATAAGGTCTGACTGTCATGGCAAGGGTTCAGAAACCAAAAATGAAGGCCCCACCAATGTCTCCTGCTGGAGTGATATAAGCGTGTGTTCCAGCTCCAAATGCTTTTCAGTTCCTCTGGTGCTGAAAGTCCATGTTATCAATTAATTTGTCATCTAATGGGTATTTTACGTCGACTTGTTCTAAGAATAACAAAAATAAGTCATGGTCAGGGCACAGCAGGTCCTAAAGGGCAAGTTTTTAACCCCACAGTTTGAGAATAAAAGTAAGAAGAGAAGAGAGAGAGCTTTGTGACCCTGAATATCTCCAGCATGCACATCAAAAAGTGGATAGTGCCATTAAAACTCCAAGTCCCCTGTTTCCACGTGGTTTAAATACTTTATATGCCTTATTTTTATTTCACTGGTTGATGTTGCTGTCTTTTTGGTTTTTTTCTGCTTCTTGCAGTAAATACCAGGATGAGAATCAGCAGCATGTGATACTTCAACTTCTGCTCTGTAAATTTCATGCTCTGTATAGAACAATGAGTAAAGCTGACAAATATTTTGTAAGTTGTCACATAAAATCACCCAGCTTTATACACTGAATTTGTTTGTTGTTTTTTGTTGTTTTTTTTCCTAAGGACTGTGGCAACAGATGTTAATGTGGTATAAATGAACACATCAATTTTCTCACACCTGTGATGACAAGTGTTAGGGAAGTTTACTTGAGTTCAACTTGCCATTTGACCTCTACTTGTCATTCTTTGTTACATCAAGTTACTGCAGTCTCATATTAAGGATTCTAGATTGTATTACACTGTAAAACATGGCCTATTTCTTGGGAAAGATTAAAACCATCTCCTTTTTAGCTTTCTCTTAAAACTATACCACAAATTCAGTATTTCACATAAAAATATTTTATTTCCAAGGGCACAGTGTATGTATGAGTATAAACGTTCAACTGACTTGCTAAAATATCATTTGCATAGTTTTGTTTTTTTTTTTAAACAGAAGTCCAGTTAATGCTATTGAAATATCAACTTCACAACTAGTATCATTGCAGGAATTCAACCAATAAGAACTATATTTAGTGGAAAAAATATCACATTTCTTTTTTTTTTCCCCTCCACTGTTTTTCTCATTAAATTCTCATGGCAGTCAAAGTCTCTTCACAGTGGTGAAGGTTTCTGTGAACTCCTTAGTAAACCTTCTACCACTGAGCCTGATCCTCTGGAAAGGGCTCACAGTTTCAGCCTGTTGGCTTTACTGGACAGATGGCTCAGAACCTCTTCATATTTCTCACAAAGTTAGAGCACAGCAACACTAAGTTAATTGAAAAAGAGGAAAATGATAGCTGAGAAACTAGAATAATTTTTTTTTAAGTTTCCACAGAAACTCTGAAAACTTTATTTACTGGAGGATTATAAAAATAATCTTCCTTGCAGAGTCTCTGTTTCAAAGGAAATTACTAATCTATCAAACACAGCAGGTTAGAAGGAGCACCAGCACAGATAAGAGAGTATTCATTCTCTTGGGACTTCAAAACAGGGAATTTTAGTGTTCTGTTTGTTTCCCTCTTTTCCTTCAAGACATATTTGCTTTTTAAATTTTAATTTATTTTTAATTCGAAACAAGTTTTCTTTTGAATACATGTTAAATAATAGGCTCTTAAAATTTCCCTTTCTCTGTGAAATGCTGCCATTACTGATGGCAGTAGCAGCAACTTCAGCAGTGCACATCTGGAATAGAACTGTTCAGCTCCCTGGGAAACATTTAGGGTTCCCCTTGCCCTGAGTCATATGCAGGAACAAAGGAATGAGTACTTTACATTTTGTTTGTTCATAAGAGACTTTTGGGGGCTTAATTATTGCTGTTAATTTTGAAGACTGGAAAACAATTGCAGAAGAGGGAAGCACGTAAGTGCAACAGCAGGCAGTCTGTGTTTGATGATGTGTTTATCTAGCAGTGTAAGTTAGTAGCTCAGGTGCAAGTAGAAGAACTACGTTATTATATGATCTGACCCAAGCAGATGGAGAAATTCACTGTACACTCTGCTGGAAGGCAGACTCTTGTTTAAGAGCCAGCGAGGTGTAGACATAATGACTACATAATTTAGTGACTGTGTTAGGAATAAATAATGAAGATATACTCAAGACTAAATGTCACCCAGCAAAACATTGATAAGCTTTTGAAAAATACTGATCTTAGCTCAGCTTTCATTCATGAAGTGGTTCTGCTGATCCACTATGAAATGAAACAACTATATGACTTTATCTCACGTGTGCCTTTGAAGATAAATGGCACTCTGCTTTCTACAGCTGTGACATTTTGAAATTGGGCTGATGAGATCTCCTACATTTGTATGACACAATGTTTTGTTTTGGTTACCTCACAATGCTTGGAGGCCCTCAGTACAACCAAGGGCAGTGCCCAGACACAGCCAGAAACATTCAGAAGCTTCCATAATGCTTCTAAGGTTATAGTCACCGCAGAGTGGAGGTCTCAATGGGCAGTTATCAGCTCCAGTTCTTGTCTCCAAAAATACTGAGGTATTAGTAAAGTTATTTAGAAAAAACCCTGGTCCAGGAGATTCTGAATAAACTCCTGAGTTTCCCAAGTAATTACCATCCTTTTTTCTTTTTCATTTATTTATTTATTTATTTATTTATTTATTTTTCAGTTTACTTTCTTGTAAAACTTGCTTCTTTTTTGAAGAAAAACAAAAGGAATAACATTGTAAAATACAGTTCTATTTAGGGTCTCCCACTGAGCCTGCCACTTTGGTTGCCTAGCATCTCATTCAAGTACCTCACATAATAGGACTGGCACACTTAACTCTATGTCCCTCTTGTGAAATCCTTTTAAGCGATAGGTAGGTGGTTTACTTTTCCTCTGCTGAGACTGTTTGTAGCTAGCATTGTCTATTTTCTGTTTGGAGAATATTTGCCTTCTGCTTAGTTTTGCATCCAAATTTCACTTTTAATTTATTTCTATATAACTCCAGCTCCCCAGTGCTGCCTGAGGACATGAAAAGATGATATAGTACCATTAGTGCATTAATGTAGAATAATACTGAGCTTATGCTATCAAAGTAATCCTCATTGATTGGTGTCTCCAAAGACATGAGACAGAGAATAACAGTATGAAGCAGTACACTTTGCCTCCAGCAGGATCTTCAGCCCTTACTACACTGCCAGGGACCACCTCAATAACTGTATTTTAGACAGCAAGGTCCTGCTTATTCAGAGAAAAATTGCATGTTTTTTTCTATGATGTCTATACAGACATTCCCCACAATAACAGCCCATAATGGTATCCATTATACTAAAGTAGTGCACTGCTCAGTTACTTATTTCTTTATTTTCTTCATTTGCTGATTCATTTATGTTGCTCTTGTCTACATGTTATGTATGCCTCCTCAGCACATAAGAAATTCCTTTAATTACTGCTGCAATAGAAGATATTGCAGTACCGAATCTATCTGCAAGTTCTGTTCTCATAAGTAAGTAAAAGAGAAAACAGAATCTAAACAACTTTAAAGAAGGGAGACAGCAGAAATCTAACTTTGAAGGCATCAGCAAATCAGAAATTAACTTCTAGAGAAACTGGTTAACAACGATCTTTATAGCATGGCATGGAGCAGCAGAACCATCTACAATGCAGAGTTCAGAGAGCTGAGAGCCAGGAGTGACAGCACTGATGATGAAGCAGTGACCTCAGCCACAAGAGATGCTGTCCCACAGTGCTCCAGTGAGAAGAGCATAGCAGATCCTGTGATGTCATTCACAGCCCAGTGACTGCTGGATACAGCTATATATAAAACAGGTTGAAATTTGATTCATAAAGACAGATGGTAAGGATCAACAAGGCACATGGCAAGAATAAATAAATCACTGCTCTGTCAAGGACCAAGTACAATGACCTAAACACAAATGCAACTCCCAAGCAAAGGATGAGGGATGGGGACCAACAAGTCTTCACCAACTTGCCTTTAAAAGACCTCTCAAAGTTGCCCCATCCCATCACAACAGTGTCATGCCAGAGCTGCTATGAAACACTAATGAGTCTCCACTCATGGCTTTCATTTTAGTACCTAACAATGAGTTAGTTTATGAGCTACTGAATATAAACCAAGAATGGACTATTATTTCATATAATGAATGCTATAAATTAAAATGCAACCTGAAATTAATTCAAATGCACATACCAACATGACTGTCTTAACAAGTAGATTTATAACCTTATCAGAAAGAAAGGGATTTGTCTGAAAACCTTACATTTCTTGAAATCATACTGCCTGGCATTAAAATTTGCTTTTTGACTTCTATTTCTTTCATGCCAGTCCTTAATCTATTCTTCTACTATTTTGCACAATTTTCATTCTTTTTTTCTTTACTGATGTTGGGATACAGAAAAAAAAAGGTCATTCCTTTGGCCAATCTAATATTAGAATTATGTTAAAAGACCTACAGTCTCTTGAAATTGTGTCAGTTTTCCAGGATTTATGAAAATCAGCACCAGTACATGAAGTCCGTACTAGGGAGAATTTGTGCAGATGTCTAGTTTTCTGGCAAGGGTCTCTAAGAGCAAATAAACCAAGTAATTTTTCCCACACAAAATGCACAAGAGTGTGTTCTCACTGGTAGAATGTCTGTTTCTGCTAGTAGGCTTTTATCTTTTCATTATGTCTTACCGTCCATAGTTTTATCCACAGACAAGGAATGACTTAACAGTTTCTCTTGGGGAGAAAAGTTCTGGTGTTGACTTTCTGCTCTTGCGTTTCAGTGTGCACTCTAGGAAGTCATCTACTTCAGTATTAGATGTTTAGTACTGTTCATCTAGTATCCTTTCCACAGGTTCTCTAAAAGTTAGAAGAAAAGTTTCATAACCTCTTCCCAGGTTATCCCCTTTCCTAAGATGACTGCTTTTATGATGATGTTTCTAGAAACAGAGCCATGTACTCAGCCAGGCAGAAATGAAAAGCACTGTAGAGGTGCATCCAAACTCTGATTCCTGCAGGGAGCAAATAGACAAAGGCACACTCTATAGTTCTTATATGAGAGTGCTCTATCATGCTGGCTCATTTCTAGTGAGAGCCATGGGCTGGAATTTAAAATACTTAATAAACAATTCATGACTAGCCGAGTTAGTTCTTCTTCATTGGGATACTGCTTTTGATACTGTATTTATTTGATACTGCTTGGGATACTGTATTTTGAGATGCTTCATTTATCAGGTTTCCCTTCAAGCACGTGTACCTACCTGCCTCTTTCTGAAGATGATTCACAGGGCAAATTCAGAGACTGATAGTCTCTGTGCGTTGACTAACATTCTCACAGTATTCTTGTCATATACATTCTTCTAAGAATAACCAACATCTAAAGGATCCTTTATTTTTTCTTTTTCGTGAAGTATGTTTCATGCTTCAGTGATCAGCACTTTTTCAGAATTTTTTTTTTTACTTTTATTGTTTCAAGCCTTCAGAATTTCAGCTGGATTCTAGAGCTTAATGTAGCTATCTGTAGATTTGGTAGGCCAGATCACAATCATATGTCTGTTACCTCACTATCTGAAGGTGACTGCCTGTTGCACCTAATTATATGTCTTCCAAAGAATCTTTTCTAGACTTCACACTACGACAACTGAGCAGTCCTTCAAACACTAGAAAAAAGCCCTGCTGTGATAAAGGAGAAGGGAACACAGTTTACAGCATTTTTTCTTTTGTGTAGTCTTGTTTGGTGGTGCTGTCATCTGTCACCTCAGGTCATTTCATAATCTTGATGTTCTGATTATTTCTGGAACAGTTCTTTCATCCTGTTGCTGTGCAGCCAATGCTGCCAAGTCTTGTGTATGAATTGGTTGAGGAGGGTTCATCTTTTATCTCTTGGGGGATTCATTTTTTTTTCTCCAGCCATTCCAAAAGATTTGTCTTCATGACTGAAGTCTTGAGAAGTGATTCAGAACTGGCTGGGTTTCACAGTGAAGTAGCTGGTTGTCATAGTTTGATTCTCTTCCTTCAGATTGCAAACTCGATAGTAACAATCTAAACACAAAAATGTTTATTGATTAAGCAACATACTATTGAGAAACAAATAAGATAACTTTAAAATCAGTAATTTTAACAACTAATAAATACACGACTGTGACTAATTTACAGTTAATACCTTTGCATACCGTACAATAACTCTTAAGAGTTATTATTATTGAATGTTATGAGTCATAACTGCTACTGAATTACAAACCTTTCAGCCTTCCCTCCTACAAGTCTTAGTATTACGGTTCAAGTCTATTCATCTTTACCCCAACCTTCCTTTCCAACTTTCAGACACAAATCCGATGGACTGGGTAATCCAAAAGATTTTCCCTTTGGTGACTTAGTGGTCTTGGATTCACAATTCTATTTGCAACCATAATTGTCCACAATGATCCTTGTGAAAGGTCCAGTCTCCTTTGTTCTCATTTGATTTTTAATCATTTCCTATTTCTTTGTGTGTGTGTGTGTGTGTGTGTGTGTGTGTGTGTGTGTGTGTGTGTGTCCCTTACAGTTCCACTTCTATATCCAAACACCTGTCAAATAACCAACATTCTGTTAATTAATTTTCCTCATTAGTTCCAATTCTGGTACATCTGTACTTAAATTTGATGTTTCTGATGATGTTCCTGAATTAATTTTGACCTTGGATAATATTATATCATTACTTAGATATGAGTAGCCTTGCAAGACTCCACATTCCAAAATTCTCCTGCAACGACCTTTCCCATGTTGGTGACATATTTTTCACCTAGACAACCAATTTCGCTTTAGCCTTTAATCTTTTACCTAGTTCCAGCTGAGTAAAATCACTCCTTCTTTACTGTGCAGTCTGTATAGTAGAGAAACAGAATGTTTTTCACACTTTCCTTTTGTGTTCCTGCAGTACACTTGCTTCTGAATTGATTTTATCACTCTTCTGGTTCCTTGCAGAGGCCTTTGCTAGCTATGACTCCTGGTGCTCCCAAGAAAGCTCTTGTTCCAGTGCTGAGCCAGTGATCCAAACTTCCAGTAAGCACAGCAACTCAAACAAATACTGTCCTGAAAGGTTCCCACTTGCTATTTTAACTATCACAAACTCAGGAATATCGTCTTAGTGTCGCCACTACACACACTGCACATGTGGAGAAGAGGAGGCCCAGGGGAGACCTTGCTGCACTCTACAACTTCCTGAAGGGAGGTTGTGATGAGGAGGGGCTTGGCCTCTTCTCCCAGGCAACAAACAGGACCCGAGGAAATGGCCGCAAGTTGTACCAGAGGAGCTTTAGATTAGACATAAGGAAAAACTTTTTTTCTCAGAGAGTGGTCAGGCACTGGAATGGCCTGCCCAGGGAGGTGGTGGAGTCGCTGTCCCTGGCATTGTTCAAAAGGCATCTGGATGAGGAGCTAAAAGATACGAGATAGTGGCTTGTGGTAGCAATGGTAATGGGAGGACGGTTGGACTAGGTGATCTTGTAGGTCCTTTCCAACCTTGTGATTCTATGATTCTATGATTCTAGGTAAAGGGGACCGTAGTGTGGAATGGAACTAGACATGGATCGTGAGAAAAATATGTCAAATACACTGAGTGTTCCTCATTGCCTCTAGGGGAGTCATTGACATCTTTGGGATTTCAAAAACTGTTCTTTGCTGTTGATCAACAGCTTTGATCAGATTCTGTAATACGAAAATGAACATCTCATCCATGTTTATGGTCTGGAAGGGAAGTGGCTAATGGTTTGAAATTGCTTTCACTTTTTATTGGAGTAATCTAGTGTCAGATCTCAGCATCATCTGAAATATCATTTGTTACTTTGCCATTCTCAGCCTTTGCTTGTTGCTGTCAGAAAGATGTCAGCTTAAAGCAGTCCACCCACCAGTTGCCTCAGGCAATCTTTACCAGCGTCTTCTATGAAGGTTTTGTATTTATATTTCCCTTCTCTTTCACATTGTCTGGAAAAAGTACTTCCTTCCCACTTTTCTCCACATATTTTTGTCCACAGAATTTGGATGTCTCTACATCTGCTCCCTAACCGCTGTCTCAATGAATCATGCAATTTTTAAGGTCTGTGGAGTTTATAACCACGAGATACAACTTGCTTATTGAATGTGCTTACAGATGAACCTCACCTCATTAAACAAAAATGAAATGAGAGACCTAAAATCTGCCATGACAATTTCACTGATAATTCACATTAACATCTTGGCACTGAAGTATTCACTTTTTTCCAAGTGCCTCCCATAGTTTTTGGTGATCTGTTACAGAATAAGCACAAATACACAGATACTGGAAAACAGGTAAATGGAGACAAGCACAAAAAAGAAACAAACGAAAACAAAAACATATAAAAGTCTGAAGACTTTTCTAAATTTCTAAAAGTTCTAGAGACAGATGTCATTGCAGAATCTGTTAAACAGTGTCTCATCCGAATTTCACTGAACCATGAAAAACTTTAACAGTCTAAAATAATCCCATTTCATCATATAGACTGGAGCTATCAACTTACTTCCCAGAAAATAATGTGAAGTCTTCTCAGGTCACTTATGTTTACTAGGGACACAAGAAAGAGCATTGTCCAGATATTCATATCTGTGAATCAATCCCTCTTTTAGTAGCTGATTACCAAGCCATTAGCTGAAATCTCTTCAAGTCAAAGCTGCTATGACTGATAGCATAATGTAATTTTTTTTTTTCTTTTACTTCCGATGACAGAAATTACATCAATTATCTTTTCTAAAATATCTCAGGGATATAACTGTATGCTATCCGTGTGACACCTCTAGACACAACTATCCTTCACATGCATCTTTCAAAATGATTTTCACTGGGGCTACAAAGACAAGGTATTTTGTTAATCTCTTGGTTCTCCTCAGTTGACCCAGTTTTTATTTTTCACACATGATCATATCACATAATAATCTTTTAGATTATTTAAAAACCGTTAGGACTCCTGAACTTATCAATTTTAGCTGGATTTGGAACATTACTACTATTATGGCATGAAATGTCTTCTGACTTTTCATTCAAAGTCTACTTAACTGAAAAAGTTATCCTACGCAAAACAATGTTTTTATCAATGTTATAGGTATGTTAATAAATATTCATGCAAGCTGGATTATCTTTGGTAAAATGTCACACTATAAAAGTCATACTATAAGTAATTATTACATTGCTTCCAGTGGAAATTTGACCATGTGAAGAGATGGGCTAAGAAATAAATGTTGATAGAATTAAACTTGCATGATACTAATCAAGTTATAAAGGATAAGATAGAAAGAATTTTACATGAAGTAGTGAAACATTCAAAACTACAAGAAATGCAAACCTAACAAAAAGATTACTACTTAATTCTGTATATCTCTAGGCTTTTCTGTAAGGTTTCAGTAACTTGCACAATGAATAATAAACACTGAACAATGAACAATTTCCAGAATAAATTATATGGTGTCTGAATTGACAATTTATGTAAAATCTTCCCTGCTCTTTAACAATATTTGATGACCATGAAGATCTTACCGAACTCAGCATGCCATTTCACACCAGATGCTCAGACTTAGAAGCATGTGGAACTGGAAACAAATGGTCTACCAGGCCAATTCAGCCTTGACATGAATCAACTCCAGCAGAAACAAGTAATTTATGTCTTTTGAACTTGATTACATGAGTTTATTCAAAACTACACACAAAAACTAAAGGGAATTCGGCAGAAATTTTCCAAGCAAAAGATAAGTTATAGATACTGCAATGAATTTACATCCTTACTTCTTTCAGGGAAAGAGAGGAACGTGAGAGAGATGAAAAAGCAGATTTTTTCGGTGTGCTTTATTTTTCTGAATGTTTACTCAAAGCTGAATAAAATTCATATTTTCCTAGAGAGATGATTTCCTGTGTGATCACTAATTCTCTGTGCTGATTTAAAGTACAGAATATGTCAATCCAATCAGCAAGTCAGTTTTTTTGCGTGTATGTTGTACGAGCCACCTGTGAAGCACTGCCTGTACCACTCAATTTAAAAAGCAAAGGATCTTCAGGAGTTTTTATCTCTGCATGACTGCTGGGTAGGGATTTGAACAGAAAGGAAAACTGCAAGAGGAAATTGGTTTGGACAAGAAGAGCTTCTATACGTAACTCATTAATTTGAAGATGAAATGCAGTCTCTTAGAAACAAAAAAAACAAAGCAAAATAAAAAAAAATAAAAAAAAAGAACTGTGCGATGGCTTACACAACATGATTATTGCTACGACATTCAGATCCATTTTTAAGGATTATGACTGACTGCCCAGAACTGCCTCTTTACTGGGAACAGAATTACATGGATTCTTTCTCTTTGAGATGAAGATAAAAGGAATACGAGTGAAACTAAACTGTTTCCCAATATGTAGAAGACGTACGTGGCAGCAATACAAGGTTGAAGAAAGTCCTTTTTTTTTTTAACCTTGTTGATTTTTTACTTTGCTTTTGAATGTTGTTCTGGTCAAGAAAGCTAAACTTGATACTAGAGGAGAGACAGTACACAGTTGATTGATTACATTTCCACTTAGTACGGGACACATATTTAAGCTTACCATAAATACCTACTAAAACTAAAACTAAAATTTGTCCTTTGAAACTGCAGTCAAAGATTTTGTCATCTTCCTTTTAGTTAATCAACATTTTGCCTCCTCATCTCACTGAAAACAGATTCGTCATCAATGTCTGGAGGAGAAGACAGCAAGAAATATTTATGTGATGTAAACTGAGACAGCATCATTACACAATTTATGTCTATTTGCCCTCTGTCTCAACATATTAGGACCTTCTTCAGCTGTCCAGATGGACATAGCTTCTAAACAATGGCTGAAACATAGATTCTATAATAACAGTACAATAATATTCTACCTTTAAAAGTGAATATTTCTTTACTTCATGGTTGTTTTTTTTTTAACTATTATTTATTTCTCCTCATTAGTTATTTAAAGTATTTTTATGTGTATAAAATCCTAGCACAATATTCATAGTTGTTTCTTTTGTCTGGTCATAAAGATGTGCATTTAAAGATGAAATATAGCCTTCTACTTAGTACTCTGTTCATCTTAAGTCTCACTAATGAAAATATTCAAAAGTGCTGTTTCACAACTAATTCCTGAATCATACGTAATGAACAGTGAGCCCCAAAGATTATCCTCTAAGATTACAGTCTTGGTCAAACAATGGGTCAATCACTGTCTCTAAGTAACTATTAGTCATAGACAAAGAGCATAAAAAATGAATGAAAACTTAAAAGTGTGTGTGTGGGGGGGAAGAAAAACAATAAGAATCACATTTTGTTATCTGTCAGGTACCTAACTATAATGGTGTGTGGTTTCACAATGAGGAAATCAATTCAGTCTTTAAAATAATAAATAAATAAATAAATAGTATTTTCTGAAGCTTTTGTAGAAGAAAATGCTTCCTGAACAGAAATTTAAATGAAACTACTGAAAGAAGAAAAAAAAAAAAAAAAAAAAAAGAAAAGAAAAAGAAAGAAAGAAAGAAAAAGATGAAATTTGTTATAACCATACAGGCAGAAATCTAGTTTATTGGCAAAGGTACCGATTATTTGTAAAAATTATTTCTGCTCTTTTAAATTCTTTTTATATAACAAGACTAAACAGTGACTATGTAAGTCAGCTAAGACTGCTAAGTTAGCAATATTTTAAATTTTGCTTCTCTTTAATGTTTTCATTTCTTTCATAATAAATATGTTTGATGTTGACCTGAATTCTCATGAGCAATAGTAAGTAAATTTGAAGATAACTAAAAATTATTCAGAAGGAAAGAGAATCGATAGCTCCTGTAAAGAAACACATCACAAACTGACTGTATCTGACATAAAATGTTTGATTAAGTAAATGATTTAAAAACAAAACAAACAAACAAAAAAACAGAAAAAACAACCATGCCCTATTTGCTTACAGTACAAGTACAGACTATGTAACATGAAATGAAGCACTGCTCCTAGAAGGAGGTGTAATTCAGCCTGTAGTTACAAGTTCTTCAAGATGGCAAGCCACAGTCTCTTCCCTGCTTTGCAGGTGTAATAGTGGATAAAGACTAATAAATAACTTGAAGACAGACTCATAACCCTATTTTTCTCTATAGGAATTCTTCTGTCAAGTATATTTGGAGACATTTTTTCAATTACTTCCAGAAGGTTGATTGACCATTTTACTAGCAGTCCAAATGGTATTCATATTTTTCAGACAGATTCTTCAGGTTTTTTCTAGGACATACTTTATTAAATTACTGATGATGCAAACAATCAGATTAATAAAATTGCTTCAAAAATATTTCCCTGGGTTTATTACTTGGAAAGAAACAGATCAATCATTCCTGAGCTTCAAAGATCTTTTATTATGTTTTTTTTTTAACCCTTACTCTTACATCATACTACTGTAAAGACCAGCTTTACTTATACCTACAGGCTTTTTCACCTGGAACAGTATGGTGTTGATAGGAAATCTGTGAACTCAAAAAGCCAAAGGTTGGAACAGGATTTGGGAAAATGTCTAGTATATTAGAATGTGCTTCTTGTATTGCTGAACAAATCCAAGATCTGAACCGAAGGTGAGCTATATTTTTCCAGTTACTTTCCCTTGCAGCAAGTTAAATACACAGTAATAACACAGAGTGTGGCAGAGAGGGTATCTAGGGCAATGGGAAAGCTCTCACAGACCAGAACACAATCACATATAAGCTATCTCACAACTGCTTAAACTATGTACTAAAATTCAAGATTTAGCATGCAGAATAATGATGCGCAAGTTTTAGAGCAGTATTAAGTTAACTGGCAGGTATTATTGCCTGCTGCCACTGCAATACTGGTGGATGCACTTAGTTTGCTTATCAACAACACCTGTGTACAGCTGCAGCTGCTACTTTCTTTGTCCTTCCTTTCTCCCTCCTGCAATTTTGAGCCAGTAACAATTTATATCATAATGTATAAGAACGTGCAGACACAAGTTCAGAGAATCTTAAAGGTAATAATCTCTGGTTTGGATATAAGGGATTCCCTTGACTTCATGAAACCACAGGCATTTTCTCCCTACCTATCTGCACATGACTGGTACTTCCTAAACTCCCAGCCACAGCTGTACAAGGTGCTGCACACCTCAGCTTACTCCCCGGACAACAGATCTTACTCCTGGCTGTGTAGCCCTCCTCAAAATCCAGTTCAGAGCTCTCACTCAATTGTGTTGGAAAGGCTAGAAGACAAAATGCCTTTGATCATATTCTCCTGTTATCAGTGCTCTGTAACATTTTCCTTACCTTTCCTATACTTTTGTCTCTTTTAAAGACCTCTCCACTCTTCAGTCTGACCTTTGCTTTGTGTAAGATTCGGGGAGCCAGGAGCTGGAGAGGCAGCGTGGCTGGTGGGGTATACACAAGACACAACTTCATGGTACTCCAGCAAGGAGAGCAGAGCATGCCCAACAGTGGCCAAAGCCATCCTATGCTGGTTCACCCTGGGTTTATGATCCAGATCAAGGACACATATGGCCAAGCACAGGCACAGCTACAAAGCAGTGGAGGCCAGAGCATCCCTTGAGGAATAGGGTTTGAGCCCCCGCAAAGGTTATACAAAGCTCTTCCAACAAACATCTCTCCACTTTGAGGTTGGGCTGATGCTCTGCAAAAGCCATCCCAGAGCACAAGCAGCCAAACCCTGGGAGTGCAGTGCCCAACCTATAGGCAGTGGTGTTTGGGTGGCTGCTCAGCCTCTAGAGAGCTGGTCCAAATGGGAGACCAGCTTACAGATGGCTTAAACTGGAAAAAGTTTCTTTACTCTTCATGTAAATCATTGCTTACTGAGGGTTGGACCAACTATACTTTTCTGTTATCTATTCCAAGGTCATCTACTAAAGAGTGACCTTATATAAATATGAGGAGATGAGGTTTTCAGGATGTTTTCAGCATGGTGAATGACTTTTTTCTTGGGATATAATCACAACTGTCAAGTACGAGATACCTCAAAAAACAAACAAACAAAAAAAAACCACAAAAACAAAACAAAACAAAAAAACAAACTGACTTTCTAGTACAAATAATATTCAGTTAACTCCATCAGAAATTTCATTTGTCTGTGTAGATGGGAGCCATTCTTGTATTGGCAGCTCCAAGAGAATAATGAATGCAAGAGTAGTTGCTAGACTTGTTACAAGTCATATGTGATTATTCTTCAGGTCTTCTAACTAGAAAGCTATATTTCTTGTTCCAAAGTATGAGAAAGAGTCCTCCATGAAGGCCTCAGTAAATAGTTTGTTTTGCCCCTGAGCATAATTGCCTCATCATGAAGCACCAAGGCTATCTTCTAGGGTCAATGTTTGGGCAAGCATCCAACTGCGAGAAAGCTGCTCTTACTTCCCTCTTCTAAATGAATGTGAAAAGATTTTGCCACAATACACGCCTGGGACATGTACAAATTTTGCCTAGTATCCCTTATGTTAAATGATTAGTTTTTTGAGTGTATCTTCCCAGTCACTGAATTGTTAGAGAAATTTTCTGGCTGAAATACATAACAATTTGCTGAAAAATAAAGTGATGAACATGGGTTAATCAGGAAGTCTAAAGGAAACAGGAAGGGCCTTATTGAATAGCAAGAACCACTTTGAGTTGCTAGCCTTTCCTCATAAGTCTGAGTATATATAGAAACTATTGAATTTCTGTCAAGTTCAGTATTCTTACCATAGCTACTAGGATTACCACCTGCAGAAATTACCTCCAATTTGAAATCTTCTGCAATAAAGCTTTGTACAGAAAAACTTGAAAACTTGACCCAAGTTTATTCTCAAAATCCATACACAAAAAATACTTCTAAGTGAAAAGTACTTGTCAGTGTTTCATCTTGGCAGTACAGTCTTACTTAATTAAGCAAACTTCCACTTCTTTCGGACAACTAAAAAACACAAAGGAAAGATTAGAGGAATGTTTCTACTTAATGTAAATATTGCTTTCTCACAATTAAGCTTGTTAGCAGTCTTGAGGATAAAGTTTCTGTAAGTATTATTAGTAAAAGACAATGAAAATCATATGTGAGTGGATAAATCTGATTTCTTCTTTGTATAAAGGCGTAGATATTTAAAGCATGGAGAAAAAGCCTGTATTTTATTTTATATCATTTTCCAGATATTGTAATTTAATTAAAAAAAATTGGAATTTTTTCATTATTTCTAATGAAATGAAAATAAGAAATAATGTTTGTACCCCGTTGTTTCATGTTCACGGAATCAAAACTTGTTCCTTCCAGTAAAAAGAGAATTAGTATTAATATTTTAGAAATAAAATAAAAAAGATCTGTTCCAATAATGTCAATCAGTTTATTTCATCAGTTACAAAATACTTTTTATATTTGTGCATTACAACATTTTCACAAATATTTTTTTTTTTCTGCTAAATACTCTTTATCAATAAATGGAAAAGATCTGACTACATCTGTAGATGGAGATGTGTAATGAAAGTAAATGAGAAGTGAGCAAAATTTTGAAACTGCCTCAAAAATCTCACGGCAAAATTTGTTTTAAATTCTGAACTTCACCACCAATGAAGGTCAAAAATAACTAGAAGAAAGCAAGTGTCTTGTTCCATCAGAATTATCTTTTACTTTTCTTTCATTAATTACTGAGGAAACAGAGTGGATACTCAGTTTGCAGATTAAAAAACCGTTTATTAGAACAAGCTTTCTTTATCAATTTTCTTTTCCATAGGCCTTTCCTACACTTGTTACTCATTGGTTGGGGGTTTTTTAGGTGTTTTTTTTTTTTTTGCTTGTTTGTTTTTTGTTTGTTTGTTTTGTTGGTTGGTTAGTTGTTTTTTTGTTTGTTTCTGTTTTTTTTTTTTTTTTAATAACTATGTGGTCTTCAATACTGCAATATCTATAATATTTAACAACTTCAAATGCATTATCATAAGGCAACCCCCATGAAATACAAAAGCATTCTGTTTTGCCTGTCAGGTTATTTAATCTTTTGGGATAAAGTTGAGTATATATGTATGTGTATAGAGTATCTAGAAGAAGATAAAAAGTTGGAGCTCTTCTGTGTTCAATAATGTCAAAGGCAAAAGCAACTAATAACTACAGTATTAAAATGTTCAAGCAGTCAGCTCTAGAAAAGCATTTATCATGCCCTTCACATAAATGAAATGACTTATTCTTAAAACATTATTCTTTTTTATGCTACCCAATCTGAAAGGCCAATCTTCCAGCAGATATTCAGTATGCACAAAGACTTTCAGAGTGGAATTATCTGTCTCCTAGCAGTCTCAGAGTAGATGCTTAGTGCCGTCACTTCAGATCAAGCAAGCATACCCCAGCTAGCTTTAAACTAACCAGCAAGCATTCAGGCTGCTCTTGCATCGCTGCGGCAGTTCAGAGTTGAGTTCAGGCTGAGCTCTGTGTTGCTATGGCTACGTTGATAGCAGTACCCAACCTAGTTAGCTTAAAGCTAACATATGTCTCCCACTATGAGATGAAGCCTTGGTGACTGCCCTGAAGCCATGCCTGAATACTCACTCTGTAAGAATTCAATTTTGCAGAGCCATTGCAATGTGATTCAGAGTCAATAGTCCCTTATGTCCTTCTAGGATTGCTGTTCCCTGATTTCACCAGGGCAACATGTAGATTGAAGATGCTCAGGTTGTTTTCTTTTCAGTTTAATGAGAGAAAAGAAGATTCCTCATGACTGCACTTATGCTGTTGCTGGTCTTCTTGAGCTTCAGAGTATAACTGATTAATGACCAAACCGTCCAGGATCCTGAATTCACTTATAGTAACTAAACTGCTCAGTGCTTTCTATAGCTCTCCATATCTACAGGAAGAAGTTAAGATTTTGTCTGCCATTTGCCAGCTGAATGAGTGAAAAAGCCTACGTGCTGACTTAACAGGAGCAGAAGAGCCATGAGGAATAACCTTTTAGTGCCTTTTCTTCTTAAAAGAAAAATTACATTTTGTATAGTATTTCATCTATCTCTATTCTGACATTAAAACAACATAGCAAGGCTGTTTCATCTACAGCTTTTAATTGCTCTTTTTAAAGGTCTTTACAAGGGTGAATCATCCATTTGAAAAGGCACAAGCTGATTTCTGTGTAGAAAATTATCATCACCTAAGGAGTGCAAACATGGAAATCTTTGGGCCAAGACCTACGTGTGCCAAACCTCATGCTAAGATCACCATATGTGACTAATGAACTATTACAGATGGTGTGAGCCACATACTAAACTATTCTATAAAACCCTTTACTTTTATACGAAGACCACAAAACTATTGTTGACAAGCTTTAATTAACTGAATTAAACGCTAGCCAGCAATTAGCAGCAATAAGAAAGCTAACTCATTTTTGTGCTTTTCTATTTCTTTTTTTTTTTTTTTTTTCCTGCATTGGTTCTGTTTGTTCACTTGTTATATTTCTTTTGCAAAAGAATCAAATCACAATGTCAGTTTTTCCATTCAGATTTCTCAATGCAGATTTCAGTTTGAAAGCATTTATTTTAATGAGTTGAAATTACATTGTGTAGATTCCTCTCTACTTTTTTCAGCATAAGACCACATTCAATGTAAAATATTAAGACGTATTTCCCTTATTTCTTTCTATCTTACGTTTAGAAAGACTTTTATTTAAAAAAAATAAATAAAATCAATTTTGAAGTCTTTTTCATCCAACATGATAATATCTAACCTTCTAAAAGAAAAGAACAGAAATTACTTGGAGATTTCTGAAGCAGTCATTGTTTAAGTTCACTGAAACCATAAGCACAAGAAAAAATTACCCAAGAGGCTGAAGGAACATGAAACAGTTTCTCTATTTAAAAAAAGAAAAGAAAGAAAAAAAATGAGAAAAAAAAATATTCTATAGCATTTTTATCCCATTGAAGATCTGCATAATTCTACAAGTTTTTTTAGAAATTGCTTATAGCTGTCATTGTGCCCACCGACTCAGAGCAATTTTATGAAAACAGAAGATAAAGTGAAATAATAATAAACTGATTAAACACAAAGACGAAGAGAGTGGATACATGAAGAAAAATTGCATTAAGAATCAATGCCTTACATTAACATTGTCTTCAGGATTTGGATTTAGCTTGTAGGTAGCAACTGAACTGCAGCAATCGTTACTTTGCCTCAAAAAATTTAATCTCAAAACCAAAAGGGCCTTTTATTGGAAGAATCCAAGTAATAGACTGAGCGTGTTCTCTGGAAGAAGCATTATACATTTAAGCCTTTACCTTCCCAGACTTAGGTAAAAGTCTTGATTTTACTTGACCTGGATCATATGTGAGTACTCTTTATTTGATAGCTGACATGTTTTCTTCGAGAGTATCTTGTTAGATGTTTTTTGTTCTTTCTTTGTTCCTTCTTTTTTTTGGTACTCTCACATTGTAATTCTGTGTTTCATACTATTTGTCCATTATCTACCTACTGTGCTATATTATATGTATTTGTCTTCTGACTGAAAGATACTAAGCAGAAATGACAAAGCAGTAAATGTAGAATGTAAGAATCTGTTTTTAAAGACCTACAATGAGAAGACAAAAAAAAGTATTTTTAAAATTGGTTTCCCATTTCCCAAGTTGATATATTTCACAACAATGCCTATTCTGGAGCTCACAAACAGTTTTCTTTGCCTTTTTAAGAAAACAAACCTAACAAATCTTTCTTCTTGAGCTTAAAATGTGACTTTTTTATTAAATACTCTAATTTCAATGAACCATCCCTTTCCAGCAACAACAATCACAAATCATACAGAAATTTCAAACTAGTTTTAATGATAGCTGATTTACTGATCTGACCAAGGCGTATTTTAAGATGACGGTGGTCTAACCTCATAGATGAATCAGTGTATTCCTGCATATATGTGACATAAGAATGATGTCTCAATATTATTTCTAACCCATCTCTGCCACCTCCAACAATGAAATGAGTGTTACCTCTTTTTTTATTAATCAAGTTATACACCTGTAATTTCACGTATAATTTTCCCTTCTGCAACTTCTAGAAAGTCCCACTGTAGTATCTTATTAAATAATAATTTGAAACAAAATGAAAGCATCTTATTAAAATACTGCAACAACAACTACAAAATCAAATTACTTTTCCTTCAAACTTCACATTTTTAAATGAAGAATGATAGATATTAAGTAACAGGATGAGCTGGATTTTTATAACCTTGAGCAACTTAAAATCCACTGACATTTGGAAACTTGCCTGTGAGATACCTTACATTGGCCTACAGGAGGAAAATGAAAGTGAAGTCTCAAAAGCTGGAATTATATGGAGTCTCAAAAGCAGAGTTAATTGATAGATTGAAAAAATATGCAGATATCTGTTTGAACCTGAAGATCTGTTGGGAGGCTTGGAGAAAGTGAATGTCAGAAAGCATAATGAATGGATAGGTGACTGATAAGCATGAGTGAGCAGCAAATTAATTTTAAAAAAGTAATTTTATATGAAAAAATCACAGAACCTCCAAATCATAGGGATTGGAAAGGACCTCTGGAGATCACCTAATCCAAACCCCACTAAAGCAGGTTCCCTACAGTAGGTTACGAAGGAAAGAATCCAGGTGGGTTTTGAACATCTCCAGAGAAGGAGACTCCACAACCTCTTTGGGCAGCTTGTCCCAGTGCTTTCAAAGTAAAGTTTTTCCTCACTTTCATATGCAACTTTTTATTTCCCATTGTCCACATTTCCTGTGCCCATTGCCCACTGTTCTGAAGAGCCTTGACTCCTACTCTTTATATAGGAGTCAAGCCTACTTGACTCCTGCTCTTTATATATTTATAAGCATTGATAAAGGTCTACCCTCAGTCTTCTCTTGTCCCAACTGAACACTGGGTCTCTCAGCCTTTCCTCAGAATAGGAATGCTCCAGGTCCCTCATCATCTTTGTGGTCTTTGTTGAACCTCATATAATTCCTCTCTGCCCAATCGTCCAGCCTGTCCAGGTCACGTGATCAGCCTCACAATGTTTCTGTGACCACAGTGAGATCATGGCACTCTCTAATTCTCTAATTCTTCCCTGTTTATTCTCCATACTGTATGTATTGGTACATAAAAACTTCAGAGATGAAAAGGGAGCAGGGGATACAGGTTTTCCTGGGGCAATGCAAAAGGATCCCCCATAGCTATTTACACCCTTAAGGTAGCTGACCTTTCAGCTCATGCCATGGGAGGCAGCTAAGGAAGATATGCCACTCTTCTGGTTAGCCTGTCTTATTCCTCAGACAGTTGCAATGGTGTGGCACTGCCATTTTGGACTCCACTCCCAAGTCCTTCAGTTTAAATCTCACCTCACTGGGTCAGCCAGGCTGCTGTGAAAGATTGCCTTGCCTCTTTTAAACAGGTGGATCCCATCCATCTCTAACAGATTCACAGAAAGCCCCATTATTAAAAAATAAAAACCCTCATGTTGACACCAGCCACAGAGGCAGGATCTGATACACATCATGCATCTATTTCTAGCTTCCTTCTTTTCTCCGAGTGGAAAATTGAAGAAAAGATAACTTGGGCACCAGTGTTTTTCACTTAAATTCCCAGGGCTTTATATCCTTTGTTCATTTTCCCTGTGTTATATCTCCCAGTGTCATCCATGCCCAGAAGTGATAGTCACCTTGTTTTATTCACCTTTCACCTGCAATTGTAAGTAGTGTTCATTGTCATATAAGATGCAGAAGAGCGGATAAAGTAATATATCAAAAATCCCAAATAACATTTCTAAATTTTGAAATAAAGAGATAATTCAAATATGTGATCCACTGATAATTCAAATATGCGACCCATAATAAATCCCCAAAATGGTGGTGCTGTGGGGGAGTCTCGCAGAACTGAAGGCAGAAATTTTTATCTTTCTCTCCCTTTTTTATCTTTATAATTCTGTTCATGGGTGCTGAACCTCCTTTATCAGACCACAAGCTAAAATGATTTGGTGGAATGTATTATAAGAACAATGGGTGTTAGTAGTCATGTCAGCATAGGTCTATATAAGATCTGCATAAGTATATGCTTTGGGCTGAGTAAAGTAAAACAGAAGGGAAGGTTTTAGGGTTTTTTGTTAGGATATACAAGATATGGGAGACCTGATTTGGTGCAAAGTGTGTGCAGGAAATGTCCTTGATAATAAAGCAACAGTGTGCATTGCAGTGAAATGGGGATGATGTTCTTGCTTGAAGTCTTTAGACTGTTCTTTCCAGAAAGGATGGCACAGCATCTTTGCTCCCAAAAACAAGGAGATTTTGAGTGGCCATGTCTCAAAGCTGCAAAATGAAGTGAACAAAATACCATTTTAAGCTGAGGATGTTGAAAGATATTGACTGCTATATCATAGAATCATAGAATCACAAGGTTGGAAAGGACCTAAAAGATCATTTAGTCCAACAGTCCACCCATTTCCATTGCTACCACAAGCCACTAAATCATATCTCGTAGCTCCTCATCCAGATGCCTCTTGAACACTGCCAGGGACGGTAACTCCACCACCTCCCTGGGAAGGCCATTCCAGTGCCTGACCACTCTCTGAGAGAAAAAGAAAAATTAGACAAAAAAAAAAAATTAGACATTTTCCTTATGTCTAATCTAAACTTCTTCTGGTACAACTTGCGGCCGTTTTCTCTCTTTTCATTTTCTGTCCAACGTAATGGCTAAAGTTTCCAATAATAATGTTCAATAAGTATCTTAAAGATATTTACAATTAAGTTAAGAATTCTAATTTCAATTCTCTAAAATAAGGCATGAAGTTATGTTCTGGTGAAAATTAATTGAAATATTTTATTGATTTTTTTAATATATATATAAAGTGCTATAACAAAGGTTATAATATTTAGCTCTATAACAAGAATTAGTGTTGAAATATGCAATAAGAAAATTTGTGAAAAATTTGTCAAGTTCTAATAACAAGATTTTTCTTCACCCTAAGGGAAACAGGTCATTAACTTACTACAAAAAAAAATTTCTATCCCACCACTGCAAAAAGTATCTATTTATAAGCTTTTTAGTTTCAAAGGTAATACTTTCCAGTAGTAGATGATCAAAGAAGACATCTGTTGCTTTCCTATCTTGGAAAGATCAAGGCTTTTATTAGTTTTTAATTTTACTATTTTTATATTTTTCTTTGGACTGACACTCTGACATCGTACGAGTGAAACATTATTCTACCTTTCTAGGACATGAAACTTGTCTAGACTTTTCCTTGTATCATTAGGTGAACTGCCTTAGCTCAACACTTTCCTGTATTTCAGTAGTTTTCACATTCTGGCTTTTTGACTAGGATTGAAAAGAAAAAAATGTGATCTGTCCAGTGCTTTAGTATCCCTGCACCATCGGTGTCTGGTTGTTTTTTTTTAATTGTTTCCCATCATACATGCTTATTTTTACATGCATTTAAACAAGACTTACATACTTAGCAGCCTTGAAAAATATAAATGGATTAGAAACATCAGTGTTCCAACATATCTCAGTCTCAGTGTCAGAAGGCTGCAAAAGTCTTCTTATAAGAACAGTAGTTATATGACGTTTATGTGCTGTCCCTGCTCCACACGTTGGTTGTGGAGCCAAAAGGTAATGCTTGCAAAGTCTGCTGCGAAGGTAGTTATATTGGACTCGTAGTGTTACTTATGGAAAATTTACTGGAAGCTATACATAAAGGGAAAATTTGACAAATGGTTTTGAAAATTTGGACTAAGGTCTGCCAATAAACATATTGATCTATTTTTGCCTCAGTAACTGCAAAAAAAGCAAGTAAAAACAGAACTTGAGTTATATCAGCAGTGACTACAGGGAACTATCAAAGAGTCAAAGCGATGTATTGGTCCCTCGCTGAATAAAACTTAAACTTTCTTGATCCAAAATAGCTCACATTACCACTGAAATTAAAAAATATTCTAAAGTGCTGAAACTTGTTGCCTGACTGCTGTCTTGAACAGCTGCAGTCTTACATACAACAGTTTACATATGTTCCAGAGAAAAATCACTACACTTGTGGTACTAATGATCCAGAACCCCAAATCAAAATTTTTGCAATATCTTAAAATATATGGTTTCAGAAAATTACATGACATAATCTAACTTTTCAAATAACAAAAATATTCTAACCTCTCATGTCAGACAGTAAAGCAAGATTGCAGAGAGGGACAGCATAAATGAATAAGAATGAAGAAGACTGTCAAGAATTGTCCTCTGAAATTTGAAGTATATTTTGCACTCATTTAAATTATACATGTTTTTACGGTTTTTTAACTGTTGAAGACTTAAGAAAAAAACATAGAGGGACTAGAAGTTGTGTATTTTGCCTCAAACAAAAGCAATAACTAATTCTGAAATAAATGTGACTTTGTTTTCATGAGATATGTTTTCTCATCCCTTGAGATGGGGATGAGAATTGGAAAAGTGTGAGAATTCATAGACTGAGCTATAAATAGTTTACTAGATAAAGCAGAAGTTGCACATTCAAGCAAAGCAAAACAAGGAATTAATTCATCACTTCCCATTGGCAGGCAGGTGTTCAGCCAATTCCAGGAAAGTAGGTCTCATCACACGTAATAGTTTCTTGGGAGGTGAAACACCATAACTCTGAATGTCCAGCCCTTACCCTGTTTCATTACTCCTGATTTTATGGCTGAGCATTATATCACACGATATAGAATATTCCTTTTGTCACTTTGAGTCAGCTGTCCTGGCAGTGTTCCCATGTTATGTTCACCATAAATCCAAAAGGCATCACTGCACCAGACACAAAGAAGAAAATTAACTCAATCACAGCCAGAATCATGATACCTAGTCACTCAGTTTTGTTGAAATAAACATTATTATCAGTTAATTATCATGAACTCTGTATTAAATTAAGTAACTGAGATGTACTATGTACTGATATTTTTCATTATTTTCAAAGCCTTGGGAATTTATTTTCCTCGAAGTTGTTGTTGCTGTTGTTGTTTTGTTATTGTTGTTGTTTTTTTTCCTGAAGAGAGGATGGAGAATGCAGAATAATGGAATTCATTTATTCTGATTTTTGTTCTTGTTGTTGCCGTTTCAGGTTTTCTTTAAATACATGTATGAAACAGCAGTATCTGAACACAGCCAGCAGTGGGCCCCAATAGCCAAGGCCAGCAGCATCTTGGCCTGCATCAGAGATGATAGTGTGGCCAGCAGGACTGGGGAAGTGATTGTCCCCTTGTACCCAGCACTGCTGAATTTTAGTATTGCACCTTGAATATTGTTTTCAGTTCAACTCCTTACTACAAGAAGAGTATCGGAAGGCTCAAACATGCAGAGAATCTGGTGGAGGGACTAGAAAACAAGACATATGAGGAGTGGCTGAAGTAACTGAGATGATTGTTTAATCTGGAGAAGAGGAAACTGACAGGAGTCTTCTCTGCTCTCTCCAGCTACTTGAAAGGAGGTAATAGTGAGGAGGGTCTTGGTCTTCTTTCTCAGGTGACAGAAAAGATGAAAGGAAATGGCCTCAAGTTGTTCCAGAGGAGATTTAATTTGAATATTGGGAAGAATTTCTTCACTGAGATGGTTGTGAAGCACTGAAATGGTCTTCCTGCAGAGTCCACACCCCCATATGCATTTAAGAGATGTGACACTAAGGAAAATGTTTTACTAATGTCACTTGGTAGGTAAGGTTGACAGTGGCCTTGAAGATTTGAAAGTCTTTTCTGACCTAGATGTTCTAAGATTTGATGATTTTATGAAATGATAAAGATGTTTTATGAAAATTAAAAGTAATGATAATCACAGGAAAAAATTGGACTAACTGTGGTACTGTATCTTGTTGAAAATTAGGGATGCAAATAAGATTCCATCCTCATATCTTCAAATACATGGAAGAAAAATAATTTCCATACAGTTAATGATAACAAGAATCCATTTTCTCACCATGTTGAATTCAGTGCTTTTGCAGATTGCAATATACTAGAATATATTCCATGAGCTATTAGAATGGTAAATGTTGTCTTCTGTAATGTGAAACTCGTTTTGTTGAAATAGAAATACAGACAGATATATATATGAGATCTGCTCCAAAAGTAATGCCTCCTGTTTTATTATGTTCACCCACAACATCAGAGGTGGATGTTGGTGGTATTGCAGTAGAGATTATGCCTTTCTGACAATATTCCATTACATTTGGTTGCAGTGCAACAGATATCAGCAGAGGGGCAATCTGACAAAATGTTGTCTGACATGGAAGTGCAAATGGAAAAAAGGGATGTAACTGAATTCCTCCATGTGAAAAAAATGCATCCATTGACATTCATTGATGCTTGCTGAATGAGAATGGATGACAGTGGATGTCAATACAGTGAGGTTTTGGGTGATGCATTTCAGAAGTGGCACAACTGTCACACCACAAAATGAGGAGTATCTTGATCTACTCATCTGTACAAATTGGCAGATTAAAACCAGGGAACATTGTCCAGAACAGAGTATTGGCTTCAATGTGTTGGAAACAATGGTAGCAATGTTAGAATATCTCAAAGTCTGAGCCAAATGATTCCCACAGATGCAGAAAAGGAAGAACACCATATGCAAGTTTGTCAGGACCTATTGAGCCTGGAGTCATCTTCAAGGCTTGAGCCTGGAGTCATCTTCAAGGATGAAGATGACAGTTTCCTGTATTGCATCATTTGCAGGGACGAGACATGGTGTCAACACTATGAGCTAGAGTCAAAACAACAGTCCATGAGGTGCATGCAAATTCCCCATCAAAGAAAAAAGTTCAAGATGCAGTTCTAAGCAGATAAAGTGGTGTGCACTGGTTTGTTTGTTTGTTTGTTTGTTTGTTTGTTTTTGTGATAGGAAAGGAGTGATCCTTCCAGATTTCCTGAAGCTGGACAGATTATCTGATTGTTTAGACATGACACTGACCTAGCTTAAAGCTTGAACGTCCAGAGTCAGGCCAGAGAAGGAAAGTCTTTCTCTCACAGTACCACCAGGCCACAAACCAGTTTGAAGACCATGAAGCATATTGCCAGTCTTGACTGGACTGTCCGACTACACTGACCATATATTCTGATTTTGGTGCCTTCTGACTTCCATGTGTTTGGGCTGTTGAAAGATAGACAGAGTGGGTAACATTTTCCTAGCAATGATGCCATCACAGCAGATGTGAAACAGTGGGTCACTTCCAACAGTGCAGAATTTTGTGAGCACAGCATGCAGGCTCTTATTCATCACTAGGGAAAGTGCATAGCTAATGGCAGTGTCTATGTTGAAAAGTAGTGCTTTCTAGCTGAGAATTTCCTCTATCAAATAGTGTTATTGTGCTTTTTATATCTCTTGTAGTTTCCATGGAGATAAATAGGAGGCATTACTTTCTGACTTTCCTACATAATATAAAGAGCAAAAGTTGATGACTAAGCAATAATTTATTCCCTTACTCATTATTCTTTCATCTAAATTTCAACTGTGTTTGATTTCTCCTTAGATAAAAGAGGTGTGGAATATTTGCCCACCTCTTCTTGAGTACAAAGGGTATTCATGCCACATTATAAATATATGGTGCTCAAAAAAAAGATATATACGAGTATTTGTAGAGATACTGTGGATAGAATATATTTCATCAACGTTCCTTTTAAGTAGATTCTATATTTATCTGATGTTGTAGAACATTTTCAGGAAAATAATTTTATGATTGTAGATCTTTTTGTCTTCTTCTTCTTTTTTTTTTTTTTTTCATTTTAAAATACATTTGTGTTGTTTATAAATCATATGAGAAATAGTATACACATTTGGAAATGTAGGAAATCCCTAGATTGGGGATGTAAAATAAAGAAAAATGATAGAGCAGAATTATTTAAGCAATAATTACCAGTATTTAGCAATTGGCTGGCTATTTAATGGTCCAATTAAAGAGACTTTTTTGATATGTTGATAAACCTGCCATTAATTTGTGGATAGTAACCAATTTTCAGGCATTCAGAATGTAGGAAATATTCCATTAAATTTATAAATTCATTAATGTCCCTGCGCACCAGATGGCATAATATTAGACATTTTTGAAGCACTCCATAATTATAGCTTCTAACATGCACTAGCCTAGCTGTATGTTTGGCAGTTTATTACATACTTTAATGTTTAGAGTACTGCAAAATGTTGTGTAAATAACAAATCCATGCCTAATGTCTTGGGTATAGAGGCATTCGAATAGAAAGGATCATGACTGTAAAATAATTACATTCTGATTCTTGAGTTCAGCATCTTTTTCCTGATATTCTGTAGGGCGGAGGCCATAACTGCATTTTAAGTGAGTATTAAAGCAAACGCAAAACAGATTACTGAATTCACTATAAGTAGACATCATCTGTAATGTTGCAAATGTGTCAGGCTCAGAAAGGATAAATGACTCCTTCTGGTGTGCTTTCTTTTGAGGTTCTCTTTTCTAGAGACCCGTTAGAGCTACATGGTCAACTGCTTTTTCAGTTTTATAGAAGTAAATGGCAACTCAGCTCTCAAAGAACTTGAGGAAAATCATCAGAAGCTTTTTAAGCCAAAGACTCATCCACATCGATTCTGAAGTAAAAAAACTGCTGGAACCTCACAAAGTAACTCCTTAGAATTTCAGAGGCATTGGCTTAACTTCCCAGCTCTTATGTAACATGTGAGGAACAGGGAAGATTTAATTTCCAAACCAGAAGCTAGAGCCATGACAGGAACTGCATCTTGAAAGGATAATGTATGTTTTACCACTTCTGAGGAGAACAATTCCCTCTAAAAAATATCAGCTCATCAGGCTAAGATAGGCTATGCGGAGGAGTCATGCACAGGATGATATCTATTCTCAGTTTGCCCTATTTCTGGATCAGTCAACTTGAAGAGCAGTGTCTGTGGAGACCAAGATGCTGAGCCTCTGCTGAAACACAAAGGTAACTAAGCTTTCCTTCTGTTCCCTGACTGCACAGCTAGGCAAAGCAAAAGTGTATGCAGACCAGGACAAGAGGCTGATACATTCTTCATGTCCCACACCCTCCTGGGAGGTCCACAGCAAGTCCAGCAGAGTGAGCACGCCATCAAAGTCGTGGCAAAGGCATCCACTCTACTGTGGCCAGTACTCTAAAGAACACTCTTTGATTTGGCAGTGTCCTTAATCTCGAACTTCAGAGCTGTTTTGTATTCAGCTGGTCATGTAATAACTGGGAAATTACTAGAAAATTTGTGGTACCAAATCCTGTTTATTTTGATTTACAAAGTGCAGAACTTATTTGCATTCCTCATTGTTTTCCTTTCTCTAAAGTGCAGTGGACTACTATGCTACTTAATGTGTTAATTGTGTCAAAGCAAAGCATGAAAAACTGATTTCTTGACAAGGATTTTTCTGAACTGCGCTGAATCTGTGTTGACAATTTTGCTTTTTTTCCTCTTCCTTGTTTTGTAGAAACTTTTTCAGTGGATCACTAATACCTTGTGATAATTTGAAGCAATGATGCAACCTTTGTAGTCCTTCCGAATGTGTTATTCAAGTTCAGCTTTTTAAGTCATCTTATTTGAAGAGCTAATCAGGTGAAAGAAACAAAAACACAGATCTGTTATACTTGTGTCAGGGTGACTTGATGGGTGGCATCACCATTTAACACTGCCATGCTGACAGATGTTAGTTCAAAAAAAAATCACCCATTAGCATACTGACTCACTGGTTATTCATGGATCATGGAGTTTCATTAAGTAAGAGTTAAGAGGAGGAAAAATTATCAGTCTGAAAGAAAATCATAAATGTCCCTTCCTCTGTGTGTCTCTTCGTAATAAATACAAATATTACACGAAACATAATATAGAGACTAAGAATGTATTCGATTCATTGATTTAGTTAGCTTAGCAGTTGGGCACTATCCAGAGGTTATGGTACAGGTGAAAAGTTAAAATAAAATTCCTTTCTGTTACCTTTTGTCATATGTTTCTTCTCTGCATTTTCCTTCATTATAATTTTTGGTAGAAAGTTTCCAAGAATCTTCTTTCCTTTTGAAATGATTTTTTATATTAGTAAGAAAGATTTAATAACTATTTTTTTAAAAATATGCATTTATATTCTAATATAAAATTAAAAATAGATTTTTTTATTAACTGCACTGTTTACAAAAATATAGTCATTTAATAACACATGATTAACATTTGAGGATGTGTTTTGAAAACAAAAAATATGTTTAAAACGTGGTTATTAAAAAAACATATACTAAAATAGATATTAAAATTAATACACAATTCAACTGATCGCTGAATCTTCAGTGCGCATATGCATATTTTTGTATGATATAATCCTTTGTCTTTATTCTTCATATTAAATCCAAGCAGTCCAAGCAAGTGCTCGGAAAGTAGGGAACAGTAGTTATTCCAAATCATAATTTGAATAACCTTCTTTCTTTTTTTTAAATTTTCTTTTAAATTTGAGACTATCTGACTTCAGTAACACTGTTCTCACCTATTATTGAGACTTCTCAATGAGAAATCAGATTGACTTTTCAAATCTGGAAATCACAAGAAAATTAATTTTGACCTAGATTTTTCTTTTTACTTTTTTTCTAAACTGATTGGCTCTTTTGTGTGAAGGAAGAAGGCTTGCTATTTTTTAATGCACCTTACTGATGCTGAGCTGGAGTTGGTTGTCTTCATCACTGTTACTTCTTCTCCATTGAGCTGAAGAATCAACATTTCAGTTAGTGATGTCCAAAGCAAAAGGCAGTTATACTTTCAAGATATTAATTGAGGGTTTAGGTGCTTGCTTCTCTCATGACCTTTGACTTTCTTAAGCATGGATGCTGTAGATCTTTTTAGGTTAAAGGTTGTTATCACAGTCAAACATTGTAGACATAGACAAAAAGAAAGTAAAAACCTTCGTAAAACCTACATGATCTAAATTGAACATGACACAAGGAAAGATCAAGAATTTATGAAATGCATATCATTAGACAGAAAGGCATGTACTAATCTTGGTTTACATTTAATTTTTGTATCATAAATATCAAGGGAGAATGTTAAATGGATTGTACTTAGATGTAAGTTACGGTTCCTTACCAAGTAACTCTGCCTTAGTAATTTAAATTGTTTTAATATATTATTAGGTGTATGAGACAGAGTTATGGTAATTTTTTTAAGATATTGGCTTAGAAGTGAAGGTTGAAATTAACTACAAAATAATACCTTATGAAAGAAACAAAGAAACAAATGAAGATTAGAAATAAATGTTCATCTTTAATTAGAAGATAAATGAAAATTGGAATGTCCAAACAACCCATAAGTTCTTCTCATTTATGCGTAATTCCTTCTTTGGATGAGAAAATATGCATTTCTTTTCTTATACTTTGAGAATAATAGGTTTATTTTAATCGACCTATTTTTTTCTAGCCTTTATAATAATGAATGAAAATAACAAAAATATTTGAAAGTATTGATATATTGAAAAATATTTATTAAATTTGGCTAAACACAAGAAATGAAGAGCTGCCTTCTGGTGCCAAAGGGTGGCATATCACAACCATGTTAACCTCCTTACATTTTTATTTGAAGCACATTAGTACAAAACAAATAAAGTCTACTGAGTACTAATCTGGGCTCCAGACCAAAAAATATGTTGAAGTCCCAAAAGTCCCTTTTCAATGTTCTTTTCTGTTTGCTTTCTTTTGCACCCTTTTCATGAGAAACAAAATTATTCTGAAACAGGATGGATCAAAGTAACTTCTGTCTAGTGTTGTGCCCATGGAAGTGCGTGGGTCATCTGTGGGTCTTAAAGCCAACAAGTTACTCAAAGTATTGAGATCATTAGATAGAATCAGGGAGATCATATATTCCATGGCAGTTTCAAGTATATGAAAATGCAGTCCCTCGTAGCCTGAAAGAATTTCAAAGCGTTAATAACAAACCTGCACTAATTATTAGATTTGCTATACCTCAGCAAAAATGTAATGAATGCGAGCACCTGGGTTTAAGGGAAATTAGATCCATATCTGAATATAACTTAACCCTAAAACGATTAGGATGTGAAATCATAGATATCTTCTTGATGAATAAATTGGTTACAAGAGGCTGTGGATGCTGGAAGTTTACTTAGATACAATGAGAATTTGGAGAAATCATGGGGAAAAATATTTTGTCTTTTTTTTTTTTTTTTTTTTTAACATATGTGCGTGATATGCACTTGCCTGGTAAACTGTTACTGCACGTTTGTTTTGTGCACTAAAATGCATATACTTCAGTTTGGAAAGCTGATCTGCAAGGCTTTTAAATTAAATGAATGCAGCTAAATCAACTGGAAACTTTCTGGTTTTAATGAAGCTTTCATGAAAAGTGAGAATGATGAAAGGACAAAGAATATAAATTGTCGTAAAGTTAGGAAGATAATGAGAGTTTGAAATTACAAATTGAGATTGACTTTTGTCTAAATGTAAATTTTGAATTCATTTAAAGGAAAATAAGATTTATGACTGTTCCAATTTTAAATTTCCATCAGAATCCCAGTTAGTTATTTGTTAAAAATCTATTAAATTAATTGATGTATAAAGAATGTCAGTGCGAACATTTGGAAGACCCTTTCCTCCACTCTAAACTCTTGTAGAATGATATTAAAAGGATAACAACCCATCCATACAAGAGTTCAGAAAACACTTTAGCCTTTAAGAATTGTCTGTTCCTTTGTCCATCATTGTACATCAGTTATAGAATTGTTGTGTGTATCAGCAACATGGAGCATCCAGACTCTCCAGTAACAAAATCCTCCCATGCTTGTCAGTGAAAATCAGCAAACAGACATGGTATTCAACACTTTTGCAGAAAAAAAAAACTTTAGAGGGGTACAGACATCCAAAGAAAATTCATTTAAAGATAAAATTACTTCCTAAGAATAAAGAAAAATCTGATCTACTTTTGAAAAACTGAAAAAATAAAAATAAAAATTAGGCTATGGATTCTTGGCTGGTAACAAGAAGGAAGGAAGGAAGGAAGGAAGGAAGGAAGGAAGGAAGGAAGGAAGGAAGGAAGGAAGGAAGGAAGGAAGGAAGGAAGGAAGGAAGGAAGGAATGGAGGAAGGGAGGGAGGAAGGGAGGAAAGGAAGGAAGGAAGGAAGGAAGGAAGGAAGGAAGGAAGGAAGGAAGGAAGGAAGGAAGGAAGGAAGGAAGGAAGGAAGGAAGGAAGGAAGGAAGGAAGGAAGAGAAAGAAAAAAAATAAGAAACTGTCAACTATCTCAACTATCTTTATCAGCAAAATCAAATCACTACAGGTGATGAAATTTCCCATAGCAAACAAACCAAAAAATGTATTCATGTGACAACTACTAAAACTGCTATCTAATAGCTTCCTGTTAGTGCTTCTTTAATGGTGGATGGATACCTAAAAAAAATAAGTGACATGAGCACGAAAACTGTGCTTGTAAGAGAAGGTGTGTGCTTTGTTTCAGGCTCTTACTTGTATTTGTGTCCCTCGTTTTTACGGTGATAACTACTGCCCCCTTCTGACAAAAGACAAAAATAGTCCTCGTTTCCCATCCATGGTAATAAAAAATTGGTTTGACAAAACGTGCTCTGACATAACTCCGCCTGTTTGGCACACAAAAGGATGGCGATAACTTTTATCAGAAGTTAAACCATTGCACAGTTAGAGTGATTCCACTGGGACTATGACCTTCAGCATATTTATTTCCTTTCTAACGCCCCACAAAAATGTTCAGAAATCTCTTGGTAAGGTTGCAAACTGCAAGAAATAACCCCTAAGCAGATATGTCTAAGGTTTAGTATTGACCAAGTATCATTAAAAATAAAAATAATAACTTTAAAGAAGGCATAAATTTAAAACACCATCTTATGTTACAATAGAACAAAGTCCTTTTTTCCTACGTATGGCTTTTCAGAATTATCCTGGAGTCCGAAGAGCTCATTGTACCGTTTAGTGCTCGAAGCTGTGCAGAGATGTACAGAAACAGGTAATCCTCCTTTCAGAGAAGAAGGTGCAATTGCATTCTCTTCACTCCAGTTTCACTGTGCTTGGAGGCACGTGCAAAGGAAAGTGAGAGTTAGAGTGGTGGAGTAACATTTTGTGTGAGTCTGGATCTTGTTCTTGAGAAACAGAAATACTGAGTACAGCTACAGACTGAGGTGAGGTGGGAGAGAAAGATACGGAGTGGAAATTTGTTTCTATAAAGGTTTAATTACCAAAGATGTAATAGTATTATGAACATCTCAGAAAGATGAGGTAAGTAACAAAGCCTGTGAAAGGTACATTCAAACTCATTCTAAAACCAGGATTTGCATTTTTTTTAGACTCAGTTTACAGAGGAAGTCAGGAATTCCTCTTCCAGAATTCAGAACCTGCACTGCTAGCATTTTCTCAATATGCATGGTTTATATTAGCAATAGAAGGGAGTGATTGTGTCACTGCCTGATCCTTTTCCCACACTACAAGAGGCTGGCAAAGAAGATAGGGAGGATTGATTGTGTACTGCCTAAGTACAGAACAACATGTTCAACTACCATACCTACTGGTAACTGAAGTAGTTGATCAGCTGTCATTTCTTCCTGTGTTTGGTCAGCTCCTGAGTCAAGGCCAAGAATATCTGCTGTAATTTGAACAAATTATGCAGCTAAAGATGAAGGGGAAATGAAGTCTTTGTGGTTACTTTTTCTTAGGATTCCCTGTGTTTCTTTCATACTACTGTTTTTTTCCTATTACTTTTTGATTTTCTTTGGCATCAAACATGGTGATAGATTTGTCTGATGGCATGTACTCTTTATGACAGCTGTGCAAAATATTGCTAATCAGACAAAGATGGTATAATTTTGTAGACCTTTGACATTTTATCCCTTTTCCCATTCCGCTTTGTTAATCTCCCACAGAACCTGATCTGAAGTTTTGAACAATGTTATTGATGTCACTGTAATGTCCATCAGCCTGACACAAATCCCAGTACAAGATATTAATCACTTTTTAGGACCATCTCCAGCTCGGTCAGTTTATTAAACTACAGTGGCACAGTGTGCTCAGCTACCATGCTGTGAGAGAAATGTATAATTCTCCCCACCCCCTCCACCCTGAGTTGAATCTGCTGGCAAGGGAGGACCAAGGGTCACAACAACTATGCTCAGTCAATGATGAAGAGAGGAGTGGCAGGCAAGTCCACATGTGAGGACACTGTGATGGCATGACTGCATGGCTCCATTTCTGACTCAGAGGCTTTACAACTGCTTCAAATGTCTTTCCCATATCTGTGCATGATGAGCTCTTACAAGCTTCTCCATAGAATTTAACAGAATTACTTCTCCAAGTGGAACAGATTCACATTAGGTATCAAATCCCATTATATTAAATGACAGATAGCTTGCAATATCTTTCCTGCCTGACTTGGGCATCCTAAATTTTAATTTCATCTACATTTATTCTTTTACACTGAAGACTTTCAGTATGAAACCAAGCTTACTATCTGAAGATTGTTGGTGATGTCACAGCTTTATTTTATTCAAATGATTAGTCTTCTGGGTTTAGTCTATGCAGAAGAGGTTTTTGGACCCACTGCAGCATGATTTTAATGGCCTTATTTTCATCTGCCGCACTATATTGAGGACCACCATGAAAAAGGACACCAAAATCAGAGGTTTTTTATATCCTATTGCGTATGTGTCAGGAGAATTTAGATGAAATATCTATAGTTATTATAGCCTTTTAATGTGTTTGCTTCCTCTACATGAAATAAATTAAGGGTGAACACCTAGTTTTACCTGCAAAAGTCTTCCAGTGGATTGGCTGAGCTATAGCCTGTTATTTCCAAATTCATACCTATAACTTTTTTTTACAAAATGAATTTAATAATGATGAAGAAAAGCAAACTAATTGAAATTATTCCCCACAACATTACCTAAATTTTGAGAATTCAATTAACTATGGCATACTCATTAACACACATAATGCTGTAAAACGTTCATCTTAGGTAGAAATATTGCCATTTCTAGTTATGAAAGTATAATCTATGAGAAATAACTGATTAGAAATGTGCAAACAAATTGTGTTAAAAAATATAACAGATATTGAGGAGCAGAATTATATGTGGGAGAAAAAAGTTTTTTTGACCTTAACAAGATTGTCCAGTAAAGCAACTATTTCATTTTCCACTACAGGAGCTGATCTGTGTTTGATTCGACATAAAGTCTGCTTAACAGAAACTCTTTGAACTTCACAGTTCTGCCTCTTCTTCTGGAAAAAAAATATATTTTTTTGGAATTTCATATCATACAACATATTCATACAATGTTCAAATGAAACGTCAAATCTCTGACACTACATGTGAAATTTGCCAGTGTTAAAATTCAGAATCTTACATTATTTTCACAGATTACATATATGTATTAATATGTATATATATATTTCAGACTGTTTAGAGGTCTGAGCTTTGGACCAAGAAACATAGATTCTAATCCTATCTTTGCCATGTCTGCTGCATGAGTCTGAGATAGGCATCTCTCCTCTTTGTATTTCTGCTTTCATTGAAAAGCCCAAGAAAATCACAAGACTATTCCAATGAATAGACAGAGAGCTGGTTTTGCAAAGAAAGAATACCTCTTTTTCTTTAACTGAAACTAACTGAAGAATAACTTTCTTCCTGATGTAGGCTTACCTGTGTCACCTACCTCTACGAAAACTTCTGTGCATCCTTTGGAAGAAATGGACATATAGTTTTATAGATCTTAATGAAATGAAGAATCACCAAGATCCAAGAAGAGCTTTGTTGACTCCAGTTCACCAGCATGTCATGCCAATTTGATAAACCATAGTTGTTATCGTTGTTATTGCTTTTCCAGTCATTCTATTTTCTGTTGTTGAAAATTTTGTGAAACTTAACATGCTATGATACCCAGAAAATTTCAGGGAAAAAAGAAGTTCATCCATTTTGTAAATGGTAGAAACTGAGACTGATGAGTCACCAAACAATCTTTCATCATTACTTAAGGTTTCCACCTGAGGAAACATTCTCTATACCTCTGTATAGCCCTGAGTATTCCCATCAAGAAATATCTAGTATCTTATTGAGCTCCATCTACTGCTCTGATATCCATTACTTTCATCAATAAAAAAAAAATATTCTTGTGATACCTTTGCTTATGAAGGAAATTTAGAAAAATAATTTATTATTGTGATTGAATGTTTTGTAAAAATTCTACTCGTTTTCTCCACAGAATTCCTTTAAGAGCTGAGATATTTTTGGTCTTATTTTCACATGTTGCCATGACTTCAGCAAGTTGCCTTGTAAGAACAGAGTTGAAGATACTGGGATCAGATTTTTCTAACTCCTCCATGTGTAAAGAAAAATGACTAAAGCTACAAACTGAATATTAGGATGGGTAGGAGAAGTATAAAGTCAGAGAACAAAAACCAGACCGTTGCATGTCTTGTGAAAACAAACAAACAAATGAACAAACAAACAGCTATGAATTCTCTAAAAGAGAAAAGTGAAAAATTAGTGACAGTTCTGTGTCCTGTTTCTACGTCTTTAAACAGAATAAATACACCTGTTCTGAGGAGGGTTTCAGATGTGTAAGCAATAGTGGGGCCACACACAGAGCACAGATAAAATATTAGATAGGCAGGAGCTTTTCAAAAGTGCTCTGTCAGTCTGCTGGCTAAGCAGGATAACAGAATGTCCATGCAATTAAATACAGCAGTATAACAGCAAAGAAAAGAGAGATGTTATCATTTTGTCTTGAACCTTGTCCTTTCTTTTGAGTGCTTAAATGCAATGTTCTACATCAGGAAGTACCAAAATACTTGAATCACTTTGGATATTGATAACTACAGCATTTTAGGATACTGATATAGCATACCTATGAAGATTCTATTGTTGCTATTAGGTAAGGAGAAATTGATCTTGTCAATCATGTCTAGACTGCCTTGAATTCTGTATTTGTGTAACAATTTTATACCTTTTTTTGATATTTTACTGATATAAGTGAGGTAAGAACCAAGGCACACTGTGTAGAACTTTATTTTAGAAATTTACTTTAAATACTATAGCTTTAATCCTGCAAGTTCCTTTGAGACATCAAACATTACCTAAAGGAGTAACAGTTGAGGGAGATTTTCTGTTTCAAGATGTTTAGCTATCAGCTGTACTTGAAAGTTTTCTCTTCCTCTTTTAAGTCAAGTAGTGATTTTCACTGCTACTTTGATCATAGCAAGAGGCAGGTATGATATTTAAATCCTGTTGTTTGGATATTTATATCTGTTTAAACCTATGGCAGCCTTTATAACTGCAGGGCCCAATTCCTCCAGACTCTAGCTAAACTTTCTGAAGATTAGATGCTTTGTCCACTTCTACTGTGGAAAGAACACTGAAACCTCAGTACAAATAATTTTTACTGACATCGCACAAGTTGCAGCAGTTTAAGCAAAAGTGAATTCCTTCAGCCTGTGAATGTCAGTGAATACTTTCAAGGAATGGCAGTGCTTCTGGGAAAGTTGAATAGTTCATATGAAAACTTCCATTGCGATATGGATTTGTACTCAAATGAACAAACTGGAAGGCACATTGACAGATCTCCAGGACTATATCCTGATAAGATACTGTTGTATGCTTGAAGGATAGGACTACATTACGTTAATATTGCGAAAAGTACTGCAGTAAACTGGCTTGAAAAATGTCCAAATTTGGCCCTTCCTCATATGTTGGAAAAAATTCTTAGACTTAGTACAATGTCATGAATCCTTCCCTGAGATTATGGCATGTGTTCTTCTGCTTTCCATGTGTGGCAAGGTCTTTACACCACTAACAAAACCACAGAAATCAACTGTACAGGAAACCATTTTCCAAATCGTGTTTTCCATCTTTTTATGTTGAAAGATTCCTTTTATTCTGCTTTCTTATTTTTTGTCTTCATTTGTTGTTTGTTTGGTTGTTTTTTTATGACACTCAGTAGTACTTAATCTTCTGATTGTCTTCACCCTAGTTTCGTTTACAATTTTTGCAAGTGAGAACACCTGCAGTTTATTGCAATGTAGTAGTAAATAAAGAGGGCTACAATCAAACTTCCATTTGAGGCAGAATATTAAACTTTGACTTCAATTAATATAAAGAACTTTGCTTGGTGCAGGTACAAGCAGTATTACCAATTTGTTCTACTGAATCTTTCAAAGACAAAACAGACCTGGACACTAATTTTCACTGCTACAACAAACTTTAAGTTGAGTTTATTTCAAGATCACTGGTATTAGCTAATGAACTAAGATACAGATCTTTGGAACAGCTTTCATTTTTCTTTATTTCAATTCAGTTTTTCAGTTTGGGTTTTTGGGTGTTTATCGGTTCAATCTGTATTGTTGCAAAAAGAATGCCCTCTTTTTAACTACCACAATAACAGTGAGATATGCAATGTTATTATTTAACAATTAATAATTAATAATTAAAACCTCAGTCCATTTGCTTTGTGTAATGTGTGTGTGCAGTCTCTATTTATATATATATACAGTCTTTTCCTTGTGTTTGCTGGTAAAGAAAAAAATGTAAATTGATAAATAATCCTTGTTTACTCTTAGTTCTTTGTTGCTTACAGTCCTGGAAGAAAAGAAGAGCAATACATGGAGTGAAAGCACAACAGTACAGGTAACAGTCAATCTGCCCATCTAGTCCATTCTCATGCTTGTAGGTATCTACAAGGTGACTATGAGTCTTTCTTATCTTATCTATATGAGGTGACTCATGAGTCATTCTTATGAGATGTCTTGTTCAACTTGTTCTTAAAGTGACATGTTGTTCATTGACCTCTAGTGCCTTATCTGTTGCAAAGGTTTTCCCAATTTTCTAACCTCTATATCTCATGTAGCAATTAAAATCCTTGCAACTTCTTCCTTCACCTGAAATACAGAGAACAGTTTGTCTTCAAATATTGTTTACTTTGTGATATAAAAATAAATAATCAAAATAATATTTAATGTTAATATTTTAATCTTTGATATTTGATAACATAACGTGTAATACATAATACTTAATATGTAATGCTTAAAACATAATACTTAAGATAATAATTTATATTTATTTTTTATATAACATTTATTCCCTTTAACAGATTAGGGCAAATCTTACAGCAATTTCTAACTACTCAGAATAATGTTCTTCAAAGGAAATTTCTTTCATTATTTCTTTTATGTGACGTTTCCTCTAATAAAGTTCTGCTAACTGCAACCAAAATGAATAAAGTGCTATTACACGCTTTTGTAATTAGGAGATGGTAATTATGATGCAATAAAGGATTGGAATTCAATACCATGTTTCATGAGCACTTTGTGAGAGATTCTTCCAATAATTTGGCCTGAAAATGGCCTTGGTATTACTTGTGTTGATTTGGCTGCTTTATGTTGCATTAAATTATACAGGTGTCTTTGCATAAGGCATTGAATATATAAAGGAATATACAGCTAATGGAATATTTATTATATTCAACTAAATAAACGGCTTACTGGAGACAGTAAGTAGTGAGACAACTGGCTCTGTCATGTTATGTTTTAAGAGTCTGCAATTCCTGATCTCCTAATGGTTGCTTTTTCCTTACAGCACAGTTAATGGGGCTCAATTGTGATTACACATAGTTATGGGATAAACTGATTTCTTTTTTTTTTTCTTATTGATTATTTGAAGGCAATATGGATGGTATCATTTAATTAAATTTACATGTAGAGCTCCTTTTTCTGTTCTCCTTAATTTGAAATTTTGTTTTAAACATTGAGGTAGACTTTCAGAAGACTTCCATGTAAAAGATTGGATTGTAACACACTTAACTATACACAGGTGTATGAATAGGTAAGCTTTTTGGAAGAGGAAATTACACTAAATAGCTATGTTTCTTACAAATTCCCATATTTAACAAAAAACAACAACAACAACAACAACAACAAACAGAAAAGACCCTATTAAACTCCTTTCCACTGAGCAGCAGACATAGCTAGTCAGAGGTGGCATGCTTTTCAGTCACTTCAAAGGCGGCACTGAAATGATGCTGTTCCCATTATGAACAGAGTGGGTGATGGTGTGCCCAAAACATAATTACCCATTGAGTGGAAAACTTTTAGCACACAAGATAATCTTGGATCAATTGACAGATTTCAGCATCTAAGTTCGTGTGAAGTTTTCAAGCTCTTAAATGAGACAGTTCCTCAACCTCTTTTCTGAGTTGTTTTTACTCTTAGGTAACTAAAACTCAGAAATCAGAGCATGCTCAAGCTATACAGACTTAAAAAAAACAACAACAACGACAACAAAAAACAACTACAGTTTAACCTAATTTGCTTTTAGCTCTGTACGATAGATTTGGCTGGTGATTCTTTTATACACACAAAGAAAATGGATATGCTCATAGAAGCAAAAGCTCTTTAAACATGTTTCAAGGTGCCAGAAGCCTCACATGGCATTTAAACCATATTTTATTGAGCAGGAAAAGATTATTATCAGTCATCCAATTTCATCAAAGAAAAACTTCCATTTGAGAAGCAACTGCCTGTTAAAGTATGCATGCAATCATGTTAGCTTACCAAACTTCTGCTTCACTTTCTTTGTTTTCTCGTATAATAGCTTTTTGCCTGCCTGACAGTCAGTCTTTTATTATTTTTCACTCAACATTTTCATTGCCTTCAGTGAATTCGCAGGGCAAGGACAGCAGGTTGTACATTCAAAATTTAGACCCAAAAAGTAATTGCATGCGAGACTAATACTTATTCATGCTTTCTGAACAAAACCCGAGTAGAGCTTAGGATATTGATTTACATAAATTATGTAACATATAAATGAATTATTGCTACATATCGGGGGCGGGTAGATTTATCTCCTCTTGTGATTACATTTGGAATGATTTTCTCAATCCTGGTGGAGTCATTCCAAACATATATTATAAATAAAACTTAAATTCTTGGATAATACAATTGCTCACCTATGTTTATTGATGTACAATTTATCAAAATTTAGTTGTTTCTCCTTTAATTTTAAAATACCTCAAGAGCTTCTGGTGTCATGTAATACTTCCCCCCCCCCCCCCCCCCCCCCCCGCCCCTTGAGTAATAAATAAATAAATGAACCCACAATCTTAATCTCTAATGACACCAATGAAAAATGCTTCTGTATGAACATGGCAATAACCCATTCTTACCGCAGACCTACTTAATTGCTTCTGCATTTATAATAGACGTAACAGATGATTAATGCTTGGTACACTAAGCAGCAATCTTTGGGAATTACTTAAATAACTTTTTCTGTAATACCTTAGGCCATAATTATAAAAGGTTTATGTAACTCGCAAATGATGCAAATAATGTTTTCTGCAAATATTTAACAAAATAGTGGCAGCACAAACTGTGCTTCTGAATAACTATAACGTATTCCTCATTTATTTGGGGCATTCCATAACTTAAGCTAATTATGGTTGTTAGCTGTAGATAAACACATTACTAAAATACCCTTTAGTGCCTTCCAAAGAATAAATAGGGAAGTTCTACAGTTACTAAATTCCTGATTAAAAAAAAAAAAAAAAGATTGAGAAAATACAGTTCTTTAAAAACTTAGAACAGAAGAGATGCCCCCAGAACCCGTAAATAGTCATTTCCAAATCTCCGTATTGTCAGCTGTTGTTTTCTAGAAAAAGAAATGCCTATGAATCCCACTGACACCCTCAAGACAGTTAGGCCAAAGGCAGAAAGCAAATTTCTTTACTTATTTATTTTAGAATATATTATTCTTAGGTGATGATTAATAATTAAGTACTGGGCACTGTTTTTGGTGGAAACTGTATCATTGCTTCTCACAAAAAGAAGCACATCTCACATCCAGCAATTTAGCTTGTAGATGCTAAGAAACTTATATGCTTGGTAGGTGAGAATAAAAAAAATGCTTGTCTCAACATGTCTTAAAAAAACATTCTTAACATCAAATTTCTTATTAATTTCTTAAACTGGGAAAAATCCTAGTATAAAAATGTACCCTAAACATCGAAGTGTTTTTTGTTGTTGTTGTTTTGTTCCATTTTGTGTTTTTTTTCTGAAGATCTGTTCAAAGTCTGATGCGTAGTGTGGTGCTAATAAGGACACTAAAATTTCTCAAGTTTCTTTGCTTTACCAGTACAAGTGTGTTTGAAGACCTTACCTATCCTGGCCTTATTGTGCTTAATTGGTGTCGTTTTTTCCAATTAGTTTCAGTAAGTGAACTTTCATGCACTGCAATTTTACTTTACTGAAGTGTACAGGAAAAGTGCAAGGAAAAAGAACAAAAGAGTTCATTATGAAAACTCTTTTCTTCTTAGGAAGACAATGATCTTAACATAGACGTATCCTGAAAATTGCAAGTGTTTTAAGTAATGTTTTCATCAAGATACATTAGGAATGAGAAGTAAGACAAGAAAATAAGTAGAAACTGGAATCCATTGATTCCCATTTACAGCTGATGGCAAAGCAGCCTGCATTAGGCTTGGCAACCACTCAGCAATTACACCTGTCACCACATACAGGGTTTCTTCGGATGTTGCAGGACATCCAGGTAGCCTCAAAATTTCTCCCCCTTTGCAAGCACATTCCAGTAAAAAAATTTGAGGAAAGCAGGTCAGGACATGGATAATTAGATAAAACACTGAAACTGTGGACAGAGTATCCTCATGCCTAAACATTCTGCATTTCAGTGGAGTAGTATACAACTATTCACTTCAAATTTATACTAGTGGAACACTGAAGATTATCTCTATAAAAAATAGTTTGGAAAATTATATATAGAGAGATTATATATATATATATATAAGATTACAGCATTTTCTTTTTCTAATGTCACATTCTGACATTCTTTTCCTAAGAAAACTTTTAGTCTCTGGGACTTATGAATCCATCACAATATGTGAGGATGTGCAATATGTAAGTAAATGACTTGTAGGTCGTTTGTCAAATATAAGAAATTTATATGGATGAGGATAAGAAAAAGGCTACTACTTTGCTTCAGATAATGACAAAAAACATGAAGCAGCCTGCTGAAGAACAACAGAAGATGATATCAAGATTCTTACTATGCTTGCTTTCTTTATTCATTCTTTCTCACCAATTTTTCTTTCCTTCATTTGGTTCTTCAAATAAATACATTTTTATGGCCTTCCTGAGAAGCATAGCTTTTCTGTACTCCAGAAATTTATAAAAAGTATTGGAACAATCACCACATGGATTCTGTACTTGTGCAGAAAAATAAGCTTTAACTCACATACGTTGGAGAGGTTGAGATTGGGAAGAGCGAGGAAGGAACAAATACCTGTTAACTAAGAAGAGACACCGTTGCTTTTTTGGTTGTTTTTTGAATTGTTTTGTTTATCTTTTATATATATATATGTATATATATAAAACATTGATCTCTAAAGAAGCTTATTCCTTTATTAAAATATCCAATAAAAAGCAACTTCATAACTTGATCTGAATATCTGAAAAAACATAAGTTGCTCTGAAAGTAATGCCTCCTATTTATTTTCGTTGAAACTATTACAAATACAAAGAGAACTATAACAGTATTTGATAGAGCAGAATCTCAGCTGAAAAACAATATTTTTCAACATAGTCGTCTGAGATGAAGTAATTTTGGACACAGGCACAGACTGGGAGACAAGTGGTTCCGCAGAAAGGGACCTAAGAGTGCTTGTGACAGCAGGCTCAACATGGGTCTGCAGTGTGCCACAACAGCCAAGAGGGAAAACTGAGCTTGGGGGTACATTAAACACAGCATAACAAGCTGATCAAAAGAGGTGACTGTATAGTGTTGATGCGTTCTTGCCTTGAATGCTGAGTACAGCTCTAGGCTCATAATATAAGAAGGATGTTAGTATACTCAAAAGTGTCCAGAGGATATGACATACCTGATAAAAAGACTGGAAGGCTTCTCTTTATAATGTGAAGCTGAGGACAATTGATTTGTATGCTTTGGAGGAAAGGAGGATAGGAGGTAATCTCATTGCTTTCTACAACTTCTTGAGGAGAAATCAAGAGGGAGATGCCACTTTCCTCTCTGTGATAGACAGTGATATAATGAGTAAGAATGATACAAATCTGCTTCAGTGGAGGTTCAGAGTAGATATTAGGAAAAAATATTTTTGCCACGAGTGTGGTAAAACACCTCAACAGTCTTTTTGCAGGCAGTTGATGTCCCATACTGTCAGTGTTCAAGAAACACTTAGACAAGTATCTTAGTAATAAGCTGTAACTCATAGACAATGAGATTTGTAAGACCAAATTCTCAACAGATTAAAATAAACATAAAAAATCTCTATGCATGAAGAACTTGGTTATATACTCATGACACGTTTTCAAATAAAAATTGGAACATTAAAACATAAATAATATTGACATAATTTAGACAACTGTAGAGGGTCAGATTTAAAACATCAATTTCAGTGAAATTTTCACATGTTCAGGACTCTGAATAATGCTATTCATGTTAGATTCTACATAAGAAAATAATTGTGCCAATTACAACAGACACTACCTGCAGTTTTCAAGGTGAAATTAAATTATTTAAGTATTTCTCTGAGTTTCTGGTATGTACTGACTACTCTGTAAGGATAAAATAGAATATTGTATGATGTATATCAGAAAATAAAAGAACTTTATGGAAGCCAGTCTCATAAATTTCTACGCCCTATGGGGAGTTTTTAATGAATAGATTTTTGATATTCTTCAAGTCCAAAATGAGCAAATATAAATGCAATATTTTACAATTTAAAAATACACAGTAATTAAATTTATCTCTAACTGAGTTCAAAATTCTACTTCATAAAACTAAAGCTGGATTTTGATAAAAAGACATAATTCTAGAATAATTGATATAATATTTTTACATCTCTTTATGTGCAGCTTAGCCTCTGCTCCCAGCACATGTAACATTTTAGGGGAAGAGTTTTTAAAAAAAGGTGCTGCCATTTTTTATTAGTAGTTCTTAAGATCTGATTTTTAGAAATCATGTAGGTTTTCTTTTCTGGTTCAATTCTGGTTTAGCTCCAGAATTGTTGCTCTTGAATAAAGAAATATGAATAAGCTCTTACAAAACTCAGTTCTGGCTATACAGTTAATATATATTATTTATCTTTTGCTGCTCTGATATCTTTAAAGTCACCAGATGCACAGGAATGAAAATGTTACTTATGCCGCACATAAGTAATGCAAAGAAGATTAATTACAGTAGAAGGGGCAAAAGTGAACTGATTTCCACACCCAAATGCAGCAAGTGTAAAATATTCTTCAAACTAAATTATCACTGACTTGATGAGCTGAGAGACAGAACTGCATTTGCTATGAGCTGTCTTTATCTTCAAGACTGAGCATAAGAATGGTATATTTGCATAAAAATCTAAACTGTGGATCTCAACATTAACTGCTAATTGAATACTTCTGATTAAAATTTTAATCCTTGAAAGCAATTACATTTTGTTCTGAAGAATTTCTGATTGATTCCTTCAGTAAAGATGTTGGGAACACTTTGGAAATCATTTTAACTGTGTTAAACTGATGCCTTTTCGCACACTGACCCCCTGGGAATGGCTAATTAGGAGTATTATCTGTAGTCAGGACTTTGGACTGCCTGCACATTCATCTGAAACTATTTCAGCACTAAGAACACAGATGGCAATTGAATGAAATATGCTGATGCGGTCAGCTGGGACAAGTCAAAATTGGGAAATTTCTGATATAAATAATATTAATTGAAAAGATTTGTGTTTCAGCTGTTTCAGAAAGAGTCAGTTCTTCCCTTTCCCTTTAAAGTGAGAACAAATGCAGTAGTTTATTATTTGACATATTGCTGAGTGAAATTTTAGCTCCATTTTATTGTGATACTATAATTGCAATAATAATAATAACAGCAATGATAATTTGCCATAAACTAACAGGTGTCTTAAGGAATACCTTTTATTTCTCTTTGCATGTGGTGTTACAGTTTAATTAACTAGTGCTACAAATCTAATTTTTATGTCTTCTTTCTTCCTCATAGTCATTTTCCTCCCCAGTTCGCCTTTCTTTTGGTTTAACTAAAAAGCTGATCAGTTAAGTAGACAAAAATTCCCAACTCATTAGAAGAATAACCTCTACTTCACTCTGCAACCTAGGTATTGTTTATCATTTGTACTTGTATAATTCTCATGACAGTAGTGATTACTGGATTCTAAACCCAAAGTCTGATTTATGCAGAACTTGGCGCATTATTTCTCAATTCTATCCAGAAGAGTTTTCTTCCATTCTTTCTATTTTATTGTAGAATAAAATTTCTTTGAAAAGTGGTTTTAAAACTCTCAGGTCTTTCTTCCAAATAATGATTCCTTAGAGACCTCTGTGCTAATAGCCATTTGAATGGTGTATCTAATAAAAGGGATTAACTCTAAACACATGGCTACCAAGAGTGCAGGAGCAGAGGTCAGGTGAAGGTCAAGAAGATATGTTATTTATTTGATTCCCTTTTCTTCCAAAAAATGTCTGTATTAGTAATTATTCTGGAAATTTTATTTGAGTGACCAGCTTTTACTGGTTTTTGTTTGAAACAGCAACAGCAGCTCATCTTAACATGTGCAAGTGGGAATATTGTTATCTTGTTAAGTATGTTGTTGCCATCAAAATTCCAGAGGTCTGTAATTATTAATATATAGTTAAAAGTGAAACATATATATCACATGTAGTGATTGTGAACAGTTTATTTTCAAGACAGATTTTTAGGCCACAACAACTTTTATAAACATTCAGAATTTATCCAAAGCCTGGAATGGAACTTGCAAAACATGTCCGGCTAAAAACATGGAAAGCACTATGGAAAAATATGCCTAGATTTGCAACAAACGCAGAAATGAGGACATTTCTGGCAACCTGCTGGTCCTGGCCAACCCCCTACTGCATTCAGCTCACTCTTATCAATCACTGAAGACTGTGGGGAGCAATCCCTGTGCTAAACCCAGACCTCTTTTCCATCCACCCCCAGAAAACCTCTAACATTGTCTTTTCATTTTATGAAGTACTGAGAAGCTCCAAAAATGAAGTAAGAAGCTTTTTTTTGCTGTACGGTGCTCAGTAGTATTTTTTTAAGTGGTGGTTGGGAGGGGTACATTTTTTGAGATCATAACAATACTGTCAGATTGGATTACTTATTCAAAAGGAGGAAAAACACAGCTTTTCCCAACTCTGACCCGTATAGCTACGTATTGTCTAAATAGTATTATAAAGATCTGATTGATATTTTTATCATTTCAAACAGTATGAAGTTCCATAGCTTCCATTGTAAGCGTTACTTTAAGGAAACATTCCTGTCGTTTTGCAATGTATTGAAGTTTTTATTCTCAAACTTTATGAATGACACTCTGGAAACAAGACACATTAATCAAATTGTTTGTTATACTACCACATCATCTATTCACTAATAGTTTACAACATGCCTAAGGCTGATCTTTGCGCAAACTGCATGGAAAATCCATATTCATCTGCTCCAGCTTAACTCCTGAGAACATCCTGTGCCACAATGGAGAAACAGTAAGTATAGGAAAGGGTGGGGGATAGAAGAAGTAGAATGTGTTGTTGGACAATGATTTTTAGTATCAAACACTGAAAAGCAAGAATTTTTCAAGAGCCTCACTCTTTTTTCATCTACCTTATGCATTTTAATAGTCCAATAGAATAGCTATACTTGTATATCAATACCAATTAAAAATAATTCTCTACATCAAAGGTTTTTATTTTTAATGTGTACATTTATATATATATATATAATGGTGCTGCAAGAATGTTTCTTACTCATCACTTGCTTTTGGCCTGAGAAACTATGTGGTTATCAATGCCAAAAAATCTCCTTCCATTACACAACTGACGTAGATAAAACAGGCAATATTTGTGACCCACAGATACTGCCTTGAATTACTTGACTTCCGCATCTCACAGACTGAGAATTACTGCTTTAAGCAAATATGAAATGATTTCATATGAAAAACTAGTAGACATTTAAATTTCAATCCAACCTATGTCAGACAAACTATCATTTTTTTAAGTGAACAATTTTGCTCTTCTAGCAGCAGACATCCTAAAAACAACCACATAGGAATTACTGTATGAGAGCTATCTCCTGTTCTGAGTTGTGCAGTCTCACTCCCATTTCAGCACTAAGCCTTTTAGTCCTCCCTTCTGCAGGCTGTGCTGCTGACAGCTCTGTGAAGGAGGGCTCCCCAAAAATGCTTCAAAACGCTTTCCTGAAATAAAAGTATTAATCCATAGGAAACTTCCAAGAAATATGTATATCTTCCTTATTGTCGTATTATGGTACAGTATATTAAAAATGCTCATTTTAAAGTTGTTTCTTTGTTTTGTTCAAAACCCAGTATTTTTACTGGAGAGTATCAGTTTTGTGGAAGTGTTTGCTTTAAAATAATCTTTCTGCTGAAATTTGTCTTCAAGTTGGATCTGCCCAAGAGTATCCAGTGAACATACGGGTTAATGTACTTAACCCTTCCTCAGAGTTTGAGTGTGGGAAAGGCAGATACAGCTACAGATAAAGCCAGGGACCACTTTTTAAAAGCCACCCAGAATAAATGAATTAAAGACATCCGCCTCTCAAAAGAGAGAAAGGCTCTTCCCACAAATTGAAAAAGTAGATTGGCTAAACTTATCAGATATAGTTATTGTTTTCCGGGAACCTTCATTTGTGTGCTAGTTCTAAGAAAAGATCAATGAAAAGTTGCGCTGACTTAGTTTTCCTAAGGGAATTTAATAGTACATAGCCAGCAGTTATTATAATAACTTTTTAACACAGGCTGAAATTAAACCAAAGAAAAGGAATGTACATGTTCTTAAAATATATGTCTCATATTTTCATTCTCAATTTTTAACAGATCAATTTCAAACTACAAAAAAAAAAAAAAAAAGTAAAATGAGTTTTTTCAACAACTTCGAAGACTCTGAGATAAAAAAAAAAAAAAACAAAAAAAAACAACATTTAGCTGCTCTGATTTAGAGCCCAGCAAGATTTGAACTGTAATGACAGAGATCGTATGTATTTTGACCAAATATATATCAAATGTTAATCCTTCCATGTATGAAAAATTTAACATTATTGATATGTTATCATCAGACTTCCTTGCAGTTATAACTGATGAAGTCACTTTTAATTTCAGTTAATCTGTTATCTTTGAATTCAGTTAAATAATACAGTATAAGAAGGTTGCTCCAAAAGTAAGCAGTGCCTCATGTTTTGTTATGTTGGCTCACAATGTCAGAGGCAGATGTTGGTGGTATGGTAGTAGAGGCTGAACCTTCCTGCCAATACTCCATTACATTTTGTTGCCATGTGACAGATGGCAGCAGAGGGGCAGTCTGACAAAATGGTGTCTGACATGGAAGTGTGCACGAAGTAAAGGTGCGTCACTGAATTTCTTCATGTGGAAAAAAAAAAAAAAATGGCGTCCATTGACATTTATTGATACTTGCTGAATGTTTATGAAGAGCAAACAGTGGATGTGAGCACAGTGAGGTAGTGGATGGTGAATTTCAGCAGTAGTGACAGTGACATGAAAGACAAGCCACGTTCCAGATGGCCATGCAGATTTTTATTAGCACTGCATGCAGGCTGTTGTTCTGGTGAAAATGTGTAGCTAATAGTGGCAAGTATATTGAAAAACACTATTTTGTAGCTGAGACTTTGCTCTGCTGAATAGTGTTATTGTGCTCTTTGAATTAGTTGTAGTTTCCATGGAAATAAATAGGAAGCATTACTTTCGGAGTGACCTACATATGACAAAAATAGAATAGTAGATGAATTAATGCTGTTTTAACTAGAAAAACAGTTATGATGACTACTTTTGTTAAAGGTTTCCCCAAAGCATCTTGAATGTTTTGGTGCAACACGTTAATCTTTTCACAGACTCCAGAGACAGATTACAAAGAGGATCAATATATTGAAATTAAAGAGAGCTGTATGAACACAGTGTATGAACTGCTGAAATAGAAGTGGCCAATTTAGCTTCAGTATTGGAAACAGATTCTGTAGGAGACAATGATGCCAGTGGAAACCCAAGCAGAATCTACTTTTTAATGGTGTTCTAAAATGCATTCTTACTACTCAGCTCTTCCACTAATTAAAATTAATTAAATGTAATAAATTGTATTAATATATTTTCTTTAAAAAAAGGCCAATTTGGAGATATTAACTTCACAATTTAATATTTGTGTCTGGAAGATTAAAAATGGTTTGTGATTATCTTTTGAAATCTATTTAAGCATCTTTCTAAATTTACTATATTGATGAAAGAAGTGATAAATGCATAGCTGATTTGACACTATTCAGAAATAGTGGAGAACACACATTTTCATTCTGAGACAGCTGAATGTTCTACTACTATTGTAGACAACTGGAGATATTTTTATCTTCCAGAACAGTGCTCTCCAATAAAAGATTTCTCCAGTCAAGTAAGGATGGACACTGGATAACATCACCACTTAAATAACCCATAAGAATACTTTCTACCTCCTTCAAATAACAGTACCTCATACATTTCAGTTCTTTGTTACTGTTTGTCCTTCTGTATTTTGTTGCATATGACAAATCTTATTGGTATTTTAATATTAAATGAACACTAGATACTCTATTTATGAAGATGGATTTCATAAAATATTATATGCTTTGTGTAGAGAGATCTGGTGGCAACAAAAGTAATTACCACGTGCGAGGAAAGCATTGACTGGCTGCGAAAACACATTTAAAACTGTCTGGATGCAGAACACACAGAAATCTATTTGGTCCTTGAGTTTGCAAATAGCACAGTATGAATAATAAAAATCAAGTGTGTCCAAGTCTGGGAGAGTGAGGAAAATGGAAAGAGCCCCTAGTTGTTTACTTGAAGAAATGCTACTGAGAGGTAAACATACTCTTGTCTCCAGGAAATGGAGTGCTCCTGAAAAATTATTTTTAAATTGAGGAAAACACACTTCAGTTTAGAGGGCTTTGCCATCTGAATTCATAACCAGGGAATAGTTCTGAAAAGGTGCTCTTTTGCTGCATCCTGTGTTTTTGATTTGTGAAAAACTGAGAATTAAAATGATCAGAAGCCACAGTTATTTCAAGATCTGCTGAAACTAAAGCAATTCTACACATATATCTCCTAACTTTCTTTAAACAGTCCAGACTCGTAGATTGAGAAAATAAGTTACCTAAAACTGCTGTCACTGCAGTTCCCTGAAGAGAAACACTAAAAAAAAAGTTCTGCATCAATGCCAATATTTTATTAAGATTATAACTGTCTTTTCCCAAGGATTGCCTAAAAAACTTTGTCTGCCAATGTGCATACAAATATATTGCATACATTTGCAAATAATATATCCTCTATGTATCTTTTGCCCCCCTCTGAAATATGATATTTTCATTGTGAAAGGATCAAATTTCCGACTCTTCTCAGCCATCCGTTCTCCATAGAATTTGCTCAGAGTATGCAGAGATGATGAAGGGCTTGTGTTGGCCCCACAGCAATGTAGGTGCAAGAGTGGGTTTAGCAGAGAAATAGGCTGGCACACACAGTATGGGCTAGGGCTAGGTCTATAGCACCTAAAATGCCTTTGGAGAAGGATACTGAGGGATTACACTATAGCAGAATGGTCACTAGCAGAAGGCAGATCATATCATGGAAGTGCAGTCAGTTAGTGAACAGGAATGTAAAAAAGAAATAAAAAAATTGCTGTTTCTCTTTAAGGCACACCAAACAGAGCATGAACACAACATACCGCATGCAACAACAACAACAACAAATAATAATAAAAAAAAATCCCCTGCAGTAGATGAAGATACACTGATTTAAAAACTCTTCCTGGTTTGTTATGACCATGGCTAGAGGATCTCTAGTGTTTAAATACTTTCTGCCTCTTTCTTGACAAACCATACCAGCATTTGAAATTCCTTTTCAAGTGTTTTCTTTTTTTTCTAGTCTCAAATAATTTCAGTCTATCTTTCCCATATTCTTGACATTTTTCTTGGTATCTTGTTTATATGTTATCATTGAAATGTATTCTACATTACAGTAGTGCTTATACTCTCTTCTTGTGATTTTCATGTTGCTGTGTGGGATTTGAATTTGTCCTGCTGTAGGGGAGCTGTTAGGACGTGGCTTGAGCTGCTGACTGAGTGTCTGATGAAGGGCTGTGTCTGGCCCAGGGATCACAAATTGTTTGCATCTGTGCTCCAAGTGACCAGCAGGGGTAGACTCAGCTTACTGGGAGGGTGTGCTGCATAGTCAGAGATCTCCTTTAGCCTCCTTCACCAGCTGGGTGAATTCATCTCTTTATGTGTGTGACTGTTGGCCTACCTGTGATACTTTCCCTGGTATCACCAAGAGCCTGTCAGAAGCAGTTTTGCAATTTTGTGGGCAGAACACCTGTGGAGTATTATGCTAGATTTCTCCACTACAATTTGATGTTAGGTTGGCACATTTTCTTCTCAAGTCATTACTAGTCTTTAGAAGTTTTTCCATTTTGGAAGTCCCTCCCTGCAATGTTGTTCCTAATTCAGAGTGGGCACTTATCTGTCCTATGGCAGTTTGTATTTTGTTAGATTAAAACCTTGGATAGGCTTCATCATGAAGAAAACTCATTTGCTTTGTACTCCTCGTTTATCATATCACCAGTCTTTGTGTCACAAGTAAATTATATCAGCAATGGTTTTGTATTCATTTCCAAATCGTTTTGTTGGCTGTTATTGTGCATATGTGATTTCACTTCTCTTGTGGTTTTCTGTTGAATTTATCAGTATGTGGGCTGAACCAAGGGAAAAAAAAAAAAAAAAAAAAAAAAAAGAATCCTAAGTATACAGGCTTATTGTACTTTCATAATTGCTTCTACAAACACTAGGATTTGGATGTTCCAGAGTGTGGGTTTTTTGTGTCCTGTGTTAGTAGTAGGCAAGAATTTCCTGTGAGTGCTGCATACTGGAAAATTATTTGGTTTAATAGAAACATTTATATTTTTACAGTCACTTTAAGGAATTTGAATGCACAGGGGGTTTGGTTCCAGTTTAAAGAACCCAATCCGAACTTCTAAATTTAATATAATTTCTAGTCCTGTTTAATATATTCACTGATGATCTGGACAAGGGTTTTGAGTGGACCCTCGGTAACTTTATAGATGACACCAAGTTGGGAGGAAGTATCACTTTGCCTGAGGGTAGGAAGGCCCTGAAGAGGGGTCTGGATAGGCTGGATCACTGGGTTGAGGCCAATGGGATGAAGATCAACAAGACCAAGTGTCATATCCTGCACATTGTCCACAACAACCCTAGGCAACGCTACAGGCTGGGAGTAGAGTGGCTGGAAAAGAATCTGGGATGTTGGTTGATGTTCAGCATCAGTAATATTAGTTCAGCATAAGTCCTATGAGGAGCTACTGATGGAACTGGGATTGTTTCCTCCCTGGAGAAGAGGAGGCTCAGGGGAGACCTTATCACTTGAGATGACCAAACTGTTATTTAACAGACCTGTAGCATTTTCAGCGCAAAGAAATTTAGACAATTGATGTGCTTTTGTTAATCCAATTTTTTTTTGAAAGTAGCTTGTCAGTTTTGGAATTGGTAAAGGCTGCACCTTTATGGTATACTTTTAGATACCTTTATGGTATGGGTCTGAGGTAAGGATTTGCATCAGTCCAGCAAGTGCTCTGAGAGGTACTGTGCCTCAGATAAGCACAAATACTACACAAATAATAATGGTGGGAGCACCACCCTCTGTAATTGCTACTGATTTGTTCCCTTTAACAGATAACTGCTTCTGATTATTGAGTGGAGACCACAGCCACATTTTAGCTATACCCCTTCTAGGGTTACTACCTTCAGTAACGCTGCGGAGAAGCTTTTTACAGTTTATTTTTACTATCTACATGGTACATGCCAGAGACTTTTAGCATTCCGCTTTCCTGAAGCAATTTCTGAAGAGCTTAGATGATTCAGTAGTGCATATATGTATTATTAGAATTTTAGCTCCAGTAATAGAATAAATAAATGTGTAAAAACAAACATGCAGGAGAGCCAAAATACTTATTTTCCATTTCTGCTCAATGTCATGTAAAACATTAACACCTGGGGAAAAAAAAAAAAGAGTGGGTTGAAAGCTTTTACATTTCTTCTTTCTGAGAAGGCATCAAGGTAAGTAACTTCTGGTCCCATCTATTAGATGAAATGTTTTATTTGATGCTGCGAAAACATGTATTGATTCATTTGAAATTCAGTGATAATAAAGAAATGCCTGTCCAAATGTTTTAGGCACTCATACCACCAGCTGTTAAAGAGGAAAAGAAATGATTGTGTTTCTCTTGGAAGCAATCAGAACTAAATCATCTTACAATTCAGACACTGTGTAATTTCTTTTCTGCCATAGGAAAAATAATCTGTGAAAATCTGCTGTGGGACAGCTGAAAATGAATGAAATCTGTCCTTTTTACTTATTTTGAAGAGATTTGGGAATGGTCATTAAATCTGCTGATTTGTTTGTGTTCTATCTCTTCACACACAGGTCTATGGTATGGTGCATTTATAAACTAGAAAGAAAGGACTGAGGCATAAGATAACTTGCATGAAATAAGATGGACTTCAACGACTTACTTTGATACAGGAAAAAAAAGGGGGGGGGAGGGGGGGGGCGAGTATGTAATAGTCCTGTGAAATACTTTGGATGATGTAAGAATTTACTTATCTACTTTGACAGAAATATTCTCCTTGTCAGCAATTAAACACATGGATTTTAACATAGGAAATACAAAAGAATACCAAAACAAATTCTACTAGTTTAGGAGGTTCCTACCAGAAAGCTGAGAAATGAAGTCATGCTCTCTGCAGATAGCGACTTTGACAAAGGTATTTTTTTTTTTTTCTTTTTTCCTCTCATGAAAGCTGTTCTTGTATACCCCATCCCTGGTGGTGTACAAGGCCAGGTTCGATGGGTTCCTGGGCACTCTGATCTAGCGGATGGAGACCCTGGCAGGGGGTTGGAACTAGATGACATTTGAGGTCCCTTCAAACCCAAGCCATTCTATGATTTTTATGTAACTCAAAAATGAAAAACCCATGCCATTCTAGTGCAGTGCAGAAGATGGTTGTGGAATATCCTGCCCTATTTCCAGTACTCTGGAATAGATCACAGCACGAAGTGCTAGGTGCTCTTGGAAGAGGCAGCTGGAGCAGGTGCTTTGCCCTTTCACACATTCCTTTTCAAATGCTGACAGTTCAAGCCCATAGCCTGCATTACGTGGAGTTTGTGCTGTTTGTGAATTACAATGACCCAGGTTGAGACAGAGCCTCATGCTGGTTTGTAACAGAAGTCATTTTCTCTCTTAGCTATTAAATATCTAAAAACTGACTTTGAATGATGAAAGGATGTTTGATTGTGAGAGAAATGATATCCTCAAAGGAACTGTTCTCTTTGAGTGTAAAATATTGTTCTAATAATAGATACAAGTTCTTCTCAGAAAACATATTTTAGAACATGTTAACTAGCCTTTGAAACCATATACAGATAGCTTTTTTTGGATCCAGATATTTAATACAATGTGTGTATGAAGCGTGATAAATGTACAGTTAATTTTAAAAATTATGTCAGATTTGTAAGAAAAGCTGGTCAAAGATTTTCAGTAAAATGTATCATTTTCATCTTATAATTTCATGGAATGTGTGATTGAGGATCATAAGACAAATATGAAGTTATTAAATAGATGTAAATAATGTGATTTGAGTCTCAAGAACAGGATGCTTGTTCCGTGGTCCATCTGGTTCAAGTTAATATTTATCATATCTAGGGTAAGTGGAACTAAGTGCATATGTAATTTAGCATCTTACAGCTGTTTACTCTGTGTAGAAAACAGCTAATAAAAGAATTTCTTTCAATTTTGTTGGTTTCTGTTATTAATATTGCTGGAAGGAAATGACAGAGTTTATTCTACAGTATATCTTATTTGGAAATAAATTCCAAAGCTGAGGCCTGTCCACTTATTTCATCTGGAATAATATAGTAGTCTTCTCCACAGTGTGAATTAATGTGTCTTTGCTCCAGAACTTCCAGTAAATCAGCAGAGAAATAGTATAGTTGGCTGAGGTGAGCTGAATTACCTCAAGCAAGGATCTTTTGTGGAGTGGGTAAAGTTATATTTAAAGGCAATATGCTGAGATATCATGACAGAAGTTATGGTAGTAATAGCAGAGCTTTAGGAATATAATGGAGACAGGTTGCTTCAGTCCCAGTTGTAATTGTTGCAAATTGACAGTCTTGTTACATGTTTTTGTGAAATTTCCTCTAGAGAGGAGCAATGTTAGTTGCAGTGAGCATCAATATGCTGAAGTTGATGGAAAGCAGCACAGCCTCCTATAGCAAGGCCGGAGTATATTATGGGGGGACCTGAATAGACACTGGCAGTCATCATTCCAGGTCACGTCTGAAAGTCAAGGAAGTTTTCTTCCTGTAAAGTAGACCTGGTTAAACTTCCTGAGGAGAAAGGTGAAAGGTTACAGAAGTAAACAAGCAGGACAAGTAAACAAAAACTTGCCAACATCTGTTTAACAGCATAAAAGGGTACTGTTTACATAGCTGTTTTCTGAGGAGACACACACTGTCCTCAAGCAAACAGTGTGGTCAGAAGATCAAAGTGTCCATAGGTGTCACCTTAGCACACAAAAAGTGCTGGATTGTAATTAACAAGATATTCTTTCTGTGTTTACATGTTGAGATTAAATTGAGGTGACATCACCATCTGTCACTGCCATACTGTGATTACATGGCACCAGTGGAGAGCCTTGTGATGTGTCAGAGGGGAAAACAGGGGCAGGAAAAGGACATATGCAGAGTCAATATAAGTGAAGTGCAAGTTCAGTAAATCCAAAGCACGACTGTCATTTCATGGTGGGCTTCATAACTGACATTAGGGGCTATGCTTACTGTACGCTTACCCTTTTATTCCTAACCTTCATAATAGCTGCTTGACTATTTTTACATAAGAGTGGCTGTGAGACGTTCATTATTTGCTATCACTGATTTCTGTATATGGGGGAGTACATAACAGCTGTATAACAAAACGATACCCGTAAAAGGTCTTTATTTATTTTGATAAACAAATTGCTAAAACTGCAACAAATGTTAATTTAGTGTGATACTGAATTATGTGGAATACTTTATGGTGCTATTCTAAGATTTTTGCATTACAGAATATACATAGGAAATATGCAAATATACTCAAATCTGCACTAAATAGATGGCTAGGAGTAAAAATAACAGGATAAATTTTCCCTTGGTTTAACACCATTATGTTTTTTGGGAGCATAAGGAGTGAGTAACATAATGCCTTTTTTCTTTCACTCTAGAATATGTTTTACTTCTGTTGAAAGAATTTTATGTAAATACATTACATCACTCTCCATTTTCACAGATGGAAGTATAAGGTTTCCAGCAACCCTTAGGATGGTACTAAAATCTCAGTAGTTGAACGCTACCTGATTTCAGATAGTATTTTCTGGGTAGAATCTCCATCTGGTTCACAGACAGCAGAAGGCTTGTTCAGTGCTAAAAATGGTTACAGTTATTCCCAGTTTACATTATTCCCTATGCTGCCTTTTTGTGCAGTTTATCCAGGCTCAGTATAACATAAGTAATGGTGTGTATGACAAAAGGGTGCATGGGTGAAAACAAACATTCTGAATTTGGGGGAAAAAAAAAACCTTAAATTAGTATTAGTATTGATATGCTTTGCATTTTTTCATCTCTATGCTTTAAGCAGTAGGTGAACTTTTAAAAAAATCTCGTGGTTGATAAAGAAAGCATTGGCGAAAGTTAGAAACATGTGAAAGCTATCGGGAAGCAAACATGCAGGAATGATTAAAGGGAGTGTTTGTTAATAGCTTTGATGTTAGAATATTTAAAAGGAAGAAGGCTATCAGTGTTCAAATTCTCATGTTTGCCCTGACTGCACATTTTAGAGGCCAAAAGCAGCTATAAAATAAGCTTTAATCTGCTCTGTAAAGTTTAATTTGAAGTAGCATACATCTAAATTGCCATAGTCTTAAAAATTTGGAATAGGATCTTTGTCTTCTGCAGTGATGTGGAGAATGAAGCCAGAACTGTCTTGAAGGAATCCCTGTTGCTTTAGGAGTTTCCTATGGATACCTGGGCAAGGCAGACATGAGCAGAATACACAAACACAGATCAAAATAAACCTTAGCTGTCAAGCAAGGCCCTTTTGGCATAGATCACTTCACTTGCAGGAGGAAAAAAAAAAGAGAAAAAAAAAGTAGAAAAAATGTAGTTTGAAGGTGATGACAGCATACTTTAAAGTGCTTGAGTTCGGTAAATATAAGCAGATTTCATATCTGAACCAACTTTTTTTCCATCAAGAGGAGGAGAGTCACAGTGGAAGACAGTGTTTAGATGTAGTACTAAAGGACGTGGTTTAGTGGGGAAATATTGGTGATAGGTAGATGGTTGGACTGCACGATCCTAGAGGTCTTTTCCAATCTTAGTAAATTCTATGATTTTCATTTGGGTTGTCATTACAGTGGTTTCAGCTGATGCTTAAAGCTGTAGAAGACTAGGTGCCCTGAGTCAAGGAATAGTCAGGGAGGTTTATTTTTACTCTGACCAGGTATTTAATTGTTTGGATATCTGCCTGTGTCTTTGGACTCTCCATCAAATCAGAGCTGGCAATTGAAGGCAAAAATGGGATTTTTTTTTTAATATGTTAAGAGAGAAATAGATTCAACGATAAATATTTCCTGCTTAAAAATTGTTTATAAAGTCCATGCCAGTAACTAACACTTTGGAAGCAACATTAAAATAACAAAAGAGAAAGAATGTGGTTGCTCTTTTATTTTAGTTGAAATAGATACCTGGAAATGTCTACATTTTGAGTAAATTTATCCTTCTTTAGGAAGACCACAAACATTACACTGAAATGTTTTTAGGGAATAAATATTTCTTTAGTTTCTCCAGTCTGCCAGATAATCCAGCAGCCTGCTTTTTAAATTCCTCTGAAGTATCCCTGCATTAAAATTGTTTGTTTTATTTTTATCAACCGAGTGCTAAATCACCATTAAAATATAAAGAGATTATTTTAATATTGTCCTCCAGGTACAGGAGTTTTGCATTTTGATTCTGACCAGAAAAACTTTCTAAAAATGAGAACCACTGTGAATTCTGCATTCAGCCATCACATTCAATGAATGCGTAAAATAGGTATTAGTAAATATGCATTTTCTTATTTTCCATTCTTATTTGACATCAGTGATTTAAAAAAAAAAAAAAAAAAAGGCACAGTTTGAGTTTCTCCTACTGAATCTAAGACAAATGTCTGAATTGAATTTTATTGTCAAATTTAAATGAGATGGCAGGTAGTGAACCAGCAAGGTAAGTGATGTCCTTACCCTCCTGCCTGCAACCAAAAGACAAAGCAAATATCTCTTGGTAATCTGAAATCATACTGATTCTATACCTTCACTAGTTCAGCCCTCTTCAGGAATATATGTGATTCTAAAAAAAAAAAAAAGCAAAAAAACTTTAGAAATACTATAATGGACTAGTCCAAAGAAAAAAAAGGTAAATCTACTGAGTCCATCTTTAGAAAACATTAAAATAGATGTTTACATTAATCAGTTGTGCAACAAATGAAGGAAATTAATTAGTTCTGGCCTGTCAGGTATTGACTGAGAAGCTGTAAAGCCTGTTCTGTGATAAGTTGACTGCAGGCAAAAATAAGGAAAAAAAAAAAAAGAAGGCAGAAATCCTTTGATAGATGTTCAAGTGCAGCAGATTATTCTGTATAGTGTGGAGGATTAAAGAGCTGTTGTGAGCCTTTAAACCCTCTATAAGAGTTGAAAGAATAAATTGAACTTCTTAATTTTATTGCATTTGAGATTTTAAATTATTTTCCGTGTGATCTTAATCTCTTGTTCTGTGCTGTAAATAAGACAAAATACTTTTTTTTTCCCCTCCGCTTTTCTGTTTTTTTTTCTTTTGTTTGTTTCTGTTTTTAAAATCGCATTCCCAAGCTAAGGTTTGTAAGCTGCACTGAAGCATTGCTTGTGTTTTTTATCAAGATGGCCTAATAAGAACAGCAACTTTTAGTGATATCTGCCGTTGACAGTAGTGCCAAACTGAAAAACCTTGTAACTAGATTTGTAATTGTAGATAATGATGTTCTCATGCCAACCTAACAGGGAAAGGTTTGTGCTAACCCTGGAAATCCTCCATATTTCCATATCTCAGGTTCTGAGGGAGCAATGTGGGTCAGCATTTCCAGGACTGAGCACTCACTCTACGTGGCTGTCCTTCACATGTGCATATTGACAAGTGTCCTCAATGTTGTCATCTCTTTGGTGAAAAGGTGACTTCAGCGGCACTCCCTGAGCGCACAGCACAAAGCTGAAACTCTGTAGACATTGAGTTCCTTGTTCCCTAGGGTGCAGAAAGAGCTGTGAAGTCACAGCTGGAACAGATTTTTATTTTTTAAGAACAGGAAATTCTGGTGCAGCACTTTGAAATGAAATTGACTGGGTTATCAGACATTTCTCTGTATGCAACTGTATATAAATGATTATTTTCTTTCCATGACATAGATATAAGAGGTTTCAGGTATTTTTTAAGATTTCAAATTCAAATTTTGAAAGTGTTTTGTTGAGTCATGAAGCACAGATGGCTCCACTAGCTTAATGTTTGGAATAGACTGTTAAAGCGGCTCTTCAGTTTACCAAATATAATACAATAGTAAAAATAAGAGCATACTTTTTGCAATTCTGAAGCATATCTCTAAGGAGCTTGACTATTTCTTACCCAGTCCTTTTAGAAACATACAGAGGAGGCCAGTGGTGAAATGTTGCATTAATGATAAAAAGACAGAAAATTGTCTGATATAATCCAGTAGAAAAAGGAAGGAGCAAAATCAGTGCCTTTTGAAAAAGAAAAAGGAACGTCTTCATTTTTTTCCCCTTATCAGTCAGTGTTGCTTTTCTTACGGCTATAACTTGGCTGTTTTATTTATTTATCTATCTATCTAACTATTTATTTATTTAGTTAGTTATTTATTATGACCTTCATATATAGAAAAAGTCTAAGCTGCCACCAGTTCAGTCCATCGAGTGCTAGAAAATTTCTTCAAAAAATACACTCACTATATCATTCATAAACACAAAGGTAGTGGCTACAAAAAGAGACCTCTTTTTGTCTGACATGGTCTAGTTGGAGAAATACTACTGCCTACTTTCTCCTACTGTTCATGGTTTAGATGGAAATGGGCTCCAAAGGCTGTCATTTAATTGAGCAGTTTTGTCCGCTTGTCCACTTCTATACTCTGAACATCTCTCTGCAGGAAAGCCAGATACAGGGAGCACAAACCACCTGACAAAAAGCTTTGTCTTAAGTTCCAGTGATAGAACCAAAACTTCTTTTCTGTGCTATCTGTCTCTTGAAGTTCTTTCTTTCTTTGCTATGTATGCAATAATACGTATTTTGCGTACTGTGATAATTGCTCTTTTCCCAAACTGGGAATTGGATTTCACATCTCCTAGGCCTCTTTGCTTCCCTTTGAATTTGTCAACATCATTCAAATATACAAGGCAGCCTTGGTGAAACGTTTGATGCCATAAGTTTTCTCTTTCCCTTTTATTTTCTAATTGGTGATTTTTTGCTGAGCTTTATAGGTGTAATCCTCTTTACTGCTTCATCAGTTCTGTGTTGATAAAGCTTATTGTTTTGATCATGAAAATCAGGGGTAGTTCCAGTGGGAAACTTTTTTTTTTTAATTTACTTTTTTTCATCAGATCATTTGGTCTGTTCTTCCATGAAAAACTGTTACTTCAGTGCTGTACATTTGACAATCTGTTTGATTGAACGTGCTGAAGCAAACAAAAGTGGTACAGCAGGAGCTGACAGACTTCCATTTGTGCCCAGAAAAAAACATATGAATTTGTAGAGAGTTCAGAAGCTTTCAGTGTTACCTGTTGTCAGTTTTCATATTATAGGAAAACTGTATACGCAAGGCCTGTTTTGGGGGCCTTGTCCACTTAAGGGATTAAATATATGTTGGATCTTCCATATTTGTAACCATTCTGCAGCAATGTTTGTGTGTAGAGCCCTTTGTGGGTTTGTCCTGGTTTGACTAGATTGCTCCTGGAAGCTATCAAAGAGCAGAAAAATCCCCAGCACCAGCTTTACCTTTCTTATGAGCACTGACCAACATAACAGTTGCTTTAGTTCACAGCAGCTGCAGCTTTTCCTTTTCAGCTTCCCAAACCCCTTAGCTGTAGGAATGACAAATCCTGACTGCTCTGACCTGTAAATCCTTTCTAATTTCTTGCTGTCTTTGTGCCCAGGAGAGGATGTAACACTGGTACAGCCTCTGATTATATGCAGGGCCCCAGAGATTGTCTGACTCCAGAGCACAAAGGCTGAAGCCAAAAAAACATTGATTTTTAGCACAAGGATCTGAAATCTAATCAAATTTCAGTGATATCAGACTGTGACCTTTTCTCTTATTAGTGAATTTATGCACAGCTTAGTCCCTGATTCCCATATCGCTTTGTGTGTGCTGGTGCTGCCTTCAGCATAATTATTGGAAAATTTTGAGTGTTAATTGAGCATGATTGAATTTTGATATGAATCGTGTGTACAGTATGTGAGAAGAAAAACGTGCTTGTATTTTTCCCACAGTAGGAAGTTGCTGGGTAAGCAAACTTTCTAATGGGGCAAAAATCCTAGTTTTTCATGATCCAGCTTTTTAACATTGTTCAATGGACAAGAGCCTGATGATATAATGCCGTGTGATACAGTATGTGTTTCACTTAAAATCCATAAAATGCATCACTGTAAGGCTCCCTGCGGTATTGGAGTGGAAGCTCAGATAATGCTATTGTTGGTAAGCCCTCTATTTTCAAGTGTTTAACTTAGCTGTAAAACTTTGCTTTGGGCACAGACTTTGCCAGCATTGTCAAGAATAGACTTTAACAACTACTTGTTAAAAATTTGCTACAAATATTTCTCAAAGAACAAAGTCCTTTCATTCTTTTCTGAGATCATAAGAAGGGCATAGCCTGTAATACTGTGGTGAATATTTTGATGCGCAGTCTGCACTGTAATTTTAAAGCTGATGTTTATTTGCTAATTCTTTGATGAATTACTTTTATAATGAGTGGTGAAGATTTTTGTAGTTTCATCGAGTGTGTGATTTGTGTTAGTGTTCTATTTTTATATTAAAATCTACAGTGTACTTGAATCACTTAAAAAGTTAGGTTTTTTGAGGTCTTAAAAGTTTCTGCAATTCACTAGACATTTAATTTAGCAGTTTATTTGCTCTGACTTAAATAGCCTCAAACAAACAAGAATTAGGAGTAATAATTTGATCTCCACAAAGTAAAATAGTGAAATTCATTTTTGGAAATGAATGTATTTAAGTTCTCATTCAAAATGTTTAGCCACAGTGCAGGAGAACAAGTTGTTTCAGAAGATGGCATCTGCTGTATTTCTTTTGTTTTAAGCTGACAAAGCCTTTGATATGTCCTAAAATAGTTAAGCTAATTTTCCTCCGTGAATCAATCTATCTATCTGTTTTCATTTTGATTCCAAATGTTTTGAAAGTACATGATCTTTTCCTTTTGGAGTAAATGTAGATTTCATTTGGAGTAAAGGACGGATTCGGATGATATATTGTGAAATACCTAGGCTTGACTGAATTTTCTTGATGTAGTCAAGTGTGAAGTTTGAATGCAAATATAAACTTACATCTATATTCTCTCTCAATGATGTTTATTAATTTGTTATATTATAAGCAAAGGCACTGCACTGAATATTTAAATGTATGACTCAATTTTATTCTTGTAAGCTAGTAAGCTACCCAAGAGTGTAGGTTTTATAGCAATATTTATATCATTATTTTAGTTTAAAATTATAAACTTTAATTCTAAAGTATGGAATTTAGAATTTTATTTTACAGCAAATTTAATGTTAATTTTTAATATTTAAAAATATAAAGACGAAGTAGGCAGAGTCACTCCAAAAATCTGGTTTTCATGCTTTATAAGATTAGCCTATTAATTTCTATAATAGAAATAGATTTTCACTTCTTGAGCAAGTAGTGGAAGGAAAGTAGGAAGAAGGAAGAAAAGTAGTGGAAGGAAAGGGTGTTTTGTTGTGGTTGTTTTTTTTTTACTAGAAAAGTGCTCTAAAACAGCTTCTTTGCATTTAGTATTTATAAGAACTGCATATATGCCTGGAAGTACATACAGACTTCTATAAAACGTTTTAAGTGTGTGTAACATAAACTTATAATTCTTTCTGAAATTATAATTACTAGATGAAAGGTTGTGTATGATTTTTTTATTGTTTATTTTTTTAAGGCCAAAATAATCCTAAAGCTTTGTTTAGCTTAGAAGTGAAGAGTTAATGACATCAGCAAATGAAGAAGTGAGAAGGGGAAATCTTTTATTTTTGTTCTTTGTTTCTTCTGAAAACTCTGTGAACAACCCAATCATAGCAATGTGGCATCTAAGAGACTGATTCATGGATATCATTGGTGATGAAGAATCTTTCATTGGGCTATCATGCAGAAATTATTTATTTTAGGACTTTTACATCTTTTTGATATTTTGATATACCAGCTGTACTCAGTAAAGTAGATTTATGCAACTTGATTTCTTATGCGCAGGTGTACCAAAAGAATATTCAGGGTATCAAATTCCATAGGATGAAGGAAGTACAGTAGGCAAAGTAAAATAACAGGTATAATTATTTCAAGAATCATGTCTTAGGTGGAACAAATATACAAAAGTAGCAAAATGCATCAGAGAAATGGATACACAAAGCTGTCTGTAAAGATTCAGGTTTTGGTCCAACTTGTGTTGTACTTTACCTTTCTCGCTTCATATACCCATTGTTCTAGATTCTTCACGCCAGCAGAAGTGGAATTTGCCTGCCTTAGAAGATCTTTAATAAAAAATTCCCTTCTAGTGAAGAATTCTGCATTATTTTCCTTTGGAATCTCATTTGTAAGTATTTCATTTTATGCTGCCCTCGTAATCCTGGAAACACGAACTTTTTTCCTGATGTCAACTCATGATGATGCTTCGCAAAGCCTAGCAATGGAGTACTTCTCCAGCGGCCATCACTGCAATTCACAACATATAGATCTCCTTTCAATAGGGTGAGTAATCCAGTGATTCTATAGGGTAAAGAGCCTGTGGTGTGACTATGTATAAACAGATAAAAGCCTCAAAATTATTTTATGTCTTGCAGGGTCCCAAGGTAAAATTAATGAGTAGCTGACAAGGAGATAAGGCAAAGAAATACATCACATTCAAAAAGTATGAAGTCCTCTGGAAATAAGGAGGATGTTGTATGAAGTGACACAAAATAATAATTGAGATCTTTTGTTGTTTTGTTTTGTTTTGTTTCAAGGTATAGTGTTAACAGTATTATGTAACTATAACATCCCTATCAGTACTATTCTACAGATGATGCTATAATAACATTTGAACTAGCAATGGATTGTCTGAGAATAATTAAAATATATGACTTCAGGTCCAGGTTTTTTTTGTACTGTGTTCTATGCACTGAAATTTGTGGCCTGTCAGTCTCACTTCAGTGCCTGTCAAAATTATGGAGATCGTTATTCTGGGAGTTATTGAATAGCCCCTGAAAGACAATGCAGTCATTGGCCACAGACAGCATGGTTTCACAAGGGGGAAGTCCTGTTTAATTAAATTATATTCCTTTTACAACAAGGTTGTCCATCTAGTTGACTAGGGGAAGTCTGTTGGTTCAGTATTTTTCAATTTCAGCAAATCTTTCAATACTGTTTCTCACAGTACCTTTTTGGACAAAATATCCAACATAAAGCTAGGCAAAAACATGCAATGGATGAGCAGCTGGGTGATGGATCTGGCTCAAATGGGTGTGGTAACTACCTAACGTAATTCATGGTTCATCTTTACCGTTATACAGCAAAAATTGAGAGAAGGACAGATGCTGACTTGGTTCAGCGGCAATCTGTGGGTCTTTGTAAGGCATGAAATGGAAGGATTCTGTGTTTTTTTCCGGGGACTTTTTGCAGTCTTTGATTACAGTCCTTAGAGGTCCTAAGATATTAATACCAGCACTCAATTAAGATAGCAGTGACACCTGCTTCCTGTGTTCTTTTTCAGTCTTATATCTGTGTAAGAACAAATGAGGAAATAATAGGCAAGTTTCCCATACCTTCCTAAGCACATACCAGCAGGTTAAAATTAAAACACCACATTAATATTTCAGGAAAGAGACTGGTGTAAATATATGCAGGGCTATGCAGTGTACCGAAAGACGCACGGGTCACATCATTGCTTTTGAGAGAGCTTGAAGACAAGAGAAGAACTGTGGGGCATATAGAGCATGTATACTAAATGTGGTTAGATACTTTCCATGTCTCCCCTCTGTGTACAAACCTCAATGTCTGCAGCATGCGTATGCAAATAGAAATGAGATGAAGATTTCAGTACTTCAGACTGTACAATTTATCTATTTATTTATTTATGGCAGTTTCTTGGCGATGCCCTTGCTGAGAACACACAGAGAGAGAAATCGCATCCAAAACACTTGATTTTCAAAAGCAATTCAGTTACTCTGAAATACTTTGATGTCATAATTTCTGTGACAAGCTGTGCTGTGCTTTCCCAGCATAAGGAGCAGAAGGTCTAGAGGAACAAGGCTGTATTTCCTTTTGATTACTCCAAGTGCTATATTGAAGTAACTTTATTGTAAAGTACACATTGAAATGCTGTAATTTGAGCTCAACTTTCCTTGGAAAATTCATAAATCCCTTTATTATCACATTTGTGTATAGAAGTCGACAGCTTAATAAATTAAAAGCTCTTTTCTTAATACTGTTTTGAGTTGTATTTAGTGAATTCCTTGAAGAACTGGGCAAGAAAAGTAGATTAATGGGTTAATTTTTGTTATGTATGTTGTCTCTCTAAAAGACAAACTCCCATTTTCCCTGTGGCAAAATTATTATTCTTAGCTTTATTTTCTAACAGCTGTTAGATTTTTCTATGTCTGGAGAAAGTTGAAGGGCAAGGTGATGACTGGGCTGGGTGACAGATGATTCGCCTATTTAGCGTGTTAGGCCATCTCCAGTTAGCACAGATTATATATCGCTTTTGATGCTGTACTGTGAATCACAGAGCTGCCAATATATGAGAGATCTGTAAGCTGTCTGGAGAAGTTGGGGTATTTTCTGTCTCCAGTGCAGAAATCAAGCCTTCTGATGGCAATCTCCCTCTCAGGTCTATTCTTTCATGTCCATGATCCTTAAATCACGAACCACAAGATGTTATATCTCATTGCCTGTCCTCATTTTCTCCTTTCATGAATGTTCTCCACAAAGCATAAATATCCTTAGGGCATATTATATCCTCTCTTTGCTTACCTTCAAGTATTTTAGCCTTATGATTTGAGACATAGATTTTATTTTCACACCCTATTTCTCTGATTCTGCCCTCTTAAGTCATGAAACTATGCTGTTTTCTTTCACAGAATATACACTTCCTTTCTCTGGCATGAGAAATTGGCAACATTGGACATTCATTTGTTTTTTGCAAAGTAATTTTTGGATGTTTTGCTGCCATCCAGCACTACTGCTGCTTAATTTTTTCTCATTAAAAATTCTGAAGAAACCTTTTGGTTTGCTTTGTGATGTTTGGAAAACCAAGCATTTCTCTTTTCTCTGCCTCAAGACCACACATTTTATCAATCTTGGCACAAATTGATATTAGATTTTGCCTGAAATTCGTCAGTGTATCTAATATTTTATTCTGTTTTCTTTTCTTCCTTTATTTTTCTCTTTAATCTAAAGAGACTCCAGCATTCCCAGAGTAACACAAGCAGATAGATAGATTCTCACAGTTTATGTTTGTTTAGAAGGCTGCATCACAAAAGAAATTTCTAGAAATTAACCCTGTCCGGGAAGAGCTTCATTTAATGGATAAATTCTTTGCAGAATTTGCTAAGTTTTCTTCTGAATTTTCAAAGAATATTTGGAGATCTGCATCCAAAAAAAAATATGTAGTTATAAATTTAAAAACACAGGTAATTCCATTTGTGTATTCCAACAGCTTCCTAGCATATCTGATAACAGTATGGTTGTTGTATGACCGTTCTGAGTTTGCGCTGACTTTTTATGAAGAAGACATTTGGGTGAAAGCTTAGTAGCTTGGAAAACGGGAGCAAAAATGGTATTGTTGAGTTCCTTTGAATAAAACGAATCTGATTCTTTTTCACTGCATTTTGGCAAACAGAAAATGCATTTGCTCTGAAAGTAATGCCTCCTATTTATTTCTGTGGAAACTAGAACAGACACAGAGAGCACAGTAACACTCTTTGATAGAGCAAATTGTTAGCTACAAAACACTATTTTTCAAAATAGTCACAGCCATTAGCAATGCATTTTTGTCAGCAATAAACAAGAGCCTGCATGTCATGCACTTCATGATCTGCACCAGCAGAGCTGGCCTGCTGTCTCCACTGTTGAAATGCACCACCCAACACCTTGCTAGCTTACATCGACTGTTTTGTCTCCATAAATGTTTTGTTTCTAGAAATGAAGGAATCTGGAGCCTAAAAAGCAGAGATTCAACACTCCACTGTTGCTGTCTTTTAAATGTCCAAGAGGATGGAAATAAATAAAGAAACGTTCTGGGTGAAATGCAAGTTCTTTTCCTCTTAAAGACTAATTTTCATAAGACAAGTTCATGAGAGGGGAGGTCATGAATAGGAACAGTTCGATACTTTACTTTCTGATTATTTAAAATTAGTTATTCAATTAATTAGATTAAATATATATATATATATATTAATTTAAATGAATACCTGCTATGTTTCAACATCGTATTTTAAAGGTTGATATCTGCAGAATTGTGAGCTTTCCCAGCTTCATATATAACTCATGAATATGCCTCAAGAGCAAAGAAAACTAACAACTTTAGTTAGGCAGGAATTTGTTGTTCAGATGATCGTATTGTATTGAAATCTGGGCAAAGGGCTACGTAAATTTATTGGAAATCATCCAAAATACAGTCTCAAGCTACTAGCTTTGCATCTGAATCCAAATTAAAATCTAATTTAAAAGGAGGCTAAATTAAAAACACTTACTTGATTCTTTCATTTTGCAGTTCTATTCCATTCTATTAAGCAACTAATTTCTACCTGTCAGGTACAGAATGAAAGTGGTCCCTCTCTGGAGGAATCTTCCTTCTTGTAGTAATTAGGAATTAAGGACTTGGGAAGATGCTTATGCTTTGAGAGTTGCCTGTGCTTAACTCTCAGAGCTCATCAACCCATAGGTAAATGCAACTGCATTGTTAACTTCAATGGTTTCATGCTACAGAAGGCTAAAATAGGTTACATATTTCATAATTAAATAACAAAATTACTTCAATTTTTGTTAGAGAACTGTGAAAGGTTACCTTTGTGAAATCCACATGTAGAAATCCCTTTTGTTGATCTATTATACTAATAAGGTTTTAGATATAATATGAAGAGATCTTGATTGCAATTAGAAGATAAGAGCCAGGAGAATGCAGGTAATTAACAGCATAGAGGTAATAATAAACATGAAGCTAACAGAACTGTGCCAACAAAAGAAAATTGTTCCTCCTGTAATTCCCTTTGGCTTGCACCTCTATTTTTCTGTTTACTTCTTCGCTAAGAGCATGGAGCAGAAGAGATGGGGAAAAATTAAACGCACAGTTTTCTGGAGAAAGTGACGCACCATACATTTCATGTAAAACTTCTGCCCTGTTCTTCTTAAATACTGTGCAATTGTGAGGGAAATAAGAAATACTATATTCAGCAAAATTAATATGCTTTTCAATGTCTGTTTTTACATAAAAACAACCCATTTCTGGTTCAGATAGATCTTGATTGGACCATCTTTCAAATTATTGCAGACATCATTTTACTGCTTTATGCTTGTGTATATTTCATTATATGAGCAAAAGACGGCAGGTGATGAGGAAGAATTATACTGATTTTTTTACTTTATTCTTACTTAAATCAGGAAAAGTGTGAAGTTTGTAATTTGAAAATGTAGAAAGTATGATTAACTGATTTTAAGGTGTATTAGTGAATTATAATGAAGAAATGAACTGGAATGGAGAAGTTAGTTGTTTTTTATATATTGTCTCAACCTTAAAGTGTCTTCATTTTCTAAAATTCTGAGCACTAAGCTGTCTGCAAGTTCCGTTACGGAAAACACAAGCTTTGCTAAGTTTAAGTAGGGAAGTGTTGGAAAACCACAGTTGATTAAGGAACCAAAAGCTACTTCTGTTTCCACTTAAGAGAACAAATTATATGTGTATATATTGTATTCCTGCAGAGTTTCTTTTATTAAATTGCATAATTATCTTGAAAATAAGTTGATACTAGATGAATGCACACACCAAGAATTCCACAGCGTGCTTTCAAGAATGGCATATATGGAAAATGGCAACTTTTTGTTTTACATTTTCTGCAGTGCTTATAGCAATTTTGTTAACATTTTAAAATTTGTCGTATCTGTAGGGGGTTAGGATCCTACAGCATCAAATTAGCATAAGCACAAACCAGTTACATATATTTGAGGACCAAAGGGGCTTGTTAGGAAGTTATCTCAGTAAGAAATAATTGTTTTGTTTTAGAGGGCAACAAATCCTAAAAAGTTCATCACAGGTTAATAGGGTAAGTATAGGTACTCTGGCATTTTTACCTGAATACTGGAGTCTCAGATGTTGGCAGAAATGGGTGTAAGTGACTGTGGTGGCTGGGATAGAAAAAAAATAATTCTTCTCAAAAAGAAACCAATTGTGTTGTTATTGAGAAGACAGAAAAAGAATAAAATTAAAACCCAGTAGATTATAAATTCAGTATGGTAGGATTTTCTTCATTATAAGCAAACCCTAGATTTTTCAAGACGTGGATGGTTTTATTTTTAATATAAATACATCTGGATCATGTAACTGTTGAAAATCACAATTTTCTTCCACTGACAGATTGCCAGTAGGCAGTAAAAAATATTTTAAAAGGTCTCAGATTGCTAGACTGGAAAATCCATTTCTACAAAAAAAAAGAATATATATTTTCTAGGCATGGAGCCTGATCTTATTGTGAAGTAAGTGAATGTCTGATGGTACTTGCTTGGAGTCTGGAAGGCAAATGTCATGGGAAGGTCATTTCTACTGAAACAACAATAGGAAGTACTTTCCAGTAGTGGCTGAAAATATTTCAGGGATAACTTTTCACCAAAATAATAATAATTATCTAGGCTTATAGAAATTACTATGTTTAAGGTGATATTTGAATTATTTCAACACAAGTTGTATCTATGTTATATTGAATATTTCTACACCACAAAGTGTTTATTTTTTTAATATAATGCCTAGCACCTAAAAAAAATATGGAATCACCCTTATGTGAGGAAAAATGTCAGTTCTTCATTTCTAAATGAAAAAAAAATTCAACATATTGGAAAATGGAGAAAGAATAGAAGAGGATAGCTGAGATACGTCTTTCAATTGTCTTATGGATGACAGATGTTATTAATATATTAATATATTGAAATTCATATATTAAAATATATTGAAATTCAATATATTTAATATATTAATATATTGAAAAATGCTTTCACTAAGACTGAAAGCCACATGTCACGATGTGAAACATGACACAGAATTAAAAATAATAAAAGTCATAACAATATTAAAACTTATCTATATATTTACTTTTTCTTATTTAAAATGTTTTAAAAGGGAATAGAAAGTGATATTGAATTGCCACAAATTAAAAAAAGACACACGTGAATACTTCTTAATTTTATATACACTGAGTATATTATTTATTTGAGTATAATGAGTATATTATATTATATATTGATATTATATTGATATTGATATTATATTATATATTGATTTATAATGAGTATATTCACCCTTTCTCATCACCTAGATAGAGAGAGAATGAGAGAGAGAGAGAGAGAGAAGCAAAACATTGGAAAATTTCCATTGTATGTCTTTCATTCATGCTATTCATACCTAAGCATAACAAAATACACACCAGTTAGGACTGCAGCAAGGAATAGCACATCCATGTTAAATAGCATGGACAGATCTCTGAAGATTCTTCACTAACTTCTTTGATATGCAGGGGACTACCTTGGTGTGACCTATCAGTAGAGCCAGGTAGTTTAGATGGACAGCTATAGAAGATAATCGGGGGGGGAAGGGGGGGGGAGAGTGGAAAAAGAAAAAAATGATGATTAAAAAAAAAAAAGCTAAGAACCTTTTGTATTAGTCGCTTAAGAAAATCAGGAAAAAAAGTCAGATCTGTACATCCTTCCTGGATCTTCCACTTACCTAAACTGGTGAGCCACTGCAGATTTTAGCATTTGAAACAAATTTGATTGCAGCTATAATTGTGTTTTTTTGTAATTATATATGCTTTGCACACAGTATATTTTTACCTGATATCTCCAACTAAAAAAAAAATAAAAATCACTAGATTAATTTTAGTGATAGCCCTCCACTTTCATAATTAAAACTATTTATATAAAAGCATATTTCCCATAACTTCAGTGCTCACAGAAATAATACAGTAGCTATAATGATTAGGCTTTCCTTCTGGGTTCTTCTGACTTCCTGTAGAGCAGGAGACTTCTATATGGATTTTAAATGCAGGAAATGGCTTGCCTGTTTGTGTTGCTTGCTTCTCAGTATTAGAGTAGAATAATAATTTAGTTAATGTTTCAGGCAGATAAAACTCCTAGTGAAAAATGCAATGTTTTTGTCAATAAAGGTTTCCTTTTCAACAGTTTTGGACAATGCTGTCAATTTAATCACCAAGAAGGAATGAATAAATGTCGTGATAAAGTTTAAAGATCTCTACAATTAAAGCAAAGATCGGTAAAGGCGAGTGGTGAGCCAAAGGAATCAACATCATCTGCAAAATCTTAAGATGTTGCCACTTCTTCCAGGTGTAATAGGGATCTATGAAAAATATATATATATTGAAAAGCAGCGTAAGGAAACTATGAAGATAATTAATTTATGATTAAGTTACAGAATATAAAATAAAAAGCTGTTGACTTTAACACATATTTTACTGGAGATTTCCTGAGTGGGTCAAAGTATGTGTACCTTAACTTTTCTGTTTTTTAAAGGACTTGTCACAATATACCAAACACAAGGACATGTTATTTAACTATACAGAAATTATAGTCAAAAGCTAATATGAAATTTTCTTCAAAATAACTGAAGTTCAGTGTCAACTAAGTAAACCAGAAACTATAGATCTATATTTTGTACTGTATTTCATTCAGAAGCTATATGAAAAAATTTGCAATTAGTAATCATTTAGAATCACCAGAAAGTAAATAAGAACAGAAATGAGGCTAGATGCTGTTTTGATTTCTGTTGTGACATTTAGATTTCTCTAATAATAATAAACTTTTAAAATGTATGATATCTGTTCTAGAATACTTGGGTGCGTAGACTGACTTATATTTTATGCCAAACATTTTAATGAAAATTGTACCTTAAGATCAATGACACTATTTGATTGCTTAGCATCAGTTAAAACACATGGTAAATGAATTGCAAAAGATCATAAAAGTAGGTCAAACTGTGATATTTCAAATCTTAGATTCAGAAATGTTTTTTGACCACTTATGTGCCATTTAGGCTTCTGTGACGATCACAATTGACTGGAGATATGACATTTACACTCAAGGTTATAATTAGCTTTCCTACAGTGAATCCTAGCTAACATTCATATTTAAAATAAAAATAAAAATATTCTTTGTCTAATAAAAATATTTTCTGTCTTGTAATAGTCTTCTGTGAAGTTTTGCTTTCTTATAGATTAATTTGCTTAGGATATGGGGAACTGTAAGTCTGGCAAAGGAACTTGTGGTGTATGTAAACCAGTCTGTTTTAAAATGCTTTAGGTGTTAAACATTTCTAACATTGATTGCTCATGTAAGATAGAATCTTTACATATGTTAGCTAAGTTTGCTGACTGTTTTATGCGTAGATTTATAACCTATAGATTTCTCAATCCTTGAATAGATTGAGAGATCATACTAAATTTCAGAAAGTTCCTGTGAATTCTGCGGATGGCGTTTAGGTGAATTCTAAAAATCTTTGCCCTTGCTAAAGGAAGAAAGGTAATAAAAACTGTGGTGGTGACACACATGACTCCATTTGTAAGTCTAGCAAATATAATACCAAAAATATATGCCAATAACTGTCATGTACAGTGGGATATAATTGATGCATACATGTTCAAAACTAAATAGATAAAGTGACAAATTTACAAGTTTTTTCTTATACAACTTCATTAAAAAAATATACAATTCCAAGACAAAATTAATTGTAATATCAAATTTCGAGTCAACTTAATAAAGGGCCATAAAAAATGTATACTAGAAATAAAACCATTTAGCATTTTCCAGAGTTGCAGTTAGAGAAAATGGAAAGACCACAGTAATAACAGGAAATACTATTTTTAAAACAAAACTTAGAGATAGTATTTCTGAAGTAGCCACATTGATTAGAGGATACATATGAGAAATGACTCCTTAATAGAGGCCAATATATTTTATTTATATAAAACTCTTCTACAGTTGGCTTTGGAACACCGATCAAATACTGGAAGGCTTCACTTTTTGTTGACTTGCTAGGAGCATAATAGTGTTTCCAGTACTTTCGCAATGACAGTAAGTACTAGTGTTATTATTTACAGAAAAGCATGTAACAAGGAGTAATCTGGGAAACAAACAAAAAAAATTGCTGTTGAATGTAGTGTTGAGAAATCTTGTTTCATGAGAGTAAAGTGCCATGTTCAGGATCAAAGTGTAAAGCACAGTTTTGCATTTTAATATGTGTATGTAAATATTCAACTAATCTAACAAGTAAACATTCAAAATGAACAACGTTATCTGCATTTTAACAAATATGCTCTTGGAATCTCACTTCTGTCTAAAAAGTGCCACAGCATTAAGAGACAGCTATCATTTCTGTAAACCTTATTGATGTCATAAATCTTAATATTTATTTTTCTAAATCGTGTTAAATGCAAAAATAAAATGCATAAATTTAAATGCTTTAGCCTTCAAGCTGCTTCAGGTATCAATTTGTAAAATATGTAATCAGCATAATCAACGTAATCATGAAACTTATAATGAATGTTCAATGTAGGTAACCTTTTATGGCTTGAATGTATTTATTGTTTTCAGATGTAGTGTTTTCCATAGAGTGTGATGCAGCTCTTTCACATTAATGGGATTAAAGAAAAGACTTTTCATAAGTAAACTCCCTGCAAATGCTGTTTAGTAAAATCCTTTCATGAAGAATAATCTATTTTTACACAAATTAAGTGTTTTGACAGAACACTTATTAAGGCAAGAAACTTGAATTGAAATGATTTTTATTGTTGGTCTTGAGACTCCTGGGCAATGTCACACTTGTTTTCTTTTAGTTAGTCCCCAGTAATATAACTTTGTCTTCTACTTTAAATAAGTGAGTAGGTCTTGATTGTTTTAGAGATATTTGCCTATATGATGCTGCTATGAAGAGGAAACTCCAGGCTGATACCCTGGAGATTTGATTTACCCATCACTTCCAGCTAGCTAACAGAAAGCTGCTGACACAAAAGAAATATTTCTGCAAAGAAGAAATCACAGATATGTCTATGAAATATGCTTTCTACATTTTTGTAAGATTTACTTCCACATTTCCTAGATGATTGCATTCACTTTTTACCAAACTAGGCAATCAAGGCTATTTTTATGAATAAGTTGAATTTTATTGCTCCTGGTCATTGCAGAAATCATCACACAATGTCTGATGACTATCTCCATCTAAGTCTCCATTTACAAGAAGACATACCTGCTGCTTTGAAGAGAGATGAATCCTTCCCATTTCATTATACACTATAATGTGTAATTTTTATCAGACCTATTTGCATTGAAGCCATTAGGAGAATAATGAGCAGTATGAGCAATAAGGGTAATTTAAGATTTTAGCTGTAAAATTAGATTCTCTTTTAACAAGCATGGTGTGGTGGTGTTTTTTTGTTGTTGTTGTTTTTTTTTTTTGTGTGCGTCTGTGTGTGTTTGTTTGTACAAGCATTGTTAATGGTCATAAGACTATTCATTCTCTTTAAAAATAATGTGTTTTCCTTCAACGTCCCTTGATTGTTCTGAATCCTGCAATTTAACAGTAGGCTGCACAGGAAAATACATGCATATCTAGGTCAGCATGCAGCAGTACTTTTTTATTAATGAAAACAAAAGGAAATGTCACAGTTTATTTCTCTTTGTAGTGCCTTCAAGCGCTCTAGCTTTATGTTGCTGGAAGGGAGTGTTCCTTTATGTATTTTTTTTGTAATACAAGAGATTGATATTATCCCATAAAATTTGCGCTGCTGGTCATAAAAGCCATGACAGGACTGATAGTGTTAGAAAGTCCAAATAATTGTTCTTTAACTTTTTTAGATGTACAGATCTGAAGTATTTATAAATTAAAATGTGTAGGAACTTGTGTACTCACCAGAGTAGGATTTTCTTATGGGTAATTCAGATGCGTTTGAGTAAGACAAATTTTCTTGTGTGACTATTGTCTATCTCAACACTCACCTAAGAATTCATGAATATTTTATGTCAGTGAAGTAAGTAAGACTTTTCTCATAAAATTTATAGCAAAATTCATGTTCAAATATGAGGAAGGTAACATTCCTTTTATGATAACCAAAACTCTTCAAGTTAAGCATTAAGTTGATTTTAAAAATCCGGTAGGAGGAAAGCTTTTCTTTTTTAGTTCTCAAAGATACTCATTACATAAGTAAAATTATTAATAGCAATAATGGAAATTAAAAAAAAATAATAATTGAGACATCGCAACATAGGGGAAAAAAAAAAAGAAAGAATTATCTACAGAGTTTTGTGTAGTGGTGACAGAGCTCTAAGACCATCTGTCCTATTCAGCTGTCAAAAGAGAAAATGTTCTATGTAAAGCATAAACGAAAACTGACGTATTCTGGGATTTTATTCTAAACAACCTGAAACTTTGTGCCCCAGTTGCCTTAATTACATTGCAGTATCTTAACACTAACATCCCTGCATGTTGCAGAACTCCCAAGGAGTTCTTCTGTAATTCCTTTGCTTGGAGGTTTAGCAGCTCCTAAGGATCCTGGCACAATCTCTGCGATGCTGCTAATGGCTGCCCTGGCTTCCATTGGCAACAGTGGCAGGGAGTCTGAATCTGATGTAGGATTCAGGAGCCTTTCAGAGAAGTGTCATATTTCACTGCATTACCTTGGATTGCTTGACATCCTCCCTGCACTAGTCACATGAAAGCAAGAAGTAAATATGGGTTTAATTTTTGTTCGTTTGTTTTGCATTGATGTTTTGTCTGTTTGTTTCCTGCAATGTTCCTTAACTCTGTGGAGGTAGTACTTCAGAAAATCTCCACAGGAGTTGTTATCTGTGTGGAGCTTGCTCTGTTGTAGAGGCCTGGCATTCCTTTTTTGCTTTCCTTTTATTTTCATGAATCTATGAAGACTTCAGAAAAGAAATTGCATGAGCAAAGTTACTACAATTCATGTGGGTAGGACAGAGAAGTGATTTGCAGCAGATCACACTGTAAACACTCAAGGTCTCACTGAGCCCTGAGGTCACGCTTACTTATTTACCTGATAAGCAGGTAAGATATACACCAGAGAGAACTTCTGAGAAGTAAGTTTTTGTCTCTTTAGCTTCTGTTAGAATGTTTTTGAATTTCAAACCAGGCAGATATTTTGTTGTTGATGTTTAGATTTTTTTACTATGTTGGGCCAAGCCATTTCAGAGACTGAGATAACTGTTTCACTGGGATTAGATGAATTTTCAGAATATATTAGCAGCAGCCACCTAACATTTTAAGGTCAAGCTATCTTCAACCTGCACTATAACCAATTATTTTGAAGAGTTTTTTTGTTGAGTGCCAAAAGTGCAATATCTATCATACGGAATTATTGAGTTTTGGGAGAAGTGAAATTCTACACTCGGCTCCAGGCAGACTGCCCTACAGACTCTGGAGAGATGTAGAAGGCCTTGGCAGATTTCTCCTAACCCACTCACATCACCAGAAATGGAAGAAAAAGCAAAACCGAACAGCTGTTGCTTTTTTGGCAACTTTTCTGCATACACTTTTTTGATACAAGTTACTGAAAAACACTAGATAATGAGATATATAATAGGCAACTGGCAGAATCTTGTTTATCACTCTCTGTGAGCATTGTCTTTTATGCCTTTAACTCTCACAAGAAATACCACATGGATCCTAATTACCTACAAAAACATTTTAATAGTTTAAATGTTGGCTGTGGGAATGTATAGTAACCCAAAGTGGTCACCTATCTTATGGCTAAGTAAACAAAGCACTGATCCTCTGCCATAAGTTCACTGTCTGATGCGTCATCACTTAGGAGGTTCAAATGTCTGGTAGGTTAAGTTTTTAATAATTTTGTCAAAGCAATTAGAGGTTCATAAAGGGTTTTTAGCACTTGAGATTTCTGACAAATGGTCTTATAACAACAATTGGTCAGTTAATCTCCTTTTCTGTCAAATATTTCACCTTCCATGAAAGATTTGCATGCATTTAAATTGTCTTAAATTTATGCATAACTAGATTAGTCGTTCCTGGCAATCATTTATTTTGCTTTTCTGCTTTCAGCCATCTCTTCTTTTTTTACCACCTGCTGTATTTGCCTTCTGCTCAGAGTGTGTTGTTGACAGTTACTAATAATGCAGATTACATTTACTTACTATGACAGGCAAAACACTAAGTGAAGACAAAAATATAGTATCTGCCATTCTTGTTCTCTAAGTAATGGCTTAGAAGCCAAAAATAGACTTGTAAGAGCGTTAATTCATTAACAAAGTAGGCATCTTATTCGGCTTAAATATAGGCAGTGTGCAAACCTGAGTAAAAGCTACCTCAAGTTTGTAAGCAGATATATAGTATGCAGTGTAAAATATATTCATAGGTCAATTTTATCTTCTTGGGAGTTCATTGGGATTTTGCTTAAATATAAATGTTCATAGAATCATGAAATGTTTGGGGTTGGAAGGGACCTTTAAGATCATTTAGCTCCAGCCCCCCTGCTATAGGCAGGGACACTTACCTCTAGATCAGGTTGTTCAAAGCCCCATCCAGCCTGGCCTTGAGCGCTTCCAGGAAGAGGGTATCCTCAACCTCCTTGGGCAACCTGTTCCAGAGTCTTGCTACCCTCACAGTAAAGAATTTCTTCCTATCTGCTTGGCAGGGTAACACTGGATAAAGCCCTGAAGGAAAGAGTGTCCCAAGAAAGCTGGGCTGCCTCCTCCAGGCCCATAAGCAGTGCATCCAAAGATAGAGGAAGATGGGTAAGAATGCCAGAAGGCTTCTATACCATTGCTCCACTTTGTATTTGTAGAATCATAGGACCACAGAATGGCTTGGGTTGGAAGGGCAGGGCTGCCCCCCACCAGCCCAGCTGCCCAGGTCTCCATCCAACCTGGTCTTGAGCACCTCCAGGGATGGGGCACCCACAGCTTCTCTAGGCATCTGTGGCACCACCTCGCAACCCTCTGAGTAAAGAATTTCTGCCTAACACCTACCCTAAATCTTCTTTCCTTTAATTTAAAATAATTTCCTCTTGTCCTTTTACTATCAAATTTGTGTAAAAACTCTGTCTCTCCCCTCTTTCTAAGTTCCTTTTTAGTACTTCCCAGAGCTTTCTGTTTTTCAGACTAAACAAGCCCAGCTTCCTCAGCCTGTCTTCATAGCAGAAACACTCCAGCCCTCTGATCATCTTCATGGCCTCCTCCGCAACCACTTAAACAGTTCCACATCTTTCTTGTGCTAGGGGCCACTGGCCTGAATACAGAATTATGAATGAATTGTTCCATAATTGGCACTGTTAATAATTATTTCTTTTACTGTTTATTTTTAATCTAAATCTAGGTAAAGACAGAATAATATATTAGACATAAGTTGGCTCTCAGATTCAAATATAAGAACCCTTCTACATGGAAGGAGAAATCATTTTGAGTATCACACAAGCAGAAAAGATGTTCAGAAAGATAAATTCCCATACAAACATAAATGATATGTTGCAGCATATGTATATTCTGATGGTAATCAGTGTTTGTAGGTACTCAAATATGTAGAATTTCAAATTAACTGGAAATTCGCTGCTTGCTGTATTTTTAAGAGAAAAAAAAATGTGTGAATACAAAACTGAAATCATTTAATTGTGTAGAGATATTTTTCTTTTTTGGCTGGAGTCTTTTTCTAAGACTTTTCTCAGGCATGCAGATTGCAGTGAATAATATTCTATTGTAGCTAGGGAAAGAGGAATTTTTTCCTGGTGACTACATAAGACACCTAATTTGGGAATCTCAGTTAATTGCTTACGCTTTTTACTTATACATAGAATAAAAGTAGGTATTTCCAAAGGGCGCCTCAAAGCACCTCAATTACATGGCATCTACTTCCATTTATTATGCAGAGAAATGAGACTTTTAGCATATGGAACAGTTTTCCTTACCTGTGCTTAGAGACAATGAATTTTAATTTGAGTTACTGGAGTTTTTAAGAAGAGAGGTTTCCAGAAAAAGGTATTTGTCAGCTGCTATAAAGAAAGCTCCAAATTTCTCTCCAGCTGCTGTTAACACAGCAATCTCAGCCAAAACCAATCAATTCATTTAATGACTGATGTAACATCGGTGAAAGTTCAATAAAATCATCCAGGCTTAGATATTATCAAAAGTTTCTTCTTGTTTTTCTTTTAAACTGGAGACGATAGAACAAAGCTTGGAGATTATAGCAGTAGAGAATATACCCTGGCAGCTTGAGGAAGGAAGCTGTCTACAGTAAGAAGGACTTCAGAAGTCTGGGCTAAAGAAAGCAAAGCAGTAGAAATGAGTATCTATCTTAGCTATGTTCCTGAATTGTTCAGTCAGCAAAGGGGAAGTACTAGGAGTGCTTCCTCAGGTAGGTTGCATTAAGTGAAAGTCTTGTGGATCTCAGAAGCTGACATCATCCAACAGGCAGAAAATGAGCACTAGGTAAGACTGTTCATGCCGTAGCTCTGGAAAAAACGAAAACAAACAAACAAACAAAAAAAAAAAAAAAACAAAAAAAAAAACCTTAACACTCCTTAAATATTGATGTTATCTGTCAGTGAGTGAAGCAAAGTTACAAAATTCTGCTTTAAATTAGATGGCAAAAAAATCATGTGTTCATCTGAAACAATGCAGTCAATATGATAAGACTGAGTGTTGTCTGATATCTCATTCTAGTTTAGAAACTCAAGTGTGCAGCTTGTACAGTTTTGTGACTATCTGAATTAGCTATATGCACTCATTTGAAAATATTCACAATAGGAGGAAAGAGAAGGAAATCATCAAAAATGAATGAATATATATGAAAAAATATATATATATATTAGAGAATACTGAGCAAGATGTTGGGGGGGGGAGGAAGGATAGAAGAGAGATCAGGAATGTTAAAAGAAATGATGACTCTGACATTTTTAGAGATGACATATTTCAAAAATGTCAGAAAGGTTTTCAAAGATAACAGAGACAGGAGTGACAGAGATGCAGGATAGGAATTGCAAAACAAAAGCACAAAGGAAAAAAACAAATGTGCCTCCTGACATAAGCAGATCTGTGAATCTGGGTTTAAGCATAGCTTTTATTTACAGACTAAAAACTCATTTCTGAATGATGCCAGATACAAAGCTTTCTATTCCTTTCCTTGGTTTACATGGCCAGGGTGTCCTAGTGTGAAACATTTGCTATGGCACTAATACATCTGAAAGATTGCAAACAGTCCGAGAGGCCTTCATCTCAAAATGAATTGATACAAAAGCATTTTAAACCTTTGTCAGAATGTGTTCTTATAATCTATATTCCTCACACTGCATGCATTCAGAGCAATTTCTACCTTTTCAATACATAACTACTGAAATGCAATACTAATACAAAACTCTGCATTGAAACTTTGCTGCAAAAATGTAGAATCACAACAGAAACTGGATGGAGCTTAGAGTCCCAGGCTCCTGAAGTTAACACTTGAGATGTTTTGAAAATTCATATGCATCATACAAATGTATATGGATAAGAAATGAATCTATTTCAAGCACAACACTTCCTCTGCTTTAAATTTTGTTTCCCTATATAACTCCATGAGTCAATTTATCTAGCTTTGGTCACAGTTACTGAAAATGGAGTGTTTTTTTTAAATATGCTGCTTTATTGTAAATTGTTTTCATGACTGTGATTTCAAATTTAATATATTCTCTTTTCTTTTAAAGCTTGTCAGAAATTCCACAGGCACTTGCTTTTTTTCTCCTAACTTGTTTCAGTATTAATGACTGGTTTTGTGATAATGATTAGGTAGCATGCAAAATTTCCAAAGAATTCTGTTTAACATGCAGTAGTTGAGGACTCCTGCACCATAAGGTCACATTTGCCACCTTAAGTCCTTAAAGTCTTTAAATGCTGTGCAGTTCAGAGAGATATTACAAAATCATTACTTTAATTTAAAGTAGATTAATGGCCAGAGAACTAAATAGAGTCTTTAAAAAGCCAACCCATCAATTTGGATTTCTGTACTTCTGAAGCTGGAGGGAGGGAGGGAGGGGGGAAGTTGGAGATTAGACAAAAGATAGAGCATATGGAGATATTAGTCTAGCATTATTATTAATTTTACTAAAAAAGTCCAAACATGAAAGAAATCAGACAATTGTTCAACACAGCTAGCTTTTATCTTCTTTTTGCTATGAAAAACAGCCCCCCAAAAGAACTTTGAAAGATTCAGTAACAATAATAGCATGCTATTAATAAAAGAGACACAACAGCAAGATGAAGGAAAAAAAATCTAATGACAAAGAAAGGAACATGATTAAAAAAAAAGAAAATGTGGAGACAGAGAAAGAAGTAAAGAATAGTAAATCATTCAACATTTTAATTCCTATCTTTTTGTTTTCTCTGTCAGTCCTTTGTTCTTTTTGTTGTATTTGGAGATATGAAGATTGAGTTCCTCTTTCGGAACACTGACTAGAATGCTGTGATTAACTCATCATCTGATGCATTTTAAAAAACACACTGTATATTATGTATAAATTGTTCTTCAAGTGACTTCATAAAATTGCTATGATGCACTTAAAAAATTGCTGGAAACTACTTGTAGTGGCAACATCAGTCTTCTGATGAGCTCTGAAATATTTGTATATTTCTGAATAGTGCAGGTGGTTGATTCGTGCACAATTCTGTGAACAACTCCTTCGCAGATAGGAGAAAGAAGAAAGAAGAAATTCTTGAAAGAAGAATAAGAAACAAAACCTCTTCCTTCATACTGTTGACCATTCATTGTTTGTTTCTTTTTAAGATAAAGTATATATTTACTCTTACTAGAGTTTTACTCTTTAAACAATATATCAGGTCACCTATCTTCAAGAACCCAACATCCCATTCTTATCTCTTATTAACAATGCAGATATACTACCATGTAATTGTTAAGAGACTGACAAGTTAGTATGCGTAAGCATAACCCAATACAGTATCAGTGAGTGGTATAAGTGAGCACTGAAATCAGGGCTACAACTCACTTTCAGGATAATCTAGAATTTTAATTTCCCCATACTGTTCTTATTTCCAGAGTTTTAAAATTATTTTTAATATTTAGTTATTACTTTGCCAGTACTCCTTAACATGCAGGTCTTTTTTCAAAAGTGAAGCAATAGCTCTAGCTAGATGAGAGATAATTTGTTATTATAGATGAACTTTTTCATTCTGTTTTCATCTCATACTAACCTTTTTTCCCTCTGAACTTGAATCACAACTAAATTCTCAGTATAGGTGGAGCCAATGCACTCAGAAGCCTTTTTAAAAATAGATACTTGCAGTACGGAGAGAACTAGACTCTATGTTCCAGGTAGTCCCAATGACTTTTCTGCTCACATCCATTTGTGACATCCAGTCCTGTTTATTACCTAATAGACACTGTACATTTCCTAAATCTCAGCTGAGAGTATTGAAAAGTGCCAAAAAACTACAGAATATAGTTTAAAACCTGTGACGTTATTTCAGTTCTTCAAAAGGCACTCCAAATATGAATACACTGCCTATAATAAGTCCATAGTGGATTTGAATTGTCATAGCTCATTCTCCATAGGAGTTATATCAGCTTTAGGTACATATGACCAATATTTCATCAATCATTTGCAGTATTTCAAGAAGGAAACTAGTAAATTTACTATAGCATCTGCTATAAAATGCTTAGAGTAATAGTAAGTCAAAGAGTTTGTTTTGGACAATGGATTGAAATGAAAAAACAATTAACAAATATGAATGATTGCAGCGGTTCATTGCAATCTGGCATATCCTGTCTTTTCATAAAGTGAAAAAACTAGAGTATATTTTATAGACCAGACCAGGATAATACATGCAGAAATACATATTTTCTTATACTGGAACCTTGACTGTATTTTAGAAAACTAACACTGTTTTTAGATAGTTACCGTCTAGAAATTTATGCTGTTAGACAAATAGATGAATATGATGCTAGAACTACTATTTGTTCTGAATTTCTCCCAGAATAAAAATCATGGAATCACCAAGGCTGGAAAAGATCTCCACAAACATCCAGTCCAACTGTCCACCTATCACCTATAGTTCTCTCTAAAGCATGTCCTTCAACACAACGTCTAAATGTTCCTTGAACACCTCCAGGGTCAATAACTCCACCACCTCCCTGGGCAACCTATTCCAGCACCTGACCACACTTTTGGAACAGTATTTCCTAACTTCCAGCCTGAATCTCCCCTGGCTCAACTTGAGGCCATTCCCTCTTGTCCTATCACTAGTAACACAAGAGAAGAGGCTGACCTCCAGCTCACTACAACCTTCCTTCAGGTATTTATCAAGAGCAATAAGGTCTCCCCTGAGCCCCCTCTTCTCCAGGCTGAATTGCAGAATAAAATAAATTGAAAACCTACAGAAATCATCAATGTTAATAGATATACATCTACAAAAAGGTTGCTGTAAAGCTTCTTAGAGATTCCACAGTCAAAGACAATGTTGAAAAGGAAAAAACAAACAAACAAACAAAAAAAAAAAAAAAAACAACCAATTGAATTTAGCTCAGAATAAGAAACATCTCTGATGCTGACACAGATTTGAAGTCCTCTAATGAAATAGTATCCCAACAAGCTGTCCCCTCCTAAATTAGTCTTTTTTCTGAGCAGAGAATTTTTAATTCAGTTTAACTTGTTTATTTATGTTAATTTCAGCTTGGCAGGATCACATGATGCTTATTTTGCTTGCTTCTCAAAGTAAATATCCCACAAATTTATTTCAGACACAGAAAAATGTAAACATTTATGGAAAAAAAAAATCATATTCTGGAGCAAAAGAAAAAAATTGTACAGATCTCACTAGATTTTCCATGTATGCATATTTACAAAAGTGTGTGAACACAGGCAGTATTGAAATAATTTTATGTGTTCTGAGTATTTTCTATTTTTGTTCAGTTTTACCTTTAAATTTTTTTAACAGATATCTAATTTGTTAGAGCTTTTTGATTTTTTTCTTCCATTAGTAAATAAATAGTGTATATGCAACATTAGATTATTAACTTAAACTTCTTTTAATATTGTCAGCCTAATGCCAAGCATTTAAATATCCCTTTAGAATTTAGATATTTCTGAGAAATGCCATGCAAAGCCAGAATTCAGTTTTGCAACCAATTCCAAATGCCATAAGTTTAAGCTTCAACTTTACATATGAAATAAATGACTTGACTTTATTCAAAATCTGCATTCAAATTTACTCGTCTCATCCTTTTTATCTCTGATGTACTTTTCAAAAAGAGCATGTGATCATTTTAAACTGCTGCAATCTAACTTTTCTAGTCTGAGTACCCAATTGTTGGTAACAATGATAGTTCACAAGGGGGCTCTTTTCTTTCTTAAGAATCCTTTTGATTATGCTGAAATTGATAGTGTGTAATTCAGCTCTGGTGAATGGCGATAGGAGAATCACTTGGAAAGGAAAAACACTGATTTTCACAGAAGAACATGAAGAACTTAAGCATACATTCCTAGAGACTGGTTTTGAAAGATATTGAGTGTTGTGTTGTTTTTTTTTAAATGAGCATATTCAGCTTCTAGGAAAAATCAACATATTCTTCAGGTTGTAGCAGAAAAGCTGATTTTTGACTGTTTATTCTTTTAAAAAGTCTGTCAAATATAAACAGCATAGAGTCATAATCATTAATCTGATTTATAGTTTTGACAAGAATGTTGCATTTGTTAAGAGGAGAAAAAATATAAAGCAGTTCAAGTATAGCATAGAACTTAAAAGCTTTCAGTTATTAAATTTCATTTAAAGAGTTAAAATCCTGTGAAAAGTTGTGCTCTGATTTTGAGAGCCTTTTTGGGGACAGGTACAGTGGACAGCCCTACTGCAAAATTCAAGACTCTATATTTCTAGATACTTTCTAAAAGTACAAAGTTTAATATTCTGCATGGGAAAGAAATGGTGAAAAGCGTGTCATTTCCTTCTTCAGCCCTCTGAGGTCTGTCTCTGAAATTGTGGCTTTTCACAAATACAGAATGAGAACTTAGGGACCTGCCCCTTAAAATTATAATAAATACGCGATTCAATTGAGTACTGATGATAAGTTGACCTTTATATCCTATACTTATTTCTATGACATCAGAGTTATAAAGTGGAACAGTTCTTTGCTCAGGAGGTCAAAAGTCACTCACTGAGTTACTGCTGTTAAAGAGCTGTTGAAGCTATCATCTGCAGTTGGCAGAGAAGAAACCAGATAATAAGTATGGGTATGAATCCTCACTATAGAATAATGGAAATGCTACAGAGAGTATGCCCTCATAGTAAAGGCTTAAACAGGCCTTTGCAATGTTGTCTGTATTTCTAAACATAGCTTTTCTGATAGTCTCAAAGTGTTACTAGTTCACAAATGTACCCTAAGCATTCACTCTACTCATCTAATAATCAACTATATGATAACAGTGAGTTATTACGGTAAGGTGTTATGTATGATAAAAGGAAAAAATGCTTGAAAAATATGACTTTTTTACAGCTCTCAGGGTAGGCGATACTGAACCTGTGATGGAAGATCCATATGTACTCCTAAAAAGCCTAAGTTTAATTTAGAGAGACAGAGATCCATATTATGGCATGTGATGTACTCCTATAACCAACATCAGCATAAAGTATCCTGCTGTGGGTAATTCTTCAGATTACGTGGAAATTTAAAAATATGGAAGAGGGAACTTACATCTCAAAAAAGTACAATTGCTGCACAGATAATCATAAGAACAACGTAAAAGCATGTTTCATTGAAGCAGAAAAATTTAAAAAAGCCTTTGGTAGGACTGGATATATTTCAATTTGTTTTGAAAGGTGGCAGGCAAGCTTCCATTAAGTGTGGCTTTGATTGCTATAAGGTAAAAAGTGAACCTGAAACTTCTGCCAATAGTCCTAGTGAAAGAAAAGGTCAGAACACACATCCTGTATTGAAGTGAGTCACTTTGTACTTATACTGCTAAAATATTATTGTCAATGTTTCCTAACTGATTAAAATTCTCTTGATATAAACAGTTTAAAATAATAATCAGATAATCTAACAGTATTTGTATAGTTTTAGCAATGATATTATATTTTGGAGCATAAAAACTTTGACAACTGTCCTATTTGTCATTCTAAAAAGAGCAAAACCTTTAGGGTAGAGCAGAAGACTTAAAAAATGCATGTCAAAGCTTATGCGAGAAAATAAATAAATAAATAAATAAATAAGAACACTGTTTAAAACTATTAAAAGCTTTGTTTCAATAGCTAGAATCTTCTTTCCAGACTTGTTCAAAGACCTTCAGAATTTCTTACTTTGTTCCCAGGAAGCCTTGAAGGCTTAGAATTTAATTCAAAATATTGAAGTTGTATTTTCTTCAGCTCAGGGGCCCAATGTTAAACTATTACTGTAATGCAATATGCTGAACCTTTCAGTTTGATTATTTGTAATGCAAAGTTATCATTATGATATAGAAAGAATGTATGATTTAAGCTGAAGATTTATGATGATGCATCACAGAAATTACTTGATTAATTTGATTCTTAAGTAATCACTGCAATAACTTTGGCAAAATCTCGGGTTATTTGGTATACCTTTTCTGGATAATTGATATGAAATTGAATAAGTGCTATAGTTTGTCTTTCCATCTTTATCAAATGGAAATTTATAACAGCAACTATAATTTTGATTGTTTTTACCAGTTCAGAATTATAAAGGAAGAACTTATCTAATGTTTTCAAATGCAATCTTTTCCTGAATAATATTTGTTTAAATTTCAAATTACCTTTTGGATTATTTTAGCAAAGCTCAGCAAATATATTACTGGGAGTAAGGATACCTGAGAATAAATACAGCAGAAGCAAAAAGGCTTCATTACAAAATCCAAAGCCTGTTTTTTGTGATATATATGAATAGTAAATACATGTTAATGTAGCAATCACTAGGGAGATCTTAAGAAACCGCAGCATCAGAGGAAAGTTAAGTAAATATACTGGTTAATTTTCTTTGGCAGTTTTAATTCAATTTATTTGGAATCTCATTTTCCCAAGACTCTGTGGGAAGAAATAAGACGATGCTAAGTGGGAATGTTTTTGTCTATCCTTACGTGACTGTGTCCAAAATCTGTAGCAATCTCTGATACACTGTTCAGAAACACACAAAAAAAAACCAATTACAGACTGATAATGGATGGTATGAGTTATGGTATTCTTTCCAAGCAGGGTAGACAGAAATAACATATGCCTGTGCCTCTTCAGAGGATGGTGGCTCTGTTTAAATAGTATGCTTTTGCATACTCTTCCTTAGTGCCCTTACTTTGTTCTTTCTATATAAGTTTTACTGCTGCTGTGACTCACATATAAGAGAGAATTTGTGGCACAGGCATGTGTGGGATTTTATAGAATACATCAACAAACTCACAAAGTCTTTTTAGTTTTCTGCAAAGGGTGTATGTCCTGCTACATATGGTTTCCCTCTGTGCATATTTTAGAATAGAAATAAGAATAAGGGATCATTCTAACTGGATGCTTGTATTACTATTTACAAATTTGTGTTTCTTTTTCCACATCCTTTCCTTGACTCAAAGTGACAGTGTCTACGGGAAAGGCAAGAGAGCCATTCTCCTGAGACATTTTGCTGGCTATGTATTAAAATAAATAATCCTTAACTCTCATTTAAAGGAAAATGGAAGCAGCCATTCTCTAGGTTTGGGGGCTGTGGAGAATATTTATTTTTGAAATCCGGAATTAAGTTTCAAAGCCCTGGAGAAGCTGAGCAACTAAGGAAAATCTTTATATGACTGCTTACGGCAATGCATTGCTCACTACACTGACTGTGTTAAACTCCAAATTGTTGTGATTAAACCCCTTTTGGTCTTACATGAGCAGCTCAGGCATCCAGCCTGTAAAGCCAATTCTGCTCTGAGAATATGTCTTTCAGAGTCTGCATGAGTAGGATTATGTGTTTTCATGTGTCTATGTGACATGTGTTGTAGATTCTGAGTATTCAGTCATCTTTCTCAATCTGCAGTTTCCCAGTTATTCCAGTTTAACTATAAGTGTAAGACTGTTCAAGACCTTATGATGAGGACCAAACATAGCATGTTTTCTCCAGTTTATATAAGAGAATGATTTGGCTATGAGTTTCAGCAACTCTTCTTTGGTCTTAATCCCTACGCTTTTTTTATTATTAGAAATTAGTATGGAAAGAAAGAGGAGTAATTAAATTCTTCCTAGCTTCAGGCTCCATCAAAGATATGTTAAAAATACAGCTACAAAGACCAAGATCTAACCAAACTTTTTAAAGTTAGAAAACTAGTTAAACAAAATGGATAAATACTTCCAACTTTCCCTAATAGATAAAGCACACACTAGAAGTCTTTTGAATTAATTCAGAAGTGTTTTACATTTAAAAAAATGAAACATAATATGAAGAACTAAGAATACGTTACTGGGCTTATCTATGTAAATTGCTTAACATCCTTCCTCTCACATAGGAACTTACTATTACTCTGTACTTTCTTTTGTGTCAAAATCCATCTTTTATGTCTTCTCTTCATACTGTCCTGACCTACAGTCAGTGACAAATGTACCCAGCAGTCACAGCCCAGCTATTCCCCCACTCCATTAAGTTAAACAGAACATGGCCCTGCACCAGTCACCCATCCAAGTGAATCATCTTTGTAATTATGCATGTTGTAATTATTATTAATTGATCACAGCAAAATGCTAATTAGGAGGAACTGTTTTATGAAACTGGGATTTCTCCACTGGTGGGCTTTTTTTTTTTTTTTTTTTCTTCTATTAGAAAACATCCTCATCAATTTACATCATGTTTTAATCAGGCAGGCAGGCACTTGAGGCCTCATGCAATGAGCACTTGGCTGCACTGCTTGTACCTGAGGGAATATGTCTGAAGGACCTGCTGGAGCACACAGGCTGTCATGTCTTATTGATAGGGTGTGATTGACTGATGCAGTACCACATCAAGCTTTACCTGAAACTTTCAAAATCAACTCTTTACACAAATACATTCATTTTAAAAGATTGTGTTAAGCTTCTCTTCCCCTATCTCTTCTCCCTTTCCCCTTTCCTTTTTCCCTCTTCACTTTTTCCTTTTCCCTTCCCTTCCCTTTACTGTTTTTGTTTCTTTTTTTTTTTTTTCCAGAAGGAAAACTAACAGCTGAATTTGCATCCACTCTATATAATTATTATGATGTAATGAAATATTTGAACTGTAAAAAGTGTCTTTTATCCACAAAGATTATTTTATCTGTTACTCATTTTGATACTTTGTCCCAAGTAGAAAGATTATTCTAAGTCAGGTCTTAGAGACATTTTCCACTATGCTTAACAGATTTGAAAAGGCTGCAAGAGGTTATGATTAGTATCAGATAAAAGTGGTACTGCTGACTTCTGAAATAGTCTATGTGATTGTATTATTCTGTGATTGTGCCATTTGTAGAGGTGAGGATTGGCACTTTTCATAACTGATAAATAACTTATTTTAATAGTGATAGAATGAATCAGTATAATAGGAGCATATTTTGCAGTCAGGATATGTTAATCCCAGTTTTTCTTTGAATTAACATATATTTCTACCTGGAAGCTTTCAAGTGGCAACCATCTCTCTGTTGTGAATTTTATATTATATCAGCAGAAAACCTGTTATTCTAAAGGTAAATCTCCCTTGATTACCCTTCAATGTATGTGTAAATATATTTTTATCTTTTCCAAATTTTAGCAGGTTGAAATAGTTTGATTTTAAGGGAAGCAAATTGTGTTATTGGTTATTTCATAAACGTAATATATATTAAAAAAAAAAAAAAAAGCAGATTTCCTATAATCACATTATAGAAAATACATTACTTTTTATGCTATACCTGTGTTACTAACACCCAAGCTCATGCAGTACTGCAGGACTGTTTTAACCAATTAAAAATTGTACTGAAATAAAATACAGTAGTTAACTCAGTTATCTCAGAAAGAAGTTCACATTTTCATAAAAAGATGCTTTCCCATGTTCTGTGGGCATCAGAAAAGATCATAGAATCATAGAGCAGCTTTGGTTGGAAGGGACCTGTAAGATCATCTAGTTCCAACCCTTCTGCAATAGGCAGGGACACCTTCCTCTAGACCAGGTTGCTTAAAGCCCCACCCAGCCTGGCCTTGAGTGCTTCCAGGGAGAGGGGCATTCACAACCTCTCTGGGCAACCTGTTCCAGTGTCTCACCACCCTCACAATAAAGAATTTCTTCCTGATATTTAGTCTATATCTACTCTCTTCCAGTTTAAAACCATTTTCCCTCGATCCATTGACTATAGAGGAGCTGTGTCCTGTACTTAGCCAACGGTTAGACAGATGAGCAAGGATTTAACAGGGAATGAGACTTAGTTGTTCTTTCATGTTTAGTAACAGTGTTTCTTGGTCAGAGATGATATCATAAAAGTTTGCAGAAAAAGAAAATTTTAAATCTTGAAAATGTTTTATTTTCTCTAGTTTCTGAAGATAACTGGAAGTGACAAAAAAAAATTTCCTGAAATAAAACATCAGCAGAAAAAAATTCTTTAAATAAATTCCCTGGTTGAGAGGAACTACCTAGATTTGCAAACTACATTTTGTACATAAAAAAAGAAAATGATTTACAACTTTTTTAATCTCACTTCATTTATTCCCTTCCTTTAACTCTCTTCATTTCTACTCCCCCGTACCCACCAAAATTTGTTTTCCAAAAGCACGACAAGTGCGCTTGTATAATTTTGCCTTTCCTTACTTCTGTGTTTCCTCAACGCAACTTGTCTCTCCTCTACCCGTCACAATATGTACTTGTATTTTGTTTGCTGGTGTAAGATGAGAGTAGGAATCTTCACTATAAGACCTCCACGAAACTAGTTAAGCAGTTTCTGTGATGCTTATAGTACCAGCAGAGGAGAAGCCAGTTATTCCCAGGGTCTTATTTTTATTTGTTGGTTTGGGGCAAATTGCTTAAATTGACCATGAAACAAAATCTAGTTTTATTTATTACATGCTGTGTGTGAGGTTTGTGACAGCTCAGCCTCTGAGAGCAATCTACTAATTCTGTCTAATTCTTTTGTTTAATGTATTTTCCTTGGAACTAAAAAACATTAGTGAGGATTTCATTATTAAGAGTGTTCTAGTGAGCTGTTGAACAGAGTTCAGTCATTGTTGGGGATATTGGTAGCTTTTGAAGAAGTGTGTAAACTTGTGCTTTGTGCTATTTTTTCACCATCTTAGCTTGAATTTCATCACTTCTTGTTCAGAAAGTTTTAGTGTGCATACCAAGACTAAGCAAAAAAAAAAAAAAAACACCACACACAAAAACAAAAACACACACACAAAAAATGAACCAACCAACCAACCAACTAAACAAAGAACCCAAACAATTAAATAAACAAAGATTATGAGAGGTAAGTAGGACCAGGAAAATTCAAGAGAATCAGATTTTACATTATACCTCATTTAGTTATTATTCTACCTTCATTCTGCCTTGAAGTAGAAACTTCTAGAATAAAGAAAGAAACTAGAGTGATGCATAGTTTAACGTGACAGATATAATTTGCAATAGCAGTCCATGGTCAAAAATAATTTGTTCTTTGAAGACTAACCCAAATTCCAAAGTGTTCAGTGACATTCACTCTGTTAAACAATTCTTCTCTTTTAATATTTATTCTAATTAGATGAAAAGAGCTGGAGGGTGCATCAAAGTGGAAGCTTCAAATAAATGTGGCATTGTCATAGGAGTTTACATATTTTAAACTAATAGCTGAACTTTAATACATATGTAGCATCCCAAGATTTAAAGGTAATATGGAGAAAAGACAAAACATCTCTTAAGATCTAATTCAAAATATGGATATTCAATACAGATTCCAAACTTCCATCTTCAGTTTTTCATTAGAGCCAGTCAAGTTTTTCCCAGTTTACAACATTGTAATATTTATCAGTGACCTCATGTCAGAGAAGGTAGAAGAATGTTAATAGTTCGTTTCCTTGCAAATTTTGTTACAACAAAGATTTAATATTGTTTTGTCTTGCTATCTCACAAACACAAAGGTTCGTGTACATTTTAAATGCTATAATGCATTTTCTGTTTAAAATGTAGTCATTATGGTGACACAATATATCACAGATGGAAGTTAGAAAAAGGGACAGTTTTGCAAAGAATGTATACAGAAATTGCATTTACTCAAACTGTTTGACAAACACAGTCACAAGGTCAGTTTGAACAGTCGCATATGTGGGAAGCCCCATTATAGTCAGTGAGATAATTCATTTGGATAGCCCTCAACGTCTGAAAAAATGTTAATCACCTGATAGTGATCTGTTTATAAATGATTTGAGTAAGAAAACAAGGATTATATAGGTACAAATTCACAGGAAATAATTTCATCTGTCTTGCTTGTGAGGAAAAGGTGTTAAAAATGAAACTGAGAGTTACTGCTGTGATAAATAAATAATATCAAAGGACAAAAGGGCACATTTGAAAGAAGATATAAATCCACATATCATAGTGAACCAAATGGTCTGTCACAGAATAGTATCCATCAAAGCAAGTTCATGATATTGGGGGAAAAAATACTCTTGTCATAGACTTATCAGACTTTTATCGGAGCGCTCAAGAAGTCCTTCAAATGCTTTTTCCCTTTTTTTTTCCCTATCCCTGTACTTTGTGTCAGAAAATGTCAGCACTATCTTCCCATTCCAGTAAATAAAGTCAACTTCAAAACAGAGATTATACATGTTTGCATTGAAATCATTTTTCTCAATAAATGTGAATATACATACCATCTATCTGTCAAAAACTCTAGTAATCTGTAATAACATATAACTTCTGAAAGTCATATATATGCATTATTAATGTTGTATTTTAATATGCCCGCATTTGAAGCCGATTGTTAGCTTTTTCTCCCATATTTTCCATTTCATGTAATTGCAGAAGAAATATTAAATTAAAAAAAAAATTATATAAAATTTTATATTTATTTGTGTGTTTTCTTTTATGAGAGAAATATTTTCTCTCATATACTGAGGTATATACTCAGATAGATAGAACTTGACCTTACCATACTCAAAATAGGTTAGGCAAGTCTACTAGATCTCTTGGTCTCTATTGCTACTGTTCTGCTAACAGGAAATCTTCTTTTATATAGAATATGAATCATTTGTTTTCCATGTTACTTATTCTTACTAAAATGAGGATTACTTCTCTCTTTGCAGTCATCCCTTACTGCAACATTTTTGTTCTGATGTAACAATTATAGTGTTTACTGAAAATGTGGGGAAAACTAATAGGTCAGGGGAATTTTCATTAAAAAATGGCTTTGAAGCATGAGAAACAAGAAAAATCACCACAGATGTCAGTCTAAAATGGAGATCTTGTATGTCTGGTTTGGTTTCTGTTCGAAAACTAAAAATTCTTGTAGTTCTTTGTTAGTGTGGATTGCTGAACTTTCAGGTGCAGAGCTGTTCCCCAAAGAAAGGGAAACACCCAGAGAATTCAGAAATTTATCTATAGTAACCACAAGAATGAAGCCCTCACATCTTTTCATGGAGAGTAAACATTTGCTCTTCATTTTCAATGATTATGAACCTAAGTTTAAAAGTAGTGAACCTCTCTATAAAATGAAACTTCTACTTTATCTGCAACACATCCCTGTCTCTCACCCACCACTGAAGAATGTAACTAATTATTGCTGCAGAGTGAGAAAGCAGAAAGAAGTTAAAAGTTGTTAATGGTTTCTATTTTTATACAGAAATACATGATAGTTCCCAGTGGGACAGTACAGGAATCTATGTGGGTAGAAGACAGTAGTTGTCTTGCACAACTAGAAGAAGCATGACTCTACACAGTGCAAATTATTAAATTACTTAACTGTATTTCAAATAAAGAGTTTTGGGAGCAGAAGCATTTTCAGTTAGAATATTTAAAAAAAAAAAAACAAAAAACTTTGCTGTTACTTTTTTTGTTTTGTTTTTAAATCGAAGATTCTTGAATCTAAGCTCTTTTGAAATTTTAAAGAATCTTCTGACAACTATCCAGATCTAAATCTGTTTGGTATTTTTTTCCCCATCTTGTGCATTTACATATTTATTCCTTTTATGTACATTGCTCCTGATCTTACACTTCAGTGGTATAAGCAGCTTAGATTGTATATACAAACACCATCTTGCTTCAACACAGTGTTTTATATAAATGTTGCCACTGATACAGCATAAACATCAACCCAGGCACCTAAATTCACTAGACTGAGATAATATTCAGACAGGTAAATTGATCTGAGACCAGTACAGCCTACTCTCACTTTCAATATTAGCCACACCTGAAAGCAAGAGTGGGTATACCTACAGAATCTGCCCTCATGCTTGCATTTGAGTGTCTTGACATAGTTTAAAGTCTCCAAAAATTTTAGTTATTCTGGGCAAAAATCTCACAGGGTCAGTTTAAACCAGTTACTACAATCCTAGAATCATATAATCATTGAGGTTATAAAAGATCACTAAGACCATCTAGTCCAGCCATCGGTCCATCACCACCATGCCCACTTACCACGTACCTCAGTGCCTGTAAAGGACCAACAAAAAACACATTCCAACTTTCTGGGGTGTTCTTGGTATGTCTCAAAAACGGGCAAGTAGATCTATGGAAAAAAAAACACTCAACTAGTTTGACAAATTTATAATTAATATGGTGTTTTCTAACATGCGTTTGCAAACTGAAATGCAAAATGACTATATGAGCCTAATCACAAATATGGAGATTGGCTGTATTGGTATTAGGTTTCTCATTTAAACAAACATGGAAAAATAATATCTACTGCATTCATTTCGGTTATTAAATTTACTTACAATGTATCTTCTGTAAAATGGAAAGACTTCCATTATTGTTTCTTTCCCTGTGAGTATTTCAGAATGGCTTTACTGATTTCAGTGTTTACAGAGAGAGTTTAGTTTCAAAATGTGAGTTTCTGAACACTGGCACCAAACCAGCTTTGTCTACCCTTTTTACCTTTTTACTTGCAAAGTAAAAAGGGGCAGTGATACCTGTGTCCAGCCAAAATAATTGACGTTTAGTTGTTGCATTCAGATACATCTAGATGCTTTTGTCAGAAAGCCAACAATTTGCATCTCTGTAATAACAGTGAAAGAAGTGAGTGATACAGTGAACTTACAGTAATAAAAAATGAAATCAGCAATTAGCCCTTGTACAGAACTCATACTCAGGATAGATTTTCAGTCTTACTTTTTCTCTGGGAATCACTAAAGATGAAGCACATCATTTACTTGCATTACTCCATGCTCCAGAAATCGTCCCCCTACTGAGTTACTTCCTCTCTTTGTGTTTCAGCCTGTAACCCTCCTTTTTCACTTTATCTTGTGAATAAATCATCCCTCTGCTCAGTGCAGCACACTTCCATTCTGTGCTCACTTTAGGCTAAAAGAGAACACTTGCATCTCAGTGCTTTAGAGTTTTGATATGTTTGTTCTTTTATATGTCTGTATCACCATACAGTATGTCATTTTCCCCTAGCTATCCATATGAGAGTAACTATTGCTAGTTCTATAAAAGGTTTGCTCTTTATTCTGTCTTTATTCCTGTTGAACATTTTATAACAGTTTGTATAAAAGTCTTTACAAAACGGAGAAAAAAAAAGAGGTGAACTCTATTCTATTCATTCTTCAAAAAGAAAGTTGAGCACATGCTCACACTTGCTTTCTTTGAAGGATGTGATGAGACGCTATACCTGCCATATGCACAGAGTCCTAAAACGTTAATATGGATGAAAGCCACAACTAGCTTTTCATGAAGCCTGCACCCTGCAGAGTATCAAGTTCATTCTCAGTGGTCATCCTATCATTAGTAGACCATGGAGATTTGGCTGGTCACATGATTCCTTTCAAACATTTTTTTTTTATCCACAGCTGTGGCAAACTCTAAGCCTTTCTTGTTCACCTTTACTGTCTTCAGCAGTATCTTAGAGTAGAAGTGCCACAGATAATATAAATGCAACCAGTACCCACTGAGAAGGTCCTGTCTCTCTTATAACTCATTATCTCTCATTTTGTCACTTTGTACTATCATGCGTCTCCCTCCTGGCCACCCCTGCAAGCTGCTTAGACAGAGGGGAGAATCCCATTTCAAGATTATTCAATAAAAAAAAATTTCTATGGGTATATATAAGAAGTATAGAGCTCTGGATCCTTGAATATAACAATATGGGTTGACTTGAACTGTCCTAGTATGACTTATTGAAACTGATGCATTAAATCAAATCAATACAATGGATATTACTTCGCCATCTAGGAAATTACAGCTAGGCTGAAATGATCTGATGCAGAATGAATTCCTGTGGGAGTTAGATAAACTACTCTATACCAGAAGGCAGCAATTCTACTTGTTAATGGGATGTTAGCATGACTTTAAACAACTTGGCAGCTGGCTGATGAGACTTATTCAATGAGTAAGAGCATATGATGTATTGATATTTAAAAGTATATAATCCTATTGTAATCCATATAATCACGCTTTTTCTGGATGCTTTTCTTCTATTTATTATTGTGACAGTCAAGAGCTAGGAGCATTGGTAATTGAAATGAATAAAGAAAAATGTTTTCTGTAATGTTTCTGTTTATTTAACCTGACAGCATTCTGAAAGCAGAGAGTTTCAACATTTGTCCTCTAGAGCTCTGTTTGAAGTCTGGCTGAACTAGGAAAGAGATAGAAATACCCTTTTCCAAGTGTCACTTGCTGGTTTTCTAGGTGTTTCACACAGCAGTATGGGAGGCCAGCAAGTATGGGAGTAGAGATAATCTGTAGGGTTTTTTTTCTATTTTTCTTTATACATTTTGTTTACCATATTTCAAGCCAACCATTTCTTTCAATTCACTGTTCCATGTTGTATGTAATGCTCCTACATCCCCACCAGAGTACTGTATGAGTACTTCATAGTTTTAATTTGTTTATCCTTATAACCTGCAATGTTTATTGCAAAACAGAGATGCCTGTATCAAACATCTGTGGTACTGGGATGTATACAAGCCTGGCATATTTCACTGGAGTTTTAGAGAGCTTATTTTCAAAGGTTCACTCTCTTTTTGTTTATTTGTTTCAGATCAAGCAGCCATGTGGTACAGGGTACATCAATTCATTGATGCCAAATGAAACCCTCTCTTCATTATATTCATTTATTGATTTTTATTGTAGACAACAAGTTCCATGATCAGGGCATCTCAAAATTTCTCTCGAGTCTTCAAGCATATTACCAATCTCCAATGCAGGGGATAACTGCTGGGAGGATCTTAAAAACTTGTAATTAGTATGAGATTGTTCATTTCCTTAATTTGCAGTTTTATAATGGAATTTCTCACCCAAATGAAAGCTCCACTCTTTGAGGTGAAATTCTTAAAGATGTCTGCACAACTGCAATAAAAATATTCAAGGTGAAGAAAGACCAGCAATATGATGAGGTTATTGTAATTATTGCAAAGCTTGCAGGTACAAACCATCTGGCAGAACTGTTAATTTCATCGCAGCATATTCTCTGTATGTGTTAACTTTGTCAAAAGCTTTGAAAGTCAATGTCCATTTATATTCTGAGACACTATTCTGTTGGCAAAGGTCATTCTCTAAAGAGTTCACATGAAGACAAAGAATAGAATAAGCCTGGATGTTTATTCACATATTACTCACAGATGAAAGGTGATTCTCAGTTTAACTAGGAGAAAAACATAATATTTATTCACTAATCTGTTAAGAAACTGAATTGTAGTACTTGAAGTCATTTTAAAAAATTCCGACAGGCTAGTACTATTTTATCTTGGAAATACTAACACCTTTTATTTAATACAGACAATTCTTTTTTAATTACACATATTTAATTTAAATATCTGATGATACATAGTCTATATAGTTGCTTTCTGGCTGTAATGTAAATTTTTCAGAAGAATATTCTTCTGTCATAAAATTCTAATTTGAAATAATTGAGTAATTCTGAGGAAGTGCCACAGTTCCTATTAATTAACCCCTGACTCTCCAAGGAATTCTATCTCTACAGATGCCTGAAGCAGAATAGCCAGGAACAAACAAGAAACTACTATTTCTAGATTTTTCTTGAGTTTATATGTATGCAAGCATAGTCATTACTTTTTAATTCACGTCAGAAAAATAAAAATCAGATAAAAATATTTGCAGTGATATACTGTATGGTCAATGTAGAATAGATTCTTAAATGTTGAAATGTAGGGTTATATTTTGTATGTGGTTTTCAGTGTATAAGCATACTGTCAAAACTAGTGACAGTTTTTTCTGTTTCTAGAGCCTTTTTTACATCCTGTATTCAAAAATCGAAGGGGTTTGTGTGTGTAATTTTGGTGGTTGTTGTTGTTGCTGGTGGTGAGTTTAACTGTTTATCCACCTTCCTGTAATCACAAAGCCTGACTTTCATATTTGACAGAATTGGAATTTTAACCCTTAGACAAATTTCAAATATCTAAAAAAAGTTATTGAAAACCTAGATATTTACAAACATTTGCAATCTATAAGCAGAATTTTTTCAGAAATATATCTATTTACACTCTGAATACTGAGAATTATCTTTCTTTTGACTGAGTACCATCACTCCTAAATTTCTATCCATAGGAACAAAAGTAGTGAAATATTTTTAAGAATTATTAGTGAAAATAAGTAACAATTTTTCAGATACAAGTGCCATATTCTGCAGAAAATGAATAGTTTGTATGAAAGTTCAAAACCTATGCAAAATAAAAGTTTATTTCAAGCTAAATGCTTCGATTAATACCAGAATAAAATTAAAAAAAAAAAAAAATCATTTGAACGCCTTTCCTATATATATATTTTGTTCCTAATTATTGAAGGGTCTGAGATTCATCACAAAAGATTTCTGACTCAAAAACATTCAGAAGTGAGAAACATAAATAAACGAGTAATGCAGTAAATGCAGGAAGGGTATTTCATACAAAGAATGAACAGCAAATACTACCTTGATTGAATAGTAAATTTACCTAATGGAATAAATCATAAACAAAAAGAAAGAAAAAGGAAAGTGAGAAAGAGCAGCATACTAATGGAAAATAGTAATAATGGAACAGATTTAAGGACAGAAACTGAATTTTAAAAGACCAAAATATGATAAAGTGTGCTTAGAATTCTAATTATACTTTTAATAGGACATAAACCACATTGAATTTGAATGCATTCATCTCTGGAATTTTTGGCAACTCATTTTTGAGGATGATTTCATGTCACCCACTCTGTCTACAGATAACGATCACAGCCCATTCTAGCAAATTCTAATAGTAATTATTTCTGTACATTTTTCTTTGCAACATTCTGTAAGCATTTGTAGTGTGCGTTAGAAATAGCAATTGCTCAGCAATTGGGAAGTTGATGGGAGTTAAGACTTCCACAAATAATTGAACAGGGTAAAACAGAACACTGAAATTATTTTTACAAGTATTTTGGCCACATTCATCCATAGTGAAACTTATTTTTCAACATAGTTAGGTTACTGATGTATTAACTCAGGGAAAGTTATTTTATACAGGATTGTTTGAACCAGGACTTTCTGGAACGATTTAGCAGGTTGCAAACTGATTTTACTGGGCCTGCAGTATCCTCTGTTGATGAACAGGATTTTCATGTAGTGGAAGTAATTAACTCCATATTACTCACGCTGTGAAGTGTGGTAAGGAACATTTGTTTTGCCAAAGTGTAGGTGCGAGTACAATGACAGTTACTCAAGAAGAAAATATAATAAACTAGAGTTATCATTGTGTTTTTGATTGAAAGTCAATTTTGGCTCAATCTTCAAGGAAACACTTTGATTCTCTTATCCATCCCCTGAAAATCAAGCAGAATGAAATGCAAAAGAAAGTGGATTCCTGGGATGGTTTGGTCTACCACAGAAATGTCTATGCCTTCATCCTAAAGCCAGGAAGATAATAGAGAGACATATCAGTGTTTATTGGCAGACATTTCCATTCTAAACAACTTCAGCTCAGTGTTGGTAAGTTCACAGTTGTAGTCAAAAAAATAGCCAGTGCTAAGTAGTTGAATTGTTTTATTGGTTTACTGCCCTCATTGTTTATGAAGAACTCACATTAAGAAAATTCCAAAATAGTACATCTAGTATTTGTCGCATCTTCTTAGCCAGTCTTGGTGGCAAAGACATGGAAGGTAAGCATTACAGTGCGTATACTTGAGAGGTCCACCAGATACTTTGAAGCTCAAGGGCTGCTCCTTTTAGAGTGACCTACATACTTGCACTACAAGGAAACTAATCAGTTTTTAAGAGAATTAGCCACAATTTTTGTGTTCATTCTTGCATTATTTTATATCTAACAATATAACATATTTAAATATATATAGAATTCTTAAATAAGTTTACATAGATCTCTCCAGAAGTAATGTCTCCTATTTATTTATGTGGAAACTAGAACAGACACAAAGAAAAACATAACAGTGTTTGACAGAGAAAATTCTCAGCTACAAAACACTTTTTTTCAACATTGTCACCATCATTAACTATGCATTTCCTCCAGTGAAGAACAAAAGCCTGCATGCTGCAGTCATAAAAATCTGCATCAGCACTGTTGTTACTGTCACAACTGAAACACACCACCCACTGCTTCACTGTGGTCAGATCCACTAGTTAGTCTGCAGAAATGTTCAGCATGGGTCAAGAAGTCAAGAATGTCAATGGGTAACATTTTTTCTGCATGGAGGTATGCAGTGGCAGACCTTCTCTTCATATGAACTTCCATTTCGGATGCCAATTTGTCAGACTGCCCCTCTGCATCCGTCACATAGCAACAAAATGTAATAAAATACTGGTGGGAAGGTTTCGCTTCTACTGCCATACCACCACCATCTGCCTCTGGCATTGTGAGCCAACATAATAAAATAGGAAGCATTATTTTCAGAGCAGCCCTGTATATATGGTGTGATAAAAGACACTGTACTGGAAATTAAGGAGAATGTTCATATACATGTTGTGAATGAGAAGCTACACTCATTAAAAGACTCTTCTTCTAGTAGCTGAGCCAACGGACAATTTACTGTGGAATACAGAATGATTAAGTTCCTGATGAGCTTATATGAAATATAAACAGACTTAATGAAAAAAATGTGACAAAGGTGGTCACAATGAATACCAAATTAATGCATTCTAGCTACATAGAAAAAAAATGCTATAATGGTGGATTTAGTTTATTTGGAAAATTGCTGCAGAATTTCAATATAGTCTCCATAAGGATAATATTTCTATAACCCGTGTATAAAACACTGGAATAAAAAAGGAAAGAAAGTTGTATTATCATGGATTGTGCTTACAGATTTGATATCATAGCGGATTTTTTGAAAACTGCAGCTGGATGGAGTTGCTGAAAACATCATAAAATTGATGTAAAATCCTAATAGAAATTCTCATGAAAAAAACATGAGCAAAGTAATTGGTTTAACTTGAGGATAGGTATAAGACAAGGTTGTCAATTCCAATGACCCTCTTTATCTGTTATGAAGAAGAAATCCTAAGAAAAGTACAGACAGAAATTCAAAAGAATGTTATCATTATTAGATGGAAAAAAAAAATAACCATCATTTCTTGATTGGTGATACTGCCTGGAAATCATTGCACAGGAATTTCAGTAAAAGAGCAGCAGAATCATAATCATAAAGTCTAAAGGTATGTGAAAGTACAAAAGGTTGCAACTGAGCATAAAGAGACAATGAAGTTTTCTGACTTATTTGAATCAAACAGTGAATGACACAATCACCAGGGTGCTAATCATTTGGAGAGTTGTAACGCATGACTGCTGCTCTTGGGAAAATCTGCAACATTTTGAGACATGAATATAATACTATAAAAAGTTGTGAACAGCAAATGAAGCCCTTTGTCCCTGGCATAATTCTACAAGTATCAGTATGTGAACAGTAGGAGACCAGGCGTCAAGCAGTTTTCTGCCCCTGTGTACCATTACTCTCACAGATAGTGAAATCTATGTCAGAATTCTGCAGTTCAGCAATCACTCAAATTTGCAGTGGAACTGAGTGACAGCTGGTTTTCAGGTACTGAAAAAAAGTCAGTGTAGATAGCCATAAACAGCTAAAAACTATCAACTATGTACATTTCAGTCTTACAATTTAAATTTTAAAAGGAATCATGATTACAGAGATAATGTATTCAGAATGACTTTTTTCCATGCAGGCAAACTATTTATGCTGAGCTGTATTTCCAGATACTGTTTGATTTGTAAAATTAGACATGTATGTCATTTATTGATGTAATTATTCTGTGTCTTTGGAGAATTAATGAGCACTGATCAATAGTTTGGAGGTTAATCAGTACTTTACTTCTTGACTCCAGTTAAATTCAGTTCAATTAAACAGAATTGATGCTAATTACTGTCCTGATTAAGCAATGGTTATTACCATATTACCATTTTTCTATCAGTAGACTAAATCTGTTTCCTATGAGACATCTCAATAAAGCAGCTACAGTGACATAGCATGCCCCAGTTAAACAGTGTATATTCTGATAATGTATTTACATAGAACCTTTCATGTCATTACAATTTTTAAAGAGTAGGCAGCATATAGTCAAGACATTTATGATTTCATATTAATGAAAAGACGACAAAAAATGCGTAAATTGACTAAATCAAGCCCTTACATTTCCATTATTATAAGGACGTTACAATTTTAAGACTCAGTATTGTACAGAGAAACCTATATTCACCTTATGGAATAAAATAGGAAGACAGTCTCTGAAGGAGACCTTAGTATTTTGAAATATGTTTCTTTGTAAAGTTTTTCTTGTACAGGTTATGTGTTGTTCTTTTTCTCTCTTTCCTTTCCCTACATTTGATCTGACTGAAGGTAGGAGAATGGCTTCAGGTGCTGGGATCAATCTGTACACGAAAAGACGTTAGTGCCTCACTTTTTAACTAAATGAATTAACAGATTCATAGTTCTTAATGATGTAGCTGCACTTGTTTTTAAATTCTAAAACAATCATGAAACTGCCTACAAAATAACCACAAATATTAAAATAATTATATTACTATCATATTTGCCGAATTATTTATTTCATTTTGTTGCTTTCCTTCTCACACCCACAACTTTTCTGAAAGAAATCTTCCAAGTGCCTGAAGTAGCTAGAAATGATAAAGAAGAAATGCTTTACATTTTCAAGCTGAACACAAACATTAAATAATTAATTCTTGTATGAATGTCTCTCCTCTGTTAAGTTAGTTAAGTATAATTATTTAGTGTATAAGCATTCAGTGACAGATGTCTGGTGAATGCAGCTCTGCTTATCCAAAGATACATGGATAAAACAAGATTCATTTCTCAGTTCAGAATAAAGACTATGCAGAAGAAGATAACACAATTATTGTTCTTCCTGTAATATCATCTCCCTCTTGCAAAGTTTTTCTGTCCTAAGAGAAAATTCTCCAATTGTCTTACGTGAAAACTTTTTATCTTAATATTTACAAAATATGCTACAAAATGACAGCTGTACTAATCGGTGTTGTGGTTTTTTCCTTTCCTTTTCTTTATAATAAATCTTTTTTACATCCTTCACACACATAATTATATTTTGCAGCAATAATTATGTAAGGTCTAAGTTCGGCATAACTTTTCAAGTTATCAGTTCCAATACTAATTTAAAAAGTTTACTAAGATATGATTCTTTTAGGCAGATGAAGATAGATGTGTGCCCTTGGCTGAATGTCCTACCTGCACCTCTATTTCAGAGTCAAGAATAGAAACAAAAATCTTGGCTTTGATATCCCCTCATGCAGCAGATAAATCTTTTACATTTCAGGCTCTATAATCACAAAGATGAGCCGGAGAGATCACATAATATTTTGTCTAACAAACAGGTAATATTTCTCTAAAAGTGCAAATGTATTCTTTTAATTTCTGTAATTTACAACAGCATCTGTTTTGTACAAATCCTTTGGATTGGGATGAAATAGGAAATAGAAGATAAGATTCCAAGACTGATGAATGGCTAGATTTATTTGGAGATGCCTTTTAACCTTTGTCTTCATTGTCATTTTTCTCCATTATATTTCATATGCATTTTGGAAAATTACCCATGTCCATACAACGTTTTGCTTTTGATTTCAAATATGTTCAATTTTCAAATTATGTAAATTATTCTGGGTTATCCAAAATCATGAGGCAAAGACATTTCACAAATCAATCCATTTGCAGAGAGAGTCTTTGCCAACAAATAACCCTAGACCAAAAAGTATTTCCAAAATGGAAATCATAAATGTAGTCCAACATCCAAAGTAAATCCCGGTTTGTAATGCCATTTTCTCAATTTCTCTATTTCAAATACAGACTTGTAAAGCTTAGCTAATAGAGAGGTGTGTCTATTGTTCTGCAAATCTCTGCTCTTTCCTCAGAAAGAATCCAGGATGATTATCTTAGTGAATTTCTACTGGAAAACCAATTCACAGTGAAAATTTCTTTCATCAGCCGGACATCTATCCTATCTGCTTTGCAAAAGAAGAGTGCAATGAGAAATATACACATTGTACTCTCACAGGCTGGGCTAAACTTGGGTTTATCCAAGTAAACAAGGCTCAGTTTAACATTCTCTGAAGAATAAAGAGGTGATAATTGTTCTTCAGTTGCTGGCTGTCCCTTTTTTTTACATGAGATGCAATGGCAAAATGAAGATCTACAGCCGTTACATCATACTGGTTTTAGTCAAACTGGCCATGTTCAACCTTGTCATGAATATGTGCAGGCTTTCTTGACTATGCCTTCTGTCTAAATAAAAACAGTAAGATTTTGGTTGGGGATTCCTATTTAGAAAAATATATTAAAAAAGCCGCAGTTACATTATGCAGAGAGATGCAGAGTGGTTAATTTAAAAAAATAATGTTCATTTTGAGAAATTAACAATACAAAGCTTATTGGAAAGGAAGAATAAATTCAGGCACTCTCAAGCAGCTATCATAATTCACATAAGCTTTTATTAGGCATTATTTCTTTTAGATGCTTAATTGAACCATAAGCAACATCTGAACCTTTGGAGATCCACAGAGCACAAACTGTAGTCAGGCCTCCACCCTGATGTTTATGTCATGTAATTCATTATTATAAATCTGCTGGAGATTGATGGATTTATAAGAAAATTATGTGCTTTTAACGTAGTACTTACACCCCCATTGTGCTGTTCGAGTGTATAAGTCTTTTTTCTGGGCAAGATTTACATTCTTGAGAACTGCAATGATTTGCTGGCTTCTGAAATTATTTTCACTCCTACTGTCATCCATTTTGCCTGTTTGTAATGAGCTTAGTTTTCATAACTACTGGAATAGTTTTGGCTGATATAAACGTGTACTTTACTACTTCAAGAAAGAGTAGACTGAAAAATTCACATGTGCTGGTTAGTACCAAGTTGAGTAATGAAAAGTCATCATGAATACTTCTGCATTTTGATGCACTATGGTTCTTTGGAATGCAATATGTTATTATAGATCATTGTGAGAATAATTAGTTAGATATTAGAGAACATACATATTTGCACATATGTGTGTCTGAGCACTTGGTAGATTACACAGAGCTATCACACTGTGTTTCCAGATTATGATTGCTGGTTATGCTGATTCTAAGACTTAATTCTTTATTCTAATCTAGTCAAATAATTCAGTTATTTATGGAGCATATGTAAGAAATTAAGAAAATCTGTCAGATGATGGTGAGCAGCAAACATGGCAGTCTTATTCTATCATTATTGTGACATTTTCCCTCCCTTTTTTAGCTTTTAAAATAGTTCCAGGACTTCTCAGTTGTATTTCTGTATAGAAAAGAAATCCATATTGGCAGGAGATTGATTAAGGCATTCAGTCTAGAGGTTCTGAATAGAAAGAACTACTGAGATAGATAAACTCGAAGAGCTGATGGGGATAGTACAAGAAGGAGATTGTTCAGAATTTATTCCTTTACATTTCAATATTATGTTTGTTTCGTTTTTTTTTTTTTTTTTTTTTAATTCCAGGCATTTGGAATGTAGCTATAGGTACATAGCGGGTATAAATACCAAAATGACAATGGACAAATTTGAGGAGTTACTTATCTCTGCAGAATAATCCATATATTATATATATGCATATCCACATTTATCTTCTACCAGGACACTTTTAGCTCCAGAAAGAATTAATTCTGGGCCAGCTCATGTGGTTTTTTTAATGTATCAAAGGTCTGCATGTCTTCATTTCTGGATAAAATGAGAGTCAGCTCTTTTATTCAGTTATTGTACTGGACTACCTTGTCTTTAATTGCACATTTAAATTCACAAGTATCTTAAATCTATTAAGTTTGTACTTACTTTTTTTTAGTTTAATTTGAGCTCTTTTCACAGTTATAACTTACAGCAGTAACAGCAGTATATAGTTTCAGTAAAGTCCAGCTGAAGGAAGCAGGCACCTCCAAGTGAAAAGAAGTCCAATTGCAAGCACCCAAATGAAAAAAAAAAAAAAAAAAAAAAAAAAGATTAAATCTAACAGCTCCTTAGTTTATGCCAGGCACATAGTTCACTCAGCAGCATGAGCCATGAGCCTTCAAACTGCTCAGAAATCTGTAGGATTTACCATTTTGACTTATGTGCATTTTGCCAAGTCAGCATGCTTACTCTGTCTGTAACATTAGATCTTTTGGGGTAACTGACAGAGGCAATGATTTTTGAGCTTTTTATCGTTTCAGCTAACATTGTCTGACATAGTTTTCTAAACTTGAAAACTATTTGTAGAAAAGCATACTCAAGTGCCAGATTTTGGGAACAATAAAAAAGCAATCTCCCTTCAGTAATTCTTTGTTGTTGTAGCAACACAAGCTTTCTGCTTACTAAATGTAGTGAAATGAAGTAGTCTCCTATTTATTTTTCTCCACTCTTTTGAGGATTCTGGAACACTAATTGATATTATGGGAGAGTACATTGAAGAATATCTGTCAGACAAAACATCAGCACAATCAGCTTAACTACCTGCACTGAAATTAAAAGGATTGTGAAGATAAAACCCATCTGAGTGTACTGAATATATGTTGTATTCCTGAGGTATAGTACTTTCATTCTAAATAATATGTGAACCAGTGCTTTGAAATATTTTTGAAAATATCAAGAATAAACTATATATATGCAAAGAGAAGTATCTAGAAAACAATTAGCTTTAAACTTGGCCATTTTCTCATTCTTGTACAATTTGTATTTCTTTTTACTAGCTTAAAATAAAGGGACAGATATTCAGAGTCTTGTCCTTGTCCTTTCTCTGGGCATCACCAAAGAGAGCATTGTCCCATCTATTAGACACCCACTCTCCAGATCTTTTCTAGAATGTCACAACCTTAAGGCCCAAGGTCTTGGCCCATTGCTTCAACAGCCAAAGTTATTTTTCAATAGATTATGAAACTTGTTGTATTTCCTCTACAGTTCTACAAAAATGAATTCTGTTTTGCTGAATTGACAAATGCCATGGGGAGTGATGGTACTTGCTTCTTTAAATTGTAGAGAACTAAAAATTTCATTGAAGAACATTAAATGAAAAGATTATCTATAAGTATTTCTAACATGTGGCTTTAGCGTTCATAAATTTCTGCTGCAGGTCTTTGTCTTTAACCATATCCAGGAGGCAAAATATATACATAGAATGAAGGGGTCCTTGTGCAATTTCCATTTAAATTACATGGAACCCTGATTATCCCTAGAATACAGATTTGGTGAGAGAAAACCTCACACACAAACACTAATTTAAAAGTTTAAGACTGTAAGTCCAACAAATTGTGGAATAATTCATTACAAAGCTTGACGTGGTCTTAATTTAAAGGCTTTTATAATTTATTGAAGAAATCGTTAACTTACTTTTTCACATATGTCAAGAGAGTAAAACTGAATTTTTAATCCCTGTGGATGTTTTAGATAAATGCAACAGGATCTAAATTCCTGCTGATCAGCCCTAGGCAGAAGTTATTGAGAAAATACTGCGTCATCTTCTCCTTGCATTTTTGTTGTTTCTTTTGCTGCCCTCCCCTTTTTTTTTTCTTTTTTTCTTTTTTTTCTTTTTTTTTCTTTTTTTTCTTTTTCTTTTTTTTTTCTTTTTTTTTCTTTTTTTTTTTTTTTTTTCTTTTTTTTTCTTTTTTTTCTTTTTCATAGAGGATGGGGATTGGTGTTTGAGGTGGAAAACTCTTGTTGGTAGTTTGTTTTCTTTCTTCAATCTCCATCCACCCTCATGGAGATTAGCAGTTTTCTCCAGCACTGAATCACTGGACACGAGTTGAACCTCACAGTACATAGCAGTAAATTTAAAAAAAAAAAAAGAAAGAAAATCGCACACAAGTAGAAAAAAACTAGCTTAACTATTTTCTGAAGCTTCATGCTACACTAGGAGCATAAGTAAAAATAATTTTGGTATCCTTATCTCCATACTACACACAAGTTGAGGGTTTGTCAATATTCTTCTAGGCTCTTTTGAACATTTATCTGTCAGCATTGGCAGCTGTGACTGAATGACTGCTTGCTGAATACCAAATGTAGCAACACAAAGCTGTCATTCTTCAACAAGTTAATACTTTGAAATTATTATTATTTAAGATAAGTTTTCTACAAATACTTAAATCAGACTTCCTACCATCTCTGAATTCTAGGAGGAGGTAAAATACTTTAATACAAATTGCACCTGTAAGCAGTACATGTAATATTAATGCTTCTGTATAAGTGGATTTTTGTATAGGTTTGATTTTTCCTTAATATATCAGTGTCTTAAATATATGACTTTTGATAGTAATTTTTATTCCTAATAAACTGTGCTTCAAATGAAAACTGCTGAAAATATAACGATATTTTTGAATTTACTTATATATATTTTAATATATTTATAAAAAATCCAATAGATTATTACACAGTACTACTTTGCACTGAATGTCAAGGTTAGAGGTGAATAATTTCTGCAGGACTCAGAAACGCTTATTTGAGGAGTGTGCAGTAGGGAAGCAAAGCCCTTATGCTACAGAATTACAGATGTGCATTTAGGGTAGAGCTGTTTCTATACCATCATGCATTTGGAGATCTAAAGTGATCTTTGTGTGAATTCTCCACTTCTGAGAGTGCGAATGAAAATAGGGGCTAGAAATGACCCATGTACACTTTAAAGAAAACCATTATCTCATTAAAAGGTTTGCTATTCGTCTCTCAGCAACTAATATATAATGATAGTATTTATATAGTACGGAAACAAATTGACTATAATAAAAACACAGTATCTTTAATTACAAGACACTCATTTATAGTATATCTTTGAGCCACAATTCCATCAACCAGATAAAAAGTAAGGCATTATTTCTCTACTTTAAAAAGTTGGGAATATTTCTTTATATCATTGTTTTATTTACATTCTCTCTTTGCTGAAATAATGTACTTCAATAATATACATAATTCTGTCTCTTTACTCTTACAAAATTATTTTTTTTTCATAAAATAATTGTGTTTCTACTGCCTGAGAAAAGATATTTCTTAAGGTTTCTAGGGATTAGAGGAAAATAATCATTTAATACATATATAGACAATGTTTTATAAAAAAAATTCAATATAGCACTTTTTATATACAGATTTCAGTTCTGTATACTATTCTTTTATTCTGATATACTTTCTATAACATTTGTCTAATTTCACAAAAAAAAATGAAATCTTTTTTCTTTTGTTAATATTTCTAAAATTTTTCAGTTACGTTTTTCCATCTGCATTGTTTTTACTGCATTCTTTAGTTTCACTGCTATTTTGTTAGGTTGCAATTGGTATACTTGCTGTTTTTATTTAGGTAAATATTATCATTAAACTCATTTTCATTAGTATTTTTTATGCTAGATCTCAATCAAATGAATACAGGAAGAAAGTAAACAGAAAGGGACGCATACATCTTCAAAGCAAAATTCACTAATAATGTGAATAAATACACCTGGGAATAATTTTATAGTATTTACTTAACTTTAGTCTTGCTAATTACTCCTCGGAAAACATAAATCTAGCATCTTACCTAATTAGACTTTTTCCAGGTTGTATCATATTGTTTATTTCCAGACCTCTATGGTTACAACGGCAAAAGTTTAAGTATTTCTTGATTTTCACATAAAGCTTTTATCATTGACAGTACTACTAAAAGAAAAACATCACTCAAAGATTTAGTGTGTCAATCTTTAAAAAAGTAATTCTACATTTGCTTGGTTTTATCCTGTTTAGAATCTGTGCTTCTTAACTGATGTGCCATTCTATACATTAAAAATTAGGAGGAAAGGGGAGGCTGATTGAAAACATTGATCTTGGATTAAACACAATGAATTAATGACTGTGAGCTGAATGTTCATATTGTTTATAGTTTATTCAGGAATCGGCTGATTTGTGCAAATAACTGCGTATCTCCAAGAGTTTAGAAAATATAAATTGTGTTAAACTCTTATTTTGGATGGATTACTCATTAATTTCCCACTTACAATGACCTTTTTTATCATCACAGTACACAGAAGCATTGACTAGCACTTCTCTTAGGCAGGCAAAGTGTAAACACTGCACAGACCTTACCCAAAAAGAGCACAGACTAAATGTTAACTGAGGAGCACATGCAGAACGAGGGAGACAAAGAGAACATAAAACTTATTTGGAAGTTTCACTGCCATCTCAGCAGGAGATATTTTCTCAAGATTTTTATCGGCTTTTGCACTGAGGAGAAAGAACCTGGAAAGATGAAAAGTGGTTAGCCCATTTACTGCTCAAGATGTAGTATCCCAAGTGTGAGAAATAGGGTCTGTGCTTACTTGAAATATGACATACGAGCAGGCATAAACAGAAGTAGGAGTTAGCTATGAGTGAAAGGTGATAATATGACAAAGATGTGAAGGGCTTTGAAACTGAGGAAAGAAGGTTATGCTTGATTCCCTAGAAACGGGAAGCAACAGAAAGATAACAGATGGGAATAAAGCTTAGAACATGGTCTTCACAGCAGCATTAAGAGTGAGACATGTTTGTATTTATAAACAGACAACTGAGGTGACAAAAGTATGAGTGTGTTAGCTGCCTCTGAGCTCCCAAGTTCTTAAGAATATGTAGTCCTTAAAGAGACAAAAACATCTGAATTACGTCACCTGAAAGACAATGAAAAAAGGAAATATAAGGGCCTTGGAGGGGTGGAGCATGAAGGAGATTTGTTGTGGTATCATTTGTATGGTTGCTTGCTTTTTGTTGTTGGTTTTTTTTGTTTTGTTATGTCTTTTTAAGACAATCTATAAAACAATATTTTTTAGGTCATTCCAACAAAAAAAATATACATTAGTTTTGCAGTTTCTTTACATAAAGCCATTTTCTTAATCCAAAAGACATTTTAATGGAATCATTAAACAAAATAACACTTGATTGAACAAAAAGTAAATTTTCACTGGAAAATGATTCCAATCAAAAATCTTTAATAATCCTACAGTAAAGTGAACAATTTGTAATCAATATAGTATCTGACAGGGATTATAGAAAATAAAAAAGATTTTTAGTGGTGAAATATTTTTCATGCAAACAAAACTAGGTCATTAATAATTTGATAATCAAGAAGAGGCTACATTAATATAATGTTAGTAATGAATAAGTAAATAATATTCAAGAAATTATTTCTGAACACAGCTGGTTTTGTTTTTGTGGTACATTTTTTTGTTTGATTGGATTTGCATTTTGGGGGGTTTTGTTTCTGTTTTGTTTCTTTTTTTCTGTCCTGGGCACTGCACACACTCTCAAATTCATTTTGCCACCAAATGGTCAACTAGTAATTCATTTCTATGTTGTCATTACTTTTTTATTTCTTCATTGCCAACTTTTTTATTTTTCTTTCCCAATATATGCAGATGTGAGTAATGACTGCTATTTATTTCCATAGAAATTACAACAGATATAAACAGCAAAGTAACACTGTTTGATAGAGAAAATTCTCATGTACAAAACATTATTTTAACATTGTCACCACTATTACTGGTACAAATCTACACTAGCAGAGGCTACACACTGTTGTTATTGTCTCTGCTGAAACACACCGCCCACACCTTCACTGTGCTCACAGTTACTGGTTGGTCTCCATAACTGTTCAACAAGCATCAATGATGTCAGTGGGTACCATTTTTGCTGTACAGAGGAATTCAGTGGCAGACCTTTTCTTCGTATGAACTTCCATGTCTGACACAAATTAATCATATCAATCCTCTGCTGCCATTTGTCACAGAGCAACAAAATGTAACAGATTATTGGAGTGAAAGTTCAACCTCTACTTACATATCAACAGTGTCTGCCTCTGACGTTGTGATCCAACATAATGAAATAGGAGTTATTACTTGCTGAGCAGCCCTCATAACATAATAAATGATTGATTATTTTGCATAAAGATTATATTAACATGTGTGAATTTATTAACTTGAATATGTTCTTTAAGTGCTTTCACTGGGGTCTCTTCATCTCAATTACACAAGACACTGGTGCATGGGTTCTTTCACATTGTTGGGTACTAAATGAAGTAGGCGATGCCATAGGCAGCACAGTACCACATAATTACCTAATGTGACTATATCCCAAAGCAATGCATGCCCTGCTACATCTTTTGACTAAATTGTTTCATGAATATGCAAAATGCAGTTAAATTATGGAGAACACAGAATTATTTACAATTCAAATACCATCACCCAAATGCGTATTAAAATTAATGACTTTTGGATAAATGCTAATGAATAGGAAATAATTCTACGTTAAAAAAAAAGAATATTCATACATCAATAATTGATGTGTTTTCTTTTGAAACTTTGTTTCAAGTTAGAGTAAAAAGAATGCCACGCTGTTTATTAGTACTAAATGGTCGTTTATTAGAACTCATATTTATGCCTACAAATAACTTCATGTTGCTTTTCTCTTTTTCAGTATGGCCACAGTTAGAATTATTTTATGCAGAACGAGGTTTTGCATACTCAGATCAACACGTTAACACAAACATTATGCATGACTAGATTGGGCATGCTAACTGACAAAAATCCATAATTTGGGTATCAACAGGCAGGAGAAAAGTAGACATGCTTCAGCACAGTTGTTTGCATGTAATATTGGCAAGGATGGTTGGAGTTCTGTTCTGATGGAGAAAAACCCAAAATCTCAGAAATTATGCTGAAGTTGTTATCTTAAAGTATATATTTACACTCTACATTGTAATAGTTCAATCCAACTTCTATCATATGGGATGATGACATCCTGCTTATTAAATTATTAACCAAAGTTTTCTACATTTCACGTCACTGTTCCTTCCACGTATGCCTTCGCTGTGGGTGAAACAACAAATCACTGGTTACTGCTCTGCAAAGATGTTAACAGTGCTATAGTTTATGCAAGATAGATTAACACATGATATGGTCCAACAAAAAAGATCTGAAAAAATATAGACTGCATAGAATCAAGCACCTGAGAACAAACTGCAAACTGCAAATTTTGTGAAATCATGTAATAGGTTGAAATGGACCTTGAAAGATCATCAATACAAACCTTCCATGGGAGAAGGGAGCCAAGGTGAGGTTACCTAGCCTCTTGCCCAATTGCATAGAATCATAGAGTGGCTTGGGCTGGAAGATAATCTTGTTCCACCCTCCCTGCCGTAGGCAGGGCTGCCACCTGCTAGATCAAGCACTATATCAGGCAGCATGGCCTTTAACACTCCAGGGCTGGAGCATACACAGCTTCTCTGGATAGCTTGTTCCAGCACCTCACCACCATTTTTTTGTAAAAAACTTCCCTGACACCCAAATTTCCTCTCCTTCAGTTTAAAACCATTCCCCCTTTTTCTCTCACTGTCTACCCATGTAAAATCTTGATTTCCCTCCTGTTTATAATCTCACTTTAAACACTGGGAGGCTGCAATAAGGTCTCCCCTGAGCCTTCTCTTTTCCAGACTGAACAAGCCCAAATCCCTCAGCCTATCACTCTAGGTGCTCCAGCCTCTGATCATCCTCATGGCTCTCTTCTTGACTTTCTCCAAAATCTCAGTATCATTCCTATCCCAGGCCTGGGCACAGTGCTCCAGACGGGGCCTCACAAGTGCAGAGTACACTGAGACAATCAGCTCCCTCTCCCTGCTGGCCCAGGATACACTTGTCCTTCTGAGATGCAAGAGCGTACTTCTGGCTCATGTCTAGCTTTTCATCCAACAGGATCCCCAAGTCCTCCAAAGGGCTAATCTCAGTGAGTTCTACTCCCAGTCTGTATATATATATGGGATTTTCCCAACTCAATTGCAACACCTTGTGGTTGGCTTTGTTGGGCCTCTTTCTTTAGGTTTACATGGGTCCACTTATTAAGTTTGTCAAGGTCCCTTTCAATGGTATTCCTTCCTTCCACTGTAACAACTGTACCACTCCACTTAATGTCATCTGCAAACTAGCTGAGGGTGCATTTTAGCCCATCGTCTATGTCATTGATAAAGATGTTAAAGAGCACCAATCCCAAGATGGACCCCTTGGGGACACCAATTGTCACTGGCCTCCACCTAGATGTAGAGGCTGTAATTATCCAGCTAATTCCTTATCCACCTTATCCTACATCTTGGAAACCTCAAGTGACATGTGCTCAGCAGTGTCTCTCGGGAAGTTGTTTAAGTGATTGTTTCTTAATTTAAAATATTTCTTTCTAACACCAAGTCAACACATCTCTTGGTGAAGCTTGTACCCATTGCTCTTTATCTTCTCCACGTGACTCCTTTTGTCGTGAGAGTTGCTGTCCTCCTTGCAGCCACCCTTTACCTACTGGAAAACTATACTAAGATTCTCCAGAAGCCTTCTCTTCTCCAGGTTGAAAGGACCCAACTGTTTCCTATTGGGCAGGTTCTTCAGTGTTCTGATCATCTTCAAGGTCTTCTCCAGTCTGTCCACAATTTTTTTCCACTTTTTATTTTAGACCAAATCTCCTTCCTTTATCTCATTTTACTGCTATTAGGTCATGCTACCTATCTGTGCCTCAGCTATGAATTTTAGAAGGTTCAGTTCCACAGCACATATCAGTTATTTTTCTATGTATGCAAAATAATTAATTTTAAGATAATTTTAGTGAAAATAAAGTAGTGTCATTAACAACACTGACTATAGATTAAAACTGAGTTTCCCCGTGGTCTCTAAAACGGGTGAAACTTTAAAATAATTCCTGGTTTATTTCACTTCCTGATAAATTTTTATTGTTTGCTCTGTTGTTCTGGTTCTAGAAACTAAAGACTTACAGAGTAGCAAAGTAACTCTTTCATTTCTTGGTGATTTTAGCCCCAGTTGTTACTGTCAAAGGAAAGATCATTTATCATGATATCATGACCAGAATGATTAAAAATATGCTTTCTACCAAGTCTTTTTCTGTAGCATGAAAGTGTTTCTGACTCAGGTTTTGTTAGACCTAAAGTAAATAAATAAATAAATAAAGAGCAAATGAGAGAGAAATAGCAATAATTTACAAAACTTGTAGTCTCTGTGCCTTTTATTTACTCCAGTGAATCTGTGCATTAGAGTGCATCAGAGGGAATTTGTGACTATATTCAAGACTGAGAGTCAACAGAAGGCTACTAAAATTATTTGAAATTAACAACGAAACATTACTAACTTGTCTTCAATAATGATGCTTTTCCAGGCCGTTCTCATTCTAGGTATAAAAAGAATGTTCTAGTAATTTTATTTTAATGTTTTTCTTCTACATGTTTGTCATCAAGAGTCTAAGACTGAACTGTGTGTTGCATAGTACAAACTACCAGATCACTTCTATAGATTTCAGACCTCTAGATTAAAAAGCCTAAAGATACTGTTCATCCTATACAAAACCTCCAGAGCTAACAATAGAATGGGGGGTCATAGATGACTCCCCATTAACTGAGTTCAGTCTATCTTCCAAGTGCCTCCAAGCAAAGTACACAGGGAAAAAAAAAGGAAGAAGAAAAAGAAAAAAAAAAAAAGGGCTTTTGATGGAATAATGCCAAAATCAGTATAATGTATTTATTTATTTATTTCAAACAAGTAGCTTTTTTCTTTCTTACTAAAACTGAAATATTTAAAACTTAAGTTGAATTTCATTTTTTAGAGTTAACTAAGTCTTAGCCGTGAATATAGTAAATAGGTATATATTTATTGTAGTAGGGAGAAAGGATCTCACTTTTTTTTTTTTTTACAGAAAGAATAAGTATTGGAATAAATTTGGTATTTCATGCTCCAGAAAGGATGCTTTTGGCAGTTCAGATCTTCAATCAGTTGGAAACTGATTGTAGACCATGCTGTACTTGGAAATGGAATTAAATGAAATGTCTCCAAACAACTGAAAGCCAAAGTACTCTCTTAGGAGAATGGTAAACCAGGTTCTGAAATTTATTTTGTCAGTGATAGAACTACTCCAGTAATCTCAAAGGGGGGAAAAAAAAAACAAAAAGAGAGAGAGAAAGAGAGCAAGAAATAATTGCAGGACATACAGAAAACTCAAGCACTCAGTAGGTCCTATGAAAAAGCAACAGGTATTGTCAGGCTGAATGACTGTGACACAGAAAATGTTCGATAGTCAGACTTGTGATATAAGAAATGTGTATGTGTTTACTTTCTAATGCTAATTTCTCTGATCAGTTTAACATTAATTTTATATCCAACTGGTTCTTCTTTGAGTTCATTATTGTATTTTATTATTTTTAGAGTGGAAATATGTTGAATTTAATGCTAAATAGGTTTTAAATAGTTCAGTCTGTGTATGTCAAAGAATAAATAAATAAATAAACAAAGAATAAATAAGAGTATTATGTAAAGAGATATTGTGGCCATTTTTTAAGGGGTAACAATGAATGTAGTAGAATGAAGAATCAATTTCTTTGAGATTTTGGTGTTGGGCTTGTTTTCCCTTTCTTCGTAAAAATAACCAAACACAGTACACGTTCCTACAGAATGCTGGAAATTATGCCATTACAAATTTCAACAGTATCTCATCAAAATGCTATCTGAGAAAATAGTGTACATGGACATAAAATCTCAAGGTACGAGTACAGAGTTGTATTTTGGAATATGCAAAGTAATTTTAGATTCTTACTTCTCCTTTTCTCACTTACTTCTATTGCGGCCTTCCCTTTTCATTCTACGGCAAATATATAACACTGAATTACTTTTGATGTTATCAAAACTTAGAGGAAAAAAGATGTAGAAAAGCATGCAGTGATGTAAGATAGTAGAGATCAACATGAAGAATCAGACTCGCAGAGTGGTTGAGGTAGAAAGGGACATCCGGGGTCATCCAGTCCAACCCTCTACAAGGCTACCTAGAGCTGGCTGCCCAGGGCTGTGCCCAGATGGCTTTGAACATCTGCACAAACAGAGATTCCACACTCAAAAAAGAGTCCTGATTATATCAAACACTTAACTTTCACTTGAAACAAATCAATATGATACAAACTAGAATCCCTCAGAGTAATCAAATCTAGTATGAAGATGTAAGTGAATATGGCGGGAAAAATAAAACAAAACTGATATATATTTTTTCCCCACTACTTGTTAGGATTTTTTTTAGCTTTTTTTTTTTTGTTGTTGTTGTTTTTGTAAGTTGCCTTACAGATATATAAAAATCATTCATGTATCTCCTACACCAAAGAGGATCTCATTTGAGAGATTAACTCTATGTCCAAGCTAAAAAAAAAACCACACAAAACTAATGGGAGTCAGTGCCAATTATCGTTACATCAAGTGAAAAGACTATTGTTTTTGGCTCCAGATTATTCTCTGGGCAAGTCTACTTTGGAAGTCTTTCGTCTGGTTCCCAGTGATGCAATTTCAATGAACTGAAGTTGTGAAGTTGCAAAAAGCTTTTTATTTACATAAAATTCCAACAGTTATACTACAAAATTTTGTCAAACATCATGTCTTCTGACGAAACAGCTCATAACAATTTACATGATCATGACTTATAGAGGCTTTACAAATAATTGTTTAACAATAATAATAATAACTTTCACTGCTACTTAAAATATTACTATGTTTATTTAGAGTGATGATTGCTAATTAGAAGTCAGCAACCAGAGGTGATGAATAAATTGTGAGGTCCATTTTCTGTCAGCTATGGAAACAAGCAAGTGAACAGTATGATTTGTCACCATACTATTGGCACTTGGGAAAAAGGGGGCCGGGGGGCTACAGGCCTACTGCCCCCTCCCCTGTCACAGACACAGATTGATCTTGATTACCCCGTGACAGTAACTAATGAACTCATCACAGAGTAATAACCATATACAGGATTCCAACATTATGTAAATACATCTGAACAATCACAAGTCAGGTATGATTTTTTTTTCAAGATGTTGTTGAACTGTTGATGGAACATACTGGAGCTGAGAAATTGGTCCATGTAGATGCTGGAAGCAGAAAAGTATTCAGGACTGTGGGCATAGAGTGAACATTTATCAAAATGACAGTACTGGAAATAGGGATAGCCTCTACACCTAAGAAAAAAGAACACATTTGAAAGAGCAACTCAGAAAATGTTTAATTGGCAGCTGAACTTTGTTTAATAGTTTGGAACATGGAGATGCAATGGATTAATTTTTTTTATAACTAAATAAAAAACATGCAAAAACATACTTTTGATACTTACTCGGCCAAGTAAAATTATTTATTTTGTATTCTCTGAACTAGCAGCTGCTTACTGGATATTTCTCCTTGCAGTAAAATCGTGTTTGATTTTAGTTGGGAAAGATTTAGAGTAGATTTTTTTCTACTCTACTTCCCCTTAACATTGAAGAGATTAAAATATGTGGTGTCAAGAGTAAGGAACAGAACTTCCTATATAATACTGTCATCATTTAATATAATTACTATTTCATTATTTAGTAATAAAGAATAATGAACATAAATGAGCCATTTTGGGGAAGTTTTTGAAGGAATTATCATTTGAATATTACAAAATGCAAGAAGCGCAACAACGACAGTATCAAGCATTAAGAGCAGAATACGTTTCTATTAAAAGTCTGCTTAATGTACAAAGACTAAAGAGATTCACAGTTTAGCCCTGCTTTGCTGTATGCTGTATTTGAATTTTTGAATGCATCATTTCTGTACCATATCTTTCTCAGCCGTAAGATAGTAACAAGTGTAGTTCTTAATGACAAGTTACAGTGATTATTAATTTATTTATATTTTGTAGTGGATTTCAGATGAAAGATGCTACACTGAAGAATTTAGCAACAAAACAGTGTCATTACTACTATTGCAGAGGAAACCTATGACCTTAGCTCACAAGCTTGAATCAACATTATTCATGTCAATCATTTTGCTTAAGGAAAGCAGACTTCCATGTGAATCAAGGGCATTTTTACTAATGATTACAAGCATTTTTCTCAAGAGTAGGAGAGTCTCCCCTACAACTTCACTCACTTCACCATAGTGCACAATATACAAAAGGTCCTCTGGTGTTTCATCAATATTTTCCTGCACAATTTTATATTCATTGAAAACTGTGTTCCAACCTCTAAGTCATCTTGCTTAGCTCTACAGATCAAATCAGACAAGCTCTGACCAGATGAGCTTTCCTTTTTCAGTAGAAAAATTAGATTGTTCATGGTAAAATACTATTTTTATTTTAACAGTCTCCCAGGATTGGTCAACTGGCAAGGCATCAACCATGTGATCCAGAAAGAGCTAACAATGTTTGTGGAAATTATAGCATGGATGTTTTGAGTTTGTAGAAGATAATAGTTTTGACTCTTTTCTCCTTTTTTGTGCATGCTTACCAAAGGAAAATAAGCCCCAAATACTTGTGCTTCAAATGAGGGGAAGCCATGCTACCAGCTCACACTTTTCAGATGAACATATTACTGTTTCTGTTCACAAAATCTTACAGAAACTTTGGATCATAATTTGTTTTAAATATAATTTGAAAAACAAAATAGCATTCTCTGGAAATATAGATAGAAGAAAGCAAAAATCTTCTTCTGCAAACTCTTCCATTGCTGCTGTTCTTAGCAGATCTTTTATTCACCCAGTGAATTCCGGAGCATGACCCAGATTTATTACTTATCATTAAATTTGCAGATATTTCAGACATTGCACATGCAAAAGCCATTATTAAAAATATAGAGTTTGAGACCAACTGTACTGTAAAAGAGCAAAACCTCTGAGCGTGAGTCCAAAAGACGATTTAGGGCATTCAGTTTTGGTGGATTTTCAGAGAAGAACAATCTGCAAGACTGCTGCAATAAATAGAACACAATTGCAATAAATAAATAAATATTAGAAAATAAAAAACATAATTAAGAACCAGAACTATTTTATCCTATGTAGTCAAAAAATAGAGGAGTGTGAGCAACATAAAAAGTATTCTGACTTCTCAATGAAAAAATTATAAGGAATGGCTGAGTGAAACAAAAGACATTCCCAAAAAGCAGGAAATAGACGAAGAAATCTAGGATATAACACACACACACAAAAAAAAAAAAAAAAAAAAAAAAAAAAAAAAAAAAATCCCAAGATTACTGTTTCCATAAGAACAATCAAAAGAGAGGAATAAACCTATTCAATCCCCTGCTAATTCTCATAGATCTGTGCCCCTTAAGGGAATAGAGATATAAAGCTTGCTAACCTCAGAAATATAAAAACACATCAAAAGTATAAAAGGTCACACCAAGTTTCAGGAGAGTCTTAATCTTCATGTTAGTTAAGAAAAGTTCAGCCTAGTTCTTTCATGGCAGTGACTTACTTAGAAAGAAGCTTTTAAAACTAGTTCCCAAACTGTAAAAATAAGATTCAAATGCAGGATGTCATCCTTAAAATCAGATTGGAACAGTATTACTTCCTTTAAAGAAACAAATTAAAAACTGAGAATTGTACAGATGCAGAGTAGAAAGGAGAAAAAAAAAAAAAAAAGAGGAAAAATATGAGTTAAAAAAGCACATCTGTAAAAGTTTTATAAAAAAGAATAATCAGAGGGAAATAGAAGAAAAACTTTTCAGTAGATGTTCACATCAAACATGAAAAAAAATGTAGAGATTTGGAAAATAATTTCTTGAAGTCATGTCGTCTATAATTTTAACAGCAGAAATTGCATTAAGTATAGACAGAAAGAAAGAAAAAGCTCATTATCAAAGATTAGCTTTGAAGTATTGGGCTATGACAAAGGTATTGCAGTGGATGAAAGCTAGCTATATTCAAGGCATAATAATTCAGCATTTCTCTCCAAGGCACTCTCTAGGGTTGTATCAATCAAAACAAAAATGTACTTAGAAATAGGGTATATATGCAGAGCAAAAGACCATGAAGGCAATCTGAATACAGAAAAGCTGTGAAAAGTCGTGTCCAACTAATTTATACACAAGCCCTCATTAAATGTTTACTGAATGTATGTAAGTAAGCTTCTAGGCAGTATGTGATATCAATACGTAGTCTTTGTTACTTTGATTGATTTGTGTTGTATTTTTCCTGACATACCCAGAGATCAGATAGAAGGAACATCTTAACACAGCAATGAGAGAACAGTAGTCTGAAGTCTTATGTTTTCAGTGGGTTCAGTAGATCCTCTAGGACTCAACTGCCTATGGGCAAGTAGTGTGTAAAATGGTCCTAGATCACCTTATCTTTCATTTTATTGGGAAAGGCATCTTTATTTCTTTATTTCAGAGCTAAAGAATATGGATAATGTCCAATCACAATGCCCTGACAAAAGTCATGAAATACTGAAAATCTTGTAGCTGAAAAGCAGCCTGCATCACGCTAATAACTTCCCTTTTCCAAACCATTTTTAAAACAAGAACAAAGCACTACTGCTATGCTCTCTAAAACAAATTCTACAAAGATAATGAATAGGAATAGACAGACAAGTCCACTTTTTCTAAGCCCAAGTATGTAATTACATTTTGAACAAAAAGCTGTGAATGATGAATATTCCTGAAAACAAGGAAATTTGTCCTAAGTGGTAAAACTGTTCAACCCAGAATTTTCTATACAGAGTTTCCTGTCTGTCCTGCAGTCTGAAAAGGCATTTATACCTTATCCCTCCAAAAATTTCTTTCTCTCTAGTTTTCTTATCCTGTACCAACTTCCTTATTTTATACTTCTTTTGCTAAAATCCCATTTTTTTCTTCAGTCTTCGATTGTGCTACTCTTATTGGAAGGTCCATTCAGGCACCCATCTAAAAATACCTTATTCTGCTGAACATAGATGTTCACGGTGGCAATTTTTTCTCTTTTGTGTCCTCTTTCAAAAAGAGTGAATAAACTATGATAAAAGTATTCTCAAACTGGCTGTTTTGCTTTACCTCAAAGCATTTACTGACACCAATTTGATCACAGAAGCACATGAACTCTTTACATAAATGTAGGAAACTATTTAAAAAATTTATCCCAATACATGTGTTTGTGATTGCCTAGGAAAGCAGAAGAGACTTCATAATCCTAGTCACAATACATTTACCACTCCCTCTCTTCCCTTTATTCCTATAACAGGTATTTAATAGAGTAGATCTACCACGGGTGTAACAGCCATATGCTCATTTCTATTAGCTTTGAAAATCTGTAGCCAAAAATCTGTAGCCAGTGATGTGCTGTTGCATTCTTATGTTGAACTGTTAGTTACCCACAGCTATTCCCCATCCACCTTATCAAATCTATGCCAGTTAACAACAAGTGTTCCAGGAAACACTTTTGGCAAGCACAAGGCAGTAAAACTCCTGCTATTCTGAGCATGTATCAAATAGTCCTATTTTCCTAGATTTATATCAAGCATGCATCAAACTTTTACTGGATAAAAGAAAAGACTGGAGAGAAATAACTCTATGCTGACAGCATGTTGATATGGTCTCGATTCCTATTTGCCAGCATGGTAGGATATAGAATAATACAAGGGAAGATTTTAACAAAGGCAGCTGAGGTCAAACCTTATGTTATGTCAAGGACTGCAAAATGTAAAAATAAATGTAGCTGCATGCCTCCTGAGTAGAAAGAGAATGAGAATAAAAACATTACTTAAAAAAATACCTCTTCAATAATAGATTTTTTTTTTTTTTAATTGACTCTTTTCCAGTGCATTTTTGTTTTAAGGCCCTACGTGATCTAATAAAAAACTATTTTAAGCAGATTTTGATAGAATGCATTGCAAGCTCACAGTAATTATTGTTTATAAATTGTTTATGGTTTTTCAACAAATATATCATCTGTAGAAAATTAAAGTTTCTATCAAATACTTTGTCAATACTCTCCTTATATGAGTTTCATTCTCTTAATTGGGAGTATTTTACCTTCCTTTTTCTCTCTTTCAGTAGTTATCTCAAAAAAAAGAGTAGATTATAGAGATGTCTACACAGATAGCACTCCCTCAAGCTCTCTAAGCTGCATTTTCTAACCTTGTGATCAGAAATTTTTTACACTCGTGATTAGAGCTAAATTGTAGAAGCTGGACTCCAATTGGAAATCTGGATCCATGCTCTGTTTCTAAGATCTTTTGCCTTGGTACTAGATGCAGATAGAAATGCTAAACTATTGACGCTCACTGTGTTTGCGCACACTGCAACAGTTTGACTGATGAAGGAATTGTTACTTACATGAATGATGCTGCCTGATGATGCTGATCAGTAATATCTTGTCTCTGCTAAAGACCCAGACTTCTAGCCTCCAGCTTCTGTTGGAAAGGCAACAAAGCAGTAACAGTTCTTACTGGGTACGTACCTACCTTTGTAGCAGATAAAGTTCCCCACTCTTAAATTCTTTGATTTCTGATATGTGGTGGATATTGTTTGCTTCCATTCCACAACCACAGTCAGAAAATGAAGGTCCACATGCCATGACCAATGCATCTACATAATAAAAGTAAAGATAATACAGAGCAAAATAGGTAAACAAACAAACAAATAAAATAATGCTTCTAGATCAAAATGAAAAAACTTAGAGAGGGATTGATGAAATAGGACTCCGCAGTTAGAAAAAAAAAGCAGTTGCAACACAAGCCGCCTTGCCAGGCTATTGCTGTCAGGTATGAGAGAACTAAAAATACTACCTTTAGTTCAAAAGATGGCAAGTACCTTTAAAAGGCTGAAGAATGTCTTTGAGTAACCTGGAGTGACGGAGCACCACCTTGCTGTGACAAACAGCTTCAAACCTTTGTCATGGGAACAACCACTGCAGGTACCTCAGTCCTTTGACTGTATGGCCAAAGATCCAAATTAGACTTTGAAAAACTGTCCCAGTGTAATCAAGCAAGATTGTTAAGGTGGACCCGGTGTCCAGGGTTTTGATAATGGGAGTCAGCACACAGGACAGCTACAAAATCCTCATACAATTTGGACAATTTGAACACCAAACTCTTGGAGAAAAGAGTAAGCAGGGTACAATGAAGTGTTTTAACTAAGAGAAGCAAAATCTAAAGCATGAATGAAATGCTGGAAAAATTGTAGATCTGAATATTAGCATCTCCAGCTACTACAAGTATTCCTTCTGTCAAGTGAGTATGTTATTCTTCTGATGAGCATTATCTTTTATGCTAGTGCTGGACAAAAACAGAATTTTTCTCACTGTTAACTTTCAGAAATAGAATTCTGTTTCCTTTCAATACAATGATTTATAATTATGTGTAATATGCTGCTTTCATGTGACCATGCTGTTTAAATGCATTTTATATTCTTATCAACATGCTATTCTCAATAAAATCCATTGTTTTAAGTTTTAAAAAATCTGCTAATTCTGTTGGAATGTTTGACTATCTAATACGTGCAAAGGAAAATTTTCTTTGATAGGTTAGTCTTTTGGGGAAAATTTTTAGTGGAGTCCCTTTATGCAAATCCACTTGCAGAAGCAGTATTAGCTGTGACACCTCCTGAAGCAGTCATGATGATTGCTGATAGAAAACAATGGGTAAAAATCTTAGCTACTTTCTCACCCTCATTAAACTTTCTCTTGAGCAGCATGTGGTACTGCAGAAAATGAGTTCCATATGTGTGTCACTAGTCTTGACTACAGAAAAAAAATCATTCACATTTTGGAGGCAAAATCTTCAGAAATCCCAAGTTTTCGCTAAAAATAAACCTTCGATTACTGAGTTGTACAGAACTCCCAGATATTCCAATTATTGTTCCATATTTGGTCTTCAGAAAAAGCTTTTAGCAAAAATGTTATCAGGTGGTGTAGCTAATTAGTGAAACTAAACTAATCCTGATAATCAACAACCAGCAATACTCTCCTTCATCTTTTTCATTCTTGAGTTTGAAATACTTTTGTGTTATCTCTCTCACACACACACACACACACACACACACAAGAAAAAGAAAAAAGAAAAAGAAAAAAAGAAAGAAAGAAAAAATTATCAAATGACCTGAAATTGATAATATTTACTATGACAAATATTAAGACTGAAATGAAGAAAGAAGTTAAGGGTCAAAAAATGAATTACTGCCTTAGATATTGTTGAGTTGCAGATGACACTGTTTTGAAAGTACAGTTCTACAGTAGCCTGGAATGGCTGAATGGACTGCTCACCAAATTTAGTGCATTTAAATATTAAGAACTGTAGTTGTTGATAGCATTGTTCATTAATTCAATGCAATAAAAATATCCACTATTGTCCACTGTATACCTCTGTAAGAGGTGAAGATAACTATAATGTTGATCACAGCAAACTTTCCTATCATACAAGAAAAAAACTCAAGTCATCATAATAGAACTGTAAATCTGTGCAATGCCAACAGCTGTATACTGTCAATGCCATTTGCCAGCCTTTTTCCTTAACTTTGTGTAAGAGATTATTTGTTTATACCATTGACTCAAAACTTGCTGAAGGACACATGAACAAGTCCAAGTAAGTCCTGGTCAAGGGTTGAGAAGTCCTTTGTCTGAGGGACACAGATGGGCAAGGCCAGGGGCAGCAAGAGAGAGATAAGCTGCAGATGAATGGCCTGGAAGCAGTCTTTTGTGTGGGCTTATCTCAAGGAAGATGGCCATCTCAGGGAGTGCTGCGCATGACTCTTACCCAAGCATGCAGGGATGTCACATAGGCAGGAAAAAAGGAGGATAAAAGAGGGATCAGAAACCATGAAGTAAGGTCTCTGAGAACAGATTCCTCACAGTGTGATGTGAAGATTCCTCACAGCATGCTGAAGAAGAACAAGAAGTTGTCTGCCATCAGATCCCTCACTACAGAAGTCCTACTTGCTGACAGACTCTCTTGGGCCTGCTACCTGAATCCTGCTGCCTGCTCTCGGACTTACCCTGTGGCTTCTTCCTCCTACATGTTTGCTCCCCAAGGGCGACCACGCTGCTGCTGCTCCCCCCCCCCCCCCCAACCCCGCGGTTTTGCCTCGGACCATCAGAACGTCTTGCAACAGAACTGCTGCTGAATCCTGGTGGTGACTATCCCCGCTTTACACAATTCTTGCCTCTTTCTATCTTTTCCCTTCCCCATCACCCTAAATCATCCATCCTCCCCTTCCCCATCTGCCTGATTAAGATTTGTAATAAACTGGTTGGACCAACGTTTGAACCGTTGTTTCTTAATCTCATGCCAGGTATACATATACCAAAGAACCTCCCTCCTATAAATCGGAGCGAGGCACTTCGCAAACTAAGAGATAATATAAGCTCACATAGACTTGCAGTGAAATTTGCCTAAATCTAATACAATATGGATCAAAACAAATTTTCTGTGTGCACTATTATATGGTCTCCTGTTGATCCTAAGAGTATTTAAAGCCTGTTCTGCAGGCCTATGTGTTTTTCTCACTGTGCAGATGAGAAACAGTAAGATAAATAACCCAATCTATTAAGTTTTTAAACACATGGCAGCAAATACCAATAGCTTATCTATTTCAGTCACAAATCATTCCTTTTGTTCCAGCAAAACTTAAATTTTGACTCAGGGTTAGAATATTTAATCTGTATGTAGAACGGTGGAATAAAAATGTTGTTTCCCCTGACATTCTAGCAGCTTTAGTGGTATAAATTTTGATTCTCTCATGTATCACCGAGTTATATTCTTCTTTATTACTCTTTTCTTATCAATATTTTTTCCTTGCTAACTTTGCATCAAGCTTGCATGGTAGAATTGTCATGCATTATATATTGCACTGAATAGTCTGATAACTTTTATTTAAAAAAGCCCAACACTTCATGTCCAAGAAGCTTTGAGGTCTTTCTGAGATAATCAAGTAGTCACTGAAACTTTTCATGTTTCACCTATTGCTGCTTGGAGAGTTCATAAATTCAGTTCTCTGATCAATAATGACTGGATAGATAATTTCCTACAGCTTATTTCAGCAAGGTGATATTTTAGGTAGTCTTGGCAAAATCTAAGTCAGTGAATATAGAATGAGCTTTCCAATTATTTAAATATACAGTCCTATCAACTTCAGATATTAATTTTAATAATGTAAAATTTATGAGGCGATAGTATCTCACAGTAGAATTTGATACACATAATGTACACATAGCTCTTTCAAATTATTTACACAGCCCAAGCAACCTAAGAAATTGTTGGTTTTGCTATCTGTTCACGTAATAGTGCTTACAACATAGCCAATTACCTAAAAATGTAAAAATGAATGTGCATCACCTGTTGTGTTGCTGTATCTCTAAGACTCCTAAAAAATTAGTTAAATCTAGCATGTACTAATTATGTCTCACTTTAGCTACAAATATCATCTCTAGACACTGACTTTATTTTACTTGGTGTAATTGACTGCACGCGTTTCTTGGAAAGTTATAATTTCAAGTTCTTCAATTACTATGAAACATTATCTTTAATGATCTTACCCTGAGAGCTATGGGGTTTTTTTAAGAAATGTCTGAGCAAGTAACATCATTTCTTGTATTTCTTCTTTTATCAGTCACAGCATCTCTGCTTATCAGCTCTGAAACATACAGCTTAAAACTCGTACACACAGATAACACTTCGCTTACTATTTTTCCTGTGTTGATAAGAAAATAAAGTAATTTTTGTGGAATTTAGATACATATTGGAAAAAACAGAAGGAGCTGATGAAAACATAATCTTGTTAGTATGTACTAAGACTGAAGTCTGTCGAGATCATTTCATGAGTATGGACAACCATACCAGAGTCTAAGATTACCTTTGTGTTTGCTTCCATCCATTTTCATCTCAGATTTAATTTTCAACAAAGGTAGGACAGGGCAGCTAAGCTTTTTCCAAGAGTGAAGTAAAGAAAAACAGAATTTACACAGCTTAAATTATTTCTAACAATTTCTCTACAGAGGTCATGAAAACATATTCTGGATAAAAAATAAGCTGAAATCTGACTGTCTTCAAGTACAGTATGCTATTTTCTGATCTACTGAAAAGGTTCAGTCAAGATACAAACTCACAGGAGCACTATAAGTTTGTTACAGGTCTGTGGCAAAAACCTCCTGAACTCCACAGTGAGCGACTGAGTTTATTACTACTTAGAGTTGATGTTATACCATAATTATAGTAGTAATGTTTTCAGAATTGTCTATCCAATTATTTGAGCATATTATTAAAATGCTTTTCTCAGAACACTGAATATTTTTTATAAGTGTTTCTTTCATTTTCATCTTCTTTTCTCTCTCTCTCTGTTGTAAAAGTGCATGGCATAATAACATGACTGTAAAGAACTCAAAAATATTTTGAGGTGGGAGGAAGGAAGGGTGATTGGGGAAATCAGGCAACTTGTGATATTTTTCAGAGATCAAGTTGATTAGTTGGCCCCTATAGGTTCTAGTGCCATGTTAAATACAGAAGTACTAATGCAGTGAGTATCTTGTCTATTAATAGTTATGTCTTATCAGTCAATACAAAACCCAAATATTATTTCATTGACTCTGATTAATACTCTTTTTTTTCTACACATAAACTGTGCCATAAGTCATAAGTAATATAGATGAATATATTTCAGTTTTTGTATCAGTTATTTTGTGCATTTTCTGATGTGAATCAAAAATACTTTTAAGAATTTTCAATACAAGATAACTTTGAAGTAGAATTTGTTACCAAAATAAAGGACTGCTCTGTGAGAATAACGTATTCATCAATGCTGACTTGTTCTTTTTTTCTTTTTTTTTGTCATTGTACTAGGATTTTTAAAATTGGGAAATATCTGTAAATTCCTGTGTAATCCCTTCTCAATATAATTTAAGAATGACCTGAAAAATAATAAATTGTCCAATACATTTAAAAATGAGAATAATTAAATATGCCAGGTATTTTCCTGCCATCCACAGCCCACTGGCATTATAATATGAAATACGTGTGGAATAAATATGTTGTTGATTATGCTCTATCTTAGATATACAGTATAAATGCAGGATATTTATAAATATGTCATATAATAAAATGAGATGTACAACAAAAATATATATATATAAATCCTGATCTAATAGTTTTGCAACCATCTCTAATAAATATATATGTATATACATACATATATATAAAACATGTCAGGAAATTGGAAAACATTAATAAAAACGTGTTGTTTTTTTTTTTACAAATATTTTTATTTATACCACTTACAAGGTATGGTAGAGCTGTGCATATTTACACTGAAAAGAACACTGATAAAAAAAAAATTGGTTTATTGGTTAGGATACAAATCTCTTTTTTTAAGTTATTTTGCATGAGTACTTCTTTAAGAATGGATCTGTAGTACCTATTGTTCTTGAATGTGTCTAATTTGTTAGTCTAGACATATGTACGTATCTAAATGCACAAGTAGTATGCAGTCTCTCTGAGATAATTTCATTTATACATGTCCATAGCTAAATTCTTCCTTCTAATATGTACTGTATAGTTCCACGTTTGTGATGTGAGACACATTCCATATACTCATATCTAAAAGGAAATCTTGGTCCTTTATTAAACTTATTAAGCAGTTCGACATAATAAATGAAATATATGGAATTAAATGAACAGCTCTTATTCCAGGCTGTTCCATAACGTTGATTGCTGATAATCATTTTATTTTAGGAATAACTTGAGAGTTTTTTTTCAATATGAGTATGTATCAATTTTTAAGTTGCATCAGTTGTTCCTATTATGAGGAGGAGCTAAGAAGAAAGATACGAGCAGCTCCAAACTAAATTTTTCTTTACTTCATCAAAGTGTCTATATGTCCTGTTGGCCTGAGTATAATTTGAATTTATCCAGTGAAGACGGTTCATTATTCAATAACTTATTCTTCTAACTCACTCATCTTCCTTATATTACCTAGCTGTTCTGTTTTTGGCTAGGATAGATTTAATTTTCTTCCTAGTAACTGGTATGGCACAATGTTCTGTATTTAGGATGAAAATAACTCTGATAATAAATGGATATTTTACTGAGAAGTGCTTTCTGCTCAAAGACTTCTGGTTTCTCATGCTGCTTTGCCAGAGAGGAAGCGGGGGTGCACTATAAACTAGGAAGGAAGAGAATTGGGATAGCTGACATCATCTGGCCAAAGACGTATCCCATACTATATGATATCACGCTGAACAATAAAACTGAGTTAGTTAGCCAGGGCATTGCTGCCATTCTTTGGGGACTGTGTGGAATCACATTCCCCATTCCCCTGTTGTTCTCAGGGGGAACAGGATAGATGGGGGAGGGAGGTGATTTTAATTTGTTTGTAGTTCTCACTTGGAAAACAGGACAAATCTGATGTAACTATACAGAAACAATTATGTATAACACCAAGGAACTGCTACAAATTTAGATTATTCACTAATTAATCATTCAGCCCATTTTTCTTCATTTGTGTTGGAATTCTACAGTATACAGTGTTATACAATGGTCTGATTCTTTTAACGGACATTAAGTTCTCAGTAAATCAATGAGAAAATTGTTCCCCTGTTCAAAAACTGCAAAGATAATTCTGTGGTTCATCCTCTGAACTCAGTCATTGAAATGAGGGGGACTGAAGACAATGCCAGTGAAGATTCAGTCTGCTTTCTTTGCATTACAGAATATTCTTTGCTTTACAGAACTCTGTGACAAGATTTAAAAATACACTCCTGAACAGAAGTTGTGCTATCCGTCTGCTTATATTCCCAATTGTGCTGTAATATAATGCACTTTAACAAAATTTGCAGAAATGTTTTATGAGTGCATGTTGGAAAATTCAAACCGACTGGCTCTGCCATCTGCTAGTTCTGATAAGAGACTCATCTGTCTGTTGAGCAGGTAGTGGAGAGACTGACTGGAAAAAAGAAGATAATGAAACACTGAAAACATGCTGTATCTCACAGTTACTTGCAGACATGCATCACCTAATTGGGGGTCAAACCAATGTTATTACGCATTTAGAATGCATTTTAGTTTCAATTTGAATAAATATGAATATATGCAGAACATTACAAAGTAAACCTATTGATGTAATTTGGCCACTGAACTCAACTCCATCTCTGTTTCAGTGACAAGACTAACAAGAGAAAGTGTAATTGTGAAGGAACACTTATCTCAGCTATGTCAGTCAATGCACAATAACAAAATCCTCTTACTCTGTTGGGGGCACACAATTAAAATTACTTAAGGGTTAGCTCCGTAATTACAGTCTATCCTGAGTAAAAACCTGAGAACAAGCCTGTTTTTCTCCAGTACCAAGGGAAAAGTCCTCAGTTCTGATGTATTTTAGAAGCTGATTATTTTCCTTTCCATCCAGGACTGGTATACAGACATTGACTGCTTAGCTTTTCCTGTCTTCTTTCCTGGTTGCAACTATGTGAGGATGGTTTCCATTCCACACATATTACTACAAAATGTAGAAAGCTTAAAAAAGCCATTATTTCCTCTCATGTAGCCATACAGACTGTGCTTTCAGAAGCTGACGTAAATGTAATCTACAAATTGATAGGGGATAACAGCCTACCATGGACAGCTATCACTCTTCAACAAGGGTAAAGCAGTGGAGCCAACTGTAGAGAGTAATAAGCTTGCATGTGCCCCTGTCAGGAACACCTGAAGAGAGCATGTTCATGGTGAGGAGGGGAAAGGAGGGTAATAGAAAATAATCAGATTATGAAGATAGTTGTGGTGATAATGTTTTATTCCCCATCTGAAGAGAGGATGAGAAAATTGACCTCACAAAGGATAGTTGGAGGCTGGAAAAGGATGTCATTGGGGAAAATTAGAAAAACAAGATGTAGCAGCCATGATTATCTCCAGGAACATATCCTTAAGGGGGAAGGTGAACTGCCGAGGAACTCTGAGTGCAACAGAACAAGCATTTCTTTTTTTCTGAATAAGCACCTTTTTTTTTATGTGACTGGAACAGAGCAAAAGCCCACATAATGAGGCAAGGTACTCCTCAGTGGTGTAGGACTCCATTCAGGATGAAAGACTTGGGAAAGAGTAGGCCTGAGGGAGATCTGACTGAATGTTAGATACTACCCAGCATGTGGTAGGTAATGCCAAAGGGACTAGTCTGAAATGGCAAGGAGTAGAAATATCACAAGGAAGGACTCTGAGATAATATGTCTCATCAAAGACTGCAGTCAGAAAATCTTATCCTTGACAGCTCTCAAAAGAAATCCTTCCATCAGTTTTTCTCTCTGTAAGTCCACTCTCCTTCAGTGGAGTAAATAATGTAGAACCTCTGCCCAGGCTGAATGAAGCCTTTATGTAAATCTTTTAATTCCTTTTTCCTGATATATTCCAGCATCAACATCGACTAGATGGTTTCTTATAGTCATTTCTTCCTCCAATATGGCTGTGACGTTTTCTACAATGTGTCTAGATTTCATAGGCTTATCTGAACTTTTTATGTACTTCTGTGAAATTTACACGCTTTCGTAGGCCTCACCCCAACTTCCACAATGAAAACATGGATAAATTTTTAAAGTCAAAAATGGTAAGGTAATTTAAAAATAGGGATGATTACACAGCTGAAATTTAGTTTGAAACAGAAAAAAAAACAACCAACCAATGTTGTGGAGACAAGCTCTTCTTGATTAAAATTAAAAGACTTTTTCTGCACTGCGCTATAATTTGAAATGTCAATAGCTGTAGTCATATCTCACTGACTTACTTTCAGTGTGTATTAAGAATCTGGGAATGGGGATATTAAATAAGTGTCATTATCTTAATACTTTAGCAGAAGAATGTTAGAACAGTGCAGGAAAATTATAAAAATAAGAATCAGAGAATTTTTGTAAGAGCAAAGAATATTTATAAAAAAAATTTGTTGGTTTCATCTATGTCATTGAATCTTTCATTAATTTGATTAAGAAGAAATCTGTTCTATTTATATGTGTAAAACAAACCAGTCCATTTAGCAGAAACATAGTTTTATTACTCGTTCTTAAAGAAAAAGTGTTTTGCATGATTAGTGAGAAGCATGGCCAGTTTGATTCAGTCTGAGCTGGTGATGTGTTTTCCTATCTCCACTAAACCCCTGTGTTCAGTGGCTGGAAAAATTCATACAAGAATGCCTCAGGACCACTTGACAAAGTATGAGAAATTGTTATATTTCTTGTGAATTAATTAATTTAATAGGAAAGAATTTCTCACAGCACAAAACCTCATTCATGAATCACCATCAGTCCTTCATGAGGTTACTTGGAAAAACCATTAATAGATACAAGAAATAAAAGTACTTATGGCATTTTTATAGAACTGTTCCAGGTTGAGGTAAGGCATGGTGGAAAAAGTACAGACTCTCTGTTAAAGTACCTATCATATTGGTGATTAAGATATTAATGGCAAAAACAAGCTTCTGTCAAAATAGGCTTTTTACACACATATTTCCACAGTCTTTGAGCTTTAAAAGTCTATTTGTTGTCAGCACACTATACAATTCTCATCTATTTTTATGGATCAGAAAAGATTGTTGCACAACATATTCCAGTGTTGCCAGAATAGAAGCTTGTCAGAATACCTGTTTGATAGAGAAGTTTGATAAAGGTTTAGTTTTATATGAACCCAGAATCAAAACACGTAACATTAAGTTTCATTTGGAATAGAATAATACAATATGAGTAACCAGCCCAAATTTAATGTTTTCTTAAAGTTTTGTATTGTTGCTGTGTTCACGGAAAACTGATGTTCTGTCCATTTGGTGTTACAGAAAGTTTGCTTCACTTTTTTTTTTTTTTTTTTTGTCTTCTTCATATATCTGCTCCAAAATGAGTAGATGTTTTGCATCTTTCAGTCTTCCTCAGTTTGTTGTTTCCTTGAATTGGAAGTAAGAAAGTAATGTTTACCATGGTGTTTATGGCTGAGCCTGACACACTATTCGTGTTTTGCTACATGTTTTGTTCCTGAAGTTGTATTGGGAACGACCCCAAGCTGTGGATCTTTCAAATAACATTTTTTGATGTGTGTTGTGCAATTTATACTCTGTTTATTATAGTGTCAAATGCTCTGCTGTCACAGGAACCATTGATCTATCATGTTTCCTTGGCTTCTATCTTTGTATTCCTTGTATAAATTGTGAGAAGCACAAGAACTTTTGGACCTGTGTATTTAGAAGATGTGGACGCATCTGTAATAACTAACACTGCCCTTGGCTATCAACCTTGAAAGTTAGCAATGATCTTGCTTATTAGCGCTGTATTTCAGTGCAAGAATTAAACCTTATGATCACCTGAAGAGAACACATTAATTATCTGTATCACTTCTTTTTTTTACAAATCTTCCTTACCTTAAAAAATAACATGGCTTCAAACACTGCTACAGAACCCAATCCCAGTGCTTTGCACACACAGTCAGTGAAGAGTAAACTATACTTTTTATAGGTATTGTAAGAGGTCATTATGTGTAGGTAGACTAGATTATGTTTCTTCTTGTTGAAGAATGTGTTCAGTTATTCAAAAGCATTTGCAGAACACTTATTTACATAGCTCCGTTGTATAATATGGGAAACTCTCCTGGGAAAGATAAACACCCTTACATGAGCATGAAACTTCCTATTTTAATTGACAGAACTTCATTAAATCATTTTTGATTGCCTTCCTTGTTCCTTTTTGCTGTGATCGGTCTGAAACAAACATTTACAAAGACAATTCTAACGACACTGCATTAAAACAAATAAATGTTTCAGAAGGCCAGGATTATATCTTTCCCATATCTTCACCTGTAGATTCTACTTAGCAAGATCACAAATCACATCATTTCTGATAATACACTGAGCAAGTCAGAGTATTTCCTTTTCAAACACTGATGCATTGTTGTCTGTTCTTTTTTTTCTATTAAAACTTGAAAATTATGGATAATAGAGAGGGAAAAAAAGATGCATATAAATTACATAAAACAAGAACTGTTTTTTCATTTTATTATTTTTAACATGTAGTATTCTATCAAAATGCTTGGGATTTTGCAAAATTAATGTGACTATTTAAAGGAAAGATAAACTTTAGTGTATTGCAGATTACCTATAAACATCTTCTGCATTTTGTAAGTTTAAGAAAGCTGTTACCTTGTGGTGTTGTACTGGGAAATACATTCAGTTCTCTGTTTAGAAAATTGTGTTAAATCTCACTATCATTCAATTCAAGACTTAAACTTCACATTTTTACTCTACAGCTTTAAATTAGAAATCAATGAAGTTGAATATATCAAAAATATTTATATTTGATATACTGTATTTCTATAGTTCACAACAGTGAAGATAAAAGAATACGGATTCAACTTTGAATATAGTTTAGATCACCAAAGCAGCTGAAATGGGTTCATCACACAGCATCAAATTTGAGTACCTAGATTGAGTGAGAGGATAATATACTGAAGAAAAGGTTACAAAGTTTCTGTACTGTTTAAAACATTATCTTCCATCCCCCAACCAAAGATGAGCGTGTATACACATATGCATGCATGCTCTACCCATGCTGCAAACACAAAGAAATCAGTATTTCAATTATTTTGAACTTACTTGAACTTGGATAAAACAGTTCATTCAGACAATTATTGTGGCTTAGATGTGTCTACAGTCTTGGTTTTATCTTGAATTGACCTTCTGTTATATGTGACCCAATTAAATATTAACTAAAGCAGATAGAAAATATCATTATTTTTGTGTTTATAGTTGTGAGTAGGCCCCCTCATTGTGAATGGGGTTATCTGACTAACAAACCCTACATATTCCTCTTTAAAATATTTGCATAGCCACCAGACACACGCGCGCACACACACACACACACATATACACAAAAGCATCTTTAGCTTGTTCACCTATATTCCAAGTACCTCAAATGAAATGTTTGGATACATCTCAAATGAAAAGAATTGAATGCTTTGACTGGATTAGAGAAGATGCATATTTTAATTTGGTATTTATCTAGCTGGATGTTTTGTGTTAATATTGTTTTTAATTTCTATTAAGAAGTTGAAAAATTACTTACTCAGATAATACGTCAGTGAGATCTTGTAAAAATTACATTGATCCTTCTCCTGTTCCAACCAAAAGGTTGGAAAAAAAAGCCCTGTTCCAACCAAAGGTGACATCCTTGTCCCAGTGGTAAAGTTCCAATCCTGCTAATACTCAGAGTCTGGCTATTAAATTCCAGAATTGATACCTCTCACACTCAAAAAAAAAAATTGTTCTTATCATGCTGCAAGATGGACAGTAGAATACAGTATTTATATACTAGGTATAGTATATTCATTTTTATGTTCTGTGTTTCCCTGTGCACATACAATTCAAAGGGTCAAATTAATAGGAAAATAAATCAAGCATATGCCATCAACAATAACCTATGGTACGAGTGAAAATCAAGGGTCCTAAGAGCATAACTACTGTTGCTGTATAGTCTACAAGTTCACTCTTAATGTAATCTTTATGATTGCTGAAATAATATCACTGTACTCTGACATAAAAAAGAAAAAAAAAGATTAAAGCCAAATATAATTTTTTTTAACCAATCAACCTGTTAAATATGTACAGTGGAGTTATTCACACAGCCTACTCTACTGTGCAACTTAGGTGCAAATTTGAAGGAGACAGTTAAAAATTTGTGCTCCTGTACAGTCAACAAAATGGTGTAGAAACCACTGAGGAGGTGATTCAGAGTTCAAACAGTCGATGTCTGATTACAAATAGCTCACAAAACATGCAAACAGCATACCTGCATACAGGACAGATGGCAGACATATTGTGGTCAGATGTGAATATAGAAGAGAGAGCCTGCATTTCATTATGGTCCCAGGACACTATTAAAAATATGTAGGTTGTGAATTTAAAGCTCTTGTGACAACAGTTCATGCAGGAGTAAGCAATGAATTAAAAAAATAAAGCAGCAGTCTAGTAACATCTGTAGCAGTGGAGAGAAAACCACACAATCTCAGCTAATCACTTCACTGCTGATCAGTGTCATTTCACATAAAATAAGTAAAGGTGCAAATGAAACACTGACATTGTGAATGCTTGATTAAATCTGGAGCCGAATAGACAGGCACAGTTAAAGGTAAGAGTACAGGTGGTAAATCATCTCATTCAGGTCAAATCGGAGAAAAAATACAGTTAGAAAGACAAGCATACTGCACCCAATATGATTCAAAGAGTGGAAAATTAAATTCTTGTTAGTAAAGTCCTGACAGGTATTAAGAATTAAATAACTTCTGATTTGGATTAAAAGTGCTTGAATTAGTAGAAGTAACATGGAAATTGTAATTGTTCCTCTGCTTCTCTGTTCAGAATTTTGTCTATAGGTTACTGACGGTCTACAGATTACAACAGGGAGTAGTCTTTGCAGTGTTATTTTTTTACAGTAAAGTTCTCCCTTCATAGTCAGAACGTGTTTCTGCCTCTTCCTCCACAGCATTTCAGCATGTTTCTGTATGTTCTATTCCACACAAGCCCTCTCACTCTTTTCCTGTACTCTGCTAGGTATTAATAGCCTATAACAGCACAAAAGAAACTTTAATCAGGAATAGATTAGTGAACTCAGTACAAAAGTAACTGTATGAAATCTAATGGCTCACTTTATACATTGGATTGAATAGATTAAAGGTCCATTTTAGCCATTTTGTTCTTCAGCTTTGTCATTATACTTGAGGTAGCGTGTGGCAGGACAAAGTGGTGCTCAAAGGCTGATGTAATATGCATCAGGTCTTCCTTGTACCCAGTTTACATTTATGTCTTCATCCAATAAGAATAGAAGAATATCATAGGGCTTTAATGAGCAACATAAGAAATCAGAGAATTAGGACTTCACATAACAGTTACTGTGAAACCTTGGCCTTCCAAGAGAGAGAGTCTGGTCACACATGAAAATAGGAAATAAATATGTCTCTTGCTTTATTCTAGAGCAGTAAATTCTCTTTTCAGACCTCTTGAGCACTGATAATCGCTAACTTCAATAGAACTGAAATATCTAGGTTTGAAATTAGTAACTTTTACTGGGACAGTTTATATCAGCTGAAGGTGAGTTTGTTTCTTGGATCCCAGCTATTGAAGGTATCAGAGTCAGTGGATGCTACCTGCTAGGTTTTCCAGAATTTTATAGTTTTGCATAGACCTGAGCTTTTATTTATACCAAAATACTGCAGATTTTTTCTACATTCTTTCAGTTCTACCACTTTTTTCTATTCTTCTTATCATGTGTTCTGTTTTAGTTTTTTGACTGGTCTTGGTTTGTCAAAAAAAATCTTTCATCACACTTTAAAGTTTGCTAGTGAAAGAAATTACTCAGGTTTAACTAAGATTCATAAAATATTCCAGTAAAGTGATAGATAGCATCAATATTATCCAGAATATTATCATAAAATCATAGAATCACAGAATGGCTTGGACTGGAAAGGACCCCAAGGATCATCAAGTTCTAACCTTCCTGCCACAGGTAGGGTCATCAACCTCCAGATCTGGTACTAGACCAGGCTGCCCAGGGCCCCACCCAACCTTGGTGTCTTGAACACCTCCAGGGACAGAGCATTCACAGCCTCCCTAGGCAGCCTGTTCCAGCACATCACCACTCTCTCTGTGAAGAAAAATTATGTTCAATGTGAAAAAAAGTTTTTGATATGAATGCACATTTCACTGCATTGAGTTTGGAATAAATATTTTTTTCAGAAATTAACTGAAAAGATGATTTGCCATTAACTGCAGAATTACCGGCCAGCTATTTCTATTTAGAATTAAAATTGGGTTTGTGTATCACTCTTAATGTCCTGTGATGTAAATAGGTTGCATAATTCATCTGGGCCTGTATTCTGCGTATTTAGCTTCCCAATTTTCTTTGCTATTCTGGAAGACATGTGCTGAGTTTTAACAGTTCTTCCAGTGTAAAGCAACTGCTTTCTGTGTCAAACAAAAGCCCTTATTAGTGTGAGATAATGTGTCAGCTAGTAAGAAGATTCTGGTATGCTAACAAACTGATAAATATTCATAAATGAACTTGAACTAGACAATGCTCAGACTCTCCTAATGTGTTACAGTCTTAATCCAGAGAGTGTAGTAGTAATTAACAGATAAAAAAGGAGATTCATTAAATGAATATGCAGTGTCATGAAATCAGAGCTGCACATTGATCACTGCTAACTTAAGGATACTTACTTAACTAGGATATTTTTGACACACCATTTATCACTAGTCCTATTTTTAGATTTTTAATTAGCGGATCACCAGCCTTCACCTCATTAACATAGCTTCTGCAAAAACATTATTTCTATAGATAATAGCTAGGTTAGAATAATCACAACTCCCAATTTTTTGAGCTGCAAGGAAGGCCAGGACTTCAAATTTCCTATATTTCATATCAGAGGAACCTGACCTCCATTCAACACATTTTATCTTATTTTCTGAATAACTGCTCTTCATTTATTTTCCTGAATTTACTACTCTCAAAACCTGTATCTTTCAATGACAACTGAAACATGCTACTCATTTATCTTAAATGCTTATTTTTAACCCTCTGCGTAACTTGCGTAACTGTTTTGGGATATAATTCGGCACAAAAATGTACCTTGGTGTGTGTTTAACATAGCTTGTTGTATACTTGCATATACAAGTTCTTAAGTAGTTGGACTGATAGCCTCTTATGAAAGAGAACACTTCCAAAAGTTGAAATGAACCAAGTAAAAGCATTTTTACACATACACTTGTTAAGTATAATAGCTTAAGAAACTAGTAAGGAGTAGCCAATTGATAAATCAATGCAGTATGTCTGGTGCAGATGTTTCTTCCAGTTTGATTTACTTACTTCATTCTTTATATTGTTGGAAGGTATGTTCCACCAGCAGTGATGGATAGGAGAATACATCTTGCTATACAGTTCCAAGACTATATAATTATCTTCTTAATATTTATGTTGTATTTTCAACACACTGTTTACTGCTCAAGTCTTTCCTGTTGCAAGATCCACAATTAAATCATCTAAATATTGTATTTTTGCTGTAATATATGTAGCAACAATCACAGCATTAGGCTAGCCTCAATTAAATGGCCAATGAAATAGGTAGTTAAACAATATTTGCATCCCTGGCAGTTGTATCCAATTAAAATTCCTATCAAATGAAAGAATTGATTAGTCTCTTCAAGCAGAGAGGTTTGCATCATGCAAGCAGTCTAAATAATTTACATTAGAGCTTTCAACACATTTCATATGCTGTCATCTCTGCCTTACGAAGCAGTTTATGGCATACTAAGACTTGCTTTCATTACATACCCTGATTTCGCAATCAGTGGTATGCCAAAAGTTCAGAACACAATCTAAGAAGGTCATAGTTCTGTCGCTGGAAATAGTTTGTGAAAAGGTCACCTAATTATTTTAGCATTTTATGATGTTTATGGCAATGTTCTGATCTGATAGCATGTATATGCTCTCTCATTAAGCGCTAATGCTAGCTTTGTAATGACAACAATCCATTTTCTAACTTAAGATCTAATTTTCTCAGTTGCATCTTTGATTTAAAAAAAAAAAATAGGAGTTCAGAGCTTTATAAAGATGAGCAGAGAAGTCTGAAGTTTGTTATTGTATTATTAAATTAATATAATGAATGACAGAATGAATTTGTGAAAAAAAAAATAATTTGTTAAAATTATATTGGAGTGTTTTAATTTGGGAAAACACACACATATTTGGGAACACTCACTCAGACTCTTTTCCTATAACAAAACTGAGGGTTGCAATATCCAATTTCTTAGAGTTTGCAGCAAACAGTAAGGCTCCTACTAAATTCTGACTAATTTTTTCAAGGGCAATGGAAACACTGATATTCTAATAGAGATTTAATGGCCCTAATTCCACTGGTAAGCCTCAGAAATTATGACAGCATTTAATACATCTGGAATATTGAGATGGAATCTGAATTGCACAAAGTCGTTTATAAAATGCATACTTTTTTTGTGTGCTTAGGTCCAGGACAATATGAATTTGACTGGTGTTCTGAGGAGAAATCACTGACTTTAAAAAACAGTAACTTTCCATACATAATTCAGTTTTCAGACTTAAAAAAAAGCTGTTTAGACTACAAACAATTCAAACTATATCAATTTTATTCATTTTTCATTTATACGGTTTCTTCCCAACTCTCTTTGGAGCAAAAAATGCAGGAGAAATGAGGTACCTTCTTTTGATTTAAGGATACTTGCTGATCCAAAGCACAGCAGCTATTTAACAGTAGTCAGGCCATTCACAGTTATAGCTTCTTTTCTTTAAAATGTTGTATACTAGCTGAATTTCTGGACACCTGTGAAGAATGTGAACAACTAGTGACATTTTAGAAGAATATCTGCAAAATATGTCTGAGTTCCTTAATCCTTGCCCTACCTTCTAGTACAATTAACTTTTTTTTTTTTTTTTAATTAAATGCAGTAAGCTAGATACAATATGAAATGAAAAAAACCTCTTTCTCTCTTCACCCCTGCTTTGATGAAAAACAGTGAATACAGAGAACCCTCTATGTGGATGAAGTTCTGAAGAGAATGAAATAAACTGAATCTGTTTCATGGGTAATTATCCTTAATGTGTGTCTGTCAGAGTATCAGTGTGGTTTATGAAGGGTGAGTCCTGATCTGTTCACTGCATCCAAGAATATTGTTGTGAATACCCATGAATACTTTGTGGCTGCTGGACTATATCCAAAGTGGAGGCATAATGTCTTCTGCCTGAAGACTGTGACTAAGAGTTACTCCTTTCTATGTCACTGAGGACAAAAACTAGTACCCATTTAATGAAATTAAAATAAGGAGAATTAAAACTGATTCTCAGGGACCCATTTTATACAAGTCATGGGAACCTATTCAAGATCAGCTGAAGGCCATCAGTCTCTGCTTCAGTGTCCTCGTGATGATTTTTGTTTGCATCTCCTGAGTTGAAACAGGCCTTCCGCCTTGTCCTTCCTGATGTTCATGGAGTCAATGGGGCCCACTGCTGTGACCATCCTGCCTTGCCTTGCTGGTCCCCACTGTGGGCCAAGGCTCTGTTGAGTAGACACAGCACAGCCCGTATCACAGCTGCAATCAGCTCCCAGCACACCTTCCCACCAGCAACAGTCCTGCTCTTGCCGCTCCCTGGCAAATCATAAAAAGAAATATTTAGTGATAAAATGTATAACTGGTTTCCAAAGTTCACTGCCAATCTGAAAATTCGATGAGAATTTAACAATAGTCAGAAAAAGAAAATAATACATTAATTTACATATCCATACTTAATTAATTGTTAAAAACATTAATTTTTATGGAAGAACCATTGAATATCCAGTCTTCATCCAGCTTCTGTTGGAGGTACAATGGCAAAAAATCTCTCTTGGCAGGAAGAGGCTGTCTCACTGTGGAAATTTTCTTTGGAAGATTACTTTTTCCTCTGAAGCTTCCAATAGTGAATACCTACTAGAAGATATCAACTTGCTAGACATTTCAGAAGCACTTGTATTTAAAAGTATTAAATCAGAAACTGGATAAAAACTGCAAAATAATTCTCCTTTAAGAGGCAGATGGACACAGCTTCACCAAAAGCAGATAGTGTTTGACCAGTCTGGTGATATAATTTGTCACCTTTTGGCTTTCATTCATGTGTGAAACTCCAATGGTTAAAGTCAAATTTGTAGTCCACATTACTTCGGTTGTTTTACTTCTTTTAAAGATGAGCTAATGATTAAACGAAGCACATTATTGTTTTCGTGTACTTTGAAAAGAAGTTCAGATTTTGGTCTCATAGATCTGGCTCCTAGAGTACGTCATTACTTAGTCTGATTTTAACCAAGATACACTTGTATGCCTTTCTCAGGTACCTTTTTCTTTTCCTGGAAGGTATAAAATATGAAGATAGCAAGATGAATCTCTCCATAATTTTTTCATTTTATGTGTTACATATAAATTAACAGAATTGACAAACAGGTGGCACCTTGTTTGCCAAAGCAACACAAGTATCTCTGAAAAGAGAAATGACAATCAGGGTTGAAATGGGGAGAAAGAGTGAGTATTACTTGTATTCCTACTTGCTTTAATTAATATTAGGGATCTGAAGACATCTAGAATCCTACTGAAATACTTCTACTATGGCTAGAAATATTTGACTATATAAACTAAGTATACCTTAGAATCATAGAATGGTTTGGATTGGAAGGGGCACTTAGGATCATCTAGTTCCAACCCCAGAGCTATAGGCAGGACCACCTCCCTCCTGACCAGGTTACTCAAAGCCCCACCCAGCCTGGCCTTGAATGTTTCTAGCAAATGAATTGTATAGAATTCAAAATAAAATGAGGAAATTAGAGTAAAACAAAGTTTTTTATTAAATAAGATTTGTATGTCCTATCTGTTATTTGTTATTTCTTATGTAAGATTTGTGCTTATAATGCATAGCCTTTTGAAGCTCAGTTTTGCTTTCTTTTCCAAATTTCTAGACTACTATGTTATTAAATCACAATAAGGAAAAGTTCTGAAAATCAGGCTTAAGTCATGTCATTTTTCCTGTAGCATTTTTCTCCAAGTAATTCTCTTACACTGAAGGTTTCACTGAAAATAATCACAATAAATATGAAAACCAAATAGGAGCCTTGAAAGAACAAATAATAATCTCTTAGCACTTTTCATGAAAAGGTCAGTGCAATTACAGTTTGATTTTTTTCCTCCCTTGAATTTTTTTAATGACCATGATGAAAGGAGAGATCCTTTCAGTCTCAGTAAATGGACATCGGAAGATATTTATATTTTACAAAAAACTTGACAAAATACAGCAGGGCTTAGTGACACCTGGAGGGTTAAATCTTGATAAGTCACACCACAAGGATGCTAGAAGGAACTGTACTAGGGAATGTTCAGATCCTGGAATCATAATATAGAATATCTTAGTTTGGAGGGGACCTCAAAGATCATCTGGTTCCAAAACCCTGCCATGAGCAGGGTTGAAATCCATGAGGTTAGGTTGTCTGGGATCCCATCCAATCTGGTATTGAGTGCTTCTAGATGTGTCATCCACAGCTTCTTTGGGCGGCCTATGCGAGTTCCTCACCATACTTTGAGTGAGAAGTTCTTCCTAACATCTAACCTAAATCTCCCCTATTTTATTTAAATACATTCCTCCTTTTCCTATCGTTATCAGACCGTGTAAAAAGTTAGTCCCTCTCCTGCTTGTAAGCTCCCATCAAGTATTAAAGGTCACAATAATGTTTCCCCAGAGCCTTCTCCAAGCTAAACAAGCCCAACTCCCTCTGTCTGTCTTCTTAGGAGAGGTGCTCCAGCCCTTTGATTATCTCTGTGGCCCTCCTTTGGACCCACTCCAACAGATCCACATCTTTACTGTACTGGGGTCCTGGTCTTGGACACAGTATTCCAGCTGGGTCTTCAAAAGGACAGAATAGAGGGAGACGTCCCCTCCCTTTCCCTGCTGGCCAAACCTCCCTTGATGCAGGCCAGGATACTGTTGGCCTTCTGGGCTGCGAGTACACGCTGTTGGCTCACATCAAATTTATCATCCACCAGGGTCCCCAAGTCCATCTCCGCAGGGCTGATCTCCCAGTGTGTACACATACCAGGATCACCCTAACCCAAGTGCAACACTATGCACTTAGCCTTGTTAAACCTCTTTAGATTCTTACATGCCCAATTTTTGAGTGTACCCAGGTCCCTCTGAGAGGTGTTCCTCCCTTCTTTTGTGTTGACTGCACCACTCATCAGAAGTGGGAGGAGAGGAGTTTGAAAGATTTCTGTGAGATGATTCTGATTTCCTGAATTTGTTTTTCAGTTGCATTCAGATAGTCTGTCACTACAAGCTGCTGCAGAGAGCTTTTCCCCTACTCATGTTTGATTTCTCATGATGGTTGTACTGCCAAAATATTATGTATATGGGAAGAGGCCAAGAATGAGTGTGATAAAGAATATTATTATGGCAAGAACAATCACAGTTAACTTCCAAGAGTAGTATTGTCTCCAGGGATTATTCTAGACAATTTGTAGAAATTAAAAAGAGGTTGTTCAAATATATGAATATTTTATTTGAATTATTACTTTGGTGTATTTCGTTCATCTACATTTCAAATGCAGACCCTGGGTAGTTGTATAAAACCCTTAATTTCACAACAGCGATATATTACAGAACAAAAGCCTTTCCTGTCATAAATTTCTTAGTCTGTATGATGTAACTATCAAATGGACACAATCTAAATGTACACCTTTGCAAATTAAAAATGAGGCCCTTCCATCTATGTTTAGTAGCACTGTACTTAACTCCATAGAGGGGGAAAAAAATACCTTAAAGATAATAGTTTCTTGTGGCATGAAAGATCAGTCAGCAGGATTCAGTTTGTTGTGAAATATCATCCTCCTAATACCTTATTTGATAAGAAATTAAATGTGGTTTTGATGGTTTTACCTAAAGGAAGCACAGCATTTCAAGTTAATGATTTAATCTTTGAAATATTACTGCTACAAATATTAAATTGTTTAGTAGTAGTAATTATAAAGTGGGTGTTACAAATAACAACATATGGCATCTCTGTGAATACAAGGCAGAATTAATTCCTGAGGCTCTGATGCCATTCATAAACCTCTCAAAGTTTATGACTGCAGCTGACTTCTTGAGTGAAATACAGCCTTGTGTTTACTCCAGGGCTATCTATTATGCTCCGTGTTATTCAAATGTATTCCAGTGTTGACTCTCGTGCTTTGCCTCTGAATTGTTTTCCACCAGTCATTAATACAAACCTGTAACTTTTTCCCTTAATATAAAAATCTTTACATTTTTCATGAGAAAGAACATATCTGAACAGGAAGATTTTCTTATTGATGTCACTTTTTCAAATCATTTTGCCACTAATCACATATTCCACCAATTCACAGGCTTTCAACATTCATAGCTAGATTTAAGAGAGCAGTTTTATTCAAAAATAAAGATTTAGGGACATATTTAATTCGGTTTCTTAGCTGGACATGAGAAACCAATTCTGAGTGACCAGTTGGTTTCCCACAGAACAACATTGATTCATGAACTCTAAATAATGTTATTATTCTGCAATGACCTTCTTAAAATGAGTACAAACATAAAGACTCTGGAAAGACATTGCCTCATCAGCTTAGCAGAGACAGAGAAAAGTTCCTGAAAAGAAGCACTCTTACAGGCACTCATATATTCAGACCACCCTGACAGAGATGTGATAAAAGTCAGAGCATTAACCGAGTGGTAAATAAAAAGAAGATACTATAACGTGATATACTCCAGCACTGTTTATCAAGGTGTTAAGATCTTTAATGCCCTGTTTGCCAGTTTTTCAGTCACTTCTGAGAACTGTGTAAAGGATAAAAGTGGCTTTGCAAGGACAATCTCCGTCCCGCTTCATGCTTCTTTCAGAAACATCATATGGGCCTACTGTAAACCTAGCTCAAGGAATCTGAGTTGTTTCTACTAACCTGAAAGGTCTTGGGATAAAATTAAGAGTGCTGATTGACCACAGCAGCAGTGAGCATTCAATTTCTATTCAATGAAAATATTATTTACAATGGAACACCAATATCTAGCAGACAGGAATGAGAAATAAACGCAAAAGGAACATGCCTTTCCTAAAGAACTAAAAACCAAGATGAAAGATGAACAGTGCCAAGTATTTTTGACAGGCTTCTCAAAGATAATGTGGCTGTTTTTTTTTTTCTTTTCCACTGAAAAGTTTCTGTAGGACTTGCGTATCTAGACTTCTGATGAATGTAATTTAACCATTTCCCAGTTTTGTCACTACAGTTGGAATATCTGCCTGTTATTTTAGCTTCTGCCTATTTTGGCAAATTAAACATTAAAAGCCAACTGGTATAAAATGGGTAATATCTAGGCTAATTCCTCAACCTCCAAACTGGGGCCTGAGGCAAACTACTTATGGGAAAGGATTGATTCCACAAACATTTCATCTCCCAAAATGTATCTGAGAATTACCTGAGACTGTATTATGACGCATAATGTTTAGAGAAAAGATATATTTAAAGGTATGGAGTGGGGAGGGATTTGCTGGGGGTAATTTCTGCAGAAGTACTTATTCTCCTTTCTCTCTACTTTCCTTATGGTACTTTCTGTCTTTCCAGTGTAAGACAACAATCCTAACATACTCTCACGTTTAGTATTCAGGTTGCAATACATTTAACTTTTCCAGCATACCTCACTCAAGTCTTTAAGTGTTTCCCAGATATGCGGTCTTGTCAGCAAGAGCCCCAAAACAGTGGAACCTCCTCTCCCAGCTTCATCTGGCTCTTCCCTTGCTGGTTTCCTTCAGTAAAGCTGAAAGACACATCTCCATGGCTATGGAATCCTTCCTAATCCTTTATCTCTGTATGAGAAACCAACTCTTTTCAGTCCTTATTCTTGACATGATTTTGGGACCCCAACCCAATGTAGCCACTGGTAGTATCTGTTAAATTTTGCACACCTCTGAAGTGTGGCAGAACTAGCTCCCTTCATTTTGTTCGCTTATATTTCCACTGCATTAACTACATCCGACAGGTTTTTTACATGATAGCATATACGTTTATTTGTACTCCTGTGTCTCATGGCTTTTCTCTTTTAATGCAGATTTTCTGCTGTTGTCCAGAGGTATTTTCTTTGGCCCATAATCCCAGATTCAGATGTTTTATTTCTGTAAAAATATCTGTATCATTTGATTTCATCGATCAGTTCAGACGTTGCTCTATTCCATGGCTATTCCATTTCATTCAGATACTCATTAACTAGTTTACATTTTATAAATAGCATTTAAACAATTAAAACTGTGCTTTTAGAGATCATGCAAACTGCTGTTAAAAATCTCACCATATAAGTTTTTTTTTTTATGTACCTCATCAAAACTTGACATAGCAGTCAGCCTTTGAAATAAAGCATAATAGGTGCAATTAATCATTGCAATTTTCAAAATAATAGTTTCTATTAAGAAGGTGAGCATTGCCTAAAAGCCACTGGTTTTGTTTTTCTTTAAGCCTGACAAATCAATGCCATTTACCCCAACACAGAAAGAGTTTGTGTTTATTAATCTGGATCTATATCATAAATCCTAATAAATAGAAGATGTATCCCGTTAGGAAATACAAAAACTTTATTAAACATGTAAAGATTTAAGAAGAAGTACTTTTTCTCATGTCCCTGTCATATATTATTCTATGCTATTGGAAGATTAATCTGGAATGCTAGTAAACTACAAGCATTCACAACATCAGCAGAACTGTTAGGGTGATGAAGACTTCTTAGGCTCTGACTAAACTAACAGTTTTTCCAGGAGCAAACTTAATGGAATTATTTTTCTTCTTTGCTAACTTGAAGTTGAAGGTAAATTTCTTCTTCTGTATTGTCCTATTTCTATGGCTGTTTGTGAATTGCTGCCCTAAATAATGAACTAAAAATACAAGTTAATTTCTGTACTGTATTATGAATGTGTTACTGTCACAGCATGTAATTACAATCATTCACAGTGTGAACACAAGGTCTGAATAGTAAATTGTCCTGAAAACAGTCTTCTCCTGTGAGTCTATGAATTTCCAAGCTTACCTCTCGTAATGATTAATACTGTATCGCCACTTAACTTCCAGGTCATTCAGCAGAACAGCCACGATACCTCAGAAGTCACAGACATGAAAAAGCACTTACTGTACAATGAAAATAAGGTCTTATGACAATATAAGTAATGGATATTATCCCTCGATAGAATGAAGATGCACACAGTAAGTAAGTGAAATCATCCAAAAAAAAAAAAAAATCTACTGCTGCTGCTATGAGGAAAATACAAAAATCTGATTGTCAGGGAAGAAAAAAAAAATTGTCTTTATATTGTTATTTAGCATCATTTGTAGTGGGTGGAAGTTTTCCAAAGGCAAGGAGGAATTCACAGAATATGAAAACAACAAGTACTCCATTAGCAAGATATTTTTGTACCAGTGGTGGGAAGATTTGTACTATGCAGTACTTTTGAAGACAGATCTATTCATATTAGTCTGTAATGTCAATGCCTATCTCACAGAGAAAAACATCTTTGAAATCTGAGTCAGTAAATTTTCTGACTTGTTCCTTATAGAGAACTAGGGGCTCTCTACAGAAGTTTAAATAAATATGCATGATTTATTTGAATTATAAACCAGAAACTGATATTTAAACTGATAATTAAAATAAGACTATGAAATTGGGCTTTAGTACCCTTTATCCAATCACAGTGTTGAACAATTTTTCTGAGAAAAGTTGTGTTTGATTTTTTTTCTTTTTCACTTCTTAAATCCTCTTCCAAACTTTAGCAACTTTTTTCCATGGCATATGCAGAATAAAATAAGATCATATAGAATAGAAAAGCAATTTTCCATGAAAATACTTCATTTTTTTTAACGGTTCCACTGCTACTGAAACCTTTTATCTGTCATCCTTTCAAAATTCAAAGTTTAATTCCCAGTGGAAAATAATTGTTTATATAAATCATTTCATTTTCAATTCTTTATTATTTTCACATAGATCTTTTACTATGCTTCTGCGAAGCATAAACATCTTAATCTGATTTCAAATTATTCTATCAATTTATTGGTTTTGATCAGAGATTTGTTACCACTCCTAGGTCTATATAAATAGAAAAAGCCTTAGTCCTTGTCTATTATGAAGCAACAAAATTGGAAGAAGTCATAGTTCAAGAATCCAGATTTTGTATCTCATTTTACACAATTTGCAGTTATTTAAATGAAGCTAGTCTTCTCAGTTCCTCTGTAAGTAGTACAATTATCAACTAAGATATACTATATATCAATCTATCAAGCATAGATTTCTTCTCCATTTATGCACACATCAACTTGAAATGACACTGAAAACAGTAATCTAAAGTAAAATTGTATGATAAGGTGCACAATGCTACTGTAGTACCTTACTCTCGGTGATTTCAGTAGGTGTTGTGCTCTTAAATTAATTTGCAGGTATACTGTTTCATTCAACTACTGAAATGCACTGATTTTGGAACTAATTTTCAGGACCTCTGTTTTCCTCATCTGACTTCGCTTCATTGTAATACAGAGAAAAACAAGAAAAAATTATTTGATACACGAATTTTGAAGCAGTTTTCTGCTTCAAGGTGCACCAAGAATCTTGGGTGCTTAATTGCCATTAAAAAATGTAACACCTAAGTGATACTGACTGACCCTTGGAAGAGCCACTCCAAAAGCTATAAGAAAGGTATTTAATACTTTGTTTTAGCCTTCTCCAAAAGATTGAAATGAAAATGATCATAAACCACATTTACTTAATTAGATTCAAAAAAACTTTTGTTAAAATAAATGTAATGAAAAGACTTAAATTGTTCTTTTTTTTTTTTTCCCTAATGCCATATATTGAATTACTCCAAAAAAAAAAAAAAAAAAAAAAACCTCATTCTTGCCTGTGGTATGCATGGAGTGCTAATTTTAGCTTTCTCAAGACTGTCATTATATTGAAAACATTTCTTTTAATTCATAAATCAAAAGGCTTAACTCTAGCAATTATTATAATGTTTCTACATGCAATGTACATGATTAATTGCAGCTTATTCTCACTATGATGAAGAATGAGAATTTTTGTGACAAAGCACTTGCTATGGAGGCTTTTTTTTTTTTTTTTTCTTAATTGATTAGAACAGAGATGGAGGTTACAGCATATAATACCATCACATATTAAATTCAATATCAGATGCTGTTCAGGAGATTCTGTAGAGTACCTGAAGAACTGATATATAGTGAAATATAGTGACTGGGACAGAAATGCTGAACTACAGTTAGATTGCATTCTGGCAAATGCAGTAAGCAGGAATGAGTGTCAGTCAAGGCCATCACCACAATAAGAATTCTCTATCCCTCCCATAATCCTTTCCTGATAATTCTCAGATTTATAGTTAAGTGATATGGAGGCATTGTTTGAGATTGCAGCAGCTTTACACTGATTTTCTTTTTGTTCCTAGGTAGGTACAGAGGTTCAGAGAAGCATGTACACTGCCACCTCCTTCTGATATACCCGAAATACATGAACTGCATCTTCTGTTGGTTTTGTCTAGGATAACATGATGCAGGAGTCCATTTATTTATAAAACATTATAAAGAGTGAAGTGATAAAACAGCACTGATTTGTACTCTTCCTTTAATGAGCCTCTAGATCAAAAGCAAAGTCAATGTACTTCAAGTTCATAAAATAAATAGACAGTAAGTGCCATATTCTGCTGCCAGTTGCTATTCACTTTGAGCAGTAACTTTTATCTTAGCATGTACTACTGATATTGGAATAGTATTTGAAATACTTTAGGGTAGCAGAATACTGTATTAATTCAATACTGTTCCAGATTCAATCTGATCACTGCTGTTAGTCACTGTGCATGTAATATTCATGTATCTTGTGTAAGAGATAGCAAACAGATACAAGGCATGAAAGTCTGATTTCAGTTGCACCACATCTACAGGATAATCTGCAAAGTTTGCTTCCCTAAGGGTCTGACCAAGCCTAGCCAGCCTTATTCAAAACACAGCCTTTTTATTCTGAAGTGAGAAAGTTTGAGGACTTCAAGTCCCCGAGCCTGTCTAGCAGGTAAAGCATCATCAGAGAATCAGGGAGGAAAGAGAATGAAAAAGGCCAGCTCCTCTGGGTAGGAGAGATCAGGAAGAACCACCTTGAAGCAATCTCTAGAGAAGGGCTGTAGGCAATGCATGACACTTTTCTTATCAGTAGTGACTCTGTAAAATTCCCCTCACATTGTTATTGTCTGAGTCTATTTAAAAATAACTACTGTAGAAAAGGAAACCGAATACAAGAGAGTTAAAACAAATCTTCCATAATCCTATTTAACTGACTAGATCCTTCCGTCCTCCCTCCTTTTTTTTTTTTCCTTTTTCCTTTTTTTTTTTCTTTTTTTAATGGTATTTAGTGACTATAAAAGAAGAAAACTGGTTAAATCTTCAGAGGAGAGACTTAAGAAGTGATGTTCAGTGGTTGCTTAAATTTTTCTAAGTAACGATCAATAAGGATTTGCAGCCTGTGGAGCTCTTAACCTGTCTAAAATGTCTTTATACCTAATGGAAATCTCTGCTGCCTAAGCATGGATGCTTTTGTGTTGGCAAGCATGAAATCTCTGATATAAGCAGTTTTAGATATTTTATATGTGTTATCTGCATAAAATATAACAATAAGATATGGGAAGAACTGATAAGCAAATAAAGTATGCAAGTGGAAAAGAAAGCGGGTTTATTTCCCTGTTCATTAAAATATTGGCATAGTATGTCTCTTAATTGTATCATTTCCATAGTGTTTGCTGTATCAACATTTGTGATAATTTAAGATATACATAAAAAATACGGCAACATCTCTTGTAAAATCTGCTTTACTATCTTTGGGAATGAACGATCCAGTGTTTGATAACATGGATGTTTTTAGAGATCATTAAGATAACATAAAAGCACACATCAAGGATATTTAAAGTCAGTGGCTGACATTTTTAAATGCAAAACTACCTTTAAAATTGTAAAATAGATGTGTCAATTGAATGATAAGCTTTTGTTAATTATTAAAAATACACATTCCAGCAATCATTCATGTATATGAACATTCATTTGGAAAGTGAAGAGAGCATAAACTAAAAAGGACAAACAAAGCCTTGCCTCTTTTTTTTTCTTTTTTTTTCCTTTTTTTTTTCTTATTTTTAAATATAGTGTCTGTCATTGATGACCCCTCATACAAAGCTCAAAACTATTATACACTTTGGATCAAATGCTCCTTGAATTCAGGCTTTAATAGAATTTAGTTCTTCTTTCTTCTCTTCTTTGTTTTTCCTTCTACATGTTCCTGTAAAAAGCATACTTTTACTGTTGACTAGTGTATGTTTAAGAAAATGACGTGAGATGGTGTTTTATTCATAGCTGATTATATTCTAAAATATGTGTTTACAATTTTTTTAATGTTTGAGTTAGAGTTTACACTTGCAGATATTAACTGGGATGGTAATTCTACATTTATTCACACACAATTTCTTGTCTTTCTTGGCTACATCTATTGATCACACAGAGTTAAAATCCTTTTCAACTTAGTTATGAAAAACCACACAGGGTCAACATCAATTCTTAAAGAACTTTAAAGTGTAGAAATTGTTCACAAATGCAAAAATATAGATGTGTGTGTATAAAAATAGATGGTTATAGCTTCAAGTAATTTTTAAACCTATATTTAACAAAATGGCATACTTAATGAAATTAGTATGTAGACAGCACCAGAAACAAATGAAGGAAAAGATCTGTTATGTGAGTAAACACAAAATGTTCATTGCAAAAGAAAGGAATTGCACAGGTAAGATTTATATTCTCTAACTCAAATTGTTAAAAGATCTTTTGTCTGACCTGTTCACCTACACTTTTTCTGTACCAAATACAGCATTTTATTGGTTATTCCCTGCAAAGCTCATCTAACTCAGAAAGCTCTTTAAAACCTCTCCAACTACAGAAGGAACATTAATTTACAAAATAAATAAAAATAAAAGAAAAAAAAAGAAAAAGAAAGAAAGAAAAAAAAAAATTACCCAGAGTGATCCACAATGGTTAGAAATTGCCTTTGCATTTAGTTATTGAAGATGTTATAGCATGTGATATGAGTATTGAAATATATTTTTGCTGTTACTGTATGTTGTTGACGTGAAGAGTAAATATGAGCAGAATTGTCTGTGGCAGTATTAGTTTAATCATCGCTTGAACAGTTCTCAACCTGAGCATCTACATAGTACTGTCCAATTATATTATTATTATGTCTAATTATAAGATAGTTTAGAACTACTGTTATTCCACTTCCTTCTAATCCACCACCAACAAAAGACATACATAGGCAGACAGACACAGAAAAAGTCTTAGAGATAAATAAGACAGATTACATTCATAACTTATAAAGGTAGCATATTGAAAAAAAAAAAGAAGAAAAGAAAAAAAAAAAAAAGATTTTTAGATTTGAAACCCAAGAAACAGAGCAGGCAAGTTAAGGAAATTTTCTAGCATTTAACTTCTGTATGGCCTGACTGTATATTTGTGCTTACAACATTAGACAGGCAACTGATAAAAGATGGTTCATAAGAGTCCAACAGATGTGATTTTGTGATTTAGACACAGCAGTTTTATTCCTTTTAATGAAATTTGTTTTTTCAGTGCTCTGTAAATTGCTTTCTGTGTTTAATAGAATTATGGACTTAATTAGTAATCAGAGTAGACAAAATGCACACAGATTTTAGGAATATAAATAAAAGAAGGAATTGTAGTACTCTAGAAATGGCTTTGATAATGTATTTAATACTGCTATGCAAATACTTCATTAGAAAAAAAACAGTTTAAATTGGTTTGTAAACAAGCTAAACGATGTTAAAGAAAGTCTAATTATAATAACAGAACATCTGCAAAAATAAACTGAAAAATACAAAGAAGCTAGGACAAAGACACTCAGAAACCAGAAGAACTAACAGAAGCTTTGAGAAACTGGACAATAAACTGGTACCGTGATATTTATTTTGATCTATTGATTAAAAGACTTAGTATTCTCTAAAGCACCACTTGAAGGCTTCTGACAGTTTTTGTTATTAAATGTAACAAAAAGGGAGCTATCTAAAGAAACAATAAGAGTTTTGCCTGTGTAGTTTGTCTGGGTAGGAATAAAGAACAGTGTGATGACTGAGGTAGTGAACATTGTACAAACCTGTATAACATAGCAAAGGGATGAAGCAATGAAGTTTAGGCCAAAGACCTTGAAAACTTTCTTAGCTCAGATTGAATTATTGAGCCACAGAATCTCCTAATGAAGAAAACATTTACATTTCACCACTTCAACCTAAAAACTAAGACTAGTGTTACACAAAAAGTTGTAACAATTTGACTAAATTAATGTATTTAGTAAAATATATATATATAAAATATTCATTGTGGAAAAACAACTACATTTGAGAATTTGGCAGCAAGAAACTTCCTATAGTCACAAAGGTAATAAAATCCATATATACATAGCCATTTGTCTTGTGGGGTTTTTTGCTGTTTTACTCTTTTCTATTTTGTTTTTTGGAATAAAACAATATTGTTTCTTCAGTCAAGTAAAATCCTTTGGGAATTTAATGGAATAAATATGGCTTCAGTTACTGATCTTATATAGTATTAGTAGAGTATAATCATATTATCATGTCGGTAGAAGACAAATTCTTTCCCCTCTTCCTCAGTGAATACTAAAAAATAACTACTGCAATAAATCATTTTTTTCTTCACTATAGAGAAAACAATATGTATGAGGTCAAATGGACCACAGCTAATGCCATAAAAACATGCTAGCTTTCTCATGAGATGTGACCTGTGTATATCTTACCTGCTGCAGATGGACTTCATTTGCCTTGTCTTCATACAATAAATAAATAAATAAATAAATAAATAAATAAATAAATAAATAAATAAAACATTTGGTTAAGACCTCAAGAAGTTTTTATATAAGTTTTCTTTCTCTTTCTCTGGCTACTTAAGATTCCCTAACACTGACAAACAGTGTGCTGGAAATAATTTAAACTAGAAACTCAGCACGAGCTGGGATGCTTTTAAAGACAATAGGCAGGTAAGAATTAGCTGTTTGTCACAAGTGGAGGAGACACACAATAACCATAGCTGATGGTATAAGTTCCAGATGCTGTTACATTTCTGACAATCTTTTTATTTCACCTATTTTGCCTCTTTCACTTCAGAGTGATCTCAGATAACACGAGCAGCTCTTCTCTGTACTCAGGAGGATTATAGCATAAGTTCAAATTCAGATCACCTGACAAATGATTCAGATCTAGATCTAGTCATTAGACTAGACTGGTTAGGCTAAATCAGACGTAGCTAGTGTCATTGTCTCTCTCAAGATACTTACGTAGGCTCCCTCAGTAACCCAGGGAGATCCCACATCTACTTTATATCAGTTTATCCCAATTTTGGCATCTAAATTTAACTAAATGTCATCTATCCTGAGTTTTTTTATTCAAACAAAAGATGAAAAATTCCTTTATGCATAACAAAATGCAAACTGAGGATTTCAGGGTTTTCATCAAATATAAAAATATTCTGCTATCCAGATATAGTGTTAGGTGATTAAATATTCAAGCAGAAAAACGTGAACTTTCCATTTTAGTGTTGTGTTTGATTGTAGTCAAGATAGACTAGCTATCTGTTTATGTAAGAGATTTCAAAAGGCTTCGTAATTTTGTAAGGAGTATTCACATGTAGTCTTAGTGTTTCCTTTACTGGTAACAGTTGCATCTACACAGAATGCTTTTAGTTGTTTTGTTTTGTTTTGTTTCAGATTATATATCCTTTCATATTTTCAATTTATATAAAATAAGAATGTAAGTATTCCAAGTAGATTTTGCTGAAACATTTATTTTTCTTATGGCATCTCACCTTGGAATAGAGAAAAATATTGAACACGTATTGAATAATATTATTTCCACCAATCTGATTAAATTAAACATATATGATCTTCAAGATGTAAGGCAACATTGTCTCTCTACCTAATTAACTAACAGTTCTATTTGGAGAACGTAATAATAATAATCAAGAACGTAAGTGCACTGTATGAACCAGCAGGTTACATAGTTTGAAATTTACAAATAAAAATAAAGAAATCTGAAAGACACACATAATGGAAGATACAGAGTACTGATGGAAATAAAGCCTCATCTGTTTTGCTTCACTGTGATAGATTCAATGACCATTACAAGCCAGGTCAATTTGATGCAAACAAATTGGAAGTCATCACAGAGCCACTGGCAGTTAAATATGCACTTGAAAGTTAATAATTTAACATATTGTCAGAAAACTAAATCTAAAATGAATTTAAATCTTACAGAAATAAGTCATCTGTAAAACAAAGTGATAACTCATATCTAAGTTCTCCCTAACTATCTGGTGATCTAGTGGTCTAGTGACCTAGCAGTTAACAACCTTGCCCAAGGCAGGGGGGTTGGAACTAGATGACCTCTGAGGTCCCTTACAAGCCAAGCAATTCTATGATCCCATGATCCCATGATCCTATGATCCTATGATTCTATGATTCTATGATTCTAAAGTACAAAATAAATCTTGTGTTTGATTTTGTTGGGGTTTTTTTTGTGTATGTGTGTTTGTGTGTTTTGTTTTGTTGTGTTTTGTTTTGTTTTGTCAGACATTCTCTTTCAAGTATAAGAACAGGTGACCAAGGGGTATAATACACTATCAAAGTAGTTCTCCCCATTGTTACCCCAGTCTCTGTACACAAAAATATCTCACATTTTTAACTAACAAGACTACTGCATAGATACTTCTTCAGTTGAAGAATTTACACCTAAGAAATTTTAAACTCCTGACTACATTTTATAGTTTATGATCACACAATCATGTTGGCTATATCTAAATTACGTGCCAAATGCATGTCAGTGTTTGAAGTGTGCACTCTGCAGTGCAAGAGTACAAAATATGCCTGAGTTTTATTTGCAAAATAATGTATAATGGTTATGTGATCATAACAGACATGTATGTAGCATACAGTAAGTACCTAGTGGCAATTAGTGAAAATATTCTGGAATATTTCAATTTCTTTTAGTATTTTTACTTTTGTTTTTCACAGGCACTTGTACAGATTGTTTTCTCAAGTACATGAATAAATGCAGAAAAACAGTTTTAGTGTGATAGACAAAAGTTTGGTCGGAAAATTTAACTGTCAACCAAACAGAAGTTGTCTAGTGTTTGCTGTTTAATTAATAGCTAAAATAGAACTCTACTTGAGCACTGTAGGATGAAATTGAGTGAGGATAATAGAAACAGTAAACAGGTTGTATCCCCAGTCAAAAGTCTTCTTGGTGGATATTGATTGTATTTGAGTGTCTGCCATAAAAGATACGTCCATAAGTAAACCTGAATTCATTGTAGCATGTTCAAATGGCTACTATCTATGAAAAATGTGAAGTTTTGTAACTCACCTGTTAAGAACCCGCATATTATCATCACTAGAATTCTCCTCCAAGAAGAGGGGGAAGGTAGTCACATGACTCAAACATAGAAGTCAGCAACTTGAGTACAGCTTATTGCTCTAAATAATGTTTATACCATGTATTCATCACATTTCCATGCTATTCTAGAGCTAGGAATGCATTATACATGAGTTAAAAAAAGGCCATCATGCAATTTATGCTGTGCTGTTAAAAAAGCTAAAAACTTGAAGATTTCCATGATATTACGCAGCTGTTTAATATTTTCCATGTAAGCCTACAATTTAACATGTACCCATAGTATCAGACTAGCACTTGTTTATGCTGGTCCACTTGGATGAAATTCTTCAATAGTTCACCTTTACCTTGCCCAGATAAGAGTATCTCTAGGAAACAGTAACAAGTGAGCATTGTTATTTTATCAGTTTTTGTAAGATCAGGGAATAGCATTTTGTGTTATCTTTGGAAAGAAAAACTGGGTATAATTTAAAGTATCTAATTGTGTTGCAAAATTCTAGAGAAAAAAACACTGGACATTTAGATCCTTCAAATAATCACAGAATCATAGAATCATTAAGGTTGGAAAATACCTCTAAGATTATCTAGTTTGACTATCCACCTACCACCAATATTTACCCACTAAACCATGTTCCTTATTACCACCTCTATACATTTCTTGAACATCTTCAGGAGCAGCAACTCAACCATCTCCATGGGCAGCCCATTCCAGTGCCTGATTACTCAGAGATGAAGTTTTTCCTCATATTAAACCTGAATTTCCTTTGGCACAACTTAAGTCCACTCTGTTTTGTTCTATTGCTAGTTAAGTGGGAGAAGAGGCCAATTCCCACCTCAACACAATCTCCTTTCAGGGAGCTGTAGGTCTCCCTTGAGCCTCCTGTTCTCCAGACTGAGCAACCCCAGTTCCCACAGCCAATCTTCATATGACTTGTTCTCCAGATTTCCCATAGCTTCATTGCCTTCCTCTGGACACACTCCAAGGCCTCGATGTCTTTTTTGTAGTGTGAGTCTCAGCCTTCTGCTCCAAGATTATAGTGCTGCATAGGGCTGTTTTGACCAAAGTGCCAGATGTAGCAGTTAGTCTTGTTGAACTTCATCCCATTGGCCTCAGCCCAGCTATCCAACCTGTCCAGATCTCTCTGTAGGGCCTTGCTACCTGTAGGCTGACCAAAACTCCCTCTCAACTTGGTGTCATCTGCAAACTTGCTGAGAGCACACTCAATGCCCTCATTCAGGTCATCAGTAAAGATATAGAAGAGGACAGGTTCCAATACCAAACCCATGGGGGGCACCACTCTCTGGCCGCAGCCCTCCAGCCTGTTCTATACCCAGCAAAGTGTACCTGTCCAAGCCACGGGCTGCCTGTTTCTCCCAGAGAGTACTGAAAGAGTCAATGTCAAAGGCACTGAAGTCTAGGTGGACCACCTCAACAGCTGTTCCATCATCCACCAGGCGGGCAACTTAATCACAGAAGGAGATCAGGTTGGTCAAGCAGGACCTGCCTTTCATGAACCCATGCTGGCTGGACAGCTGGATCCCTTTGTTATGCCACACATGCCATGTGATTTCACTCAAGATAATCTGTTCCATAACCTTTCTTGGCACCAAGGTGAGACTGACTGGCTTGTGGTTCCCCTGTTCTTCCTTATAACCCTTCTTGTAGATGGGAGTCACACTGGCAAGCCTGTAGGCCTCTTAGAATTAAAAGCATATGATTCACCTAAAATATTTTTGAGATTCCACATTGTTTCAAAAAATTCTTTTTAATTTGTTGTACAATCTGACAAGCTCAGCACATGTTCTTTGAGCCCAATTACTGCCAAGGAAAACGTCAAGAGGTATGACCACTTCATCCTCCTCATGAGGCTTGATACTTAAAAAAGTTACTCAGAAAATATGAATTCTTCCGGTAGATTATTTGTGAGAGTTAATTTGGATATGTTTATATTTAGTATTGGTATTTCTTATAATATGAAACCATATGTGATCAAAATCCCTTAAATGTTATTTGGTTTATTTGCTTAGTCATCAGAATAAAGTAGATGGAACCAAATTCACTAATATTATTTTGTATTTGAAACCTATAAAACCTAAAAAAAATCAGGATTATCAGCTGTCTTAATTAACATTTAGAGAGTATTTCAGGATGCTTCAGGATAAAAGTAGGCTAAGTCACAGTAAATATTCTTATAGCTCTTTCTGAAATATTTTATTTTTATCAAGGTATATTGAGTGTATAATGGGTAGCTCTAGCAAAATGACTTGAAAACACTAATTTACACTTTTAGCTTTGGAGATTTCTTTTTGGTTGTGGGAGATGGGGAGATTGCAAACTGAATCTCTGTTTTTCAAATATGGGTGCTACAAGTGTAATGTTTCATAAAGTGCAATACATTTGTAGATTATGCAAATGTTCCTTTTGATATTACTCCTTCAAACACATTGCAGGCTGAAACTGGGTACTCATTTCCAGTTTAAGACCACGGTTCTATATAAATATGGGCCAACACATTCTACTGTGGTTCTCAGTGTGGTCTAGTTTATAAACACTGAGTTAGTACCATCGAAGTAAGAAAATTAGAAGGAAGTAACGCTTGCTTTCCGTCTGTTTGATGAATTATCAATATGCTCTTATCTCTTATAAGAAGAGTAAGAAAAACAATCTATTCTGTAGGGGACAAATTGTAGCAATGTTTCTGTTTTGTTCCTTGCAAGTTCCATCGATTATATTATACATGTTATTTGACTCAAAGTTGCACTTAACTTCCAAACAATCAATACCTTCTTTAATTATCAGATGTTTTTAAATGTAAATAGTTTTCAACAATAAAAATCACTTATTCCTCATTTTAAACTGATTTGGCATATTCTAGGGGGAAGTGCTGATATAAATTTTGTCCTCTTATATAGAGTTCTTCAGGATGTCATTACAGCGTAGTCCACTATGCCAAACATTCAAAATAATTTTTACCTTATAAATTGATTTTACTTAACTCTGGGCTTATATATAAATAGTAAAAACTGGAATGGCAATGGCAACTCTGTTGACTTAAAGCCGAACATTTAAGCTGTATCTGCATTAAGAAATCAAACTGTACAGCAACATAGTTATCCTTATAGCCAAACTGAAAAGATGGTCCTTGGTATGGTTTTGTTCTTAGTCACATTTATAATATAGTATGACTGATAGATTTTAGGGACCACTGTAATTTTAAAAATATACATGAGTTTTTCTAAAATCCGTTGCACTATGGAAAAGTGGAACCCAATCTGTAATCAAACTTTCTGAATTAATGTAACAGATTTAAAATGGTTATTAACTATATTAACTAAACATCAATTCAGCAATGAAAATTATTTGTATTGGCTCACTTGCACTAGATAGAAATATGGGCTGAAAAATAATGCAGTCACACAGTAAATGTCTAATAAACAGTCCAAAATGACCTTACAAGCTGCGGTTGTGTTCTGATATATGCGGAAGAAAACAGATTTTTCAATCAAATTATAAATGTTAAGCGTTATACATAAGTCAGCAGTGTGCCATTTCCACTAAGATAATGGTATCCTAGGTCACATTTTGAATCATCAGCAGCGGGTTGAAGGAGGTGATCCTTCCTCTTTACTCAGCACTGCCAAGGTGCTGCATCCAGTTCTGTGTCTAGCTATCTACATATGTCAGAGTATTAGGAAAATCGATTGTGTAGATCTATTTCATTCAACAAATATTTTTCTCTGTCAGGAGCTTCACTGTTCTTTTGATGAATTTATAATTCTAAGATATCAAATCCTTTTCTCTTTACAGAACCAAAAATAAAGGCTACGTTGAGAACTTCACATGGTTTTGCAGTATTGTTTATAACAATCCACTGGAAAAACAAACTGTAAAGTTGGCAATTTCCAAGCAAGACAGGATATGCAAATATTTATGAATAGTCAACTATTTATTCACTTGAATGCAGCATATTTCCTCTACTTGAGGACTGAAAATTGGCAAAGAAAATTCTAATGAAAATTGAGATTCTTCCCTTCATGGTTTTTTTTTTTTGCTTTTTGTATGTATGTATGCATGTATGTATGTATGTATGTATGTATGTATGTATGTATTTACTTGAAGGTTGTAATGATGTAAAAAGAAAGGGACATTGGTTTTGCAGTATAAAATTAGGTGATTATTGGAATACCTGCATCATAACCTTTAATTTCTCTAGTTGTTTTCTTTTCCGCCACTCCACTGTTTCATTTATGCTGCACTTAATTATGATTTCAATTAGAGAAATAGTCTTTGTTATTACAAACTACATCATCTGGAACAAGCTATGCATAAAATCCATGACTTCATAGTTGGTTGTTTTTTAAAAAATTGTCATCCTTTGTAGTTTCTGTGCACTTATTTCATGGTGAAGAACAAGGACTAAAGAAAAGAGGAAAAAAATAGCAATGAGATTTCTAGCTTAGGATTAAGTGTGAGAAAGTAGAATTACAGACCATAGAGGGCTTAAGATTCTTCAGCTTCATTGACTATCATCTCAGCATACCATTATTACAATCTTTGTCAGGTCTAGTGGAGACATCATAGAGAACATGTATATAAACATCTATGAAAAGACAAATATTCTGCTGTGATGCTTTGTGAAACCATCTTGCTGGATTTATAAGTGATGTTGCAGAATGTAACTGACAATCCACATATTCCAAATGAATCAGAGACCTGTATCTCTCTGCATACTTCTCTGCTGTGTGTTGGGAAGAACTGAGATGAGTCACCGTAAGCCCAGAAGTATTGTACATAAACCTGCCTTTTTTAGATACCTAAGAGACTTAAGACACAATTCTTTTTGAAAACTAAATAAAATACATTCATCTCTGGTTTAGTTTACATAGATTGATAAATTTTATCAACCGAGCTTAAAAATATCCATAGTAGAAAAATAAATATTGGAGCTTTGATAAAATAAATTGTTTTTTAAAAAGAGACAGGGCTTTTGTGAACAAGAAATGAGAAATGTTTGCAAGCATAAGAAAGACATGGAAAAAAAGGCAGAAGATAAGAGAGAGCAGAGAAAAGACCAGAAGTAGGAAATGCAAACAGCAGTTTCTAGTAAGGGGAAATCAAGTACAGCCTAGACAATTAGTATTTACAGGGGAATTCGTGACGCTGTGGTTTTGACAGTGCAGCGGCAGAACATGCAGACCTGTTATGAGCATACAGACTGAAAAGATGTAATGAATTTAATGGAGGCAACGTAGAATTTACCTAAATTTCCCTACTTACTTATTCTAGAGTTTCAGAACGGAGAAAATCCCTGTGTTTTTACCTAAAATGCATGGCTGTGAGACTGACTTTGAAACTTCTTCCATCTGCATTTCAAATGTCACTGTTTCTGGATTTGGTATGTTATCAGTAGTCACAGAATCACAGAATCACAGAATTATCGAGGTTGGAAAAGACCTAGAAGATCATCCAGTCCAACCATTACCAATACTTCCCAGCTAAATCATACCCCTCAACGCAACATCCAAACGTTTCTTGAACACTCCCATGGTCAGTGATTCCACCACCTCCCTGGGCAGTGCATTCCAATGCCTGACTACCCTTTCCGAGTAGTAATACTTCCTAATGTCCAGCCTGAACCTCCCCTGGCACAGCTTGAAACCATTCCCTCTAGTTCTATCACTGATTACACGAGAGAAGAGGCCGACCCCCAGCTCACCACAACCTCCCTTCAGGAAGTTATAGAGAGCTATAAGGTCTCCCCTGAGCCTCCTCTTCTCCAGGCTGAACAATCCCAGCTCCCTCAACCGCTCCTCATAAGGCCTGTGCTCCAGACCCCTCACCAGCTTCGTAGCCCTCCTCTGAACACGTTCCAGGGCCTCAATGTCTTTCTTGCAGTGAGGGGCCCAAAACTGAACACAGTACTCGAGGTGCGGCCGCACCAATGCCGAGTACAGGGGGACAATTACCTCCCTGTTCCTGCTAGTAACACTGTTTTTGATGCAAGCCAGGATGCCGTTGGCCTTCTTGGCCACCTGGGCACACTGTCGGCTCATGTTCAGCCGAGCATCAATCAGTACCCCCAGGTCTGTTTCCTCAACACAGTCCTCCAGCCACTCCACCCCAAGCCTATAGCGCTGCCTGGGGTTGTTGTGGCCAAAGTGCAGGACCCGGCATTTGGTCCTGTTGAACCTCATCCCATTGGCTTCAACCCAGCTCACCAGTCTATCCAGATCCCTCTGCAGGGCCTCGCTACCCTCAGGCAGATCGACACTCCCTGCCAGTTTGGTGTCATCCGCGAACTTACTGAGGGTGCACTCAATGCCCTCATCCAAGTCATCAATAAAGATGTTGAAGAGGACAGGCCCCAGCACCGACCCCTGGGGAACACCACTCTTGACTGGTCTCCAACTGGATTTGACTCCATTTACCACCACTCTCTGGGCCCGGCCTTCCAGCCAGCTCCTTACCCAGCCGAGAGTGTACCCATCCAAGCCACGGGCTGCCAGCTTTTGCAGGAGAATAGCATCAGTAGGATGCAGGAGAAGTCGCATCAGTACTTATAATTACAGATTCAGATTTCATTGTTATATAATAAAGAAGTTATAACTATAGACTTTTTATTCTATGCTGCTTTTTTTATCTTTCACATGTGATAGGCTTTAATTGCTTCTAGCATTTCTGCGCATTTCTAGAGTTAATGCAGAACATCTGCAGCTGCAAAAACCTTTATGGATGTCACGCAGATGTACTGACACACCCAGAAGACCAAGTTGTAGCTTTCACAGTTAAAATCTGAGTTTCAGCCAGTGTGAAATAATCAGATGAGCTATTCTAGAAGGATATGCAGTGAAAATCCCCAGCGCATGCACATATAGGTAATCTTATGCAAAAATGTGGATGCAGAAATGAATTTTGGATTCTTTCTTCTTAAGACCTGGGCGATCAGACTGACATAAAAGCAAAATGGCTTCGCCTGAACTGAATTAATTTAGTTTAATGTGATTTTCATGCTCTAGTGAAAATGCTGCAAAAATGCCTATTCATAAAACAGATTTGTACTGTTACCTTATGATATTTTTCTGCAATGGTTTTGCTGTTGATAGAGAATCAGATTTAGGCTTAGCTCAGCAAACACAGAAATTTTATTCTCAATTATGGCTCATTCATTTCCAAAATCCATAAATTGAAGAGGCTGACAGATCTGAAATGTTCCTTCATCCCTCATAGCATACCACTGCTTCTCTGCCCACATATGGGAGTTCCCAAGAGTGTTAAAAATTATTTCACAAGGTAGAAAAATGTCAGGAGAAATGTAATTAGGCAAATGCATCTCAGTGTGGGACATTACAAAACGTCTGTAACCAGTGATTGCAGGATTGAAACAAGTAATTATGGTGAGTTCTTATGCTCCTGCCCTGCTGACAACTTGCAGGCGCTAGTCCATTGAGCAACATGGAGGAATATACATCAAAAGAAATGCACTTTCAAAGAGTTGGAAATATTCAGATGTACACATCATTGTATAACAGAATTGTCAGTTTTTTATTCAATATTCAGTATGATACATCTGAGTTTCTGTGGTCTATGCTTGACTGTATCCAATTACAAGGTACGTCACTCATTTCATACAAATCCAACTCTCTCCCTATTTATTACTAAAAAGTACTGACACAAAAACGGCTGTTTTAAAAAACTAAAGCTGTGGGAAAATCACTGGTGAAGAACTGAATCATGTTTCAGGCCTTCAGTTGTGAAATGCTCTGTAGTTTACAACAGGTTCTGCTGGCTGTTTCACAGAGCGATGTGAACAGAAGCAATTCTTTATATAATATTAAGTTCCAAACCTCTATTTACTGTTATTTAGAAAGATTTCTCAACACTCTTACTTTCAAAGTGTGATAGTTGAACGTTATAATCCTAGAGCAGGCAATTCTGTGAACAAATATTCTGTGTCCTGAAGATGGTTGGCACATCCTTATGGCAACATTAGACTTTTCAGATGTCTGAGAATCAGATAACCAGGCAGAGATTACTGCCTCACTGGGATTTGTCCTTCTACAATGAACCAAGATCTTCAGTGAATGGCAGGAAAGGCACTTAACGGTCACTTAACACGTTGAATCTTTTCACAGATAATTTTAAACTCAGTTTCCAAATCATGTCCTGAAAGTATTCAAGAGACTTAAAAGCACTGGTACTAATATTAGGAGTTTGAAATATTAATTGCAAATAATATTTTTACCTCAGCATTGCAGGTATGTTGGCCGGAGTTTCAAGGGTATCAGCTAAAGCTTCTGAGTTACAGAACATATATAACTAAATAATAATAACTAAATAAATAGTTCTGAATCAATAACACTTCCATATAATGTAAAATCTAACATGCAGATTTACAATGCTTGTTGCACTTTGTGCTTATGTATGTGAGTGACCCTTCTACCTTACTGATGGATGGATATAGAATAAACAATGACACCTTCGCATTTCCTTGCAGATGTGTGTTTATAAACAGCACATTGTATCTAAAATGTATGTAGCCCTATTCCTAAACAGAATTTCATAAACTGTTCACTATTCAGCACTGTATTTCCAAAAATATAAACTTGGTGCACTGTTTATCTTGTATAGATTTGGAGATAACATTCTAAGAGCTAGCTTTCCTCCCAGCATATTAATGTATAAATTTGTGTTTGATAATTTCTACAGGGGAAAGAAAAAAAAAAGCCCTACCATATTTTCATTTACAGCACAAATAGAAAACGCAACACACCAACCCCCGGAAAAAAATCATTTTAAAGGAAAAAAAGTGTACTTGATAGCGAAGAACAACTTCTCTTACAGTGAGTGATTTTTGGCTTATCTTTTTTTTCTTTCTTTTCTTTATTTTTTAACTATTTGTTTTGTTTTATAAGTTGATGGATTAAAAGGAAAGATGTGAGAACTTAATTGATTCCCATAGAAATAAGAAAAGACAAATGAGTCTTCTTCTCAGCATACAGGTGATATTTCTTTCCTGCTCTTCAGACAGAAGTTTGCAACCAGCTTTTTTCAGCTCTCAACCATTCTATTTAAAAGATGACACTTTCAATACAGTAGTTCTCTGATGTAGATACATTTTATTTATGTACATTAATAAATGGATACTTTATATAAGTAGTCTCTATTCATTTCTTTTCCACAAAAATTCTTTACCCAGAAAAAAAAACAACTAGCACCTCGAGCATTTTTTGTGCTAACATAATCACACCTCCATTAAGATTTTGCTCTTGTTTGTAGAGGCCCCGCATCTTCAATATGTTAATTCCTCATGCTGTGCTAAAATAGTATTTAAAAGTTCTGTTAATAGGATTATTTTTGTCATGTAAAATATTGATGGTCATAAAATACTTGGAATTCTACATTGTATATACTTGGAATTCTATACTTTTTTTTTTTTTATGCTTTGGACTTCAGTCTCTGTAGATTAAGAAATCACAAACTGGCACAAATTTACTTGTCATTACTAATTATAGCTTATTTTCACTACTAAATACAGTCCTGTTTTTCAGAAAGGCCAACATGTGCTTAGATGTGTTTTAATAAGCTGCATGAAATAACTGCTTTTGAGTGGAAGTCAGAGACCAAGAGGTGACTCCATTTTCATTTCCAGAATCGAAACACTGTCCAAATACTTGAAACCTAACAGAAAATGAAGCTTCCCTATAACTTGTCCTTCAACAATCCCGGCAGAACCCAACAGGTAGCTGTTAGAGCTATGGCTAGACTGATGGCAATCACTTAAAAGGATGCATGATCTTGCCATCATAAAAGAACGAGCCACTGAAGTGACTATCCTGCCAGGTATTTATTCAGATTAGCGTTATCTCCATTTTCTTCTCCTGAAAATTAAGAATGTAAAAATGATAGTTGGACCTCTGCCCTGAGTTTTTAGCAAAAGTGCTGATATAATTACTAACTTAGGTTTATACTTCTGATACTGAATGAGCATCTCATTGTGGTCAGTGGAACTAATTTTCCTGTTCATTTTTTTTCTGACCATGAATGTGACCTGTGTTGCACCAGGTAGAGAACAAAACTCCAAAAATCCCTCCTTGGCAAATAGAAGGGATCTGCATTTATTCTTTAATAATCACCACATGAAGCATTTCACAAGGTTCAACTAGCATCCTTGGGTACAAAACAGATGGCTGAAACTTAATAAATGTACTACTGGGAATGTAAGAAAGATTTGTATCAAGGTTAACTTTATGGGCTTAGCATATAACGGGCTTAACATATAATGTTAACAAGGTTAACATTATAGGTCCCAGCCAAGTTGTTACCAAAATGATGTGAACTCCCAAAGTGCATTCCAACTGCCCAACATCTTCAACAAGTTAATGTTATTAAACTGGATTATTTTTTTTTCATATTTATCTGCCAGAAAAAAAAAAAATTCCTTTCACATAGCCCAGATGAATATGATTTTTTTGTGCTATGCAGTTCAGTTAACTTCTGTGTTTCAAGGCTGTTGACAGAGATATGCTGGAAAATGTAGTTTTTCTAACAGGCTCATCTCTTTTGAGGTAGTTGTCAGTGAAAATACACCAAGTCTACCTTCTAGATTTGTTTGCCTTCTAGATTAGTCCCAGCCAGACATTAGTTTCTAGTTTCAGTTTAGGATTCTGAGTGCACAATCACAAATTCTTAGTATGCAAGGAGCAGACCACTTTAGCTCTACACCACTTCCTAGATAGAAACCCAGCCTTTTAACTACCAGATTTCAGCATGGCCATCAACAATCTCCTCATTTTGCTCTCTATGCCATTACCCTGCTGACCACCTTCAGAACCTTGGGCCAGAACTGATGTTTTGCTAAAAAACACATAAGCAGCCAAAGATGTACCCTGACAGGTAGAATCCCATGCATTCTAGAAGGCAGACTCTGAATGCAACTGAAAACCTATTTACAGTTTCAATTCTCTGTGTATACAGCAAATGGTTTTTGGATTAATTTTACATCCCAAAATGCAATAGGCATCAACAGAAACTGTGCTGACATGGATAGTAGCTGGAAACAAAGCATTTTTCCATCATGACAATAATAATTAAAATTGTATCAATTTAAGTTACCAGGGTGGTATGACAAAGACTTTACATTGAAGTCTAATCAGAATGACTGAAGACAGTCAGGAATATTAAAACTCGGGCTATACATCTAAAGGAAAACAAGAAGAGAGCTGACTTAGTTATAAAAGCTCTGGTTCTTTGCTGTGTACCAGCATGATGTGGATGCCATAGTCACTAACACTTCCTAAAATGGACTACTTTATATTCAGTTGTTTAACAAATGATGTCCAATCACCTAAACCATCTGTTATTATTGGATCAATCTTTTAATTGATATTTATTAAATAAAATTACATGTTCTCTTTTTTTTTTTTTTTTTTTTTTTTTTTTTTTTTTTTTTTTATGCCACTTGGCAACTCACTGTTTTTAAACCTCTCCTCTGGCAGGCTTTGGTGCCAAATGGAGTTTAGCTGAACTGCTCATAGATCTCAACATGTGGACTCTACTGCACATGAACCAGAAAAGCATGCATATTAAGTGTCTATCACAATAGGAATTACTGCCCAAAAGATTCTTTTCTGTTCGTAGTCAATTTTGAGTTGTGATATTTGTGATGTAATGGTATAATTGGGATGGTGTATTTTGAATCCAGTCCTTCAATGAGTAGCTCAAAGGTTTCATGTGAGTAGAACTTACCAAAGAAAATCTGTAAGAGTGCTCTGAGTTATAGCAGTGATAAACCAAGATATCTTTTTTGAATGTTAATTTTTATTCTCCCTATCTGAGTTCTGAAAATAGCTTAAAAATAAAAAGACTGTTGATGAATGTGTGGAAATTATGATTCATGAAGTAACTAATTGGCTTTTTAACTGAAAAAGGATCTTTTAAATTGTTAATGGAAATTTAAGAAAAGGTATTTCAAGCACTATGCACTACACAGCAACACAGAGAAATTCTGTGGTAAATGTTTTAGTAGGTGGACTGTTGAAAGGTGTCACAACCATACTCAATCTCCATACCATACATGCCTGCTGCCACAAAACTCTTCTCAGTGCAAGAGGACTTTCCCTCCAGATTCCGTATCTGTGCATCTGTGCATTGCACAGTCTTTGATGCAGTGTTGATTAGAAATTATACATTAAAAAATATCAATTTTTAATATCATTTCAATTTATCTGGAGAAAAGATTGATTACAAAATCTTTATTTTAATGCTGATGATTTATCATCTAATTTTATCAGTCCTGAAATCTCCAAATAAATGTTGATCATGAGCCTTGCCTAAGACTATAGTAAAGGTTATGAAATTAAAAAAAATATTTTACCAGAAGTGATAAAAAGCTTTTTTCAAAGAACAGGTTCAAATGGCAGTGTGTTGTTTTTCTCATTATTATTCTTCCTTTGGAAGTAAATAAAACCTATTTTGTCACATGGCAGATCTTGCTAATTACAATTTCTATGGGTGTTCAACAATTTTTTTTTTTTGTTTTATATTATTCAGTTTAACTTCCCTCTATGCCTAAAATTTTGTTTGTACGTTTATATCACTGACCTTTATGAATAAAGTGTAATGTAATAAAATAAACTAAGAAAAAGAAAGAGATTATTTTTTTTTAGTTTACACCATCTTTTCAGATAGAAAAAAATTTACTGCTGAAAACAGCACAAACATGTTAAACAGATGAGAACTGAAACTAAATAAAACGCAATTTTTATTTTTTCTTCAGTACACAGAGATTTGCTTTCTAGTTTTATTTTTTTTCTTTTTCTTTTTTTTTTCCACTCAAAGAATAAGAATGAATCCCCCATATCCAGGCAGCAACAAACTGTAGCAAATTTCTTACTTTAAACTTGTCACTCAGGCATTCCTGTAGTTACCTTAAAGCTTAGTTTGCTGTATGGTATATGATAAGCATAATAATGAAAAATCATCAGCCCTAAGAATATCCTGGTATAAGATGAACATCACACTTAAAAATTGCAAGAACTAGTCACTTCACAAAGAATTAATAAAGCCAATCCCATAGAAAAGTATTTTAAGTGCTGTTGCTTTATGAGAATTAAGAACTAAACAAATTGAAATTGTTTAAATCAATAATAGCTTGCAGACGTAGATCTGCATTGATTTTTTTAAGTAGTTACTTTAGTTCCTGGTTCGCATTTTGGGTTATCAAGAGAATGGAGATGATAGACAGGTATAAATTATGCACATCTTCTAAGCTTTCTGCCTGCCTTTAAAGATTTAACAAACGTACTCAGCTCTGACTTCTGGCTGCCTATAGCCTATTATTTCCTAATCCAAACCATGACTGTGCAGCAGGAGGGTAGAACATGCTGAAACCTGTTTCCTTTGATGCATGTACAATTTCTTCCGCTCCTATCCTTGTTGACTAGGATTAAGACCTCTGTAGGAATAGAAGAAGTACATGACTACACTGAAGGATGTGGTCCCTTCCGCCAGAGGAGGTACATGTACAGCAGTTATCATATATAAGGCTGGAGTGATAATTAGACATCATTTTTACTGCTTCAAACTTTCCAGAGTTTCTGGATGTCCCAGTTTGTGAATTCTACTCAACTGGATGATGTTAACTTCTGTGAGTTAGCTTAATATTATGATTTATTTTCTGCCTCACTCTTTATATGTGTATGTATGTACAGGGTGAATACAAGTATTTGTACATATTTGTATAATATGCATGCATTATATCTATATAAATTTGTGTGTAATATTTCTACACATACCTGTATAATACATATGTATACCCATATATAAATATATAAATGATTTACCTTGAATTGCAGACTTTTTTCTTCTCCATTTGTCCGTGCTTTTATTTTCTACACTTTCCCATTACAACTGCTCTCCATCACATTTATTCATCGCAACTGCTCTTCTCCTGGCACAGCTGCTTTGTAGCTGGCACTTACATTCCTGGAACTCTTTTCAGCCTGAATTCAAATAGTTCTGTTGGCCTCAGTGTGGGAGAAACTGCAGCCAAGATAAAGCAAACTGATGTGGTTAAATACTGGTATCCAGAAAAGCATTTAAATTATTATGGCTCTTTCCATTGACACAGGTTGCTCACTAAGTAATGTCTTTCCTGACCATAAACAGGACTTTTAGGAAAATGGCCTGGTAAATAAATTCAAGCAAAAACTAATGCCATTTAATTTTTTTTAAGATTCATATAGGTAGGGAAAACAATTTGTAAAATGAATTTAAAATATTTGAATGGGAATAAGAAAGAATATCTCTGACCAGGTGAATACTGCCACTCTAAGACCCTTTTTTTCATACCCACTTCAAGGAGACTGTTGTTGAAAGGAACCACTCTGAGAGTATTGTACCATCTGATGTGCTTCCGGATGACATCTCTAAGTATTTCTCTTTCATATGAACAATTTGTCTTTACTGAAATCCTGTGAACAACTACTGAGATATCACATTGTACACACAATTATATTTTATAGTCTCTATAGTATCCACTGTCTATCCCTCTCCAGGAAACACTTATTACTTCACTGTTACCCAGTCCAATTTTCTCATTTCAAATTTCACATAGCAGAATCCACTGCCTAAAAGGTTACAGTCTCTTTCAAAGCAAAGCATTAATTAACTACACAAAAGTTATTAATAAACTAGTGTATTTTTCTTACTAAAGAATTATTAATCCCTTACTCTTTTTAAAGTCCATTTCAACTATTTCACAGAAGGAAATGTTATGACATAAGCTGCTGCATTTATACCACCGTGCCTCAGATGGCTTTTTTGATTTTTAGTAGCAATGGGGAAAAAAGTCCCCAGAAGTGCTACTTGGCTCCTTTAAGTTTTCTCTGTAGATAAGCAGTTAGCTTTAATTGATTGGTAAAGCCTGCTCTGAGAAAATCCTAAATCAGTAAAGATTTCACTTGAGCCACATCCCATTTTAGTCAGCGATATACACCCCATGGGTGAGAGATATAAATTTCATAAATAGCTATAAATTTCAATTCTGCCACTCACTGGACTCCCTGTCTCAGTCTTGGTCTTTGGAGCAAAGCCAGCACAAAAAACAGAGTTCATGGAATTATAGGGATAGATCAGACTGGAGTTGTGATAAAAAAAATATTCAACTCTTCATCTTGGCTTTTTTGGGACACAGCTGTTTAAGAATTTAAATTAATTCATAGACAGAGATCTTCTTTTACTGTAGTAAACTGAAAAGCTACATTAGCTGAACTAGTAGATCTATAAATTAGTATTTTCTCAGAGACCCATTATTTTCTTAAAATGCACACTGGAAAGTGTATTCAGATAAAGTCATCATAAAAGGGAACATTTTATGAGAAGATTTGAGAATTAAGGGACAACATATTGGTACTTTCCTTCCATAAATGTTATTTCAATGGACATTTGGAGGCAAAGCTCATAATGGACTTGGCCAGCTGTAGATCTCTACATGTGGCATATCTGGATGTCATGAACTCTTCACAGTGAAGAGAGACTTGTACTTCTAGTGAGTAATCCATCCACTCTAAGTTCAGCCTAAGTAAGCTAGAACAGTCCCAATATAAATGTTTTTTTTTCTCCTCTAACTATACAGAAAGTCCAGGGTGACTAAGTTGAACATAGATGTGTGTAGCTGTCTAGAATTAACATGCTTTTATTTAACAGGCTGTTAAAATAGTGTTGTTCTAGCTCACTGCATAGTGCAAGTAAACTACCATGTTTTCATACAGAGGCAATTTTTTTCCAGATGTGCATGACCTATCAGATCATCTTTTAATCTATGATGTTCTCACTGTTAATTACAGTCTACAGCACTATCACCATACAGAGAAGAAGCTATGCAAGTAGGTAGATTAAGTAATTTCTCACTTCATTGCTCCTTTCCTTCCAAGTGAGTTGTTCAGATGAAACTGTAAAAAGAAAACAATCACCTAGCACCAAGAAAAGCAGACATGTGCCTAATTCTGTTATAGATTCCATGGTATCAATCACTGATTCCACTTTAAAATTCAATTCTAATAGTGTCCATTATCTTTATATGTTACCCATCTATCTTTAATGCTAAATAATTATTTCATGTGAAATCTATGCAGTCTATGCATACAAGTTTTTGTACGATTGTATTTGATTTTCTCAGTGTAGAGATCTATTTTCTGTTCAGATCATTGGATGTTTCTGTTTTCTTGACTTTTAGAGTCTCTCAGTATTCTGAGGAAGTTTCTGACAATTACCTGGGGGTTTAACTCCGTTATAGAAAAATCTCAATCAAATGGTTGGAAGTAGCATTTAAGACATCTTTGTGCAATACTGCCAACAGGGGACCAGTAATAATAATTTGGTGACAGAAAATCTATAAAAAACATTAAGTCTGTTTTGGTTCCTCTCTTTTTTTTAAGTCTTGTTACATTCACAATTGAAGTCACCAAGACAACAAAACTCTAGGAAAAAAGCTTACCTTAAAGGCTTTAGAGGTAAGAACTTATAAACAAAAGGTTTAAGATTTACTATCTAAACTAAGCTTTACTAGCCCTGTAAATGCTATTGATTTCCTCCAGATTCTTGGGAAATATTTAATCCGAACTCTATTTGTCCTATGAAAATTAAGTGTCAGAGTTGATCCATGTTTTCACTTTACAATATTGAGGTCCATAGGTTAATACACTAAGTAAACTGCAAACTCTGGGATTTTTATTCATTTTGTAGGCTACAGGAAAGAGAGATATTTAATTTTTTTCCATCACATTGTTTTGCAGCAACACAATATTTTTCCTGCATAGAATCTAAATAAGTGGTTCTGCATTGCAGCAATATTCAATATCCTGTTTAGGTTACATACTGTTTATGAGATAAGAGATTTGGTTGTGATTGGAGTATTTTTATTTCACTGCATAGTGTTAAGATACTGTTGAGGGGAAAAATCTTCACCAGTCCTTTTATTTATTTATTTATTTATTTGGAGGGGGGGAGGTCATGATATTAGAGTACAAATAAATACTTTTATTCCTAAGAGAAATCCTAGAGAAAGACAAATATTTAAGAGTATAATTTTTATAATAAAGAATGATATGGAATTTTATCTCAATGAAAAATATTGGAAAAAACATCAGCCATTTAGTTTAAAATACCATGCACATTAGCTCACTTCTAGTTAAGTCTCATTTATAAAATATTAATTTGCACATCCATCAGGAAAAAAAAATTAAAAAATCATTGCATAGATCTTTTGCCAAATACTGACATGTTAGGTAATTAAATATAGATCATGATTTTGTACAAGTTACCTACAAAGTTTTGATGGGAAACAAAAACAATTGCACAGAAATTACTCAGTGGGTATATTTATTCATTTATTCATATCTCATGTTTCTAGATATTTGACCCTGCTGTATTAACATGTTACCCATGAAAAAAGCATTTATAGAATCATAGAATCCTTAAAGTTGGAAGGGACTTTCAGAGGTCATCTAGTCAAACTCCCCAGCAGGGACATACAAAGCCAAGTCAGCTTGCCCAGGGCCTGATCCAGCCTCACCTTGAAAGTCTCCAGGGGCAGGTCATCAACCACATATCTAGGCAACCTGTTCCAGTACCTCACCATCCTCAGTTTCTTTATGTCCATCCTTATCTCCCCTCTTTAAGTTTGAAGACATTTCCCCTTGTTCTATCAAAACAGACCATGCTGAAGAGTCTGTCCCCTTTTTTCTGTAGCTCCCCTTTAGATATTGAAAGATCTCTATCAGGTCACCTTGTAGCCTTCTCTTCTCCAGGCTGAACAGCCCCAGATCTTTCAGCCATTTCAGCCTTAATTTTCTTATGGCCCACTAAGATACTACATAATAGTAGTATTATTTTCAGTTACGATTTAAGTAGCTGTTTAGTTTTAAAAAGTTTTTGGATTCATATTCCAGTATATGGAGTCTATAAGGATCATTCCTCATTAAGCTAATTTGGTACCCGTGTAACTCTATACTTTGTAAGCTACATATATATTTCATTCATGACTACAAGAGCACATGATGGAAAGAGATTAAAGTGAATTAAAAATGTCTTTGTCAAAATGGGACATTATTTATTCATCCAGAAGTAAGTAGTATGCAGAGAAATGAATAAAAACAATAAAATTCCTTATGTATCTCTCTTCTCAACAGCTCCATCATCTTTCCAGGCATAACTTTTCAGATGTTGCTGAGGAAAACTGACCACTCAATTCTAAACCAGCTGGCAGGTATCCTTGCCCCTTGTTAGTATTTCCTGTTTCCCTCTATATCCCACCCATTCAAGCCAGAATCCTTAAAGGATAGGCATTCTTTCAGTCTAAGTGGGGGTTGTGAAATTAGTCTTCACATTGCCAGGCAATCAATAGTTTGCTCTATAAAAGCATGTCTTATCCTGTATGACAGCACCTTCATCTTGCTTCTATATCTTCCTTGTCCTTTGTTTTATCACCATGCATTTAGGCAGGATAATATCTGACACATAAACTGAAGTTCAAAATTTATTTTCTAATGAATACACACATTAACCATTCTTCTCAAAAGCAAATCTTTTTTTCTCAAAATTATGTTGACTGAGATTTTTAAGTTCAGGTAGTCATAGAAGAAATTCAAACGGTCAGTGAAAAAGACACAGCTCAAAATAATACAGATGTGTAAAGACAAAGGTAGGAAGATTTTCTGGAAGAAAGCCATGAATACAAAGGCTATCAACAGTCATTCTGAAAACTTTCTTTTTTTTTTTTTTTCCTAGGAAACTTATCACTGGAAGGAAGCAGTAAAGTACTTTTTTGAAATGAGGAAATAAAAAACATAATGGATCTCAGGAACTCCTACTCCCTGTAGGAGTTTATTTGAGATGAAACACAACAGTGGGACACTTAAAATGAATGTGATACATGTCATTCAGCTTAAGATTGAAAAATGTCTTAAATGTCAGTGAGACCAACACTATTAAGTTAGATGATCTGAAAAATTGGGATCAAGAATTGAAAACGAATATTCCTCTTCATAGCCAGGGAAGAGAACGTGAAGAATGCACAAGAGGCACAGTATGAGAAGTTGTTTATACATTAAAGCAATCATCAGTACTGGTGCTGCATTTTAAGTAACATGCAAATGAAAGAGCAGAGATGCAAAGTGTCCTAGGAGGAGAGAAATGAAATAAGATAATTAAATTTCTCTATAAACCCTAGAAAATAAGACTCATGAGTTGACTTCCTCCAAAGTAGATATCATCTTTAGCAAGTGAAACTGCAAAAGAAGAGCAGGGTTTCCAATGTAGATAAACTCTACTGATAAACAAGGTTTCTCTCTCATTAAAAAAAAATAAAAATAAAAATAAAAAAAATTCCTAAGTGTGCCCAGCATTAAAAAAAAAAAAAAAAAAAAAAAGGCATTATGATTCAAGCCTTCCTCTGCTTGACTGCTTGATGACCACATTCCTTAAATTTCTTTCTGTCAATGTCATGTGAAACAACATTTTTTCCCAGTTCCAAATTTATTAATCAACTTATCTGATACCTATCGGGAATTGCAAATAAGAATGTAACTATTAGTAGAGACTGCAGTTGATTAATGAAGAAGAAGGAGTTACATTCAGTCTTTCATTCTTCTGTCATACATTAAATCCAACTTCATCCTTCCTATCATCCCTTTATACCCTTGTTTGGTATTGCTATATCTTTATCCTGTCTGCTTTTTGCAGTGTACTTTCAGCACTGTACACATTTTTACATGAATTAGATCCGATTAAGTCAAATTCTCTAGATCTTTTATAAAAACACAGGAAGCATCAAATTACAAGTTTTAGATTTTATAAAGGTTCTGTTTGAGGGCATCCTTGGATTTGAACACTTCTGCTCTAGAGTGTATTGTCACCTCCATTTTTATATTGTCTTCTTGCATATTTAAGGAAAACAATACAGATTCCATATAAAATCAGAAAGTAAAGGAAGATTCATACCTCATTTTCCCTCTGTAAACTTCAATTTCTAGGAAGTTCTTCCAGCATTGCTTTTTCAGTTCGTTCATTTGTTTGTTTGTTTTTATTTTTTGTTTTTGTTTTTAATACAAAATACCACTCTGTAAGTCCACAGCTGTACAGCTCTTGATGGGAGCACCACTGCAGACTCCTTGTATATATACATTGATGTTTCAATTAGCAATAACCCACAAAAAAACTGTAGCTATAGAGAGCAAACCATCTGGTGGACAACTAAAAAGAAAAAAAAAAAAAAAAAAAGATGTCTTATACATAATATGTAACTTCCTAAAGGATAAATTCATTGTGTGGAAATGTTGAGAAAAAATTCAAGTCTACATCTGTCATCCCCATATTGTAATTAGGTAAAGGAGGTATGTGAGTACAAAAAGGGGCTGATTTTTTACAGAAAATTTGACTTTTTCAGAAAGTCACTAAGATTCTGGCTCAACCCTTTTCTTATTGTATGATATAACATATTAACAGAGAATTTTTTATTTTGTTTGAACAATATTTATGATTTTGAAGGCATTTTCTTCAGTTTAATTAAAAATTAAAGATTATGTTAAAAGCAGTCAAATAAGATAGTAAGTAACAAAATCTAGGTACATTCCATCTACAAATAGTCAGTCTCTGAGATGAGGAAGTTTTTCACACTAGGAAGAAGTTGAGGCTGGAAAGAAAATGAAAAGCAAGACATCATAAAGCAGGCAAGAAGATGACAAAGAAACAGAAGTACTCTACATGAATGGATCAAGCATTCTGAAAATAAATCAGCAAATACTGAAGAAGCCTCTGAAAATTTCTGGTAACAAATCTAACACCATGACTACTGCCACAGTATAGTTTTCAATGTGGGTATAATAGGAAATCACAGTCACAAGACAGCTAATGTTGAAAGGGAGTGTGAGGTTCAACCCCTGCTCAAGCAAGGAAAATGCAGACTTGGGTGCCTCGGGGGCTTTTGACTATCTCTAAGGAAACTCCACAAGTTCTGGATAGCCTGTGCTAGTGTTTCATTACCCACACGGCAAAGATTTTCCTTATACTTAAACAGAACCTCCTTTATTCCAGTTCGTGCCCACTGTCTCTTTCCCTGGCAACCAGTACCACTGAAAACTGCATGTCTCCATTGACTTCGCTCCCTCCTCTCAGGTATTTATTAGACATTGGTGACTTCCCCCTGAACCTCCTCTTTCATAGGCTGAAAAGACCCAGCTCTCCCAGCCTTTCCTCATAGGAGAAATGCTCCTTCATCATCTTGCTGACCTCTGTTTAACATTGCTGACTCATGCTTACATTTGGAATGTTTGTAAATCAATGTGAAAACACACAGGAATGTAAATTCATATATAATTTCTGAGGTCTGTCGGTAGAGGTAGAACTCAGTGCTTTTGCCATTCCTGTCTCTGGAGGATCATGTGAGAGGTATAACCCCCAAGGTAACTGTTGTTATCAAATAGTCTTCAGCTCCCTTGATAATGAGATGCTCTGAATGTTGAACAAGGAAGGGTTTTTTCACCTTCAGAGCAAAGGATAGCATTCTTTCCCAGTTAATTGCTAACTGAGTGGGAACGTGTTAAATTGACTAAGGTGGGAGAACAGCAGAACTGAGTAATAACAAGGCTTGTCTTGACAGAGGCATCAGAGCAGGTTTTATTCTCCACAATGCTGAAAGGTTACTGAAGGAAGGTCTGGGAAATACTTGTGAAACGTTTGAGTTTGTGATTCTTAGGACTAAGATACAAAGTAAAAAGATTTCATGAAAGCAACTTCAGTAAACTTAAAATTCCTAAACAGTGTATCTCTGAATGTATGTACCTCTGAATAGCCTGCGCCTATTTGAGCCTGCTAGTTCAAAAGGAATAAGGATGCAAGCGGCACTTTACCAGAAATAAGGTGAAAGCTTTCTTCTGCAGGAGAACAACTTTGCTAAATGCTAATTGACCACAAAAAAAAAAAAAAAAAAAAAGATGCATATGGGTTAGATTTTTAACTACAAATTAAAAATGATGCATGAATGTTAAAAGGAGGAACAGCAGTAAAGTCTGAGCAGGAGCAACACGTGAAGCTATAAGTTCAGCAAGTTTCAAGATCAGGAAAGAAAGCCTGATACATTATTATGAGGATAAGAAAAGTTAATGACAATCTATGCTACAAAGACAATGGTGTAAAGACACGGAACTATAGCCTCTAAATGGTAAAAAAAAAAAAAAAAAAAAAAAAAAAAAAGCAGGTTGGAGGGTATTTGTGTCAAATATTTTCTAATCTGTTGGAAATTGTGAGCTGAAGTACATCTCAAGGTACTCAAAGAGGCAGTTGGTGAATTACGAGCAATTTCATTTTCAGATTGCTAAGTGTTAGCATCTCAAGCCCTGAGAAAGGATTGTCCAGGTGGGTTGTAAAGTAACTCTCAGTGGAAGTTAGGAAAAAACATCTGTTAGGAATGATATAGGTATCATTGAACTTGCCTTCAGCCAAGAATAAATTAGATGAGTTTTTCAAGTGTTTTGCGGACTCTGTAACTTTATAAAGAGTTCTTTTAGATTGATATAGAGAACAGAGAGCATACAAAAAAAAAAAAAAAAAATTAAAAAGGCCCCCAAAATGCAAGAAAGATTATTTAAGTCATGACCCAAGAAATAACAGAAATATCACACTGGAATTAAAAAAGAGAAGAAAAAAAAAAAAAAAAAGAGGAGAGGAGAGGAGAGGAGAGGAGAGGAGAGGAGAGGAGAGGAGAGGAGAGGAGAGGAGAGGAGAGGAGAGGAGAGGAGAGGAGAGGAGAGGAGAGGAGAGGAGAGGAGAGGAGAGGAGAGGAGAGGAGAGGAGAGGAGAGGAGAGGAGAGGAGAGGAGAGGAGATGTGCTTCCTTATTTTGCCTTCCTTTTCTTGTCATATGGACACATCTCTTCATGCTGTTGTAGTATTTCTATAAGTGCAGATCCCTCTGCTTTATTTGTCTACTAGTTTTCTGTAAAGTACTATTACATAAGAAGTGAGTCTTCTTAAATTGCACTCTGACTTTCTTTTGGGGCTCTAAAATATATAAATACAAGCAAGTTGTTATATTTTACTATGTTTCTCAAAAGAATAAAACCTGCTGATTTGAACTTTGACACATCCTATGATGACTTGCCTGATTTCATTTGTTTAATGTGGTGCAGGATTGAGCCAGTATGATCGTAATTCAACATAAGATGAAAAGCTTTTTATGATCTTCATTTGAGGTTAGTCAATAAGCTATTTGAAGCACTGTGTATGCAACCATATGAAAAAGACGTTGGTTCCATAGCTGATAAAATAAATTTTCTTTCTAAGGGAAGTCTAAGCCTCATTTATTAAGTTTGCATAAACTCGTTTCATATGCCACTAAAGCCATCAAGTCAGTGAGATGCTTGTCAAATAATAAAGATGGATTGCCAGTTACCCTAAGATACCTAGTCTTGTCAAAAATCTTGAGAGTTATATTATCAGTATTAATAGAATTTAGATTTATTGCATTTCTTCACCATTGGTAACATTAGTCACATTTCAGATGTTTCCTAACTGGATTCAAGCAAAACCATTCTTGCTCCAGTCTCATCAACTCCTTATTCTTTGTGTATTTAATGTGTTCATATCAATGCTTCTGCCATCTCCTAAACCTTGAATGATTACCTGAAGGTTCAGTACTCTAACCCATGAACTATGCTAGTCTGTTAGTCTCATAAATCGCTTGTGACAAAGAAAATAAAAGAATCAAATTCAATTTTTCTCCTCAGTTCAGAGACTACTTACACTGGACAAGTCTATAAAGCAAATTATTAAAATATATTAAAAAGAAAAAAAAAAAAAACTTGGTAAAATACTTGGGAGAGTAGCTAGGGAAAATAAGATGCTAATAGCGAACACACAGATTTTTGTCTTGTGTGTGAACCTGAAATTCATGCAAAACTGTCATCTTCTAAATGTAGATCTTTATTTATATACTGTGGTAAAAATATATTTATATTATATTATATCATGTTACGTTATTAAATGATTGTATGAATCCAATACTTGTGTTTTATTTATTCTTTTCTGTTAACATCTTCATTCAGTGATCTGTATGCTTTTTTCTAATCGATTATTTAAATACTCTGACAAGTGCTCTAAATAAGTCTCAACAATTTTGTAAGTGGAGGAACAGAATGCACTATCATGTGAAAACATGCACTAGTGGTATTATTCAAGGATGCATGTGCAGGCCAATTTGCTGACCTCAGGTGGCTTCAGTATTGAACTCCTGAGAATTTCGTTAAGGTAAACATTTCATTCAGATGTACTGGACTCATTCTAAGTTGAGTGAGGAGAAAGAGTACAACCATACTTAACTTTTCAATAAGACAAGAAATTCTTTTGGTGTCAGTGACCTGTGTATGTACTAACATTTATTTAGGCCTGCATTTGGCTGTTGTGCTGTGACCAAGATCTTTGCCATTAGAACAGGGAGTCTTTAAAAATGTAAGAAAGGGTTTCATAGCTTCAGCCTATCATCTTGAAGACTATAATGTTAGTCATCTTCTTGATCAAGCAAATGCCCCCCTCTCCATTCTCTCAATTTTAAACTGACATGATTCACTCGTGGTTCAAATTCTTTGTCTTACTAGCTTCAATGTACAGCTTTCTGAAGTGCATCATTTAAAGTCCTCTCACTAATTATTAAAAACTTTCCCAATTCAGAATAATTTGCACTGGCAAATGCATTGGCAGAATTATCAATTATTTTTCTGCTCATTGATCTGTCACTTAAGACACTACTCCATCTGCTATAGTATTAACTACTTCTCAGAGAGAAGGGAAAACATTTTCTGTCCCAGAAGTTTACAGCCTCAGCATATAGAGCAAACAGAGACTGTATAGAAAATAGGGATGAAGACTGAGTGACTTTCTTGGAGTAATAGAATAAGATGCAGGCAGACAGGAAGAGAAACTGAGCCTTCTATTTCCAGTCTACTGAGGCAGTTACCTATTTTTTAAAAAGTTCCTCCATTTGTTTTCAAATTTCAGCAAGAGATTATAATTTATATTCAGATCTTTTACATGTAGGAAGAATACCACTTATTTGTAAATAAGCAGAGATGCGATTTGCCTAGGGAGTTTAGCTGCAGTACAAAGCAAGGTATAAAAAATGCATATACTTCACAAAACTTGATCTGAACAATCTTCTTGCAAGATTCTTTTTTCTTCTAAGATGTTCATAGAGCTGTCAGGTCTTGTACTGTTACTAAGCAATGCAAACAAAAGAAAGCTATAATTATGTTTGACCCAAATAACAGTAAAGATCAATATCACATCCTGTTTGAGTGTTATAATATCTAACACCATAGCTATTGCTCAAAGAGAAAGAAAGGTGTTATCTTCAGCCTTATCTTTATCTTCTTTCCCACAAGGTAGGAGGTACAAAGCAAGTCCATAATAATGGAAATGTTTAATTAAGTGATCTTGTAAACAGCAAAATGTTCAACTCACAAAAGGAGGAATATATATCCAAAATTTTTCTTCATCAGACTTACGAAAACCATAATAAGAGACTAGATTCATATTAAAGCAGATTCAGCTTTTAAATTAAAATGCAGTTTCACCAAGAGTACTATTGAAATGAAGAAGAACATTTTGAAATATGCCATCCCTGCAATTGTGCTCAGCTTTCACAGTGGTTTTTTTACTTACTTTTATAATGTGCTCATCAGCATTAATCACACAGAAGCTATGATGTCCACTTCTGCACCACTTTTGTCAGCATTACAGAACCACAGCGGGGCTGAGGCTGGAAGGGACCTCTTGAGACCATCTGTTCAAACCCCCATCTGGTCTCTGCTCAAGCAAGAACACCTAGAGCCAGGTATCTTTTAAAGATGCATATCTCCAAGGATACGCAGCTTCTTTGGGAAACCTATTCCAGAGCTCCGTCACCTGTACAAGTGAAGAAATGCTTCCCGATGTTTAGACACAACCTCTTTTATTCCAGATTGTGCCCATTGCTTCTTGTCCTGTTACTGGGCTGCGCTGAAAAGAGCCTGGCTTCCTTCTGGCTCACAATTTTGCAGTTATTTTGTTATGAGTTAGGACTCTTTTCTCTCAGTCTGCAGACTGTAAAAAAAAAAAAAAAAAAAAAAAAAAAAAAAAATTCACAGAAAAGGTAAAAGCCCTTGTCTGGTCTTCTTTTGCTTGAATTTTCACCAGCTCTTGCAAATCTCCCAGTCTTTCAATAACTCATAGACTACACACTGCAAATCATCATACAGCTGCATAAATACAAAAAAATTCCATAAGAAGTTGTGAGTTGAATCCTTTTTGTTCTTTGTTTATTTTTGCCAATATTGTATTTCTCTGTCATGTATCGGTAGGACTGAATACGGTTTTCTCTGTAGCAGATCTACAACCCTCCTTCTTCCAGGACTGCTGAGAAGGAGCTGAGTAACTGGTTTTCCTATTGACAAGGAATTTTTGTGTGTGTGTCAAGGAAATTCCCAGCAGGAGAACTGAGATTAACTCTCTTTGCACAAGGGGAATGGTAAAAAAGAGTGATGGACAACATATGAAGTTACGGTAATGCAGGGATTCTAAAGTAATCAATACTAAACCCCATCAGATAATTATGCAGTGGCATTACCATGATATTTTCATTTACTGCCTTTGATTCCTGCATGGCCTGGCCTTTTTTCCCTCTTCCTGTTCCTGTATTCTGCGGGGCTGAGTGAGAGAGGAATAGACTCACTGAATCTTAGTGCTGTCTCAGACTGCATCCTCCAAAATAGGACTTTTAATTCTTTTTGTCTTAGATCTCTAATAGTGTGCTGTGTTGTTTCTAAGCTGTTTACCTAAAGCTGCCAAGTCGAGAACAGTCTGTCCAAGGATAAGTCTCAAGATTCTCTTTCAGACTCTGCAGTCAAATAGGTGACGAGGTAATTATGAAAAAAAACCTATCCTCACCTGTGCTTCCCAGAATGCTAGGGACTAGTTGCCCAGAATTTCAAAGCACTGGAAATCTTTGTGATATGGTAACATTTCTATGCATTTTTAACAGAAAAAGATTCAGATTTGTCCCCCATCAATAAATCAATAAGTTCAGAAAATGAAGGAATTTAGCTTGAAACAGTGATTATGATTCCTTGATGTTGCAGTAGTATGATGAGCCTTCAACAGAAAACAGATTGTGAGCATGTGGGATGGTCCTGTTTATCAAGCAGTGACAATCTTCAGGTTAAGCACTGGCTGAAGGAAAATACATTCCGAATTGCCACCATTCCTTGTTGCTGCTTTCAAATATCATAATCACCTTTTTGAAGTACCAAGACTGTTGTCTAATAGTAAACTAAAATCGCACATTGTTTGTTCACTAAATATTTTACAATAAGTTTACTTTTATTATCAGTTTCCTAATATTATTTAGTGGTTTTTTTGTTGACACTGCTCAAAAAGTGTCAAGAAGTATCACAAGAAAGGAAAATTGTTCTTACTTCTACAATTTCCATGAATCCTAAACTTTCTCCTTTTTAAAGCTTTAACTTCATTTTATGTTTTTAACTCTGTTTACTTCTTGCTTGTTATCTCTTCCTTTGTTTTCCTAAAACATTTTCTTCTATGTCAACCCCTTGATTCTTCTATTCTTACTATTTCAAGTCAAAAACATCAAGATTCCCCCTCCCTCATCCTACTCATTCCTGCTTTTGACCTTGTATATCATTCAAAATATACCAAGTCCTTCATAAATAGACATGAAAAGCAGTCTGAGATAGTCAAAATGTAGCTAGATACCAGATGCTGCTTGTAGCAAGATCCCATGTCACACATTTTCACAGCATACTACTGAGCTGAGGCTCTGTGATGCTGATACAAGTGCAGTTAACAGTGCTAATAAACCTTGAGGTCTATAACAGTTGTAGCGTTTTCCTCCATGCCCTCAAATACAGTCTATTTTATAATCTGTATGTATAGCATACATTGTATACTAGCTATATTTACATCTACACATATAAAGACGTATATGTTGTATAATGCACAAAAAATGCTTACACAAATACACAAAATAAATTCAAAAGCTGAGGACATGCTCTTGTTATGTTCTCTTGACCTTAGTGTAATAGTCCTTAAGAGTAGCATGGACAATCTGGGAAGAACATTACAAAATGAGTCTAAGGTTTTTGGATGCTTCATGAAGAAATTCAAAGGATTAATCAGACAATCCCAGATGTGTCTGTAGGACAGCTGCTTTCAGGAACTGAGACTCTTTTACTCAGCTCACAGATTTTCAACATTCTCTCCCGAGCTCAAGACTACCAGCTTTCCTTCTGAAAGGACATTCATCTTTTAAAGTACACCAGGCAGGGACAGCACTGCTCAACTTGTAAGAGAACAGAGCATTTTTGAGAGGTTAGTGTTAAAATCTGCATCAGTGATTGGATGGAGCATCTTTTTCCGAGGCTACAAAGCAGGGTGGGTGGGGCAATACTGTCTACCCCGATCACTGAAGCAGGGGTGCTCAAGAGAAATTAAATATTTCAGGTGAAAAGGATGAAAATGAATAATTACACATGCCCCGTAGTGAGGGTGCTTATCTGCAAATAAGCAGATGAGTATTCTAGCCCCTGGTCTCACCATGTTCTTCATTTTTATGCAGAGAATATTTACTTTAAAATATAGAAACATCCCTGAAATAAGGATCAGAACACCAGCCTCCCAGCAGGGGTGCATGCCATATCCTCTCTCTTAGATCTTCACTAATTTCTGCCATAGTGCAACCTTTGCAAAGCAGGCAAAGTTTTCTGCTTTCTATTTCCTTCAAGCTTTGTGTGTAGGATGCCTTTCCAGAAAGTTAGACATGACTTTAAAATCATTTGTACAGAAGGAAGACCCAGATGCATTTTTCTTTTGATAAATAGAAAAACCATTTTTCTAAGCAGCAACTCCAAATGCTTCTTGTAGTGTCATTGTGACATACGGCTGTGTATGTTCCAGGAACACCTAAGTATACTCTGAGAACATGCACCAGATGCAATTTCATCAGAAACTTAGGCAGAAAAGTACCAAATTCTTTGATCCCATGTGGAATTTACTAGCAGAAGATGGCAAGTTTCTGGACATGACATAGTACTGCAAATGCACAACAGCAGAACATCTTTAAAAATGTAAATTTGAACAGTGAATTGTATGCAGCCAAGAAGCAGGTAGATCATATATCAGACATTCAATCCTAAATTGCATCTGAGTCTTTCTATAGACAACCAGTCCTTCACTTTAGCTGTCTGTAATTCAGTATATTAAATATACATATATCTTGTAAGAAGTAGAGCTGGCTAAACATATTCTACTGGAACAGTCTGATATCAGAATAGAATTGACACTTTTCACTGGAATACATGCATTCCTTCAGAGTCATTGATGAGAAGCAGCAGGCAGCAGGGCTACCCTGCTTCTTGCCCTGGCAGACGTGGCTTGCTTGGCTGACCACTTCCCAACCTGCCCTGCTGGGCAGCCAGGGAGACAACCCATGTGATAGCATGCCAGCTTTTTGGCTGCCTGACTGCCAGATGGACTTGCAAGCTGCCTGGCTGGCTGCCTGCCTAGCCTCTGTTTTGCCTGCTGGCCAGTTTACCTGCTTCCCAGCTCCCAGGCAGACTGGCATGCTGCCCAGTTTGCCTGATCATGGGTGAGGTTGTAGGCCCAAAATAGTTTGTTCCGCAAAGCAGAAGACTGCAGTGTTGGTGTTTTGTTCTCTTCTAATCTGGAATGTCCCATGGAGAAGAAATTCCTATCCCAGCAATCTGTAGTAATCTGTTTACATTATTTATCTGTGTATTCTGCAGCGGCAGTTATGTGTTCTTAAGAAACGCCTTGCTGGGATTGCTAGCATAACATTTATCTGCTTCATTTTAACTTCTCAGATTTATCTGTGCAGATTTTATCTCTAATAGTCAGAAAAGACTTTCAGACGTGCCTATAATGTGATATTAATCACTGTCTCTGTTTCCACTGAATTAAGTTTCAATCCAAGCCACAAAGTACTAATGAACAGTAATAGGGACTCATGAAAAATCATGATGATGACAGTCTCGGATATGTGACCAATACCTATGCCAAGTGGGATGAACTTCTTCTTACAAAAAAATAAAGACAAAAAATTCAACTCATCATAAAGACAGCAGGTGTTTGCCTTTTCTCAGAATAACATACCTTGAACAGTTCCAATTTCAGTTTAATCACAATGTTCTGAAGATTTCCCTCTGCTTAAATAATGAAAAAAGGTGGTATAAAAATTGTATGAAATCAGCTTGCCCCAGGACAGGTTCTGTTGGATATAATTACATATGCTTCAATAACTAGAGCAATGTGTTGTGAGAAAGGCTTTTAAGGTGACAGAAGTTAATCGTACAGGTTTTGAGGCAAAAAGAAAATGGAGGATAGTGACCAGCACCCCAGGAAGAGACTGATTTTTTAAAAGTTGAGTGATTTAAAATGTAGTTAAATTATAAATTGACAAAAAAAAAAAAAAAAAAAAAAAAAAAAAAGAAAAAAGTGGTAAGTAGGGAATACACTTTATCATATAGGGGAAATAAGGGGAGATACTTACCTTGGTAGAAAATATTGCAGTCCAAGAAATCCTGTCAGATATTAAGCTCTTTATGATATGCCTACATCTAAAATAGGACAGTTTCCCATAAAGTAGGCTGTGATATTTCCCTAATGACACTGGTCTACAAGGCAGTGCAGTAAGAAATATCACATTTATTTCTGCAGTACTGGTAATGACAGTACATCAGAGCTGAAGTGTAGGGCTATGGAAAACATTCAGACTTCTTTTTTCCCAGCTGGAATACACAAAGCTTTCTGAAAGGACCCTCTGGATGGCATTTCTCTAATGAACAGTGAATTTGCTTTCCCAAGCTGTGTCAGATTGTTACAAAGAAGACAAAGGAACTATGCATGGTTGTAAGTAGTTTAATAAAAAAATTAAAAAATAATTTAAAAAAAAATCAAAGACAATATATTCACACAGTTTATACTGTTCAGATGCCACAGAAGCTCTCTACAAAACACAATACTACATAATTGCATAATGCATAATAAGTCCTCTTCTAGTTCCTGATTAATAAGTTTTGATTCCTTATTGACTTTCAAATATCTGGGTATCAGATCTCCCTTTATGCAGAAATCACTAGAAGCACAGCAATTTATTTTGTTAAATGTGATCTCTTGAGTTAAAGCCCTTGTTCAAGGATATTGCTACCAGTATGTTAATTACTCCTAATAAATTAATTATATTGCATTGAAATACTTAGTAAAATAGAGGCACACACAAAGAATGTAGGTTTATTGTTCAATTTTAATGTTAGATTTAAATATATCAACTTTACTGAATATTCTTTCGTGTTCTATGGCCACTTGATTTTGATTAGCTGGAAGTGCATTTAAAACACTCCTACAGTCCTCCTAAAAAACACTGCAACATTTCAAATAAGAGAATACAAAGACCATATGCCAGTCACCCACAAATACACCTATCAGTAGTTAGTAAATAAATATTTATTTCTTCTGAAATGTCCTTAACTCTTAGCCATTCACCCCAGAGAGCCCTGACTTCTCCATGCCTTGTTTTTGTAAGGCTAGCCTTTTCCCAGTTTAAATTTGATTCCTATTTCTAGTAAGTAGTGTTACAGCAAATAATTCCGTAATCAGATTTTTTTTATTAGTGTAAACAGTCTAAATTAGCCTATTCCCTGGAGAAAAGGAATTCCTGGAGCAGACTTAAGGTTTCTATTCCCAGCTCCAACAAGGGGACAGCAGCTTAACTTTAGTGATAAACATGCATTTTTCATTTTCCACGTTTTGTCCTGATCTTTTTTGCAGCATTTAATGTTCACACTCAACATAGAGATCACTTCAGTGAAAATACATGGTTCCAATTGTGCTAGTCAATAATCAATAAAGTTGATTAAACCAATGTTATAGTGGTCATCATAGCTACAGATCTTGCTTAGTAAATTATGTCTCAGAAATAGATTCATAGCAACAATGGAATGTGTTGGACACATTTTTTCAGTAATTATGAGCATGTTTTTACATATCTTGTACAGTTGACCTTCAGCTTCTAACTGGAGGTGTCATGATGGTCATGTCAGCTCACTGGCTTGCTTCTCTCGTGCTTTGTTTATTTTTTCCTTCCATCCCTAATGGAAGAAAATTTTTCATGAATTTTTCGCTACCATAATGATTTTCTGATTCATTCAGTCAACCTTTTGTTTGCAGACTTACAGCTGCACCAAGTGAAGCAGTGGGAATAAAAAGAGAAAGTCATTAAACAATAAAGAAATAGAATCATACATTTTATAAAGCCTTGATGGTTATTATGACAGTGCTGTTAGTCACCGACTTACTATGTTGGCGAGATGCTATACAAAAATACAGAGACGCGGTGCTATTTTCTCTCGTCACTGGCTGAATGACAAAAATGAAAATCCCTCTGGGCAAAATGTCCCTAATAAACACAGTGTTGACATTAAAATGTGACAAGATGACAGGCACAATGGTATAGAAAACTTGAATCACTCTTACTGCATGAGACATGGTGAAAGTAATGTATGAATAATCCAGAGGTTATGATAGATAAAACAGCTTAATTCATCTCTGTCAGTGTATGTGTAACATGCATATTGATTCAATTCTAGCTTCTTAAAGGTTGATATTTGAATCTACTGAATATCAGCTAGAATCAACCGGATTAATTTCACTGACTGGGATTATCAGTAGTTTATCTGCTACACAGTTTCTTCACTTACAAAGACTGTTCAGTACCTGACTTATTCTTCTTATAGAACTTTTCATTAATATTTTATTCTGATGACTTGAAAAAGAATTGCTTATCAGATTTTTAATGTTTTAACCTCTTTTCTTTGTTTTTAAATGCATCTGTAATAAGTGTAGACTTTTATCTTGGTAGTCTTTTATTTCATAACAGAGAACATAATGCAAGTTGGAAGGTCATGAGTACGTTATTTCCACAATATTTCCAAATAATATTTTATTTTACTCCAAATAATATATTCCTTTACACTAATGTTCAGCTGCATTCTGTACAGAGACATGCAGCACAGAGAATTAAAAAAGAGTGCAAATGGTGTGCCTAGCCTGTAGCTAGCCTGAGTAACTAGACCACTTCTGAAAGCCCATGTCTACCAGCTACTGCAAGTAAAATGCATTGTGCAGTCATAGCAGCGTGGTTATTGAATTTCCATTAGCCTATTCTCCAGGTTGCTAACAAAGGGTAACAAAGGGGTATCACAGTACATCTTCAGTTACAAATCTAGCTGAGAAATTCAACACAAAATCAAGTCTCTCTAATTCAGGCATAAGAAGTTTATTCACAGAGAAAAGTACCATGAGAAAGGCAAGGAAATAAGAAACAAGATTGGCTATGCAGAGAAGTCATATAAATGCTCTATATTTCTTTTTTACAACCTTCATACTTTTGAATGTTGGACTTTGAAATCTTACAGGTACATGATCACTACTATTTAAAAAGGAAAGGGGAAGGGGAAGGGGAAGGGAAAGGGGAAGGGGAAGGGGAAGGGGAAGGGGAAGGGGAAGAGGAAGGGGAAGGGGAAGGGGAAGGGGAAGGGGAAGGGGAAGGGGAAGGGGAAGGGGAAGGGGAGGCGAGGTGAGGCGAGGCGAGGCAAGGCAAGGAAAGGAAAGGGAATTATGATAAAGTTGTATTTTCTCTGAGAATGGGTAAAGTTCCTCAGCCAATATTTTAGTTACTATACTTCGGCACCTGCAAAGTACTAGAGGTATTCCAAAGCCACTATGCTCTTCTTGTTCTCTCTTTCCCTCTGTCTCATTTAGTACTGATATAACTTACGCCAACTGGAAAAGCTTTAACAAGAAAGATGGAACAAGTATCACCTGATGGTTTTCTGTCCTAAGCCACGGAAAGACTGTGTGCATATTCCTGCTAACATTCAGCGAGAAAGAGTGGAATTGAAGTTCAGTAACCTAGTGTTAAACAAACAAACAAACAAACAAATAAATAAATAGTCAGACTTTATTTGCTAGATAATAAAAATCTGGTCTGTACTATCATTTTCAAAAATAAAGATTTTTACTCTAAACATTTCCAATTTAAGCATCGCATGTAAAGGGTTGCCTTTTTTGTTTCTCCTGGCATTCATTTAATTTCACCCTCTATCTTTTCTTGTGGTTTCATTCTAGTGTAGAGAAAACTGCCAGCAAGACCGTATTATGAGTTTTATTCATATTATGGATTAAACATAATACAACACTTTCCTTCCTGCTTTGTGGATACGTGTTTTCTTTCTGCCTTCTCCAGTCCTTAGCAAAACTCCATGTTTAGGAAGTAATAAGCAAATGATTTTGACTTGAGCTTCAGAAGATCTTTCCTAGCTTGTCTCAATTAAAAAAAAAAAAAAAAAAAAAAAAAAAAGTCTTTCCAGTTTAGAAAATAATAAAGAATTTGCATCCTTTTATCTTCTTAATATTAGAGTTGCTGAGAAGTCAACAATATATGCCTGGAAGATATCAGCTGATGTAAGTAGTACAGACATCAGTGTGTTCACTTGGAGCAGTAATTCCATCCAGCCCAGAAAAAGTGTTCTGAAAAAAATCTTTATTTGAAACTAACATCAGTAATTTTCATAGAATCAGCATTATACAACCAAACCTTTTTTCACAGCTGTCACCAATAAGAATAAATGCTGAATTAGCTTTTAATGCAGTTAGGGAAAGAATAAGTAATAAGTTGACCCATAGAAAGTTAAGCTATCAAAACTCTTAAAAAAAAAGAGAAGTTCTGAGAGCTTGAAAAAGCCCTTCGTTTCAGAATTACTCCATTATTGGTGTATTTACCCAGGGGGAAGATGATCTCTCTCTTCAATGTGTCCTTTCCAGTTCACAGTTATTTTTATTCACGCTTTAAAGAGAGCACCCTGAATATTTTCATTGGCTTCCTTGATGCATATTGCTTTAGGCTTACCTCTTCATTTCAGTGTCTGCAGTTTCAAGTGCTATGGTTATGAAAGCCATATCAACCCCAAATAAAGGAATGAAGAGTTAAATGTTGCAAGGTTTATGTGGAAGCACTCTACAGCTTGTTGGATTTCCATGACTTGATTTTGTTTAAAATTTAGGATGGCAGCAAGAAGATCTGACAATGCTCTAGCCCCTGTGTAACCAGTGCTCAAGCAGAGCTGCTGCAGTCTGAGCTCCCTGCTATGAGGCAAGAGGGAATATTCTACTGTGTTCAGCCTCCAGCACAGTTCATTGTGTTGCAGTGGTAGTAAGGGTTGTTTTCACAGGATGAATCTCCTGCATTTGCATTTAGTCATTCATATTCAACAAAAGTATAGATAACGTTCTCAAACTATCAAAGGTAGGTGTAGAACTATAAGTGTTTTGGAACAAGAATGATTTAAAATCATTTTATTATTCTGTTGGAAACATTCTCCACAGAATAAGCCTCCCTGCTATCAGCACAACAGAAATGCTTTCCTCTGAAATGAATATCTTTAAACATAGGATATAAAAATCAGTGACAAATAGCAATTAATATGTTACTTATTATATAACTAAGCTTCTCAGTGCCTGCCCTGCTCCACTGGAGAGATTAGTCATTTCTCACAAGAAATGATAAATCTTATGAAACAGGAAATTCTTGGTTTTCAATCATGTTGATCTTTGATGGCATTGGATGTTGTCTGTAGTGTTTCCATTTTTCAGACTGTGACCTCAGAACATGTCAGAATTTGCCATTTGGTTACAATCACTTCACTACATCTAAGATTTTCCCAGAACAAAACGTTTTGTTTTAAACCTGTAATCTGATTTTAATGGCTAAATAGAATTCCATGTGATGGGCAAGAATGCACATTGACGTACCTACACACATTCACATCAGTCTTCAAAACAAATTTTGTTTGAGGATTCCAATGTTTTTGTAGATAATATTGGACTTTCACTTTTCCTTTTTTATTTCCGCGTATCTGAATTAGTAATGTCATACCAAAAGACTGTTTCATTGTTTGTTAGTAGAAAGGTAACAGAGAGTGTAATTAAGAATCAGTAGACTGGATAGTCTTTGTTTCTAATGAAAGCCTACAACAATGAACTTCCCCAGTCTGGACAGTAGGTGAGTGATAATTATTAAATGAGTTACATAAAAGACAGGTGGGCTCTGTTTCCACACAGAGTTTGGCCAGTAGTCTTCCTTTCTTGCATATTTTTCTCTCTTTTTCCCTCTAATGAGCACCAATGCTCATAAGAGCTTTCCTAAGGCTGATTCAATCCACAGTAGGAAAAACATGCAGGAGCATGCAGCCAGGAGTGGGAAGAAAAAAAAAAAAAGAGAAAAGAAAGGGAATGGAGCAGGATCACTCTTCATCAATTGAGGTGACCAGAAAGATCTACTTAACCTAACTCAAGAAGCCTTTTTCTTAAAGTCATGCTGAGGCTTCATGTGGCATGCAAACTAGAAACTGAAGACAGTTTCTTACAGAAGCCTCACTGACAATCACTAACCCAAAATGGAAGAGAAGACCAAGACAGATGGAAGGAAAAACTACTTGTGAATCTGAAAGGAGTATCTAAAACTCTAAGATGGTAAGAATGCTGGAAAAAAAGATAGTTGCTGTGTTTTCATAGGACTTTAGATTTTGTGGATTTTATACTCTGTAAATACACTTGCCCTCAACCTTCTGTTGCTCACCCTATGTTATTGTTTAAACTGCCACAAAGAACTTCAAGAGAGTGAGAGAATAACACAAGGAATGCACAGGGTGAGTCAGACTCTGCATAGGCTACAGCAGCTATGAAAAAATACTTGGGTGTGATCAGCTTACTAGAGATTCATAACTTGGAGGAGATGCCTGAAGGGAAGTTGTTTACCTGGTGTGCATGTGAAGACCGTAAGTAAGGTTTCTTCTCTGTCCAGACCGCAGGAACTGTGGACTACAATGAAAGGAGCAAATGCAGCACTCTGGCAGACATCCAGGAAGAAATTCTCTGAAGCAGTATCGTCACTATGTTTAAACTGAAACAGGTTACACTGCTGATACTCTTGATGTATAGAGGAAAACACGGTATTTTTCACATTTATTATTAGATTTGTGTTAGGAATATGCAAAGTGATCAAAGCTAGATAAGACAATTTGGACTAAGTCAATTTAGATTTTCAAAGAATTATCAAAAATATATGAATGTCTCTGGTTTGCTGCTTGCAGGTTTTGAGAAATTTTTCTAGGTGACAGTAGAGATGAGCTTTTGTTGTCAACATTTTGAAAGTAAGAGGAAAAAGACACTATTGAGCACCATGACAGCAGCATGTAAATAGACAGAAAAAGTACATGAGTGGGATTTTACATTTGATGGCTTTTTTTTTCATAAGAGAAGGTATGGTAAAAATTACAGTCTGGAAAGATTTTTTGAGGCTGCCACAAAACACATATTTTTCTCTGTACTTTTATATCGTGTTTGATTTCTGGAATGACATGCATTCTTCAGGAATATTCAGAGATAACTGGTAAATATGAATATTATGATAACTTTCAACTCTCATGAAAAATCATGGATTTATTTGAGAAGTAATATGTTGCACTCATTATTGTCTGAGAAAATTAAAAGAGTGATTCATATCCTCCACAACTGAACAGAACTAAAGCAGAATTATCTTGATCTATTTGCTCAAAATGAGCTGAAAAATAAAAAGTCTATGATCCAGTGTGCCAGATCACTGTAGAATACACTGTAATATGATGTCACCAAATGTAACTCTACACATCAAGGCTTCAGCTCAGGTCGTGATCCTGAAAGATTCAGTTTTCCAAGTACCATACTGGGAGAATATTAAATATTTTAATTCATGTTCTTTTATCAGAAAAGAAATCAAATTGGTAGAAGAACATTGATTTTTTTTTTTATTGTGTGTGTGTGTGTGTGTGTGTGATTAAAATAACTCATCCAGAATAAGAAAAGTAAATGGATGTATAATTTAGGTGCAGTGTTTTTATGTTCAAGTATAATGCAAGCATATGTCAGGTTTGTGAATATGTAGCTTCTGTGTTTTAGAACAAATAATAATAATAAAAAAACAACAGTTTTGTGGTTTTGTTGTTTTTTTCCCAACACAAGGTTACCTTCCCTAATGTTGAAGAAGAGTAACCTAATTTTCAGTATCAGACCTAAATTACCCTGCTTTCTGTGTTTTAATTTTGTTTAATGTGTGAAGTAGCTGAGTAATATTTTGCTGGTACTTAATTTTCACATAAGTACAAAAACACAGAAGTGTGTTCAAGTAGCTTTTGTAGAACATATGCTGTTTTATTTATTCCTTTCCTGTGCCAGGAACTTACCACATTCACACCACTGTATAAAGTATGTTTTTAGTATCAGTTAGTGGAAACATATTTGCCTGTGAGGTAAAAAATTCTTCCTTCCTGTCCAGTTTTCTAGTGAAAATCTAGGGAGTAAAAAAAATTAAAAATTTTGTAGTTCTGCTTGCCCTGCCCAGAAAACAACATTAGTTGCTTTTTGATGTAACATTGTGTCTCGACACTCAAACCTAGGACAATCAATGGACAATCCACTGATAAATCCTGAGAATATATTATCAACTTCTTTAAGTCCAAGTTTCAAAAGAAAAAAAAACTCATCACAAAGCCGAGAAGTCATGTGTCAAACAAACTCTGCTTACTAGGATCTCAGTGAGATGTCTCATGTTTTGGATACTCATGTACCACTTAATGATCACAATAGGCCTAGAGCAGCTGAAATAGGTCAGGGACTAAACAGTAATAGGATTATGAGAAAATGATAAGGAAAACAAGAGATAAGGAAAACAAAAGAAAGGGAACCATTCTTTCAACCTTTTTACCTTCCCTAGTACATGCAAATACAGACACAAATCTGAAATATGAAGGAATGGAGTGTTCTGCCCTGTCTATTTCTACACTTTTCTCTAATCTTAAGCATTAAAAAACGTTGAAAAGCTTATTTCCAGGAGTGTTGAATCAAAGACATCGTGATGTATTAGCCTGAATTAATTAAAGGTCTTAATCTCAAGTAGAGTATTTAAAAAACATTAAACAGTTGTGTGGACAGTCTCAGAATCATAGCAAAAGTATTTCACTTAGGTCACTTTTAAAGGTGTTCACATGAGGATTTAATGCACTTTAACGAATACACTTTAAATTCAAATCTTGAACTATTTTTGCTACCTGATAAAAAACCCTTAATTGACCATAAAAGCCTTTAAAAGCTCTTTTTTTTTTTTTCCTGAAATGTCTGACAAAAGATGACAGTGGACCTCAGGAGCATGAATGACACTCTTTAAGGAAGTTTCTATTGCACAAAAGTGAGAAAGTTTCCCACAACATACTCATGACAGAGTGTGCGCAGTGCAGTGCATGTTGGCATCAAGGCACCCACAAATTCCTACTGCTGTGAGCAGTTCTCCCTCAGCACTTTGATGTGATAAGTGTGTGGCTGTGCCCTGCTATCCCCACCTAGTTTCCTTTTTATAGTGAAGAACTTTCTGGAATCTCCTTAGTTTTGCATCACACTGTCTGAAATCTCCACAGACCCTCCTGCAGTCTTCAGCCCTGCAGTATTCATAGCCACTTCACTCATCTTCCTGCAATCTCTGACCCACCAGTGATGCCCCAGTATTTGCTGCTGCTCAGGGTCATCTCCACAACCTCAGTCCTTCAAACATTTCCTTGACAGATAAGTATTTAATGTACTATGTAAAGCGTTGAGATAAATGGCAAATGATAGAGGAAATGTTGAAAATAACATGCTACTTTAACACTGTGTTTCATCAGCATTTTATTTCAGCGCTTTACATTCAAAGTGTGAAGATGATAGGGTTTATCAAGGGCATTTATCTTTGAGTAATGTTAGCATGCCGCATTGTGTAATAAAACATACATACAAGTTCCAGTTACAATGTGCTGGGGAAATAATAAAATAATAATAATTGCAATATACTGTTTATTTCAATTATTGATATTTGTTTGTTTGTTTGTTTGTTTGTTTGTTTGTTTGTTTTGACAAACAATGCATTGAGAACATTCATAGAGTTGGCCAGTAACCAGAATTCCTTGCTCTCCTTACATCACAGCAAGGAGAGATGTCAGCTGCCAAATAAGGGGCTACATAATGTAGTGAAAAGCTGGAAGAGGAATTAAAGTTAATGATTCAAAGTAAGAAAGGTGAGGAAAGTATTTTCAGCGAACTATTTAGTCAATGTCAAGATTTTCTTGTGATCATTCATCAATACATTTTATATTGCAATAGCATCAGACAACAGTCTCAGTTTAATCATCTCATGCGTCAAGAGTGAGGAAAAAGATTCAAAAAATTAACCAAATAAAACTGAGTTTTAGTATTTCACTTAACCAGTTTGTCATTATTTCTATTCATCTAAGAGCATCATAGGAATATGGTTCATGGACAATGAACTACCTGTGTTTGCTATTTCTGTTCCACTTTTAGTTCTGTGTAGAGAGCCATCTATATCATCTATTATTATTGCAATTACCTCACATGCATAAGCATAAAACATACCTTGCAATGTGTTACAAGATGCAATGACCTGTAATGGGAATCCCTACTGTTACTGGAATAGCTTTTTTCTTGTTCACAGGAAAGTTTCTTCAGAAATTTAAGTTAGAAGTGAATTGTTCCACCCTGCACAACTAAACTCCTCACTCTTTCAGTGCCTAATAAGGAGAAATGTTAATTACACCTTTGAAATGGTGCAGGAAAACAGAGGGTATTGAACAGGTGGCCTGAGGATGTACCAAACTTAGCATAATGAGTTTCCTCTGGGACAGTCTTTATTTGCCTAAGAAAACAAATAAATGAAAACTGATTTTCCAAAGTTTAGTGTTTGTTTGAGTTAAGGTAGTGATGCTACTAATTTATTTTGCACAGCTGAACCGATTTGTGAACTTGTCAAATATTTAATCTATTTGCACCAATGTACAATCTTCTAAAAGTCCTTTTCTGCACCTTTCCTTAGCTTTGAAAAACAGTGAAGTATTCCAGACATCATATTTTCAGGTTGCATTACCAAAGCCACTGTTAACTATTTTGTACAACTCAACTACCTTCCTGCAAGTTATTGATATAACCACCTAACACAAATGAACTAACCTAAGTGGGGTCATTGAAGCTCTCACAGTGCCATGTAGACATTACATTCTCCTGAGTTCTTTATAACATCTGTCAACAAAAACACAGCCTTACAAATTACTTTCAGCAGTGGGAGCACAGAAATATATCCATTTTGAAATAAAAAGGAAAGTAGTTCAGAATATTATTATTTTCAGAATATGTGAAATTCATAAGCTCTATCTATCTGGAGTAAAAACTGATAACAGGATGTACAGAAAGGAGGATATTAAGTAAGAACTACAAATGTCAAGTAGAAACAGGACAGCTGAAAATGCCCCAGGTATAGGATGAATAGTCCCTGTGTGGTTGATTTTGGCAGTCTGCCAAGAGAACTTGGAATATGCAGTTGTTTATCAGGTAAATACCACTAATACAGAATACTTTGAACCTTAATATACTTTCAAGGTTTTGAAAGCAAGAGAATATATCTTTAACCTTCAAAACTTTATTATACCAGTATCTTAAGGGAGGCTATAAGGAAGAAGGGGACCAAATCTTTGGCAGGGTCTGTTATGATAGAGCAAGAGGAAATGATTGCAAGTTAAAAGAGTATGTTTAGACTGGATATAAGAAAAAGGTGTTATTTATTTATTTATTTATTTTTATGATAAGGGTGGTGAAGCATGGGAACAGATCACCCAGAGATATGGGGGGTGCACCATTGCTGGAGACACTCAAGGTCAGGCTCCTCTGGGCTCTCAGCAGCCTGTGTAGGCATTCCTGTTCATTGCAGAGGACTTGGACTAGATGACCTTTAACAGTCCCTTCCAACTTCGATAACTTTATGATTCTATGATTCTTATATATGCTTGCAAATAATTTTGACCAGAAATAGTTTGTGGTGGGTTTTGTTTGTTTGTTTGTTTGCTTGTTTGTGTTTGGTTGTTTTGTTGTTTTGTTGTTTTGTTGTTTTGTGGTGTTTTTTTTAATGAAGTATCTGAGCACAGAATTTCACTCAGTTTGGTAAGCTGATACTTTACTGATACTTTCGTACTCTGCAACAAATGTAGACATTCTAGATATATACATATTTAAGAAATGAGTTGTTCTGTAACTCAAAGGGTGGAACCATACTGGTAATCAATTCATACAACAAACTGTGATATGTTTTGTTCTCTTAAAAGTTAAGAAATGAAAAGTTTTTCCTGCAGTGTCTTTAATTTTGCCCCACATTTGTTCAGCAATCACCTCGAGCAGAACAGGGAACTACAGTCTGTGGATTGCTGTTCATTGCATATCAGTTTTTGCAAGAGAAAGATATGCTATAGTTTTGATCCTGGTCTAGGCAGGGGAAAAAAACAGAGATGTAATATATGTACATATATAAATCTACAAATTTTAGAATTTGTGAGAAAATACTCTAAACAATAAAAGACTTATATATGGTGGAATGCAGTATGAGACTGAATTCTGAACAAATCTGCATCCCACCACCTCTTCTGTATTGACATTATATATATATATATATATATATATATATTCAAGCCTGTGTAGTAAATAAATGAAGTTATCCGTATTTCAAAATGTCTTTTCCACTATACCCTCCCCACAAAAATCTGGTATTAGCATGAGATGGAGGCTCATCAAACTGCAGCATAAGGGTAGCAATACTGGTCTTGAATATGGGGAAGTTGATACTTTTTAAGCTAAATTCACTACAAAAACAAACAAACAAACAAACAAACAAACAAACAAACAAACAAAAAGCTTATAATTAGCCTCCAAATGCCCTTTATGATTTCTTTCCTGTGTATTAATATGTAACCATTTGAAATGGATCAGCTCCTCAGTGCATGAAGCTGTCTACAAATACATGTTCTCAGAATTATTTTAGCCTGATCAGATATTTCAGTTTAAAACTTGAAGAGGAAGACAAAGGAACAGAGAAGAGAAGTGGCTTAGGTCATAGGAGTAAGTGACTAATAGAGCTGGGATAGAAGTTCAATTAGCCTTGTGACATCTTGTCCATTCAACTAGCATGAACTACTAGGAGACCTTTCCTTTCTTTGACTTCCAGAGCACATTTTCACTTGTATTCAGCATCCCAAAAGACTGAAGGTCAACTAACCTCTTCAGGTCAGGAAGCACTGCATGAAAACAGAGAGCATTATGTTCTTGTTAGAATCTCAAATTTATATTTCTATGTCTTGGTATTGTTGCTTTTTTAAATTACTATTGCATATCTGTTATATCAGAAATCTTTGATAGAAAGCAAGCAAAAATAGGCTTCCCTCATAATTTTTTTATAATTAAGAAATGGGAGAATAGAATTTTTGAGAATAAAACTGCTGTCAATGTAAAATATATTTTATATATGTTGCCAGAGTACAGCAAAAAGATGCCAGACTGCTTTTGGAAACAGTGATTTGTTTGGTGAATTTAAAATGCTTCTCTTTGGACACCTTTATCTTTTTGTAAAATTTGTGCACCAAAACCAAAATTTAGACAGTTTGTGTAGATGTTATCTACAAAAATAATTTAAGAGCACTGAAGCAATGCTCAGACTTTTCTTACTGCTGAACTCTACATTTTGTGGACTATTTTTCTTCTAAAAAACACCAAACCTCTTATAGAGAGTTGATACAAAAATCCTGTGTACCAAAAATGTGTACCAAAAATCCTGAGAACTTTGCATCCAAAATACTCAATCTCTTTGTTGTTTTGTAATTTGATATTTGTCTTTCCTGTTTAGCAATGCTTTGTGTTAACCCATGGAGAAAAACTAGAAGAATTTAAGGAATTTAAAAAACAGAAAGGAAAAAGAAGCTGAACAATTAAAGCAGAAAGGTAGTATTTGTCATACATAACACTTCAATGATTCTAGGTAATTTTCTGTAAAAATATACCTGTTTATTTTGAGATGAACCCAACAAAAGCAATAAAAGCATGTAAAGAATTCCAGAGATCACATGACCAAGTTAAATTTTGACACAAAGCAACTGGTATGTCAAAAACAATTTTATACATTTGAAAAATAATGCTTCAATGGCTTGTTCTACAGTACGGTATTAAAGGGAGCATGTCAACCTTACATGCAAATTTGAAACAAAAAGAATTGGTTGCAGTAAATTAACTGACTTCAGTCTTTGCACCTGTTGCTAGTTATGTCCTTGAAAACTGAACAAATATATCAAGACATGTCTACAGACTTTATTTAGCTGACTGGCAAAGTTCCTCATATATGGTGCATTTGAGTTTAACTTAGTTATGGTGTAGGGTAAGTATTACACATTTTCTAGAATTTATGTAGTGAGTTTCAAAGTAATATTTTGTAATTTTAAATAATACATGAATTTGAAAGAGGGAAAAGTGTTCATTTCCAGTCCTGCAAGTGTGTTTCTTTCAGATAAGTGAGTGTGAAGACTGAATCTAATAAAGATGCTGCCAGTACAAAATGGCATGTCTTCATACACAGTCTTTGACAGAAAGAATGTGCTTTTCTTTTTATTTGCACTGATAAATTTGTAATGGTAGATATATGTTCTGAATTTAATATTTTTCACCTAGTTCTTATGCAGGATGGTTTACATTACTGAACTCTAAGCAGCTGAAGGAATACATATGCTCATAATATATATTCCTTCACATAGGGAAACAGGATTCTGTGGATAATTTCTGCACAGAGATCTGGCACATTAAGGAAAGAAAAATGAAATAATATTTATGTCACGGAGTTATCTAGGCCAATCTATGTCTGTGACAGGGGGGCAGTAGGCCCGTGCCCCCCCTCCCCCCCCCCCAGCCCCAAAAAATGGGGAGGGAAAAGGGAAAGGGGTAGGGAGGTGGGAGCTGTGCTCAAGGAAACAAACAGAGAAGAGGCAACTATCTGGGACAAAAACTTATTTTACTAACTATGATATCAGAATGCAAGATAACACAATATAATACAATCTAATTGAAAATTGAAGCTAATAAATCAAGTAAAATAAGAGAGTTTTCCGAAGACCGAGAATCTTGCTTTGAAATTGAAGGTGCACGGCTTGGAAGCACACCCACACCTGCTGGCAGGCAGTGAGAGAGAGAGCGAGCGTCACTTCTGTGATGTATTTTCCTCTCTGACCGTGAGGTCCTCTGGAACGTGTAGTTCTTCTATGTGCTCAACATGATGTTATGATGTGGAATACCAATAGCAAAAATTACAGAACCATGACAGTTTAATAAAAGATTTTGCCAACCACTGGCTATTAAAAATATGTGAATTTCTCATAGAAATGATTTGAGATGTCTTGGGTAGTTCTCATATTCACATTGATTAGAAAAAAAAAAAAAGGTTGCATAAGAAATGAGACTACAAAGAATAAGGAAGTGATTAGATAAACGCTCAGGTATTAGTTATCTAGCAGCAAAATTTCATGCTAGCAGAAATGCAAAACACAATTCTGAGAGAGAAAAGAAGTGAACCTTCAGAGAGCAAATACTGCAACTCAGGAGGATGAAGATGAAAGATATTAGAGACTGGTTTATCAGCATCTGCTACTCATAGATTCCCTGCTATGATGTGCACTGACGTTGGCAGTAGAGCAAGAGTGCTGCTGCACATGATCCACTCTGCTTCAATGTCCAGAGTAACTGTGAGACCCAGTGATATTGTTTCCTTCACAGCATTCATAAAACATTTTTGAAAGAATTCAATAGTTTGTTGTGGAAATAAATTGGTAATGGGTCCACAATTTCTTTTCCTACATCCGGTGAAAGGGTTGGTGAAAAGGAGGAGTCAATTTTTTACTTTTTACATACAGTCAATTGATTATCAAGTCCAACCCCAGTGAGTGAAGTGGCATTTGTCTGCATTGTGAATTCACAAAAAAAAGAACTCGGGTAAAGAATCCTGTGAATGATGTGTGGTTTGCCCAGTGAGGCTGTGGATACCCGCTCCCTGGAAGCATTCAAGGCCAGGCTGGATGGAGCTTTGAACAACCTGGTCTAGAGGGAGCTGTGCCTGCCTATAGCAGGGGGTTGGAACTGGATGATCTTAAAGGTCCCTTCCAGCCCAAACCATCTTATGATTCTATTCTATGATTCTATCTGATACACTCTAAAAGCTGTTTAAATTCATTTGCTTGAGTGATGTTCACCAGGAGTGGTTCTGTGTTTTCAATGTTAAAAGCTCATTAGAGAGGGAAAGGAAAAATCAAAAGTCCTAATTCTACTCTCTACTAGCAGTATAAATAGAGAAAATGAAGTTATAAAGTTACATAGTAGATGCCCATAGTTAATTCAAATAATTAAAAGCTAGATGCCTAGTAGGATATGTCTGAGGAAGACATATAAAAGGTTACTATTCCTTTCTATTCCCATCTAAAAGTTACACCATTTGTTCAGGGAATTAGGTCATCCACTGGTTTTTTCCATTTCTCATCTTTTCATCTCAGAATATCTTTTCAGACAAGGTCATTCTGATGCAGGCCATCTTGCTTTATTAATCCCTGAGTTAATATCATGCCATACAGCTTACAGATGACCTCTAGGCAGACTTTTGTATATTTACATGATTTATTTTAATGTTTATGTGAATATTTAAGTCTTCCACAGTGCTACTGCCATTATCTTCTCAATATGTCCAATAGTTTTTCCTGGTTTCATCTACTATTTTTCTTATAGCCTCTTTACCTAAAAGCTTTTGACTTAACCTTCAATTTTTATCCCATGCAAGATGTTGTCCCTTTCATTTAAATTAACTGTTTTCAGCCCACATAATAATGCTATTCTGCTAGTGCACAGATTTGATATATTTGCACTTTGAGAAGTAAGGTTTTCATCAGTTTATAATATCATCCATTTCAGTGATGCAGTTATCATTTTATTCTCAACCTGATGGAAACCACACCATTGCTCATGTTTTGTCTGTGAACATAGAAGTCTTGCACATCCTTTAACTTCACCGCTGCCACATTTCACTTGCCCTTCCTATTGCATCTTTTTCGTGTTACAGCCACTTCATCTTCTTGGCATTTATTATGAGTCAAAGTTGACCAAACCAATCTTCCAAGGTTAATTATTAATTTGATTCATCAATAATTCAAGCTTTTCCCAACTTTATGATGTCATCTATGTTAGCTAAGGTCTTTAACTTTAGATCGTCTCAAGTCATGCCCTCTACCACATTTATCATTCTTACTGTCTGGTTTAAGAATATGATGAAAAGCTATGGTGATGATTCTATGCCTCTCTATTTAATATCCAGATATAACTTTAACCAGCTGTTTATTTTTTCATGAAATTTTTCAGCACTGCAGGAGTGTTAAAACGCAACCTTCATAATTGCAACTATTTCACCTGGATGCCTTGTGATTTTGCAGCTTTCCACAGCTTCCAACCAAGCCAGAACAAAAGTCAATAAAAATAACAAATATCCTTACTGGCCTTCCCTTTTTTTTTTTTTAATCAGCTATCAGAATATGCATACCTGGTCAGTGCAGTTTCAGTATGGCTAGAAATTACCATGTTGTCCCTTATATCATAAAATCACAGAACTGTAGGGGTTGGAAAGGACCTCTGTTAATCTAGTCCAACCCCCTGCTAAAGCAGGTTCCCTAGAGCAGGTTACACAGGAAAGTATCCAGGCGTGTTGTGAAGATTTCCAGAGAAAGCAACTTTACAACTTCTCTGAGCAGCCTGTTCCAGTGTTCTGACGCCTTGACAGTAAAGAAGTTCTTCCTTACGTTAGCGTAGATCTTAGAATAGAATTACTCAGCTTGGAAAAGACCTCAAAGATCATCAAGTCCAACCGCAGCCTAACCATAGTACCCTAACTCTAACAACCCTCTACTAAATCATATCTCTAATATATCTTCCTTCATTCCATTCTGTGCCTGTTGTCCTTTATCTACAATGCGCTGCAAATTGTTTCTGTTTACAAATTACAGCTTATGTTGGGATTTTCCTGATGTGTATCTTAGAGGGATCTTGTTATCAAGTAAGTTCAGCTGTTAATTGTAGTCAGCTCTTTCATTTCTCTTCTACTTCCCAAACATGTTTCAATAAAATCTGAATGCAGACAAAAGCGTTCCCAAATTTTTTTTAACATCAGACTTTGTTTTAGCCATTGTTCTTTCTTCTCAGCTCATGCATTTTGTAAGTTCATCTTATTTTCGTTTTCCTGATGTTTTTGAAGTTGTTGAGTCCTTTCCAAAACTTTTACAAGTTCCATTGAAATAGTTTTCGTGCCTCATAGTAATGCTCTCATACTTTCTGTTTTCCCTGGAAGTCTGATTTCTTTTTGTATCTTAAACTTTTCATAGTGTATCCAGCTATTGCCGTGTTTATCTTCCAGTAGTATTCTTTCCTGCACTTGGTTTTGCTCCCCTGGATATTTCCTGTCCAGTCTGTAATAGAATTTCTTCATAAAAACAAATTAGTGGACTGAGAAACTGCCTTAATGTTACCTTGTATGGCATCCTTGTAGAACTTTCTTTCCATCAAAATCAAATTTGTCTTCAACTGTAACTATTTTTCTTTACCAGTCAATGCCTAATAATGAAGTGCTCTCTTTCTTTTTTTACAAGAAATCCACCTACAGCCTATAATCAGACTGTGCATCTCAAGGCAACTCTAAACTCAGTCTTGGTCAAGATGAGAAAAAAGTAAAATGACTGAGGGAATGCAGCATTATCAAGACTTACTCAGCTTTCAGTGTATTTGTCAAGCATCTGAACATCTTTTCCAAAACTAAAAATAAAAAATAAAGGTCTCTTTTGAAAATTATCAACTACCGGCACTGACTTGTGTTCTCATTTTTCGTTAAAATAAGTAAGTCCTTAGCAATCCATGACAGTCATTGAAATTATAAAACATAAGTTGCTCTGAAGGTAATACCTCCTATTTTTTTCTAGGGAAACTACAACAGATACAAAGAATACAATATCACTATTTGATAGAGCAAATTATCAGCTACAAAGCACTATTACAACATAGTCAGCACTGTCAGATATGGATTTTTGCCGACCATGAAGAAAAGCCTGCATGCCACATTCATAAAAATCTGCACCAGCAGGCATGATCCACTGTCACTATTGCCTCTGCTGAAACAGAGCAGACACCAACCACCTCACTGTGCTCACATCCACCGGTTAGTCTGCTGAAATTTTCAGCAATCAATGATGAATATCAATGAGTACCACTTTTTCTTCATGGAGGATCTCAGTGATACACCTTTGCTTCACGCACACTTCCATGTCAGGTGCCATTCTGTCAGAGTGCCCCTCTGCTACCATCTGTCACACAGCAACAACATGTAATGGAATATCAATGGGAAGGTTCAGTCTCCACTGCTGTATTACCACTTTCTGCCTCTGGTGTCGTGGGCCAACATCATAAAATAGGAGGCATTAATTTTGGAGTAGCTCTCATACATTATCAACTTGTGAGAATTGTTTTTGTAATATGATGATTTCATCATTAAAGTAATTACATTTTTTAAATGATTAGCTTTTGCAGTTACCATTTAAAAGTAAACTGTATTTATTATTCTCAGATGTCTGATCAGTTTTGTTTCATGCAGTGGGTGGGTTGCTATCAGATGTTTGGCAGACTACAACGCAAATTAAGTTTCTTAATCTACAGAAATATCTATTAACTATACACATTTTCCAGCTTCAAAATGTACGTTTGAAAATTACAGCTGATTAGACTCTTTGTTGTGAATTGCAGAACAAAAGCTGAGAATTCTGCTCCTCTTTTTATTTATTATATCAAACAATGATGCAATTCTATCAGTGAGTAGCACAAAAGGTGCATCCATGTTTGAAGAATGCAGTGTCCATAAGGTTTAATCTGCAGTCTTATGTTCTGAGAGGTTTGTAAATCGATTCTTTACTAGATGCTGCAACTCTTGTGGATTGAAGATAAATTGCTGAATTCTGAGAGAATACAACACAAAGAAAACCATTAGCTTTGACAATTCATAAACAAAGTAAAGAACATTATTCACTCTTTGTTCTTGTAAAATAGTACCCAGGTTTCAAACACTAAAAAGGATGCTCACATAAATCACTGCAATTATTTAGTCAAAATGAGTTTGTTTATGAGGAAACGTACTGAAAGAAAAAAGGTTGGTTTCTTTATAAGAACTAAAGGTAAGGAGGAAAGACAGAGGAAGATCATAATCCTGACAGCTATGTTAATAGCTATAGCTTTGTTTTCAGCATTTTTTCTTTTATTATCTCAATCTTACTGACCTATTTCTTCACTGGAAGAAAAAAGAAAAAAAAAAAAAAGAAAGAAAGAAAGAAAGAAAAAAAAAAAAGATTGTCTGAAGCACATTGAATGCTTGTAGGTCAGAGGTTCCCAGCGCCTGTGCACCATGGTGACATTCTCAGGAGATTTTCAACCAGGAAGAGTTTTCACAATTCTCTCATGAAAATCTTAAGGTTACTGGAGGTTAAGAGGGTTTGGGCTTCGTTCAGGGTTGTTTTTTTTCACTATATGCATTTGTCTACAGCCTTTGTGAATTTATGATTCCCTGGATCACTTGGCTGCCTAGTCCCAGAAATTAAAATATATTTTACTTTTCTTTCTGTGACATTAAAAATGCATTGCAATGAATAATATAGTAGGGCTGTGTATAAAACTAAAGCTTCTGCATCCCTTTTAAATGTTTGTTCTTTAGCAGAGATTCTCTGAGGGAAACTTATTGAAAGGATGAACAGTAATTTAATTTTTTATCATAAGCATTAGTGGCAAATAAAGGACAAAAGTACTTTGCAGGGCTGAAGAAAAGGAAAAGATATTTATCATGGGGAAATACTGCATTCAGGCTGAGTCTCTGGCAGTGTACATTCTTCTTCTGTTCAAAGAGAGGCAACAAGGATATTAATATCCAGGGTCTAAAAACACTTCCTATTTATGTCGTAAGCAAAAAATTCTAAAGTATGTTACCATGAAAGTGTGCTCAAAAGAAGTGCAGTAAATAGATGAAAGCTTTCGTGTGAAAAGAGGTTACAGAGAAGTCATTTTCAAATTCTGAAAGGAAGAACATTCAGGGGAAAGTTAAAGTAATAACAGCTCTGATCATCATCTCATACATACCAGTATTATTATTATACCTGATACAGGGAAGACCTGCACTTAATGGAAGGCATCCTGTAAAAATTATTCCAGGAATTTGCCAAATGTTCATAGATCTGAAATATCATGGCATATCACTGCAATTACATGGGGAAAAATTAAGTGCTGCTGTAAGCAGAAGTAATTATTGAAGTTAATGGAAGTGTAGACATGTACAGAATGGTTCAGGGACCATTTGTGAAGTTATTATTCACTCATGCACAACTTTTTCTGATACCAATGTAGAACATGTACATAGCAAGGAATGGGTCTCTGTGCAGTGCCTAATGGCAGGAAAGAACCATAACAGCAGTGATGATCTTCATCCAAAAGAACTGTCTATCAATATAGCACAAGCTTTACAAATACAGCAACGAAACAATGAAGTATTTCATTTTCTTCGCAGATATTTCATGAATTGTCATCTTTTATAAAAGACAACATATCATTAGGCTTTGGTAGTTCAAAGGAATTTATAGTGACATTTGCTGCCAGTCCCTTTCTGCATCAGAAGTGCTGTCCTAGGTTCGTATTGCTTTACATCAAAGATGAATGAGCTTTCTCATCAGGAACAATCTTGGACCAAGCACAAAGACACTCTGATATTTTGTTGAACTACACGGGATTAACCAAGAGTACCTCTCCTCCCTCTAGTAGTTGTGTATCATTTTTTCTCACAGAAACATTAATGGTAGAAATAGATAATTTTCTTGCTATAAATGATAATAATTCTTACACTTGACAAAGTCTCAACAGTGTGACTACACTCTGGCAATTCAGCAGAACTTTATATGCTAAAATAAACTAGTATCACGAATAGACTATCTTGAGAGCTGCCTAGTGTGAGGTTTGTGAGAAAGCAAAGGGTATCAGAATCAATATTTATTCTTATCATCAGAAGAAATCCCTCATGTGGAAACTTTGCCATAAGAATACTATCTGTGAAAAAGACAGTCCCAGATACTTGTAATTTCCATGTGAACTTCTTTCAGTACGCATGCTAATTTATTTTGAAAGTGCCAGTTTCAAGCTGAAGGCACTGTTACAAATTGTTACTATTTTTACTGTTGTCCTTGATATTATTATAAGCATAATTATCTCATTTGTTGAGGCGCAATGGCATAATTAAAATTGTATAATATTCAAAGACAGGAAGCATCAGCATTTAATGCATGTAGTTGTCACCCTTCTCAAAGTATATCGAGTATAATAGTGATGGAGCATAAAATAACCATAGTCACACCAAGCATGTCTGTCCTACAATCCAGCTCCACAAACAAAAGACAAAACCCAGCTTTTACACTTCAGCTTACCAGTTCTGCACTGGTTGCAAGACAAACTCCATAATGGAAAATGCCTCACCATCAAGTCCTTCTGGTCCACTCTGCAGTTTGGGGGTGTCTCTCATTCACATCCAGATGAATGGAAAATTTGTAGGACAGGCCTTACCAATCAGTCAAAATTAGGAATGAATATAGACTTCAAAATATCTATATTTTCTACACATCACCTGGCAGTTTTATTACTGGTAATTTTGTTCAGTTTCCTGATGTTTTGCAGATCCTCAGCTTGTAATTTAGATGATTCAAATCTTGGTTTGAGAAAGCAAAAAATAAGAGTTTACTACTGCTGTTTCTCCAAAAAAGCAGTGTGTCCATAAAAAAAAGGTACTTAGATTAAAAACATACTGTATTCTACTCCAGTGTGTACTAACTGAATCTCTGAGTCTAAATCTCAGACAGAAAGATCTTGAATCTGGAAACACCGGTGTGCCTGCATATTTTGATTTTCTTACTGCATTATTTCCTTTCTGCATGTATAGATGCAGTCATGAGCTATGTAGGCAAGAAAAAATGGTAAGTAAAAAAGGTAAAAATGTCATAAGTACAGCATATATTCTATTAACTAATATTTTAGAGAATATAAGAGAATATGCAGCACAGAATAAACTGAAAATTTTATAGGAAACTTGTCATAGAATTGAAAAGTTTTCTGGTAATAAGGAGCTTGAGAGAAGAAAAAGTTTCACAGATTTTATTTTTTTGTAAAGAAGAAAAATGAAATCAATTTGAGAAGTAAAAATGCAGGTCACAGGAGGAATATGTAAGGAGCAAAGAGACAGAAGGAGCAGTTGCATAGAGCAATGTAAGGTAAGTCTATTTTATGAAAGCACTTGAAAGCACTTTGAAAAATAACAATGGTCTCCAAGGATTCTTGATAGAGCAGTCTTACATTCTGTAATTTGCACTGAAGGCTCTCAGATACATGCAGCATCTTGAAATGTCACCAATTTTCATCTCTAATCTCTCTAGTGGATGTCCAGCTATGCAACTAGGGATCTCACGGCTGCTAAGCTGTTAATCTTCTTGCATCTGGCAGAGTAAATTTGGTAACCATTCCTTGAACAGAACTTTCCCTATGGACACCCAGTGCAAGGGATTGGAGTAAGGATTTTTCCACAATTACCATCCAAACTGTAAAACCCTACTGTCAGACTTCAGTAATGAATGCAAGCAACGAGTTTAGAAAGCAATTCTAGAATGCTTAACAGTGACATTAACCTAGGGAATCAGTATTGTTTTACAGATTTCGAACTTGTAAATCATCTCACTTGGATCTCATCGCTGTTTGTAAACATCTTGTGGGAGTCAAGTTGATGGAGATGGACTCTTTACAGTGGTGAGCAACAGCAGAACAAGGTTCAATGGACAGAAGCTGGAACACAGGGTGTTCTACAGAGCACAGGGAAGAACCTCTCTAATGTGAAGGTGATAGGGTTCTGAAACAGGCTGCCCAGAGAAGTTATGGACATTCCTTCTCTGGAGATATTCAATACCTTCCTGGGTACCTACCAGTGCAACATGCTGTAGGGACCCTGCTTTAGCAGAAGGTTGAACTCAATAATCTTCAGAGATCCCTACCAATTCCCACAGTTCAGTCATTCCCTGTGATTCACTTCTAATGCTGTGCCCTTAGGTCAGCAACCTGACTTAAATGTTTCTGCTTCTTCATCTCTAATTATGAAATAAATTTACTTTATTTTGAGGATATAACTGCTTTACAGATACTAATTTTGATATTTTCATATTCCGGAGCGTGAGTTTGTTTTTGCCTGTGGTACATGCAGATGGCTGTTTTGTGGGTGTGAAATACTGAAAAGTTCATAGAACCAAAATACAGCAGGAGTCTTTAGGAAATAGGCCAACAGGCAGGGCGATATGGAGAAGTCATGACAATCATCTGTGGAAGAGACGGGTGACAAATGACTGATAATTCATTACAACTCCTAAAGCTACTTGAGAGACATCTCTCTGGCCACTCTTGCCCCAAGAATCCTTTCATCGGGAAGTTAAGTTTAAAAGAATTAAGAAGACACTTTTCCACATATCATCCCTTAAAATGGTAGGACGCAATCATTTACTGTAACATGCTGTGACAGTCAGAAGGAGAAAGGGATTCAAAAAGGAAAGATTTTCTAGAGGCAGGAAATACGAAGTAGGTGGTGATAATTTGCTTAGGCAAAACCTAACCTGCTGATTGCTTCAGATTTCATTGTCAGGAGAAGGCTTGTCTAACGCATATGTTCTTCCTTACGCTGCTTTCGCTGTACCCTTGAAGGATTAGCTCCCACGGAAATGAGAACCACAGCTCTTCCCCTGTGAGGTGCAGGCACAGGCTGCCCTGACGAGTTGTGGATGCACCACCCCTGGAGGTGTATAAGGCTGGGTTGAATGGGGCATGGGAGGACTGATCTGGTGGGTGGCAACCCTGCCCAAGGCAAGGGGGTTGGAATTAGGTGATCTCTGTGGTCCCTTTCAATCTAAGCCGTTCCATGATTCTGTGATTATAGAGGAAGAAAGAAAAATGATGGAGAAAAAGAGCCCATCTGCTTGTAGTCCTCAAACCAGCTCAGCTGTGGTGTTGGGGAAAGAAAACAGAATGTCAGGGAAGGGGGAGCTGAAGGAGATGGCAAGGACTGCAGAGCATTCCTGCTGCCTCTATATGCATGAGGAAGAGGAGGCCGCACCTGGACGACCATCCAGACAATGTGTCACGGGAGACTCCAAATTACAGATTAGCTCTTTAACCTGTGGCCAGAAATTAATGCTTCCTGAGCTCATTTAGTGGAAAAATGAGACTGTAGTTTGGCTCCAATCTTTAGCAACTATGGTAGTCGCAATGTACTTACCTGAAAGCAAAGTTAGCTGCAGAGAACAGAAGAAAAAAATATGCAGCTGTAGTGGGAATCCTGAGTATGTCACTAGAAATGTCCATACTGCCAACAGAGCAGCCTTCCAGCTCTGATCACAGGAGTTATTTTTCTTCACATAATAAGATCAGCATGAGGAAGGAAAATCATAATGCAGGCTCTTGTTCTCTGCATTTTTCCAAGAACAGGCCTGACGTCTGCAGTGTCTCACGATCACTAAAGCTACTAAACATCTTCAATAGAACTCTGCACTGTACTGCAGAATCTATTAAAAGAAAAAAGAAAAGTTCTTTTCCCATATGAAGGCTCCGATGAACAGAAATCTTTAAAAGTTTGGAAAAACCTGGATAAAAAATGTCTGAAATTTTACTTACTTTTTCTATGACAGCCTTTCTTTGACTTCCTCAAATAATATTTTGATGCTTTCATTTTTTATTGTTCTTTTTTATTATTATTATTTTTGTAACATATTGTGTTATGCTTTAATGCAAGTAACAAAACATTACGTATCGCATAATACCACTTCTATTCTCAGGCTGCTTTCTCTGATTTACATAAAAAGGAGGAGGTTAAATTGTTCTGTAGGTCACTGTTAAGCAGTAAAGTAACCGAAGTCAAATACCGGAATAAGTTCCAGATGGCTGCTTCTTTTAAGTTCAATAAAGAATGACTGCAGTGATAGCAAATTGATCATCTTTGTTGGACGAACGTTGCCGTGCATTGTCACTAATCAACAGCACCACCTTCTGTCCAAAGAGCAACATTACATCCAGGAGACCTGCAATCTGGCAGCCGTGTTTCAGTGTTTTTATGCAAAAACACAAACCTGTTTTCTCAGTATCTGCCTGTCTGTGGAAGAAATTTCTTCATAAAAATACGGAAAGTACATTCTGTAATTTTTTCAGTCTGACAATCAGTATTGTATGATAACATGGGAAGAAAAAGAGGAGTTATTTAGCGTTTTCATATAATAACTTCATTCTTACTTCCCCCCTAGCATCGTTTTGAAGGTCCTTTTTAATGTATCACAACCTGACCCAGTGACCTAATACACAATGCGGTTATGTGATTTCTAAATAAAACATGGTATTAGAAAGACATTAATTTTTTGTTATTTCCTGACTCAAAAATTGTGCAGGAAAGCTCATGCCTTCTTACAACTCATTCTTACAACTTACAAAGCCTTCTTACAACTCATCATGGCAACATATATTTTTTAAATATTTCACTGTATAATCCAGTGTATTGATGACTCCTAAAGCTCACATGCTATCTAATGTGACAGCCAGCAAACTCAGTGTCATTACTGCCTGGTTCTGTTTATGCAAAAAACGTATGCTACATTTGCATTTTAAATATTCTTCATAACTATTTCTGACATAAACTTCTCACATTTTTGCTGGCAGTAAATTAAATGGTGCAGAAATCTGATGTACCTAAGGAACTGTTTTTAAATCACTGTCATTATTATACATGTAGGCATCTTGGAAGTCAAGAAATAAGAGACAAATAATGTCATACTTATGGCTTTAACTAATGAATATACATAGAATCATAGAATCATTGAATGGTTTGGGCTGGAAGGGACCTTTAAGATCATGTTGTTCCAACCACCTACTTTAGGCATGGACACTTCCCTCTAGACCAGGTTGCTCAAAGCCCCATTCAGCCTGGCCTTGATTGCTTCCAGGGAGGGGGCATCCACAACTTCACTGGGCAACCTGGTCCAGTGTCTAACCACCGTCTTGTAAGTAAAGTGATGTGCACTGTGTTTTGGGATAGGGAAGGGGTGATTCTTCTCGATTTTCTGAAACCTGGACAAACCACCACTTCTCACCACTACATTGCAACACTAACTGAGCTGAAGGCTCAAATTTCCAGAGTCAGACCAGAGAAAAAGACAGCTTTTCCCTTGTAATACAATAACACCAGGCCACACACCAGTTTGAAGGATGTGGAGCACATGGCCAATCTTGGCTGAACTGTCCAGTGATGCCCACCATACAGTCTAGATTTGGTGCCTTGTGACTGACATATGTTTGGGATGATGAAAGATGGATTGAGAGGGCAACCTAGGAATGGCACCATCATAGCAGCTGTGAAACAGTGAGTCACCTCCACTGGTGCAGATTTTCATGAGCATGGCATGCAGACTCTTCTTCATCGTTGTCAAAATTGCATAGCTGATGGTGGTGACTATGTGAAAAAATAGTGTTTCGTAGCTGATAATTTGCTCTATCAATAGTGTTTTTGTGCTCTTTGTCTCTGCTGTAGTATCTGTGGAAATAAATAGGAGGTATTACTTTTGGAGTGATCTAAGTATATAGCTGAACATTTAACAAGCTTTCAGTAATACACTGCAGATATAGGAAGATGAAAAATTACAAAAAAAAAAAACAAAACAAAACACCCAAATTATTTCCAGCTTGTATAAAATTGATTCAGCACGAGAATGACATGAGTATGATACTGAAGGATTATGAGTAGAATTTCACCACATATTCTAGAGCAGGTGGGTTCAAATAGCATCCTCTTCTGATAATCACCAAGCAGATTCTTCCACAAGCAATGTAATCTATGCCTGTGTATTGAGAGTCAGACATAAAACTGTTTAATGTGCATTTCTTTGGCAGAGATCTAAGTGCGCATTGCAAGGTTTGTGTTTTCTGAAATCCATCATTGCCTTCAGCTCTCGCCATAAAATTTTCTCGAATAAAATGGATAACTCTACTGGTCCTTGACTCATCCCTTACAATAAGGGTGTTATTAGTTGCTTTCTGTTATTTTCTCTTCTCTGGCTTTCAAAAACACCTTTAATAGAATTAGTGATGCATCATTTTTATCAAGACTTGATATTTTGAAATATACAGGATGCTCACAGATTTTCTGCTTCCCAAATTAAAAGGTGACTTAGAAAAGAGAGTCTTTTGTCCCCATAATCAATATCTGAACAAGTGGCATTCAACACAAACACCAATAGTCGAGACATTAAAGTAAACCTTTCAGCAGAAATTTGATTTTTGCTATGTAGCATGGACATAATAGTTTTTTACAGTATCTTTTTCTGTCTCCAAGTAAGTGTTATGTAGCACAAACCCCAGGCCTCAGAGGCTCTTTTCCCTGAAAGAAAAAGCTTATGAAAAAGGATCAAGGAAACAAGAGGTCTGAACTGGTATAGTGGAACGTCACACAAAGCTGCTAATCTAACTGCTAATCTTACAGGACTGCTGTTAAGCACTGTAAGTAGTTCCCAGAGATCACCAAAGCAAGGGAGACATCAGCCCCAGCAAGATATACTAAACAGAAAGACCGTCTTACAACTTAACTTACAGGATTTTCCCCTAGGGAAAAGCAAAATCTGTGGAAGTCTATTAAGAAAGGTAAATGCCATTTTCCCCAAATGTAAGGAAATGAGGAATGGTCTAGCAAACCAGCCTGCCCACTAGCAAAATCTCTCTGTACAGGGTCAGAGTTTTACAAGTCAGATCTTTACGGGTGAATTTAGTTCAGGTAGTTACAGTGTCTTTGACCAGTATCTGGCCCTTCCACCTGACCACACGAAGAACTGCCATGACTTTCAGAGTTACAAGCACAGTTTAAAAGAGAAAACTCTCACCTAGACTATTTTCAGGGATTTTCAAATTTTTTGCAGATTGTGTTCTGTTTTCTTCCACATACAAAATTAACCAATGTCAAAATATTTTGCACAATGTGGAGCAGAAGAATCTGGCCCTTCATCATTACTTTATATATCATTTAAATACATGGCATAGACATGCAAGTGAACAATTTAATATTTTACTTTGCAAGGACAGAGAAACTAAAGATGGTGATTACAAATCACTCTGGGGCACTTGTATAAACTCCAAGTAATCCATTGAAGAAAGATAGTGCTAACATATAATGGGAGCAAGGAGATCAGTATTCCCTTTTCACTGTAATACTAGGAAACATCAATATGCATTGCTTAACTAATACAATGTGTGTTGTTTAGCAAAGTCAGGGAACAAGGCAAGAAAAGAACAAGATTAGAAACCCATGAAAGCGTGTCCTGTACACTGATTGGCTGGAAAATGCTTTTGTGTGGCTGCTAAGCAGCTACAAACCAGAAACTCATTTCATTACTACCAAAACTGAATGTCAAAATCAGAATTTCTCTCTATCACCTTGTAGCCAGTTCTTACCACATATTGCAGCTTTTCTAGTGTGTATAGTAGTCCTTGCTTCCTGGCCTTTCACAGACATTTTTTTATAGTAATAATTAAAATCTAGGATGCAATAAATGCCTGTTGAAGGTCCAGTACCCCCTCAAAAATATTTTCTTTGTGTCAGACCTCAAATCACACATACAAAATGCTATTGCACAGAATACTTCCGAATAGCTTCCAGCATGGTAAATATTTCCTTCCTTGGGCTGGCATACTCTTGTGAGGTCTTTGTCTGTGAAGCAGGTGGCTGTTCATCTGAAATGCTATGCATGGTTTTGTAACCTAGCACAGCTGTGCAAAAGACTTCTATTTGTGCAAAATTTCAAAACTTCCAGTGTTCAGAAATACTTCTTTTTTCTCTCTAGCAGGCCTTAAACAGATACTACATCTGCAAATACCCTTTCACACTAATGTTAGTATACTAAGCGTCATATGCATTTTCTGTGTCCCCACATTTTTTCTCTTCACATATATTTACAGGTACTGTAAAATGACCTTGTAATGTTGTAATTTCCAACCTCTTCGCTCCAGTTGTCTGCTGAGAAACGGCTAGTTCTTCCTTCACAGAATAGGAAACTGTCAGTATATTTCCACAAAACAAATGGGAAAATAAGTTTTATTTGTTTAGTTTTAGCATTTAACAGGAGTCAGGTAGTTAGGAGTTAGGGAAAATTCATGGCTTGAAATGTGGATGGAGTTTGTAAAACAATTAAAATTTATTTTCCGTTGGAGACTTGCAAGGTTAAGCCATTAACTTTGAGAATTTGCAAAGGTTTCCCAGTAGCTTACTCAAATATAGCATTTCTATCATGTTAAATCCATTTTCCTTATTACCTAACAGCATAAATGACCATTCATGCAATGGAGAGTGACAAGATATTCCTGAAAGTTCCTCTGAAACCTCAGGGTCACTTTGAAACTAGGTAACCTAGAAATACATCTGCGTTAAAGCAATGTGAGTTTTTTAAAGCTTTCTGTATTATCTTTTTCCTCCATTTGAGTTTATGCATCAGCTGATGGATTACCCATAACATACTTTCAGTTGTAAACACAGGGAACTCTTTAGGAGTTAAGCTTTTTTTTTTTTTTTTTTTTTGGGGGGGGGGGGGGTTGTTTTGTTTAACAAGAGCAACATTTGCGAACATAGAAGGCAGCCCAAAGGACAGTATCAGTGAGCACAGAAACACTATTTATTTGAAATATTTAAAAAGAAAGCAAGACATTACCTTTTTACCTTTTTCTGAACATCTATGCTCACTTCCCACAAAGATGTGAAGGCAATGTACAGGTTTGCATTCCCCCATTTCAGATAAGAGGAACACTGATGAAAGTAGTGTTCCAGTGGGGAGGATGTCAGCTGGATCTTCTCTCAGTTGGCCTTCAAAGTATTAAAAACAACATACAAGAAAAATATCACACATAATCAGGGCCTCTCTACAGACATTATGGTGTATGAGACTTTTCCAGAATGAAGAGGTTGCATAATTCTTCATATTTGAATGTCTTGTATTAGAGGTCACAAAAAAAGTAGAGATAAACTAAAGTAGCCTACCTGCTTAGTCAATGAAGTCCTGAGAAAGAATACTCTAGAATTTTTAACGTAGACTTTTCTGTTCTAGAACAAAAGAATGGGAGAAAAATTTAACAAATACTTCATTTATGCCTTGCAAATCTCACCTTTAATGCAAGCCCTTAGAAATTATTAGATCTGTCCCAAAGATTTGTGAAGATGATAGTAATCTTTCTTCTTATCAAGATCTGAAGCCTTGATCAGCCCAGATGCAAATTTCTGTGAGAGTATGCTTCTAAATCAGTTCTTTGTCTGAAAATCCCATTTGTACAACAGTGGCCATAAAGAGAGATGCAGGTGTTCTTTAACATCTTTATCAGTGACCTAGATAGTGGGATCAAGTATATCCTCTGCAAGTTTGCAGATGACACCAAGCTAAGTGGTGCAATTAATACAACAGAAGGAAGGGGTCCAATCCAAACGGACCTGGAGAAGCTTGAACCCAGAGAAGCTGTGGGTGCCCATCCCTGGAGGTGTTCAAAGCTAGGTTGGATGAGGTCCTATGCAGCCTGATCTAGTGGGTGGCAGCTCTGCCTGCTGCAGGAGGTTGGAGCTTGACGATCTTTGAGGTCCCTTCCAAACCAAGTCATTCAATGAGTCCATGATTCTATGATTTATTAAAATTCATCTAATCTATGTGTCAAAGAAAATTCCTAAACTACAAAAGACTTCATATGTAACTTTGCATTAGAGCATCTTCAATAAGCTGAATTTTGACTGCAAAATGCTGATCTAAATTAGTCTTTAAGTATATGCATCTAAAACCACTGAGATTGCCAGAGTATTTGAATGACATTTATTTTGAGGTTGTTCTTTCTTTTCTACAATAATGCAGAGCACATAATTGTACTTTTGCATCCAACTGTGGCTTAATTGTAGCAATATGTTCTGTTAGCATAAAAACGAAAGAGAATTTATTCAGGGAGTGAAAGGTATTTGCTATTTTGTAACACCCTCAGCATTTCTCTCAGAAAAATAGATTTAATGGGGGAATGGGTCACCTCTAAATGTGCCTGAACTCCACCAGATTTTGCAAGAATTATTGTCCAGAAGGTTGTTTAAGATAATTTCCTTAAAAGGCCATTGGCAGGCACCTATAACTTCTCCTGATCCTGGTCCAGTAGTAAAAGTCTTAACTTCTCAGCATGAGCAAACTAAAGATTTTCAAAATTCTTACCTATACATGTGCCCCAGCTGTTTGGAAATAAATAAGCAATATATATATATATATTTCCTGAACAAAACCTTGGTGATTACAAATGCCAGCAAAATTCTTTACAGAATGTAAATGTTTCTTTTAATTAATGCAGTTGAGTGTACTTACGCAGTCCAAAATATCTTGCGAGTTAATTTATGGCATATGTTTTGATAAGGACAACCAGAAAATGATTGAGGCTATTAAAAGATTATCTAGCAGGGGGAGATGAGATGGCCAGTTAAAGAAGATTCCGAAGCTCAAAGGAGAGGAAATGAGTTATTAAGAAAAGAGGTATTTATAACTGCTGGGGATCTGTCCGCAAGGATTATTTAGACTGGTAAAACTGTCAATCCCAGTGTACTGAGTGGAATTATTTTTTAAGACACTTCTTATGACTTTGGGCATATCTGCCTGATGAACAAGAACAAATAGTCTCAAAAATATGCCTGCAATTCTAGAAATTAAAGTCCGGTATTTATCCTTCATTGAAGTTTTCAGAACTCCCAATTGGCTGATGTGTAACCACAGGCACTATCTTTCTGTTAGACAGTCTTCAAAGCTGTGATGCTTATATTTGCATCCTAGCTGATGCCTAAGTTTAACTTGCTTGCAAAATCCTGTGTGACTTTCAGAGAATGTGTCAAACTGGACACCGAAAATAAAACTTTCTGGCACTATCTGTTGTACTTCTGTCTGTTTACAGTCCCCAGGTGTGCAATGATTAAGGAACTCTTGTTTATAGAAGACCTCCCACCACCATGTAGAAGGGATCTTTTGCAACAACATAGCACAAGAGGTGTCCTAACCATCAGGAGATTTATATTTGCTTCTTTATGCAAATAATTAATTCATGCACTGAGTGTACCAAATCCAGCTGTTCTGGATCATGTGACTACCCATCAGCAGAATCAGTTTCTTGCCTCTACACTTCTTCTTTAGCTCAAAGATTCTTCAGTAGGGACCACATCAGAACATGATTCTGCGTACCATAGCATATTCCATAGGCTGGTGGTTTAGGCACTGGGGGGATTCAAGTTCAGACCAGTGAGAGCAGACATGTAGAGTGCTTTTTCATCTCCCACTCAACTTAAATGCTGGTTGTTGAGTATAACAGAGCACAGATGTGTATTCTTTTGGAGTTTTCTATGTGAAAGAGCATTACTGATTTAGCAACCTAACTCAAGGAAAGAATGGAAAGCTGATGAACATTAGCATCCCTTAGCTGTTAGGCTATCTCCCTTTTCTGTTTTGAACTGTTCTGTCTCTTTCTTCCTCCAAAACAAACCTCCACAGGGGGAGCTATCCCTAAAGAGCATGTGAGTGCAAACCAGCTTGAAATTCTGTCTCAAAGCCCAGCATTGGGCTATTTTTAAGCTATTTTTAAGCTATTTTTAAGCTATTTTTACTTCTCCACAGTCATAACCTTACCGATTATTGTGACTGGGCAGCTGAGGATTCCGCTCAGCAGTGCACTGGACATGAACAAGATACTGAAGCCCATAAGTCATTTGGAAACCCAATGATCATACAAAGCATGCTGTTCTCACTAATCAGCAGTTATAAACTGTAATAACTTCCGAATACTGAAAAGGTATCTGGTGCTATACGTGGGCAGAAGGAGAGATGAGGGTTGTTACTGCTGATGGATCATGAAACATCAAATCTTACAATCACATTATTTCAGTTACAATGACTTATCTCATCTGTATTATGTGCTTGTGGACTAAGATATGGCCTTTGGACCAGACATGGTTTCTTCCAATGACTTCAGCCATAAATTTTAGTAGATTATCTCATTTGGAGCAAACAAGAGACACAGCCTACAGACTCCCTGTTTCCTTGTAGGACTAACATCTATTATTCAAACACATTTCCATTTCTATTCAGTAAGGACGGAACACATTTTTTCTCTAATGACATAAGTAACAGGCTTCTGAAAAAAAATGACTCAGAGTTAAGGTTCCTAATGGATTAAATAGTCAATAGTTTATGACTATTCTTTAATTTAGGTTGCAATTTTGGCAGCAACAAAACTCAGAAGAAATAATTAGGGGGAAAAAAAAAAAACCAACACATTACTTACAGTAGCAACGAATGTTATTAAGAGATAGCATTTATAGTTTAAAAATAGAATCCTGAACATAAAATTGTTCAAATCAAATTTAAATGCATTCATTTCTGAATTTTCAGATCGGTCCTGATTGCTTTGATTCCAAGTTAAAAAAGATGGGGACACTTCTAGGTGTACTTCCAGTATGACCAGAAAATATTCAAAACCTTGGCTTTTGGCAAAAATGACAATAATTCTGCATCAGTATATGATCTACAAAGAGATATGTCCAAAATAAATACTAAGTATATACTAAAATATACAGTAATAGCTGATGCATTCAGTATTTATATAAAGTAGAACAAATTCAAATGCAGGGAGTACACCTAGGAATTTGGATAGTTAATTCATGGTCCTGCTTCAGGAAAGAATTAATTATTTATACAAAGTGAAAACATGTCTGAAAGAGGCTGGAAGAATCTGTTGCCATACCTGATAACTTGATAACTAGGGTTACAGCCTGGGAATAGGAGGTAATTTCAGTCTGAAAGAGTGTTAGCTATTTGAGAGATCTTTTTGAGGCACATTACCACACTTAAAATCTCACAAAAGAAAAATGCCTTTTAAGACTCCAGTGTTACCTGCTCAAAACTTAACCCCTTACTTGCTGGAAATCCAAACCTAGCTTCAAAATAGCATTCAGGCAAACACTTGGCTCCTACTGGTGGTCCATTAACAGCTGTTCAGAAGCACTAGCATGGTTTGTATCCCTGGGAGCTATGGGATGCATTTTGCAAAGTGTTTAGGCACTGAAAGATGCAGATAGGAAGATGGCAAAATTTTCACCATTAGACACCTCTTTTCATCTTGATGTGCCTAAACACTCAGAAAAAGTTGGACCTGAGAGCCATGATTCAAGCCTCAGTCAGCTACAGAATTATTTCATAAGCTTTTCTATTGTATTTATTTATCCTCAAAGAGAACACTGCTATCCATATCCTCCTCCAGTTAGTATGATTCATTAACTTGAAACACAGCATGGATTACACATACGTACACATATACTTACACTTGTACTTACACATACACATTCATATATGCTTGCACATGCATCATGTATGACTAACAGTAAGAATTTTACTCACATCGTTTTTAATTTGAGCAGTCACTGAGCCACCTCCAGTTTCTGGGAACTGGAAATTTCAGATGGTTTTCATATTCAGTGGTTCACAATAGAGATTAATTTCTGTTTGATTAATAATCCTGAGTTCTTACTGATTTGACATAATTGATGAGCAGGTTCTGAGACTTTTCCATTCAGAAACCCTACCAAAGCCACAGAACTTCTCCTTATCCCATACTAAGAAAGAAAATGACCTCAAACAAAATATCATCACAGTTATGAGCCTAGAACAGGAATATTTGTAATGAAAAGATCAGGAACTTATCTAATTTCTTTCTTCCCTAAAAAAAAAAATAAAAAAATAAAAAAAAAATCTCAATCATTATTTTTTAATTATATTTTTTATTATTTTGACAGTCATGCATGGACACCTAAAGAGGGAACAAGCTTTGTAATAAAGTTACTCCAAGGAAGAAAGTAGGGCCTCAGAAACTCTGATGTGACATATAATTTACACTCAAGATGGAATGTACTTTGATAATTTATTTTGTCCTCTCTTTTTAAGCTTTGCTCTTACACTGGGTCAACCAGCACAGTATAAGCCACACCTGAGGAAAATCCAGAGAGGCTCCTACAGCAATAATAATAATAATAATAATAATAATAATAATAATAATAATAATAATAATAAATCACATTTTATTTATGATCTATTTCACTGTGTATCTCTTAATAAAAATGGTCCATAACTTGTAACTGTATGACAAGTTAAACACCTCTCTCCACAGATTAAATGCTACATTTGGTGCACATGACTTCATTTTCCCCTAAGGTTTAGAGTGTTTTGATACTGATCTTGATTGAGACATTGTTTATATGCAACATTAAACTTATGTTTTGCGTATTTCTGGTAAATAAAAGCCACATCTGTTCGAAACAGTAAAACTTAAATCAGTATTCCACCTCAAACACACCATCACTCCTTTCACAGATCTAACACTACAAAGAAAATGCTTCCTTTCATTCCTAGGCTGCCTAAGCTGTGACTGTTTTAAAGGCAAAATTCAATGGAATGTAATATTCACTTGAGGCTGTCACAAATGATGGTCTAGATTAATAGCAAGCTTTGTTACTAAAGTCCACTTAAACCTTTAAAAGTCTGTGAGCATTCAGGACACATATACGTTTTCCTTAACAATCTCTAAGCTGTTTTATTTGTGACATTCTTGCACTGCTACATACAGATGAAGAATTCCTTTAATCTTACATTAATTTTCAACCATCATGTATTGTCATAACCCTTTACATTTCCTTTCTTTTCCACAAAGACTGTTGGTTTAGAGATGGATAGAACTATCATTTCAAAAGGGAAGAAAATATAAAAGCCTCTTATTTATATTTATATAGGACAGTTTTTTGTGATAGTGAGCCCCAAAGGCGAGTCTGTACTGGAGACTGGAACTGATTTATTTACACTCCAGGTGCTTCCCATAACCAAACAGTTTTGGCAAACTCCTCAACTAACCTAGATTTTGAAATGGTGGATGATACTGAAGCTTACAGAAGAAGTACAGTGGCTTAGTGCAGTATGAATGACCTGCCTGTGTACAGCTATGTTGGAAGGCTGCACTTGTGTTTGCAGGTAGTGTAATGTCTCTATATGAAACCCAGATAGAAGGCATGGTGTTATGCTGTGCCTGGAGGAGAAAAAGGTCTGTGGCAAAAAGAAGGGCCTGCAAGTATTTCATAAGACTTTAGAAGTTATTAGCATAACTTCTAATAATAATACTATTTTATTTACATAAAACAACATATCCCACAGAAGGGACTCATGTATACCCACCCTGGAATATCCAATCACACTTTGGTCGGGGTCCTTCTTCTTCAAGGTTAGTTTCTGTTCCAAAGGCTGTGAATCTGAATCTTATGCATCCCCCCAAAAAAGTAAATCAGTGAACTAATCAATTAAACATCAGTTATTTTCTTTTAATTGCTTGGTTTCACGAGTAATGAATCAGCAGGCAGGTGGCAAACCTTAAGGTAGGATTTACAGGGATAAAAAAAAAGAAATTAAAAGAAGTTTACCTCCAGATTATTTTTAAAACAATTACATAGGAACTGTGTCAGAAGCCATCACTTCATCTGCTTGAACCAGTTCTTTTGAAAACGTTATCAGACAAGTCTTAAATATAATTTCTAACCTAATTTTTGTTTCATCAAGCCAACATCAAAGAGAGAGCAAATGCCAGATTTTCTGTATATTGTTTGTAACTAACTTCTGTTTTACAACTCACTTTCGTAAAGTCAGATGATAAACCTCATCTCTATTCAGAATTTTCAGCCCAGTTCTTTTGTTTCTTGTGTAGTATGCTGTTTTTCATTTCTTATGCATCCTAAATCTAGAAAATCTATCTTTCGAATCTTTTAGGATATGCTGTAAAATGAGTTTGACATTCCCATAGGCTGTGATGTATCTAAAAAGAATGCACAGCATATTTGGTCTCCCTTTGTTCAACACTAAAGTATTACACAGGATGTGTTGATTTATCATCCTCAAGCATTCATTATTGGACATAATTGCCATATCTCTTATTTTTTTTCCCCTGAGCAGCCCATTTTAATCTCATACCATATGGAAGTGATTGCATGCCATCAACAGCAAAGAAAAACCTGAGGTAAGAGTTTGCATTGAGATGAAATACATCTGCTCTGGCCTAAATATAGTCATTTCAGTGCACAGTGACATAATTCTGGATTACATCAATAGCATAAATCAGTGTTTTAGTCTGAGGAAGAATATGTTTGCGATCCCCTCTGTGTAAATGTATTGATCAGATGAAGATAATGGCAATATATGATGGTAACTTGCTTAGCATTTGCCTTATTTTTGCACACTAAGTTTGGAATGAGCAAGTCTTTATCAAGCTAATAACTCCATTTTGTATTCCAGGATGGTATTTTCTATTATATTTTGAATTATTCTCTTATTCTCCCAAAATGTAAAAAATACTTACCCTCTTGAGGTCCAAGGCTTAATGCCGGAGTACATGACAATCACAGTAAAGCCCTCTGAGCTACATTCTGAGGTTATCTCTGCATTACTGGCCTATGTTCTCAAGAAATTATATACACTTTGGGGGTGGGGGGAAGGGGGGGAATGCCCTGACTGGAGCAATCAGACATGAGGGAGATAGCAATAATATCTTACCAACTTTAAGCAGCCTGTGTACATGGAACTACATGAAAAATAGAAGACAGGATTCTCAACAGGAGTTCGGGTATAATTCTGACTCATAGCAGATTTGAAATCAAATTAATTTAAATAGTTCACTGAACTTAGTTCTTAAAAGCTTCCTTTGCCACTCCTTTGAAACATTGTGAACATTCTTGTGCTAGGATCAGTTAACTCATTTCTCTGCTTACCCACAAGGTCTGGCTGAGGACAGTCCAGACCAGACTCCAGTAGCAGAAAGTAGTTGAAATCCGTAGTTCTATAAAATATTGACCTTTCCTACTTCTGGAGAGCTGTGTCAGAAATACTTGAGCTAGGTACCAAAGAATTAACTGTCAGATAATCCTTTAATTAGATTACGAGGTACAGCTACTATATGCCAAATATCTATTGATCAATGAAAAAGCCTGCCTTCAGGTTTCCTAAGTATGTAAGATCTATTTATTTGTCATGTAATTAGTTTAAAATTTCTTCCAAAAGACTGCAATGTTCAAGGGAATATTTAGATATATTAGTATTCCATTTAAATGGCCAAATCAAACCTGTAAAACCCTGAAACATTCATCTCTTTCTTGAATGCACCAGATACATATCTCAACTCCAGGAGACACAGATATATACCCTCCCCCTACCCTTTTAAAACAGGCTTCATGCTGGATAGAGGAAAACCTAAGCCAGTTTTAAATAGCACAGGAGGGCTGGGTACATTTCAAAAACTCGGAGCTTTATGTGCCTGTTACCAAAGGGTATTATTTGTACCACATTAGACCTCTGACTAGGAAGTAGTTTTGAGGTAAGTTAATGACAGTTATAGGGCCATAGAATCAAAGAATCTGAATTGTTGGGGTTGGAAGTATCCTTAAAGATTGCCATAGACGGGGACATATCCTACTAGACCAGGTTGCTCAAAGCTACATCTAACCTGGACTTGATCACTTCTAGGTACGAATATCCACTCTATGGGCAACTGGTTGCAGAGACTCACAGCCCTCATAGTGAATAATTTCTCCCTAACATCTATGTAAATCTCACCTCTTCTGATTTAAAACCACTAGCCCTTTTCCTATCACTACACTCCCTGATAAAGAGTGCAGCTTTCTTGTAGGCCACATTTGACTATTCAAAGGCTGCTATAATGTTTCTCCAGAGCCTTTTCTTCTCCAGGCTGACCCAACCCAGCTCCCTCAGCATTTCTTCACAGGATACGCTTTTCATTCTTCTGATCATCTTTGTGGTCTTCCTATGGACCCACTCCAACAAATCTATGTTCTTGTTCTGGGGACACCAGAGCTGAAGGGCAGTAGTCCAGGTGGCATCTCTCAAGAGTGAGGTAGAGAGAGTGAAAAGTCTGCGACCTGAGACTGTTCAGCCTAGAGAGGAGGATCTTATCAATGCTTATAAGTATCTAATGGGGAGGAGTCAAATGAATGGGGCCAGGCTCCTTTCAGTGGTGCTCAGCAACACGACAAGGGGTGAGGGGTACAAGCTGGAAAGCAGGAAGTTCCCTCTGAACGTGAAAAAGAACTCTACTGTGAGAGCGACATAGCACTGGAACAAGTATCCCAAAGCATTTGTGAAGTTTTCTTCTATAGAGATATTCAAAACACACATGGAAACTTTCCTGTGTAACTATTCAAGGGAAACTGCTTTAACAGAGGGTTGGACTAGATGATCTTCAGAGGTTCCTTCCAACTCTTATGATTCTGTGATTCTGTAATATTTCCAGCATTCATATCCCTGCCTCTGCTACATATGTGTTTCATTTTTGTGTTTTAGCCTGGCTAAGTGATCTTGACTTAGCCAAGCTGATCAACTGCCTCTCCTTCCCATTTTTCGCATTTTGAGACTGAGAGCCCTTGTGCACCCAAGGAAAAGCTTTATAAATATCTTCCAGCTCTTTCACTTTTTTACCTCTGAAAGCCTTTCTGAGGCTTAGGGTCTTCACTTCACTTTTTACCTGTCTTGTACCCCTAAAGGTTGAGAGCTCTATAATGATTCACTGCACCTCAGGTTACCTCTGTTCTTGATCTCACTGATAAGTTCTGCATTAGTGAGCGACAAGTCAGTCACTCAGTGTAATACTTCCCAGATTTTTTCATCTCTAATGCTCTGCCTGATTTGGTCTGAGGGTTACTGAAGTCCCTTCCTCAGCACAATACCAACAAACTATTCTAGGTAGAACTTTTTCCTCTCCCAAAGTGGCTTCGTTGTGCAGAAAGTTCCCTTCTCCTTTAGTTGCTAGTAAAATTAAACAAACAAACAAACAAACAAACAAATAAATAAATAAATGAGGCATTTGAGCAATTCACCTGGAATTCTAAACAGATAACGAAGCAATTCACCTGGATTTCCAGACTCAATTGCATTGAATTCTACTTCAGTTGCATTTTGATCACCTACACACACACCCACACACATCAAATGCTGAATCATTATTATGGAATACAGAAAGTATATTTGAGACTGATTTATTTTTCTGTGAATGTGTAAGTTCAAAGTACATATTTGCACATCTATCAAAACTGTGTTAACATTTTTCACACAAAAGCAGCTGAGAAAATGTTGTTTATTTTTTGCCAAGTCATTTAGGATTAACTTGATATCCATTAATGTCATTCAGTGAAAAGTGTGTTGTGACAAATCTTTTGTTCATGACCTTTATGGTTTAAATGTGTGTTTTGAGAGTGTCAGCCTTGTTGTTGCTTTGTCAAGCATCCAGCAGCTGGAAAGATGTTTTCTGCATCTACCCGAAAATTGTATACAGTAATGAACTTGTTCAGGAAAAGAACAGAGCACTGTTTTGCAATATGGATGTTGAGTCCTTGTGTCTTTTTTCTTTCTCTTTTAATACAACACAGAGCATAGAACAGGATGAAATATGTCCAGCAGTATGGCAAAACCATGGTGTGAACCACTCACTTTCTTACTTCTTAACAGTTTGTATGAATGTAATGAACACGACCACAGAGTTTTTAACTGCCCAAGCCCTTTACTGGGAGCTCAGAATACATGGAATCAGTGAGATGTCAGAAAGGAAACAGTACTTGGTTTTGAAATAAGGATCACTTTTACAACAGTATCATACAGATAATCAGCATGAATTTCTTATGTGGTGTAAAAATGTTAAGATACGTGGCTTGCTCTTCATGAATAGATATGTATATAAGTATAAATACATAGAAATATAAATGATATATAGAAATAAAAGCAATGTATAACTGTTTAGACATGTTTAATGCTCATGTCTCACAGAAAATCACATCTCACATTTCACAGGAAAAAAAAAAGTATGTTGCTCTTGGCTGAATATGTAACAAAGCAATCTATTTTTCTATTTTTTTTCATTGGAGAGAGTATCAGATGTCATTCAGGGGGGAAAGCGAACAACACTCAATAATCATTATTCAGTGCTCAGGCAGCTTCCTGTATCTAAGAACTGAAAATACATTTTAAAACTTCTGGGCTATGAGCATAATTCAAAAATTACAGAAGCAGTCCTAAAATACTTGCCTTACGGGTGTTTAAAGTATACCCACCATGTACAGTGATAACGTTAACAAAAATAATTGTCGTAATAGCTATTTTCCATTCTTTCTCTATTATAAACATGTCTGGAAGAAAATTCATTTTTCATTGATTTCTTTCTTTCCTCCTTTTTTTCTTTTATCAGCTTCCTGAAACAATAAATGATGTTGCCTCTAGAAAAGGGAATTACTACAGCTAAGTGTTGTTCTTCATCCTTTTTTTTATATGAGGCAGATCTGCTGTCATTTAGAAGAGGAAATTTTTAGACAATCATCTAAAAAAGTCTATTCATTCTGCCAGACTCCCTATAATTACTGCTAATTGCATTGTTTCAGAAATTGATGGAGCATTATAAGAAAGGGAAGCAGAGAAGGAAAACATTTTCAGCAAAGCTCTTGGAACAAAAAGATTGTCTTTGCCTACCAGGCACATGAGGCAGTGCAAAGCTGAGAGCCTGCAGCATAGTCTGTTACTTAGAGGACACACTGTCATTTACCAAATTAGTCAAATTATCATTCTTCTCTGCAGTGGACAGATGTGATGTGTTCTATTGTTTGAGTTTGGAGGTCGTAACAAACACATATTTTATTTTGTCCAGGACCTTAGCAAATTGGAGTAGAGCTAAGACCTCAGGACTGAGTTCATCATGTTGCCAAGCACACGTTGCTGTTTAAGAGCAAGTTTAAGATCAAAAGAAAGAAGCAGGACACCGGACAAACTTGGGTGCCAGAACACAAATCCCTTCAATGAAGGTATAACTACCCCTGAGGTTAGTTTGTTCTTTTCTGCTTTTTTCTTCTTCTTTAGCTCTATCAAAGTGCCTTTGTCCTAATTTGAGGCAAATTAGCTTATGATTCTTCCTGTATTTCCTGTAAACAACTATTTAAAGCAGCTAGTAGAGAACCAGCATTGGTGCCCCTCTACAGTGCTGATTTCTATGCCTTAGACATCAGCTTTAATGTCAAGGCAGGTGGCCACACACAAAAGAAAAACATGGGCAACAGGCATAACACCTGATCCTTTGTGATCCAGAAACAGGAGTTAGCAGAACTTCACTTCCCTAGTAGGTATTGTTGAGCTGGCTGCAACTGAACATCAACAGCCTTGAGTACAACAGTAACAGGATAATTTTGCTCCTTTTTATAGCACATATTATCACGTGTATACTAACTATCATGAAAAACATGTAGCAAGTAAATTTTCCATACTGAAAACATACATAAGTATGCTTTTGCACTTGTTGATAAAGGAAAAGGCGCACAGTTCATGTTATTGTACATCTCTAAGGTAAAGAACTTTAGAACAGCGTTCACTTGTTCATTTCCTTAATTCTTAAGCACTGGCATAATAACAGAATTGTAGAATCATTAAGGTTGGAAGAGACCACATTTAGTTCAACTGTCAGCCCTTCACTACAATGCCAACTGTTGCCGTGCACCTGACGTCCTACCACGTCACATCCCGAATCCTCGCTGTCACCTACTACAACAGCCAACTAACCCATGTCACTCAAATTTGGATTAGAAGGAGGATATGAGGTACAAACATGAACTTAAGTCATACTTGGAAAGGTATTTTTGTTAGAATATTGAAAATGAATTTCAGCTGAGATCCAATCTCCCAATCATAGTAAATGGATTTGAACAAACAGTGGAGATGCACTTGGCCTGCATGCAAGGTATTTCACTGCTCATGGACTTTTTAACAAGCTTATTTTAATCAGGAGTAGATGATATTTTAAGCAGAGACAACTGAATGTCAAAAGGCAGAAGCTTGCATATTTTCAAAACCATTACTCCAACACAAATAAACTCTTATTAAGTATAATTTTGTAAGCTTAAGTTTATAAGCAAGCTGATTCAAAATGGCATGATTTTATTTTCAACCATCAATGTTTCCCTTATTTTGTAAAAGGGTAAATCAGCATATATAAGTCATGCAAAAATAACAAAATAAAAACAGTCCACTAAGAGTATCATGTCAACACATGACAAATGTTCATGTGGTTGTCCTTGCTTCAGGCACAAAAAAAATGCACAAAATTCATAAGCATTGGCTTCTGTGGGAGAATGGGGTAACATGAAGTAACTTCTGTGTATTTTAAAGGCACTGCCTGTTTTATTTCCCAGCCACCATCACTTCCCAAAGGCAGTTAAATAGCACAGCAACAATTTTATCTTTCAATAATTTTATTCTTTATCTATAAAAAACTGAAACAAAATATACCTTCCAAACATAGAGATTAAACTTTCTCTGCTTGTATGGTGCTCCCTACCTCAGACTCTGAATAATTCAAATTGTCTATCAACATTCACGAAACTCATTCATGACAAAAGTAATTATGGAAGACAATGGGGAAAGGGTTCTTGTTTGGTTATTGCTTTTTTGGGTTTTCTGTTTTGTTTTGTTTTGTTTCTGAGAGGAAAGGTTACAAGAAGAAAAGCTTTTTGTATTCATTTTTTTGAGCTGATGGCAGCCACGTGACAGTTCAGTACAACCCTGAACTAATAATCGCTGTTAAAAAAGTCGGATGTGTTGGCTCTGTACCATATGCACGTGGCTCTGTAGCTTCTGATGGGCACAGGGCACAAGCCTTCCTGTGAACTACTAAGCGGACACATGTTAAATAGCATTACCTGGTAACATCTGCCATAATAATTAGGTCCTGCCTGAAGACTAGCAATGTCTCTAACAGCAGCTGCTCCAGATCTGTTCACACAGGATGGCATTAATGTGAAAGAAAAGGTTACCTTCTTTCTTTTACAGGTTGTCAGGGGATAGCAGGTTTCACTAAAGGGAGCCAGGGTCTATAAAAGCTTTGTTTTATAAATCTGTACTGGCCCCCTCTAATTAGTTGCCTAGCAGCCTCCACAGCAGGTAAGTGAGCATCTGGCTCCAAAAAGGTTACTTGCTGTTTAGAGCTGATCCCGGAAAGCAGAGCATTAATGAAACGGAGCTGGACAGCCTTAAGAAATGATTAAGCAATGAAGCATGATTGTAGGAAGAAAAGCAAAAGAATGTAAATTCTTGCAGATAAAATGTACATATATTGGTCAGGAAGCCAGATAGAAGTTCTTTCCTTTGGTCTGCTGAACCCTTAGTTAGTGAGATGCTTGGGAAGGAAATATGGGGGTTTGTGCCTGTTTCAAGTTAGGAGAGGAGGGTCGCCAGTCAGAGAGAGGAAGGTGAAGGCTTCTGCCAAAGAGAAAGCAACTGAACCAGCCTCTCTGAAGGGACGCAGAAATATTTGGTTAAGATTTTCTCCAAGAAATCTGCAGATAATCATTCTCCATTGACTTCCTGACAGGGCACACAGCTACTCAGTAGCTACACAGCTACTCAAGCCATAACCCTTTTTGAAAATGTATTTACCAGATCTATAAAGTAAGCCAGCATGGGAAATTTTTTTAGCAAATACCTACTTCTATTTCTAAAAATGTGTATCCATCCTTTCCTACTATTTTTCAGCCTCTTGTCAGCTAGAAAATTCTGTAACATAAGCACCCTGAATCAGGGTGGCAAACCTCTTCCAAAGTCTGAGATGACTGCACCGCATCTATTTTCAGCGTCAGCTACCCTGTTTGTTAACAATCTAGTTGCTCAGAGACTTTTACTGTCTTATGGCTAGCTCAAAGGACCTTCCTACCCCTTAATGAAGAGCAGGTTTTAACTTCCAAGTTCCTGTGTTTTGCATGGTCATTTTTTCCTTCTTAATCTTGAGCTCTTACTTTTGCCCGGAAGCTATGATTACTGAATGTTTGAGCCAACAAACAGATACATGTGTATATAAAGTGCTAAACATATGTTCAAGTGATATCTAGTATGCTGTAGAGGAAAATTTTGGCCTGGTACAAATGTTGTTTTTTTTTCTCCTGCTCCTTCTATCTGACCTTCTGTATCACTGGGCAACTCAACACAGCTAGTAAGGAGTCCCAGACTTAGACAGGCTGTAAGAGGAAATCAGGAAGAGAATGACAAAAGCAAACAAGGAGGAAAGAATATATGTGTGTATATGAAGGATTCAAAAGCTAGCATCAGGGAATTAAGCTCTTTAGAGGACAAGTGAACTACTCTACCCATCTCTTGTTTCTAACCTAAGCAGTTAGCAAATGAGAGCAACCTCTACTCCTTAACATAGTAATTTAGAAAACTATAGGAATGTTAATAAGTAGGATAGAAAACACTTGATAATCATTCATCTTCACCACTCTTTGAAAACAAGTGATGTGTACTTACATTTCTGCAAGTCAAGGTTCTATATTCTGGCTTTAGTTCACATTTTGCTTTATGCTTTATCACATTCTGGTAATTTCTTTTCACTTAAAATACCTTATTTGACATGAGATGCATGCCCAGTGAGGGGCAGACAAGAATGAAAGGCCTACAGATTTTGAGACACTGTGAAGGATATTCAGCTGTGTCTGTTATGCTAGTTCTTGCCTATGTTTGTCTGCATTGTATTTATCATAGGTGTACATATATTTAATTGCTTCTCAGTTCCTCAGTGCTTGTTTTTTAAATACCTAATCTCTCTTTTCAGATCTTCTGCTCATGTTAGTTCTTTTAAATTAAGCCTCAGCCATGTTTTTGTTCCAGCTTGTTGACCTTTTACTGCCTAAAATAATGGTAGTGAATGAATCAGCATTGCCACTCACAAGAAACCACTGCCATGGGAACAAGAAATCTTCAATTTTCCACTCCATCTGAAGGAAGCAGGGCTTAGGGTTTGGGTTGTTTTGTTGGTTTTGGTTTTTTTTTGTTGGTTTTAATCATAATAACAGCAGAAGTAACAGCCCTACAGTTACTAGCTGGGAGGTGCTAGCTACTGTCTTGTCATACCATTTTCTTTATTGCCTTTGGTTGTCTACAACAAAATTGAGTGAAAAATGTCAGCATATGATGGTAGACGGGGGAGAGGAATCACAAGTGACAGAATGCACCAAGACAAAAAAAAAAAGTAAAAGTCAATTTGGTGCTGCTGTCAATTTCTCTCATCTCTCCATGAGGTTAATAAACAGCAAAATATGCCTTATGTACACTACTGTGTACAGTGAGTCCCACAGTAAGTGATTGTGCCTTCTCCTGTTAAATTACAGGAACAGTTACTGTTTCTTGACCTTAAATTCTAAGTGGAGCTAGTGAAAGCCAAAAACAAAGAGACTGTACTTCAAACTGAGCTTCAGATACATTCCAGGTCTTCAAAAAATGTGACGGGCTACATGCAAGTCAACAGTATGATGTTGTAGAACATGATTTTGTATGCAGCTTGGAAAGGGATGATTTAAACTTTCATTTTGAAATTCTTTGGAAAAACAAATGCTGGATGCCACAGAAGTTCTTTGCTTGACTTGGTCTAAAAAGATAACAATGCTTGAATTCCCAATTTCTGCAGCTTTTGTGTTGTCTGCTCCAATTAATTTCCATTGAAAATAAATTCATGGGCTTAATACAACTAAAATAACACCTATTTTGTTTTTAATTTAAGTAAAGGGAGCAAGAAGGTGATGATGGTTTTCAGTCTTTAAGCAATTTTTCTTATCTTGACATGCTGGCAAAAGCAGCAGTTGCATTGCTAGTAGATGTACTGCTGTGCTTTGACTAGCAGCTCACAGTCTTGGCAGAGTCAGTAAATGTGACAGCAAGAGATTCTAGTTACAGTTGTGTAGTGCTAAATGTTGGAGAAATGAAAGAGCACACATTAAAGTTCCCCACTGATACACTGGATCTTATCTAGCACGTTATAGGACAAGCACGGAGTAGGAAACCTCTTTGAAACACAGTGCACAGAATCTAGGCTTTTTCCACCAAATGGCAGATCTTGGAGTATTATTTGAAAGAGGCTAATCTACACTCATTGTGATATATATTGGGAACAAAAGACTTCACAGTAAAATTTAGTCTGTAATAGACCATTAACCACATTGCTGTTTTATTCCTCTGCGATGCACTTGTACGGATAGATACGTATACTATTTTCTGTTGGTTTTGTTTTTTTGTGTTTTTTTTTTCTAAACTTCTGGTTACAATTTGGTTTATAATACTGAGTGTTCAAATAGGTCTTCCTTCAACAAAAGCTCCTATTAACCTTAGTCCCAGCCTCTACTTTATCAGCAACTTGCCTTGACAGACTAAGAAGTATTAAGCTGTGGAAAGCAACGTATTTTATGATCAGTTATGACTGATGTCTGCAGACTTGGGCCTTTGTTTTGTAATATTTTGTGGCTTTGGTGATTTTGTGATGGTTTTTTTTTTTTTTTTTTTTTTTTGAAGTATTTTGTTTCTTAACAAGAAACAGAAGTGCTGACTTCCAGTCTTTCAATTACTGAGAATCTGGGTTTCTGAAATAGATTTTTTTATAGTTTAGCACATGATGAAAGAGTGGAAAGATCTTCCTTGCTACTACTTATCTAATTTCTGTGTGTAGCTCTGCTCAGGGCTTGCTTGTCAACTAATGCAAAAACAGACTACCCCATAGTTTTCTTGGGAAGGATAGATACTTTTAAAAAGTAATGACTTGTTCTCTACAAAATTTCTACCTCAGTGGATGAAAAGAGCAGAAATGAGTAGAGAGAACTTGACCACCTCAATGTCACTGTGGGCAATGGGAAAGTCTATTCTATGCCTGTGTCAACATAAAGGTACAGCAGCAAAACAAAAACATCCCATCTTTTGAATTTGAGACCGTCATTGTATAAAGGGAATAAAAGACAATCTGTTGAATTTAAATCATGGTGATACATTATGAAGTGTCTTGCTTACATTTTGAGCTACTAAAATTAATAATGACATATAATATCAGCATTTTTGCTACTGTACTTTTGGACTGTAATCTGCCTGAAGCTGCACTGGGGTTCCATGATATCACCTTATTTAAACAAAGTAGATTTGGGTTTGGTCTGGCTGATCTAACTTTCAATGTTGTTGCCAGGTATGTTGCAGATTAAAGGTTATTTTTACTCTGCATGTGATAACCCAACTAGCATAGTCAAACATTATCTTTTACTGTCAAAGCAGTTGTAAGTAGGTCTATGTCCAGTGCTGATAACCTCATTTCTAGCCATGGAAGTCTCTGTCCAAGTTAATCACACTGTTATGCTTCTCATTTGTTTGTAGCAACCTGGATGCTGTCAAGGATGAGCTATTTGATGTATAGTTGCATTCCTTACTTTGCCACATGGATTCACTCTGATAGACCAGGGCTCTAGAAAAAGTTCTGAATATTGTTTCATTTTGTGTGGTGTTGTCTCCTAACTGCTAGGTGCTGGTAGCTGCATGATGTTGTGGCTTCAACATTATTTGTGTAAGAACTACCTGTACAGGAAGAGAGGTAAGTAAGACATAGCCATCCCATTATTTTTATGAAGTGGTTATAAATCCTGTCCTATTGGTCTGGACAATTCAGCTTTGTTTTCTAACCGAATTTAATTGAATAATACTAATCACTTCTTCCTATTATAAGTATGAGGCATGCTTTTTATTTCTGCTACCAAAACCTTCTAACAAGTAGTAAAATGGGAGATATTGACAAAACACAGCTTCTACGGAGGCACTGATTTATTTATTTATGATGATTTCTCCATTAGCATTTTTATTGTGATGGTATGAGTATGCAAATCCAAATTGAAGACAGTTGACCTCTAAAGTGAAAGGGGTAGGGAGGGAGAGGTTCTTTTTAGAAGAGAGATCTGAGTTTAGTTTTGTCTTCATATTAGGATTTATTTATTTTATAGTTTGGGGAGTGTCAATAGAAACGTTTGTCTTTGCTGCAGAATTGTCTACATCTCTGTAAATAACTTAATTGAGCTGTGAATATTCAGTGATTGAAACCTAATTACTTTGTGGCTTAATTTGAGTACTGCCTGACTGCGCTAGAGCTGCAGGCAATTTAACAATATAGACAGTACGTGAACACAGAATGTTAAACAGTGACTGAGATAAAGTTAAAAATCAAGAAATAACTCTTGCACTGTTTAAAAGTATACCTCTGACTGGGCTATTTGTACCATCCAAGGGCTTTATGCAGACAGTTTTACGCACAGTACTTTCCAAAATATCTACGGGGATATTTTTATACATCATTAAGTAATTGCTTTCCCCTCCCCATAGAATATTATAATCATTTTGCTCATAAAGATTAATGACGTAGCACAATGTATCACATTTACTCCTGTGAACTTCAGCTTTCAGTTTTAATAGCAGGTTAGGTATCATGCAGTTTTCCTTCCTATGAATTTCTTTAAATATTTCCACCAACAGCCTCATTGTTTCTGGAGGGAATGTGAAGTCTGTGCTGTTCCTAAAGAGGTATTTCAATCATGTTGAATTGTACTGCATGCAGAGCTTCTGTGGGGTGTGCTACTGATATGAGCAAAATGCAGCCATCATTGAATGTTCTTCCTGTAGAACTTTTAATCTCTGTCTTCCTTGGTCATGCTAATGATAGATCAAAATCATTGTTCTTTTTATATACAATTCTATACTTCTAGTTTTCATCTGACTTGTAATAAACTCCTAATAGAAATGACTACTGTTAAATTATATATAGAATTATTATTTAGCTGCCTATTAAATGATGCACTCCTAAAGAAGTCTGCATTTTAAATTGCATTCTCGTTTTTAGAAGTGATTAGGTACAGCTCAAGATGGAGTGGGGAGTGCATTTGCAAAAAAAATTACATAACATTCGCCAGTGAAAACCAAGGGAAATGAGAATAATGTAAAAATGGAAGCACATGAATAAAGATGATACACAACACTTGTACTGTTCAGCTATTACTCTATGAACTAGTCATCAATAGTGATGCAGTCAATAATTTACTAGCAGTTACTGACATGAATAAATAAGGATTTCCATTAATTTATCAATTTCTTAGCTAAGATTCTGTTCTAGTTTTGTGCCTCTCAAGGAAGATATGTAAGAATTGTTGGGAGATTTTATTTAAGCACCATCTGGGCTTCATGACTCTGCTTACCAAGTGATTATGTTAGTTACTTACTAGTTTACACAATTTGCTAACTTGTTTTCTTTAGACAAACAAAAATATTCAGGCAGAGTTCTTAAATCTCTCCTGCAATCTGTGTCGTAGCTGCATCTTTCTTCTCCTCATAGCTAAGAAGTGTGACAATAAACAGTACATTCCTTTGAATTTTCAGCATGTGTTTAGAAGGCTATCCTCTCCCAGGAATTTTGCACTGCAAAGGAGACCAGAACTTTGCACTGCAAAGGAGACTCTTTGCACTGCAAAGGAGTCCAGAGAAAAAATTAACTCTGGGCCCAAAGCAGCCCTTGTGGCGCTGCACTTCAGTGAATATTCTTTCCTAAGATTCTAGCTTTATTAGGATTAATATGTACTGTTTAATACCTCAACCACTGTTCCTGTGATGTGTTGAAATACTTTTAGTGGTATATCTTGCAGATTTTATGGTTGTGATTTAAGCACTGCGTAGTGATAATGCCTGAGGGGATTTTTGCTCTGTTTTGTTTAATTTTCTTTTGGCTTATGCAGCCTGTTATGTCCCTGCTAAGAAAGCAACAAAGCTGAATTTTCTCCTCTGGCATAGCCTGATGCATGGAACTGGTGCTTAAACTCGCCTTACTGCAACAAAAGTTATGCAATTGTATAGTTGCAGTTTATTGAGATCAGATTGCTGTAGTTGCTACTCTAGGCTACGTCTAAGTGCAGGTCCTCAAATTTTCCTTCTAAAAATTTTTGGGTTGGAGCTATTCTGTGCATGGCAAAATAGGGACAGAGCACTCAATTTGCCCACAAGGCAGAGAACGCAGAGAAAAGAGTAATTCATTTCCTAATGTATACGTTCCTCAAGGAATGGTGATATTTCACTATAATTTTTTTTTTTTTTTTTAAAAAAGCAAGTTGTTCTTAGTTCAAAGGTATAACAACTAATTTTGCAGTCTTCTCTTACTGCTCTATCTTATCCAGATTTTCAATATGTCACGATATATAGTATGGAAATCTCAGACCCCTTAAATCGTAAAGCATAAACGCCCTATTCCTGACAAATTATCTGCACTTCAAAGTATGTGAGTAGCATCCCTTTGTGGTTGATCCATCCTTCCTTACTTCCTTCCTCCCTTGTTCCCCACAAAACTCAGTGTTGTGGGAATTGATAAGAAATGTCTCTGATACAAGTACATGATCTCAAGCTCTTTTGGGTTTTGTTGCAAATGTTTGAATCCCTTTGTAATGTAGACTTCAGCTTCAAAGAGAAACTGAGAGGTGCCTTGAACAAAATTTCTGATTCCAGTAGCCCTCTCTAGGACTGCCTTTGACCCCAGGGAGATTTTTCAGAAGTTGTGAATAGCCAGAATGTGTCCCCTTCCAATTCTGTATGGGGAACGCAACAGAAAATTCTATACATCAGCCCAGCAATTTTTTCCTATAGTACTTTGTAACCCTTGAAGCACAAGAAGACAAGATTAAATTTTGGGGTTTTTTGCACTGTGAGACCCCATAAGAACAAAAGAACTTTATTTATTACTTACTATTATGTCAGTCAACATAATGAACATTCTATGGGATTTTTTTCTTAAATCTGTAAATGCTTTTCCAGTGGATACTGATAAAGTAGTCCAGAAATTCCATGCTTCCAGGAAATATTTCTTCAAGTGATTCATATCTCTGATCCAGATAAGGCTATGACCAAAGCTTTTGTTCTCCTGTATTAAAAAAAGATGAAAGGAAAAACCATAAATAAATGACTTCATGTTTCAAATGCTTTTTAAGGCAAGACAAAATTCTTTTCCAATGAAGCCTGATATTCAACTCCACCACCAGATGTGGGACAGGAGCTTTAAAACTGGGAGACACAGTGAATCCTATGCATACTGTCTCATGTGAATAATTGAGCGATGAATGTGTGCTGGTGTGCTCAAAGTGATATTCCTTTTCAGTTAAACAGCAAAATGCAAAGGTTTTGAGAAGTAACTCAAATCATTTCTATCTTCCCAAAAAGCTATGAGTTGGAAGTCAGAGGTTTATTTTGCTCTTAAAAAGAAACTAATTCAAAGAAAAGCCTAATGTAGTAAATAGGGGCACCACGGTGGTTTTGTGTCAGCTGAAACATTTGTGAGCATCAAAACAGGTCAATGAGTTACCACTATGTGTGTCCTTATGCTAACTTGTGTCAGTAAGTGAAGTTCAGGAATCTTCAGACTTCCTGCTGATCAGCACTTATTTCTTTAATTAAGCTAATTGTCTTAACTATAATGTTAGTAATTGTATAATGTCAAATGTAGAGAGTGAAGTCCAGGTGGCCATTTGTTTAATGAGAATGGAAGCTGTGAAAACGAGTGTGCTACATGACTCACTGTTAACACCATCTGATGAGAAGGGGAAGTATTCTGATCTCTTATCAGATTCACATGAAAAAATAGTTTGGAAGGGACCTCCAAGAGTAACTTCAAAGTTACACCAGGTTGCTCATTCTAAACATAAATCAAAGAACATCCTAGAAACAGAAGAAGCTTCACACAAGCTTTTTGTTTTTCCCATGATACTGAGGACTCGGACATTCACAATGTGGGAGATGGAGAGGTCAGCTCGGCCTTGTTGTTTACTGACTCGCTGATAACAAGGCTCTGGAAAGGAGACAAAGTCTGAACAAACAGGGATGTCTTGTACCTAGACATAAGATAAACTTTCTGCTGATTATGAAGACTTGTTATGGAATTTGGTTGCTTTCTAGCCAATGGATTGTTAGTGGAAATGTACTGAATACGCGTGTTAGAGTATAAAAAGGCTTGCTTAGAATAATGAGGTAAATATATACAGCATTATGATCATGATCATCACAGCAATAAAGAAATCCTCCTGGCACGAGAACCCTGTGCTGTGTTGCTAACTCGCAACAAGAAGGCTTTTGTTCAGCTCCTTTATAATAAGAGAGTAAAATGCATAACAGACTCAAAATGTTACACGTTCCATTTCTGTTCTCACTGTTCCCTGGGTCTTTTATCCTTGTGCTTCTGTATAACACAGTGTAAGTAACAAGAAAAGGCAGTGGTATTCTCACAGGGAAACTACAGGTATTTGAAATTAACCTGAGCCCCTTATGTTCTTTATGAAGAGAGCTTCTACAGAGTACTGGAGGTGAATTCCTGACCTGAGTTGTCCTCTGGAACTCTCCATCTCTTTTGAGGAGAAGACAAATTTTCAGATTTAGGTCACTGTGAAAAATGTGCATGCCTCTCAGGGTGCCAGCTGGTATTACAACAGAATCCCAAAAGGCTGAGGTGGCCTTGCCATGCAGGAGGTCATGTATTTATAGTGAATATTCCACATGTTGTCAGTGTTTATCTGTTTATGTATTAACTGAGTAACGCAAAGATTATTCGGGTATGTACAAGAAATCCATCCCATCGATATGAAAACTATGCAATCCCTTTACACACAGTGACCTGTTGGCTTGAGTTGACATGAATTAGTTTTCTCTCCCAAAATCATTGATGCTTTATTCCTTGTTGTTTTGTTGTGCGTTTGGTTTTTTTTAGATACTTATGAATTATTAAAATATTCAGTCATTCTAACATGCTTTTCTAATCCAATTACTTCTTAGCTTGAGTCAGTGGTAAATGGAAGTATTTAATTAAAGAATTTTTCTCAGTTGTACACTCTTCATTTCAGGATATCTTTCTCTTCATTAGTCAATTTTGAAACAGATAATGGAGCTCTTTAAAATACTTGACTTTTCTACAAACCTGTCCTTCACATTAGAAGATATGTCCTTCCATTCCAAACTAACAGTAAACTGGGATTTTAAAGAGTGAACGTCAAGCATTGCCCCGGAAAGACTGAGACCTTACTGTTTGATTCCCTTGGTTCTTCTGCAACCTCTTTAAAAGGAGGTTCCAAAAGTAACTGCTGTTTGATGCAATGATACAAGGAAATATTTTCCATTTACTTACACTCTCTCAGTGTTTGCTATACTACTTGAATTGGCTCCCCCCTCCAAACATACGTCATGAAGGAATAGTAAATACTTACTTAAAATTATTTTTTCCTTTCTATTCTTAGATATTTTCATGATGATTCAGCTCCTCCCTAGACCAGTATTGACTAGCTGAGATTCTGATGAGCTGTTTCCTATTTCCATTGCTTCATTTGTTTATTTGGGAAGCAAGAAGGAAACTTGTTTTGTTTTGTTCTCTTCCCCTGAGTATTGCTTTAATAAGCATGTTGTCTTTCCTGTTCGTAGTTGCAATGCAAATCTGTCTATAGATTTAAATTCCATTTGTTGCTTTTTATTTATGTATTTATTTTCTATACGGTTACCTTCAGGCAAAATGCAGATTTCCCAGCCATCAACAAATTCTATAAAGAATTTTGAGTAAATTTTTTTGCCATTTGTAAAACAAGTGACCACTTTTTAAAACTATTGCACACCTACCCCAGATAGAGAAAAGCTATGGATGAGGCTAGAAATTATGCTTATTCTTATCTATTTGATCTACCCTTCCCACTTTTGCAGCAATCGTGGGATAACCTGTGAATGATTAGCTGTTTCTTTCAAGTGTAATGACACTGACTTTCTCTGTTCACAGCAACAGATTGCACAGCACCTTTACATGACACTAATTCCTCTTCCTCTAGGATCGAAGAACTACAGTCATGCAGTTTAACAAGAAAAATGTTTAAATATAGCATATTTTCATTGCTATCTGATAAGCATGAGTGAAAGAAATGTCTACAAAGTATCCGTGATGCAGGTAAATATGGGTGATAAACATATTCAGTTTGTCCTGAGGTTGGCTGACAGCAGACAAATTGTAGGATACTGAAGGAGACATTTTCTACATGTCCAATTCCTGAGTTCCTACTGTCAGATGAAGGGAATTTAAACTGTTTTATTTTTCAAAGGGCTACTTTCCCACTGAAGGGCAAGTAAGGAGTCTGTTTTGTACGTGGAGGTTGGAGGATAAATGTTTTATTCCCTGAACTTCAACTAACTTTGCAATTGATTAAATTGTACTTTACATTTCTTTATGCAGAATATTTCATCCAAGGCTCCCAAAGCTTTTTCTAGTTCTTGAATGTATTCCAGCACATGGATCAGCAATAATAAGGGAGATTTTTTTCCCAGTCTTGGATCACCAGATTTGCCAGATTCTGGGCAGCCTAGGCTACCTTGAATGTCCATGGAAGCCAGTGAGCCTAAGTTAGTTGGTCTTTATCTCTGAAAGAAATTCGAAGTTCAGATTATAGCACTGATTCCATTCACTGTACTCACTATAATCACTATACATTTTCTACAAGCATATGCCAAATGATATTTTACTAGAAAAACTTATTTTCCTTATCACTACTTTAACACCAGAACTAACTTTTAAACTCTGATGAAGCAATCACTGCTAGGAACTATAAGGTAGTGGCTGGCATTTATAGTCAAATCTATGCAACACTAAATGGAATAATATTTCTTGATTATTCTGAACTATATAAGGTAACTAACAAAAGCTTATTAGCATACAGTTTGGTTTAAGGTAAAATGACTTAAAGAGAGCTTCCTTCACTAGGCAAATTCAGAAATAAGGTCTGTTATTTATAGTGTGCTTCAGTGCAGCTATTTCTGTTCTCAATTACTTTTTTCTTTTCTGATTTGCCAGTTTGCAGTTAATCTGTAAAGCACTGCTATATGTAATCATTTTCTCCCTTTCAAAACACAGATACTATCAATTGCTTAGGTTCTTCTCACAGTGTTAGGGGAAAGAAATGTGATATTTTATCATTCTGAGTGCCATAAATAAATAGCATAAGATAGTGAAAAAGAGAACACCGGTACTTCTGGGTGTAGAAAAAAAATCAGAAACCACAAGATGCTTGTCTGCTATTACCATCATTTTTTACTGTGTTCCCTAGTCTTTCCTTTTAACTTGATTATGCCTGAGATTGCTATGGGAAGTTAAGCATCTCTGCCTTCAGTTTTCATTTATAGTCTGCAAATAGTAACAGAGCTCGGAAGCACTGCAGCAATTCTGAAATAGAAGTTTCTCTTTCTTTTTATCTTCATATGTATTCCAAAGGATTGTATGGTGTTTTTCATAAGCTGTTTTAAGAGATGTATACTAAGACCTTTGTCTCAGCCTTCCAGAACATTCTAACACAGACAGTGAAGGAATAGCATTAATATTTCACACAGCATTAACATTGTAATATTCTACCCTGAAACAATATTTGGCAATATTTGGACTTAACATTTTTTGTTCAATTTATTTTTCTAACACGTTTTACCAATCAAGAAAAAGATTGAGTTTTATTTACAGGAAAACTTTCTTAAAGAGAAAAGTATTTATGCAATTTATTTCTCAGTTATTTTTCAAGCATGGGTCTTTTAAAAATAAACATACTAACGTTGCAACAAGCCCTCTAACAAAGTGCATTGGATTGTTGGTTTGGGTTTTTTTTGTTTTTTTACAGAAGCAGTATGAGCTTATTCAAATACTGTTCAACAGGAACATAGATTTTCTTTAAAATTAAGTTTTGGAAGGGTGACTGGAGAGCTCATATTGACTCATATTAGGAACCTTGAGCACAAGAACAAGTAGATAAATTTTTTTATTATTTTCCCTTCAGCAGTCATTATGAGCATGTCCAGAAGTCACAAATAAAAAGTGACTGCTTTTGAGAAGATTTTTGAAATTTTCCACAGTTTCTTCATATATGTAATATGTTTCTCTGTATTTATTAGTGAACCTTTTGCTACCTTAAGGGTGTTTTTTTGTTACCTTATATGGTGTACAGTAATTTTTCTTCATCAGAATAGCTAGTGATGAAAAGTTCAGATACTTTAACATTTTTGTCAACTTCTAGTCTGTTAAACAGTTAGAATAAGAAGTTATTGTCAACAAATAAAAGCCTGCAGAGTCAGTATTATCAGCTGCTCCTTGTTTGTAATAGGTTGCTGGCGAATGCATGTTTCTCTATACACATTTTATAATTACAAATTAGGTTGGAAGGAATCTCCAAAGGCCTTCTAGTACAATCCTTGCTCAAAGCAGGTCAAATCAGATCAGGTTGCCCTACCTGGTGTTCAATTACATCTTAAACTTCCCAAAGTATATAAATTACAAACTATTAACTATTCCAGAGGTTAACAAAAATACTCCTTTCAATCTGATGAGAAAGACATGCAGGAAAAGAAAAAATCTCTATGGAGATGCTCGAAAAGTAAGCGTCATTTACTTTCTTTGTTAGACATGAGTTGCAGTGCACTTTCCATCATGAAAAACAGACATCAATCAATTCATCGAGCTCTGAAGGCATAAGGGAACGTGACAAGAAAATAGCTGGCAAAAACTGGTTGTGAACTTATAGAAAATACTTTGTAGGGAAAAATAGCAACTGAACCATTCAGAGTGCTTGACTACAGAAAGATAAGCACTGGGGTAGTTGGCATTAGTTCATCTGGACAGATATGTCTTACCTTTTGGATTTGCACTGAGTAGGGTTTCAAAATCTGCAACTCATTTACTATCTATCTCAGATCTGAGCTGTCCCATCTAAAAGAAGTCCAGATAACAGAGTTTTTAACTTCAGTCTAACTAACTTGAAGTCTGAAGAGAGGGTGACATCACAGCTCAATGGATCAAATCAAATGAAATTATTTGTGTCCTGGTGCTTGGAAGGAGGAGTGAAATTTAGCCTGGTGATTGGATTATGATTAGAGGAACTTGAGGACAGTCTTCTGCTTTTTGGGGCCCACACGTGTTTTGTTAGTGCTGTCATAAGTGCCAATTTATGGTTGTGGGAATAAAGTTGTGATGTTGTGATTCTAACCCTCCCACAGGACCAGAAGAGGGAGAAAGCAGCATGGGTAGGGACAGCAATGCAAACATCTTTGCCAATAATAGAGACTTTTAGACTTTTTTTTTTATTATTATTTCAACTTAGTTTTACTTTTTCTCAAAGCAGCAGGCCAAGAGGTAGATGTTGGCCTCCCAGCCTGACAGAGCCATGCTCTGATGGTGGCGGGGTGATAGCCTAGCAACGCTTCCAGGGCTGCCTCTTGCAGGGTGGGGCAAGCTTTGGGGGCTGCTGCAGGCCTTCCTCTTTGGGGGGCACTGGGACCCCCCACATAAGCTGTCTCTGCCCTGGGAGGAGGGGCCTGCTGCTGCCACCTGCTCTGGTTCCTCCTGCGGCTCCTCTGCTGAGGTTGCAGTGGTGGTGCTGGGGTGCCCAGGTCCCCCAGTAGAGCTGCTGAGCAGCTCCTTGGTGCCCAAGACAGGATGATCTTGATGGGAGGCACTGGGGCTGGGGCTGGCTGTAGGGTTGTTTTCCCACCCTCCTGCAGCACTGCCATCCCAGTGGTCCAGCTGGTGGCAGGGCTATACAGGGCTGTGGCAGTGCTGATGAGACACCTTACAAAGGGCATCATGATGCCATTGGTGATCAACTGCAGCTCCCGCACCAAGGCTGCCTGGTTGAGCCCATGTTGACAAAGGAAGTTCACAGTGGTCCACTGTCCCACTTGCACTTCCCACCAGTCATCACTGGACACTTCCTGCACCTCTTCCTGCAGCCTGCATTGGAGCAGGGGTTCATGGTCTTCTGGATGTCCATCGGAAAAGGCTGCCCAGACCTTGGCTGGGAAGTTGTGCTCAGGTGGGATGAGCACTGGCTCTGCAGGCCCCTGCTCATCCTGCAGGCCCTATAAATTATAAGACTCTTCCATTTTTATTTTTTTTTCTTGCTTTCAACATTTGAGATGTAAGACCCTTGGCATCTTTAAACTTAACATGGGAGTCTCGTGTTCAGTGTAAGCTCTGGGCAGCCTTCGCTTTGCTCATCTTCATTTTACTTCCTGCAGCAGCCACAAATACTCCCTGTATTTAATTCTGCTGCCTTGTTACTCTTAGCTGACTTTGCCTCATGGAACTTTTCCAAATCTATGGCTGTTTTTCAACATCTTAATTACACTTTCGTTTAGAACTTTAAAGGCCTTTTGCACTCTGTTGCTTAATCTTCCAGCTGTCCATTGACACCCACAAAACTAGGAAGCCACAACGACCAGTTCTATTTGTTTCCTAGTACAGATAATGTCTTACTGCATACTCATATCAGTTACCATGGTATGTATGGTGCAGAAAACCAATACTTCCCAGCTTCTTGGAGCAATTTATGCCAATAATAACAATCAAAATTCCCTTTCCCAAGTTGTGTCCATTGTCTCTTGTTTAATCTCTGCTCACCTTCATGGAAAGTCTGGATGTATCATCTCTGTATCTTCCAGTCAGGTAATTCCTTCCTTGCAACTCCATGAAATTTATCAGTATTAATAATATGAACTGGTCACTGCTCACCACATTTAAAATGAAGCATTCATCTCTGAAAACAATAATCTGCACGGAAAAATGTATAAAATGCATAAGTTACGATTATGTCATCATATCGCCAACTGACTTATTCACTCTCTGCTGTTTTATGCAGGGAAAAAAAAAAAGTAAGAAATTTACTAGAATTCATGAAGATTTCAGAGAGAGAAAAATAAATTTAAATTAATTTGATGATATATTCCTAGAAAATAAGTTAGCCACTTTGATTTATAATAAAACTTTAAATGAAGAAAGCAGTATCCTTCTAACAAAAAGCAGACAGACTGGTTCCTAATTACATTGTACATTCCCAAGCCATGTAGTCTTTGGGGTTTTGTCTGTATTTTTTCTCTGAGAAGAGACATCCATACAAAACAGCTGAAGCTCCAAAAGGACTTTGAGTGGTAAATTGATTTGATTGATTCAATTTTGATTACATACTGGAAACACATTTAGTTCAAGTTAAGCACATTAGCACACATAAGCCAGAATAAAATTCCAATTGCTTCTTTGTTATTCATTAATGGAACTTAATGACTCCAACAAAACATTAATGAAGAAAAAATATTGGCTTGCATAATTCATTTGGAAAAAATAATTAATTGTTGTATTAAGGGCAGCCTACTTCATATAGTAATTACTGCAGCTTCGGTGGGAAATTGGTTCACAATGTTTATTCTGCAAGCTGTTGTTTACTCCTTTCTTTTCACATTGATTTCTTTATGCAGGATGTATATTTTTCTCGCAGAAGGAAATAATTAAAAATATTTCAAAATGATGATCATATCTAAGTATTTGCAGTTGATAGGGTGATTGCATTTTTACACTCAGTCTGTTAACATGATATTTACTATAGTCAACATCTATTGGGAAGATGAGAAAATTTGTCCAGATACTGTTAAAAGTCAGGAAAGACCTTTTTTGCAAAGGTTTATTTACCAGTTATGGTGGATGACAGAGATGGGCACTTCATCCAAGCTGTATTTTTCTAAAAGGTAGAAAATAACTTCCACAGCTATATTTTCTTCATAAATTCCATTAAGATAGGCATGAAAACTTCTCATAAGATCTTAATATGAAAGCAAGGCATCTTATAGAAACAGGGTGAGGAGGGTTTTTCTACTTTTGTTCATAATGTTTGCCCACTACAAACATAAACTTTCATTCAATAGACCTGAAAATTTAGATAGGGATATAACTAAAACTAAAACAGATGTTACTACAAGATTCAGGTAGTGAGAGTTGCAGTGCTTCCTCCCTCACATATATTTTCATCCTATGAAATTTTCTAGGTCTGGTGGAAACTAAATACAATATAGGTGTGATACTGGATTTTTTTTGGCTTTTGGTTTGGTTTGATTTGGGGGATGACTTTTCTGTTTGTTTGAGGGTTTTTTTTTCCCCCTTCTAGCACTGAGAACTAGGCACTGATCAAATTCTTTGTCTCTAGAAGTACACCCACATGAGCTGAAGTTTTCACAAGGTTGATGTTTCCTTTTAGCATGAAAATCAGATCACCACAGAAAGGCAAAGTGGAGACTTTGAGGAGAAGCGCTGTGAGATTCCATCTATCCATGGATGGTTCCAGTGTCCACCCCAACATAAGTTAAACATAAGCGGGCCCGAAAATGCAAGGTAGGCTGTACCAAGGAAAATGCTGCACAGAAAATTTTCTCTCCTTTTTATTCTAGGTTTAACGTTAGGCATGCAGACCCTCTTCCTTTATGTTCATAATTAATAAGCTTCAGAGGAGAGTATGAGCCAAGAAACCATTCACAGAATCACAGAATCACAGGGGGTGGAAGGGACCTCAAGAGATTGAGTCCAATCCCTCTGCTAAAGCAGGTTTCCTGCAGTAGATTACACAGGTAGGTGTCCAGATGGGTCTTGAATATCTCCATAGAAGGAGATGCCACAACCTCTCTGGGCAACCTTTTCCAGTGCTCTGTTAACATAAATAAGTACTTCTCATTTTAGTACAAAAACTTCCTATGCACAAGTTTTAGGCCATTACTCCTTGTCCTATTACTACACACCACCAAGAATAGCCTGGCCTTATCAGTTCAACTCTCCTTCTCCACAGGTAAATACTGTTGTATTTTGCTGGGTTTTTTTTTGTATTTTGCTGTTGTTTGTTGTATTTTACTGTTGTTTTTTTGCTGTAAAATGCTGTTTCTTTGTGCAATCGCTAGGTTCTGGGAGAAGGTAAATTCCTACACAGGGAGCATAAGTGCAGGTCCCATTCTGTAGATGAGGCAAACAGAAGCTCAGTATGTAATTCCAACATGCACAAGAAGCTCTGTTCTTTACTCGTGCTAACCCTCAGCTGATAAAATTACTTTTTAAATAAAACCAAAAATAAAAGTTATTTTGAGCTAAATAGCAGTTGATATCATTATTGACAGCAAAAACGAAGTTCATCAGGAGGGATACAGATGACTAGAGCCATTCGAGTGTCACTTACCTAATAATTGACAGCCAGTAGAGGAAAAAAAAAAAAAAAAAAAGAAGGAAAAAAAATGAAGGGAAAAGGAAAGGACATCTTTTAGTTGTTTCTCCAAGAGGAGCAGGGCTTTTGTTTTGTGATTTGTTCCCTTATCTGGAAAATAAATGTTTTTTACCACTGTTGAGTGAGAAGGAAATGTGTGAGTAACATTACAGACTTCTAACCAGTTTCCCAGAAGAGTCGGTTCATTGAGCACTCTGCAGGCTCTAGATGTAAAGAGGAACCATATGTTACCATACTGAGGAAACTGTGCGAAATAAATAAATCAGAGTTTTGTTCTGTAGTTGGCATCTCATTGCTGCATAGAAATTGGGTGGTTTAGATTTTTTTTTTTTGTTTTTTTGGATGAACAGTGTTTGTTTATGTAATTACTGCTTTAATAGAAATGCAAAAGCTGCTTGTATCTCTTTTGTCATTTTGATCGTGAGACTTGCACCATTTATGTCTTGGGTTGCCTATTTTCCCATTTAAATTAATTTAAAAACTCCTATTGCCTAACCAGCAACGAAACTACCAGACCACAGAAGATATAACCCAAAGCTGTCTGTGATTTATGTAATCTTCTCATTACGTTTAGTGGGATTTGCATTAAACTCTTCACTTATTAGTACACATGAAACATAGCGGAATAGAAAACAGATACTGGAGATAAATTGTTAAAATTCTCTAGAAATGGTTTTCTTAGGCACCTAGCTTCTTACAAATGTAAAGTTGTCTTGTTTTACTGCTGAAGCATGAGATAAAATACAGTAGGTTTGAGGGAATTCAGGAGGAATTTTTCCAATTTCTCCTGTGTTAATAGTGAAATGGATATATTGTTTATACAGACTGAGGTAGAGAGTGAAACTTTACTACCAAATAAAGACAGGCATTTCCTTTCAGGTGACAAGGAAGCAGTTAACAGAAGACATATTTTCATTAGCTTCTGGTCACTAGTATATGGGATTTTTCTCAGTGAAGCTGAGAACAATCAGCAGTATCAAACATTCAGTCATCTGATTTTTTTCCGACTGACAAGGGTTGACCTGCACGACAGGGTGAAATTTCTGCTACTCGTGGAAGCAAAAGACAAAACTGGTAAAGTTTCCAAGGAAAACTGAAAGGCGCTACAGGAGATTCTTGTCTTCAGTCTCTCCTGACAGGCAATACTACAGCTGCCTGCAGCAAAAAAGAGAGGAAAGAAATAGTGGAAAACAGATGAAATTTTATTGTTTGTTTTTTGTTTTTTTTGTTTTTGTTTTCCTCAAGTGAACACTTAATACGCCACACGATGGCAGCACAGGTGGAAAAAAAAATCGGAGAAGCAATGGTGCACCGTGACAGAGGTAAGCAGATAAAATAAGCTTCTGCTTAGAAGTACAAAGAGTTATCTTTTTTTTTTTTTTTTTTTAGTGACAATCTTTTATTTTCCTGAAGCCCTCAGTTTTCCTTACTTTCTTTAAACTTTAATTCCTTTAGCTCAAGATGCACTTGGAGCACTCTGAGATCTGCTCCACCTACACAAGCTTGAGGTTATGGTTTATCAGGGCAGAGCTTACTTGCAGGCCAAGACAGTCCTTAAGAGAAATCTTTACTTTCCACATGCAGCTGCTTCTGGCATCAGTCCTGCCAAAAGAAGGAAAACAGGCTGTAAGGAGGGAAGGCTTTTAACATCTGTTTTGTTTCTGTGTTTCCTTTAAACCCAAGCTTAATTATGAATATCCAACACCATGCTCCTTTCTCATATGTTGATGATTAAGAAGTATACAGCAGACAAACTATACATTGAACTATAATCTTTGCAAATTTAGAAGGAAAAAAAAACACCAAAAAAACAAGTCTAGAAATGAAAAATGACTCATTTTATATTAACACGATTTGTAGATTTTTGCAGCTTAAGAGCTACCACAGTGTGTGTTTTTTATTTGGCATGTTTGCAGTACACCAAAAAGCAGTTTGGGGTTGGAACAGGTCCTTTTATACTCTTTTTTTATGTTGTTTGCTGCCATCCTGAGGCAGATTCTTGCAGCACATATTAACAGTACAAATTGGCCAAATTCAAAGTTGTGCACTTCACTCTTCAGTGAAGTATAACCCTGGATCACCATATCTGTTTAAATTCATTGCAACTTCAGAAGTAGCTCAAGATATAGCCTGTAGTGTCATTCCAAGCAGGTAATTTAAATATTGTTTTTAATTAACACACTATCTTCTGTTATATTTTTTGCTCGAAGACAAAAAATCCTACTTCATCTCTAAATAAGCATAGTTCTGCCCAATAGAATTATTCTTTGACTTTTGTGAATTGTATATTATCTGTCTGCAAGTGGTGTATAACCTGTTGTCTTTGAGTCCTATATGTTGTTCTAGAAACCAAGGTATGATTATGTAATGTAGTTTTCATAGCTGCCCACTATTACTAATACATGGTCATAAAAAAATAATACCTGAAATGAAACTTTATATTATATGCAATGAAATACAGAGAGAATATATATATATACTTTATAACACAGAGGATTATTCAAAAGCTTAAATACTTAACCGGACTAATGAGAATCATTGTAGGTCCTTTCCTGTGTCAATCCGTACACAGTATGTTTTCTCATCTCTTATCTTTGAGCTGTGGAGAGCACTGAAGCTATTTAGCTTTGTCTTTTTGTGTGTGTGGAAATCTAGGTACATATTCATGCACCTGTTCTACTTTCTTCCATTTTTTCCTCTTCTTTCTCAAGGTTGTCAATAAAGAATTTTATTGAGTAGTAACAGAGTGCCACAGATTTGTAGCACAGCCCATCAAGTCAGAACTGGTGAAAGACCAACTGGAAGGTGGGATTTGCTGCTCTGGTTCAGCCTGCGGGTCAAGCAGATCCTCTGCTTTGGCCTGATAGGTAGGCTGGGAGTCAGAAATGTTGACTAAGTCTTGTCATAAGCAAGACTAGTAATTGATTTAGTCCTCTATCGTGTTGCTAAAATTGACTAGAAATTTCTTAACTGAGAAAAACTCATGGATATTAGTTATGAAACTGCTTGCTTTCAACTAGCTTTGATCTTATGGTCTGAAACAGAATAGTTTTAGCTGTTGGCTCTGCCATCCTCTGTAGAATCATGGAATCATAGAATCATAGAATCACAAGGTTGGAAAGGACCTACAAGATCATCTAGTCCAACCGTCCTCCCATTACCATTGCCACCACAAGCCACTCAACCATATCTCATAGCTCCTCATCCAGACACCTCTTGAACACTGCCAGGGACGGCGACTCCACCATCTCCCTGGGCAGGCCATTCCAGTGCCTGACCACTTTCTGAGAGAAAAAGTTTTTCCTTACGTCTAATCTAAACCTCCTCTGGTACAACTTGTGGACATTTCCTCAAGTCCTGTTTGTTGCCTGGGAGAAGAGGCCAAAGCCCTCCTCATCACAACCTCCCTTCAGGAACTTGTAGAGTGCAATGAGATCTCCCCTGAGCCTCCTCTTCTCCAGACTGAACAATCTCATCTCCCTTAGCTGCTCCTCATAAGACTTGTGCTCCAGACCCCTCACCAGTTTCATTGATCTTCTCTGGACACCTAAGTTTCCCAAGCCCTCTTACAAACTGAAATGGCTGCCATTAGAACCTTCAAGAAACACTGAAATGCTCAGTAAACGTCTTGCCAGGGGGAGGGAAATATAGGAGTAGGAGACTCAGGGGCAGGAGAAGGAAAACTTCCAAACTCTCTGTATTTGCTGTTATAGGGTGTATTGAGCTGTAAAGTTGATTCCGTGCCTTTAAGTTATAACTTGAAGTTTAACCAAGAATGCATGCAGACATAGGTAGATGCTCTTTTTAGCATTTCTACACACATGAATATATTAAGTATGGAATTTTAGTTGTTTCTTCAGAAGTTTCTATGGGAACCATTGAAGGGCTAAGTCTAGGGGAAATCAGCTCAGGAAATAAAACATCCTCTTTAAGCACAAATTGGTACGAGTCCATTTTTATATTTAAATAAACAAAACTATATTATCATTAATAATGAATATTTTTTTCTTCAATGCAGATCTGTGGTTTGATCCAACTCTTGCCTGTAAAATATCTCTTAGATTATCAATTGAGAAGTGAGCTTGGAGGAAAACAGCTAGTAACAGATCTGGGAGAATGTTATAATACTGATGGCTTGAAACCTCTATAATCATAAAAATCAATGCAATAAAGAAACTTAGTTTTCATATATAAGTATTAGGAAAAGAGGAAAATGCAAATGAACTGGAAACACAGAAAACTTTACAATAACATGAAATAAATTAATAAATAGGAAGTCTGTGAATATTTAAATGTTGTACAAAAAGCTATAGTTAGCATTTTTGTGGAGAAAGAAGTCATATTTTCCATTGTAAAATTGATGCAATTATCTATACTTTTATGAATACGCAAGAAAAGCAGCATAAAATATATCCTCATATGATAAAAATCAGGTGGAATACTGCCCTACTGTTACACCCGTGGAAAGCAGAAGACACAGCTGTGTTCAGCAGTACTGTATGTCTGTTAACACCATCCTTCACCTTTCAATCAATTTTTTTTTTTTTTTTTTCTTACTTCTGCAGAATATACACTCTGTAGTGTAGACTGGTTTATTTGTCATCTACTCATAGACAGACACAGTGAATACCCATTCTATCAGCCTTACTCTTAACTGAACTAACCTAAGACACCAGCGGTTTTGCCTACGACTCTGGTACCAATCTTCTTCAGCATATACCACTACAAAATATTTTTTACTTCCAACATTTATTTATTCCAGTGATGTGAATTCCTTCCCTAATATTTTCTGTGTAAATGGAATAGTTCGGACCTATACTCTGCCAAAAGACATTGTCTCAGCCATTAAAAAAAATAATAATAATTTAAAAAAAAAAATGAATACTTTGCATGTAAATGTTAAATTGGGGAATTGGACAAAGAAATCTTCTGTCTGTGTGTACTACACAGTATTATCATCTACATATTCAGCTAAATGAGGGCAAGTTGCGTAGCTGAAGGAAGAGGAAACTGAGTAAGCATTTGTTCCCAGTTAAGAAAATAGGTTTAGAAGTTAAGAGTCCCTTAAATTGCTACACGAAAGGAACTCCAGAATAACAAGCCAACTAAGAGCAACTTGCCCTGTGGTAGTACTAACTGTTCATACTAGGGTGACTATCACATTATTAGTCTCCTAGTATTTTAAGTCCTCAAGTTTCTCTCTGTGTGAGTTGTCTGTCTAGACAGAAAAGCTATCAAATGATTTATCTTAGAGACTAAATGAGAACTTGAACTTAGAGGGTATTAGTGGAGACTGGGAGATTTCAAAAGAGCCTGACATGTCTTGTGATGCGCCTCTTTCAAGAAGACCTGTGGAATATGTCTATATTCCACGTTAAAGTGTTAAAATAGTTATTTGCAACACCTTAATTCTGTTCTCTATAGGGACCATCTGTGCGTTAAGGCTGAAATGACCTCCTGTACAGAGCTGGTCTTGGCTTTAAAAAAAAAAATCTCTCTCTTCCCACAAGATAAATGGGATTTTTATTTTTTATTTTTTTATTTTTGTTTGTTTGTTTTTTCTTGTCTTTGCAAACTATTTCCATTCCTTCCTTTTCATAAGGTTCAACTATTCTTACCCCAGGGAAGAATTTGCTCCCAAGACACTTCTGCTTCTGGGAGAACTTAACCTGTTCTTTAATCTGCTTAAGCAGAGATTCTCTTAGCAGGAAAAAGATAGCATAAAAACAGTGACAGGGTATTAATTCATTTTATCTGAAACTTTGGTAGGCCCAGATTATTCAGGCATTCCTTACTCATGAGCTTCATCGTCATGAATCGTCATCACACATTGCAGTGTGCCCAGGTGGCCAAGAAGGCCAATGTCATCCTGGCTTGCATCAGAAACAGTGTTGCCAGCAGGAACAGGGAGGTAATTGTCCCCCTGTACTCAGCACTGGTGAGGACACACCTTGAGAACTGTGTCCGGTTCTCAGAGAAAAGTCAGCCTCTTCTCTTGTGTATCTGGTGATAGGTCTAGAGGCAATGGATTCAAGCTGCGTCGGGGGAGATTCAGGCTGGATGTTAGGAAATACTATTTCTCTGAAAGAGTGGTCAGGCACTGGAATGGGCTGCCCAGGGAGGTGGTGGAGTCACCGTCCCTGGAGATGTTCAAGAAACTCTTGGATGTTGCATTGAGGGATATGGTTTAGGGAGTGCTATTAGTAATAGGTGGATGGTTCGTGACTGGATGATCTTGTAGGTCTTTTCCAACCTTGATGATTCTGTGATTCTATGATTCTGTCATCCCAGTTGTTACTTTACTTTTGAGGTACTGACTCACCCACAGGGTCTAGTAAGTCTTCTCAGCTGTTTCTCTGGGTTTTGTGGGTGCTGAGACAACATTCTGCATTGCTTTTAAGGAAAAGATGTGTGGGAAACATCATTTTATATTTGTTCCTACTGAAGAGCAAATAAAATTCAGTGGAGCTCATGAATATCTTGACAATTGGTTACAAGGAAAGGGAAGAGGGGACAGAAAAAGAACTCAGAGTATGCTAAGTGATTCATAAGGAGTTACATTGCAAACTAATAGTCTAATATATTACTAATGAAAGTCAATTTCTCTTCTTTTGGCAGTTTTTTTATTGTAATAAATGAATGTGACTGCTTCTGTTCATTATTTCAGAGAATGAGAAAGAGGTAGACATTATTTGACAGAAGTGCCTTCCCCTTGCAAGAGGTATTCTTACTCTATTCTTATTGTTGTGAATTTTGCATAAAACCATGACACTTCTGTATTTATTGTTCAGGGAGGAGTAAAATTTGAAAGAGAGAAAAAAGGATTTAATATCATTTGTGATCTGTGTTTTCATCCCTGATGGTTTGTTCCAAGGTGATTTTGCCATTATAAGGTTTCTGGAGTCTGTGGTACCACACATTACATAATATATTAAGTAACATAAAGGAGCAAAGATGGTTCCAGTGATGGGTATATTTGTAGTGTTGCATGCAGTTACTTCCTGGTTGCATTGTAAAGGAGTTTTTGACTAAAAAAAGGCCAAGTCTCTTATAACTAGTGCTGTTTATGAGATACATTGGGAATTAACACAGGGATTAAACAGGCTTTAAACACTGTTAAAAATACACAGACTTCCTTTACAGATTTAATGTAGATATTCTCGGTCATAGAGTTAGTAAATCGCTCCAAGGAGCCTTTGCCCTGGTGATGCATTTGCATTATTGCTTTAATATGCAAATAAAGTTTAAAGGAATCCTGTAAAAAGTTTTGTTAATTATCAATTTGCATTAGCCTCCTGGTCTTATTGTTGCTAGCAGCTTCTATTAGTGTAGGTTTTAATTCAGCTTTTTGTTAAAAATTAATGATTTCTTTGACTTACAGTGAAAAAGTAAGAGAGTGATTCCACAAAAGAGTATTGGCTGAAAGGGCAATTAACTCAATATATGAGCTACATCACAGTCTGTGGATTGTATATAAAAAAATCCAGGTTTACCTGTAGTGTTACCCTGCACTGGTTCCCTCGCTAAACATTTTTCTTTCCATATTACTTATGACATAATTTGATAGTTATGCATTCTTCTGCCTTCAGCCACACATTGCTTGATTTCTGAAGGGCCATTTCTTTCTCTTTTTGTCTGAGATTCCTAGATGCAGAAATAAAACAAAAGCTATGATATGGTTTTGAGTAGACCTCAGACAAATGAGCTATTTACCACCTTCAAGTATCCCATTGCTACACATCATTATCATAAAACAAAGCTATTTCTCCTGCTAGTGTTTAGAACTGAAGTGATTTCTTTATGCTAGCAGTCACATACTTTACTTAACCTATTTATTGACTTTTCCTGAAAGACTTTCTTTTCAGGCTTGTGTATTTCCTCAGCCATCCCAGCAGAGATCAGTAAAATGATGTCAGCATAAAAGACACCCCTGTCGTAAGACCCAGTTTTTCACACCAGTGCCTTCTCCTGTAATATCTCTCCAAATTATTTAAATGAATCTGTTACAAATGAAACTGCAGATGTCTCTAGATGTATTCTCCACCTTTTCTTCCAACATTTTTAGTCAGTGCAGCCTGTGATGGTGGGAATGGTGCAATGGCTATGAGTCAGTTTCAAGTTAAATGCTATAGCCCAGCAGTTTTATTTGCTTTCAAAAAGTAATAGCACAGATGTAAAAGTAACATAAATGACATTAGGTGTCTGGAGAATTTTCAGCTGTTAAAAGGAATTCCTTTCTCTGTGACTTATTATGGCTGGAAGCTGAGGTAAACAACTTAAATGTTTTCTTCACTTCTAAGAGTTCTTGATGCAAAATGTTAGAGCAATACTAATGTACCTTAAGATCATTCAATTTATACGATGTTCCTGTTGCAGTGTGCTACCTTTTCTGTATCTGATATTGGGACAAGCTTGGACTAAACAGTGGAATGAATAGAATGTAGGGGCAAAATATTAGAAATCTAACCTAAATTACAACTATGAGTGTCAATATCTGTCTAGAACTATCATGGAGCATAAACTAGTAAATCTCTCCAGATTCATAGACAGCTTGCTGTTATTTCAGCTTTGGGACCTAATTTCACTGCCCATCCTCCTCCCTGTCCAACCCTGCACCCTGCTTTGACTCCCCATAAAAAATCCCCCCTTCTCTGAACTTTTGGAGTCAGGTGATCTCCCAAAACTCCCATGATGGCACAAATCCTTTATTCTTCTTTCCAAGTGACGACAAGATGACACTTGAATGCTATGCTGGTTACAGTGAGGCATTACAGAGTAAAGTCTGAACACCTGTTTTAGCTTTGCACAGGTGAACAGCTAGTTTGAAATGGATCCAACTAAGGTGGATTTCCTCTTCAGAAGGGTACCTTTCGCAAGTGGAAAGATGTGACATGAGCATACTCACATCGTATCATACATTTCTAATTGTTTGCTTCCCTGAAGTACTGAAACAGTTATTCAGACACCTGATTCTGATGGCCTGTTGCCTCTATTATTCTGTTCTGGTGCCTTGGGAGTAAGATTGTTCCTTAGACACCAACTAACTAGAAATGATTTATCTGGAAATTCAATTTGACTTCAGTCCACATCTCATGAGGGGAAAAAAAAAGAAAAAATAGGAGTGTTATTTATGATTGCTAATAATGAAGTTTTGATTTTGAGAATTTCTCAATATCTGTATTATTAGGCAGAGGCATAACTTCTGGGGTGCAAAAAATCCACCACATTTGATATGATGTTGTAGATAATTTCAGCCAACAGGCTTGCTGCTTCCCTGATTCAAGTACCATCACCTCAAATAGATGAGATTTATTGCTTTGTCAAGCTTTTCTCAAGAAAAAGAGACAAAAAATAATTTATTGTACTGTGTTTCAGTAATACCATTTAGATGCATCATTCTAGTTTTCTCTCTGCATGTGGTGAGTTATAGTGTTGTTTCTCATAATTCTGTCCATGTAGCAAAAGAAAAAATATAAAGTGGCCTTTTTATCTGATTCTTTTTTCTTCTTCTTCTCTTTATAAATGATCAAACATCCTGCAATATTTAACAGCATTCCTTTGTTCTTAATGTGAATACTTCAACAAACGAAATGCTTTTTGTTGTCTTTATAACACTTAATTTAATAGTTTTTAGCTACAGTTCATCATGCCAACTTAAAGGAACTACCTTTAAAGATGCTGTGAACTTGAAATATGTTATATAAATGTTATCCAGTGTTTAATTGCTGGGGCCTAATTAAATTTGTGTTGTATCTTCATTTTCTTAGGTTTTAATCCCTGAAGTATGAATTAAATTACTTCAAGTTGCTTAAAATAATTATTTCTAGGTGTGATAGGTGCTAAATTAATAAATACTAGATAGCAACCATTTATGGTGCAGTACAGGCTAATAGACTATCAGCAGCAGAATCTGAAACAAAGCCTAAGTCTGGTTCAAGACTACAAAGACTAGGAAATGTAGTTTCAGATGTAGCAACCTTCATATAAATTTGGAAAGAATGCATAGAAAATTCCTAATTATGTTCCTGCTAAATGGCATCTGACATGGAAGTGCATATGGAGCAAGGGTATGCCATTGAATTCCTCCATAAGGAAAAAATGACACCCACTGACATTCATCAATGCTTACTGAACATTCCTGGAGACCAAACAGTGGATGTGAGCACAGTGAGGTGGTGGTCAGTGCATTTCATAGCAGTGGTAACAGGTGATGTGAAAGACAAGCCCTGTCCCAGACAGCCATTCAGATTTTTACATGCAGGCTGTTGTTCATCACTGATGAACATGCATAACTAATGGTGGCAACTATGTTGAAAAATAGTGTTTTGTAATGGAGAATTCGCTCTAGTAAACATTATAGTAATAATATATGTTGTATTTTATCTCTGTTGTAGTTTCCATGAAAATAACTAGGAGGCATTACTTTCAGAGCAAACTATGTGTAAATCTATTTAACAGAGTATTCTTTATTTGTACAAAAATTAAAAGCACATACTGGTCCTTTTTTCAGGAGGTTCCTTTGTAAATAATACAGATTGTGTAGCTTAATTAAATGTCAAATCTAATATTTTCCATATGGTGAAACACATATAGACACAAGGAGCAATGGAAAATACTTTCCAGTTTTTTATAGTTAAGTGTATACATTTTCTGCCTCAGACTGAATTATCAAGGCCTATATCAACAGAAAGGTGTATTTAATTAGGTTATTTTCATTTGTCAGGTTACCATGGAGAATCATGGTACTACAAAAGGAGCTGTTATTTATTTCTCTGGTAATATCTTTGTGTGGTGTTACAAGGATCTCTTATTGTATTCTAGTGTGTACTGTATTTAATCCATTTGACCTTGTGTCCCTCCAGAAAAGGAAGAAATGATTGATATTTTCTTCTTGTGGTCATTTATTATTAAACAGCATCTTAAAAAGCCTTGACTATGCCTTAATGTAGTGATCAGAGTAACATAAATTTTGCACCTTTAGTTATAGGAATTACTACAAGTGATAGTAGTACAAATACCAACCTTTGGATATGAACAGTCATAACATAGACAGTCTACTCCCTTTTCTTAAATCCCACAGTTTTTTCTGCTGTTTATAAAACTAAGAATGTCATTTTTAATAGTTTTCAGAAATAGCTAGGCTTCAATAATGATACAGAAAATAATGTTTGAGTTTTGTAAGTTGCCTTGGGGTCCCATAAATGAAAAACATTAAAAATGTCAGATTCTAATAGCTATTTGGTATTCTAAGAGTAATAGGACTTTAATTAATATTTGTGCAATATTTTTCTGTATAAAACATTTTTTAATTTTCTTTTTTCATCTTAGTTTCTTCTTAAAAATAGTGTTTAAATGTGTTTGATAGGGATTCTTCTACCCTTCTTCACCCCAAAGCACTATTAAAATTACCCAATAGAGAAACAGTAATATCCTATGTATGTGATCTATTAGTCAGCAGAAGAAATGGCCAGCTGTGATCAGATTAGAGACACTCCATGGAAGAAATGCCATTGAGATGCAAACAGGATTTTTTTTTTAGTTACAATTAGAAGAAATGCAATGCAATATAATAATGTGTAATTACTACAAATGATCATTTAAAAAAAAAAAAAAGTTTGCATATCTGGATAATTATAATATTACTGTGATAGAAAATATGTTAATATAGTAGCTCTGAAAAATATTCCAGAATCTTTCAAAGACACATGTGTACTTTCTGTCTGTAAGACTTTTGTCTAGACTATAAGGGGAGACATTAAAATGTTTTAAATATGTTTTAATTGAGAGATGATTCTAATGTGATAAATGTTGAAATCTTCTAAAGCAATTTTGCTGTCTACATTTATAGATGAAGGAGACAGTTCATTTTGCCCACCATGGTTTGCAAAATGAAATTGCTAGGATTCATGGTCACTACTACTACTACCTTTTCAGAAGAAGTGAAGATTGACAACCCAGAAAGTTCTGCTTTGTACAAATATGGAGGTTGAGAACTCCTTGGTACCAATGGTGTATAACTATTATTTGAGTCCATAAACAGGCACAGTTAGATGGTTTCCAGATAACTTGCCAAGAATGACTGTAAATTAGGCCTTGGAATTCAACACTGAGAGAAGAAAGCTGAGAACTAGTGAACATTTGCTTGATAGGCTGCTCTGCCAAGCCAATGGACTGCTACTCTCAGCATAAATATGTTTTTTTAATGTAGTATTTTCAGATTTTCCTGCAGAGAATTAGAATATTTGAAGCTGGAAGTGGCAAATGCATGAACTTCTGTTGCTAGTTTCAAACTTAGAAAATTGTACAGTCTCTGGGTATATTTTGATAGAAAGCCTTCTGAGTTATGTGCAAACCATAAGAATAATCTGAAGCTTTTTCATTTCTAGAGGTGTTGTATGAGATCTTTGTATACGTAGGTGTTAGACTTGGCACTGAAACAACTGCTGAGACATAGCTGAGAAGGCAGCGTGCTGGAGCATACTCTCACTCAATCCTCCAGTGCACCTTATCATGCTCACTTTCTCCTCCCCCATCTCTCCTATAATAGGTGGCATAGCCATATCACAGGATCAGCACTGCAGATTTGCAATCAAATTCAGCTGTCTTAAGCTATGCTATGATGATGAATTTCAAAATCTCTGTTTTTGGAGAGTTTTCTAACCAGGAAAATGGATTGAAATCTACATATAACAAAAAACGTCCTAGGTAATTAAGATAATCATTCACCTATTCAGCACAGGCAGACCTCACACACTTTTTTTGAAATGTATCCAAAATGAGTCCCAGAGAAGCCTGGCCTGAAGTGAGTGAAGGGTTTGAGAGTCTGAAGGAAAGAGACCATCTAAAGACCCGATTCTTTGGGGGATGAAGAGGAGGAAAGAGGGCCCCTTTAGAGGTATTCTCTTCAATGTTCTAGTGATGTCATTTGACTGAGTGGTGTGGCAGAAGGTCGTTAGTCTTGATTGGGAAACTATTCTGGATGGATCTCAGTTGACTATACAGTCAGAGCTATCTTCACCATTTTGTGTCCTTTGTGTGAGGAATCAAAAGATGTAGGCTGGGATGAGGACGATATTGGCAGTTCACAGATGTATGCACATACTTGCCTCCATGCAAAAAGAACATCTCTTAAAATTAAAACAGATCAAGGCAGAGAAGAATTATCATTGTACTTCTTGCAAGAGACAAAGAATGATGCAGCTTTCATTGTGTTAATTTACTTCACATATTTAGTTGAGCTCTGCCTTAACAAAACCTGTTTATCTGAAGTGAAAAAGGATTGTCTGGCTTTCATTTTTTTTTTAATTTATTCAAAACTAATGGATTAGTTCAGATAAGCTTTTGTTATCAGGTTGTATTTCCTTGTAATAGGATTGTCATTCATGTAGAAAAAAAAAAAAATTACTTTGTTATACTACTGGCAACCTAGAGAAAATATTGCAGAGCAGGCGTATATGCAACCTAGATATATGAGAAATGCTCTAGAATTTTTCAGTGGACAAGGGCTGCAAAATTTTGCCATTCTAGACAAAGAACAGAGTATGCTGTAGTGGTATGGGGAGGAGCTATAACTCAGTGCAAGCCCAAAGCCAAATTTTACACAGGAGAAAATGTATATTGATCTTTATCTAGATTACGCAGAGACTGCATGAAAATAAATAAGCTTTCAGTTCTCGGTCTTTTTAAAAGTATTATGTGAAATGGTCTACCTATACTTGTTTTGACCTGTTGTTCAATCACTAAAAACATTATGTACATACCATAAATCTTTGGAAGAGCATGCAAGTTTCCTCCTAGACAAAAATTAAGAGGAACAGTTCTAGCAATTACTAGAGATCTGATTCTACCAAATAGTTCATTACCTGAGGCACCTGCAACCTGAACTTGTAGATGTCATTGCGATGAATCATATGGCTTCAACAGAAAAGAAATACATTAAATAGGACAAGAGATGAAAGTAAGGATTTGTGTGTATGAGGATTTACCTCTGCATCATTATATGTAATAGAACAGAAGTCTTCTTATAGACTACTGAACGTCTATAATTTAGATCAAGCAAATTATATTCTACAGCATGTAATTTCCAGAATTTGTGAGTTTAGATTTCACAGTTGAAGTAGTTTCCACAATATTCTGAGAACTATGCCCAAAAGTTGTGAAAATCTTTAGAAGGGCTGTACAGGCAGCTGCCCTTCCTACTTCAAAATAAAACAAAACAACAAAGAACAGAGTTTCTGTTTGCAATATTCCTGGAAATTAGTGGCTAAGATCAATAAACTTCTCTCAAAACAATTATTTTGATGGCCAGGTTTTTGTTTCGGTTTTGCTTTTGGGCTATTAGACTGTTTAATTAGTTCAGTGTACAATAAAGATGGTTATTGGAAGAGTAGACAAATGCGAAAAGTGTTTCTTCAGTGTTAGGATGATTTTATGAGACTTGAGGGATACTTAATTAAGACATCAGTAAATAGAAATTGTCAGTGGAAATTATGAAGCTCTTAGAAATGATCAGAGACATCATGTATAGAACACAGCCTGGTCTAGTATTAGATACAGAGGTTGGCGGCCCGGCCTGCGACAGGAGAGTTGGAGCTTGATGATCCTTGAGGTCCCTTCCAACCCAAGCCATTCTATGATTCTATGGTTCTATGAACTTGAAGGGTTCTGTTGATGTTTGCCTGCACTGTTAACATGTTTTTGTAGTGAAATAATATTTCAGGAAAACTTAAATTCATCTGTAAAAAAAAAAAGAAAAGGAAAATAAAAAGATAATCACTTCACTGCTGCTTATCTACAGAAGTTTTAGAAACATCCAGATCTGTAGGATTTATATATCAGTTAAAGTACAAAAAAACTCACAAAATTTGCCAGTTGTAGAGGGGTTGATAGCCTAACCATAAAACACAGGTTCTACCGTGAGACATGTTGAGGTGATCCATAGGTGTATTTCATTTTACTAAGGATGAAATGGACTATATGTGGGTTCGGCCTGAATTTATGCAGTGAACTACAGCTTACCTTGTAGAATGTAGATGTAGATGTGTATGTATTTCTGCAAGCTCCATTTTCCAGGAAAATGAGATTACGAGCAACTGTTGAGAATACTTCCAAGGAAAATAGCAAGCCAAGATATGTAATGAAGTCTTCTGGTATTTTTTTGGATTTTCAAAAATCCTGAATTTTTATTTTCTGTCTTCTAAAATGTTGTGAACAACCTGAAACAGTTTAAGAGTAAGATAATGTCTGTCAAAGAACAGTAATACATTGTCTTTCTTTCACTAAGGAAATGTAAAGTGAAACAAAAAGATGATAGAAACACAAAATTTAATAAGGAATGCTATAATCATATTTCATCAAATCATCAAAGCTTTCTTCTTACTGCCCTTTTTGTGTTAAAATAAATAAATAAATAAATGGTGGAGTAAAATTGCCTTCTTCCATATATGAGAACACAATGAGATCTCTAAGATCATAGCTTGTTATGAATGCATAATTACTCAAAGTGAAGCCTAAGTAAACCATGGATAATCTATAAATTATGTGCTCATACCACAGAGTAACGTGTGATTTTGATGTTTAAGACGGGCGTGTGCCTGTAAAGAGGTGAGTGACAGCTGTAAAACTGAACATAACTTACCACTGAATCCATGAGGCAAGTGAGGTTCCAGCAACCTTAGGGCAAAACAACCCACATTATTTAGTCTCTGAAAAAAGGCCTTTGTCCATGGCTGACAGCAGAACTGATGGCTATTAGATTTGTGGTGGAATCTGTGGTCTGCAACAAGTGAATGAACTCCTGGTGCTTTAGCCTCCTATTCTTGATGCAAATTCATGGAAAATCAGCCCAAGAGGTGAATGCTGCAAGTCTCAAATGTCACAAAACTTAGAGTAATACTTACAGCTTGCCCTTGCCTGCATTTTTATGTTAGATCATAAAATCATAGAATCATTAAGGTTGGAAATAATCTAGTCCAACCATCAGCCCATGTCTGTGACTGCTTTAAACCATGTCACTCACTGAGATATTCACCCTTTTCTTGAAAACACCCAAAGAAGGTGACTCTGCTGCCTCCCTGGGCAGTCTATTCCAATACCTCACCACTCTCTGAGAAGAAGGTTTTTTTAATAACCAACACAAACCTCCCCTGGCACAACTTGAGACAATTGCCTCCTTCAAGATGACAATGAGGCCTATTCTGTCCATCCTGCCTCACTTTTCCTGTGAAATTCAGGAGTTATTATTTAGATCCAAGGGCTGTTTTTCACAGTGTTTCTTTTACTTCTAGTCTTTGCTTCCTCTGATAGCTACCATGCAACAGCAATATTTTTCATGAATATCATAAATCATTTGAGAATGCAGTTGGTAGGAAGAACGCTGGGAAAAAAAAAAACGAAATGTGATACAGCAGCTCCATTTGCATTGCACAGTGCAGACGAGTAGGAACAGGTTTGTATGGCAAACCAATTGATGCTGATGACCCAGTGTACAATCTGCATGTGTTTCAAGGAAGTTTATTACTGAAATGTGCCTATTCTGATCCAATGGGCTGTGTGTTCATGTGTGTCTCACTCTCCAACGTAAGCAGCAAAAATAGGATGATGAAAAGGAAGATACAGTAGAAGAACAAAGCTCTTTCACAAGCATGGAACAGATTATGTTGATGACAGGTAGCTAAGCAAGTTAAAATAAAGATCCACGCCTCTGTTTCTGAACTCCTGCTTCCAGGCTTTCACTGATCATGTTTGAAGAGTTGAATCTTCCTAATAGTTTAACCTTCCTTTCAGATATCATTTTCTGATTACTGTGCTGGCACAATTGCCTGACAGGGCTTTGGATTTTAATGTTACTTTCCAGGAGAGTTAAACTAAGGAGTCTTTCCTCTTTTGTCAAAATAGCTTTACTGAGTGTCTCATACGGCAGGAGTCAGCTTCACTTGCTCAATATCTCCCTTCTACTATTACATTTATGTTTGAGCTTGTCCATGCCTGAGTCATTGTTGAGAAAAATGTTGCAATCGTTCTTCTTTGAGAATTGTTATTGTCATCCTCATTTTGATGAGAATCAATTAAACCTTGTTGGTAAGACATGTTTGGACAGTAGGAGACTGCCTTGTAGAAGAATAATATTCAGTAAAGGCGATAATAATTCACATCAAGCAAGAAACCTCATGAACAGCTTTATGAAGTTCAGTCTCCTTCTGAAAACAGATGATTGCATTACTAAAATAGAGACAGAGAAGCAAGTCAGTGTACCTGAGACATTTGTACATCTTCTGATGGTGGAAGAAATGTTTTTAAATTTTCTCTTCTCTACTCTGCTCTTCCTTTTATCTATCTATCTATCTATCTATCTATCTATCTATCTATCTATCTATCTATCTATCTATTTATTTATTTACTTATTATTGCTCGACAAGGAATTTTAGGATTTTGAATGGCTTGCTGGAATATATATTCTCTGATCATTCCCTGTCAGTCTTTCTTTGTACTGTGTTTGCCTGGAATGGAAAGTGGAGTCCCCTGAATATCTCAAAGATGAGCAAATTGGAAATACTGCTTTGAGAAATTGAAAAAGTTTATTTCAGAACACCAGGAATATTATATTCCTTCTGTAAATGTGAAGAATTACCTTCTAAAGGCATTTTGATTGTAAGGATATTTTACATGAGCTCGAGACTGTGGACAGTGTAATACTGTTTGTTTTTTTAAATTTGCTTTGAAAGTTTCATGGAACAATTCATATTCACATGGCCATTACCTACATTTAAGCTAACCAGTTTTGATATGAGTCAAATAACATCTGCCTTGATGTTAACTACTTTTCATATTCTCTTCATTCTTAGTATGATGCTATCAGTTGTCCCAGATTCTGCATCTACTATGTCATCAAAAGTTTTCTGTGCTTCCCTTTTAATATGTATACCAGTTATTACAGAGCCACAGACTTACACGTTGATCCAGACAAACAAATCCTATTTTCCTTGTGTATTTGAGCTTCATAGCCTGAGGTGCGTATGACCTTGACTTGAATGCTATCAACAATTTGTCGCTCAGTGATTTTGTATTATTAAGCCTGTTTACATTGTGCTTTTATTGCAAAATACATGTCTTTCTCTGTGGAGTGCTTCAGATAAATATGGTAGTTGCTGATGAAGACAACTAGAAGATATTAATTCATGTAGCCTCTCCACATTAGTGAAATATAATAATCCCATATAGAACTGGTCCTCTCTTGGAGACCAGTGACAAGCAGTGTTCATCAGATATTGGGAGCATCACAGTTTAATGCCTTCGTCAATGGCATGAACAGTGGGATTGAATGCACCCTCGGCTAGATGTGTGGTGCATTCTACGTGCTGGAGGGAAGGGCTGACATCCAGAGGGACCTTGAAAAAATGTAAGAGTTTTGAACCTCATGAAGTTCGACAGGTGAAGTGCAAGGTCCTTCACTTGGATCGGGGCAATCTCAAGTATGAATATAGGCAGGGCAAAGAGTGCATTGAGAACAGCCCTGAGGAGAAGGACTTGGCAGTGTTGGTCATTGATGAATTGGATGTGAGCCAATAATGTATGCTTGCAGTCCAGAAAGCCAACTGTATCTTGGGCTGCATCAAAAGAAGTGTGACTAGCAGGGCAAGGGACATAATTGTCCCCCTCTACTCCACTCTTGTGAGACTCCACCTGCACTAGTGGGTTCAGCTCTGGCGCTCGTAACACAAGTAAGACATAAGCCTGTTGGACCAAATCCAGAAAAGGACCACAAAAATGATCAGAGCACTGGAGACATGAAAACAGGCTGAAAGAACTGGGGTTGTTCAGCTTGGAGTAGAAAAGGCTCCAAGGAGACCTACGAGCAGATTCTCAGTAACAATAGGAGGCCTAAAAGAAAACTGGAGAGGGATTCTTTATCAGGGATTGTAGGCATAGAACAAGGGGTAATGGTAATAGTTTAATGGCTTTAAACTAAAAGAGGACAGATTTACACAAGCTAGTAGTAGAAATTATTTTGTGTGAGGGTGGTGAGGCACAGGAAAAGGTTGCCCATGGAAACTAGAGATGCCTCATCCCTGGAAATGTCCAAAGCAAGCCAGATTGGATGGGGGCTTTGGGGAACTTTGTCTAGCGGAAGATGTCCCTGACAAGGCAGAGTGGTTGGAACTAGAAGATCTTTAAGGTTCCCTCCTATCCAAGCCGCTCTATGATTCTTCAATTCCGTGCAGTATTCGTTTAGGGATAACTTCTTGCTGTGTCAGACAGAAGAGAGAGATTTATAGCAGATCTCAGATCATGCATTCCTTTGACAAGCTGCTGGGTCAGAGTCCCTGCATTGGGCAACAGTGGCCCAGTCATAGAATTTATGACGTAAATACGTCAGTATTTACACTGACATTTTGCTCTGAAGCATTTTTAAGTGAATGTCCCAGTCATAGTCATCCCCACTTACTGCATGCTCATGCAGTTCTCCAACCAGTTTTGGTACAAACAAACTTGATTTATTTAGGAGGAAACTCAGTCAAAAGCTCTGCTCTGTGTTTCCATCAAACAAGCTCATCACCCCTAATAGAGATAAAAAGCTTCAACCAGTGAGTAACCCTTTTGAATAACATCTAATCACATGGATGGAGATGTTCAGGTCAAGCAATCAGGCTAAATCTTTACTGAGGACACTTGAAATCACCCTAACTATCTTCTATGCATAAGCAGAAGCTTTGCCACCAGGTGCTTCAACCTTGTGATTAAGTATTAGTGTGCCAGATTATTTAGTAATATAAATGTAGCCTGAGATGGCTGCAGCCCCAGCTGGATCAACCTTTGAGGCTCTGATCAGTCAGTTGCAATAGGACCAGGGGGAATGACTTCAAGTTGTGTCAGGGGAGGTTCAGGTTGGATGTTAGGAAAAAGATTTTCTCCGAAAGAGTGGTAAGGTATTGGAACAGACTGCCCAGGGAGGTGGTGGATTCACCATCCCTGGAGGTTTTCAAGAATAGAGTGGATGTCGCACTGAGTGACATGGTCTAGAGCAGTCACGGGCAAGGGCTGGTGGTTGGACTAGGTGATCTTAGCCATCTTACAAACCTTAATGATTCTATGATTCTAAATTTGCATGCATCACAGCATATTTATATTCTATGACTTGACCAATGGCTAAGCAATGTTATGTTCCCATTCTTGTTGATTGGCTTTTGCTGTTTCTATCCTAATCATGTTCCCATCATTAATTAAACCAGCCATCTGTCAAAGCTGTTGTCCTTGTTAACAGTAGCAATGCTACACTAATAATTCCATGTGCAAATCACAGGCAGTTAAGTTTGTCAGTCAGTCAGATCTTTGTAGATCTTCACATACACAAATGGGTGCAAAACTGATAGTCACTGCTTGACATCTTATTACAAGTCTGCAGCTGGAAACATAACCACTGCTCCAAGGATCAGCTGTTCAGACAGACTATCTTCTGTCTAAATCAATTCATGCTTTTCCACTACAATTACAACTAATAAAATTGTAGCTTATTTTATTAAAATCCCTACCCTGCTTTGGCAGATTAAACTCTCTTATCATTCTAACACAAGTAAATGCAGGGAGGTTCATCCACTGTGCTAAACTCATATCAGACAGGTTCTTCACCCTGTCTATCTATTTTCATCTTCTTTTATTTATTTATTAATACATGCGTATATGTATTCCCTCAAAAATAGGAAGGTGTCAAAAAAGACCTCCAAAATTTATATTTGCCACAATAGTGGCATCGTGGTTTACTCCAGCAAAAAGTCAAATAAGACTTTAGAATCATAGAATCATAAAGGCTAGAAAAGAGTTTCTTAGATCATCTAGTTCAGCCATGCACCTACCACCAATATTGCCTACTAAACCATGTCCCTTAGTACTGCATCTACCCTTTCCTTAGACACCTCCAGAGACAGTGATTCCACCACCTCCCTGGGCAGCCTCTTCCAATACCTCACCACAGCTTAGGAGAAGAAAATTTTCACTTCTCTTACAGCCTGTGCTCCAGACCCCTCACCAGCTTTGCTGCCCTTCTTTGGACACAGTCCAGGGCCTTGATGTCTTTCATGCAGTGAGGGGCCCAAAACAAAGCACAGTGTGGCCTCACCAGTACTGAGTACAGAGGGATGATCACCTCCATGGTCCTCATGGTTACATCATTTCTGTTACAAGCCAGGATGCTGTTGACCTTCTTGGCCACCTGGGCACACTGCTGGCTCGTGTTCAGCCAAGGTAAAATGAGTCCCAGCTTCCTGAAACTTTACCAAATATCAGAAAATATATAGTGCTGCATTTCTGACAGTCGTACAGAGCATTCCAGACTGGACTGTGCCCTTCCATGGAAACCATTGCTCTTCTATACAGACCCTGCTGTGGCTCAGTAACAAGGGCTAGATTGCCAGGATACAGAGCTGAGAATGGTGTAGAGAGCACACCCTTGCTGCAGAAAGAAATGAGCTAGATATTCCTGCCAGAAACTCCAATTCCTGCCAAGAGGTCATATTTGAATAAGAGTTTAAATTGCCCTGTCCTCTCATGCACTTCCTATTTGAAAGAATGAGTACTACTAAAGGAGTTCTTGGAGCAGAAGTCACTTTTCTTAAGTGTTCAATGGGATGCTTAGAAAGAAACGCAACTTCCTCCTAAATCAGTGGCTGAGAGATCTTATTCTGAAACAGGAAAATAAAGTAACAAAAGATGGGTGTAAATCCTAACATCTAACAGAAATCAGAATAGACTTTGGCAAAATGAAATTATTTTAATGAGAATTGTTAGGCATCAATCAGTATTTACGCTTGACTTCATTCAAAGATGAGGGAGACCCATAGCGAACAAAGAGGACAAATGTGTTTTTAACATTGTCCTATCACCATTTTTCTGGCAACAATGAACCAAGCTTTCTTTTTCTCATGGTAATCATGTTACAGAGCAGTGTGATCCATGCTATATCGTCAGCAGTATGAAAGTAACTGAGATTGAATCCAGCCATCTTAGGAAACAATCTCCTTAGGAAGAAGAACATCACTAGAAAAAGTTCTTTTTTTCGGTCCTGGATCTATACTGAACATAGGCCTGATTCAAGCAATTTTTTTACCATACAATTTCTATAGGATAGAAAAAAAAACATATAATAGTATATCCAAAGATAGAAAGCCAACAGCACAGAGGTTATGGATGTCTCTTTATACTATCTATCTCACACAATGGCATAATCTTCACTTTTTTTGTTTTGATATTGTTATTTTCTCCATTTAGTCTTAAGTGTAAAAGATTATGTATTGTGTAAATGCTTGCTGGCTCTTTAAAGCACTGTGACCCAGGAGTTCTAGCTGTCATCCTGTTATTTCAAGGTACGAGAAAAAATTAACTTGCAGAGACATAGACAGTCTCTGTGCTTTTTTCCTTTTTGTTACTGAGGTAGTGACAGTGTGAGCTGTGTACAAAACAAAACCAGTTATGAGGTGATCTAAGGGTGATGTTAGGGTGGCAAGGAAATGTTGCCAGCTGCTTTTGTGTTCCAGAGCAGAGGTGGAGCATAAAACGTCATTACATACTCCTTGATCTGCTCAAATTATAGCCTCCTCAAAGTGGGAGGAAAGACTTTGGTCTTTACGGGTCTATTTGATCTGTTAAAGCATTTATGTGATAAGTTTGTAGTGGCTTGGTTGTAGTTATTTGGAATGTCTTAATTACAGGTTAACCTGGCAAAATTACCTGTATTTAAAGAGTTGCACAATGTTTCCTTGTTTGCCCAAGACTGCTTTCAGTTATTCAGAATAATTTCAACAGACTAAGACCAAATGCATGGAAAAGCTAAATTGTTGGGGATCAGGTGGAGGCTGACATTTTTTCCCCCTGATTGAATTCTTACTTTATCTCAAAAGTATAATGCTTCCCTAGAGAGTGATAATTAAAATATAAATAAAACTATCTATCTATCTATCTCCTCACACACACACAGCCAACCTGCTCAAGACTTCTGGTACCTGTCACTTGTTATTTTCTGTAAATTATGATCTTTATGAAGCATATTTCACCTAAAAGTATTCAAGGTTGACCAGGACTTTCCTTTCAATTGTCAGTGCAACCATGGCTCCTGTAACCACAGATACACAGGTGAGATTCATCCAATCAACCAGAGGCCTTTACTTCCAGTTTAAAATAAATTAACATGACCAAAACTCTAAACATAGACGCTGTGAGAAACCGGAACAAATTGCTGGGGATGCCCCCTCCCTGGAATCATTCAAGACCAGGTTGGATGGGACTTTGAGCAACCTGGTCTAGAGGGAGGTGTCCCTGCCCTGCAGGGGGTTGGAACTGGATGATCTTAAAGGCCCCTTCCGACCCCAACTATTCTATGATTCTAAGATTCTAAATCTTTGCTAATCATAAATTCACTACAGGGTAATTACATCACTTAAGCATTTTAGATGTTCACTGTTAAGTTGTTTGCTTTTTCCTTACACTCTCTGCATTGCCTTTCCTGGTGTGCGGGCAGCCCACTTGGATGCAGTTGGCATGGGGCCAGACTGGAATTCAAGAAAAAGAGAGGATAAACTGCAACAGGGAAGCTTAACATATGAAAATAAATAAATAAGTATAAAACAAGCCTTTTGGGAGTGATGATATTTACACGGAGACATGTCCTGGGGCAAGGGCTGAGAACAAAGCAAGAGAGAAGGGAGAACTAGGGTAAGAAGGGAACCTGGAGGATAGAGCTAAAGAGGTCAAGTTTTAAATTAGTGGGAGGAGGCTGTGCTCAGAGAGCAGAACAAATTGTTCTGGGAGCTTGAACGTAAATTTCAGTGTCAGTTCCAAGCCATATGAAATTGGTACTTTTGGCTTGCTGATTTCTTCAAGGTACTTACTGACAGAAAGCCATCATGTATAGTGTTTTTAACATGTTCCACCCAACACAAGATAAAGGCTTGAGAACTGTTCAAAATGATACATTGCTTCCATAGATCTACTTGCATAGGGTTGCTCACCTGGCAAATCTGACTTCAACCCATAATCCTTCTGTGTCTGATATTTAATGTCACAAATTTATCTGAAGCCTTTAGAGATTATAGAGGTTTGAGTTAATACTCATGCTGTTCTACATAATACCTACTCCAATAGATGCACTGAAGGATAATAGTCAATTAATACTTCTGTAGAAATCAACCATACTTCACTGGAAAGCACACACACGCTCCTCCTAGAACATAAATCTATTAATGCCTTAAGGCCAAAGTAAGAACCATGACACAAGACAGATTTCATGGTAGTTTATTTTCAGCATAAATCCAACTGTGTTAGACAAGTTGGTGCCCTTTTCATCTGAAGCACATTACTGTTCTAGTAATGTGTTTCTAATTAAAAATAAATAAATAAAAACTTCAGAAAACACTGTATAGAATTAAAAGAGCAAGAACAGCATAATCTGATAAAGGAATTATTTGTCCCCTTCACATAGGAAAATCATTAATTCTGAGGGAAAAAACAAGAACCAGGTATCAGTAGTAGACTTTGAATCCCATTTTCATTGTGAAGCTTAAGTACAGACTCAGCATAATTGATGAAGTCAGTTAACTCAGTTTGGGGCTCATTTTCTTTCATCTCTCCCCAGTTTTTCCCCAAGCTCAAGTGTACCAACAACTCAGCACCGTGGATGTAACAGCTCTCCTTTCATGGGTATGACCAGCATTCAAACATGAGGCTCAGTGCTCCGACCAGCACTGCTCAGTGATGCAGCAAGGAGCACTAGCACACAGGGACCCCTACAATACTGCTCCTCCCACTAGAATCCATAGCATTGGGTGACCCAGAGCTGGAAGGAGGGGCATGAAGTTGAGCTGAAATTCATCAACTGCCTGAATACTGAGAGCAGATGAGTACTGAGGCAAGCTCACTACTCTCAATGAGGAGGAGGAACAGGGCATGCTTTCAGGTCAAGCGTAGTCTTGACAGACCCTTAGCCATACAGGAGAACCTGGAAGAAAAAAATAACAGTAATGGGCAGCTTCCTGCTCCAGTGGATGAAAGTACCCATCATCTGCCAACCCAAACTCCTGTCTTGCTTGATGCTGTCAATTGAGAACTTGCGATTAAGAATTGAAGAGCAGATGTTATGGGAGATTACGCAGCGGGTGCCTGCTGTGGGTCCCTGAGCAGGGAGTAAGTGGATGAGGCCTTCTATGGATAGCTTAGAAGCAGCTTCACAGACACTGGTCTGGTGCAAGTGGTACTTGACCACCTTGATAAGGAGCTGGAGGGCAACAGAGCAAGACAAAAGCAATATGGAAAATTCCTGGAGGGAATTAATTACAACTTCCTGACAAAAGAGAGAGAGATGACAGCGAGGTGCTTTGCTGAATTTCATTCTCACAAGCAAGATGATGCTCACAGGGTATGTGAAAATCAAAGACATCCTTAGCTGCAGCGATAAGATGGCACAGTTCAGGATCCTAATAAGAGGGTGAAAAACAAGATCACAAACCTACACTTCAGGAGAGCAGACTCCAGCCTCTTCAAAGATCTACCTGGTAGAGCCTAATGGGATAAGGCCCACAAGACAACTGGCCAGCTTGTGATATAAAACAGCATAAGAAATGAACTCTTTCTGTGGAAGTTCCTTTTATTTTGCAAAAATTTATTACTCACTGTTGTACAAAGTAGTAAAACAATGTCATAGCTTGCACAACTAGGTAATTTTGGATGTGATCTAGTTGAATAAAACAAATTTTCACAATTTTTAATGTGATTCAAGACAATAACAACCAGTGGATTCATACATTTTAAAATATTTCATTTGTACGTTTTATACAAATATCATTTGGTAATCAGAATTTGTAAACTTAATGTGACATATTAAGTCTCCAGTCACATGATTAAAACATACACTGAAAACATTTTACAGCTAACATTTTAAAGCATCTCAATTACCTTTCTACTCTTTGTTTTACAGAAACAGTCCATTCAGTTTAGTTCATTCATTTGGAATAACCTATTACATTTGTTGAAATGTAAAAGAAAAAAATAAAAATACATCTTTAATGTAAATTAGAGTAGAAAACATTGTTTTACTTTCAATAAGTTATTACTTTAACTCTGAAGTTAGCAACCATGGAAGTCAATTCAAGTTCATAAATTTGGTCCATTCTTTTCAAGTAACACTACTAGTATATTTTATGAGGAAAGATTTCTAGAGGTTTCTCTATCCCACCCCAAAAGTAATTTTCAAAGAGCGTATTTCGTTATTTATCCTAGGTCATCCTGAATTATAGGATGCATATATAATGCAAAAATAATAATAATAATAAACGGGAGAAAGGGAAGGATATTAACATCACCTTAAGTGTATAGCTGATAAATGAAGACACAAGACAGAAAGCGAGAACATCACTAGAAGATAGATCTTCACTGGGAATCAATCAACACAGCTCCACTGACATCAGCAGTGCTATCCTGACATACCAGCCACAGATCTGCCTAACCATGGATAACGTATAGCAAAAGTCATTTATATTACTGATAAGGAAGAGTAGTGTTTACATGAGTAATGTTAACTTTTTAATTAAGTTCTGGACATCATGGTTCTCATTTAAAATTCTGCTGTTGGTGACTGTCAGTCTTACCACTCCCTGGCAGTGGTTGTAGCTCATCTCCAATTTGAAATAACACTAAAATATATTTAACATTATTAACAACAGCTCATTCCTACCAGAAATTGCCTGAAGCCCATTTACAGCATGAGACAGGATTTAAAAGTATTATTTTAGAACTTTATTAACTTATATTATGGGTTTTCACTGACCATAATCTGTGAAACAAACTGCAATCACTCAAAATCAGCAGCAGCTGCACAATGAAATTCACAGCAATGTGACTCTTCGTTGGTACAAAGTCATTCCTTCTCTAGATAATAAACTATAGTAAATTTTTAAAAGTATCTAAGACATGTTTACGGAGCAAATGCTAAAAGCAGAATTGCAAAAACAGAGATAAGTAATTGCACAAAGTTTGTCTTACTCATAGACAGGAAGACATTGACATTGCACAAGAGAATTCCCAGAGTGCAGAGGACATATTACTTAACCAGGAGTGCAAATATTAAAAATATACAAAACCTAAGAAGCAGAAACTGAATTCCAGAAATAGCTTACAACAACACTCAGATCACTATACTGTCATTTGGCATATGTATTACAAATTGAAGATACAAGCACATACAAAACATATAAACTATATGTATACTTATCTCTTAAAATAGCAAATGGGATTCAGATGATCTCTGCCAGAGAACTGTAAGAATGCACACCTCTACAACCACCGCATAATGCGCTTTGAACAGACTCTTTATTGCAGTATATCTTTGCATCTGAAATAGAGCTACTTCTAAAACACATTATTAATGAGTACATGTTCAGACCATTCAGGCTGCATATTCTGCCAGTTCTACTCACAGAAAGAAAGTCTCATGACATCCAGAACTAGAGGACTAAAGAAGGTAGTGGTAACTATGCTGGACAAAACTCTTGGCAATGTTCATTTCTGTTAAAACTCACAAGAAACTGAGGTACAAACTTCTATCAAGTAAACATGAGAATTGTCTTGCGTTCAGTTAAAGTACAATAGTTACCCCTTGTTTCCTGATTTATTTTTTTTTAATTTCTTATTTCCTTAAAAGAAAAATATATATGCGCATACAATGCTGATATCCTATGTGTTGATGCCATCAATCCCTTGGGATAGCAAGTTTGATGGGTAGTAACCCATTAGGAGAAAAATATATTTTTGAATATTATTTTACATATATACAATATATATATTTAACTTTCAATCAAAATATAAAATTTTCCAGTGTAGTCATAAGTGTTTTTTTTTTTTATTTTAACATGAGAAAGTGTTTTGTATCTCACATATGCTTGCTTCATACGTTAAAAATTAACAAGGCACTTGATATCCACCAGTAATGTTTTTGGTTTTATTTCTACAGAAAGAAAACAAAGAAACAGAGAGAAAAGCTTTCCTTCTCCAAAGCAAAAAAAAAAAAGAAAAAAAAAAAAAAAAAACGTAAAATCTTGAGGATGAAACAATCATTAATAGCAGTAAGTTTTGCATTTTAAGCAACCACAAAGAATAGGAAGTATAAACTAAATAGAAAATAGTATTACTCTATGAACGTAATCTAAAGAAAAAATGTTCTGAATCCCTTATTTTTGATGTCCTGTAGGTATAAAAAAAAAAAATATGCCGTACATTTAATGTGTTAATACACTCTCACCACTAAATTAATTTTGATAAACCTTTCCCCCAGAAAGCAAGAGGCGAAAGAATCTGTTGCATTCAATTCCAAAATACCTAATATCACAGAAGTAGGACAGCCACTTATTTACAGTTTTTTCAGCACCATGGAAGACGTTTATCTTTTTATACATGTTTCTGCCAATGTCCTAAACTTGGGTTCCAGCTGATCTAAGAAGTCAAGTGCCTCTTCTTCATGCTGATCACTGCAGCAGCCTACAGAGCCAGCCAAGGATCCTTTTCCTTCATAGTTATATGAAAGGAGATAATCTTCAGAATGTTTCTGTTCTTCATCCTGTCTGCATAGATGCACCTTCTGCATAGGAAGAGAACACATTATTATTTTCTTAAATTGTTATTCTAAAAGTATTGCAGAAAAATAATTTTTCTTTTGATTTACCTTTCATTGATTAATTTTTAATCAGAGTGTGTCCTCTAATGGATTCCTACATACAAAAAATGCACATGATTGGTCTATATCATTAAGATTATAAAATATAAATATTAATAAAGAAATCATTTCTACTAGTTATGTATGTAACAAGAGAAGAGGAAGAACCTGTTTAAATAACCAGTCAGACAACTAAAATCCACTCAAAATTGAACAACAGATACATAAAAGTAGTTAGTCAAGTAGTAAGTTTTTGAACCCCAAAGCACAGAGTAACTACATTTTGAATATTGTACATACATTCCTACACCATTGCTAAGATAAATGTCATGGTTTAAGTTAGCGCAAGCAAGCAGTTAGAATAAAAGCAAGCAAGTTAACAAAAATAAACTTATAAAAGCTTAAGTAATTATTACCAATGAAGTTAAATGTTCTAATTGAAAAACTGCATGCTTTTTACAATTTAAGCCAGGAGAAGAAAGTCATTTATGCCTACGTCTCAAAATATATAAAAGAGCAATATTCCAAAACAGGACACAGATGAGCAAAAGAAAAGAAAAACAACGAAGCTAAAACAAACAAACAAAAAAAACAAAGTGCTTTCTAGGCCAAATGCTTTTCTTGAGAAGACTACACGCACTGATCACAACCTACACTCTAGGAAACCAGTGTTGGAATACTTACTTCTCCCAGACGAGGATGTGTGAAATTATGCCATTCTGAGTAGGAGTATCTACATGTGTCCACCACAGCCTGTCCTCCTCCTTCTTTGACTGATCCCAGCGTCTGATGTCCGCCTCCTCTGACTGATTCTAGGGTATGCCCTCTTCCTTTTACCATTTCAAATGCTTGTTGATCTCCTGTTTTTATTCCGCATCCTACTTGATCAGTGGTTTGTAAAGGAATTATATTGTGATCCTAATAAAAGATGTTAACAGTGGAGAAACCTTTGTTTTCATGATCATTTTTACTGTATTTTTTAAATTCAAAAGATAAGACAGCAATCAGAAACTCTCCATGCTAAAAACCAAAGTACTAAGTTTTGCACAGTGACATTTTGAACAATAAGCCATCCTTTGAACTGAAGTCTATAAAAATCAATAAGTGGTCATCAGAAAAAGATCTTAAGATGGGAGGAAAATCTGTAGTTAGGTATGATACTAGATCCCACAACTCAATTTTTATCCTGATGAAAGATGCACTATAACCCAAATGTTAGTTTCTTACAATATTCTTACAATACATGAAATGTTTGGTTTGCCAAGTAAAAAAGATGAATTACAGTTGCCACCTGTAATTCATTAGATCAGGTATACAGTCATACGGAGAAGTTCATTCTGTTTTATTCATAATGTTTGCATATCACACCAAAAAAAAAAAGAAACAACTAGCATGTAATCAGAGAAATTATAAAATACAGTGTATTTTATAAGCAGTAACAAAATTGATATCTGTCATCATTAAGAGAGATTTTCTTGGTTTTCATGGTAAGTAAGCTCAATGTTTTTTAAAGAAATCTTTTTGTCAGTGGGGGACAGAAGAGAAGGGAGATGATTACTCACAATGATTACATGCTAAATTAAAAATTTCCTTTTCCGAGGAACAGCAACAATGTTTTGCACACATTCAACATGGGCAAAAGAGTAAACTCCCGTCTAATCTCATTTTTGAAAGTGGCAGATCATAATATTCACCTGGAACTTCCAACCCAACAGCAAAAGTTTGGAAGAAATGTTTAGTGGCCAAGAGGAAGCTTCTGCAATAAAAGCCAGTATTTATCTTAAACATATACAGAGCTAACAACTCTTCCTGAAGTAAGAATTTACAAATCTTTGTAAAATATCAAAGCATACGAATTATCCCTGTGTTCATTACTTATTTCCATTACTGAATCACTTATTTGCTCATAGGTCTCTACTCAGACTGAAATACAATGGCATCATTACATGTTTTTACATTGAAGTAAACAGACAACTTACCATCACTTCTTCTCCTGGAGCTTCTGTATTTGAAATAATTAAGTTGTGATTAGCGCAATCATCAGTCACTTGCCTGTGCATTACCCCAGCACCACAGCAGCCACAAATTGTAATTAGGATTACTGCAAAGAAAAAGTGAGTGAGAAAGATGCTATGAAGTTTACCTCAAAACAGTTATTTACTTCTGTTTGAAAGCAAATTTTGTTGTGTTAGCCTAAATGCTTAAGAATCTTGTATCATTAAAAAATAATATTGTGTTTGAAAAGACCCAGGCTCAAAAGCGTACAAATACACACTTTTTCCAAGTATAGCATGGATTTTTCAATATAGCATTGAACTGTAAAATGTATTTTGATTTCCCCAGAATGAATGCAAGCTTTACGAAAACAGCGTGCAACAAGTCACGTTAATAAAATACAGAACAAAATCTAGTTAAAAAATCATGTCTTATGCCTATGCGAGAACACTGTACAGCACACACTTTTTGTGTACAGATACACAGATGTCAAATTATGACATAAGGAAATAGGTGGGCTAAAGGTCCCAGTATCAAAGTTCTGCTTCACAGAAAGGATGACAGGAATCCTGAAAGATTCCAAGTATGTTACAGAGTGATCAGTATCAGAGCAATCTTACTTTATACCTTGAATTCAGCTTACTGTTCTTACAAAAAAATTACATGTAAGACTCAGCCAGAAATCATTCTGTATAGAAGAATCACGAGCAACTAAACCTTCCTCAAAACAAAGACCTAAATATTTCATTCAGACAACACCTCTCTCCAGTTTTTAGCTTAAGAATAAAGAAAAACATGAGGAATAAATCAGTTCTGTCTAACTGTTCACAGAGCAATCCTTTCTAAATGCGTAAGATTCTATGGAAATTGCCCAGGAGCCACTTTGAAGCTCATACAGCTGCTGCAGCTATCGGCAAGATCTGCATCAGTGATTCTAGTGGGTCACCTCCTAGTGCTGGCAGATGTGAAGACAACTATAAAATCACTGAGCACAGGCTACACTGGGTAAAACATAACCACAATAAAACAAGTATTTCTTGGCTTGGTGCAGTCAAGGGCCAATGACAAAAAGTAAGCCAATATCACACACTGTTCCCCTACTCTGCATCCCAACATCTGACAATTCCCTCCCGGCTGAGCCACGAGTTCAGGAGTTTGACTCATTTAGATAACACATGGAACTATCTGACCTCAAACAAGTGGGCAGGTCCAAGTGTTGTATATAAGTAAGAGCAGCTTGCTGAAATTGAGAAGGGGCAAGGCAAGTTGTCCACTAATAGGAAAAAAAAAACCCACTTTGAGTCATTTGGTACTGTAGCATGTCCCCATGTCATTAAAAATGTTAGTTGGACTACCTCAGAATCTGGTAAAAAGACAAAAATTTGGTGACAACGATACGTAACAGTGAGGCCACCTCACTAGTTAACAGCAATACGGACTTGCTCAGAATCTTTGATCCTAAGCAACTTCAGTAACACAAAACATATTCAAGGGTTTAGTGTACTATGGAAACATCTAACTTGTCCTTCGACATTATGCCGGCTCCTGTAAAACTTCTTGTTAAACACAGTGTCTCGGACTCTATGGTTTAATCCAGGATGCATTAAAGATTACCAAAAAAACTTAGAAAAATGATTTCCAAATTCCTACGAATAGATACATTCATGCCAAAGTCAGCTGTAAACTTTTGCATGAACAAACTGCAATACTCACCTGACAGCAGGATCTGGTAATTGCTATAAATCTCATCCCTTTTGGTTAAAACACAGAACCCAGTTTTTTGATCTTGCTAACATGAACACATAGAACATCATACACAAAGTGTTCTTTTAAGAATAATAAGCAAAAGTACATACACATGAACTACAGGATGAGAGCTAGAAGCCTTTGATCTTGATACAGACAAAGCACGTGCTACTGATTAGAGTTATACAAGAGACATGTAAAGATGCCTGAACCAAGTTTGAGCAGACAAAGCATTTTGCACTTGGTAAAATAAAAAGTGTACTTACACAGCAATAGCAGAGATCCCAAGATCATTGCAAGGATGGCCCATACACCAAGAGTAACGCTCCCAGCACTACGAGCAGTTACTCCACAATCACTTGGAGTAACACAATCACAGTAGTTAACTTTAATTTCACTGATTCCCTGCCTTCCTGAACTATCAGACACGCTGACAGGAATAGTGTATGTTCCAAATGGAATATCGCCCCTTGGTGAAAGATACACAGACTTTTCTGCAAACATAAAAAAAACAAACAAATAAATAAAAAACAAGATACAGTTTTAACAGCATCTGAAACCCCACTGCCACATTGGGGCTGTAAACACAATCTTTCACTCTTACAGTTAAGCCAGTGTCAAATCCATATTAATTAGTTCAAAGCTAGTTTTGATGTATTGACACTGAACTACACGCAGAGCATGATATTTTGAAGAATTTATACTTCCCACACCTTCTAAATATTAGAATTGAAAAGCAAAACTTTATATATCCTCCTAAAAACATTTAACTTAAAACTATGAAGTCAACCCAGTTTACTACAGTAAACGATGCTGTTTAGGTTTGCTAGTAAAGACTGTCAGCAGAACCAACATTTATTAAAAGCACTTCCAGTAATTGGAAAAAGTTAATCCAAATCTCAATTTATATCCCCTCCATTCTTTGGTTTTGTTGCTATACCCAATGAGAATAACCATGTTCAGTGGGAAGTAAAATTCATTTAGTCTGCTGCTCTGCTTAGCAAAATAAGTGGCCAGTGACCACGGCTGAAGGACAAAATAAAACTGAGAAGAAAGCCCCAACATACCGTTGTGCCGTGTTATCTTCCACATGGAACCCATGCTACGGTCAGTCATGCGATAGACTAAGGGCATGCTGTAAGAAGTCTCATCTCCATCCCCTGCGCTGAGGCAGATTGGTTTTCTGTCTCTGCACATTATATAGTCAGTTGTAAGAATTCGTGGATAATTCCTGTTACAAGGCTGGATGACAACTTGAAGGGTTCCAGTGCCTGTTTTGCCATCTACGAGATAAAAATAATTATTTTACCATTCAATACTAATAATCATTCCTTTCTTTATTTCTATTCCTAATCTGAGCAATTAAGTATCATTAACTGTAGCAGCCAAGCTGAGAAATAAGTTGGAAAGCAGCTACAGGTTTGGTCTAAAGCAGAGATGGCCTTCTCATAGCTTTTTTTTGGCCACTTCTCATCTTTGCTTGGCTGATCATTCAACGGGTCACTTTGTTGAAAACTGCTAAATGGAAAAATAATTAAAAAAAAAAAAAGTTACAAGATTGGCAAGGAACTTGTATTTTCTGGTGACGGAGAAAAAATTGCCACAGTCAGTGTCATTCATGTGCTATCCTCAAGCGGGTAACGAAAGGAAAAGAAAAAGGAAAGATGGAACAGGTAGAAAAAAGTCTGCAACCGCAGGTTTGTCCTCTTCCATAGGTAAGAAAGACAGGACAATTTTTCAAGTTAAGTCTGCACTGGAAAAATATAAAAATAAAAATCTGAATTATCAACTCCTTTAAGATGAAGTGCATCTTTTTATGTAGTTCAGGATCCCATACAGAAATTCCTTGACTTGCTTTGAAAATTACTTCTTTTCAGCTGTGCAATCTGTCATAGTTAATTGCGCCAATGTGTATTGGTACAAACAGAAAGAGTACTACCAAATTAAGATGTCTCAAAGTTCCACGTTTTGTGTGTGGACAGAATTTATTTTGTTGTTCAGAGGCATCTTACGTGAGTACATATACTGCCCCAAGAGGAGAATGAGAAAAGAAGGGTAAATGAAACAAAGAAAATGAGGCTATGGCAAATTGAGAGACAAAAGAAGAAAGGGAAGGCTTCCAGTATTTTTGCTCCTGGAAGGAGAATATGCTTCCCTACAACCCATTTCTCTCTCCCCTGGAAACACAAACACTTTCACATACGGTATGCTTCTTTCAGCCATGAAGTGCACTTTATCACCAAAGCCTACATGTAAGAACTGAATCTATGCATCCTAATCTGATTTCTTTTTTCTAACCTAAGAATAGTCAATGCTTGTGTAAGTGTTACAGATAAATTATATCAAATTTACTTCTTAAAAGTGTCACTTATTTTATGTACAACAGAATCTTAAAGCAATTTGAATTGGTGTAGTTTACATGTAATTTTAATATCCAAGCTTTGGAGTTATGGCACCTAGCTGTAAAGCAACTTCAAGGTATGTTTTTTATTCCAGCTGATGTTTTAGCACAGAAAGGCTAAAAATAAATCCTGCCATTGGATGTACAAGGGTAATAATATTACCTAAGCATTTGATAGAATCATTCCAAAAGTAAGAAAAAAAACTAAGCGCACATCTGGTCTGAATCAGTGTACCTGTAGCTATGTTAAATTTGCACGGGAAATTCTTCTACAAACTACAAATGAAGATGAAACGTTTAGTACTCACTTCTGTCTATTGCAAGGACTGTGATATTGCATTGACCTCGTTTCACTTCTCCCAGATCTCGGTCCAAGACTTTAACAGTTCTGACTTCACCTGATTTTTCATCAATATTGACCCAGTTACACTGTCCAGGTGGTATTTTGTAGCTGTTAAGAATGATTTTCATGTTTAGCTGAAGATCTCAAATACACACACTTGTGTATATTTACATATACACACATGCCTACACAAATGCATGTATTTACATACACACACAAACGAATGTTCCCTCTTCCCACACCCCTCCTTGCTTTAATCCAAATAAACTAGTAGACAACACTGTTTCATACCAGATGCCTTCACTATTTCCAGTTTCTGGATCTTCTGCTAGATATTTCCCAATACTTGTCCCAATGTCATCACATTCACTAGCATCCATGCGGAAGAAACAGGGTTTAAACACTGGCCCCTCGTCTATATCTAGGACATTCACTGTAACAGTGCAGGTGCTCTGAACAACTTGTTGTGAATGTGGTGCCAGCATGTAGGGTGCCTCATTGTTGACTGCAATCACAAGGATCCTTTGCTTGGCACTTTCATAATCCAGCCCCTGAAACACAGATACACATATACAGACATATACATACACAAACATACACACAAAGTTTTTCCCCCTCCCACTTCAAACCAATATAAAACTTGGCATTGTTTTCTCATAATTATTATTAAGTAAAACTCTGCCACATTTATTTACAAAAATAAATCAGGTATCACTCTGGAACATTCAGCTTGACACACAGTAAAGGGAAAAGATATGAACAATAAACATACAACAAGTCACATTCTAAGTTTATCAAAGAAAAGAACATGAAAACAGTCCCTAATAAGGTAATCAGCATCACTGTACATATGTAGATGAATATTCTGCTAGAGAATTACCAAAAGAACGAAAATATGAACAAGATGTGTGGAAGGACTTTCTCCTCCTACACCGAACTGGCCATATTTTCATACCAGTCAATCACACTTCATGCCAGCACTTACATTTATTTCCCAGTAAGACATCATATGCTGCAAATATGTCTTAATTTGTAGGGCTGATGAGTAAGTATCTACAAATGTAATTCTTCATATACGTTCTCCAAGGACATCTTACGCCATTAATAAAGTTATAATACACTCTGGTCCACTACAGAGCTACGCTACATATAAGAAATTGCAGGCATGACTTTATCATTGATTCATAGAATTGCTAGGTTGGAAAAGACAAAGTCCAACTGCAATCTAACCATAGTACCGTAACTCTAACAACCCAAATGAAAAACTTTAATGGTTATCAGCAACAAAAACAAACAATAGCTTCTCTATTCTTATCACTCAAACCTTCAAATATTAATATTAGTCTTCTTTGCTCCTTATAAGTTACCTGTTATTGCACAGCTCTTACAGACGTCAGACAGACACTAAAAGGCAAAGGGAGTACAGGCAGAGCAAATCTTCTAACTCACATCTGCACCCCAGAAAAGCAAACCTGTACTCACTACTCTGAAAAAAAAGGCCTGGAAAATTTTAACTGAAGGTAGTAAATTTAATCAGCTCCCAGAAAGAAGATGGCTGGAGGAGGTGCTCCTCACTCCCCCGTTCATACACACTCTCACTTCTGTTAAAAACCTGTCCATAAAACATTCCTCAGTTACACTCCTACATCTCAACAACTGAAACTGTGTGACCAGGAAAAGTCACTATGCTCTGTAGATGGTGAAACACAGAGCAATACTTGAATTCTGCACACACATGATGAGTATTCTGAGTTCTACATAATTGGTTTTAAAAGCAATACCTGAAGACAAAAATGTTGCTCTGCAAGTCCCATTTTTGCTTACCTTAACAACACACAATATTCCTTCATTTGTGTTTCTGTCTGTTGTAATTTCAAAGGTGTGGTCATCATTTCCTCTTATAATTTCATACACAGCTGTGGAGCCCGGTGCCCCAAACTCATCGGCATCAACAGCAGAAATTCTCAGGATGTCTACATTCACTCTGTTTTCTTCCACTTGTGTTTCATACTTGGAGTTATCAAAAGAAAAATAGTTAAATTTAAATCACAGAACACCACTCCACAACTCAGGAGTGAACAACACTGCATTTAAAACTTTAGACCACGATACTGCACTTAAATTCAAAGAGCCAATTTACCACACTGGTGCAATGACTTATTTCACTTCAGTGCATTAATGTACCCTCACCTCCCTCACACATTGACTGAAACAGGAACCCTCTTTCCTGCCAGCATAGCTCCTCTCTTACTCCCAGCTATCACTGATGTAAAGCCTGGAATTCTCCTTCCAGGAAAGGTAAATGAGCACAGTTCAAGTTACATCAGCTGCTGATGCTCATCTATGTACAATGTAATTTAAGAACAGCATTTAAAAAATGCCACAGGTTAAATAAAATACATACATGTATATATTAACAAGTCATAAGAACTTGAAGAAAGGCAAAATACATCTCTACCTGGATGACAACAGACAAAAGGGCTTTATTTATAGATATATATTTTTTAAAGAGCTGTGTCATTCTGTACAAGCTCAAGAAGCAAGACAAGAATGGTTCTGAATTAATATTATTGATGATGTTCTACAGTAGCAGGAAGATTATGTATGTGTATTCTTCATAGATAATGATCTGCTCTTCTTCAATACTGTATTTTATCCATCTTCATACCAACGTCTCCTACAGCATTTCAGCTGTATATATGCTTACTGAGATATACTAAGTTCTAAAAAGAGAAATTAACCTAGCAATTAAATGTCAGCTTTGTCTCCTGGCAAAAAAAAAAAAAAAAAAGCTTTAGAAAGCTAGCAGTCAAAATTTTATTGTAAAATGTGAATAAAGAAGGGAAGATAATGAAATGACATCTACTTCATTGACATTAACACGAGTAGTCAGTCAGAGGTTGGTCAAAGGTAACGGGGTCAGAAAAATGCTCAGGAGTCAATCTGTACCTCCACCCCCACCCCTTAAAAAAAATAAAAATTAAAAAAAAACCCACAAAATCATAGTATGGTTAAATTACAAGATTTCTATGATCACTCATTGCAGAAGTGAATTTGTCATGTTAGCTTTCTCCCAGCGGTCATATAAGACCACTGACTCACAAAAACTAGCACAGCAGCATGTCTAATTACCAAACAACGTAACAACCAATATGGCATTCACAAAGGTCTATGTTGGCATTAACTGTCTTGAGACACTCGGAATCATACCTGAAGGAGCACCAACGGGGAAATCAGAAAGGTGATAAAAATAATTTCTTCACCCTTTACAGACACTTAATCTATGAAGACTTACTTGAAACTGTTTAAAAGTTGGTGCATTGTCATTTGTATCTTCAATCTTAATGACAGCTGTTCCTGTCGTGCACAAACCGAAAGGCTGACCTGCCATATCTCTCACTTCAATTAATAAAGTGTACGAGGACACCAGCTGAAAAGAAGTAAACAGAAGTTTGATTACTATTATTATTATATTTTTTTTTAACAGTTACACACAACAACAGAAATAAATGTTTTATTCCTGTTCTGCAACTCAGCTCCAGAGTGCACTGTTGTATTTTGCAGGGGACAGGGCTGAGTTCAGAGCATTTTCCCTACAGTTCCAGAAGGAAAATGAGTAAAATAGTACTGAGCAACACTTAGTTCAACATCTGTTAGAAAGTGTAAGCTCTATCTTGCATCAAACCAAGCTCTCCAGAATATCCACAAACACCTTTGTTTGCCAGTATCTGATAGTTTGGAGGGCTCAAATAATGTGCCCTTAACTGTTTCACTCTCCCCTGCAGAGTGTTCACCTGAATTACCAACACTTTCAGTCTGTGGCTACTTTTCATTAAGCTTATTTCTCTCAAATCAGTCACAACAACAGAATGGGTTGGTTTTTTGTTTTTGTTTTTTTTGTTTGAAATAACCCTAGAAATACCTGAGCAACCTAGGGAATTAGGGGCTGGACACAAAAAAGGTTCTTGCAAATCAAGACAGTAGCCCCACTGCAGAACACATGAAAGCAGCATTAGGTTTCCTGAGTAAAAGAAAAAGATCTCCTGCTCCACTTAATAGATTTATCTTTAAAAGATAAACAGTGGACATTTTTCAAGCTTTAATTTCCTCAGCAGTCACTGTGACTGCTTCCTTAGTAGCTACGGTGATACTCAGCCACTGCATTTTTCTCTTGCTAGAAAATTTGTACCTGATATGCCCGCAAGCGCACAATTTCGCAATTCACTACTAATGTGGATTTTCACCCACAAAGTGACATAAACATTCCAGAACACAAAAAAATCCTAAAAAAAATCCCTATGCTAGAAATATTATGTCAAATCACACATGCCTGTTTTTCTAACGCAAACAACCTCTCACGTAACCTTTTATCCAAAAAACTCTAAACATGAGAAAAAGTAAAACCTCTCTAACTTCCTTATTTGAAAGCTATCTAACAACAATAAATGGTTTGTGCACTTATCTCGGGAAACATTTCATTACTGTTTAGATTTTACAAATTGGAGATATTTCTGTTGAGTGCAGGATGACTGGCTACACACAGTAAAATTAGTTCATCTTTCCCGTAAAGAAGCAGGGAGCATCTCACATGGAGCTTCACTAGGAAGAAAGAGCAGTCATGCGATTCACGAACAGAGAAAGAGTAAGAATCCAGTCAGCTCTTTAGTGTTGAATAGGAGAGCAGTAGGAGATTCCCTACCAAATTTAGCTAGAACTCTGGTAGACAAAGAAAAAGGCAACATAAACGCTTTATCTGTTGATTCTCATGCCAGGGATTAAAGCAAGATGTGTGCACTAAGTCTAGTGCTAAATATACTTCAGGAAACATCACCTCTCTGTCCAGCTGTGGCGATAACACAGTAATGACACCTGTGTCACCATGCAAAGAAAACGCTGGGGTTACTGAAGGAGTTTGTGACACAATGCGGTATTTCAAAGTAGTATGCAGAGTATACGGCTCATCTCTGTCCTCTGCAGTCACTGTTCCAACAACTACACCTGCAAACACAATATAGCAATTTTAAGTTACAGAAAAAAAAAAAAAACTACAAATAGGCAAACATTACTTTAAGAAGTATTTCTACTTTAGATTGGTAAAAACAGCTATTGTCTGTTAGGTTTAAATACGAGTGGTATTGAAAACAGTGTAAATAGTATGGAAAATATGATAATAGTGTAAAATTGTCTATTTTAATCATTTATTTCTTTTTCCTTCTCAAACAATGTTGCCATTATTGACAAAAGAATAATCAAAAGAAATATAAATGGTCTAGATTTCTGCTACTTCTAACTGAACATCCCAAACACAGCTGAAAAGGACGTTCAGCAATTTCTGACCGTTCAAATTGCAGTTCTGCCCCTTGGAGCATGTTGCACCCCCAGTTTGCGTGCTTCTGGACTTCACTGTTAACCCATAACTCATCCAGTTGAAAGAAGAAGAGCTCGGAGAATTAAATGCCACTGATGCTCTGAGGGTGAAGACACTGCCTTCTCTGTGAAGACACTCCTCACTCTATACACCCAGTCTAGGAAATGGCAGGGAATGGCAAGCCACTACTTTCCCTTTCCTTCTCTGTGGCCAACTTTTTTCCCTGCTTTTCTTCTTTGTAACACCTGAATTCAGCAACAGCCAAATCCCTGCCCTTCTATGAGTACGGGTGCAAACAAGCCTTTAATGTGTTTTCAAGAAACATTTAGATGTGGTACTAAGAGACATGGTTTAGTAGGGAAATATTTGTGGTAGGTGGGCAGTTGGACTAGGTGATCTTGCAGGTCTTCTCCAGTCTTGGTAATTCCATGATTCTTTGATCTTCTGCTGCCCAGACAGAAAGTGTCCTACTTTAATTCAAAATTTTGCACACATGTTGTAATCTTATTCAAAAGTATTTCACACTTTAGAATACCACCAACTTAGTTGTTTAGGAAACCAGCCTTTTAAAACTGTTGCTCTGTTGTGTTCTTCGCAACCAAAGCATTTAATGGAGGCAGTTCGTTCTGGATAAATTAAAAAAAAAGTCTCCGGAATTTACTATACTGTTTAAATAATACTGAATCATCTCAGTTTTAAAAAAATTCTTTGACACGTTACTTTTCACTTTTCTTTTTTTTTTAAATGGTATTTTGGAATTTCTGATCATTACAAAAGAAATTTTGAGCTGCTCTTTGAAAATTCAGTCTTTGCTGTAAAGATACTAATTAAAAAATCCCACTGAACTGGACTAAATGGCACATTTCTACATAATTGAGACGAGTAATGCTGACTGCGTTGATCAGTTTGAAACAATTCTTACCAGGCTTGGAGTTTTCAGGGACACAAAACTCAAAAACATCCTGTGTAAAATATGGAGCATTATCATTGTCATCCTCTATTCTGATTGTATGCACAAGGGGTACCTCCGGTGAATAACCATCTGGAGTGCTTGCAAAGCAAATGATCTGTAAGACAGAAATTCAGTAATTCACCTCATACTTAAGCACCACAAAGTATTATTACACTTTCAGCGCACTGCAGGAGTCAACAAAAAGAAATGCAGCATTCCAACTGTGCCCTCAAGACCAGCCACGTGGAAGGGGAAGTGACAGCAACACAAAAACTTGAACTATTGCCCCATCTTTCCATTTTTCATTTCCCTCACTAGCAATATTTGAGTCACTTTCCCGACCCCAAATTTGTCAAGCATCTCTTCCAAGTCTTTTCAACACAATTTTTCAGGTATCATTGAAACAACTTAAGCATTTCTAAAAATTCAGATATAATTATTGCTACTTAGAACACCATCAAAAAGAAGCAGCAAAACTACCTGTCTGTTACAACATATTTTAGTTGCAATGCAAAAATAGGTAGTGCAAATCACACAGCTATTCAGACACTGTTATTTCTACTAGCTGCCTTCTTACACTTCTCAGCCAGTAGAGAGAGCACTCTACCCTGTTAATGAAACAGTAAGCTCAAAAATAGAGCCATCTGGAATTTGTCACAATCTGTTTTCTATGCAGACCTTTTCAACTCTCCCTGAAAAACTCCAGGATGACTTCAAACTCTTTCTAGAAGTGATGCAAATCCAATAGCTCACTGCAACTATGCAGTAATTAGAGCCTAGCCAGTGAAAAGCAAAGCTACTCTCAAGATCTGAATAACCAGCTATTTCTGTATTTGTCATCTGTTTCATCTCTCCAACACTAGACACACCGCTCTGAACAGACAGCTGATTATAGATCCTGTCTGCTCCATGTCTCCCCTGTAACCCAGCTTTCAAACACATGCTATAGAAATAAAAGATGTAACTTTATTTACATTATGGAGCCCAGTACCTGAAAACTTGGATACTGCTCACGGTCTACTGCACGAGTAGCAAAGATATTTCCAGTTTCTCTTTCTATGTAAAACAAGCCCTTCGGATCTTGATCAATTCCCGGTCCACTTGCGGAATAATAAATGGTGTAGTTCTGAGCTGTATCCGACTGGACCTACAAAGAACACATTTTTAAGCCCGGGGTAAAACAGCAGCAGCACTCTAATACTTTCTTCCCCTTTCTACAATCACACTTGCAGAAGCAGAAATTTTCAATGACAAAAATAAAACTCTATTTATTTATTTTCTTTAGCAGCTTAGACTTCTCAGAATAGGGAACTTGTAACTTGTAACTGCCTTTCTTTATAAGGTGTGTTCATGTGTACAGGTAGTTACTTCAAACTCAAACATTTATCATCATCAAACAATAAGAGAAACGGGAGCATGCATGGAAAAAATATAATTCTGACACCTACTATTTCTAAAATGCTGCATTCATACACATTCATATACAGACGGCTTCTTATTTCTGTCTCTGCTCAAAAGATTTTAGTTTCAGTGCATTCACTGAGAATATGACTTTTAACTAGTGAAGAAAAAGCAAAGAAAAAGGAAAAAGAAAGCAAACTATAGCTTAGTCCAGGAACATGCCAATTTAAGTAGGCTCTCCACATCATATTAGAAGTAGTAAGGATGTAACATCAGCAGTTATCTATTTACAAACAACCCCCTCCCCAAATACTTCCCCTATCTACTGAAAGCCAGAAGTTAGGCAGATAAGATTAGTAGAATGATTGCTCTGTACAGACTCTGCTATTACACTCATCTCTATGTATCTGCTACCAGTCATTCTGTAATCTAGAGAAGACTAGATGCATTAATGATAACTACAGTTCTTGTATTTCTCTTTCATGTCTATTTGTTTTCATACCGTCTGTTCCTTTCCTAATAACACACAGCCCATATTCAGTTTTAAATTCTACAGATATTTACTCCAAACTCCAGAAAGTATATAGACAATCGGACAAAATTTAATCTTCCCTGTGCCTACTAAATCTTCTAAGCAACGTTATAGGATTTTTGTGGAGTTTTTCCTGTTTAAATTACACACTTCATAGACTCACTGATTTTCAAGCAGAAGTGCACTCCTGTCATAGTATGCCCATCTGCTTTTTACAACTGTATCACGTTTTCAGTTGCTACTACAATTACAAGTTATTTCAGCTATAGGATCTCAAGAAACACAAAACAGACAGCAAGACTGAGAAGGAAGAGGAATGGTATCAGAGGACAATGCATGAATGCTCGCTTCTGTTCTTCATACATCATAACAGACACATAAAAGGAAGTTGCACTGTAAAATTAAGATCTGTATAAAAGGTACCTGCTGAATTTGTAGTGGGAAAGGTCCAAGTGAATTCTCTATCATAACAGAAGGAATTGGGCCCCATCGTCTTTTGGTTCGCTTGAGAACTGTATCTCTAGCATACCTAGTCTTCTGCATGCAGGTCAAAATGACAGGTAAGAATATATCCATGTAACTGTATACTTTTGCTTAACTTTCATAATGTTTTTCCCCACACATCCACCCCATTTTTCCACACTGACTATCCATTTCTTTAAGATCTCTATTCCTGATTATATGTGTGACAGTAATCCAAGAGGATTTTCATTCACTGCAAACAAGATCTGCCTGAACGCCTCTAACACGGCTTTTGAGATTCTTGACATTCCTTTTTAAGCTCCTTGTTAGCATCCCCTCTTTCAAGCAGGATGTCTGCTGATTTAATCAACACTGCAATCAACAACTGCCACAAATGCACACCATAGTGCAGAGTGCGTTGCCTGATTATTTGAATTCTGAAAATCCAACTACAGCTACCCAACATGAAACCATGCTCTGCGCAATCACACCCAAACAAGGCAGGTACCTTGGAACTAGATGCCCACCTTTTTTTCATCTGTCTCCAAGTCGATAAGTATTTTCTTCTCTACGTGTTCTTGAAGATCTTTAAGTAATACAGTAAACGTCCTTTTCTCATCAGATAAAGAAACAGCAGATGTTGTATACACAGAACCATCCTCCAGGACTTTGAAACTCCCATCACTGGAACTGATGTGTTCTGCAGACTGAAGGCACTCATTTAAATTAACTGCAAGAAAAAAAGATTCGGACAATAACTCAAACAGGGAAACAATCTCAAAGAGAAAAATCATTCCCTACTTAAAATTTACTGGCACACATTCTCTTCAAAAATCACATCATTTGGCATTTAAGCAGTACAAATACAAACTCTAGAACTCATCCATGCACTTAGCTTTGAATGAGTTCACGCAAATTTCCACTACTGTGCTTATGAAAGTATTTCGTAAAGGAAATGGGTGATTCATACCCATCTCTCAAAAAGATACTACTACACTGGTGGGATTCTTGAAGCAACAAGAGACAAACTAATACATTTAAATGCAACAAACACTGCAGACATGCTCATTAGTGGATCAGTGGGTATTACATTTCTCTTGTGCTCTGTGCCCCACATAATCAGTGAAGATATTAACTAATGCAAATTCCCAATGGAGATATTACTCCTTGGAAGATTTGCCTTCAGGAAGAAATCACTGACTGGGTCTATGTGATTTAGAAGCCTTGGGAGGATAAAGGCCTTTAAATTATGAGGCAGACTGATAAGAGAGAGACACGCTAACTCTAGAACAAATGATGGATGAACAATTTATTAATATTTACAAGACAGAATCCCATGCAGCTGACAGGAAGCGTCAGGTAATCTTAGCACACTTCTCAGGTACGCTTAAAGCATTTGCTGTAAATTTGTGGCTTAAAGTGTAATACACCTCACTAAAATTGGTTCACCAGGCAGTAATTCTTCACAACAGTTGGGGGATGGGAGTGGGGGGGACAAAATCAGGATAACCATAATTAACCTAAATAACATCAAAGCACTAAGTAAGTTTGATTTGGCACACTGAAAAAGACATAGGCCAGAGACCTAAGCTCTAGATAAAGCAACTTTGCAACACACATGGAGGTGTCAGTGTTATGTTTTAGAATCAAATATTTTTTCCCTCTTAGCAAGTGCCAAAATAAAATAGTTTGGGTTTGGTGGGGCTTTGTTTTGTTTTTGGGTTTGTTTTTTTTTTAAACCAGAAAGTTTTAAGATAGAGAGAACTACGTACTAGCATGCCTCAATAAATCTTCAATGGTATCACAGCAGACTGAGTTTTTCTACAGTTATGAAATTCTAAGACTAGACTAGATTCAACATTTCACCCTACATACATAGGTGATACTTTAAATAAAATAAATTTAATGAAAAGCATAGTTTTAAACATGGCTTGTTTTCCTCCTCATTATTAAGTCCTTCATTTAACTGCTTAGTTAAACATTTCATAGCCTTTCTATAGTGTTGCAACATTACTCCACTCCCTTGTAAATCTATGCAAAGAAAATTTAGTTCTGAACAGAATTATCACCTCCTCATTTAAAGTGCATCATAGCACTGCATACTGCAGCACCGCACTTCCAAAAATACTAGAATGGGTATTTTGTTTCAACGATTATGCGAAACAGCATTATGTTCAGCATGCCGTTGCCTTGTGGGATCTTTCCTTTATAGTCTCTCATATATATAGCATAAGTCAGAAATATATAAAACCTTCTTTCAATGGAGAAAATCTTGGCTTATTTTATTGTCATGCTACAAACCTACGATTACTCTCCCAATAAACGTACAAGGAACACCATTCAAGCATTCCACTCCTAGTTAAAAGTTTGGGGGAGAGGGGAAAAAAGGTTTAAGGTCAATGTTACACAATTTCTTTTACAGCATTGTAACAACGTGAAGTTTACTTTTAAATCAAGTTTAATTTATTTAAATATAAACACCGAGAACATAGAAAACATTTAAACTGACGTATCAACCTTTCATTGTACAATCTAAGAGTAAGGTCAATGTACTTTCACTTTTAAAACTAGATTTTCCAAGCAGCGGCACTGAGATGAATTACAAGTGCACTGCATTTGGTCCTACTGTAGAATATGGATGGGGGTTGCAGGTTTGGAGCATGCACCTCTGTTATCCTGGGACTGACACAGAGCACCTCTGAAGCCTCAAATTCAGTCTCAACCAGCAATGAATGTAGTAGCTGCCATGCCACACCTTCAAAAGCTGCCTTTCCAATACTGAATAAAAAGGAGAGTGGTATATTGTTCAGTCCTCCCTATGACTCCCCATCCCCTGCACACTGTCCTAAACCAAGACCAGGAGCACCATCCCAACAGAGAGTACATGCAGGATGCCTCCGCAACTCATCTCCTCATGTGCCCCTAGCAGCCCAGCAGAGTTGAAATGTCACAGCCCTATTTCACTCTGGTCACACACAAGCAGCTTCTGGGCTCTTGGGTTGTGTGGGTTTTGTTTTCTTTTCTCCCTTCCCATTATCCAAATGATTACTGTCTTCTTCAAATGACTCTGTGGGTTATGGGTGCACTCTGGAATATTAAGCCACTGATCTGAATACTAAGCCCCAGAATTCTGAAAGCATTAGATGTCGTTTTAGTTTTAAAATGCACGCTGAAAGCTGACAAGAGCTTTTTATGCACAAGTCAAATGGGTGCCCAGAGCTGGTGTTCAAACCTGTAACAAATACAGGGTGTATCCTCCACAAAAAAGGCTGATCCAGCTGTTCAACTGGCCGCGCAGTCATCCATTCATTCCACTAAATAAAAAACACACTCCTGCAGTTTTAACAGCATTCCTAGAAAAGAGGCCATGCTGCACTGCTATGATGGACACCTGCAGCTTCTCACCTCTGCCAACCAATGTGTCAGCCTCGAGCACAGAGGGAACATGAAAAGTGACTTTCTTGCAAGCGTCACAGCACAAGCTCAATACCTAAAATAAAAACAAATTAAGAAATTAGGGGGAAAAAAAATTACATGATATTTTTAATAATAACTACTGTTACTTCAAGTTGCCTTTGTTTCGTCTGTTTTTTGAAAGACTAGCAGTAGGAAGGTCCAGAGAGCAGCCCGCAGCCACCAGGCAGCACAGTATGCAGAGCACTGGAATGGGAACAGGACCAGGCTCTGCATCCATCCACCATTTGTGGTGGTTTCCCAAAAATCACGGCACTGACATCAGCAGCAAAGCCTCCCTTAAGACTAGGAGATGTCTCCAATGCAATCACTTTCCCGTAAATATGAAATACAGCTTCCCCCAGCAGCACTCTCGGTCAATTTAGGGCCAAAGCCTCTGAGCATTAAAGGTGAACCAGTCCAAACTCGGTGGAGTCGTGGTGATGCCAAACATTAAAGGGAGAAGTGTCTTATTAAGCCCACATGACAACACATCTCGTTTTGCATCTTCAAAGCACATTCTCAACTGGTTAAATCTCGCTTCGGCAATTAGATACGACATAAATAAAACGTCGGGGATGACAGCAGACCACTCCCATACAACCTGTTACAAAACGGGGTCCTCCTCAAAATTCAAATGGCGAGTTGTTAACCAAGGAGCAGATAACCAGAACTCCTTACCAGGATCACATTGAAGTACAAAGACATTCCTCAGCACAGAGTAATTTAGCCCTGACTTCAGATTATATATACATATAAGCGATCTAGTTTTTATCCACGTTTAAAGTTGTAATCCAAAAAATAAATGAATAAATAAAAATCACACAGCCAGTTAAACAGAGAAACAGAAAAATGTAAATAAATGTATCCTGCCTTTAAAGCACATTCATTCTTCCAGGATGAAAGCGTGGCAAAAAGGAGAGTCTACCAAAAAGATCTTCAGGATTAAAGGTATAGAGAAGAAAACAGTCAATGGTAATTCTGAAAACGACTTCTTTCTTATTAATATTTAAACAAAAATACTTGAAAATCTTTAAGGCATTAGCAGACCTCAGAAAAACTAAGATTAGCTGAAAAATTAAATTGAAATGGGGAGTGCAAGCATTGCATTAAAGCAATTTAAATGCTGTGTCTGCATCATAAAGCTGTTCGTGCTTTTTCATATATGTAAGTATATATACACACACACATGTGTATACACAGAGACATAAAAATATGCATATATAAAAGACTCATATGTCTTAGTCGGCACTTTCCTTATTAAGAGATATTTGATAAAACTCCGTCCCAACAGATACCGTGCTAATTTTTACATTACTAAAGTCACCTAACCTTATTACATTGTTTTAAGATATTTTCAGAATCAGTGATGCCTAACGTTAAAATTGTAACTCTGGGACAGAATGACACCCATCCAAAGAGCTACCAAAGGGCTAAACAAGCTTCAATGATAAGATAGGAAATACAAGTACAAAACAGCTACCACGTAATTTCACTTTATACAAAGAAGACACTTCAGCAGCTTTGGGGGTTAGGGTGTGTGCAGGCTTTCTCTCCCCTATGTAACAGGCGAACTTTGTTTCCTCTCTAATTAGCCGGATGAGTAAAACTCACCCGCATTTCTGTGAGATTCAATATGAATATCTCAGCAAAAGCAGGAATGCATAGTGCGTCTGGAAGAGTAGCGCTGCCATTAAAATGTACATACATAGTTGCATAAAAATAATAAATTCAGTGCTCTGGTGCTACCGAGTATCTTTTTTCCAGGCTCAAAGTATTATTGCGTGCTTCTGGCCACAGCAGTGATGTAGGATAAGGGAAAAAAAAAGAGAAAGAAAAAGAGCAACTCCTTGATTCTCCCCGACAAAGGCCTCGCCACAGCTACGGGCTAATAAAAATACTATTAATCCAAGGTACGGGAAACTCGGCACTGGCCCAACGGACCGCTCCGAGGGACTCAGCGCACCCCACGGCAGAGGGACAACCACTCGGGGAATCGGCGATCAAACGAAGCGCCGTTTTCCACCGCCTGCCCGCAACCGGCACCGTGGCCGCGCACCGACCCGCGCCCCCCTCACACCCCTCACACGTTTCGCTTCGCTGCGCGCCCGCGGAGCAGCGCAGAGCGACTCCGGGCCGCCCCACTCACCAGGAGGCCGAGGACGAGGCGGGGGGCTGCGCGGGCCATGCTGCGCGGCGGGGCAGCGGAGAGGAGTGCGTATCCCAGCGGCGGGCCGTCTCCCTCTGTCCCCTCCCGTCTGCCCGAGGAGCCGGCCGGTGGGGAGGGTGGGACCGCGGGCGGCAGCGGCGACTTTAATTACTTTTTTTTTTTTTCAACTCCCCTCCTTCCCTTTTCGGTAATGCCCGGCCCGGGCACGGCGCTGGGACACCCCGCCCGGCCCCGCCCGCCTACCTGCGCCGCACCGTCCCGCCCCTCCGCTTCCCGCCCCTCCCGCTGTGTCCCAGCGGCGCCGGCTGTACGCGGAGCCGCGCCCGGGGAGAGGCCGGGAGGAGCCCCACGGCGCGCGCAGGTTCCGCACACGCGGCTCCCGGCGGGAGGATCGATCCCTTTTTCAACCTTTTTTTATTTTTTTTCCAACCGCCTTGTTCTTTGTTTTGTTGTTTTTCTTTTCGGTGTGTTTCAGGCCCCGTGCTCTCACCTGCTGAGTGCATCTTTTATGTATTTCTGAGTGGCTTCAGGTGAATAAAAGGCATCCAGTTGCACACGCAGGAGTTGGGCTTTCTAAGAAGCGTTGACTTTTAAAGACTCATCACCCTGAGTTCTGTTCTGTTTGCTTTCTTTTTAATCTGCCCATAATGAAGCACTTCAAAAGGAGATCAAGTAGATCCATAGATACATTTATATATATATATATATATATATATGTATATATATTCATTCAAATACTCATTTGAGCAGCAAAAATTCCACAAAACCTCTACGCAGCGTTTGCACCTTACAGCTGCTTGTGCTTCCAAGCTCAGTAAGAAGGGTTGATGGCCTGGTTGTGTCTGGAAGCATAGGAGGCCGCCAGTGTGGTAGGTGGCAAGAAGGCAGGGAGGGATGTTCCATCAGGCGGGAGCATGCTATCTGTATAGGATAGCAGCCTATCTGTATAGGCATAAGAAATGCTGGAATGGCTGAAAGCACAGCAGTGCCCCCCACTAGCCCTGTAGGCAATCCATATAGTTGCTTATCCACAAGCAAGTGCATCGCAGGCCTCAGTGCACAGGGGAAGTGTGAGGTGGACTGCAGTAGTTCTTTGGGTATGGGGTGCAGTGACAAGCAGTGTGTGATGCTTACAACCACGTGCTGCAGTACCCCGTGGCACGTTCAAGTGGCAGCCTGGCTCTGCTGGTGGTTGCACCATAAACACATAGCATTGCACCAGACTCCATCATATGGACCGAGGGGAAGCAGGAAAAAATGGCTTCAGTATGCAATTGGTTTATTTTTGTGAGGCCTGGTAGTGCCTGATTTGTCTTGAGAAGCAGCCCAGGCCGTGAAAGGTTCTAAATATTTTAATTCATTATGCTCCATTGAAGTAATTGTGGATATTGAAAAGGGAATGAATTTGTCTGGACCTGCAATTGTTTCCAAACATAATAACCTGGAATACTAACCTTGTGGTCAGAAATTAGTTTCTAAAGCTTTTGAATTCTTTATTTGGGGCCAGTGTGAGACAAACCCACATCTGTCAGAATAGGTGCCTGGAGTCAGATGACCCAGACTGTCTATTCCAAAAGCCCTAATTAAAACCTTAAACCTTTGGCCTGGCTCTGTACCACTCTTGTTTTCCTCTGCCACAGAAAGTCCAGCTCTCACAGAAACACACTGGACACATGGCTCCCGCTGCCACTGTTGGAGTTTAAGAGAAAAAGTCGGAAATGCTGTTAAAAGAGAGATGCATGCAGGACTAGCAACGAAGTGTGTCATGGTATCCTCGGTCCAAAGCTGTTGCAAGTGTCAGATGACTACCTTTCTCTTCCGTTTTCTTGCTGCATGGGTTTATGGCCACTGATGGAAAAAGAATAACTGGACCCTGTAGGCCTCTGGTTCTGATAAACATTTATGTGCTCCTGTGTTTCTCTGAGCTTCTTCCAGAAAAAATGAAGGCCTTCCTTGGTGTCAAAGTTGCTATGCTGTTCAAAAATCCAGTTGGAAAATCCACCTGAGTGAGTAAATGCCTTTTGTCACAGCACTTTAAGAGTTGGTCATGCCTTTTTCATCTCCAGGAAGCGTTTGCGTATTAGAGAGGCTATTTGAAAACGGGCTGACCTGCCCATCAGAAGAGTTGTATTGCATAACTGCAGTAAATTCCTGCCCCATTTGCCGTGTCTATGAGTTTATGGACGCATTTTGAGGCTTTGGTTTGAACACGAGGAATCTGGCATAACTGAGATGTTGGATTACCTTTCTTCCTTTGCAGGGCTTTTGACCATGGATGTGCATGGACGTGTTTAGATTTGATGTCCCTTGAGGGAAATTTTAGCTTTCTTAGGGCTAGAGTGAAAGAACAAGGACAAGAAGGAAGAAGTAGTCATCATTTCAAGCTATTTTGGGTTCACAGGCACTACAGATACTTGTGAAAGGATCACGTTACTGCAGGATGACTCCTCCAGTGTATTATAATGAACTTTAGCACTTTGATAGCATTCTGAGTCATGGACTTGGAGAAGAAAAACAATGATAAAAAAAAGTAATCAACAAGATATAACTTGTAATTCAGTTAGCTTAGAGTCTCCTTTGCTATATGGAATTATTAAGGGGCAGACTTAGTAGGCACATGGACCTATACTGGACAATAATTAGCATGACTTGTAAGGGAAAGATGTATTTCACAAATCAACCGGAATGTAATGCGGGAGCTAGTAAGTTGCTAAGTTTTACTTAATCAGAGCTGGAGAGTTCAGAAAGTTTGATAAATCCTATTGCCAAAAAAGGCAAATGAAAATTTGCAATAAAAGGGAAGATCTTTCTGTAACTGATACTTGGTTTAAAATGTCGGAAATATATAAATTTATATAAACAAATGTAAGTCTCACTGCACAAAGTTACAGAATATTCCTGTATTGAGTGAGTAAACTGATAACTGAAATAACAAATTAGTATAATGGAAAAATGAAGAACCCCATTTCTGGAGGTGTCTGAGGCCAGGTTGGATGGGGCCCTGAGCAGCCTGGTTTAGTATTAGATACGGAGGCTGGTGGCCCTGTATGTGGCAGGGGATGGGAGCTTGATGATCCTTGAGGTCCGTTCCAACCCAAGACATTCTATGATTCTGTGATTCTACTGGCAGGGTGTGTGACAGGATGGAACATTCAACATATCCTGATTTCTACTCTTTCACTAAATACCATCTACTTTCTGCTGCTGAAGGCAGCAGATCATTTTGCTCCTAGAGCAAGCTAGTTCTTGTTAATTCCTTATGTAGTTCAGAAAACTTTCCTGGCTGGCTGCATTCCGGTCCTCTTGATGTTTGGAAAAATGCAACATCATCACAGGATTAGGAAAACATTAAGGCTATTTTTTTCCCATTACAGTGGATGGTAAACTTTTTTAGCCAAGTAAGCAAGGACCTGCAGCCAGACATTCATGTTGGAAGCATCCCTGGATATGATATTTCCTCCTAGGTGGACCATCTCTGGAGACAAAAGTCCAGCACATGTTTTGGTCAGGGGGTTTTGTTATTGTGCACCGTCAACAAAACATATGAAGTGTTCTTAATTTAGGTCAGCCTAAATTACCCTAAAGGGGACTGAACAATAAACAACAATGACCATAACTAAGAAACTAATTAGCTATAAAAACACAGCTTTCTTAGTCACTGAAGAACATTGGATAAAGCGTATCCTTAATTTAGAGAATAATTATCATCAGTGGTCTGAAGCTTTACACATTAGTCATTTCCGCATGAGGGTTGGATTTAGTAAGCCTCTGGAGCCTACAGCCCCATGCTTTTGCACTTCTTCTCTTTTTCTTATATTAGTACACAAACTCTCTGAAACTTCAGGTGAAATCTCCTACTCTGAAACTTCTTTCAATTAAAATGTTGCCTAAATTTGAAGTTATGTCAGCTTTGTATCTCAGAATAATAAAAGGTAACTTCCGCACTTAACCTGTCTTTTCTTGTTTGGACTTAGAAATTATCAATTTCTCATGATTATTCTTATATGGAAAAGACTATTTGCCTAAAAGCTGCTCTTCTGATGATCTGAATGTACCTGTTTTCACAGCACAGTTTGATTTTCACCCGATCTTTTGGAACTGGAAAATAATCAAATATTTCATTCTGCTATTTCAAAAAAATACTAAGTAATTTTTTTCTTTGCCATTTAATTGTCTGTACTTCAAGATCTACACATAACAATCTTTTTAGAAATTGAGACATTTATTAAATGGTTTGGCCTTTAACAAATTCCATTTATATAAAGATAATGCATGTTTAAATTAAATTGAAATAGTTTACTTAAAGTTGCATGTGTATATCTTGGATTAAAAATGTCCCTTCAGGTGAACTGCCAGAAAAAAAAATAGTTTTGAGGGTCATTTCACTTTGAAGTGAGGAATCAGAATGTTCTACCTCCAAGCGACAATGAAGGGAATAATAAAGGGTTTGGGTTTTGAACAGATTAGCAGTCCAGCAAATAACATACAGGGAAAAATAGGGAAGGATGAATTAGTCACAGCTTCTCGCAACATGAAAATGTGGAAGGTACCAAATGAAATAATCAGGCAATCAAGAGAAAAGGAATGAAAGCAGGCACTGTTTTGCACAGCAAATAAACAAATGGTGCAGTTCAGTGCTATAACACATAATGGAGGATGAAAGCATAAGCATGTCAGAAAAAGAATAAGGAAAAAATAACACAGCATATGCTTTTTGGTGGTTGCTTGAGATACTGACTTTGAAAGTCCCTAAATACTGATTGGCAGCATAGGAGAGCATAGAGGGAGAAGACTGTGACACATATGCTTTTTTTGTCCCAAAATATCAGTTACTATCTGCTGCTGGAGACGGGATGAGTTTGTTGGACTTTCAGTGGGATGCAGTAGAACAGTTTAATTTTATTCTCTTCTCATGAAATCTGTTTGCTGAACTTTCATGGAGATTTGACTTAAGATGAGGGTGTTAAAAAACATGACATTTATTGCTTAAAAAAAAAATCCTTTGGCATATATAAGGTATGTGCGTCATGCTTTCTTCTCCATTTGCCTCGTTACATACTAAGAAAATTATTTAAGGAAGTAGTATATCAATGTGTAAAAAAAAAAGTTAAAATGAAATCAAAGAAGCATGAAAATGTCTTGGTAAAGATTTTTTTTAAATGAGGATTATTTGTTCTTTCTTTTGTGTTACATCAAAGATGCATAGTAAAACTTCATAGGAGGGGATGACGGGTGTTGCTAGAGTATTTTCCATTCGGTATTTATTTAATGTCCTGTGTTTACTCATCTTATTACTCTATTTTACTCATGTCAGGTATCAAAATTAAAACTTAGTGTCCCATAATACAATGTAGCAGATGTTGAAGGGAAGATTAATCAAGAATTCAAACAAAATCAAAGAAAGGGAAATGAAATTGGAAATTAAAGCAAGGAATATGGAATGATTAACATAGCTGAAAGAAAGGCTGTGATAAGATACATTGAAAAGAGAGTTGTCCAGATGGAAAAAGGAGAGCAATGATATTTTCCAAGAAGCAACTATGGAACCCATTTTGTTTAATATTGCCATTCATGACCCTACATTTAAAAATTAGATTGATGTTTACATTAATAATCTGTGGTACAGACAATTCAGCACTTGAAAAATCATGCCACTGGTAATAGGAACTGGTGGGTCACACATTGAACTGGAATTAAGGAAGCAGGATACAGTGACACTGTAGAATGTAATGCACATAGGAACAAAATCCAGAATTGCTACTTTAAATTGAAGACTTATCAACCAAATTTGGCACTCCAGGAGGTGGAATATGATTTACTGGTAGGTCACAAGAAGAATATTCTGTTGTAATGAAAGGAGGACATTTTAAGATATTTTCAGTAAGGACCAGGACATTCTAGCACTATGGTACATAATATTAGTAAGATGTTCTTTAAAATGTCAGTTCAAGATCTTATTGTCCGTGCTTATAGGATAATACAAATACAGACTGATACAGAGAAAGGCCAATATAATAATAAGATGAAGTGTTCTAGGAGGTTCAAAGACTATTTAAGCTGTCAAAGGGGAAGTTTTAGAACAGTTATCATTTTCAAAAAAAATTCATCTGGGTAAACACTGGAGATGGAGAGAAATTTGCAGCCATAGTAAACATACAAAAGGCATCGGATCTATAATGTCTGTAACAATCAAACAGCTGAAACCCAAGGTGCTTTTCAAATGAACCAGGAAAGAAAACTCAGTGGTATAATGATATTTGTGAAGTTTATGAAGTGTTTTACAGGCTCAAACTTGCTTTTAATGTGCTGGCAGTGTTTGTTGCACTGAATTTTATTGTATTCAATTAATCCTATGGATCCCATATTCAGTTAGTTTGTGTATGAGACAGGAAGGAATTCTTACAAGTTTTGATGCACAGAAGATTTATAATTCTCTGCCTTAGAAGTCTGGAAGGTATTATGGTAACAGTCAGTGATAAGATATCATGTCTAATATTTTATTTCTTTGAGTCATTTAAGAATATGTCATGCTCTTAATCTTTGTTGTAACAGAGGCCAAAGGAGCATTTTCTCTCTCTGGGTAAAGAGAACATGCACTGAGGCAGCTTTATCAAAATCTGATTTTTTTTTATAACAAATTCCATGAGATTTCTGAAAAAGCAAGGAAGAATAGATGAAATACAGTTTCCAATGGACTCTTCTTGAACTAATGTTGATTACAGAGTATAATGTTGTTTTTCACTGTGATACTGGAAAGCTAACTAGAGTTTACAACACAGATGGGTCTCTGCAGTGCTCTACTGCAAACTTCCTTGTCACTACTGGTTCTAAAACTCCTGATTACTTTAGCAGAGTCATTTAGGGATGCCCAGACACTCACATAAACATTTTTGCTGTGACAGTGTCTAAGAACACGCAGTTACATTTTTGTTCATAATGACATGAAACAAAACTGATTCCCCTCTTTGATAACTGAATAAAGAACAACATAAATTTGCTGCGACTTTCAAACAAAGCTAAGCAGGAGCGTTACTATCAGAGCTGGGCAGAAATGAAACAGCAAGTGTTGACCTCACTGGTGCATTACTGGAGTATCTGAGCACGTAAGAACTGTCACTGATACCAACAGCACGAGAAGTCACCTTGCAGTTACAAAAGGGACTTCAATGACACCTGTGTCTTCTCTGGGTCATGAAGAAGCAAGTTAATAATGTCTGAAGGAACATAAATGGAGGAGAACAAAACCACTTTGAGGTATATACAGCTTTGCTTTGCATGTCAAAGACAGATTTTGCATAGTCTTAGCAACTTTCATAGTGCTTTGACCAAGTATGACTTATGAATGTCAGATATTAATAATATTTTATCTATTTCACATGTGATATTGTTATTTTTCCTTCCTAATGTCCCCTATTTAGGGCTGAAGTGCTTGATCTTGGAGCTGAACACTGCTAAACTAGCATCCTATCTTACATATATGACACTACGTTGTTTCATTTATACGGTTATTAGTGAATACCTGCTGATTTTGTGCAGAGAGACTTGGGAGTTTACAAAGATGCTGTCCTAATGACTGGCTCCTGAGAAATGTGTCAATCTTATCCATGCTGTTTTGGAAGGTTTTTTTGCAGTCTTGCCCTGGGGTGCTCAGAGCACCGCACATAGCTGTGATGACAGGCTGTGCTGTGACAGCAGGCCCGCAGGCTGACCATGGTGGCTGGTGGCAACTGGTTCCTTTTTGTAGAACGTCGTACTGTCCTTTATTTTAATCATGCTAAAACTTCTGTCCCCTGTTGTTCCTCTTGAAGGAATTCCAGCATGTTTACCCCTTGTCTAGCTGGGAACAGCTGCAGCAGGCAGAAGGCAGGGACTGGGGAGATGCCATCATGGCGTGGGTTTGCTCCGCGGCTGTGGTTGTAGAGAAGCCAAGGGGATGGCTGCCTAAGCTTTGAAGTCTGGCTGTGCAGGTCTCAATGGTTGAGACTCTGCATGCCTTCAGGTATGAAAACCTGTCCCTGCTGAAATCACTGGCAAAAGCCCAGGATTTCACTCCTGGACTTTAACTGTAGCATTCATTTGGTAAAACGCAGTGATAGGATGGAGCAATTCTGAGAGTTTGCTTAGCTCCCAAAACCTCAGAAAGCCAAGCCCTAACAGGATAAATTGAGAAAACAAGTAAGCAGGGAACTAGACTGGTGTGAATGTGATACTATGGCTTTAATGGAAGCATTGCTATGCTATTCTGTAAAGTGACGCTGCAGATTTTCCTTAAATATTCCTTACTGACTAAATCTTACTCTTGCTTCCTCTCTTTTCTTTCCTTCTTTCTCCCACCCCTTCCCTTTTACCTTTACTTTCTTGTTGATTTACTAATGGTACCACATCAGGCAATGTATGCACTCAATCCACTAATTAGCAGAGTTTTGCTGATATTTTTACAACTGGCATTTAAGAGTCTTGTATGCATTGCACTATATGTTTTCTGTACTTTGCTTAAAACTATTAGATTCCTTAGAATAAAAAACTAAGGATTTAGTTCTTCTATCTTTTAGTCTGGTGTAATTTGCAAGGCTTTAATTTTTTTCGTTGGTGAAAATTCATAAAATTTAAGAAGAGTGTCTGACATAAGCTTGTCCTAACATAAAGTTGGGAGTACTTTTTAGGAACACATAGTATATGTACATATATGTAAAAATATATAAATTCATTTAAGATTAGCAAGTATTGGGCAATTTTTTGGACACAGAAGGTAGATTTAATAATCTATTCCTAAGAGCTTTTAGAATGTGCGTTATCATAGAATGTGTTCCAGTTGAAGCATGAAAGTGAATGCTAGGGCATTATTTTGAACAGGAAAAAAATGATTCACTAATGAACTTCTCTCAGAATACATTTTGGTTCAATTACATTTAGTATATTACATTATACATTATATACATTATATTACATTTAAGGTAGTACATCAATAGAACAGTAGAGTGACAGTATAGGCATAGTAATATAAACAGAGAAGGTACTAGAATAGCAGAATTATGACATGGGCAATGTAGAGCAAAGGCCAAGAGAATTTAATATTATGGGCCTAGGTCTGAAAATTCATTTTAATGATACATAGTTCAGATCAGAGCATACAAGACAAATACAAACAACGTGTAATGAAAGACCATTGTTGAAATACAGTGTTCAACAGAAGGTTAAAATGGCAGACTGATACTGAAAGCTTGCCAAAACAACTATTGTTTAACTCCAATTAATGAATCAAATACAATTTGTTCAACCAAATGAGGGATTCTAGTTCAAAGCTGCTTTATCATTTTCCTGGTGAAAGATTTGGCTAAGCTCCTACTACATTAGTCTATCTTTGAGACTGGTATTTGGGTTAAGACAACTATAATCTATGCGCATATCATTGAACTGTAGACATGATCCCCAGTTCTCTTTCCAACAGCATCAGATCAAAACTTTTATGGAAGGTGAAGTTTCCTAGAATTACTCTCTAAGAGAAATTTCAGTATGTTTCTCTTCATCGGTAATGTCATGAAAACCTTGGAAATTACTAATGAACATGGAAGCCAGAACAAAAATGAGTCAGAACCATATGGAATTCTATTTGGAAACAGAGAATTGTCCAAGAATATTTTTCCCTACTTTCCCTTTCTTTGGGAATTGATCAGTCTGATCAATTCATCTGATCAGTTGAGCAAAATCAGTCTTCAAATGTAAGTGTGAATTTAATAAACACAGGTATATGTTCAAACCTTTTTTTTTTTTTTTTCAACACTATTGAGAAAATAATCATTTGGATGCATTTAATCATTGGTTAGAAAAAAAAGGTGTGAGGTTCTTGTGGCAGGTGCTGGGAAATCTGTATAATCTGAAATGTTTCTTCATTTTACTGTCATATATATTTGTATTTAAAAGAGTTTCCAAGGACAGTGTCTAAAATGTCCTTGAATAAACAACCCCTGCTTGGGAGCAATAGAAACTCCAAGAACGTGGTTTGTTATTTTTTTCTCTCTTCCAAAGAAGAAGTAAAATAAGCAGATACAAAGGATTTCTGAATATAACATTTGGAGAATTCTCTGTGTAGGAAAGTGGGAATTTGGAAGGGGCAAGAAAGTAGCAGTAAGGAAATGAATCGTAGAATCATAGAATCATAGAATCACCAAGGTTGGAAAAGACCTACAGGATCACCCAGTCCAACCATCCACCTATCACCAACAGTTCTCACTAAACCACGTCCCTCAACACAACGTCCAAACGCTCCTTGAACACCTCCAGGATTGGTGACTCCACCACCTCCCTGGGCAGCCCATTCCACTGCCTGACCACTCTTTCAGCGTAGTAGTACTGCTGAGCTGTGGTAACTGTTGAGAAGTAGTAGCACTGTTGAGCTGAAGGACAAGAAGGTAATAGAATTTTTTGAGATGCAAATTCTGATGTTGGGCTACTGAAACATAGCACATAACAGTTTTCTATTCCATGCTTTCTGCAGCAGAAGGCTTCACATGCTCCTAAGCTAGTGATTTTTTGAAGCACTGGTTGTGTGAAAGACACAAAATAATGGCTTAGACACACCTTCCATTTCAAAAATATGGTTTTCACATGTTACAAAACATTCCTTGCTTTCTAACTTTCTTTTTTATTTTTATTTTTATTTTTTTTAATTCTAGCTTGTATGAACTATTACTATCATTAGAACAACTCAATCAGTGTAAATGGGAACATAGGCAAAATGTCTGTGGCCAGTGTGTTTTAATCAAATGGCATCTGGAGCTGCTCTAAGTACAGTTAAACAGCATAATGTTACCAGTGCAGGTGTCAGCTTGAAATACTGCCAATACTTAAGTTCTCTTAGCATTACCCTTCTCTGGGCATCTGAAATTGTTGCAGTGTTACCTATGTATGCCATAGGTATTCACAGTCAATCAAAAGAAGTCTCTAAAACTACATACGTTCTTAGTGATGTACATAAAGACAGATTATGGTGTGTAGCTCGCATGGAGTGCCATGTAATGCTCTAACATCATGCAGTCATATGTAAGTGATTTCATTAATTATTAATCACTAATAATTAAGGCATTTAGCACATCTTAATCTCCTAACGCATTTTGTAAGATGCAGAAGTAGACGTCTGATCTTTTTTACTCAATGATTTTCTTCATTAAATTGCATCTATTTCTAAGTTTTGCAAATGATTGTTTCACAGCTGCCTTCAGGAAAGAGAAAAATAAGTGGGTAGTTAGGGTGGAAAATTCCTGGGACAGTGTAGAACAGCATTTTTACTGAGGAGGAGAAATGGCATTATGTACTGCAGTGACTAGAAGGGAGGGGTACTATCCAGGAGGACCTGGACACACGCAAGAAGTGGACACACAAGAATCTAATGAGGTTTGACAAGGCTGAGTGCAAGTTGCTGCGCTTGCACTGGGACAATCTCAGATATGAATACAGACTTAGAGAATTACTCACTGAGAGCAGCCTTGCTGAGAAGGACTTTGTGGTTCTGGTAGATAAAAAGCCGGACATGAGCCAGCAGTGTGCACTTGAAGCCTGGAAGGCCAAGTGTGTCCTGAGCTGCATGAAAGAGGAGTGGCCAGCGGGGAGAGGGAGGGGATTGTCTTTCTACTCTGCCCTTGTGAGGTCCTATCTGGGGTACCTTGTCCAAACCTGGGACTCCTGTCACAGGAAGGATATGGAGCTGCTGGAGCAGGTCCAGAGGAGGCCATGAAGATGCTGAAAGGGCCAGAGCACCTCTACTATAAAGAAAGGTTGTAAGAATTGGGCTTGCTTAGCTTGGAAAAGAGAAGGCTCCAAGGAGACCTCATTGTGTCCTTCTAGTACTTGAAGGGAGCTTACAAGCAGGAGGTGGACCAACTTTTCACATGGTCTGAGAGTGATAGGACAAGGGGGAATGGCTTTAAATTAAAAGATGTTAGACTTAGATCAGATGTTAGGAAGAATTTTTTTACTCAGAGGGTTGTGAGGCACTCGCATAGGCTGTCCAGAGAGTCTGTGGATGCCCCATCTCTGGAAGCACTCAAGACCAGGTTGGATGGGGTCTTGGGCAGATTGATCTAGTGGTTGGCAACCCTACCCATGGCAGGGGGGCTGGAGCTAGACGATCTTTAAGGTACCCTCCAACATAAGCCATTCTATGATTCTGTGCCTCCTGCAGAATGGTTTGGTTTTGAGGAGATTTACATCTGAGGGATTTACCTCTGTTTCAGTAGCCTTTCCTAGCAGTTTCAGCTTACTGTCCTAAATTAGACGGTAAAATTCCAGGCCATTATGTCAGCTTCTTTGGGAAAATAAATAAATAAATAAAATTTGCTTTTTAGTAATATCGTTTTTGCACATCACTTTACATTGAAGTATATCGTACCCAGCTCTTTCAGTCTTCTGTTCATTGCCTTTTTTTTCCTGATAGTAGACACCACAGAGAAGAGCTTACTTCCACTTTCTTTCTTCCTGCCTTCAGTTATTTGTATACATTTATAAGGCCCCACCTGAGACTTCTCTAGGCTGAACAGTCACGCATCTCTCAACTTCTGATTGAATGTCAAATGCTCTCAATCCTTAACATCTTTGTGGCCCCTTGCTAGATTCTGTCCTTTGGCCCATTTTTCCAGCCTTTCCATGTCCCTCTGAATGTCAGCCCAACCCTCCAAGGATGTGTTATCTATTCCTCCCTGTTTTTTGTAATTTGCAGACTTGTGGAAGGTTTACTCTGTCCCATGAAAATGGTAAGCAGCATCAGACTCAGTGTTGACTGCTGGAATACTCCTCTAGTGACTGACTTCCAACTGGACTTTGCGCATCTGTTTCTAACCCCTCAAGCCCAGCTGTTCGGTCATTTTCTCTACACCTTACTGTCCACTTACCGAGTCATTATTTTGTGTCAGTATACTATAGGAAACCGTGTCAAAAGCCTTGGGAAAATCATAGCAAACAACATCTGCGATATTTTGCTTTGGCCAGTGAGCAAGGCACTTCATCATAGAAGGCTACTATGATGAAGGCTACTACTGGTCAGGCAGGATTCCTCTTTCGTAAACCCATATTGACTGCTCCCAGTCACCTTCTTGTCCTTAGTGTGTTTGGAAACAGTTCCCAGGATTGTATGCTCCTTCACCTTCCTAGGCATCAAAGTGAGTCAGACCAGCCTCTAGTTCCTTCCTGAAGATAGGATTGGCATTTGCTTTCTTCCAGGACTCAAGAATCTCCCACAACAGCCACAACTCTTCAAAGATGATCAAATGTGGCTCCAGAGTGGCACCAGTGAGTTCCATCAAATCTCTTTCTCTCAGGGATTTGTCTATTTTTAGTTTTAATACTTGAATTTCCCCTAACTTGATCCTTCTGCACTGAGGTTAAGTCTTCCTGACTCCAGACTTTTCCTCAGGTCTCAAAAATCATAAAATCTTAGAATCGTAGAATAGCTTGGGGTGGAAGGGAATTAAAGATCATCTAGTTCCAACCCCCTGCCATGGGCGGTATTGCCACCCACCAGATCAGGGTGCCCTACACCCCCCACTCTCCCCCAGCCTGGCTTTGAATGCCTCCAGTTATGGGGCATCCACAGCTTCTCCAGGAAGCCTCTGCCAGTGCTTCAGCACATCTAATCTAAATCTCCCCTATTTTAGTTTAAGACCATTTCCTCTTGTCCTATCGCTACCAGATCATGTAAAAAGTCAGTCTCCTTCCTGCTTATAAGTTCCATTTAAGTCCTGGAAGGCCACAATGAGGTCTCCCCAAAGCCTTCTCCAAGTTGATCAAGCTCATTTCCCTCAGCCTGTCTCCATAGGATAGGCTCTCCAGCCCTCTGATCAAGTTCACGGCCTCCTCTGGACTGCTCCAATCTTTCTTGTGCTGAGAGCCCCAGGCCTGAATTCAGTACTCTGGGTGGGGTGTCACAAGGGCAGTGTTCCAGTGCCTCACAATACATGCTAGAATATATGTAGAGTTGTCATATGACTGAAAACTGTTTTCAAATTGAAATATAAATATTTACTTACTGATATACAGAAGGAGAATCTTTTAAATAAATTCTCCTGTTTCACTTTGCCTTATACTTCCAGACTGCTTACATTTGGTCAGTTTTTCTTGATAATGCTCAAAAACAAAAATTGCAAATATATGCTATGAAAGAACTGCCTTGCACAGCTACAGCATACCCTTGAATTTGGAAACTCAATCTCTGGTTGATGTTTTTACATGTGGTGAAGACTCACTGCTCAACTGCTGAAATCAGTATGCAGTTCCATAGAAGTTTGTTGTGATATTCTGGTTTGATGGAAACCACAAATCTGTGATTTCTGAAATCTGTATCTGATTCTGAAATCTTTCTCTTAGAGAAAGTATTTATTTAGAAATACATAGACATGACTGCAGTCAGCATTAGTATCTTGTAGTTTTAGCCAATTAATATTATCAATATTTTTCCCATAAAATCTCAGTGTAATGAGCTGCATCAAAAGAAATGTCAAAACTGACAATAGTGATTAACTGATGAAGTGTTTGTTTAATCATTGTGTTGATCAAAACTTAATCTCTCATAGAAAGAGGAAGCTGACCAGGCCCACCTCATCCACCCTGCGTTAGTGATACACTCATTTAATATCACCACCTTAAGTAGCTTATACATACACACGTACAATTTTCTTTCACTCACTGCTGCTCTTTAATGTTACTCAGTTTTACGTGCTTTAAAAGTATAGGTGTGGTTGTTTCTTTATTTTTCTAATTCCCTTGCCGTGTTCTGTTTAAATTATTCCATTTGTAAGTACAGACAAGTTCATACATGCACATTAGTTTCGGCACACGTTTACATTTATTAGTTTAGATGTTTTCTGAGATTATAAAAGACGGCTGCAAAACTGAAATTTGCTCCTGTGTAATTAATTCATACCTTTTCTTATAATCAGTTTAGTTTTTATGTATCTGTTTATTTTCTCTCTCATTTGATCTCTGCTTTTGTCTGATATTCAAAAGAATGAATATCTGACATAAAAAATAAAACATTTTTAATTTCCTTCTTCACTGTGTTGCCATAAGCAAATAAATAACATTTATATGAGGATATTTTGTTTGTTGCATTATTTCATTGACTACCACAGAATAAAACACATCTTTAGCTCAATATGTGTAGACTAAGCAGGCCTGAGTTCCCATTACATCAGAATATCATTTAGTATCCATAATATTACCGCATAGTATCTTTCATTGACGTATGCAGGCAGAGGTCTGCAGTATGAGAGTGCACAGCTGTATCAATGTGGTGTGCTCTCTATGCCAGGAGAAATCTTCCTGGGTTGCTCTCCATTTTGAAACTTGTTCTTGAGTTCTTGCGTGGAGAACTCAACTGTACAGTAGAACAAAGAGCTGGTCCTTCAGATTTCACGCTCTAGCATAAACCACCACTTTCAGTGCAACTCAGAAGCAGAAAGTGCTCATAACTGTCCGACTTATAGGGCTGACTGCTCCTTGGAACTTTAACAGAAATTTAAATACTCGCAAAGTAAATGCAAATTAGACAGATCTTGTTTTATGTCTTTGGGCTCACTTTATAGAAGACTAAATAAAAACACAAAGTGATTTGCAGAAGAGTACAGTCCTGTCACACGTTTCTTTCTCATTATAAGATCAGCAACAGCCTACAAGGAGACACATTTTTCCTAATTTTCAATTATAGGGAGCTGAGATGAAAATTTGAATGCATGGAGGTAAAAAGGAAAGAAAGTATGGATGAGTAACTGATAACATACAGCCAGTTGAATGAAACCAATCAAACAACTGGTATTAGGGCTGGGAGAAAGAAAAAAAAATACAAAACTCAAACTTCACTGACATTCAAATACACAAGTAGAAATCCCAGAAGTGACTTAACAGCATTGCTAATATATTTTACATTACACACAGAAAATACATTTCGTAATTAACCCCTCTACAGTAAGTAAGCTTACAACTGTAGTAAATAGGTTTATAGCTCATTAATTTAAGAATAAAAATGTCTTTTTTCAGTTATGTTTACATGAACTGTTCTTCTAATATATGCATGTTTTTATTGTCAGTTGCATACTGATTTCCATGTTCTGTGTGAAAACAGCCCTCAATAAAATCTGCTGAGGCACCTGTTCTGAAACTGAAATTTAAATCTGGTTGTCAGTACCTTCAGAAAGAGTAGTAATTCTTTCTAACCTCTCAATGAAATTAATTCATGAATAATTTTAAATGTCATTAAATACTTTGAAACTAGTATTCATTATAGAATTCACAGCAGTAGACTTATTCAGACATGCAAAAACAAAACAATGGACTCCACTAGCCTCACCAACCAATGGTCTGTGGATGCCAAAACATTTATAGTGACAACTTATTCAATTGTTGATGTTCATGGTGCTTGAATTCCCTGCTTCTATCTATCATCAACTTTACTCTCCAGCCCTTCAGTCTTTCCACATCCTCTGTGCTCCACCCCATGGCTTTGGGGAAGTCCGCTTTCATGTTTTCATTCTTCAGGGAGCCACCATCCCTCTTAGGCTCTCATTACCACAGGAGAGGAGGTTGCTACTCAGTATGGCATACAGTGAGTCAGTTAAACTGTGTTTACTGACTTTGCAAAGATAGCATTTTATTATTTTTTTTTTTCCTGTAGGGCAACTATGTGTTCAAGTCTGCCTCCTTTCTCATTCTCTCTCCTCCCAGTCCTCTCCCTTCCCATCCCCAGGGCCTGAAAGGGTTAGCAAGCCACATGAGACACTGCCTGAAAATTAGGCAGAAAATACATAAGGAATTAAGAGGAGGGATAGTAAGTTTGAAAGGGGAACATGAGGGAAGAATTGAATTAACAGACGGGAAAGAAAATTTTGAGAGGAGTGAATGAGGAGAGCAAAGAAGTTAGCAAGATTGGTCAAGAGGAAGTAACAGAAAATAAAAAAAATAAAAAGACTGCAAAGAATATGAAAAATAGTAAAATAAGTAGGAGGCAGGAGAAAAGAACCATAGAAAAGTGAAGGTATCTATTAAAGTCAGCTTGTCAAAAACTTGCTTTCAGTACTTGAGAAGAAATAAGTACTGCTTTGAGAAACATCCTACAGCATGAGCTAAAGGGCATGGTTGACATAAATAGAGATATGCAAACCAGGAGAAAAGATATAAAAGGTACCCCACTCAAAAAAAGAAAAAAAGAAAAAAGAAAGAAAAAAAAAAAAAGAAAAAGAGGCATAGAGGCATATAGAGGAGGTGTAGCATAGGCCTTTCTAATGTTTGTTCTCACCTCCTTTCCTTATTAATGAGCTGTCCCTGCTGAGCAGGGAGTGTTTGGCTAATGGAGTCTGCCTCAGGGCAGATAGGAGTGCCTCACCTCACCCAGTAGCCAGCACCTCTCCTCATTTCTGGAGTGGTGTTCACAAGCTGGGAAGAAACTTCAGGAGGATACCAGTGCACCTCCAGCAAGAAGGGGTGGTAAACTCTGTACCAAAACTTGCATTGCATTCCTCTTTCAAAGAAGAGAAAAGAAGATGGCTTAAGTGCCTGTGATGCAACTTAGAAACACCTGAGCATTCCTCTCTAGAGTATGTTTAATATGCCCTCCTGGAGCTTTCATAGAACTGGAATGGGGAGGCCCAGTTTTCTCATCAGCTGTGCTGTTTTCTGTAGGTGTAAAACTACTGACTGATTCAGACTTAAATAGTTTCCAGTCTGTAAGCAGGTAAGTAGGCCTTGGGGAAAACAAAATTCAAGGTAGAGACTTGTTGGTTCACCTATAGAAAGCAAATTTGGGGGTCTGTACCGTGATCTTCACCCAGATCTTCTTATGAGTTTGGCTAGGTAAAAAAATTAAACAAACAAACAAAACATTCCAATAGTATGAGATTGATTTTTCCATGTCTTTGCTTGATGTTTATGTGAACATATGCGTGACAAAATGGAAATGTACCTCAGGTTTACAAGGACATAAGAGAATCAGCTATCTCAGACTTAAATAGGTAAATAGATATTGGCGATTCACAGAAGCTCATCTTTTTTGAACAAGCTATACCACATCTAAATATTCTGTTCTTTAACAGAAGAACACTGTGACAAAACTGTATAATTGTATGATACCATTTATCCAAATGCAGTATGAAATATGTCATAGTAATATGTGTACAGATGCATTTGATTGGTGAAGAGATGTTTTAAACCAATGTAAGAAAGTTGCAGCAAGTGATATAGTTTCTGATGAGTTCAGCAGTGCAAGCTCAGTCATGCCAGTTCGGTGAGAAAGCTGAACCTCACCCAACTGTGAGATTTTGCTCTGGAACCTCAAAGTATCATGAGCAATTACATCTGAATGTGGGCAACAGTAATAGCTAAAGCAGCAAAATACTTTGTATGGGATAAAAACAATTGATGTAAAGTCAGCTAAAGAGTTGTGGGCTTTTTTCCCCAAACAAGTCATTTCATTGTACGTGGAACGTGCCCAGCCTTTGCATGGAGTAGCTCTCCACCCCAATCAGTGACAGAGGAGGGCCAGCACAGCTGAAAGCAAGCATAGCTCTGGTGCAAGAACACCTTAAAAGAGATCCTACTTTCATATAAACAGTCTGCACCACCAATGGTTTCAAGAGCTAGCCTTCTACAGAAACAGTAATAAAACAGAGTTGACATGTTTTCCTGTCTATGGCTGATTCTGACACAGGTTTATTAGTAGATTTTTTGTCCTGAAAAAAAGGTGAAACATTCGGTGATGGTGTTTGCAGTACTTAAAAGTAACGTTTAGAACAGACTTCTTGCAAACGCTGAGTAATGTGACATAAGCAGATCTTTGAGGGCTGCCACATTTCCAGAGATTAATGATTTCAATAGAGTGATTACCTACTGTGACCACTTCTTAAGTCCTTCCTTCAAGGTGCAGCTGGAATATTTGTGGGAAATTCCCCAACACCTGTAATGCATTTGGCCATCTGCCAGAGGAATCATATAAATACATAAACCAAATGCTTAAGGTCAGCATCACCAAAGTAATCAAGTAGTGTTAATAGGAAGAATGAAATCAAAGTAGTTATAATTTTGACTCTGTGGGGAGGACGAGTAGGCAGAATTAAACAACCTGACTCAGTGCTTACTGCTTTTACAAAAATCTTCCAACTTTTGGTTGGTGGAGTCATTTCCCATATCTTTGGATCATCATCTTTTCTTCCTTGTTTTCTACATAAATACCTTATTTCACGCATAACTGTACAAAAATTAATTCAGTATTACTGTAATAAGAAGCATTCATTAACACCTTAAGTCTTTTCTCTATGAAATGTGGAACTGCTCAGTGTATGCCTTAGCAATGTGAATGGCATCAAGTATACAGTATCATAATTTTCAGATAAGGCCAGAACTGGTAGACTTCATTTATACATTAAACAAACAAACAAAAAAAAACAAAACAAAACAAAAAAAAACCCTCAAATGTTGCTTCAAAATCATACACTATTTTCTTTTGTTTAGTTGCAGGAAGATGAACACCAATTACTGAAGTTCAAAATTTTAACAGAAACCTTCATTTAAAATGCCCTCAGTACTTATTGTTTAACACTCTGCTGTTGTTACTCAGCATTACTTGACAGTACCATGCCTTAATGCAACAGGTAGACTTCCCAGTACATACTTTTGAAGGAGTCTTCTATGTTTAGTATCTATGTTTGCTTGATTATTTATTGTTATAGTATTCATTCATCTTTTGATATTTTGCTGTTGTATATTCATAGGCTTAAACATAGAAGTTTCTCCTTAAATTATACATTATCTTTCAATGGAAGTAAACATTGTGTATGCATATTACCATATGCATAGAAAGACAGTAATTAAAGTCTGACATTGAATAGAAAATATACTGTTTATGTATGCACACCAAATGTATCACAACCATGTGCCTTTCAACTACCATCTCTTCGTTGACTTCCTTCCTGTCAACTTTTCTTCACCAAATGTCTTTCCATTGTTTTTATCTCCTTACTGTCAAACTAAATCAATTTTCCATTCCCAAAATGACTCTGCACAAACAAGAGCATTTGTAAGAAAAAAAAATTATTCATTCGTTTTCAATATTTAGAGAGAATTTTTGTACAGTACATAGTCATAAAAGAGAAACGCAGATTAGATACATCTTTTCCACAAATCTTTTCCTAAAAAGTTAAAAGTCAATATTACTACTCTTGTTGTTGCCTGTTGTTGTACCCACATCATTTTTCTAAATTGTTTCTGTTATAATGATGCTATTAAGCATTAAAACTGCCCAGAAATCTGTGTGTTATTGTTCAAGATTGAAAGAGAAAATATGCATGACTTACTTACGTTATTTCAACACTTGATACAAATTTCTAATATAAGCTTTCGTTAATTAATTCAGCATCTGCCTTCTCCAACTACCTTCTGTTTATGCTTGTAAATTAAGTGACTTATGTTTGATATTCTGGAAATGTTAGTGTCGTGGAAATAATTTATGAGTACTAAGTTATTATTGCATGTCCTTAGGTGAGCTTTCTGTTTGTACAGAATGAAACTCACAAATAAATATATAAAAAAAGAATTGAGCAATAAGTTTTATATATTCACCATTTTTGGAAAGTAAAATGAATTATTTTTATTACTGGACACTCAAATACCAGCTCAAAACACTCATGAAAAGACACAGATAAATTTGCTGAGTACTGACACGTTTCAAGAGTGTATACATCTTCTGAAGTCACACTGTAGTAAAAGTCCCATTTCTAATATATTCCTTTTCTTGAAAAAATGAAACTGAGTTTACATAGTGATTCTATTATTCCAAGACATACTGTGACAATATGTCCTTAAACATTCTTTAGAGTTAAAAAGTTTTTTAAAAAAATGTTTTAAGTATAATGGAAGTTTTGTTAAAGTTTTAGAGATCTGATATTTCTCTAATACTCAGTGAGTTAATTGCTTTAGGACAGGAAAGAAGAGCTAATGTGAAAAAAGTTTTTTATTGACTAAGAAGGAGCAATGCTGTATAATTACATACACACCACCTTCCTTCTTTGAAAGTTTATTCCAGTGCAAAATGTATAGTTACAAAATCTGGATCAGTAGAAGTAATTTTTTTGCTAATAACCAACCCACTGCTATGAAAATAAATTTAGTGTTGATGTTTCACATAGTCTTCAAGCCTGCACGTATGCAAGCTCATACAGAGTCCATTGTATAATTTATATGTTTGGTATGTTACATGTAATTAATATTAATGCAATTTCAATTCAAGAACACTCTTATCTAATAGCTTTTTCACTTGCTGAACTATAGTCATTGAGATTACTGCTGGTCAAGATATACACATCATCAAATGTCCTCAAGAGCAGATCAATTTTTTGCTTAAAAAAGTTTACGTATGCTTAGCAAATATATCTATATCACATAAAATACAAAGCTGCAAATTAGAATAACCTGTTTACAGAGTGTCAGAATCTGTTCTGAAATATTTGCCTTTCTCGTCCTGTCTTTAATCAGCAAGTGATTAGTGATGAAAAAGTAAATGTTCATGGTTACTTCTGGATCACACAACCGGAGTACCTGAAAGTCACAGAGAGACAAAAGAATTTTGAAACTAGTTGTATTTCACATTCATATAAGTGGTAATAACAAAAGATAGATAGAGCGATATTCCAAAGTGCCTTGAAATTAGGCATACAGCTCTCAGCTCTCTGTCTATATTTCTTTTTTTCACTATTAGAGAAATGTGAATGTGACTATGTGAAACGTGAAGAACTACATGGGTATCGGCTATGCTAAGATTTAAAGATTGCAGGAAAGAAGTGATAATTGTTAATACATTCTCAATTCAAAAATAAGCAAATAGTTACACATTCAGTGTAATACTAGGAGATATATTTAATCAGTAAGCCAATTGCCTTATTAAATAGGTAAGAACTTTCTTATAGTGCCTGTTTTTGCTATTGTCACATTATCTACGTATTGAATTTAAGTTGATAGTTTTGTTGTTAATGTAGACCACGTTGCTGGAGATGTTATGCATAACCCAAAACTTAGAACTTCCCTTTTCTCTAAGCTAGAAGTCTGGATACAAGAGCAGGTGATAAGACACTTTAAACATCCATGAAAACAAATAATGAAGTATTCAGGCTATCAACTGTTATAGCAGCCTTCTTTATTTCCAATTAGCTTGTAATGAGAAAACTATCATCTTGTTCTACCCTACTAACCCACGCTAGGTCTGTATTGAGTTTAACCACTGAAGTTGAAGAAATGAAGTTAGATTACTGTTTTATGCTACTCTTGCTCTTTACAAGAGCTTACGTACTTTGATGTAGAACAAGTAAGCAGTTATTAGTATGCCTAAGTTTGGACATTAAAAAAAAAAAAAAGGTTCTCCTACAAAAGTAGCCCCAGATGCTCCCTGATCTCTGCATGACAGGAAGTAAAAATGGTATACAGGTTGTTTGCAAACCCCAGGAGGGAAGGCATGTATGTGTCAAGTATTAAAATCAAGGGACCATACATAGTATGTTAAAAGTTATTATGATAACAGTTTTGGTTTGAAAAGGACACAGTTAAGAAAGGTGCTCTGTCTTTTTAAAAGTCATCCTTCAAGATGACAGAAAGCTCTACCCTTGACTGTCATGAGAAATAAGTTTTTATTGTACATTCCCACACAACTGTTCACTTGGCAAGTAAAAAATTATTGCAATCAAAGTTCATTTTCATCAACACTCACACATGCATAATAACATACTATTTCAGTGGACACTTTGTGCCTCTGAATTGTTGGTGGGAAATCATTGCCTTCCATGGTTCAATCAGCCAGAGGACTTGTTCTTTATCCAGGAGGTTGGTTCTGTGAGGCTCTCTCAGATGCTGGCATGCAGCCAGTCCTCTCCTCATAAAAGTTTATTGGCACTGTCCTTGAGTTTGTCCATCTTTGAGTATTTGAGTGCTCTTCTCACATGGTAGTAAATGTGATTTTTCTTTCACTGGAATATTAGGATCCCACTTGCACTGGTATTCAGTGCCCAGCTATCTTCACTGGTGCTCAGAGTAATCATTCCACATATTTCACTGAGACTAATTATAGCTCCAGTCTGCTGTTTAGGAATGCTTTTGTGATATCTCAAAATACAATTCTGTAGCGTTCCTCAAAAGGAATTTTGTTTCAGATCTCCAATACAGTTAGAACCAAGCTCATTAGTTAAATGGGACTGCTTCAGTGCTTTTCTGTAAAACCAAAGGCAGAATCTGCACCTTCCCCTGTGTAGCTGTGCCCTTGTCCCAGGGAACAGGCAGGCAGGTGAAATCTGAACATAGCTCACGTGTGCTTGGAACTGGATTATTCATCTTATGTGTAGGCATTGTACAGAAGCTTGTCTTGCCTTTCACTTCTGCAAGACCAGATTTGGAAACGGTAATGGTACTACATATGTGCCAGAAATACTTTATCAGATATTTCAGTTTCATGAGGAAATTTCATATGTTGTAGTATGTGCTAATTGAGTTCAACACTTCAAAGCTTTTGATCTTATTGTTTTGTATCAAAGCTCAGAAAATGAATTAGTAATTCCTCTACGGTTTCAAACATTAGACCTGCAAACTCTCATGTATCTGCTCAAAAGTAACAAGCAACAAAGTAGGATCAGTGACTTCTATATTACTTTAATTAACTCTCACAAATCCATTTTTATTCAAACATTGGTAAGGTCTACCTAGATCTATTTACACTGGACTACCAGTTTAAATGTTTTCCTGTTCAATATGAATCTTTCGACCAAGTACAGAACTTTTACAATATGAGATCAAGGGAGATAAGTGCTTTGGAAAAGCTGCTATAAAATTCCCATTTAAATATCAATCTTGTTTCTCAACTGCTAACTGTGAAATCACAGTCACTGATCAGCAGAAATACACAGCCTGATAAACAATCTGTGTAAATGGCTTCTTAGCTAGAAAACATAGCCTCTTGTTTTAAAAACACTGTTTATACCTTTTCTCACTCAGGACCCTTAGAGCATCTTTAAGACAGGTGCAGTGAAGTATGATGCTTTTACAGTAAGATGTTTTCTTCTAATTCAGACAAAAAATTATTTTCTAAATATTGTAAATTTTCAAAAATATTAAAATATTTCTTTTTAAAATGCTACTGAGGTACTATCTCCCATTCTCTTATGGCTTCCTGCATCAAGCTTACAATCCCAACTTCATGTCTAATGGCTATGTAGCACGCCATTATTTCTTTGGCTTTGTGAAGGTGCCTCAAAATTAACTAGTGACAGAGATACATGTTAAAATTATTTCATAGGTACCCTTAAAGACATGTAGTAAGATAACTTGCCTTAAAAAGACTACATAATGTTTTCACCACAATTTTCCAGGCTTAGGTTGCTTTTCAATGTTTACATTCTTAGCCAGACACTCTCAAACCTAAACCCAGTTTTCCCAGGTTGTTACATAATTGCACAGAGGGAAAAAATACATCACAGAAATCTTCCTGTTTTTTGTGTGACATGGACAGCAGTCAGTCTCTCTCTCTCACCCTCCTCCATGTTTGCAGGATTTTGTGTTTATGTGCTCATTTGTGCGTGCTCTCCCAGCCTCACGTATCCCCAGATCCCTGCAAATCCACCCTGAGATCCTTGGTTTGGCTGGCATCAGCCTCCTTTCTCATGAGGAACTGAAGAGGTGACAGAAAGTGATGCCATCTCCTGTCTTTCTCCTACATCCCCATTTTTCCTGCAGCTATCTCAGAAACTGTGTGCCTTTCTCCATGCTTAGAGGATGTGTTCAAAATAAAAGGCAGAGTGGGAAAACAAAGGAGAGTCACATGGCAAAGTCCTGCGTATGTGTGGGCTTTTTGTTTTGCTTTACTGAAGGGAGCACAGTGTTGCAGGGTGTATTAAGGCCTCTGGGAATGGACTCCAACCGTGGAAACTTAGCCTATTTCCACTGTCAAAGAAACAGTTGCAAGTCCAGCCTTGGGTAATTAAGATGGCAACTGCAGGATTCCATGAAGCCTATTATTTATACACATGTATGGAATCAGAGCTCAGATTGGATTAGAAAGTGACCAGGACAAACTGTGTGCTCTGTGTAGAGAGTGATGCTTCCATTGGTGGTTATTATTATTAACTGCATAAATGGAAAATAGGTTTAAGCTCATTTAGTTCTATTTTTAAAACAATTTATGTCATTTCATAAAATACAGATGGTGCTTCAGTGTCTGCTTTTATAGTTAATTTATCAATGGCAGAGTGACTTATTAGTCCATTTGCTGTTTCTTTTCCGCTGCAGACTTGCAGAAAGAGCCTTGGTCCTTGAGGGACAGGCCCAGTCTCATCTGGAGAGCAGCAATGCTGTTTAAAGTCACTGGGCAGAACTGGGGCGTGTGCTGCAGCTATGCTCACTCCTCCTTAGTCCTAAGTTTGAAGCACTGTTACTGCCAGGCACATAGCTTTACCGGATTATGCTCTGGGGCTGTCTTGGCTTGTTTCTTTTTACTCAAGGGAAGAGACTGTACTTGTCGTTTGGCAGTATGGGTATTTCTTGTCTTCATTTCCAGATAAATTAATTGAATCCTATATTTTCTTCAGCATTTCTTCTTCACTTTTTTTTTTCCTAATTTGAAATACCAGTGCAGCGCCTTTAAAAATCTGTGAAAAATATATATTAATAACGTCCATGACAAAATTCTTTCTTTTCTACAGCTACAGTGAAGAGTGAAAAGTATGAACATTTAGTGGGTTGTACTCCGTTCCTTTCACTGACTGCAGTATGAAGTAAAAGCAACATATTTAATGTGCCTTTGTGTATCCTCTCAAGCATGCATTTATATATATGGCCTGAGTGATGTGCTGCTGGTAATTCTAAATTATTTCTGTGTTGTTTTGTTTTTCACATGAATACCAAACCATATTAAAGTACACACCTTTAATTATTAGCTGAAATGTCAGCTTCACAACCACAGTCTGACTGGAACCAGAGATGCACAATATATAAAGTGTATTTGTAATTTTTACTTCTTTTTCTTCTTCTGTATTCATAGATTATTTTTTGTATCCTTTTCATCTGACCTTTTTTAAAACAGCTGAATTAAAATACATAACAGGCTTCTACTTGCTTTCATTCACGACAGTTTTCTTAAGGGTGAAGCTTTATGCCAATTTCCAGTTATGATCTATGATTATTTCATAATGTATTTCATTCTAAATATCCACAGAAAGAAATAAAATACTGAAAATCAAAAGAAAACATTACAAGTGTATCTTGTAATCTAGTGCACTATAGAGCATTGCATGCCCTTCACTAAGCTTGTGAAAGTAACTCACTGACAGGGTAGGTATGTGCTTCTGAGTGCATTTTTTTCCATTTTTCATATGTTTCTAGCAAAATAAATTTCAGGACATTGCTTAGTAGAGTTCAGCATTTCTCTTAACGAGGGAATTTCCTTTCTTTTTATCTTCATACACTCTACTATATTGTTCAACCAGAAAGCTTTATGTTTTCTTTCCACTGTTGCACAACACTTTTGGCACTGACTCATTGGACATGTTAGGTGCTGCTACCACAAGTATCTTGCTGATGATCTGAAGTAATAATTGAAATTGGCTGCTGACCCTGAGAAAGTAGAAGACTGTAACCAGAAGAAAATAACAAGCAGATATTTTTTACATTGATTTATTATAGGGGGTCATAGAAAATGATTATACTAAAATTATACCTAAAATTATACTTTAATATCGTAAATGCTGTAATATCACAAATGCACAAGATAGAAAGAAAGGAAAAAAAAAAAAAAGAAAATGTGATCAGCAGAAGATCTTTCATGTATAAAGAGATTTATAGGTGCCACATGAGCTGGCAGTGCTCTGAAAGTTCAGGAACAAGCTCTAGCTGCACCAGCAGGCAGCCAGCAGCCATGCACTTTGCACTCGGACCCGGGCGGCCCTGGCAGATCCTCTGTGGTGAAGCGTGGTGGTGCTGAAGGCATCCCCTGGCCACTTGCCTGGGAGACGTGCTTTGTGCGCTGACTCAGCCTCTGGGCACACCTGTCCTCATCTAGGTGGGGACAGACATGAGTCCACAGCAGACAAGGCTTACACTGGGGCTAGGCTGCATACAGGCCCCACCATACATGTGTTGGCAAAGAAGCTTGCATAGGACTGCACTGTGATTTAGTCTCTCTGAGGGGAAGGGATGGAAAAGTGTGGTTTCACTGTGATTACCTTAATTTGGCCTGCAGGATGTAAACAGAAATGGTTAGATTAGAATGACTTGAAACTTGACTCGTGCTCCTGGCTCGTTTTTAAGATGGTAAAAGCTGTAATTTCAGGAACTTATTTTCCAGCTCAAAAATGAAATAAATTTGGGGCACAGGGAATCAGTGAACTACTGGAACAGGCTCCCCAGGGAAATGGTAAAATTGCTGCAGGCGTTCAAGAAACCTGTGAATGTGGCACAGAAGGGTATGAGTTAGTGGGCACAGCAAGGACTGGTGGGTGGTGATGGGCTGAACTTGATGATCTCAGTAGTCTTTTCCAACCTTAACGATTCTGTGATTAATTTTAGATACAAACAGCACATAGGCACATCGCTCCTTGCCTCCCCTTTCTTGTGAAGGTCATTATGTCTGTCCCCCCCAAACCTTCCAAACAATCAGAATTCAAATTTCTTTCAGAATAGGATTTTGAAGAAATTTTCAGGCTAATATTTCTGCTTGGAAGAATCTTGCTCTATTTGTGATTCAAGTGTTTTTAAATGTCCTTTTAAATCCCACCTCTGTCAGTTAACCTTTTTGACCTCCTCTGTCTCTTTGCATCTATTCCTGTGCTTAATCCTTAAATTGTCAGTGTTGTGGTTGTTCAAAATAGGTTGCAAATTTCTCAGGGCAGGAACCTCATCTAAATTAGTATTCATAAAGCACCATCCACACATTCTGTACCTGGGGCACTATGCGGGTAGTAAGCACTAATGAATTTTTTGAGTGAATAAGTATTTGTCTAAAAATTTTTGGAGTACTTCTTCGAATGCAAAAAAAAAAGCTTTTAAAGTTTACAATAAAATTATGAATGGAACATAAATGTTACTGACACTAAAGTTATTTAAACTTTATTTCTTTTGTCAGAGACATAGAATTCAAATGTAGTAACTAACAGTAGATTTCACTTCAGTTAGCATTTATTTTTTAAAATCATTTAGTTTGCCAATTGTGTTACTACTAAGTTAAAGAAAAGTGGCATTGTCTTAAAAATAAATCCTATTTTTAAACACAATATGAAATGTATGGGGACTAGAAGATATTTAAATCACGTGTTTTGCATGGTTCCACAGAAAAATACTTCTTGTTGGTCATATACACATATAACGGCACAAACTTTCCATGTTATTACTCTCAGCTTGCACTCTGCTGTAGGACAGAAGTACATCACAGGAAGTTGCTGTGCCAAGGATTGCTGTAGGCTGTATGAGTGCCAGTTCGTATACTGTGTTCATATACACTTCCCTGGATCTGTTCTTGGTTACTGTTAGAGAAGAGGAGCTGGGCCCTTAAGGATCTGTGGTTTTCATTTGATATGGTTACTTCTGCAGCCTTAGATGTCTGTAGAAGCCCTATGCCCATACCATAAGAAGCAGACAAAAAAAAAAAAAAAAAAAAAAAAAGGCAATATAACTATTGTTTAATAATTATTCCTGATACTTTTGCAAGAACTGACATGATTTAGGGGACTTGTTTCCATAGACAAAAGCCTGGAGATACTCTTTTAGTGTTATCTGACCTTCTGCAGTAAACCTCACTGGATTTCTCACTTACTTTGCAAATGAGAAACACACTTCTCTGAAATGAGTGGAATGTCATAAAACTGGATTTTAAATTAGAATTGGGCAAGTACTACTGTTTTAGTGGATTGTCTCACATCTATCTTCAAAGACTTTTCTATGACCACCTGCGAAGATAAGGGAAACTTGGCTTACTGACTCCATTTGAGATTTTAGCTTAAAATTATTCGGTTTAGCTTCTTCTTCTTACTTCTAATTCAGAGTGTAGTGCAACATAATTACAGTTCCATAAAGTTTATTCTTATGAAAACACAGAGGAAAATTCAACAGAACACAACCGAGGAAAGCCAGGCTTCCCCAGTGCTATTAAAAGTCACAGAGCCTGTATTTCATGGGATTTACCAGCTTGTATTCAGCTTGGCAAAGTTTACATAGCTTTAGTGAACATCTGCTTTGAGCTGTAACATGGGGACAATGCTACTGCCAGAGCTCAGTTTCCCATTTGCCCCCAGGGCTTTTTATGCTTATATATGCCCCACCTGCAAATGTGCTTAGCTAAATGGCTAGTACTTACAAATGACGTTCAGTCAGCATTTTCACACGATCAACTTGCCAATTAAAAATGGGCTTGGTACTGAGTTTAGAAGTCAACTTAGATACTCCTAGCTTGGGCAGAGAGTTGCTTTCAGGCAGGGTGAGGCCAAGTCTGATGTTGTAGGAGGTGTCACGCCTGCTTTGAGAGACGCCATGACTCGCTGGCGTGGCCTCAGCCAGAGCACCCGCTGCAACCGGCCCTTCTCCTGGCTCTGCAGATACAGGCAAGAGCACCACTGGCACATGGGAGTGTGACTTGTCCCCAGCCGATGACCACATCTTCGCCTTCACCTCTTCTTTGTTTACTGGGGATTCTTTCACATCCCCTGCCTTACTTAATGCTGATGGGTTCAGAAAAAAATAATTTCCGTCGTTGTTTTAAAATCTTTAAAATAATTACTCTGGGCACAGCCTAATTACATGTTGGTCCCGCTGCAAGAGAAAAACTGTGCGTGTCTTGTACTTGATGACTGTAGAGCTCATGAAAGAGCATTTATAGTGTTTTAAGTATATTAATTACACAGTTTTATAAGAAAGAAGATAGGAAGCACTACAAAGTTGCTTTTCCTCTAGGTGACAGAACAAAACTGCTACTTGTCTTTGAAAAAGTACACCTGAGGTAGGTTTGGTTGTGCAGTTGTTTTTTGGTTTTTATTTGAGAGGAAAATGCTTATCTTGGAGATCAAAAACATGAACTATCTGGAAAATTCTGGTGTGATGTACATATAAAATACACACTTCAGTATGGAAACAAACTGGATATTATTGTGCAACTAATCAGACATGCACATAACAATATTGAGTTTGTGTAAATAATTGTTAGAACTGTGAATACAAATTAGGTGTTTGTCGTTTACACATATTATGTCTGATATTTGACTTATGTATTTACACATTTACATATAAGATGTTGTGACATAGGTGTTTACCTTCTTAACTTCTCTACATAGTAATGAAAATGAAAATTTCTGGATTATCATAAAGCAGAGGTTGATTATTTTAAACAATTGCAACAATTAATTTTGGTCTGTACTAATATCCTGAATTAGTCTAAATAATCATGAGGAAAATTATATTTCCCTATCACTGTCCAAATCAAACAGCAATACAAGTTCTCCCAGTGGCACCTGTGTAGATATCACTCGTCAACACCTCCTACTGTTTGTGATAGCTTCTAGGGCCTTATCGTCTGTACAAGATGAAACTTGATTCGTTTATGTCTTCCCTTTTCAAAGCAACCAGCATGAAAAGTCAGAAAATCACTGTGACTTACATTTTTCCACATGCTCCCTGTCACTGTCATTCATGCTTCCAGTCATCTGCAAAGAGCAGATTTTCTAAAGGAAATAAGCAGTGCTGTGAAGGAACTTCCCAACAACAAGACTGTCTCACCACCTTTTCTTTTCTTTGTTTTGTGATGTGCCCCAGAGCTTCCCAGTAAAATTTGATTGTTTGTAGTGTTGTAGCATCTTTGGCATTATTGGTACTCCTGCAATATAAATAAACAATAACGTTAATGAGAGTCAAGTATCAGAAAATTATTCTAATAAATATTCCAGCCAGTAACTTTACTACTCTCATAAGATTTGTTTTCTTCCCAGAGTTTTTATCTTATTATTCTGAATCAAACTGTGGAAAAAGGGAGCTGGGATTGTTCAGCCTGGAGAAGAGGAGGCTCAGGGGAGACCTTATAGCTCTCTATAACTTCCTGAAGGGAGGTTGTTGTGAGCTGGGGGTCAGCCTCTTCTCTAGTGTAATCAGTGATAGAACAAGAGGGAATGGTTTCAAGCTGCGCCAGGGGAGGTTCAGGCTGGACATTAGGAAGTATTACTTCTCGGAAAGGGTAGTCAGGCATTGGAATGCACTGCCCAGGGAGGTGGTGGAGTCACCGACTATGGGAGTGTTCAAGAAACGTTTGGATGTTGCGTTGAGGGGTATGATTTAGCTGGGAAGTATTGGTAATGGTTGGACTAGATGATCTTCTAGGTCTTTTCCAACCTTGATAATTCTGTGATTCTGTGAAAAAATGGTTGGATGGCTGGATTAGATGATCTCATAAGTCCTTTCCAAACTTGTGATTCTATGGTTCTATGAAAGTCCATACCATTGAGCTTTAAAGTACCTCTTTGTCTCATGAGGGAAATGGTTACTTTTTTGTTTACATTTTCATTATGATTTTCATGCTGCATATCCAGTTTTGCTGTATTTGCTATATAAAATAAATAATGCATTGAAATAGAGTAACAAGTAATACTCGGTGTCAACTAAAGCAGATTAACTCATGTAGACAGAAACTAAAATGAAAAACTATGCATAAAACCTGCATACCAGGCTTCTCAGCTCCAACATTCTTATAATGGCTAAAGTAAAAATGAAGTCATGTAGTTTTATCTTTGCTGATGATGAAATTCAGAATCTGAATTCTGCCTATTCGTTATGTTGACCCTGTTCCTTATCAGATTGCAGAAGGCAAATGCACCCCATCAAATGCTGTTTTTTGAGTCAACATCTGTTGCCAGGGGTCTCTAAATGAGCGGTGCTGTGCCTGGTGTCCCTCAATATAAACTCTTTACCAGCTTTCCTGACACCGTGGGATTTTAACACAGTGTTGATTAACACAGAATCCCTTCCTTTTGTTAACAACCGTGACACTGTCTTTCTTCAGTCAGTAGTCAGTTACACTCTGAGAGACATATTCACTGACCATCAATCACGCGTCCATTTTCAGTTTTAAAACACCTCCATCTCATAAAAACTCTATGCTAGCTACAGATCCCCACCTCACTCAAAGGGAGCACCTGCTGTATTCCTTTCATGCATAACAACTGCGATTTTAAGATCATACAAACCTTACTACTAATTTTTGTTTTAAAAATGTATTGGTAGGCCTGGAAATGCGCAGTAATGGAGGAAGAGTAGATCACAATTACTTTAAGGTAACACAGGGCAGTAGCATATATTTCTAGAAATAATGGCAAATTAACACTTAACTCTTATAGTAATACTATTGAATTGTTTTTGAAGGAGCAAAAGAGTGCCAGGGATTTAATAAGCACACAGTATCTACCTGACATTCAAAAAGCTGACACATTCAAGGAAATCTTTGTCCTCATTGTCTCTAGATTGATTAAATGGCATTAAAACGGTCAGACCAGAATAGACTGTCACAATATAAGGCTACAAAAGACCTTGACAGGGTCAATGAGTCCAGCTCCTTGTTGTTGTAAGCAAAAACGTCAGAGATGTCTTTTCCCCAAAGTTATCAAATTCCCATCTCCTAATAATTAGTTGTGTTGGTCTCTGTCCTTTAATTATAACCTAATTGACACTGTAGAAAACTGATCCTTTCTTTGTTTACATTGCTTTAATTCATTGAAAAGTAGTACACCATTGGGTGGAACATCCATAGGCTCCTCTCTTTCATTTACTGTAATAACCTTTCCTATTACTGTAACAAGATGTTGTTAAAATACGTGTTACAAGATCAGAAGATTTCTATTATAATTTGTGGAAACAGTGTACGATCATCAATTAGAATATTTTTGTATGAGGATACTGATTTATTGAAATATATATTTGTAAAAATATAAACAAAGACATAAAAGAATAAATGAATTCTAAATACTAAGAAACTTCACAAATCATTGAAGACAGTTATGAGACAATGTCAAAAAATGTCCTTGACACCAGAAAATAAATAGTCTTGTTTAAAAGGAGACTTTCCAGAGACAGAGCATGGTAGCCCTAGAAGAAGTCTAACATTAGGGAAAAATAATATTTATGCTATATTATACATATGGTATATAAGCACTTTTTTTTTAATATTTCAGTAAAAATGTGATTTCTGACTATTAGAGTAAATACAATTTTGAATTTAAATATTAAGGATTTCTATAGCAAATAAATGTCAGTTCTGATTTCAATTAGACTGACTTGTAAGTGACAATATCCCAAAGTCTTGACTGGCTTCCAGTAGCAGAGTTGTAGATTTCAATTATATTATTGATAGAAAGGAGGAAAGAGCATAAAGCCTGGCAGCTACAAGATGTCTCAAGAATGGGTCAGAGGCAAAGATTTCTCCCTTCTGGCTTCTATGATTTGGTGCTCTTTCAGAGAATTTTGTTAAACAGAAATTCAATGATCTGGATTGTCTTCCATGCAATGTCACTTTTCTTTGAATTTCTCTCTACCTATTTTCCTTACTCCATTTGAGATGAGAGGGGTATTTCCATCCCCGTATTATCTTTTAAACACTCAGCCACATTCACTTCCCATTTCAAACTTCTGGGCAAGTTTGGTCACCTATTTCCAAACTTTCCAAAGTCCTCTTCCTGAATTCCTTTCTCTCAGCATCTTTATATGGTTCTTGTTCCCACATTATGTTAAACATAGGCTCCTTCAGTGCTAACATGATTTACCCACCATTTGCATGTCTGGTTCCCTTCATTCCCCTTCTGCACACTTGCTCTACTTGACTTAATCACGTATCTCTTAATTGATTGTTTTGTCTCTTTCTTGCCACCTGTTCCTGGAAAGCTCTTTTACTCTTTCCCACCAAACTTCATCCCAGTGAGAAAGAAAGGTCCGTCTCTGCCTTTGGATGACACCTTCTCTTTCCCCCTTTCCCAAAAGTCACTAATACATCATAAACTGCTTTCACAGGTTTGCCTTGTGAGACTTTCAGAATAATGAAATATCCTTCTTGATTGAAAAAGAGACTTTGATGAGGTACTGAAGTGCAGTTTCTTCGTAAAGTGAGGAGCCCTTCCCCACAGCACCTCACAAAGAGGTTGATACAGAATCTTATCCTATTTATTGCCCTTTGGAGCAGTCACGAGTCTCTGATTAGCCAAGACAGACTTTGATGGTTCATGCTGGACAGTTTGAGGCTTCATGCTGTCTTGTCCAATGACAGGTTAAGTGCCAGGAAAGGAACTGCTATTAGTAGCATAGCAAAGTGTTGGAAAGCCCAGATAACCTTTCACGTCATGTATTGCATTACTATTGAATGGATTTCTGTGTCCGCTTGCTGCTATTTAGTTTTAGTAACTGTTACAAAGGCAAATACTTCCCACTTCCTCAGAGAAATCAAGGTGGAAGGTCTTTGCTTTCGTTTATGCCAAACTGTCATAAATTTCCCTTTGATATCTGCTTATTTTACTTGCTGGATTAACATTTGCTCATTCAAACTTGCTTCACGTGAGCCCGTAATAATGGGCTCTCACCAACATAGAAAAAGTAATAGAATCATAGAATATCCTGAGGCATATCCCATAAGGATTATTGCATTCAACTCCTGGATCCACACAGGATCACCTAAAAATCAAACAGTATGACTGAGAGCACTGTCCAGATGCTTCTTTAATGCCAGCAGCTCAGTACTGTGACTATTTCCCTGGGGCACCTGTTCCAGTGCCCAACCACTCTCTGGTGAAGAACCCTTTCCTGATATCCAGCCTGATCCTTCCCTGTCACAGCTTCATGCCATTCCTTCAGGCATCCTATTACTGTCACCAGAGAACAAAGATCAGCACCTGTCACTCTGCTACCCTCGTAAGGAAGCTGTTGGCTGCCCTTAAGTCACCTCTGGGCTAAACAAACCAAAGGACTTCAGCCGCTGCTCATACATCTTCCCCTCTAGAACTTTCCGTATCTTTTTAGCCCTTCTTTGGACACTTGAATAGTTTTATGACCTTTTTGTACTATAGCATCCAATACTGTACACGGTACTCAATGTGAGGCCACACTGGTGCAGTGTAGAGCAAAATAATCACTTCCCTCGACTAGCTTGAGGGGAGCAGTGCTGTTTGATGCACCCCAGGATATTTTTTGGCCTTCCTTGCTGCCTGGGTACACTGCTGACTCGTGTTCAACTTGCTGTTGACCAAGATTCTCAGATGCCTTACAGCAGAGCTTCTCTCTAGTGTCTCATCTCCCAGTCTGTCTGTATAGCCAAGGTTACCCCGTTACAGGTGCAGAATCTGGCAATATGTCCGTATATTCTGTCCCTTTTTCCATGCCGCAGAGTTGAGGATAACAATTTGTTTAAAAGTACTATCAATTCAGCAGTCTGAGCAGTACAGCTTTCTACTTGGAACTGAAAATGTTTTTCACCTTCCAGATAGGTAAAGCAGATCCACCAGGACCAAATAGATACTTACTCATTTAGTATCTCATCAAAGTATTTCAAATTTTGAATTTCCTGTCACTAAATTTTCAAGTAAAGCAGATAAGGGACTGTTGTATTTCACAATTAAAACCCTGATCAATTGCAGAGTATATTTCACTAGGATTTCAGATAGAGTAATACAGTAAAAGGAGTCCATACGGAAAGTAACAATACTGACTATATTACAGGTCAGATTCTTCAACATGTAACTATCTGCCTTCCCATTCCTTATACCTTGTGCGTTTTCTTTCTGTCTTAAATGGGTAAGTGCATGGTTACAAGAATGTAATGATTTCTAAAAATATATTGTAGCATTTAACAGAGCTGACTACAAAAGCTAATCTTGTAATATATTTTCATAGCAGAGTTAAAATCTCTTAAATATTTTAAATCATAATGGAAGACATGGTAAAAATATAAATGCATATTTAAACTTGAAATATTTTTTCTACTTCTTTGTGGTGGTGTATTTTTAATACAGATAATACTTTATTTATACTCTGACACACTTACTGCAACATTCTTTGAGAATTAATCTTGAGAGACAAGCTTATAGTTATTGGGTAAGGACCCAAATATTACAGATGCACCATATAACTTTGCTGAACAAGACGTAGATAACAAACAAAACAGAATAACAACTAAAAGCAGGGCAGGTAGGTAGTAATTCTCCCAAGCATCTCAACAGACTGATTATTTGCTACTTGCAGACCTCCATATATCCTGTGACTCTGTAGATTTTACTTCCATGAAATAATCCAGTTTGTCTTTCAATCCGTGCAAATTTCTAGCAAGCACAAAACTCTTACAGTAGTGTTTAATCTTAATACATCCTGCATGAGAGAAGAAAAATCTCTTTTTGTTTTGAACCAACAACTTACAGATTCATCTGATGTCACTATTTCTGCAATTGAGAGAGACAATGAACAACTGATCCCCATTCACACTTCCCATGCCACTCCCCATTTTTCATAGCTTTATCATATATCCCCTTAGTTGCCTGTTTGCCAGGCTGAAGTCTCCGCACCTGTCTAATTGGAAGTTGTTCATACCTTTGATCATCCTTACTGCTCTTCTCTGTATCTACTGAAGCTCTTTCAGGACCAGGACTGCACAGGACACTTGTGCTGCAGAGATGACCCTGATAACTAGAACAAATATTTCTCATATAAACTTGATCTTTACATTTATTAAAACATTTATTTCTCTTGATTTCCTATTACAAGTCAGGATTTGAAATTCAAGATTGACTAATGAATACAGCTTTTGGCATAGCAAATTAAAGTTTGTTTTTAAGTGATACAGCTCGAGGCAAACACATGTTTGTAAGCTGAGTTTGCCTATGCTGAAACCAGACAACATAGATCCAGTTCTACCTTTGAATGTTTAGATAATAATGAGTCACACTAATATAGGCTGTCTTCTAGAACAGTTCAACTCCAGTGTAGTAAAGGGTTTATTATAAAATATATTAAAAAGAGGCATATACACAAATGAGTCACAGGTGTGAAGAGAGAAGAGCAGCCAAACACAATAACAAGCAATGCAAGTGAGATGTGTCATCCTAAAGATGTCCGTGCCCTGGTGATAGCCCAGCTGGGACCACTTGTTTTGTGATACGAACAAGAGAAAGGCACACAGTAGAAGAGCATGCTCTGAAAAAAAGGACATTTACCTTGCCCTTTTCACATGGATTGGTGCAATTTTTCAAACAGTTATTTAGTAGAATTTCATCCTATACATGTGATGGACCATTTATTCATGTAAACAGGGAAAAAATGGGCCTGAATCATCCCTTGGTGTATGTAAGCAATGTGAGAAAATGACTCAATTTTTATTAAATTTAATATAGTTCTATAAGAATTACAATATTCTTTTAAAATTAAATACTTCATAAGATTTTCCCAAGCATGACGCTTCAGCCAATGTAGTCAGCTCATTTGTGATTATAGCATCACATGACCTAATGTGACTCTACAGCAGTAGAGAGAAATTTCAACAGCTGGGCAAAACTTTCTTGAATAAGGGCTGCTTATATTTTACACAACTGTTTTTACTTCAGAAATCACTGTGTTTCTGAGATTTCTTACTGGCTCTTTTGCAAAATTAAAGCTATGATGTGTGTTTTTGTTACTGTCCTTCAACAACACATAAGTTGCTGTTCTGTAACAAGCTTTAAAAATCATCCAGGGAGTCCAAAGTGAACAATTATTATAATGGGCATTCATTTATCTCTATGCATCACTCTGAAAATGAAGGCACTGAAAAAAATATTGTCTATTTGATGTCAGGACTGAGAATTTGAATGACACAATGTAAAGATGCTTGAAGTTCATGTTTCTTATATGAATTACTAGTTTGGAGTATTCATGCCTTTCATCACACTGCTGCAACAACTGGAATACTTCCCCCCAGCCTGCGTGTTTAGCGGGAAAGAAACTCATGGGCCAGAACAACAAAAATATCCAATCTTGGACTGTTGAATTAACCAGACCTAACCACCTCATTATGAGACTACATCCTGTGCCTGATAAAGTTTTACCAAATTGGCACATTTCTTCAAAAATAACTAGCGTTAAGTAGCAAGTTTTCTCTGAATAAAAAATTTTTGAAAGACTCTTGAAATCACAGTGAAACTCCAAAGTATGTAATCACTTAACATCTCTTAAGTGTATAATGGAGGTTTATACATCTTCTGTGGAGCAGTTTCTTTCTTGTTGAACAGGTTTGAGATGCCATGAGTACTCCACCCATGCATATATGAAAGGTTAGCAATGAAAAAATTGTTGAAACATATAAGCTAGGAATGAATTAGTAAGTATATGTCATACAAGTCCGCTTTTCTCTAGGGGTACAGTCATGCAGTTTGAGTATAAGCAGTGGAAAATACTTTGCTTTGAATCAGCAAAAAAACAAACAAACAAACAAAAAAACAAACCCCAAAACTATTAGATTTCCCCATGTGCTTTGAGGTTATTTGTTGTCCAGAGTTCAGCATTCACATTATGCTCAGGTGTTTCTGGCTTCCCAAGATATACATAAAGCTGACTGAAAAGAGTCAGAATTACATTTACTTCCCATCTCATGTACAAGTCTTTAGAAGAACTTAAATAACACTACACTAAAAGGAGCTGTTCAATGTGTTGCAAGCAGATTTTGCAAGATATGGGAGTCATGCTGGAAAAGCCGGTGGTGAAAGAGAACGTACTCAGAGGGTTGTTTCTGGGGAAAGAGCAGATAGATAACAGTTACATCTGCATGTGACACATGGTGTCATCAAATAGAGAAGCCATGTGTTCCAAAACATGAGACATGTCCATGGGGGGACAGTCAGAGTGGGACCAAAAGTGTGAGTGAGTCTACTAAGCATGTATGACCTGATGGGTTTGGACTGGCTGCAGATGAATCCTTCAGAACTGTAATATTCTTGTTAAGGAATGAATAAGTGGTAATGAATGTATGGGAGTTACCACGTTGAAATCACATATCTTTTCCTTACAGTCAGTTCATTGCAGAACCAAACAAGAAAGCACTAACCACAGTCCAGTTCTACCTAGCGAACAACTAGAAATCATCTCTTGAAGTTAGGCAGCCATGTACAGTGTGAAGACCGTGAAGATATTTACAATTGGATCTGTATCACAGAAACATAGCAATGCTGACAAGATACACTGATATGGTAAAAAGGTCTCGATGCTGTGGTTTTGCTCCACACGGTCTAATTATCATCATCCACTAACAGTAACACAAGTGGTGCCAGTATCACAGCAAGAAAATAAGAGATGAGCTGAAGTGAGGAAATAAAAGCTTCTTTAAAAGCCCATAACCTGCGGTGTTGTCCCCAGGTTTACAGATCCCTGTTCTGCTCACAACCAAGATGACAGCATTGCTACATCTACTGGAAGAAAAACTGAGTTGATTACACCTTTGAACTGTTCTGCCTCATGAAACTGTCTTGTGAGAAACTTATTCTTTATCCAGAGTTAATGATTTAATGATGCCTTTTAGTTTTAAAATCAAAATATTTAACTGGATTGTATCGTTTTTTGTTTTCTCCAATTGTTACTCTAGTGACTGACAATCACATGTCTTACCCTGCCATTACTTCCTCGAGTACAAACCATTTCAGGTAACAGCAAAGATTCCTACAGCAAACAATCACAGAAATTTCTTTGAAACCTTCTGGTTGATATAGCCTGTGCACAATCTGTAATAACGCTTTTAGGTAAATGAGGCTCCATGCAACCTCCCATTACAAAGAAGCATTTGATGAGTAAAGTTCCTTTTACTCTTTCTTTACTTTGTTATCTGTGTTGGCTAAACCATAAGGACTCCATCAGCACTGAGCCCTCCATTCTGCTTAATAATAATCTCTGTGAAAGAGACTAGCATGACCCTAAGACTTGACTGCCCCACTGAAGTCCACATGGGTTTGGCAACAGATTTCAGTGCAGCTAAGAACAATTCCTAACCACGAGAACTGGAATAGATATATTCACATAACAAAAGTTGGGTAAGTTGGGGTTTTCTTCATTTTTTAGCCACTTCACCAGCAGCAGAACACGTAGTCCTTAAGTTAAACGCCAAATCTTCCCATTGCACTTGGAGACAGAGCTTAAGATCTTATGTGAGGATACTGAAAAAATTACTAGAAATTGGAAGGAACCCAAACTGATTACTCAGCAGTATTAAGGAGGGAAACTTAGTAGTTTATCCATGCCTGTGAAGATATTAAGAAGCTATCTATCTGCTGTTTGAATCTCCTGTTCAAGGCAGATACTTCAATCCTTCCTTTCTCATTACATTTAGGAAGATAGAGTTTAATCCAGACGTCTGTAGTACTTAGTCCATAGTACTTCCTCTATGAGAGTTTAAATTCATCTTCTGCCTCTACATCTCTCATGAGAGTGCCCTTAGTATTAGCCATCTGCCAAGGGAGGTTAAAAATGACTCTATGATAACCTGCTGTTTTTCCCGTGAAACTGGGAGCTGGGAGGGCCAACCTTGAATCCTTATTCCAAAGAATACAATGCAAAATATATAAATGTTTATTGGTAAATTCAGATGACCCACTCCTCCTCCAAGTCTGTGTTCTATGTGCCAAGAAATCTCATATAGAGATCTCAAGTAGGACATCGTAGAGCTGACTAAGGGTTTCTCAGGGAAGAATCTTGTCCTCATAACTTGCTTTTCCATAGTCAGACTAGCTTCCCTACATCCCATGGGAGTCTCAATGACAAGGGTGCAAACAACTTTTCATCATGTATATTTGAAACACTGTAGACTGAATACTTTTAAAATATTGACCTATACATGATTATTTATTTGTTGAATCAATAAATGATTTCCATTGTCCTGTGCATATCAAGGCTATTTCACAGTTGCTGCTCCATCAAAAACTGCTGGATAAACACAAATCTCAGCAGAGATGCTTGGAGTGTAATCTGAGCCATGGTAAAGCAAAACAGTTTGGGGAAAAGAAAACAATAAAAAGGCTGTGCTGTTTCTGCTGTTAGCACATTGGGCCCATTAACAAAGGAAAAATGGGAACAATAAGAAAAATCTGCTTCTATTGTCATTTTGCTAGCTATCATGCAGATCAGCATGACCCAGTTGTCCTGTGAGATTTTAAATCTGAATCTTATTTTGTTTTCTCTTCTATACATGCTTGTAGGCCTTTCCCTAGAGGAAAAGCCTGCACTGATTACAGTTAGTGTATTAGCTGAGACACAGTCCTGGACTTCTGAAATTGCTGTTTAAACCCTAGGGATCCTCCTAGGGGAAGAAGATACCTCCAGTGTGTCTCCCCATATCTCCAGGAAGACTCAGGACTGACCTTAGCAATTATATAACCAGGATGTATGGAAATACGTAACTTTGTTAACCTTTTACTCCCCAGTGCACAACATAATGAGCATCACAAGGACCATAGATTTGTCTATACTGAAACTAGGAATCAACTCCAAAGGACCAGTTCTACTTGGGCCACACCACATCAACTTTATTTGTCTGTCTCTGCCTTATCTAGAATGGAGTCCAGTTTCATCTTCTCAACTTTGCGTCTCAATGGAAAGTACAAACAGAAGCAGATGTGTGTGGAGAAGGGAAGGGAGTGAAGAAGTCTGAGAAAAAAAAAAAAGTGATGGATGGCTGATGGTGGATTTCGTTTTTGTTAGGTACGTCCTTGCAATGATTTGTATGAGCCTTGAAGGATAGAAATGAGCAAAGGTGATGATAATAAAATTCAGTGGTACTTCTTTGTTCAGGCAGAATGGTTATTAGGTTGAGGGGAAGGAGAACAAGGCAATGGCGTCATTTTTTTTTGTTGTTGTTGTTTTGGTTTGTTGGTTTTTCTTGTTGTTTTGGTTTTGTTGTTGTTTTAAAGTATAGATACATATAGAAAATCTGTTTGAGAATTAATCAGAAGTGTCGGTCAAATATCTTTTTGCTGGTGCTATGAAATCTGGAATTCCTTATTAAAAATTTATTTCACCTCTTTCTGTTAATCATTATTAGCCATAATTTTAAAAAATGCAAATAATTGGTGCTATTTAATATGTTTTTATCACTGTTTTTTATTTATGTAAGTCTGGAATCAGTGTGTGGGGCACTAGTGCTTTAGATAAGTGAAGGTGCATCCTAGGTAAACTGGCAAGTAACTTACAGCTACAGCCAGAAAAGGTTGTAAAGAAACAATTGGGAACTGTATGCATATACATTGCATCTCAAATGCCTCTGTCACTTGGTGTCTACCTGGGTTGTAGCCACATTCCTCTGTCATTACATTGCCATCAGTAGAGACCCATTGGCACCTAAACCTCTGACATGAGGACTGCCTGCAATGCCACTAAGCTTTAGTCATATCTGTGCCTCTTGACATTTGCCAAACAGAATTTGGATCTGGGGATGGCTTTAGGCTTAGGCAAAACAGGAAGCCATCTAGGTCAGTAGGCTGCCAAGTAATCACAGTGCTGGTGGCAGCACCATTGTCAGCACCAGCTTTGCGTGGGTGCCAGAAGAAGAGCATTGACTTTTCTGGCAGCTAGTGTGGCTCAAGTGACTGATCCCTGCCCTTTGCTTGGAGCATCTCATAATGCTGCTCCAGCTGATGATAGCTCAAAGGAGAGCAAATGCCTGACTCTTCTCCCCAGGAGTCATTAAGGTTTAATGCCTGGATTTCTGGATCCTTTTCCAGCTTTTCTGTTAGTGAGAGAGATAATGCCACAGTAAGGATCCCAAGAAATGTAATTATCACTGATATATCAGAGAAATCAGTCTCTGCAGTGAAATAACAGATAGAAGTCAAGAACCAGTGAGAAGATTTTCTGACGTTTATGGCTGATATCAATAACGAGCAGAAGACCTCTAAGGGAATGGGAAGAAGATCTGCAGAATAAGGTATAGGACTAACTCAGTGGAGAATATTGTAAGAAAGTGTTTTCACTCCGTAATAGGATATTTTACCTGTACAGTACTTTTTGTACTTATGCAAACAAGAGTCTGGCAATGTATGCCATGGCATAGTAGAGATCAAGCAGATAGGAAAAATCATAAATATATACAGGAAAACAAACTGTGCCTTTAGCATGCTACTGAGATGACAAATGAGCAGCTAAATGATTTCTGTGGCTTTCAAGCTTATTGCCATATGGAGAGAACACTGAGGATATTACTGAGATCAAAGGACTTTTGATTATTACAAGTGTAGAAGAAAATGTGTCCTTCACAGAATGAAATTTGAAGGGAAGTAGGTTGGAAAGTTGTATTTGTTTCTTACATGGAAAGGTGGCAATGCCTTATACAGTAGGATGAACTGAAGCAATAGTTTTAAAAAATCTGAGGATCTCACTGAAATTGTTAAAATAAATACCTACAAATAGAAAAATAAAAATTGATATAAAATATTAAAACAAAATAAATGGTTGAAGTTAAAACATTAAAGAAATTGGATCACTGAGTTGCAGATAACAGTCCAAATTGCAAAGATCTCCCCTTGGGCCAGTCTACTTGATAGGCAAAACCACATATGTATGTGAATGTATATGTGAGAAAACAGTGCGTCTGTCCCAGTGTTATCTTTAATTGGAGCACTATCAAATAATCTCATTCCTTTGCTGTTAGTTATATCATGACAATTTTTACACCGCATAGCAGATTTTTACATGTTTTCTGTTCCATTCATAGCTGCTTCTTTCTTCATAAGATCATTTTGGAAATTTGTTGTAAGTTCATTAGTGCAATGTTTATTTCATCTGTTTCTCTAAGGAGAATTTTTTTAATGCTTTTAATTATTTTTTCTCATGTTCTTATGGTTAATAGCTACTGATAATATAGCATCATGCCCTGTAAGATGTTTTTCTCTCGTTTATTGCTTTTCGGCCTCTCCACAGTTGTTTAAAAGGGTAATATTGTTAACTATTTCCAGGCACTGTCTCTCTTTGAAGCATAGAGAACAGTCTTCTAACTTCCTTGTGACAGCACATAAGCCCTCAAAACAGTGCTTTCATACAGTCAAGGTCAGACATCCTTATGAGACAACCTTGCTCTTTCACTTCTTTGCAGAGGCTGAGTTTCCTAGTGTTTTTATGCTCAAACCTAAAGGCAAGTTCAATTCCCTCACTCTAGAGCCCATCTGTGCAGCTCAGTTTATCACAGTGTGATGCTGGGTCTATCAGTGCAGCTGGAATAAGTATAGTACCATGGGAAAACACAATCCTTTCCATCACTTCAAGGTGGAGCACTCACTAAGTGTTTTGTTGTTGTTGTTGTTGTTTTGGAAGAGTTTTATTGTGTTTCTAGTATAGTTAAGTTACATTTGAACAGATTACTATTAAGGCTTATGGGCAAATCACTGCAAAGTCACTAACTGATAGGCATTTGTATAATAAATACTAAATATGTACATAGTAGGGACAGATAGGGGTAGAACAGCATACAAGCAAATGAAGCAGCGTGCAAATACAGTGAGATACACACATACCACAGCTGGTTTTATTGGAAAGCAAGCAGGTTGAGTGGTGATAAACATCAGGAAATTCTGCATGTTTTCTCACTTGTGTTCACATATTCCAAATGAATTATCAGTATATCAATGTTGTTTGTTTCACTTCTATACTCAAGTAGACAAAATAAAGAGGGCTGCTGTTTGAACAAAGAAAGTATTTTTAAAATTTTGAAGTTAATGCTTTGTTCAGAAAAAGAGAGCGAAAGCAATCTTAAAGACAGACATTACTTGATCTTCACATAGTCACATCAATAACTGTGATATGGATTGATGGGCAACCATTAACCTTGATGTGAGGTTAATTGCTGTTTTGTGTCTCTGTTCTGTATATAGCACTCTTCTCCTGAAAATTTCCTGAAACATCTTATGGTAAAGAAATATCTGTAGCCAGCTCTCTAGGGTGGGAAAGCAAAGTAGAGTTGTGAACTGACCTGTCCAAGAGTATGGGTTCTGCTGGGAGAGCCCAGAAAACGATTCAGGACAGCTAGTGTTAGTCCAGTCTTAAACCTTCAGCTGATTTCTCTTATTCAAAGATTCGTTCAAGCCAAACAATTTGGCTGATGAGTCACAGAAACATAGAATGGCTTGAGCTGGAAAGGACTTAGTTCCAAACCACCTGCTGTGGGTGGGGTTGCCACCCACTAGGTCAGGCTGCCCAGGGCCCCATCTAGCCTGACCTTTAACATCTCCAGGGATGGGGGCACAGCTTCTCTGGGCAGCTGTGCCAGTGTCTCAGCACCTTCTAAGTAAAAAGTTTCTTAATATCTGATCTAAATCTCCCCTCCTTTAGTTTAAAATGATTCCACCTTTTCTATCACTGTCAGACTGTGCAAAAAGTCTTCTTCCTAAGTTCCCTTTAGGTACTAGAAGGCCACAGTAAGGTATCCCCAAAGTCTCCTCCAAGCTTGGCAAGTGCAGTTCCCTCAGCCCTTTCTTATAGGAGAGATGTCTCAGCCTTCTCATCATGTTCATGGCCTTCCTCTGGACACACCCCAACAGCTCTACATCTTTCCTGTGCTGATAGCCCCAGGCCAATGCAGTACTCTAAATGGGGCCTCATGAGGGCTCATCCGTGAGGGCGGTCATCTCCCTCTGCCTGTTGGCCACTCCTTTTTTTATGCAACTCAGGATGCAATTGGCCTTCCTGGGTGCAAGTACACACTGCTGGTTCACGTCAAGCTTTTCATCCACAAGAACCCCCAGGTCCTTCTCTGCAAGGTTGCTCTCAATGATTTCTCCTCCCATTCTGTAAATATATCTAGGATTGTCCCAACCCAAGTGCACTTGGCCTTGTTGAATCTTAATAGGTACTTCTGAACCCACTTCTCTGTGTTGTCTACGTTCCTTTGGATGGCTTCCCTTTCTTCTACTGTGTTAACCTCACCATTCATCTTAATGTCATCAGCAAGTTTGCTGAAGGTACACTTAATCCCAATGTCTACGTCATCAATAAAGATGTTGAAGAGCATGGGTCCTAAGATGGACCCCTAGGGGACACCACTCATGACCAGCCTCCACCTGAACATAGAGCCACAGACCACAACTTTCTGGTTATGACCATCCAACCAATTCCTTATCCACTGGATAGTTGACTGTTCAAACCCATATCTTCCCAGTTTAGAGATAAGAATGTGGTATGGGACCATATCAAAGGCCTTGCAGAATTGAAGGTAGATGACATCAGTCACTCTTCCTTTGTCTACTGATGCCCTCACTCCATCACAGAAGGCCACCAGATTGGTCAGGCACAATCTGCTCTTGGTAAAGCTGTGCTAGTTGTCATGGATTATTTCCTCATGGCAGTCATTGCTGAAACTTATTTTGTGGAGAGCGCTACAGAAAGAAGTCCTCCTGAGAATTTGACAGGGAGGTGAAGCATTACTTGGATCACCCAGGAAGGCATTTTAAATGTCAGCATCACGGAAACAGTGGTATGATTATAGTCAACATCCCCTGAATTAATTATCCACTCGCATTCTGCAGTGCTAGTCGTTCAAGAAACTCCATCCCTGCTCTTAGGTTTTCTGTTTCAGGGATAGCTGGACATATAGCTTACATGGTTTAGTTGCAGTTCACATGCCAGAGTTGCTATACTAAAGAGCAAGGATGGTGGTACTCTGCCAGTTGCTATATGCCAAAAAACCCTAGTAAAGGGAAAAAGGGAAAAAGTCATTAATTCTGGTTCAGCAGTGGTCAAGATGCTTGTAGGAAGCTCCCATACTCTCCACCCAGAGCTGATCCTTCAGCTCTCTCATGCATATGTTCAAGGATGTGTGGCTATGGTACAGTGTGAGGGAAAGGAGGAAAAGACTAACAGTGCTTTTATTCCTCCTGGGCCTTGGAGTCACCTCCAGCAAGGCTGTCAAATGGTAAGGAAAAATTTCACATGCTGAGTTCCACTTCAAGGTATAAGAGAGCATGGTAAGCTTGCCTACACTCTTACCAAGGAGGGTAATAAAAAAATAGTTTCTTTGGTTGGTTTTTTATTCCTCCCACCTTCCAACTCATCTCCAATGAGGAGAAGGGGTATAAAAAATTGCGTGGAGTTAGTTAGTTACAATCTCAATCCTAAAATTCATTGTTTTCATGCATCTTAGTGAGTTAGTAGACAAAGAAAGAGATCTATAGAATTAAATTATTTTACACATATTCCAGACACTTACAAAAAGCCGATTTTCACATATTATTCAATAGGAATCTGCTTGAGATGCAATTGTATATCCTACCAGTAAATGTGTAAATGTACCTAAATAATATAACATGCATAACATTTAAGGAAAGCCTGTACAGTGCAATAGAGCAAAAATCCCTGGACTAATACTGAGCTAACAGTGTTAACTGCAGCAGTGGCATGTTATGTTTGGATTGATTTGCTGAAAAGTAGACCAACTGTTCCAAAACCTTACTTAGTCCTTGTTCATGCTGGTATTGCATGTCTGTGAATCTGTCTGTGAATCTGTGAATCTGTGAATGCTGCATGGCGTCATACAGATGTGCTCTTAAGTCTTTTGTGGGAGGCTTTTTTATTTTTAGAAAAAAATATAAATAATACAATATATTTGTGCTAAACAAATTCTGGAATATTCTGATAAATAAAACAAAATCTTTATTAATTTCTGTCAGGATTGATTCATTATTCTCTAGTCTCGGAGCAGAATATTTTAAACAAATAGCATCAGCAACTATTTCCGATGGCAGATGATGGATATTTCAGGTGTCATACTTTCACCCCATAAGTAGAATGCTGAGAAGCAAAAGTTTGGACTTTTGTAGGAAGAACTGTGCTATTATTTGTGACACAAATAAAGAAGTAATGATAAAAGGTAGAAGACATTTTTTGATGTGTTTGTCTGAATGCTAAATAGGTTCTTGTTTTGATTTGTTTCTTTTCTGTATTTGTCAAAGACAATAAATGTATCCAAAGGTTGCAAAAGTTGTTGATGTTTTGTTGTTGTTGTTGTTTTTGTTGATTGGTTAGTTGCTATAGGTGATCCAGCTTGAGCCTTGTTGGACTAGGCAGTCTCCTGAAGTCCTTTCCCACCTTAACCGTCCTGTATTTTTGTGACTAGAAAATAGTTCTGCTTTTAATATATTTATTATTTTGGTATTTGTTGCTTTCCTTCTTCTTTTTCATTCACACTTTTAGTAGCTTGCTTATTAATAAATAAAATAATTATTTATGAAATTCAAACAGTTCTTTGATATCTTCCCCAAGACAATAGCTGTCAAGCTGAAATACCTATAGAAGTACATGCTAGTTAAAGTATGATTAACAATCTCCATTACAGAAATTTCACTGGTACTGACTCTATTTTATTTATATATTCTTATAATATTAGGCCTGCAATTGTAGGAACATTTTAATAGTCACCTTGTCCTTGTCATATGAGCTTTGCTGTTCTCACGAGATATTAAATTTGAGGTGGAGTCTGTCATGTAATGTCAATGGGTTTTGACTGTGACCCACAGAATCCATAAAATGTATAAATAACTGTTAAGTTTATCTTCTAGTTAAGTGGGAATAATAAATGTGTGTGTGAATACATTATTCTTTTCCTCTGTTGAAATACGACCTTTGATCTTTGGTAACTACTCCCACGTGCACACCGCAGTGCAAACATTGTCACAGAGGATGGTGTCAAGTTTCTCCCTCCTACTTCTTTGATGTCTATAAGGCCTTGTATTTGCCTGCACAAATATTTTTTGCGTGTTTCATGCATTTGCTTTGGCATGCATTTTGCATTTTCTGGTAGTAATTTGGCTCCGTGTCCTTATGTTCTAATAGACTTTACTTAGAACTTGTTTAGGGCATCTCCAGTACTAGAAAAGGACAAAGGAAAAAAAGCATTTTCTGCTGCTCATGCCTTTCACAGGAGGGATCGCAGACTATACGATCTGATGTATCACTGAGTAGGTATACAACAGAAGGTGGGAAAGGTTCAGATATAGCAGGCCAACGAGTGTGACAGCAGGGGAAAGCTGGGGTGGTTCTTTCCTGAGGTAATGCAGAAAAAAAAAAAGAAAGAAAGAAAGAAAAGAAAAAAAGGCAGGGAATCTTGGTTCTAACCATGGAGTTATACTGTCTTTCAAATGTTCAAATGTTAATCTGTTGCAGTAGAGCTGCCAGATAGTAAATGATGACACCTGGACATATAAGAAAGTAAGTATTCCCATGTCCTCTACACTATTTAGTCCCGTCCAGGGTTAACTAGTCTAAGTAGATAATCTCCAAACTTTTTACACCAGGTTGCCATGCATGGTCCAGCAGTGTCCACTAAGCTCCACAGCATCTACTTGACTGAGCGGTCCTCAGAGCCTTATTGTGGTCACCTGCTTGTTCCAGATTCCTGCCTTTAGATTTCTGGACAACCACACCAGATGCCCAGCCTTACCAGATTAAGTTACCATATTTGTTTTATCTCACAGCTTCAATCTCAAGGCTTTTAAATTGTGTGACTCATGTTTCCAAGGGCAAACTTGATTTGGGACAAACAGGTATACTTTCAATAAGCATTCAAAAACTCATCAATTTTGTCAAGCATAAGATATTTATGCATGTCCAGAAAAACTGTGCTGCCAGCTGCATATGCTTTTTTTTTTATGCCTTACCTCATAGCTGAGAAGTCACATTTAGATCCAAGATCAAATGTAGAAGATGTAAAAACATGCAGAACATGTTAAAACTAGAAGATGTAAGAACATTTTCCTCTCTGTTTCCCAAGACAAAGATCCCAGCCTCATTCCAGCAGGGGATATTATGCTCTCTCACACACAGTTACCAGTGAGATGCCATCATCACAATCATTGTCTGTTTGCTCCCTTTACAGTGAAACTCCAGCATCAGTCTTGTCAGAACTCTCCCCCAGATAAATGCACTGAGTAATTTCATTCCCTTTGCAAGGGTTCAAACTAGAGAAAAGTATGCATCCCTCTCAGAAGAAGTTACTAAAGTCATCCTTCCTTGGCTTCTGACAGATAAAAGCATTGGTACAAGGTGAAGAAAACATAACTTCCCCCAAGGAAAAGTATAGACAAAGGAGTCACACTTGAGCCAGTACTCATGTTGCTTAATGTGACTTTAGAAAGCAATTAAACAGGCAGAACACTGAAGTATGAAAAGAATTGGATCATTTTGAAAAAAAATGTCAAATATAGAAGATGTTTACATTTTAATGTAATGAACTTTCTGGAGGTGTTGTATTGGAAGAACCAATTTATTCTAGTTCCAGTGGAAAAAAAAAAAAAAAGGGGAAAAAAAAAGCATTATGTCAGTTTTACTTAGAAAGACACTCCCTAATTTATCATACCACAACCAAATTAAGCTTGAGAACTACTAATCAGTAGATGTCTATTATACAGCAAAGCATTAGCCTTAGCATGCACAATGCCTTCGGCATTCAACAGGGCATATACTGGAAATAAGAATTCTTTTGTCACTTGGCCAGGGAAGCAATTATCTTCGTAGTTCATGGTTTGTATAATCATCGGTTAAAATAAGGTGTGTCATCTACAGAAGCTCGTGAAAATATTAACTTTCTGGTTCTTATTCGCCAGCCATAACTTCTTGAATACTTGCAAAGTTCCTGAAAACACTGACTGTATATTCATATTGCCCAGAGTTTCACTTTCTGCAGTGCTTCCTTTCCTTCCTCTCCCCTCTGAAATATACAATATTAAAAGAGAATTGAAAATCACAAGTCACAGTTGAAGACTTTAGTCTACAAAGTCTCTCACATTCTGATCTTCTGTTTCTAATTTCATGCATGCACAGGTGAACTACATATAGTCTCACAGAATCACAGAATCATAGAATCACCAAGGTTGGAAAAGACTTCCAAGATGATCTAGTCCAATTGTCCATCTACCACCAATATTTTCCCACTAAACCATGTCGCTTAGTACATCTATACATTTCTTGAACACATCCAGCAATGGTGACTCAACCACCTCCCTGGGCTGCCCATTCCAGCACCTGACCCCTCTTCCAGAGAAGAAATTTTTCCTAATATCCAACCTTGCATTTACACTTGAGATCAGCTCCTTGATGCTATTTCCGTACTAGTCTGGCAGACATTTCAGGTCAGATCTCTGCACCAGGCATGACTGGTGTGCTCCAGCTCACCTTAGGGTACTCTCAGGAGGCACTGTGTCCCTGAAAGAGTTCTCTACAGTCTCCTCCTCTCCCTCCTTTCCAAAAGGAAGAAATGATTTATGTTCTGTGCACAGCAACAGTAGCAAATTGTGTCATCTTGTTCTGTTGTTTTGTATGCAGTTTATTTAGAGCTATTTACACTAAACAACATATAGTCTATTATAAACACTACTTATTTAGCATTTACTTAATCCCCACCCATTTGAATGAAATTACTAGGCATGCAGGTTATGATAGTCCACACGGATTAGAGACCAAGGTCAAGAAACATATTGAACTTCCATGTTTAACATATGCTACAGATTAATCCAGCATTTTGCTATTAGATAATTGCAAAAAAAAATATCACTGATGGTATGATATCAAGTGACAGAGACTTCTTTTATACTTTTTTTTCAGTGGCTTGAACAGAAAAAAAGCTAATAATTAATATAAAATGACCAATATTGTGATTAATTTTCAGACCACCATCTATGCAAAGTCTTCACAACATTTTGCATTTTAGCTAATGAAGATTGCAGGTGACCATCTAAATCTGTATTAACAGTCCAGTTGCTAGGAAACTTTCCTCTAATTCCTGTGATTAAAACCATCTTAGGCATCACATCACTAACAAGTCTTTCTTCATACATGAGATCAAAATATTTAAAATCAAGTCAATGAAATCACAGTCATGTATTTGAAGTATTTGAAGTTATCATTCATTCCAGATACCAGTATCTCTCTACATATGCCAAGACCATGTTTGGTTGCATTAAGCCATTGTCTGATGGCTCAAGCCAGTCTCATGAACCTGGTGCTAACATCCCAGCTAACTCCCACTTTCTTCTATGAGCTGCTGTCACTTAAAAATCTCGTTTTGGAAAAAACATGAAGAATTCTTTTGAACTGTTTGTTTTATGTGGGACTTAGAAAAAAACTCTTTTTGCCCAGCCATAACATACTGAATGCAGGATGTACATTAATAAATACGTAAAAGTTATTTAGGCTATCGCAACTTGAATTCTTCTACTATTCAAAAAGTATTCTTCTATTCAAAAAGTATAGGAAGTGCCACTCAAACTATAGTAATGTGATTTTTTTTAATTACACTGCACATAGATTTTCAGCATTGGAAATCGAGGGGAAAGAAAAAAAAAAACAAACAAAAAAAACAATGATTATGCACAAACTGAACAAAGGGGAAAATTACACCTGGAATCAAAATCGCCTTAAAAATTATCACTTATTTTTCTTTCGGATTTATTTTGACAGTGTTAAAAAGGTCATACAAAGTTTTCTCATTAGTATCAAAAGTATTAAATGCATTGGCATACCAGTACAAATTTTGTCTTCCCAAAAGGCTGTAGAATCCTGTGTAGCCACAAAACTTAGAAGCAGTTTCTGTTTTCTTATTCATGATTGCCATAACCACCTAATAAAGTTAAGTGGCTAAAACGTTGTTTTACTGAGGGAAAGAGGATACTTGCCTGCCTACCCTGAAGAGAAAGCCAGTCTTTGGTGGCCTGTGGCCATACCAGAGCATCTTGTCCAGTGACCCAGTCAATCTGTCTCTCTGAAGGAATAGCCCTTAATAACTGGATGCAGTATTTTATGGCAGGTGTACTTAGTGGACTAAACACAGCATTAAAAGCCTAGCATTCCTGATCCCAGTAAGAATTCACGTAATCATTCACGTATATTTCTCTTTCCTTTAATAAAGTCAAGGAACAGATACCATTTCACCCTCCTTATTTTATTGGTCTGTTGATGTTTGAAATATCATTTGAGAGTGAGAAGTTCTTCATATGTCCTCTTGTGTGAAATTGCTACCCATTCCTGACTCAGAAGGAAATTCTATTGTCTTTGAAGAGAATTTGCGCTAAGAATCTCATCTTTCACTGTTAAATTCAAATATTCATTTAAATTAACTGGTTAGTTCTCTTGCCTCTTGGAAACTCTGTATGTGGCAGGTGCTGGTACTTTCCAGGAGTAGTCATTACTATGACTAGTATCTACATCCAGTCATTACTAACAGGTAGATACGAAAACACTACAGCAGAGAAAATAGAAGCAGTATGAGAACAGTGGCAGTAGAACCAGTACCCCCAAAAACTCTAATGCTAGGAAAAAATAATGTATTTATGTATTTTATTGGAAACCATTTCAATAAGTGGGCTGCTACAAGTGAAAAATAAGGTTAGTGTTTTCTGTACAGTTTTTAAGCAATTGAGTGAGGGTCCTGACTGGTTCAGCTGTACAATTAGGAAAAAAACAGAAAGGAAAAAAAAAAAAAAAAAAAGAAATCCAGAAGAAAGCATTGAACTGATTCAGAGCACTGCAACAAGACACAAGATTGTCTCCGCAGCTTAGCTTTAAGTTGCTGTCTATGACAGTTTCTGTCTCAAAGTTCTATTGTTTTTCTTCGCTAATCGTCACGTAGCTAGAACAAGAGTAGATGATTGAGATAAATCCTTTGCTTGATCACAGCAGATGACTCATAAGCAAATAAATGTATCTATTCTCTTTTAAAAAGGTGTCGTAAAAGACATGCTTTTTTAAGCTATGATGAGAGCTGCTAATTTCTAAAGGATTTATCTTCTTTTATGATAAACAGTGTAATGTTTCTTGCATTTTGATTTTGTCGTAGGTTTGCTCTTCATGGAACTAAAAGTTTCAGCTGTGTTTACAGTATTGTGCTTCTTGTCTGTTCACTGCAGTTGGCTTAAAATGGAGCTCAGCATGATCTCAAGGTCTTGGAAATTCCTGTCTCCTTCTGCAAGAGAAAATTACATTCACATGTAACTGCAGTTGGTCAAATATCTCATAAAACCAGTGAAATTTTTTTGACTGCTGTAGAACGTCATATGAAATAGCTGAGCTTAGGTAGTATCTTCTCTAAAACGTCTGCAAGACAAAAGATAAACCTGTTAGACAACTTTCTAAGGTGGGGACATTTTGTGAATAATTAGCCCTCAGCAATGAAACTCTAGAGACACGCCTGGGCTGAGTCTTTGATCTGTCTTTATACAGCTAGAACCGCATTATAGAGTTTATGCATTATCCTGATGTTGCAGATGATAAAATCTATACTCTTGCATACACTCTGCAACAAACATATATATATATTTGTGTGTGTATGTATGTATATGCATGATATATATATATGTTTTTTATATGTATGGATACAGTGGATGCTGTAATATTTCTTCATTGCTCATTCTGGTGTGGTTTAATCACTTTTATGATTTGTTATTTTTTCTTTCTTTCACATAAAAGATGAAACTCAATGACACATTCTTTTCTGATAGCATCAGTTTTAAGAACAATATGTACAATAATCAGTGTGCTGACAGGGCAGGATCTGCACCTGACCTATTTAGCAGCTAGACTTTTCAAAGATTGTACAATGAAATGAATTAATCACTTATACCATATATGTTTAATTTTTAGACATCATACCCTTGTTTTAAATAGGTTTTATTAAATAAGAGGAAGAGACAGGTAATCTCATATAACTGACCAAGCTGTGCATGGTCTTTTCTGGACGTTCCACAAGAAGTGTGAGCTGAATGATAATCAGTTTCTCCTAAGTTTTAATCCTTGATGCACTTCCAGCTCTATCTGTAGCCTTGGGCAAATCCCCTGACTTCCCTGTCTATCTTATACATGCAACAAGATTTATAATAATATAGAATTAATTGGCTATTTGTTTTCCAATTTGAGGATTATTAGCCTGATACTTCTTTTGTTTATACTCATGTAATATCCCAATTGAATGAATTTGTGGCTGTGCTATTTAGAGAAATTCAAACCCAGCTTCTACCCTCATACTTAACACTGCAATATCATTAAGTTCTACAAATACACATTGGAAATGCCAACGTTGTTATTAAATTTAAAAAAAAAAAAAAAAAAAAAAAAAAGAGGAACAGAAGACTTTGCTTCTTCCCTCTCATGTAGTGATAATTACTTCTGCTATTAGGAAAAAAAAAGAAAAAGTTAACTATGCATTAAAGCTCTAAGATGATTAGAAATGTTATTAGAAATTGTTTTCCTTACCCACTAAACTCCAAAGTTCACCAGATCATTCAGCTAATAAAATAAGCCTATTTCTGTGGAAACATATTGTTGTGAATACTAACTTTTTGCAATCCGTAGTTCTTCGGTCACACCAGTATGTACCTATATGGTTGGGCTCTTGACCCTGATTCAATGACACTCCTCACGTGAATATTCAAGCCACTGAGAAGTAACCATCTGAGCTCACAGCAGATAAATTATCAGTAAGTATTTGTGAGTTTTAATTCTTTCATCTCTTTTGGAGCATTGAAGCTGTCAGGATAACTTCTACAAACCCAAGGAGAAATTCAAGATGAAGAAAATTTAACTTAATTTTGCTTTCAGAATTTCCATTTTCAAAGAGCGTTTTATGAACTTTGACATGCTTTGGAAATTAAGCTACTCTAAAAATAAAGGAATAATAAATACCACTTGCTTTCTATATTACTCTGGTGTTTAAGCAAACTAAATGTTCTATACAGAGGATTCAAGCAACATTTTGTTGTTATGTAATGACCATATTTTAATGTATCTGATAAAAATATAAAATGCTTTTCCTTATAGACATGAAGTGGCACATATTTCTATCCCCAGATATAAAGCACGAACATTCATGTATTTTCTCTTCAGTCAAGCTTTTACGAGGCTGTGATGATAAACAGTGAGGTTTATTCTCTAGCATCAGCTCCAAGGAGTTCAATGTTAGGCCTGAGCTAGATGTCTAAAAAGGGATCAAGGAATTTAACACATCAAATTTCATTTTTGTTTGAGCAGTTTTGTCCTTTTGTATCTCCATACGTCTAAGGACAAAAAACGATCCTCTTGGTCCCTTGTGTACCAGGAGGCTCTGAAGAGAATACCTTCATTATTTTCAAGCTGCAGAACATTGTGAATCCTGCTTGTACTCTCTGCTCTGCAGTGATGACTCTGCCATGTGACATCCCAGTTGTGGGATGTCCTGGGCAGCAGTGGGGCCAGTCCTGGATGCTCCAGGTGCAGGGTATCCCCTGCCTCCCTCTGCAGAAACATTGAACTGGAGGAGACCATCTGTCTTCACAGTTCCAGTAGCATGATGCTTGCACTCTGCCATCACCTGGGCTTGTTTTGGGCTTGGACTAATATCTAATCCTCCAGCAACATCCAACGAATCTTGCATCTGAGTAAGGTTTCAGTCAAAACCTCAAATGGGGTTAGTTAACAGCCGTGTTTACGGTGCTGTGGTTTCAACTTCAGGCAGAGAAAACAAGCATTTAATGGGCAATAATTTTTTTAAGAGACTTGGAAAGTAGGGGAATGTGGTTTTGTTTGGCTGTATGCTGGCTCTCATGCTGAGATACCAACTAATGTGTTCAGTGAGAGGTTTCTCTTTAAGATCTATGCAAAATGTTTTCTCTGAGCTGAAAAGCACTTCAGCTAGCATTTTAGAGCAGGATTCATGTATTAAAGCATTCTAAAAAATTTTCTAACAGGGCTGGTGACAGCAGAAGTCCAATGCATAGCTCAGAGCTAGAGTGCACTCCATTTCCTCATTAGCCTCACACTGCAGAAGCCTTTTTTCTTTTTTTTTTTTTAAGACTCCTATTCATCCTGTGGACATGCTGTGATTCCCTATGTGCCTCCTTTTTAAAGATCTGACTCTAACCATCAGCATCTCACTCCCATGCTTAAAAATCACAATTACTTATCTTATTTGTGCCATACTAATAAACCGCCAGCCTATACGGCTACTAGTTAGTACAGGACACACTCCAGAGAGAGGCCTGAACAGAACACAGTTCACGCATAGGTTCAGGCAGTAGAATGATGGTTCCTTTAAGCAAAAATAAACTAGTGTGGAAAGATGAGAAACCTTCACAGTTAGAGCAGAGCAAGACAGCAGAGCACACGAGGATTTCTTCCCCCTCAGTTTCTCACAGAGTCAGCAAGGTTGGGCCAGCATTTGGCCATCATAATACACAGTTGAGTGCATTACATTAAACCAACATCAGTTTTGGTATAAGCTAACATGCTGGGAGGTGAACTGCCACACCTGAGGAACTGGTTCACTATCACACTGGTGAGCAGCCACAGGCTGTGAGATGGGGCCAGGCTCCACAATGATAACTTTCTAAAATGTCTCCACATTTATTTAAGCATGAGGTATTCATGCTTCTTAGAACTGGCTAAAACTAGCTAGCACAATAAGACTGAGAAAATACAGGATTTCAGCATAAACTTTATTTTTCATTCTGCATAAAATCACAGAATGCCCTGAGCTGGAAGGGACCCACAGGGGAGGGAAGCTGTTGTTTTGCCCTAGCTGGTTTGCCTGTCTGCAGGATTCCCCGTTGAGGCGTGGTTGCACTCAGTGTGCTGTGGTTAACTAGACCACGCTTCACGGCCCCGCTTTACGTCCTCTGCCTTGCTCCGTGCTGTGGTCGCACCACAAAAGCACGCAGAAACGATCTCCAGGCCATGCTGCAGGCTGCAGATGAAAGCTTCTCAGCCTTCGCAGGAGGCTCAGATTTCAGCCCGGTGTTTTTGAAAATAGACTAGGCATGCCAGGGGTGAAATGTTTTAAGATCGTGCCATATTTTGTTTCCTTATGTGGTTATAACCTCCAGGCAGTAAATACAGTATGCTCTTCTCCCAGGTTGCTTGAAATAAGAAGTATTTTTTGTTTGGCTTGTTTGAAAATGTGCCTCTGTGCAACACAAATGCAACATATATGCAACATACATGTATATAAACATGAAAATCACTAATATTTCTGCAAGTGTAAGAATTCCCACATTGCCAATCAACATTGAAATATATATATATATATTGAAATATATATATATATATCAGCATTTATTACAGAGTATGAGTCATTTATTCCAGCAATATTTCTAAATCATTTTGGTAATAGATAGGAATTATTTTTTGCAGAAGTATTTCTATGTAATTAGATAAAGAACAGTGATACCATTTTATTGGGTCATTTAGGACTGATAATGCAAGCAGAATATATAGGAGCACCTCACCCCCCTAATTCCTTAGGGCATACTCAATCTCCTTGCTTTCACCAGGGAGGCACACAGGTTCCCAGCCACCCTGCAGCAGCACTGGGCTTGTCCCAGCCTAGCAGGGCACCACATCAGGGCTGGAGTGCATTATGCCTGCACACAGCCCTATGAGGACTGCACTGAACTGGTGAAAAACAAGATTCAGCAAAATGCACTGGCAGGCCCCTTTCCTCATCAGCTTTGGCAAAATGATGCTAGCTTCAGCAAAAAAGGAAATTCAGAGGAATAATCAATGCATGGAATTAACTGCTAAAGGAATGAGTCATATTGATAAAATAGTCATATATCTTCAACATATGAAAATTCAGTGTTCCTATAAATGCAAAATTGACTTTTTATGGTAATTTGAGTTGTATGTGGAAACCATGAGTGTCTTATTTTCCTTGATAAATCCAGCGCAAAACCCACCAAATTGTCCGGACATTTCTTCTTTGAAAGTGAATGGAATGTGGCTTCAGTTTACTGTCAATAAATACATCTGACAAAAAACAAACAAACAAACAACAACAACCAAAAAAAACCCACATTTTTCTCACTCTCTTGATATATAGGAAATGAATGTAAAAACAAGTTCAAAGTTTCAGTCCTTTGTGTAGCTCTTTCATCGCTTTGTACAATGCATTACGGTACAGTTAACACCAGTATTTGATCATATGGAATAGATTGTTACTCTTTGACCTGTAGTAACACTTAAAGCCCTTTTCTTATTGAATGAGATTGCATTTGCTTCAGGAAATCTGTTTAACATTTGCCTCCTGCCATTGAAAAGATTGTATTGAAAACATAGACCTGTTTGTAAAAAATTGATTTTAGTGTTTATTTGGTTAACAGCCAACACTATCTCAGTCCTTATCTATTGTTTATTTCTGTCAGCCTTTAAGCACAGTTGTTTCTCATCTCAGTCTGTGGGACTCCCCTGGGTTTCAAGGTGCTCTCTCTTTCAGCTCCAATCATATAATTCTATGAAAGATTTTATTCCAAATGTGATAGCACATTCTCTACAAGCTGAAGTCAAAAATGGCTCATGGAACAAATATGATCAAAGAAGAATCCTCTCCGAGTATGATTGATTTTAGGAGATTAGAAACTGACAAAATACTGTAGAAAAATTATTTAATTATTGGCAAAGAAGTTATTTTATTTCTAAGATGTTGCTCTCAGAAAAGAGTTAATTACAACTAACACTTCAGTAACACAATATAAATGAGAAATATTAGCAATATTTTCTTTAATGTAGTAAATCAGCTTAATACATAATAAATGATCTTGAGCCAAGCAGGAACGCTATTGCTCACACTTACTTCATAAGCATGATCGTGTTATACGTCATTGGCCACGTCAGTCATTTAGACAGGAAATGCTTTGAAAAATAAAAAGGAAGATATCTCCAGAACAATTTAACTCCATTTACAGTCTTTCAAAATATTTTGCTTGACAGCAGAGTGCTGCAGCCCTTACTCAGTCAAAATGACCTTCACAATTAAACACTCTTGCTTCTGTAGTCATTTGTCCCCGTGGAAAGTGTGCAGAAAATAATTACAGCCATAAAGACATAAATACATAATTGCTACTTGTTGTTTTATAAATAACTGGAAAAGGAAAGAGAGTTACTGCTTAGTGGAAAGCAACTTCTGTGAACAACTATATATACAGTGGGCCTTGTATACTCATCAATTACACCTTTTTACAACAGCGTGCTACTGTTTTTTTGAAAACAGCTCTTGATAGAATTGATACTGATTAAGTGAATTGAGAAACAAGCCCACTCACTATTCTTCAAAAAATTTTAATATGCATGATGAAATACATTGAATTGCATAACAGTTAAGTAGAGAACAACTTGTCATGACTATTTTCTGATATTTTCTTGGACTGCTTTATTCAGTAGAAGCTAAGCAACAGGTAGTATCTTGTTCTGTATTTAGAGTCTGTATGCTTCACTGTGTCTTCACTATCTACCATATCATCAACATATAAAACCACAACAAAACAGATGAAAAAAGTTTGCCCTTCTCACTGTTTATGTTTTCCTAATGTGTTTATCACTTTCCTGATTACTATTCCCTCAAAGATGATATAAAACCCAACTCAGATTTGAAACACTCACTTTTCCTTTATGCGGTAAAATGAAAACTAGGAGGAATGATTTAGCAAAGTAAATCTACCTTCAGCTAGTTTTACCCACACTTATTTATCTCCCTTTTTGCAGAAAGCCAAATGAAAGTAATAACGCTGCAATGAAGATTAAACAACAAAAGTATTCCACCTTCAGAAAACTGTGAAGTCTAAAAACATTCTTACAAGTTTAGGATTCCTTTTCCTTCTTTTCTTTTTAGAGTTATGTAGATATGTAGCAGTCCTAAACAAGGCCAGTAGATACTCAAAAGAACAAGGAATGTTCTGATCGGCGTTAGTGGAATGCTATGAAAACCAAGCTGCAACATGCATAGTAATGTATAAATGCTAGGAGTGATTTACTGACATGATTTCCATATACTCAAGCCCTCCATTCAGCCCACATCTACACACACAAACACAAAATACACATTTGATTTTACTGCTAGAAAACTAGAAAAAGGAACAAATTCTATTCAGCATATCAACAGTGAGTTTGTCTTCCCTGTTCTCCACCAGTATACGTAGCTTTTATAATTTTACAGGAGCAAGTAATTCCATCTGTGTGTGTAAAAAAGTATACTGCTTCAGGATAAAAATATTTAGCTTCACAAATATGAGAGGGAGAGCTAACCAGACAACAAATATGCAAACTGTGCTGTAAGTTTTTGACAATCACAAGCTGAATTGGACCTGTGCGAGTATCTCTAGACAAAGGTAAGGTGAACTGTAACAAAACAGAGGAAGACCCTTTTCCATGAAGTTTATGAGCTTCCATCATCCCCGCAACATGGATAATGTGCCTACCTAGCTTTCCTTCCTTACATTTTTCCTTCCTGAGCCACCTCTTCCATCCCTCCCTGAGAAGCAGAGGCCGCTGTGGTTCCCTCAACAGTCATAACCACCACAACCCTTCCAACTGCTTGACCCTTTCCTTTCACCACCATGGATTAAGGCTCTGTTTATAAAGGGCCTAGAACAGGTCCATGCGAAGGCCCTGAAGAACTTCATCTCTGCCAAGAACTGAAATTGTGTTACTCGTAGGACAGGATACATGCAAGTATGTTTTTGGGAAAGCCTAAAACATTTTAGAAACATTAGCTACTTGAGCAGTCAAAACAGCATTTTAAATAGTTACATGGTCAGCTTGCTTTTCAGAGGGAAAAACAGATCCTGGGAAATGGTGCATCTCACCACGCTTCCTCAATCACAGAAGCAATTAACGTTGAGAGAGAGAATAAGGGGTGGGAACTCCCGCACTTTGTGCTTCAACCTCAAAATTCTTACTAGTAAATTTATCTGTCTAAAAGGAGAAGGAAAAAAAAAAAAAAAGCATATAGTTACCAATATGAAAACTAATCCAAAATGCATACGAAAAAGAGATTTAAAATGCTTCTCTATATTTGAAATGGCTGATTTCATTGTAAACTTTTTCTCTAATTTCTGCTTATGCTTAGATTACGTGCGCAGAAGAAATTATTTTCTCCCTACTGAAAAACTTTTTCATTCTTTACTTCGTGAAGTCATCACTCAATTTTTAAAGAATCAAAACCCGGCCTCGCATTCCACTTTTGTCAGATGCTTGATAAACTACAAATCATCCACATGGTTTTTGGGATTCGTGAAGTATCGTTTCACTTATCTGTGATTTTTTTTTTTAATTTTGCATTGTTTTAGCCAGGCCAAATATTGAATTATACCAAGTCTATGCTTTGTTTTAGCTTTCTGAAAGATGTGGCCTGAAAGCAAAAACACAAGAAATATTATTGGTTTTGTTGTTGTTTGTGTGTTTGTTTGTTTATTTGTTTAATGGATATAAAATGGATAATCCTCATTTTGAATAAATCACACATTCCAATTACGACTGCAATTATCTAAACATTAAATTTGAATTCCTGTACAAAATAAAACCTCCTCTGACAAACTTCTTCTTCATTCTAATGTTGTTTGTTTTGCTTTGTTTGGTTTCATTTTGTTTTTTTGTTTTTTTTTTTCTCACAGTGAAAGTGATTGCTTCTCTTCTTACAAATAGAAAGATCTAAAAGAGGAGGAACATTTATATCCTAAATGTAATGAACTGGAGATGACATTTTAGCAAACCCTTCACACAATAGTTATTGCATATGGTGCATATGGTGGCAATGTTGAGATGATTAAATGATGTTGTTGAGGTATTGTACACAGTACTGTGTAAGACAAGAGAAATATTGTTGGTCCAATGCCTTTCACAACTTCTTCATGAAATTTGGAGTTGTCACAGATATCATTGGAAACTGATCAGTAAGATATTAATAGCTAGCAGCCTCATTTAATGCCACTTTTTCTGCCTTTTTCTCATAATTCAAAATGTACTCATTTTATGAATTTGTCGTAAATGCATCTCAGTGTAGACAGCCTCCTGATTTATGCAAATCAGCTTGAAACAGAAGCACAAATGAATTCTTTATCTGCATTTAACATTGTTAATAGAAATAAAAATAATTATTTATAAAAATGTAAACAATTTTAGTTCTAAGTTTTTTGTATACTCATATTCTTATCATATCCTTCCTATGAATTCTTGTATAAAAGGTGGTAATGTAGGAATAATTATCATTGAGTTTAGGGGAAGACAAAAACATTTCCCTGTAACTACAAAATATTTCTTCTTATTAAAAGATACTAAAATAAAAATTGCTATTAATCCACAAGTTTTTTGACTGAACACATTCTATTTCCATCTTCTTTTGCACTCTTTTTTCTTAAATTTGCACACCAGAAAGGAAGAAAAATGCTGTTACACCAGGGGTATACTACTGCCACGAGAAAAGCTGCAGTAAATGATACAGAAAAGGGCAATAGTTGAAAACTTATGCTACAACCTTTCTTTGAGAATCAGAAGGGCAATTATTTGGTAGTGATGCAGTAGGCATGTATTTATACCATCAAGGTTTCTTGTTTGCTCTTGAAACTAACTCTTCAAACAGGTATCTGCCTCAAGTTCCTCTCAAGGCAAAGTAGTTAATGCCTGATAGCATCCTCTCCTTTTCTGGATCCAGTCCAATTTATATTGAAGTCATTAAAAAAAAAAAAAATCTCTGGCTTGAGCAAGAGGTTAAACTGGGCTTTCTTGGGTTTGTGGTATAGCCCTGGGTGAGACACAAGCCCTCTGTCCCATGATTAATTGGTCTGTTTGCTACCTTTCGATATTACAGCAAGCCAAGCTAATACTGCATTTGGAGTGTGTAATTCTTTTATGCTGTATTTCAAGGAGTTCAAAGCAAAGTCTTATTTTATGTACCTGTGTATAATTATAAAACTGAGATCATAATACGTTAGAAGCAGATAAAATCTGTAGGGTACAAAAGGATATTACAGAGCTGTTGTGCTATGCTTTTTTTTCCTTCCTACTAGATAATTAACTTTCTGTTTACTATATTATCTGGAGTAAGGTCTATGTAAGATGGTGACTGGCTGACAAAGAGTAATAGTAATAATATTCATGATATTTACATTTTTCCCTTATGATGTTTAAAGTTATGATACATGATACGCTGATGACATAATACGGCATTATTTGTTTTTTCTGGTTTTGTTTTATAAAGTAAAAGAAAGGAAGAATTAACTGCATTTCTGATATGAGAAAAAATATCATAAGCTAAGGTTTTTCTATCAGCATGCCTCCTGATATACTTCATTTTCATGCAGGAAAGGTTAAATATCTGAGCAAAATCATAGGAAGATTACATAACAAAATGTGAGCTTATAAGTCAGCTTGAAAATCTTATATTCTACATGTTTTTTCTATGTAAAATACACAACCTGTAGTGGTTCTGAAAGAAGCCTAGTTCAGTAATAATCAGATATGGGCAGTAAGAAAAATATGTTTGAACCAATAAATGCAAGCTTAACACGAGTGATTGCCATTGTTATCAAGTCAGAAAATAAATATTTAGTAATTTTTTAACGTCTTTCCTCTTCATTTAAAGATCATGAAAGATACAAATTTTGATATCCAAAAGGATTTTTAATATTTCAGAAAATTATGCATCAGGAGGGGGTTTCTTATTAAAATAGTGTTTGTAGACTAGTTGTTACCTTGTTGACTGGGGTCTTCACTACAATGTTACAAACCCAAGCTGAAGCTATATTTTCAAAAAATCAGATCAGTCATAGAACCAGGCTTGATAACTCATTAGTATTTAATTGTTTTTACAAAGTGGACTGAGGTTGGAGGAAGGTGAGAAAATAAGCAAAGGAAACATTTAAACTTTGTTTCCAAAAACCCACTGCAAGTGTCCTTGTGAATTCCTGAGATTTACTGAAGGTGGGTAATTGCAGAAGACCGAACTGACTAAATGTGTGTTTACTACATAGATACAAACTTCTGAGGTTGGAATTTTGTTTTAGTCAGCAGAGAGTTGATGGGTGCCTTATTCTAAACCAGAGGCCTGCATTTGATCAGATTAATATTGCCCTGTGTGGACTGATCATATTTACTCTATTTCCACTGAATACAGATGGTGACCCTAGATTACCTGTGTTACTAGCTCAGGTGCAGATGTCACAGACACGAAAAGTTGGACTAAATTAATACTGTGAATTGAATTTTTGTAACATTTGTGTGTTAAACATGTCTAATAAAAGGGCCCGAGTAAGGTACAGTATAAAATAACCAGCTGAATAGGCTACTTTCTTGGAACACAAAAAATTTGAGATATTTCTTCTTAATTATTCAAAGCAAGGTCTGAAATCACACTGTTTTACACTCTTGCAAGCTGTATTAATTACAGGTCTACTATAGTCAATATGCTACTTCAAATAGTATTTAAGACTTTGGAAGATCCTCTTCTCATTCAAGTATAGTGCAGGATTCATTTGAAAAATCCCTGATAATTCAAAGGAATGGAAAAAATATCTTGCTAATTTTAGCTCCACATCTTCTTTTGCTAAAGCTTGTACCTCTGAAGAATATTTGAACATCTAATCCTTTTGAACCGTATAGGGAAATGTATAAGCAGATCTGGAGTAATTTAAGTGGGAGTTGTGTTACTTTACACGTTCATAATGCTTTTTGCTTTCTGCTTAACATGGCACACATTTATCTGGTCCCTTGGCACACTAACTGAAGCAGCCTTAAATTGCCTTTGAATTTCTTAGCCTTACAAAATGAAGGCTAAATTAAGGGATGATATACAAGACAAGTAAGGAACCCAGTGTGGATCTTGAGAGACTTACATGCCTGATAATTAGATAAACACATTACTTCTAGTGTTATTTCATCTCACAACTACAGTTATTTTAAATTTACATAAAACTTAATTCCTGAAGGTGGCAGTATCATAAGCAATTCTATATATAGCCTTCACTGCATACAGAAATCCAGAACATCACCATACAATTATGAGTGTTAATTTAACAGTAGTGCAGCATACAGCATATGAACATGAGAGTACATTCTGTGCTAGCATTAGGTTAGAGGTCTGCACTAAGAATTTTCAGTGCCTTTCCCCTGAGATATAAAACATGAAAAGAACATCCTTTCCCTTTGATGTCTTTTAGCAGTTCATGCCACTGTTCTTCATGAAATATCATAAGAATTGCATAACAGAAAGGGTGATTTTTTTTAAATACTTTTCTGGTCCAAATCTTTGTTTCAAACAAACTCTTTTACACAAAATATACATATTAAAAAGAGTCAAAACATAGATGCACTATGATCTCTGTTGATAATCTCTGTGCCTCTTCAGAAACTCAAATGAATTCAGCAATTCTGAAAGTTTATTTTACTTTATTATTCATAGTCAGTAGCTATGTCTGCGTAGGCAGGCTGGCAACAGAAAAAGGTGGGGAATAGGATGTTTCATGCACCTGTGTCATATACACAGAGGCATGAATCAGCCATTTCTATGTAAGTAATTTTTTTTTTAAATTGCATTTGGTAGCAAACTTTTGAAATTGTACTGAAATCAGAGAAAAGAAGTTTAATAAAATATAATGATTAGAGGATAAAGCTTTAAATGGACTGAAAAGAGCAAAAGTGGGGAAGATGTACAGGCCACTCCTGCAAAGTCCCTGGGACAGCCAAAAAGAATTTCACTCTGCCCCCAAAGGAACATCAGCTTGACTCCATTTTCCTCAGAAAATGAAGGCTCTTTAGAAAGGGTGAGTCCAGCTTTTCCTGCATGGAAAAACAGGGCAAACCACTTCATGCAAGCCAGCATTGCCACATGGAGGTAAAGCAGCGTGTGGGCACGTTCCCAGGTGCTTCCTCCTGGAAGAAAGAATTTGCATTATTTATTAATAATGGCTACACTGGAATGCTGCAAACTAGCCCTCAGTTCATCCTTGCCATCATCCAGTATGCACAGTGCATTTTCCAGTTGAGCAGGACTGGCTCCTACTGCCACACAGGCCTCTCTCTGCTTCTCAGATCTGGAGCAATGGCTGCCAGGTGGAGGTCACAGAGAGGGACCTGTGTCCCCTGCCTCAGAGGCTTCCTGCTCTGTCACAGGGCATCCCAAAATTCACTGGCTCCACAAAGCATAGGTTTTTAAATTAGAAAAAGGAGAAAAATGCCCCAAAATGTTGAAATAGCAAGAATAATACTTAACTTACCTGCTCGTCATGTGGTTTCCACATTAAACTCCTCTGGAGAGTCTGCCTGTGTCTTGCTCAGCCTTACCTCTGTCAGGGATTAGAGAGGGAGCTTGTGTTTCCTTCATGTCGGAACCCAGATTCTCTGCATTTTCATATCCTCCATCATCTAGCACTTCCCAACCTGACTGAACTAGCCTAAGTGATTCCCACGGGGCAATACTTCAAAAGACTTTTTTCTGCTTAATGTTAGCATTACAATTTACCCTCATTATTTTTAGTTCTTACAGCAAACATTCCCTAGTTTAACAGATAAGCCAGTAAGACTTTAGATAGCTCTTTGAAACTGTGTATGTAACCTCAGTAAAGTCAGTATAGTTATTGAACATTATATGCTGCTACAGCATCTCCAAAATGAAGCCCAGATGAAATGACACCAGTGTTGGCAGTCTGTTATTTTCATTGAGGCGTCCCTGATGCAGCTTCTTTAGAATTGTGTTAAAAAAAAAAAAAAAAAAAAAAAAAAAAAAAAAAAAAAAAAAAGAATAGCAATTCTCTCTGGCACAGATGCAGATGTTAGAGATCTACTGCACTGCCTGTGGCCTCAGTCCTACCAAGCCTGAATTAGCTCATCTCTGCTGTGTTTGGACTGTAGCCGGTATTGTGGCTGGGGTTTTGTTTTCACTGGGGCCATTTTGCACTCCAGACATGCTTGCACTCTGAGAAAAGAAGGCAACATGTTGGAGTGTATCGGAAAGAAAATGGAGGTGGCTGAATGGTATTACTTCAGCAATGGCAAGCATTACTTGCCTGCCATTCTGAATAATCACCAGCATAAAAAAAAACAGTTACAACAAGAGTCGGAAATATATATATATCACAGTGCAAAAGTTAAACCAAATGGTAGTGAATCCTGTGATCCTCCACTAACTCTGTAATAGACTAGTAGAAAAGTCATGAGTGCGATCATATATCTAAACTGGATAGCACCCATATCAGGAAGAGTCCCCTCCAGACTCTCAGGAGCATAGCTTGTCCCAAGCACCCTTCTTGCAGTGGCAGTTAGTCTGTCTCCTGCCCCTGTAGCCTCTTTTCCCTGGTGACCATCACACCAGAAGGGCAGGAATCCCAGTTCTCTGTGCTGCCTTCCACCCCTTTTTCTCTGAAAAGCAGTACTTTCAGGAATATTTTTTTCCCAATTTCTACCTCTAGCTTTCATCCAGGTTATGACTGTATAAGCCATAATTGCTTTGCACAACACTTACATCTAGATGAACAATTTAAAAATGATTTTTCTATTAGTTGCTGTGCAAAAGCTTTTCCAATAGTGGATTCTGATTCTTCAATTTTTCAATTAATTTAAAGTTTTCTCTTTTTTACATTCAGGGTGAATGTATACCATGTATTTTGCTAAGTGGAAATGAATCTGCGTTTGGTAGGATAAAAAGTCTACGCAAATTTCACACTGAAAGCACTGGAGCCTCTCCAGCTATGAAGATTAAAAGGTAAGAGGCTTTATAAAAAGATAAATAGGAATGTACAAAATCTTTCTGTCATCAGTAGAAATGTTCACTATTACGTCCTGTTGCTGTGCCTCCAAAAATATTCTCAGTATCTTTCTGACAATATGGAAGTGGCTGGAATTCATCACAGAGATTTTCTTCAGTCAAAATTAACAGCACCTGATGTGCAAAGACATTTGAAGTGCACGTCTGTTCTTGATGATCTAATGCATGTAAACAGATACTTTCAATTAGTGAATATTTCATTATATTAATTTACAAAGACCAGTGCGTGCTACACAGGGGTTTATGTGTCCTAAAGCATGTTTGCACTTCTGCTTTTATGTAGTTTACACAGACAAAGCTTCTAAATGAAGTGTTTCACTTGTATCTAGATTTCCGATTGTTAAATAGATATTGGGCCTTCATGGGAACCAAGAGCTTCAGAAAATGGTTTTTAAATCAGGATGACTTGGCTTGGGAGTTTACTTTGGCTTCTGTCCATGGAGAAAGATCCAAAAGAGCCAATTACACCTCCACACCCAGTTAGAAAGTCTGCAGGTATTAAGTTGTTTGTTAAGTAGAGTCATTGCGTTAGTAATTTTAACTGTGTTTGTTCTTTGCGGAAGGCAACAGGCTTTTCCAGATCATTTCAAAACATGGCCGGGCAAAACTTGATCTTATTAAAGCTAAGTTTCCACACAAGCTTTTGCTTCTTCCTTCTCTGGTCTCCCCTACACTTTCCAACCAAAAATATTAATGTAAAATGCTCTGTGAACTATTTATTTTAACAAATATTTATTTCATATATTACATGAGAATGATTTATTTTAGAGAAAACAAGCAAAATCTAAGTGTCCAAAGCAGATTCCTTTGCCTCATTAACCTGTCTTTTTATGGGTGTTATTTTACTTTTTTACCTCTCTCTTGCAGAAAAGTTCTGCTAGTCTTATTTAAAAATAAAAATTAAAATTAAAATTAAGAATAAAAGAAAAAAGAAAAAAGAAAGAAACATGCCTGCACAAGATCAGTAAATCAGATACATGCTCAGTAAGCTTCCTTAGACGTCTACACTAAATATTTCAGTTTCACTCAAAGCTGAAGCTCAATTCTGAACACGCCTTATTATAGATGTGTGGTCAGAAAGCAAAGACGACCAAATAACTGTAGTAATAATCATATGTTTCAGTTCACACTATAGTGGTATACTAGGAAAGTGCTCTTGGAACTTCAGAATGAGTGAAAAGGTCTAGAGCTGCTGTCTTTCCCCTGCAGTAGCAATGAAACATCCCAACTAGCATCAGTGAAGGGCAAGACATGCTTCAACTAACAGAGGTATAACTGAGGGTAGAGTTTAGTTCAAAGGATGTTATACCCTACAAGCCTAGCTTGTTCCTCTGGCTCAGTGAGACTTCTCATATGAGGAGGGAAAACAGGATTTGGTTTTGCAGAGGGAAACATTGCTTGAACTCTTACCATATTAAACCACAATGTAATCCAGACGACGTCTGTTATGCAGGAGTATGCAGATCTTAGCAAGAGTAATCTTCCTGGCAGAGAACTCCAGCTCAGTGCAGTGCCTCCAAATCTCCCATATATTATGGTGTCTGCAGACTACTGGCATATCCTGGTGAGAGGTGTAACTGTGACAATTGGATGCAAAGGAATTGCAAGCATTAACTCTCCTGGTTTCCATTTGCCTTGCTTACGTCTGTGAAAATTCTGTGCAGACTGCTGTCTTAGGGAGCTCAGCTGCTCCTCAGGCTCCATAACTGCTATCAACACTGACTGGGGCAGTTTGAACTATGCCAGCTCTCTGAATGACTCAACCTCTCATGCCTATGTCTCCAAGCATGCTCAAAAACAGCATATTTCAACTCACATATGTTTTCTAGGTTCAGCTGCCATTGCTGTGGATTGTGATTCATTCCCAAGTTTGACACACGCAGATGCCTCTTAGTTGAATTTGTTATCTGCAAATGATGAGATAGACCTTCTTTTGTCTTGTTTTATCTCTGTGGAATTTGTCACAAATTCAGCCTCAGCTTGTTTGGCAAGCTATGCAGAAGTGGATTGGTAACATATTCAAACAGAGAGTAAGCCTTGGGACTTCTTTTTCAGCCAGTTCTTCCAACACTTTGAAACTGTCGTATATTTAAAGCAATAAAAGACCTCTGGAGCATGGGCCCAGTGGAATGTGTGGTATTCATTATCTCTGGAAGCTTACAAATCCTTCCTAATGAATCAGAGCTACAAAGTGATGGAGTCTTTCACGTCAGAAAGAAAGAATCTCAGAAGACAAAAAGTCTCTGCAATTACACAAATTTACTCAAAATCTCAAGTTCACCAAACATAGATTTACTCCTGCATTAAAACGTTTTCATGAATGAACAATTTATCTTGTACCTGGCTGGGCTTCTTCTAGGTAGACATAGTCTACTTAGACTTCAGCAAAGCCTTCAACACTGTCTCCCATAGTATTCTACTGGAGAAGCTGGCAGCCTGTGCCTTCGACAGATACACTCTTCTCTGGGTAAAGAACCGGCTGGATGGCAGGACCCAGAGAGTGGTGGTAAATAGAGTCGCATACAGATGGTGACCAGTCACAAGTAGTGTTCCTCAGGGGTCGACACTGGGGCCTGTCCTGTTCAGTGTCTCCATTGATGATCTGCATGAAGGCATTGAGTGCACCCCCAGTAAGTTTGTAGATGACACCAAGTTGAGAGGAAGTGTCGATCAACCTTGGGGTAGGAAGGCCCAACACAGGGATCTGGACAGGCTGGATTGCTCGGCTGAGGCCAGTGGGATGAAATTCAGTAAGACCAAGTACTGAGTCCTGCACTTTGGCCACAACAATCCCAGGCAATGCAACAGGCCCGGGGCAGAGTGGCTGGAAGACTCTGCAGAGGAAATGGACCTGGGGTATTGGTTGATGCTCATCTGAACATGAGCCAGCAGTGTGCCCAGGTGGCCAAGAAGGTCAATGGCATCCTGGCTTGTATCAGAAATAGTGTTGCCAGCAGAAGAAGTGAAGAGATCATCCCTCTGTACACAACCCTGGCAAGGCCACACCTCAAGGACTGTGTTCAGTTTTGGGCCCCTCACAACAAGAAAAGCACCGATGCCCTGGAGCGTGTTCGGAGAGCAACAAAGCTGTGAGGGGTCTGGAGCACAAACCTTAAGAGAAGTGCCTGAGGGAGCTGTGATTGTTGAGTCTGGACAAGAGAAAGCTCAGGGGTGACCTTATCACTCCCTACAACTACCTGAAAGGAGGCTGTGATGAGGTAAGAGTCAGCCTCTTTTCCCATGTAACTCGCAATAGAATGAGAGGCAAACTCAATGCACTTGAGTTGCGCCAGGGAAAATTTAGGTTGGATATTAGGAAATCCTTCTTCTCCAAGAGAGTGGTCAGGCACTGGAATGGGCTGCCTGGGAAGGTAGTGTTGTCACCATCCCTGGAGGTGTTCAAGGAACATTTAGATGTTGTACTGAGGGACATGGTTTAATGGAAGATATTGGTGATAGGTGAACAGCTGGACTGGATGATCTTAGAGGTCTTTTCCAACCCTGGTGATTCTGTGATTCTATGATTCTATGATTCTCAATTCCAGAGAAAAGGACAGTATTTCCCATTTAATAGATAGGTTAGGCACAGAAGCCAAAATGTGAATATATCCTCGACCCCATGACGCAGGGGAAGGGTGAAAGGAGAGGGAATGAGGCATGTGTACAGTGTAACTATAGAATTTTCCTTCTCTATTTTTGGAAGAAAACTTTACCTTTGTGGTAAACGTCCATAAAGGTGTGCAAATGGCTCTGCAGAGAAGACAGAAAAGATGCTATGAAAACAGTTTTTATTGCAAACTACTTGTTTATACATTATACTAGTATTGCAAACCAGGAGCAAAAACCAACTTATTAATTTGTATATTTATTTGTAATTTAGTCAAAATGACAATGGGACACAGGTCACTGCGAAATCTGCCGAAGAATTCATTAAAAAATAAAAAAATCAAAGCTTAGAGTTGGAACTGCCATGTACAACATCTAGATCACACAACACTGTTTTTATCATCATACTATGCAGAATTTTGTAAGTGGACAAATGCATTTACAGTAGATTTCTTCAGAGGGATGGAAAGCCAGCTCACTGTAGGCCTCTGCCTGATGCTCTGACGTGCTAAGTTTTGTCACTCTGCACTCCCTCTGTAGTCACTGGGAGGAGATGAGCGTCTCCAGCAAGTAAATCAGATCTTGGACGCTCTGATTCATCTTCTACAGGTGATTTCCTCTCTACTGACTGAACACAGAGCATGTGCTCTTACTTGATTTTCTCATGTTAGTTGCACAAAGCTGAGGGAATTAAGGATTCCTCCAGACTAGCCAGGGGGTTCCAGTATATTTTTCTCTCTTTGTTCTTTCTCCTGGAAAGCAAGTTATGTTGAATTTGTATTGAAAATACCTGTATTTCTTTCTGTATATGGGAAAAAAAAAAAAAAAAGCATATGAGGCTCAGGATGATATCCTTTTTCCAAAGAAACAGTTAGAATGTTTTATCAGTATTATCAAAAACACCGAAAGCACCGAGACTTTTAGGAGTGGTTTGGGGTCAGTTGACCCCTTTCCTTTTTAGCCATAAATCCTGTGCTCCTACAACTAGAATTTTCAGCCTTACTGATGGGCCTAGTTTAGATGGTAGGAGTGAAAAACCCAGCTCCTCTTCAGATGCATTCTTTGCTTTTCTGGGTTGTTGCCTTTCTGCCTTTGGGAAGAAGTAAGATCTCCTAGGGATTGTTCTCTGAATGTTTGCATGAGAAGGAAAGGAGAAGGGAGAGCAAAGTGGGTTGTGGCTTGTTGTGTGGAGAAATTATGGAGAGTAGAAAGGAAATGGCATGGGACTGTTTGGGTATGGAGTCTACAGTCCCCTCATCAATCACTCTCACAAACAAAACAAGTTACTTGGAGTTTTTAAATAGCTGTTGTGCAGCTCTCTCACTTCTCCGTTCTCAAAGTCTACTGTTGGTGGTATGTAATCAGCCATATATACATTTAAATTGAATTGCACAGTTCAGATGCAAAGAGAACAGAAGTGGGGAGCTCTTGATTAAAAGATGGAGACTGCAGCTGAGGAAAAAGTCTTGCAGTTGGGGATGTCTTCTCCTAGAAGGAAAAGAGATTAAAAAAAAAAAAGTAGTCATTGCAGGAGCTGCTAATGTTACTGCTTGTGACAGGGAGAAACCCATGTGCCATAAATACTTGTGTGAGTGAAAGATTTTGACATTAGAAGACTCTAAAAATGATAAACTCAGAATCTGGATCTACATTCTAGAGATAAACAGTCTATAAGAACTGTGCAAAATTTTAAGGTGGAAATACAGCACATATTAAATAAACCAAGGGAAGTGATGGAATACCCAGCACACAAAGTCTTTAAGTCAAGACCATGCATAACCCTAATCTTTGAATTATGCACACTAGGTAAATTTCTGAATTCTGTACTTTCCAATCCATGGCAAATTAAATTATTACAATGGTTCCCTCTAGCCTTAAAATACATGCACTTCTTGCTTTGGTGTAGCAAACTAACACAGCAAGTTGAGGGGAGAATGAATTTATCACACCAGCCTCTACTACTGTTCTTAAAACCATGCCCCAAAGGAAAGGTGCTGGAGAAGAAATTGGTACAGTAGGTTAATGAAAGGCAACAGCGACCAATGCAAACAAAGAATTCATCAATACTGTGCTATGTGCTTTGCACCATTCACAAAATAAAGCAGCCACGTGAAAAAGCTTGTACAAATCAAACACAAAGCTTGTACACTACAAATTACTTTTTTGCAGATATTTGATAGTTTTCCAGATCTCCTCCACCTGTCTAAAAACTAGGTAAACCTGTGATGCATACAGTTCTGGGATAAAGAATCAAATCTGAAGACACATAGGAAAATGTGAAGGTTTCAATGATGATTTCTCAAATAATTTTGAACTTATAGCAAGATCGGTTTTCAAAATGTTAATTTTCTTCTGACAAATCATAAATTCCAAGTTTGTGCCAACAACTATAAGTACACCATTTTGTCATTCAGCTATTTCTAGTGATCAGCAGCAAAGGAGAGCAAAAAGTAGAGCCTGTAGTGCAGGCGGATAAATGTGATAAATCATGACTGAAGTTTAACAGGATTCTTAGAAACATATTCATAGAAAAACTATTTCAGTTCTTAATCTATGCATTTCAGTGAACTAGGTTCATAGAACAAAATGACAGCCTGCTTTTTGCTTTCTTAGTAATTTCTGTACTATACTACTGGCTGTGTGTCTTTCTCAGCAGTTTCCAAAATCCAGTTGTACCAGTAGTGTTGGTTGCTTTATTAGCCTTCTTGTAATATTTTTTGACAGCTGCTAAGAAGAAAGATATTATGTTGTTTGAAAAGGTCTTCTTTACACAGAAAGAACCATCACCGTTCATAACACCAAAAATTCTCTTATGAGCTTATTATAGGTGCCTAGTCTCATTATACCTAATATTCAGAATTATTTATCTTAGCATAGTTTTTTCTTCTTTTACTTCTTATAACATTTTTACATATCTTTTTTTCTCTCGTGTTCCTTTCAAGCCTAAAATGTCTAAGCAAAGGAGTGGGGAGCAAAGGGACTATCTCTTGTAGGCAAAGTAGCATATTCCTGCACAGCACACAGGATTGTATGCATTGCTTTCTCACTCTGTAGTTAACCTGAAGGCAACACTTCACTGCAGCATGCCTATTGCTCATGCCTCATTCGTAAGCTCAGTTGGCAGACTGGCACATCTCTGATACTCAACTGAAATGGCGGATGAGGCATTCTGACTTGTTGGAGTGCTGCTTATCACCTCAGATGTGAAGTACTGAAACTATTTATCAGTTTCCCCAGTGACTGGTTGTTTTCCTAGGTGTGTGCCTGTACTCAGTGCACCATAAGGCCACACCTCTCTGTTCTCACTACTCTCATTCCCTGCGTAATTATATGTGCACTGTCATACTCTTGAGAAACCAAGTAGAAATTTCTTTTATGGTTGAGGCATCAATTTTATACCTAACAATGACAAAGACATTTAGATCATTTAATCTTTGCTTCTCCTGACAACATCCCTTATTCATCACAGTGATAAAGGCATAAATTATCAGTAATGATTTTTATTTTCAGAGCAAACTGCTAGTGTTGAATCCAAAATTTGGAAACTTATCCTTTTTCTTAACACTTGTCTTTTCCATATTAGCTTCACTTTCTCACCCTATATGTATGAAGAAACCCAAATGGTTTTAAAGCATTTTGGAAGCCCAGTAAAAACAATCACTGGTCACTGGTATGTGCTAGATTTTTTTGTTTTATTATAAGTGGTACTATTCTCTCCAGGTCTGTGTTAAGTTCATCTCTAGCTAAGGGGTATTGTAGCTAACTGAACTGATAAATGGAGAAGTAGGAATGACCTCATATGAATTCAGTCAAATAGTAGAAAATTTAATATTGTCTGAAGTTACACAGCTGTCTCACTGTCATTTGGCAGATGCAAGGTATTCGTACATTATTAATACTTCCATTAATTTGTAAAGATATGTCCAAGTTTGCTGTCATATTTTATGCATGCATTAGATATCCCAGATAATCAGGAATAGCACCTGAAAGAACCTGGGTGTCTTTCATAGCAGTGAAGAGGGCACCAGAAGTGGAAGCTCAAGGGCGTTGCAGAGGTCAGAGGGCTGAAGATCCCAGAGACAGGTATTTGCGCAGGACATACACAAGGTCTGTCTTCCTGAAAGAAACCTCCAGGAGAGCCCAAAAAAATACCACAGGATTCAGCACCAGTTGGTGCTACTGAGAATGCATGGCAGGTGCTAAAGTAAAAGGTCCAGTTTGGGATTTGTACAACTCTAGCATGGACCACTTTATCTAGCAAACATACACAGGGTGTTGATCAAATGGCATCAGATACTGTAGTCCTACTGGCTCCATTCAGAAAAAAAAGCTTCCCTACAGTTGTAACTCTTTGTACAATATTAAAGACAGTATTGTGTTGACAGTGATGCATCTTTCTAACATTTTAAGAATTTGGAGTTCAGAAGAACGTACATAAGTGCATGTCCTGTGTATTTTGCAAATAAATTTCCACATCAACATTTTTCCACTGAAATAATAGAAACATTTAAGTCTTAATGGGGAAAAATAACTGCAGGGGAAAAAAAAAGAAAAAAGAAAATATTATTCCATGTTGAGGTCTAATCACTGTTTTTTCTGGATTAAAGTCTCTTCAGAAGTGCAAGAATGTAAGCTGCCCAAATCTGTAAATATCAGGAAATGTCTCCAATTTTCAACTCTTTTCTTCTCCCCCTGCTTCCACTGTCTCATACTATGTGTCTCTAAGTAGGAAAAGAGCTTCCTAGATTCAGGGTGGCTGGGGACTGCATGGATCCAAACCTACTGAAATTGAAGTTAACCCGTGGAGCTGATATTCACGGATCAGGGGTCAGTTGTAAAACCTCAGGAAAAGGCTAAGAGTGTAAATGGCCTAATGAGTTAGTTGTCTGGAAAAGCACCCAAGTCCAGCTTGTTTCTCACCTATCTCCAAACAGATCCCTGCCATGGGCACACCACTGTCTGTCTGAACCAATTCCTCGATTACCCAGATTGGCAGGTAGAAATGTATTTCTGCCACACTGTAGTGGAGCAGGTTTTCAGTTCCCTTCATATCTGTATGAGCAAAGGAAGCGAGGCAAGAGGAACATCACACTCAGTGAACAAGGGCAGATCGTCATCACTAAGCACTGGAAGCTGTGGCTGCTGTGGCAGGTGTTATCTGGTAAAACTGATAGCACACAACAGAAAGCAAGGATTTTCAAGAGACATACTGAAAAATACATTATTTAAACAGGAGAGCAATAAGAACTGAAACTTTGTCAGAGGGACAGTATCTTTCTTCCATGTTATGTTGACCAAACTAGAAAATCAGTCTGCTGAGATTCAAGAAGAAAAAAACATGGTTTATTTTGAAATGCTAGAAAGACACAAGAAGAACACAGAACTATGGAACAAACCTAAATTTCTGCATTGTATACACAATTAATGGAAATTAATAGGTGAATGAGTATGGTGAATGAGAATGTAAGGAGTATTTAAAAAGAGAAGCTGCAGTAAATGCCGAAGCTGCTGCTTGCTTGCACAAAATTTCATTTGCACTATGTAATGCTGGTAATTGCTTCCTTCTAATTAGACTTGTAATAGGTACCCAACCCAGTCTAGATGTTCTTCAGCAACTTGTCTGAGATGTCCATGGGCCAGATTGCAACAGGAGCTGACACGACCAATAGAGCAACATGCAGCAAGCCTGTCTGTAATTAAATGACCTGTGCAGGGGCTGTCACATCTTCAGTTCATGCACAGTTTGTAACTCAGGTCCACATAAACCCCTCCTTTCTAAGTGTCCATCCAATGAAGGCACCAGGGTAAGAAGCATAAGGTTAGAAGCTCAGTCATTCCAACTTCCAAAACAGCCAAAAGGAGCCATCTCTGGAGACTCATCTTAGGACCGTCTTGAGTATATGACACACTACTGACTACATATATTCATAATGCTTAAACTATGGGGCTGATATGACTCTAGTTTTCAGATGGATATTTATATTTCCTTTAGGAAAGTTTATCCACATGGCAGGCCTGGTAGGCTATGGGAAACAAGTTGCATCAGTACCAATAGCAGACACACAAGCCAAACTTACTAACTTCTATTCAGCCAGTGGTGATCCACAGAATCACAGAATCACAGAATTATCGAGGTTGGAAAAGACCTAGAAGATCATCCAGTCCAACCATTACCAATACTTCCCAGCAGGCCTTATGTGATTTATTTCTTGGATTTAGAAATTTAAGAAATCTCCACCATCTGTTCTTCAGTACAGCACTTGCAAAGCCCAGATATGGTGACATTTCCACGTTTTCTGGTACAGTGTTTAAATGCCCCTGTGGCAGCTCAGGAGAATAAATTAAAAGTATGATTCACATAATTTAGGTCTTCATGGGTCTATATTCAAACCTTAGATAGAATTACATGAATTTGAGACACAGATCTCTCCTACAGAAGTGAATTTTCTTTCACGGGACTAATTCCAAAGTTCAGCAAACTCAAATATATTCTTTCCTGTGAATTCAGTTCGGGGTCAGTCACTTCTCAGAGATGAAAAACAGAATACAGAATGATTGGAGAGATAAAACAAGCTAATCTTCATTTCCAGCAACACACCATATTCATCTTTAATGGTACATAATGACTGTCATTTACAGGAAAGGCTGAATCTTGATTAAAAGAGAAGTTTAAGAGTCATTCTTAGAAGGTATGCGCTTCATTTTGTTGTGTAGGTCCCCATCATTCAGTAGGTTGACAGTGAATGACTTGGACAAGGTGACTAATGAACAGCTTACTTGCTGCTTCTTATAACAGAGCGCACTGAGTGAAATAATCAGTCCTTATGTTTAAAACAACATGAGGAAGAACATTTTCACACTGCACGTAACTAACTCTGTGGAACTCATTGCCAGAGGATATTTTGGTGGTATAGAAGTGCTAAAATAAATTAATGGAAGAAAGGTACATCAAATGCAATTAGACATAGATGTATGGATGCAATTTCCAGCTCATGAAGTTCTTCACCACCAATGACTCTTCTGGGTGTTCCTTTCAGAAATTGCCTATTGTACTAAGCAACTGCTGTTGGCCACTCTTGAAGCTGTTGTATTAGAGGAAATCTTAGTCTGCTGTCTACAGCTAGTGATGTGACACATGCTTATGTCATTATCTCCACTTAACACTCCTATTAAGACATCTTCTCACAAATTTAGTACACAAGCATAGAAAATGCAAAGATATCTGGCTAGATACACTATTTTATAATATTTGTATAAGCATTTGTGAGAACAGTTCAGATACTAGTACTCATATAAAAAACAGAAAATAACAATGCTATCACATTAAAGGTGGTGCATAATGTGTAATGTAAATAAAATGTAAAACAATTATTACATTACATTACGGAAAACACTAAAACACACATTCTCTTTTACCCAATAAACAAGAATTCTAACATCCTAAAATATGTTGTTGGATTTTTGGAAATTTGTGGAAATTTGTGATCATTTCATGAAAAGCTAGCTGTTGAAATTGAAAGAACAGGGGACACTACCTAGGAATTTCCAGTATTTTCCACTGGTGGCACAGTATTGAAATGCCAGTTCTTCCTCTTCAGAGGTAAAGGGAAATAATTTTACTCTGTCATTTTCACGTCCAAGAGCTATTTTTAAGTAAAGCACTGTATTAAGGAGATATATTTCACTTCACTGTTTCCAATGGTGATAGATATTTTAATAACAATTGCTGAACCGTATGGCTCCCGCCTCCTCACGACCTCAGCATTCAGATGTGAGTTACACAACAAAGGTCTTCTCCTAGTACAAGACATGAATATCCATCTGCTCCCAAATGATTTGGAGAGGCAGGGCAGAGCCTAAAGCATGATCAGCGTAGTAAACGGTAAAACAGTAAAAACATCCAAGCAAACAGCTACCAGCTACTTTCTTCAGGACCCTGGTTCACACTGGAACAAAACTAGATTCAGGATATCTTTTTGCTATTTGCCATACTATTTACACAAAATTCACTGTCTGAGCAGTCAGATGAGACAAGAAACTGCACACTTTTCTCGTGACCCACATGCTTGCTCTGAACTATCAGTTGAAAATAAGTGATCACACTTCCAGTAGTGTCATGACAGGTGGTTAGTTAGTGCTGTGGTGACTTCATCAAAGGCAGTATGTGAAGACCACTGACCATGCCTCACAGAAGTGTGTATGAATATCCAGCCATCAAAAACCTATACTGGGATTTCTGGAATCACTCATAGGCATATGCCATTAATTAGAACACAGACATATGACCTAGACATAAAGGCACTGCTTTCCTTTCCCTCCTTTGTCCTTCATTTCTCCTTCCCAGGAAGAAGAGCAGGGAAGACAGTAACCTTGCTAGGAGTATCCACCCAATGAAACTTCCTACCTCATCTCCTCTAGCTCCATCACAGCAAAAGCTGGAGGAAGAGTGTGCCTCTCTGTATCTCACACACACAAGGCTTGCAGGTGCAAAAGATGACCAAAGCCATATGTAGGCTTGGAGGAGGAGAGATTCTTGAATGTTGAGAGAAATAGAGAAAGATAGGACACTGTACCAGATAGCCTAAGTGAACATTTTAGTGCTAATTAAAACAAGAAACAAGAGTGCATAAAATAATAATTGTGTTCTGAGATATGTCTGATGTTAGCCAGTGGAGATTAAGAAAGGACAAATTTGTTAAAATGCCTTTTAAACTACATCTGAAAGCCCTGACAATTTCTCCTTCAAGCTGCTGCCCAGAGTTAATGCTCTTGTAAGGCAGGGCATGCCAGTGTCATCGCAGATGATTAGCTTTAGTGTAACTCCTGACACACAGCCCTCTTCACACCCATCATCTTCATCAGTTCCTACCTTCAGAACTCTCTCATCTTCCCATCCTACTCAGCAGTTTCGCTTTGGCAAGAATGGAAAATAGAAATGAAAGAAAAACTAAATGGGAGCACTATACTCCACAGGGTTGTTTGCCTTTAGGTATGTTAAGCAGTAAGACTGGAAAAATATGACACTACTCAGGGTTTGGACATGGGGGATGTTTTAGTACAATCTATTTAAATTAAGTTGGGGAGTTTACTTGTATGAGTTCAGAGATTCGTTCCTGGTTTGTGCGGAGCTGATCACAGGTTTGGTGTATAGATACTGTGTGCCCAGGCCTGCTTCTGCTCTTTCACTTGCTTATCTTAAGTCAAACCTTCGGAAAGTGATACCTAAATTTTCACCACCTAAAGAAGATTCATCTTTAAACTATGTAAGCTTTAGATTGCCAGGCCTTTATTTTCTTTTTCATGACTAATGAATTTAGATGCTTAAAATCATATTATTTCTTTGGAAGAAATTCTGTGATGTTGTTACCCAATATGTTTTTCTAATTAGCAGCTCTGGTTTTTAGCAGCACTAGGCTGGTTTGGCTTGACATGATTGATAGTCATGCCACTTACTTAGATGCTAGAATATGATTTTAACAGCATATTACTTGGTCCTGCCTGACCAATCTTTTTGGTTTTTTGTGAAAGTCTAACTGAGTCAGTGGAGAAGGGAAGATCCACTGACACCATCTATCTGGACTTCAGTAAGGCCTTTGATATGGTCCTCCATAACATTCTTCTCTCAAAATGGGAAAGATGAATTTGACAAGTGAACTGTTCAATGGATGAGGAACTGGTTACGTGTTCGTACTCAGAGAGTGGCAGTCAATCTCAGATGGAGATCAGTGAAGAGTGGTGTCCTTCAGGGGTCAGTACTTGGACCAGTGCTCTCTAACATCGTCAGAAACATCAACAGTGGGATTGAGTACACCCTCAACAAGTTTGCAGATGGCACCAAGCCATCTGCAACATGCCTGAGCAACAGGATTCCATTCAGAGAGACATAGAAAGGCTCAAGCAGTAGGCCCAGCTGAAAATCATGAGGTAGGTAAAATCAAAGTGCAAGGTCTTGCATCCGAGTCATAGCAGCCCCACGGTCAGTAAAAGCTGGGGGACAAAAGGATTGAGCACAGCCCTGCCGAAAAGATCTTGGGGGTACTGGTGGATGGTAAGCTGGGCATGACTCAGCAATGCACCCTCACAGCCCAGAAAGCCAGCCATATCCTTGGCTGCATCAAAAGAAGTGTGGCCAGCAGGGCAAGGGAGATGATCCTGCCCCTCTGCATTGGTGAGACCTCACCTGGAGTACTGCGTCCATATGTGGAGTCCTCAGTACAAGAGAGATGTGGACTTGTTAGGGCAGAGATGTACTGGATTAGCAAGAAGGAAGTTAATTATGCATTACAAATGATGCTTCAACTGTTGCAGCTGTATATATATTTTTTTTTTGAAGTGGCAATAAAAACTATTTTGCCCTCGTATAACCTCTACCCACTGTCTGAATTGAACATGTTTCTATTGTCTTATCAGAACTTTTTATAAGTTTCTTTTCTTTATTTAGTGAGCTAGTAGAAAACTGATAACTGTACAGTCAGGTTTGTTCCTACAATGCAACATAATACCATGCAGTGAAGCAGCACACAGGTCCTGCTGCTGACATGTCCAACCTTCTTGCACCAAGAACTCCCCACTCCACTCAGCAGATAATGCCTCTCTTCTGTGCACCGTTTATCTCCCAGGCTGCTTGTCCTCATAACTAAACAGCTCTCCAAAATCACTGTCACAAGGGCAAGCTAGTGAAGATATTCATTCATGAAGATTTTGGTGATCTCATCAGGAATAGAAAATATCACTCATTATTTAAAATGAACCATAAGTCTTCAGCATTATTATCGTCTGCAATACGAGGAAAAAAACTGTGTAGAAATTGCTGTACATCTCCTTCTTTTTGTTTGGTATTCAAGTAAAAATTAGGCTAAGCTTTCATTCATGACAGATTGCTGGTCACCCTCCTCCAGCACTTCAGTTTCCTGCTCACAGCTATTATTAATCTTACATCAGAAGTGCAAAGAAGTGCAACAAAGATGAGAAGGGTTTGAAACACAAGCCTTACAGGGAGCAGCTGAGGGAACCAGAATTATACAGCCCGGAGGAGGCTCAGGGGAGACTTTAGCACTCTCTATGTCTCCCTGAAAGGAGGTTGTAGTGAGGTGGGGGTTGACCTCTTCTCCCTGGTAACAGTGATAGAAAAAGAAATAATGACCTCAAGTGGTGCCAGTGGAGATTCAGTTTGGATACTGGAAAAAATCTCTTCTCAGAGTGGTGAGGCAGTGGCACAGGCTGCCCAGGAACATGATGGAGTCACCATCCGTGGAGGTGTTTAAGATATGTGGAGGTGCGACACTGAGGAAAATGGCTATTGGACAAGGTAGGGATGGGTTGATGGTTGGACTAGATGATATCAGTGGTCCTTCCAACCTTAATGATTCAGTGATTCTATGATTTTATGAACTGTGCTTTGTGGATGCTGTGATGTAGAGGAAAGCCAGCTTTACACAGCACAAAGGAGTGGCAAGTTTGGCACATGGGTCTTGGAGAGTGCTTTGGCTGTGCAGCCTGGGCCCAGGAGCTGGGAAGTGTTACTACACTCATCATAGCAGAGAACTGCCAAGAGCATTAACAGTGACTTCAGTAGTGGCTACCCGTCATTCAGAATGAGTCACGGTAACTAAATGCAGGCAATGCCTTCCTGCAGCTAACCCTAGATGCTACTGCAAGCCCTAGAGTCATTGAATTTGACTTCACCAGAAGATAGAATTCACTAGTAATAATATACATATATATAACAGAATATAAATAAGTAAATAACTTCAAAAAATAATATATGAATCAAAGGAAAATTGTACTCCAGAACTGGGAGAATAAAGGAAGGCAGCCAGGAAACCCTAATGCAAAAGTAGGAGGCCACTGTTTCCCAGGGCACTTATGAATTCAAATGCTTTTCTGTTACTGGTCGCTCCAAAGGTTTGACAGAGAAGGCTGACATTGTGTCCAGAGTTGGCAATTTCATGATGGCATTGATCTAATCAGTCTCATTTCCACACACTTCTTTTTAATTCCTCACCTCCTACTCCTTCCATCATGTTTAATTTTTCTAGATTTGGTGTAAAGCTGTCTTTCTGATTGGGTTCCACACACATTTTCTGCATCTCAGAAACAACAGTGATAACATCAGAATTCTTGCTATCCACAGTTATTGGCAGTAACAGTGAGCTGGAATGAATACCACACACAAATCATCAATCCAGAGGAAGCTGAAAAAAATGCCTCAGACACAATCCAGCATGATCAGATTTTAATATCCAATTTTTTTATCCAGACAAATGAATTGATAATGTAATGCAAATCAATGCTATTCAGGCTGATAACGAGATACTTCCCCATCCTAGCAACAATTTTTGTTAGGGATAACTTCTTTTTGGGCCGAGATGGATGTTTAGCAGTTTGAAATGATCATGACAAGAGAAGTCTCTAGTCAAGAAATATTTCATCAGCAACAAAATTGATCCTGCTGATTTTGAAATGAGATTCTCAAAACACATCAAAACATAAAGTACGTAACAAAAGATAGACCTGTATATTATATGCATTGCAGTCTGTCTGTGTGTCTTATGTTTCAAGCAGTTCCCAGGAGCCACAGCTCCATAAATTTAAAATAGGATATATTAGAGGTGAGTGCATTGCCATATGCCACCTGTCACATATCCTAAAATGCAACAGGTGAGATTTTTCCTGTCCCTGCTTTGCTTGTTACAGAAAAGTTACTTCATCTTTCCATGCCTCAGGTTTCTCATATTAAAATAGGCCTAATCGTGTTGACTTCCTCATCCACTGCTTTGAAAGAGCTAATGGTACTTCTCATTTGCCTTCTCTAGGGTATATGTATGCTACTGCAGAAACTCTGTTCTTTTACCTTCCTTGTAGGTCTGAATATGGCATTGATAAAATAATTTAAATGTATGTTCCTGGTTCCCAGAAAACAGACAATTTAGCAAGGTCCTACACTAGCTTGTTCTTTTAGAATAGAGGTCTATATTGACATAAGAATGGCAAATACTCCAGGTAACTTCTGGAGAAACACACATTCTTTAATCAAGAAAATAATGCTATAGTAGAAAAGCTTAATTATTTAGGTTGTTGTTGAAGGCGGGGTAGGGGGGGTTGTTGTTTGTGGTAGGGGTTTTTTTTATACTTCCCACATGGGAGACTTTCACTCAAGGCTATATCTGAGAACTATTTCAAACTTCAGTTTTAGGGTGTGTTTTTGTGGTTATCTCACGTAGATCCAAGCTCTCGCTGTAGCCTGAAGGGGCCGTCCTACCCATCCTCTGCCCCTGGTTTTGCAACATTAGCTCTTCCTCCCTGCCATCATCTGCTCTGAGGTCTATTACCTTTAAAAAGTGCACATTTCAAGCCATACAGGAAATCTGAAAATTATGTGCTGCCCATCAGACAAGGCAATATATATGTGTTCTTTACAGAGGTGGATAATACAAAATTATATTAATACGTATATTTTGTTCAGACAGGAAAAAAAAAAAAAATGAAAACGTTTAACACAAATTTCGGGGGGGGTGGGGGAAGGACATCTGCATGAAAGTTCCCTGAAAAAATCAGACCGAATCAAAGCACATTGAAAAATTAATACTAATAAATAAGAAAACATTTACAGGATGTGATCAATACTATGCAACTGAAGAACAAAAAGGAATACATCAAAAATGGTACAGTTAACAACAGCAAAATATTTTAATTTAAAAATTCAGTTAAATATCCACATTGCTCTATATCAGTATAATGAAGTCATCATGAATTTATGACTAAGTTAGTTCAGAGTTTAGCATCCAAGACTGTACTAAAAGGTACAGTCTAAAGGTGCTTTTAATTCTTTTCATGTATTTTCCCCTTAAATACTCCTCTTCAGTTAAGGTTATGAGCTTGAGTCTTAAAGCACTGAAAAATTAATGCTGGGAATGTGAAAAAAACACCAACAACATAGGTTGAGACTCGTCAGTGTCTGCTGGAATTAACTGGAGATGAGAAAACTGTTTAGCTTGGAGAAGACTCTGGGGAGACCTCATAGTTGGCCTTCCAGTACTTGAAGGGAGTGTATAAACACGAGGGAGAACAACTGTTTACTAGGGTGGATAGTGACAGGACAAGAGGGAATGATTTTAAACGGAGACAGGGGAGGTTTAGGTTAGATATTAGGAGGAAGTTTTTCCACACAGAAGGTGGTGATGCACTGGAACAGGTTGCCCAAGGAGGTTGTGGATGCCCCATCCCTGGAGGCATTCAAGGCCAGGCTGGATGTGGCTCTGGGCAGCCTGGTCTGGTGGTTGGCGACCCTGCACATAGCAGGGGGGTTGAAACCAGATGATCATTGTGGTTCTGTTCAACCCAGGCCATTCTATGATTTTATGATACAAAATGTTTTCACTCCAAAGGAGAAGTACTCTGGTACAGTATTGTACAGAGATGTAGACTGCTTAAATGCTCTCTGAAAAGAAAATACAGGAAGTTCACTATCTAGGCTACAATACTCAGCCTGCCACCATGTTTTTCTGAGTTCTTTAGTATTCCCACCTGGTAACCTCATCCCTTGACCTGAAGGGAAGAAGCTGCTGAGCAGCTCTGCTTGAGAAAGGCTTTATGCCAGTATCCACACCAAAGCAAAAGCTGGCAACAGATTTATGCTAGTCGGAATGTCTTATCTGCAATTCAGTTATCATCAGTGTCTCCCTCCTTCTTCATGCATGACACAAATATGCAAAAAAACTTCATATAGCCTCTTCTTTTGTAGCCATATCACATTTTATGGTAATACTTATTCTTCAGAACATGTTAATTTAATTTTCATTCATTTTGCAAAATGATATGTAAGCTGATCAGTTTTGTTCAATTAAGAGCACTAATATAAAGTTAACAATCACAAAAATTGTTTGAAGTTTGAGGAAGCAAAAATTTTAGTCACGTTTTGCCATCTAGATGAGATACAAACAGTTGTACTATTTAAACCATTCATTAAGAAAATGTATGTGGAAAGGCACAGGTCCAGAGTAGAACTGCAGTTTTGTTATCACTGCTTTTACATGTATTTTATACCATTAACGTTTTTGAGCAGCACCCTCTTAGTGGACACCTTACAGGTTCTGTTCTTTTTCGTCCACAAGAACTGAACAGTTTACAGAAGAGCTCTCTTACCACATCACTTTAACTGTTCTCATAAAATCAAACTATAAATAATATTAACATTTTATCAGAATAAGTAAATATATCTACCTTTTCCATGATTAAAGTATTTATTATTACTTCATCATGCTCTTCTTTGTAATTTCCTGTTCTTGTTTTCTAGGTGAAGCTCATTTTTGCTCTTGAATATTGGGCACCATAGGAAATGTTAAAAAAAAAAAAAAAAGAAAGAAAAAAAAGGCTCTAAAATGAAGTATGAAAATAAATTCTATTTCTGGGTGTGAAGTAAAATAGCCTTTTTGAGTGCAAAGAAGATTTATTTGTTTTGGAAAGACTCAGAGTGGGTGCTGAATTGGAAAAGACAGTGACTGACCCTTGACTGGGCGACTCAGTCACTGCTGACTGGGAGCAAGAGCTCCCAGATCCCCAGCTAAGGGGCATAGATAAATCATACTGGGGACTGAAATATCAATTCCTTTGTTCCCAAAGGGTAACACCAAGTGGTTTAAGATGTCTTCTCTATGGTAGATCAAATCAAAGTGTGAGTTCTTGCATCTGGGTCACAGCAGCCCCCACTACCAGTGTTAGCTGGGAATTGAATTGAGAATTGAGCACAGCCCGGCCAAAAAGAACTTGGGGGTACTGGTGGATAGGAAGCTGGACATGAGCCAGCAGTGTGCCCTTGCAGCCCAGAAAGACAACACTATCCTGGGCTGCATCAAAAGAAGCATGGCCAACAGGGCAAGGGAGGTGATCCTGCCCTTCTGCTCTGTGCTGGTGAAGCCTCACCTGGAATACTGCATCCATACGTGGAGTACTCAGTACAGGAGAGGTGTGGGCCTGTTAAAACACGTCCAGAAGAGGGCCACAAAAACAATCCAAGGAATGGAACACCTCCCCTACAGGACAGGCTGAGAGAACCGAGGCTGTTCAGCCTGGAAAAGCTCCAGGAAGACCTTCAACAGCCTTTCAGTATCTAAAGAGGAACTGTAAGAAGGAAGGAGACAGACTCTTTATCTGTTGTGATAGGACAAGGGGAAATGGTTTCAAAGTAAGAGAGGGGAGACTTAGATTGTGTGTAAAAAGTTTTTTATGATAAGGGTTGTGAGTTACTGGGACTGTCCTTGGAGGCACTCAAGGTCAGGCTGGATGGGGTTCAGAGCAACCTGATGTAGCTGTAGGTGTTCCTGTTCACTGCAGGGCAGTTGAACTAGATGGCCCTTAAAAGTCCTTTCCAAATCAAAAGGTTCTATGATTGCAAATTTTTTGGTCATTTTTCTCTTAAAATATATTTTGTAACCATAATGTGCAAATAATATTTTCTAATGTTTCACCTTTTTTTTTTTTTTAATCTGATTTGAAATGTCATATGGCATTTTTTTCCATCGAACCGTTGTTCTTATTTATCCCCTCTGATAAGTCCATGTGCACTATTCTTCATAGGGAGGTATGTCACAGAGAGATACAGTGTAATAGCTGGTGGGTTTTATTATTTTTTTTCAATTTTGCTGTAACCACTACTGTTGTTTGACACATTTTAATGTTATCTGTACATCAAATTATTTTTTCTTGTAATGAAACAATTTTCAGAGCTAAGATGAGACTGTAAAAGAAAATGCATATTTTACATTTGGAAGAAATAACTTATATTCAGTGATCAGAATGGAAATACAAAACTGGGAAGAGCATAAGGCTTCATCCCAGGTGATGCTGAGTAGCCCTGGAGGCACTGAGTTCTGTTTTCCCATCTTGAGTTCAGTCCTAGGAGATGCCTCGCACCTCAGTGGACTCAAGGAGCAAAAGCATGCTAGCTATATTGCACTTTTGAAGGTTGGAGCTTGTACCCTCCTCACAAGTCCACCAGCATAGTGATTATTCACTTTTTTTTCTCCCTGGTGTGCCAGGAGGCAGTTACAAAGCCTTCAGTAGAGCAAAAAGAGATCCATTGCTGAGTAGAGGTTTCTTCATCCCCCACATATTTGTTCCCATGCTATCCCAAATGAGGCCCGAAGTGAGTACATCCTCCCTTTGCTCTCCACTACCAACCTCTTCAAGCAGCTCTCCAGGTTCTCTGGCACAAGGAGAGTGTGTTTTTCCATCTCCTCCATGTCAGCAAGAGCACAACCCATAGGAAAGGAGAGGTATGGCATGCAAGTAATGAAAGCAGAAAGTCTCCTTTCTCTGCCTCTGAATGTTTTTTTTTTTGGTCCAAGGAGAAAAACACTTCTTTTTCCCCAAATTAATATGTTTGTGTTTTTCATGACAAAAAAGTGCTCGGAGTACTGCACTTCTGTGGATGATGTGCATGGAACTGACTTCTTGCCTGACAGTAAACAAATGAACATGTATTTTTAACTCAATCATTTCTTAAAGTCTATATTCCCTACAGTAATATTCATAAAGCTCCTCTGTTGTACTCGGTGTAAGGAGAAAACTGGCAAATGCATTCAAAGCAAAGATAAGTTACCATTTTAATGATTCCTTATGTTGTAATTTATAAATCATTCAGTATCTTCCTCGCAAAGCTTGCCTTCTGTTTTTAAAACGTACCCTTTTGTATCTAACAAAGGGTTTCAGTGCAATAAGCATTAAGGTGTGTCTCTTAGCTTTTACCTGCAAGCAATAATGATGTTGTCAAGCGTTTCAGATGAGACCAGCCCAGGATTTTGGGGTGGGGAAAGACACTCTGTTATACAGCATCTTCAGTGCTTCCTTCAGAGGGAGGCAGAGACACCTTGAAAGGCTGAGTGTAAGGACATCTACCAAGTGCCTTTTTACATAGACACCAGAGTGGGGGGGGGAGGGAAAAGGAACAGGCTTGCAACCATAACTCAGTTGGACTTGTATCCAAGAAGTCAGATGCAATGGATTGGCTCCCTCACCGAACAGCTGCTTTTCTGTTCCTCTTATTGGTAAGTCAAATTTTACAACAATATCTGGAAACTTTGTCATTGTGCCGACTGAATCCTCCTCAGCAGCCCATTACATTTCTCGGTGTAAACTAATAACCCTCCTTCCTCCCCCTCACCCCAGAAAATCTTGTGAATTTAACATGAGTCTCATTTTAAACTGCATTTCTAAAGATTCTATACAAGTAATCTAGGTTTTCATTAAATGCTGGCAAACATTTCTTTTGATTACGATTTCTTAGTCTTTTGGTGCTTAATATATAAGTTTCCATGCTTAATGCTTGACTTTTCAGGAGATTGTTGTTATGGGTACTATTCAAGAAGTCCCTTTTTAAAATAAAAATAACCTGATAACCTGACTGGTTATTATTTTGTTCTATGTCTATATTTTTTGTTCAATTGAGAGAAGGTAGAGAGCAAATATATTTTTCTAAACTGGATAGTTTCAGAACTGGATTAATTTTATGGCTATAATCAAGAGGAAAGGATAAAATGTAGTGAAAATGATATCCAAGCAAAAATCAATACTTTGCCAATTATTTCACACTACAAAGAACTCCTACCTTGCAGTGCGTGTGTGTCGGAGCAGCCATGTGCCGAGCAAGTGAACGCATGATGAAAGTGTCACTCCTTAGGTTTGTTTTTCTTACTGTAGAAGGAAAGTTGTGTCTATGGTGAATCAAAATAGTTGTATAATGTGTTCATCAAGGCACGGAACTTACCGAGAAAAGACTTAAAGGAATTACGGTGGCTCTTTTACTCCTGCATTGTGTTTTTTTCCTTTTTGCATGGACTTTTTCACTCATCTGTGCTGCTCGTTTAAATTTAGCAGAGCGTTAGGGCCCTGCAGACTGAAAAGGATAGAATTTATTGTATTGTTATGTTTTCTTGTGGCTTTTGATTTACATGATGTATTAGTTTGTTAACTCTGTGTCACTGTCACCTCTGGGGCTGCGGTGGTCAGGAAAAAAGGGGTATGTTTTTGTAGCATACAAAATCCTGGGACTTGCTTAGAGAAGGTAACCCATGGGTTGTATCTTGCAGGCGTCAGTAAAGTAGAACTAACACACACAAGGTAGCTGCCAGGAAAACAATGACTAAACTTGGCAAAAGCACGCTATGGTTCGGATGCGTTTCTACTTGTATAATGAAGCAAGCAGGTCTCTGAGATTGGCATGTTGCACATCGTGCTAAGAGTGCCAGATTTTTATATAACATCAGTGAATATTCGTTTTACTCAGTTACCTGATGTTACATACTCTGGATGGGTTAAAGTTTAAAAAAGAATTTCATTGCATTGCATTTGAATCTATCGATTCAGAGCTTTTACTGTTTTATCTTCTCTCTTCAACTCTTGAGAATTTTCATTCTTTCAGTATATTGCTTTGATTCTGACTGTTTTGGGATGTGTCAAGAAAAAGGAGTGACCAAGAAAACTGACACTCTGTTTTAATGAGTATCAAATATTCAAACTCACAGAGGAGATGATGGTTGCTCTTGTTGTGTGCTTCCCTGCACAGCAGTGGTCCTGGTGGCATGTGTAGCGTAATAGCCTCTTTCAGCGCTGCAGAGGAAAGTGATGGACAAACTGCAGAAATTAAGTATATTATGTAAATTATATTAGTGCAAGAGTGAAAAGCAGTCTTGGCTTTGGCTTGATTAATATTTTCATGAAAATTATCTGTCTTAGTGTGTGTCTGCTTAGTATATGGTTAATAACATGTATCAAATAAAAAGTCAGTGGAGTTATACATACTTTAGCACGGTAGTGCACTTTCAAAAAAAAAAACTTACCAGCTCTGAAACTAATAATTCTCCATATGCATTTCACCATTGGTGGGACTGATTCTGCAACCCCTGCTCACATGACTTCAAAGGCATAATTCTCATGAGTAAGGGAGTTCTGTTTGTGGTACTTGCGCCGACACGTTTTATGGAAATAACCTGTTTGATCAGGTATGACTCTTCTCCTGCCAGCCATCATGTGACAGCTAATAATTTTAAATTCACCACATCTCTCATATGCGCTTTTGTCTGGCTATATTTTCCCATGTCTTATCTATGCTTTATTTTCCAGTTGAAAGGCTAGTTACACCTCCAACTCATAAGCTGGGTTGTACTTAAAAATAGTTAGGGGTCCAAAATTCTCCACTTTGGTACTTGCATACCAAATATCTAGTAGGGTATAGCCAGGAAACTGTAAGCTACTCTGAAAAATTAAAAAACAAAATGTTGTAGAAATAGAAAATAAAGCAATTCTGCATCAGAAGTATTAACCAAGATGAGCTTCTTAAATCTGCAATTACACTCCCGAGTAAAAATGGCTCCTAAATGGCATTCAGAGCTAGAGTGCTAGCTTAGAGACTCTAATGTGTCTTAGAGTGCTAAGACATATTAGAATTCTGGCTTAATTGATAAGATTTATTGAGGAGAGCATGATTAGAGCACATCTAATCTGAAAAACTAAAATTTGAATGATAATGGCTTACAACATCCATCAAAATCATTTTTCTTTTCATTTTTCTAATGGTTGGGCTCAGTTACTCTATAGAAATTCATTATTTCTGTATGACTTGTCTTCAGCCACTTTGCTCAGTAGAAAAGAAACAATGTCAGTGGAAACTTTCCCAAAGTGGTCTGTTCTTTGAGTAAATACATTTAAAATAATCACAATTTTGGAAGTTATTCCTCTGACTGACATGAATATTATTATATTTCGGATGAAATAAGAATGGGATCCTCTATTTGGGGTACAGTACAAAAATACTGACTTCACATGCTAAGGCAGGAATAAACAGAAACGCCTAAGTTTTGCAGAATTACAAGACAAACTGACAGAAAAATCATCCCCCAAAATTTCCCCTTAAACCTGAAAGCACATTCATTAGTGACCTGCAAAAAATGAAAAAGTTAAAAAAAAGTTAAAAATAAAAAAGTTAAAAGTTATCAAATAGCTAATGTTTAAAATACGATTGAGTCTTATATTTCAGGTTTGCTTGTCATATTTCTCATGCATCAGTACATCTTTTTTGAAAGGAGTGCAGAATGCTTAATGGCAAGGGTTCATTTTTCAACCCTTTGCTGGTCAAAGCTTTGGCTGAGTAAGACGTAAAAGTCTCAAAACGCTGACACAACCAGAGCTACCATGGCACCCTGATGAGTCATATAATGTATGTGAGTTCTCAGCACTCCTCCCATCACGGCCAGTAACAATACTGCCGTTGACTTCAAAGAGTGAGAAGGAGATCCAATATGAATAATGCTGGGAAGATGTTAAAGGCATGTTCAGTCATTTAGATATGAGTAGGTGGAGGAGGGAGGATTCCGTAAGTGCGTATAATATTGCTTGGCAGTCAATTAATGATTAGTTAATTTGTGTTTGTAAATTGCTTTGAAGGTGCGAAGAACCATGCACATCCTATGGGCCTAATTCTGTTCCCAGTAACATCAGAATAACTCCAGTGTGACTCTAAGGCACCATCTTCTATACAGGGTTCATCATAATAAAATACAGGTTTTCAGACAGACTACTGTGAGAATGACTGTCACAATAAAAATGTCTTCTTCTCGCACTACTTCCAGCCCACACCAGAAACAGCGTGTGCAACAAGCCTCAAGTTTCTGCATTTTTCAGGGACAGCACATCTTGATTTCATCCTGGCCAGCTTGCCTGCCCCAAGGTCCTCAAGACACATCCCACATATTTCAGTGCCTCTTATTGTTTTAATTGTCATTAATCACTGAATCTATGGAAAGTACAGAATGCAGACAATCAGATACTAGTTTAGTATCTGAGAAGAGAAAATTGTTCACTGTTTAGAAGAGTACCAAACTAGCGTGCAGACAGATGGCAAAATGTACTTCACTGGAAATTGCACTGGAAAAACAAGAGTTTGCATCACATAGAGATGTTAAACATTGTCAGTTGGAGTTGAGGGGGGCCTTCTAACTGCTAATGAATGGAAAACATTAGGAAGGCAGGAGATTCTTCAGCCCTGGATCATGCTGAATAGATGTTACCCCAGAACTGTTGAAGTTTAACTGGTGAACCGGGCAACTTCATCTGTTGTCTGTCTGCCCTCAGTCCTGTAACATAGCAGTGACTGAAAGAGTTACTGAATATAGACATCGAGTTCGTCAGATCAAGATTTTCGAGAAACATCACAAACTGTACTGAGGACTCTGGATTCAAAACCATCGATATTTCTTTAATGATTGTTCTATTAGCAACATGTAGTAGCAGGATTTTTGTCTTCGTCAGCACCGGACAAAGCAGGAAACACGGGCCTTAATTTACAATTGCCAACATTACTGATGAATTAATTATTGGAGCTCCCATCATTGGTGCTCCAGTGGATGAAACTCCAGTGTAAAAAGGATATTCTTCATTTCTTGGAAGCAGAACTCCATATAGGCTAAATTAGGGGGGTTTAATGAATATTCATGTCCTTAAAGAAGAGAATTCCTTCTTTTTTTTTTCTTTACAGAGACACCCAACACAGCTTTTCAGCTAGGCCTTTTAAGCACAAGAGTGACATGACTGGATGTGAGATATTAATTTCACTGTTAAATAACAGAATATGCCATAGAATGCAGTCAGCAGACAAGATTCACTGGCATTGCATTAGAAGGTGTATACTCATAATTTTCTGGGTCAAGACAATTGCTTGCATGCCAGAAAGGATTTCAGCCTAAGGGTGGAGAGGATTTTGCTGTACTTGCCAAAGCAAGCTCTGTTATGACAGTGTGATCAACTGATATGAAACGTTGAATCAGTGCAATTTCTGGTGACTTTATCAGTCAGCCTCTCTGGCGAGGGTGTAATCAACACCTTCCACTCTCCCATGTTTCCCCAAGCCACAAAGGGGATTTAAAAAGTACAGGCTTTAGTTACTACCAAGGTAAAAGCACCCCACAGCTTAAATGGAGTCTAATACTGCAGACTACCTTCTCCAAGATGAGTAGACTGAAGATTTATACAGTCACCAAGATATTAAAAGCTATACTGATGTGTTTAACACAGCGTGAACGTATCTATTTCCTTTTCAGAGACCTAAAATGACTGTAACGATTTTCCTGCATAGTTATTTTCTTAGCAATTTGTGTCAATATCATGCTCAAAGATACAAACAAACAAAAAAAACATGCTCCATGGGTAGCCTCATAAATGTCAAGATACTGTATGATACAAAGACACAGAGCCACATTATAAACTCCCTCCTTCACAGATTAATCTAATCTTACTCTGATGCATGTAAAATTGTTTTAACATGAATTAAGAGGAAAATAGTCTGTGCCTATTTTCCAGTCTTGAGAGAACAACCTTGCAATATACTTGAACTTAGGAAACTCCCATGACGTGAAGTTACTAACAAGGAAAAGATCATCACAGATTATATACATGCAGTGTCTGGCCTAAAATACACAAGACAGAGTGTCAGTAAAAAAATAAAAAATTAAATTAAAATAAAATAACTAAACTTTACTGGGAAACTATACAAACGTGGAAAATTGGTAACTGGAACAATTAGTCACATTTGGCAAGAAAAGGCAAACTCCGCACCAACTTTTTGAGTCATCTAGGTATTTTGTTTCTCCCTGTGACGAATGAAGCAAGCATCCAGTCCTGCAAATCCATGTTCTTCACCTTTCATGATCTGAAGAGAGCAGAGGTAGATCCTAAACCTAAGCTCTGAAGAGATACGTTGACTAAGTGAATTTCATTTTGACACTTTATTTAGGAAGAAGGTTAATGAAACTGTGCTTTCTTTTAAATTGTACTAATCAAGAAATTGATGATTCTCTATTATTTTAATTTTAAAATAATTTCATATTGCATCTGATCCTCTGAACTTATTTACTCAAGCCTTTTGTTGTTAGACCTCAAATCAAAGCCCACTGAACTCCAGGGAAATCTGCCTGCTGACTTCAGCTGTCTTTTCATTATACTTTGACCTCAAGAAAACTTTTTCTCCTTTTCTTTAAACTGTATATTGAAGTATTTTAGGTCTATTGTGGACTAAGTGAGAAAAATAAATTATTTAGAATAAATCTTGCAACCATTACTTTCTCTTTGTTTCAGCTGAGATGGCTGCAATCTAAAAATCCATGTGTGAGTTGCATTTTGATAATAGGTATAACTTGAAATTTGCTATGGCACATCTCTTCACAGTGCCCTGAAAGACAGAAATAATTTTGAATGTATTAATTTCCAAGGAATTGAAGTGATGGATATAGAAAAAAAATAATAAACAGTACAATGAAATTTACAGAAATACTTCAGCTGTGACCTAGATGGGTTATTGAAATAGACTTCAGAAAAGATACTGCTCCTGCCCTGCAGTTCTGCAGTGTACAGTGTTTGGGTTTGAACTACTGCATTTTGCCCTGCATTTTTTTATGCTAATCTTTTTATCATTCTTGCAGGTACTCTTGGATTTCAGCACAGGATTTCATGTAGAGGTAATAAATATTTCTTTAGAAACTGACTTTTGATATAACGAAACATAATTTAAGAATTACATGAAAAATACTAAACAAGGGCATTTCTGAGCTTGAAGGTTGAAAATATATTTAAATATTAAACAGCTGCAGGTAACAACCTGCTCATCCCCTCAAAAGAATTTTTCCTGCACTGGAATACTTGTAAAATATACTTGCACAGTCTTAGAGTTTGGGACTCGCTAATGTATTAAAAACATATTCTATAAAAATCTACTTATTCCTTCTTGTTGGGGGTTGTTTTAAATATCTGAGTTAATTTAAAATATATGGAGGTTGATGGTCATATGACACTGTCACTCTGTGTCAAAGGTAAAAGAATGGAATGGAAATGGAACAGCAAGATGGAAAACCTTCAGAAGACAAAAACGTGAATGGATAAAATTTGCTGCAGCTTGTAGAGAAGGAGAAGATAATTCTAAAAGGAATCCAATTGCCAGAGTAAGTAGAAACCACAGCAGAGGTGTTCACTGATGAGGAAGCTTTTTCTAAAGACATGCTGATAAAAGACATTTGAAAGCACATTTGCATAGACTAGTCAAAGCAAGGATCACAGAATAAAAGATGACTAAGAAATTCCAGCTCCATTGAGACAGTCTCATAAGGCAAATGCACACAGCTGCTGAGGAGTGACCAAAAGCTTCCTAGAACATCCCAGTCAGTCCTCTTCCTGGAGAGCTCCAACCACAGTCTCTTTATTGTGCAGTGTCTGTGTATTAGATGAAGATATCCTTTTCTTTCTCACTCTGAGAAACTCCTTGAGTGAGTTCAAGGATGGTGCCTGACTCATATAGACAACAAAGCAAAGAGCTTGGGATCCTTATAAGAAGGACATAAAAATATTAGAGAGAGTCCGAACAAGGGCAACAAAGATGGTGAAGAGTCTGGAGTCCAAGACCTATGGAAAGCAGCTGAGGTGTCTTGGTTTGCTCAGCCCAGAGCAGAGAAGCCATGAGGAAAGGCCTCATGACAGCTGCAGCTCCTCACAGGGAGCTGAGGAGCAGTGCTGAGGGGCCCAAGGGAACAACATGGAGCTGTGTCAGGGGAGGGGGGTTAGGGAAAGGGTCTGCACCAGAGGGTGCTGGGCATGGAGCGGGCTGCCCAGGGCTGTGGTCATGGACCCAAGTACCAGACTTCAAGGAGCATTTGGACAAAACTGATTTTGGCTGGTGTTGTGTGGAGTCAGGAGTTGGACTCAATGATTCTTGTGGGTCTCTTCCAGTTCAGGATATTCTGTGATTTTATGATTCTATCCTCCCTCCATGACAGTGTCCCTAAGGAGGTCCAGCTACTCTTGGAAGTTTCTCTCCCCTTACAGCTGCACTTCATTGCTAGAAGTCTAAGAAAGAGAAATCTTGTCCAGCACTCAAGCACAGATGAAACTGTAGGCTGGTTGTTTTGTAGAAAAGACTTAAATTTGTTCAATCAATTGAATCTCGTGATATGTGGTTGGGAGAAAAACTGACATAAAGAATTTTTAAGGAGGCTAATAGTAGGGGAAAAGAGCACTACAGGTGTTCTCTGTAAAGTTTTCAGTATAAATTTCTATTATTATCTATTATTGCAGATTCGATCAGACTGTGAAGAAAATAATCCAGTCACATACAGCATCTCTGGAGTTGGAATTGATCGTGCCCCTTATGGAATATTTGTTGTTAACCCAAGAACAGGAGAAATTAATATAACATCAATAGTGGACAGGGAAGTTACCCCAGTATTTGTTGTAAGTACACCTCGATTTATTTCCCTTTTTAATGATGGTTGTAGCTTGGAACAGGAAAAGCACAAGAAAACTGTTCTAATTCATTTGTTTCAGATTGCTGCTTTTCTTCATTTGCTTTTGGTTTTAAAATGAGTACATATCTTTGTCTAGATACGCTGCTTTGCAAAACACTCAGTAACCGGTATGGATTTGGAACCACCTCTTGAACTTCGAGTCAGAGTTCTGGATATAAATGATAATCCTCCTATATTTGCACAATCAGTATTTACTGGATCTGTTGAAGAATGCAGTATGGACAGTGAGTAACTATGTTATGCCTATTATGGTAAAGCAAGTGAAGAATCCAGAATATAGTTCATATAAACCTCGTGTGTTCATTCTATGTTTTCTTAGATGATGTCATACTTTTCCCAAAGCTACTGGAGCAGAGGATGGCTCTCAGGATGTTACTGGAGCAGGGCTCAAGCTCAGTGCTTGAGCACTGCTTACTTCCCTCTCTTCTTTGCCCACGTACAAATGCTGAATATTCTAGTTCCTAACTGTATCCTCATGCAGTTCCTTTAGATGTGAAAACATAGAATAAATCAGTCCACTTTTTCTCTCTAAAAAAAATAAATAAATAAAAATAAAGGAAAAATGGAAGTATACTTATTTCCCATGAGAAAATAAAAAATGCATTTTTCCTATTTTTTCCATTTCCAATGTTTGTATTTGCAGCCTAAATGTTGCAGTTGCTGTAGAATAGTGATAAATAAGTCCCTTCTTAAGCACTTAAAGTTTTTATTATTGGAATCATTACTAGGATTTAGGAGATATGGGAGAATAACACAGAGTGTGTTAAACTTAACTGTGGTTAACACTCATATCTGACCTTCTAGAAAATCTCATTTTAAACTGTGGAGATTTCCTGTATGGATATCTACAGGCTCAGTTCTCACCAATTGTGCATATTCCCTATGGTAACTTAAGAAGGTTTAGTGAAAATCTACTTTCTTTCACCTGACATTAGTTTTTAATGAATTTTGAAGTCATTCACATTTCGCCATAATCAGAACAAAATTAAGCTGCTGTTTGTCTTCATAAATGTCAACAATACGATAGCATTCTGTCATTTTTTATGCACCAGGTATTTAGCACCATCTTCTTTCTTTCTTTCTTTCTTTCTTTTTTCCCTTCTCTTCAGGAACAAAGCAGATTTTATAATTTCATTTTAATTTTTATTTATTTTAATTCACAGACACACTGGTGATGAAGATAATTGCATCAGATGCCGATGAACCAAATCATTTGAACTCTAAAATTGCCTTCAAGATAGAGAGTCAGGAGCCTTCAGGCCAGCCCATGTTTATTATGAACAAATACACTGGAGAACTCCATCTAGCAAATTATCTTGACAGAGAGGTATTATTTCTATTTCCCAAGTCAAATGGCATGATGCTGTTGTGTATCTTTAAGAGTGGTATGATGCCAGCGTGCTTGGGAGGGAAGTGAGGTGGGAGAGGAGAGACAAAAAGTGTGCCTTTAACAAAAAATAAAAAGAATTTTAAAAAAAAGAAATAAAATGGGAAAAATACATATTTTTATATGTGTTAAAATGAAACATCAGAGGGAAATTCCTGTATGAAAAAACAGTGGCAAGACATTAGTATTTATATTTTATAGGATTGATTATAGAATTCTTGTAACAGGATAATTTCTTTTTCTGTGGCAGCAACACAGTAGTTACACTTTGGTTGTGAAGGCATCAGACCGAGATGGAGCAGCGGATGGAATTTCATCCCTTTGTAGCTGTCATGTGAAAGTTATTGATGTCAATGACAACTTCCCAACCCTTGCTCAAAGCTCTGTAAGTTTTTAAAACCAAAAGCATCATGATCAGAAAGCACAAATCTATTTCTGCTAAGCTGCCTCCACAAGCGTTTGGAGTGATGAAGCTCTTTACATCTGCAATCAAAATCACAATTTACACAGAACAAACGGGGTTTTTTAAAATAAATTTTAATTAATTTATTTTTTTTAATATCAACTGTGGACAGGACATTCTTAAACAAAATTCTCTGTGGTCAGCTGTGTTTGCTAATAAGTATTAATCTGTCATTCCAGTTTTCAGCAAGTATTTCAGAAAATTCACTCAGTTCAGAAATTCTACGAATACAAGCTCTGGATGCTGATGAAGAATTTAGTGATAATTGGTTGGCAGAATTTTTCTTTATATCTGGTAATGAAGATAACTACTTTGAAATTGTTACAGATCCAGCTACAAATCAAGGAATCCTCAGAGTAGTTAAGGTATGTATAAATATTGCAATTCAACTGTTGAAATAATCATATTAAAATTGTTTTAATTGTTAAAAAGGAAATAATTAACAGATCTGTCAGTCAAGTATTTAAACTAGTGTAGTTTTACTAGTTTAAATAATATTGAAGTCCAGGAAGCTTTGTTTTCTGGTTTTCCATGTTTTCTTTTTTAGGAACTGAATTATGAACATATCCCAACTCACTCACTGAGCATTGGTGTCAGGAACAGAGCTGAATTCCACCATTCTGTTATGTCTCAATATCAAGTCATTGGAACACCCCTCATAGTAGAAGTAAAAAACGTGATTGAACCACCAAGATTTAACCCATCTACAACGATCTTATCTGTACCACAAAGAACAAGGGTGAATTATATTGTGGGAACATACACAGCCTTTGATGAGGACACAGGCACTACAGCAAATAATGTTATGTAAGCTCTGCTCTACTTTACCCCTCAGATGGAAAAATTCTTCAAGATTACAATTGAATAAGTAATTGGTAATCTCTACTGCAGTTGAAGAAGTAGAAGGGGTACTTACAAAGGGTATTTTAAAAACAGCAGAAAAAAAATTCTTAACAGAATAATAGAAGTAGACTAGTATATTCTTATGCTATGATTGTTCTTGTTTCCTGACATACTTTTCTTAGCCTTGTGCATGAGACAAAGAAATTATTCTTCTATCAAGCTGCAATTTAAATAAATCAGAACAGATATTTGTGAGATCTGAAACATTTACTAAAAATAGAGAATCAGTCAGCATCTCTAAATAAAACAAGCAGTAAACCACAATAAAGGACAATATTATAAAATCAGGATATAAGTCACTATTGGCTCACTTCATATTAAGAAATAAATAAATTGATTTTGTATTTATTTCTGCTGAAATTCATGACACTTTTTATAGAAAAATACTTTGTTTTTAAACAAATATAGAAATGAATGCATCCAAATTAAAAAAATTGAAAAGTTTTCACAAATCAGAAAAATTATTAGCAAATACAACCATAGAATGTTATCGGAAGAGTTGTGGATTTAGCAACTGATATTATCATGAGTTCTATTAAAGCTTTACAGGATCCAGATTGATTACATTTACTTTTGGATTATGATATCACTTTCAAAATATAATGGGCTCTATGCACTTCCTTTATTACTGTTTTGTTTTGTTTTTTATGGTGTACCTCTTTTGAAATCTACAGAAATCTTGCTTGAATAGGGCAAAACGCAATGGCACCTAGCATAGCCTAAAGAAAAAATTTCTGAAGTGATACGTATAATTTACAAAATGAATACAAAGTAGACCACTACATCATATGGAGTCCATGCTAACTGAAATAATTTATTCCACTCAAATAACTAGGTCTCTTATTCAACTTTATTCTGAATATTTTTCCTACACCAAATACAGATACAGTATAGGACGTGATCCAGGTGCCTGGTTCAGAATCAATCAAAACACTGGGGAAATCACGTTGAGCAAAGTTATTGACTGGGAATCCTCCTATGTAACAAACGGGCAGTACACAGCAGAAGTTCTGGCTATTACCAGGGGTAAGAAACAGATTTCTGAAACAAAACACTTAATTCAATATATATACATACATTTTATTCAATTCCATGTTTTCCCACCTGAACTCATTGTTTATAATATCAGTATTACCACCTGATCACAAATTCCTTCTTTTTACAGGGGTTCCTCGATATACTGCTACTGGAACCATTGTACTTACAATGCAAGACACCAGAGACAACTGTCCAGCTATTAATACAGAATTAAGGAAAGTGTGTATGCATTCCCCATCGGTGATTATCACAGCAAAGAGCACAAATGATCAGTACGCCCTCCCCTTTACATTCAGCATACATGGTGAACCTCAAACCACATGGATTATCAGATCAATAAATGGTAAACTTACTCACATTTTATAACAGTATATCATAGTAAAAAAGCTCCAATCTGAGATAATAGATTAGGATACATTTTACTAACAAAAATGTAAAATAGTCATTAAAATGTATTCTTCCTACTTAAATGTGATTTTATGTTCATGTTAATCCTAAGACAAATTGCACATGTATATGTGTTAATGTTAGAATTGAAGGAGAATCATCACATGCATTTTATTTAGTTCTCCTCCTTTAAAGGAGACTAAAAATGAAGTGAGCTCAAAAGAAAACAGCAAATTTGTGCATGAGTCTAACCATGATAAGCAGTTCTATCTGTCTAAACCTAATGAGGCAATTCAAAAGCAATAAGTTGATACCTTTTTATTTTATGTAAGAAAAAATATATAATAATATATTTTCCTGAGTATATGACAAGGCTCTTATATTTATTTATTAAAGTAAAAAGTTCTTAGCTGGTCTTTATGAGAGTCTTATGAAAATGGCAAATAAAGATTACAGGTTTTTCAGTTCATGCTGCAAATTCTGCTTGTTTATATCTCTAAGAAAACACTTCAGTCTCCAGGCTTATCCAATTTCCTCCAATAGGACTGAATTAGGTAATGAATTCATCAAATCTCATACTTCATTAAATGACAAAATTTGTATAACTTACTGTATGCATAGAAGGCTATATTAGATGGTAATATCATACCTTTGTCTCATTTTTCCTGAACAGATGCAAATGTAACATTTAATATTTTTTTAAAAAACTGAAATACCTTTTGAAAATCAGAAAGCATAACTGTCACAGAAATTCCTAGTGAGAGAAAAGAAAATTGTATAAAAATTGCAATTTATATTAAACATCATGGGAATAAAAATGAGGAAAATCATTGGGAAGACATAAGAATGTGCATTGGCATCTTTTATGTTTCTCAAGTTAGAAAGTGACTAGAAATGACTAGACTGATCTAGCTGAAGTTTTCCAAAACTGAAAAATACCAGCATAGATCAAGATCATGTTTCAGCTTTGAATAAGTACTGTCTGTGCATAAGTAGCTGAAGATCTAATGTAAGAATGAAGAGCGAATCTAATGAAGACCTTGACGTTATTCACAAAAAAAAAAAAAAAAAAAAGATATTTGCAATATTTAGTCAACAACTTAATCTAAAATTTTTTCTTATTTTTCCCCCCAAAGCTTCCTCTGCAGAATTAATAAATCAGAACATGGACTTTTACCTTTACAAGATCTCTATCAGAGTAAGAGATAGCCAAGGTCGAAGTTGCTTGCAGCCGTATGTGATTCCTCTGCAAGCTTGTCGATGTGACAGTCGCAATTACTGCAGCAGTGGGGCCACAAAAATAGTTATCATTGGAGGTGGTGGTGGTGGCGCTGGTGGTGCTGGTGGTGGTGCTGGTGGAGGTGGTGGTGCTGGTGGTGCTGGTGGAGGTGGTGCTGGTGGAGGTGGTGCTGGTGGCGCTGCTGGTGGCGCTGCTGGTGGTGGTGGTGCTGCTGGTGGTGGTGGTGCTGGTGGTGGTGGTGCTGGTGGTGCTGGTGGTGACGGAAACCAGGCTGGTGGAGGTATGGGACAAGACTATGGTGGGACTGGGTACGAAGGAGGTGGCGGCATTGACTCCGACACAGACTGGGGTACTGACACTGGTGTAGACACTGGAGGTTACGACGCTTATGCTGAAAACGCTGATAACAATTATGGCAGAAATGAATATCCAGGTGGATACGCCCAAACTGCTGCTACCACACTTAGTGGTTCTGCCATTGGCCTGATGTTTCTTGGTGGATTAATATTTGTTTGTAAGTATAAGATTAAGAAAATGATTATATTAACCATTTTTAAAGTGTTACTTTTTATATTTCTGGTGACTTTTTTGGTCAGTTATTTACTTGTGAACTCCCATGGCCAACTCAGAAAAAAAAAAAAAAGTTTTAAATAAGAATATGTTTATATATTTATATTCTACATTTATATATATATATCATTCAGAAATAATAATTCCCATCCTAAAAACTTAGGTTTTTTCTTAGGTATTGTTCTGTTCTCAGACCACCAGTCAGGGTCAAAATATTTAGCAGAAGATTCAGAAGATTGTGGGCAAGCGCTGCTCCTATTACTTTACAGCATTTGTAATGTAATTTGTTCTGTAGTTACATTACTAAAACAAATGGATCAAGTCAGGTATTTAAAGATGCAAGGCACAAACTTCATTTGAACTCTAAGCCAGATTTCACTTGTAGAAAGATAAAGCTCATCAGCTTAATTTTTTAATTTTTTGGCCAGTTTTGCTAAATAATATATCTGTTAAAAAACAGTAATGTTTGTGATAACAGGATCAAAGCAAATCATTCATTCATTCACATGTCCCAGTATTTTTGAAGAAGCATGAGTTTAAGGGAGAATGATGAGTCATCCTAGATTTTATGCAACGTATGAACTTCAGCAATTACTTCCCATAATTGTCATTCATAATTGTTCTTCTTTCATGATATGAGCATCAAGCAGTGCAGAAATACTGACTACAGCAACTATGGAGACCTGATTTTTTGAGGAGGGTAGTCATATTGGGTCTTGGTCTCTAATTAGTGGGAATCAACAAACAAAATTTTGAAGCTGTAAAAGGCTATCTTATTTGTAGTTCCCATGTGGTTAATGTTACAGAACAGACTACCTTTCTACCTTCAGAAATCTCTTCTAGTCAGTGGTCTGAAATAAATACACCCTTATTAATGAGGTGTGAAGTAGCACTTTGTGCACTGTATAGCCCTTTCTCTTTACCAAAGAGAAAACTTTGGTATATTTTGATGTTAAAGTGAAAGTTTAGCTACTTTGGTTAGTTTGCTGTAGGCAGTTGTCTCCCTGCTAACTCTGCAGGAATTCTAGGTTACTAACTTAGTTATCTAGGTTCACAGACTAAATACAACCAGAATGAATATCACAACCCTTTCCTAAAGTGAGCAATTTTGTTGTTGTTGTTGTTGTTGCTGTTGTTTTTAATGCTAGTTTTGAAAGTATTCAGCAATGCACAACACTAAATTCTCGTGAGGAATAAACATAGCATATTGCATTGAGAAACCTGACTCACACTGTCTAATCATTGGTTAAAACTGGGATTTGGGGTTTGACTGTCTTATTTTTCAAATAAGCATCAAGTACAACATAGAACAGGAGAGTTAGACAAAGATTACTGCAGCCAGACAGATAGCTCTCTATTGATTCTCTTCTAATGTGTATTTCTTTTCAATTACAATGTCTGAAGAGAAAAACATATTCTTCTACATCAAGTATGAATATCATTGAATGCTATATATAGCAAGACTGGTTTTATTTGTTTAATTTTCATGCATCTGCATCTTATATTCATTCAGTTGAGGTAGATCAAAGTCTGTTCCCAGGCGTATAGACATAAAATTGGAGTAGCAGCTCTACTCCACCCTAATTTTTTCTCTGCTATAACTAAAGGCAAAATTATTCTGAGTACCCAAATACATTTTCAAAAGCAGTTAATGATTCTGAAAGCTAGACTTGCAGGCTGCTTAGTTTGAAACATTTTAAAAGAGACATTTTCAAAAGTTCTTGGTCATTTGTAGCTATTCCTATGAAGAAGAGATGTTCTAAATACCTGTTTCCTGTTTCTTTCCCGTTAAGTGATTCCAATTTTGATGTCAATGAGTGATTGTTGTGGCTGCGGACCTGGAGCTGCAGCTGGAGTTGGAACTGGGTTTGAACCTGTACCTGAATGCACAGAAGGTGCAATTCATCCATGGGGAATAGAAGGTGCACAGCCTGAAGATAGGGTCAGTACATTCTGTGTTTCAAAAGTTCACAGTAATTTGTGTTTGCAGAAATGATTCCATTTGTCTAGAAGCAAGAACGGGATTGTAACACTTTGACATCTTCTAAAAGAAGCCTGGCATTTTCAGCCATTACCAGGCAGGCATAAAAGGTGATTCTTAATTAATATTTGTGGATGGAACTTTTGTGCTTCAGGTTGTACTTGGTTAGCTTGGCCCAACAGTTTGATCTTACTGTTCCCTCAGCTGAAACATAACTGACAAGCTTTTCAAATGCAAGGTAGGGGAAAATAACAGAAACCTTCTTCATGAATCATCTTTTACATTGACAGTGAAAAACACTTTTAGTCTTTTTATTTTTTTTATGAGTGGTAATTCATAGCTATCACTAACAGTTCAGACTGGTAATTTCTTAACATGATTCACAAAGTCTTGGTCTTCATATGGGAATTTCGAAGTCATCATTCAAAGAATTAAAATATTGTTTTCCAGGACGTCTCACACATTCTCGCCCCAACAACAGCTGCCGGAGGTGATTTTGGTGAACCATCTGGTAAGAAGATCTTAAGATTTTCAATGTGTACTCTCATTAAGCTATCCTTCAGTACTTCGTGTCCTCTGGCTCAAAGAGCACACTGCTTTCTCAGCTACAACCCAGCCCTTCCAGTCTTGCCTCTGCACATAATCAAACCGACACTACTAGGATTTCCAGCATGTACAAAGCATCTGAGGTTTGAGCCCTGAATATGAGCAGATTCATTTCTGCAAACTACTTCCAGCTAGTGGATGGCGGCTCTTTTCAAGATACCAATTTTAGAAGAAATCCATCTCAAGATCAAATTAAGAAAATTTTCTTTTATAACCTAGTGGTGAAAGATTAATCTCTTCCCAATTTCCAGGCTCTGCTTAGAAAAAAAAAGGAGAATAGGATCTGTTGAGTAGCCAGTTAATTACTGCCTAATTGTGTGCAGCTTATAGAGCTGGCACACAACGTAATAAATGAATTGCTTTTGTGATAAGGTTTATCCTGGAATTTGTTGTCCCTAGAAAATAAGTAAGTTTCCCCACTCCTTTCAGTAAAGATGCTGATACACATCCATTTTCTCTAGCTTCTTATAGGAGGACACTTCACTCTGTAAGCAGCAACTTCTTTGATGAGTACTGATAAATCAAAAATGTTATCCTCTAGATAAAAAGAGGAGAACATTTAGGGTCATAAATGGGAATTAATAGTCTTTGTTCTCGGGGAAGTTTTGTTGCTGTGACAGTTGAAAAGTTTAAGAATTTCACCTGTGATTTACTTTATTTCCACTGTTCAGTATTGCTATATTGCTACAGTGTGAGCCCCAGGTTCAAATTCTACTGAGATGAAATGAAAAAAAGAAAAATAGAATTTGGCCTATATTTCTTATTGTAAGCATAGCCAAGACTATTGTTTGCAATGGCTTTATATTATATTACATGGTAATATTTAAGATCACACTTTCATTGCTATCATATATGAAAAATTATGGAGAAGATAAAATTCTGTGGATATGTTGATGACTATATAAATACATATAACAAGTGATACACACGTAATTGCTCACCACTCCTGACTGATGCCCAGATAGCCCTCTGAGCAGCGGAAGGGAAAGAGATGAACTCATATCCCCTTCAAAACTCTCCTTCCACATGATGTTATATGGTATGGAGTATCCCTTTGGCCAGTTTAAGTCAGCTAACCTGATTCCATTCCCTCCCAGCTCCTCTGGCGCTTCACTGCAAATGACCTTGGCTCTGTACAACTCTGCTTAGCAACAACTATAATCAGCATTATCAACATTGTTATTCTCCTAGAACCAAAACATAGCATCATACCAGATACTCTGAAGAAAAAATTCCATACCAGCTGAAACTAAGACAGTATGATTTTATAATTTAGTGTAAAGTTTATTTTCATTCTTCATTATTAACATCAGTTATGATCAACTCTTGTTCACCTGAATCCCCATTAATAATCTAACAGCTAGAAAATGTGAGAGGATTTACAAAGCTATTTCTTTCAGTGACAGTCATAGAATCATGGAATCATAATATGGCAAGTCTTAGGCAAACCGACTTTAACTCCAGAGGGATTATATATATATATGCATATATTTGCATAAATATCCATAAGCATTATCTTATTTGCTAACTCAAATCCCATGGTAGTATGTACGTACACCAGAGAGAGAGAGCTCCCCTATTACACAAGTCAATCATTGATCTTTTAAAGCATGTATGCGCAGCATCACAAATGAAATCCAGGTTTTAGACGTCTTGTAGTATGCACTTCATTTTTATTGCAGGTTCAATGTTTGGCACGTGTGTTTAGAACTGTGTCTAAAATTAATCTTAAATAGCTTTAGATGATCAGTGTTGTCATTATACTCCTTACAAAAACGACTGACAAATTCTGTGACAATTTTCACAGAGCACTGGAGGAATAACTTATTTTCTGTTTGCAGATATATATACAAATACATATGGAGGAGGAGGAGTAGTAGCATCTGGTGTGGAAGAAACTACAGGAGTTGGTTATGGCACTGGTACTGGTTATGGAACAGCTGGAGGAATTTCTGGAACTGGGGAAGCAAAAGGGTCAGTTGGAGGAACAATAAAAGAATATCGAGAAGGAGGGGTGAACATGGCCTTCCTAGACAACTACTTCTCTGAGGTAATCACATGGTCTTTTTTTGTGTTGTATCTGTGACTGTTGTTACACTATCCTTCAAAAGTGAGACTGTGGAAACACAAAATCGTAGAATCACAGAAATAGAATCATAGAAACATGGAATCATTTAGGTCGGAAAAGACCTTTAAGATCATCAAGTCCAATCATCAACCTAACACTACCAAGTCTACCACTAAACCACATCCCTAAGCATCACACATACCTTAAATACCTCCAGGGATGGGGATTCCACCATTTCCATGGAAAGCCCATTTCAATTTCTAACTATAAATAATTCCACTCTACTGTAACTTCCACGATATATAACTGGTGTGAGAAGCTAACTGTATTAATAGAAAAAAACAACAAAACAGGATATTAATAATACTGCTTTGGAGTTGTTGGCATAGGAGTCTTAATTACTCAGTAGAACTTATTTTTATAAAATTGCTGGACACATTGTGGCTATGGGCAAGTAATTAAATTATTTCAACTAAATAAGTGACCATCAAATCTATCACTTTTCCACTGTTTTTAGTGTATAAATACAGATTTACAGTGTGAAGTTGTTCACACTTACTCTAGAGATTGTTTAAGTTAGTAACTTTAACTCTTAAGGAACTGTTATCATTGGCTCACTTTCTTCCATATTTTTATTGCCATTTCTGCTCCCTAAAAGACTTGTGAACAGCATATGGCACAAATACACTGCTTTTTAATCAGGAGAATATTAATTAGCCTTTACATATGGAGTTTACATGATTAATAGGATATATTTTTATGATTAGCATGAAATACAAGTAAGACGCAGTACTTTAATAACATATAAAACTCAAAATCATATAACAAATAATATCTAAGGATTAATGTATCTCAAAATCTATGCAAGATTCAGTGGAGGAGATGAAATAGCGGTCCTGAAGTCCTGAGCATAGATTTCATAAAATCACAGAATCGCCAAGGTTAGAAAAGATTTACAAGATCATCCAGTCCAACCACCCACCAAGCACCAATATTTCCCAGTAAACCATATCCCTTAGTACATTATCCTGTTTCTTGAACACCTCCAGGGACGGTGACACCACCCTGGGCAGCCCATTCCAGTGCCTGACTGCACTCTTAGAGAAGTATTTCTTAACATCCAGCCTGAATCTCCCCTGGTGCAACTTGAGGCCATCCCTTCTCGTTCTATTGCTGGTTATGTGGGAGGGGAGGCCAAATCCCACCTCAACACAACCTCCCTTCAGGTAGTTGTAGAGAGCGATAAGGTCATCCCTGAGCCTCCTCTTCTCCAGACTGTGCAATCAGAGCTCCCTCAGCTGCTCCTTATAACATCTGTGCTCCAGACCCTCCACCAGCTTTGTTGCCCTTCTCTGAACATGCTCCAGGGCCTCAATGTCTTTCTTGTAGTGAAGGACCCAAAAGTGAACACAGTACTTGAGGTGCAGCCTCTGATCTCTTCCCTGCTCCTGCTGGCAATTCTGTTTCTGATACAAGCCAGGATGCCATTGATCTTCTTGGCTACCTGGGCACATTGCTGGCTCATGGTCAGCTGAGCATCAACCAGTACCCACAGGTCCATTTCTTCTGCACAGCTTTCCAGCCATTCTGCCCCAAGCCTGTAGCATAGCTTGGAGTTGTTGTGACCAAAGTGCAGGACTCAGCACTTGGTCTTGTTGAACTTCACCCCACTGGCCTCAGCCCAGCAATCCAGCCTGTCCAGATCCCTCTGTAGGGCCTTCCTACCCCCAGGCAGATCACCATTTCCTCCCAACTTGGTGCCATCTGCAAACTTACCGAGTGCACTCAATGCCCTCATCCAGATCATCAATAAGGATACTGAACAGGACAGGACCCCTGATTTCTCCAAGATTGTGATCTACACAGCTGGCCTAGGAAAACTATGTATTCATTTTCTGCTTGCCATATTACAGAATCACAGAATCACAGAATGACCCAGGTTGGAAGGGACCTCAAGGATCATGAAGTTCCAACCCCCCTGCCTGGCAGGGCCACCAAACTTCCACGTTTACTAGATCAGGTTGCCCAGGGCCCCATCCAACCTGGCCTTGAGCGCCTCAAGGGACGGGGCATCCACAACCTCCCTGGGCAGCCTGTTCCAGGACCTCACCACTCTCCTAGTAAAGAACCTCCCCCTAACATCCAACCTAAATCTTCCCTCTTTCAACTTAAAGCCATTTCCCCTTGTCCTGCTATTATCAGCCCTTTCAAAGAGTTTACTCCCCTCCTGCTTATATGTTCCCTTCAGTTACTAAAAGGCTGCAGTGAGGTCACCCCACAGCCTTCTTTTCTCCAGGCTGTACAAGCCCAGCTCCCTCAGCCTGTCTTCATAGGGGAGGTGCTCCAGCCCCCTGATCATCTTCGTGGCCCTCCTCTGGACCCTTTCCAACAGCTCTCTGTCTTTCTTGTACTGAGGGCTCCATACCTGGACACAGTACTCCAGATGGGGCCTCACAAGAGCTGAGTAGAGAGGGACAATCACCTCCCTATCCCTGCTGGCCACCCCTCTCCTGATGGAGCCCAGGATACCATTTGCTTTCTGAGCTGCAAGAGCACACTGCTGGCTCATGTTAAGTTTCTCATCCATCAGGACGCCCAGGTCCTTCTCTGCTGAGCTGCTCTCAAGGACTACTCCTCCCAGTCTGTACAGACGCCTGGGGTTCTTCCAGCCCAAGTGCAAAACCTTGCACTTTGCCATGTTGAACCTCATTAGGTTCATCAGGGCCCACCTTTCAAGTCTGACAGTCTCAGTCTCCCAGCTCCCTGCCTCCTCTCCCTCCTGGGCCTCCACTTTTGTCTTTCTCTAGGTCTTACAACCTCACCCCTCTTTAAGTTCTACTCTCTCCTTCTCTCTCCTCCACGATCATCCTGTCATCATCAGCTTCATCCCAAAGCATCAGTCCCTTTCTTGCTCAAAATGGATTCTCCACTGGGCACACCATGCCTTCCTCACTGTGGTCAGCACCCACTGACCTTCCCCCTGTCCTGGTTTCCTTGCTGCTCTCCTTGCTACCCTGCTTCAGTTCTCTTCCTACAACTTTGTCTGGACACACAGTCAGAGCTGCTGTCAGCAAACTGATACCACCATTCCTTGGCTGTCTTGGGTAGTTCTGTTTGTGTTATCTGCCCCCCCCCCTCCCCCCCCCCTCCCACCCCCCCACCATTTCAAAACTTTAACAAAGGATTCTTTTTATAAAAATAAAAAACTTTGCATAAGATTCTGGAGGTAAGAAGGCAGGAAATATCTAGTAAAATTATCACTAGGATATATTTCTTTTTATATAAAAGTCACAAGTCTCTGCAGTAACTGTTTTAATGAAATCTGAGATACTAAGTGTTTGCAGAAACAAGAAGAAAATATGAGTAGCATTTGGATAAAGCTTATTTCAAGGTCAAAAACATTTTCATGATTTTTCTTTTGTCCTGTGATGTTCTTTTTGAGTTAGCTTGGCCCTACTGCAATAGGGAAACCTCACTATGGTTTGAGCCATCATTGTTAAAAACTTGACACTTTGTTTACTTTTCCGTTTTTGCAAACCACAGAAAGCATTCGTGTATGCAGATGAAGATGAAGGTCGGCCAGCAAATGACTGCCTATTAATATATGATCATGAAGGAATAGGTACTCCTGTTGGTTCTGTTGGTTGCTGCAGCTTTATTGGAGAAGATACAGATGAAACATACTTGGAAACTTTAGGACCAAAATTTAAGACTTTGGCGGAGATCTGTCTGGGCAAGGAGATTGAACCATTCCCTGATGCCAACCCACCTTGGCCAGGCATTAACGTCACCTTTCCCAACACTGAATGTGACCTAAACCTCCCACCACCTGGAACCACAATCCTTGTCAACGGATCTGCACCTATGGCTCCCCCAGTCGGCACTACCACGGTTGTTACCGAAAACACCTATACATCTGCATCTACCGTACAGCCCCCACGACCAATGCCTGATCCTTTGCACCACGGCAATGTGACGGTGACAGAGACCTACACCTCCGGCTCTCCTTCTCTTTGTGTTGACCCACTGCGTGCATCCAATGTTGTTGTAACAGAAAGGGTTGTTGGTCCCGCGTCTGCCTCTGATTTGCGTGGCATGCTAGATATCCCTGATCTTACAGATGGGTCCAACGTAATCGTCACAGAAAGAGTCATTGCACCTAACTCCCGGCTCCCAGCATCTCTGAGCATTCCTGATTTGGTAGATGGGTCAAATGTGGTGGTGACAGAAAGAGTGTTCAGGCCTGCCTCTGGGATGCCAGGCAGCTTAATAAATATCCCCTCAGAGTTATCCAATGCCCACAATGTGGTGGTCACTGAGAGGGTAGTGTCAGGGTCTGGGATGAGCAACCTGACAGGGGGAGGACTAGGAGGGGCCAGCCTGGGTGGACTGAGCAGCACGGGCCAAATGCTCAGTGCTGACAGTCACCTTGGTCAGGCAATGGGCACAGCATCCCCCGGCACCTCCCGGAGAAGAGTGACAAAGTACAGCACCGTGCAATACTCCAGCCAGTAAGGCTCCTGTCAGCGCACCTCCCCAGTGAAATCACCACTTGTACCCACACTTATTAGCTGCCACCCACCAAGAATATTGTCATTATTTATAACTAGTACACAGCACTGAAATTACAGGGATTCTTCCTTGAGTGAGGATCTCAGAAGGATGCCCTGTTACAAGGTCAAAAACTTTGTCAGTGAAAGGAAAGTTGATGTTAGCTCCAAATTTTGCTCTCTCTCTCCACAGAGCTGTAAGCGTGTACAAACAGACACTAATTTTTTTGGAGAGAGATCTGATTACTAAGCAGATCAGTGAGAGGAGATCTTTGCGTGCATGCAGTATCAGCATGAATTAATGTAACATGGAAGACTGTTAAAATACTATATTGCTAAGTGATCTCCCACAGCAAGCAGATTTAGGTTCATTGCTCCTTACTGGCAAGACAGAAAAAGATATCAATTAATAATTAGTCAATACAAGACTAAGAAAGCACTTTCAAATGTATCACTTTACTTTTCATGTAATTCCAGGTGCGCTGCAAAATGGCACTTTGAATCATTTCTCTTATCACCAGCAAAAGTTAAATGCAATGATCATATAAACACAATACTTTTTCATAGCTTACTAAAGTTCTCAGTGAAACTCACATTCTTTCATGACCTTCTATGTTGTAAATGCTCATGGCCATGAGTCTGGCCAAGAATTTGCTGCAGCTGGAGCTGCAACATTGATACTGCCAATGAACAAGTTGCTGGCTTCATCTTTTTGCGAATACTATTACAGCTTTACTTAAATCTAGAAGGACTTTGAAGGAGAATTTAGTTGGATTTTTGTGCCAAATTATAACTACGATTTAAGTCTCCAACACAATGTTATTTTACGAGGACTATAACAAAACATGCCAGTTCTCTTTTCAAATACCGCCAAGAAAACAAAGTCATATGAGCTTTGTGATGTGGGGAGGCAATAGCAAGTATTATAATACTGGTAGTGGTAGCTGAAGATCTTCGTGAAAACGGAAAAAAAAAAACCCTTGGGAACAACATAAATTTGCAAATATGCAATGTGGAGAATTGTTATTTCATGTGTCAATGTATTTTGCATTGATATTTTAAAAGTGTATTTGAATGTGTTAATTGAAAAAGACTTTTTGATTCTATAATCTTAATTAAATCCGGCTTTTATTTTCCCACAAAAACAGCTCTACTGGATTCTGTTATTCTAGTAATACTTTAACATACTTTACAATATGAACTGAAGGAGCAAAATATTGAAATATAGTATCTATCTCATCTTATTTCTGTATCATATGTATAGTAAACATAGTGTATGCAACATCGCTTCAGTGTAAATACATCAGAGTTATATGGAGGGATTGGCTTGTTTTGCTAGATCACCAGATCAGTGCTTTTCCTCAAGTTTTGCTACTTCAGCTTTGATGGACAGGTTAGTGAAAAGCTGAAGAGTTGTCTGTGAACTTCCCACTCAACAAAAAGAAGAAATGTTGATATCCAGATTAACCCATCTCAGAACTGGATGACAAGTTTCTGAGTTTCATTTCAGGAGCAAACTGTTTAAACGATGCTTTCAGAAATGCAACCAGATCTGTTCTCAAAGACAAGATGCAGAGTCAGTGCTACAGCCATTGATAACAGTGCTCCCCAGGAGCCACTGCCAAATCCAAGGCTACCCTGAGAGAGGGTTCTTCCAGAACTTCAAGCGTTTCCTGGAAGCAACTGAACATGCTAAATGCTCTCTTCTTGATATCTGAAGTAATGCTACTTTCACTTCATCCTGTAGCCTTGATTATCACGAAAATTATGTTGACTTCAGTGGAATTATTCTCTTCTATATGTTAGTAACTACTGAAAGAATGGTTTCTGGAAGCGTTCTTTAAGGAAGGAAAATAGTTAATATATAAAGCTGTATGTTTTTATATGTATGCTTTGAGATCTGGATATTACATACTAAAATTCACTAAAATGCTGAAAAGATCCGTTTTGTTTCACTAAATGCCTATTTACATAAAAACAAAACAAAACAAAACAAAACAAAACACAAGTACTTTCAATGTTTAGGGCACTCTGTACATTTAGAAAGCCTGTGCAACATAGCCAAAACCCATTTGAGATATTTTTAATGTAAAAAAATATTTTTTGTAAATATTTCCAAAATCATGATATTCAAATAAGAAATATATTTCCTAGCTGTGTTCCAAGGTTATAAATTCAGATTCCAGGAGCAGATGCTGAATCCTTTATAACTCCTTTACAGTAACGCTGTGTGAGGTTTGGATGTGCAAACTAACTCTGGTTGCTTGCATGTTTAGAAGTAGAATGGGGAAGAACAAATAGCAAAAAAACTTTTCTTAAAGCACAATTTTGGTTATGTAGTGGTTCTCTATTTTCTAGCACTGTTCCACGTAAATTCTTTTTCTAGCTTTATTACTAAAAACAGCGTATAGATTTATTCTGACTGACTGACAATAATTTTGCTTCTTTTTCTTCATCTGCAGTTTAGAAACCTGTTTGCTGCCTGGCTTTAATCCCATTGTCTAATAAAAAAATATGAATGGATTTCAGGAAAGAAAAATAACATATAATAGTGATCTCAATCCTGCCATAAGCCATTCAGCAAAACACTCCCAATACAGTATCAGCAGCATGCCACAACAAGGCTATAGCTTCCTTACTTGGATTTTGTAGAGCAGGACCCTACAGTCTTCCAGAGGCCCACTGAGACCTTGCCAGTGCAAAAAGCATATGGCAGAGGAAGCAAATAGAGACACAAGCTGGAGATGTCAGTAGATCATTGTCTTGGGAACACTCTCTCAATCAAAACTGCCAGCTTTGATTCTTTTTGCTCTACTCTGATTTTGTGGTAATAAATAACACATTCAAGCTGCCGTGAGCAGCATATTGTACTACTTGCAAGATGAAAAGACCACTAAATCTAAGCAAATATCCAAAAGTGCCTACAATTTTGCTTGAATTAATACAACTGCGTAGTTCAAATGTTCCTTCCTACTGAATAACCAAATGCATTTTCATTCTATTTAAAGTACAAGTAATAGTGCAGTGTAATTGTGTTTTCATAAATAAAAATATTAGAGTTTTGTTTGTAAAAATTTCTGAATGACTCTGAAAAAACACAATAAATGATCATTTGAAACATCATATTTTGAGTAGATTGACTTGGAATTTTTTTTTCATCAATCAGTGGAAAATGTTTAATTTAAAACTGGGGGTTTGTGCAAACAGTATCCTAAAAGGTTTTAGTTTTCTCTCAGGAAAAAAGAAGGAAAAAAAAAAGGACTTAAAAAGTCGGGGCATCCCAAGGTAGCATCATTTCATGCGTCAAAATGGTTAAGATATTTGTTTTAAGTTTGCACAGCAGATTTTTTTTTTCTCACATCCCACTGGAATTACAGTACAACTTCCTCAAGTAATCATTCTCTGTATTGCTCTTTCCCATTAGGTGGCCTTCCCTGTGATACACATCTGTTCCTCATCTCTGAAACAGTGCTTCAGAAAATCTGTAGATCAAAGAGAAGAAAGAGGACAAAAGACACTTGAACTGCAGTATTTGGGCAGCCCAAGCCCACATGGACATTTGCCCAACTGAAAATGCAAGCGGAAACTACTGAAAAGACAATTTATGCATTCTAGTCACAAGTCATAAATGAAGACCCAAACACAGCCTGCAGTAAAGAACAGGACAAGGAATTACTTGAGGTGATTTCTTAACTTATGGTTTTATGTGGCAGAGCTCAATTTTCCCAGCTGAATAATAATGGATTTCCTGCCTAATGTCTCTTTTGCGCATCTGCACTCCCTGACTCTCCAAAAGAAAATAGAAAGATGAGGAAAGAGATTAAATAATTGCAAAACAGTGAATATTCTTATTCTTCCTCGTGTTCAAATGCACTTAATTAATGATGTTCTTACTTTCTTGTTTTTTCCTCCTGATGTAAAAATGCTAGGAAATGCTGAGGCAGTTTCAGACCTTACATGTAAATACTTATGGCACTATACTGGCATGAACCAATTTTGTAATTTATTTCTCATCAATGAATTTTAAGCTGTTTCATTACTGCCAAGGGAACAAAGAGGAATGAATAGATCAAGTTTGTTCTTCTTTCAACTCCTCAAATAATATTTATCCAAACTGTAGAGGATTGTTTTGTTTAAGGACTGTACAAAAATAGGAACATAAAAATTGAAAGGCCAGCCCTGTGTTGCCATGAAGTATCATCAGTCCACATGCATAAGTTTTAGTATTTGCTCATCTGGAAAACTCTTCTCTGAACACACCACCAAGTTAACCCACCACCATGGGTGTATGTGAGGTGATGTCCATGTGCTAGGTTAATCACGGGTGTATGTGAGGTGATGTCCATGTGTTAGGTTAATCACAGAATCATATGAGTTAGAAGGGTCCTCAAAATTATCATTGAGTCCAACCCACTGCTAAAGCGGGCTCCCTAAACTAGGTTGCACAGGAAAGTAGGCAGGGTTTGAATATCTCCAGAGAAAGAGATTCCACCCCTCCCCAGGCAGACTGTTCCAGTGTTCTGTCACTCTCAAAGTAAATAATTTTTACCTCACATTCATGTGGACCTTCCTGTGTTCCAGTTTGCACCCATTACCCTTAGCCCTCTTGCTGGGCACTATTGAAAAGAGCCCAGCCCCACCCACTTGATTTCCACCCAGTAGATATTGACAAGTTCCCCTCACAGTCTTCTCTTGTTTAGGCTGAACAGCCCCAGAATACATTACCTCTCTTTCTTTTTTTCTTTTTTTTTTTTTTTTTTTAATTTTCTGATCTTAATATGTATGTATAGCAGAGAAAAAGCAGAGAAAAGAACTCAGGTTACTAATTCAGTACATGCACTTGAAAAGTATCAGCACTAAACAAGTCAGCCTGCAGTGCAGATAAACTACCAGTACAAATAAAAGTAGAGCCAGAGGTCAAAGCTATCCTCTCTGCTATACCATCATCACTGTAATTTAATGAGAGGTTTTCACACATAGATGGATGCTGTGATGACTCTAAGAATCTCAGTTAAGTGTAGTGAAGACATATCCTAATGCATCAGCGTTTCCTGTGCTTACTGATTTGACAGACATGCACTCTCAAACAAGCCAGCTGTGAGCTAAGACAATATTTATCAGCAAAGTATTCTGATGATCTGTTGCACATCAACAAAACTTTCAGATTGCCTTTAGGAACTAAAATGTAAAGGAACCTTCTCCATTATCACATCCACTTCCTTGAAAACTAGCAGCTACACTGCAGGATCTCCATTAGGTGACAAAATTTGCCAAAAAATTGTTGAGTTTTTGTCTTTACACTTCCAACAGAAAGTCACCCTAAACACTGCTGATTTGAGGGCTTGCTTTTCTTTTAATTGTCAGTCTAAATCTCAGATCAGTGAACATCTGGTTTTGTGCCTGTACTGTTCTTTTAAAACAAAACTAAGACTTTATTTTTGCTAAGCCAAACACTTCTAATGTTACCTGATGAATTAGTGTAATGGTATACACAGTAAACTTAAGTGTATTAGCTCGTGTGTCTGAATCATGACATGAAGGGAAAAAAAAAAAAGATCAAAGGTACTGGGTTGTTTTCGTGACCAGGAAACGCCACATACCTATATCTACAGTTCTTGAAATCCTTCACAGTAGTGGTGCACTATAGCAGCTGACACTGGAAGAGATATATTACAGTAAGGCCAGAAGATATGGTTTCCACAGTGCAAGTGAAATTTTTCACAGCAGTCTTCTTCCCAACTACAGTTCATATTTATAACACTGATGAATGTGCATGGACTTAAAAAAGAAAAAAGGAAAAAAAAAAAAAAAAAAAAAAGGCTAATATTTCCACCAGCTGCACAGCAGGATCTTGAGCAATAGCTTGTACCTGCCTAAACATTGTCTGTTATGTAAGTTTTCCAGAAATATAAGTCACAGTGCCCTGAAAAACAAGGTCTATAGGCACCTTTAGAGCAGGCTGGGTTGCTATGCAGCTGGGAAACAACAGGAGAGTTGTTCTGCCACTCCTTGTTTTACACACATAAAAGGCCTTGTATTTCAGCGCTGTCAGGCAGTAACAAAACGCCGGTGATAAAGGCAGGAATCTGGTGCAGGCTGTCACAGCCCAGCCAGACCCACAGCTCAGCAGGATTACTCACTGCCGCAGCTGCAGCACCTGGTGGGTTCCGCAGCCTGACTGTTAGGAAAGGAGAAGAGAACTATAAAACTGAAGAAAGGGAGGGTTTATTTTTCATGATTACAAGGCAATGAACAGCATAAATTTTTGTATAGAGTGTGGCAGAATACAGTGAGAGTCAGAATCAGGATCAGTGCACACAGGAAAACAATAGCTCCATTCTGAGAGTGTGAAATATTTGCTCAAAGCACCAAACCCTGGAGCTAAAGTACTTCTGTGTTATTTTTTTCTACTTTCATTTTTCCAGCTAAGTGCCCTGGTTGTGCAAGCACATCGGAGATGGGAGCTATCAGGGATGGGACTACAGATGCCAGGAGCCTCTAGGTCTTTAGGATAGTTCTCTGCAACATGTTCATTTTTTCACAGAATCTACAACATCCTGAACATATGCCTCATCTCTGGAGGCACTCAAGGCCAGGTTGGATGGGCCATGGGCAGCCTGATCTGGTGGGTGGCAGCCCTGCCCAAGCTACAGGGGTGGAGCTGGATGAGCCTTGAGGTCCCTTCTAACTGAAGCCATTCTATTATTCTGTGATTCTATAATACTTTGAATAACTAATTTTGATGCATTTATGTGGAGCCTTGATGCACTACTTTCTTCCGGTACCTTTTTTTTCCAGCTGAGTGGAAGTTGGGGCTCCTGTGCAGTAAAGAATCTTTAAACAATGCAGAAAAGTTTCAGGAAATAGTTTCAAACAATGGAAAAGATTTTCATAATAGTTCAACATGAATCATGATGAGATTTAAACATTTATTTGCTGAGGATATACGCTGGATTTTCCATCTTAATCCCGCTTGCTAAATACTACACTTGGGTCATGTGATTGGATCTCTTCACTAAAAGAAGAAACTCAACTTTTCTATGGGGGAAACAAATAAAAAACTCCTACTTTTCAACGGCAACAGTAGGATCACCTCTGCTTTTGTAAGAGGCAGAGCTTGACTCTGCTGATCCAAAGCATGCCCTTGTCCTCCGCCCCAACCGCTGTCTGGCATTGCTGCAGGGCGTTACTCAGCGCATAGGGAGCGGCAGCCACACTGGGACCAGGCAACGGCTGGGTGAGTCACCAAGCCCCTTGCACAGAGGCCATAGGTGAGACCATACCTCACCAGAATCCTTGTGCTGACAATTGCCAGCACTGGAAGCAAGCACTCCGCCTCTCTGGGAAAGAAGTGTGTTGTTTTAGAAGATAATTCGTTCAAAGCCTACAGAGAGAATGCCAGCAGACATCTGTACTTTGAGAAAATAGCACCTGATGTGTGCTGTACATCTTGGAGAGCCCCTTTCCTGAGCCAGCACTAAAGAAGGGCATGGCTGCTTTTAAGGTTTTAAAAGCAGCGGTGAATTTTCTTTGTTCTCTGGAGCCTGCGAACTTTGAACTGCTGCTGTCTCCAGAAGGAAAACAAAGACCTAATGCTGCACGGATCCTCCCATGAATGCTGACTTTGGGGTCAGAACTGTGGTGGGAGGAGGACAGTCTTGCAGCTGCCAGTTTAAAGGGGAGAAAAGCTAGAAATTCAACTACAGGGGATACTGGCAGAGCTAGGAGCTGTGTTAGAAACAAACTGATGCTAATTGACACTTATTTCAAAACATCACGCATTTTGTGTCTCTAAAATATGAAATAGTTTTCCATACCAGGGAACAGAAGTTTCATAATATGTAAAATATTCCTGCTTTAATCTGTTTTTATTAAAGAAAAAAAAAAAAAAAAGCTTTTTTAATGATGACTGAGAGTCTTGAGGATGTGCAGGACATGTAGGTCACACAGATGTCTAAGTTCCAGCAAAATAATATGCAGAAGAACTTCTGGTCTTGCTGTGGGCAAGCTGCTTGGAGAGATTTCCTTTTAAAGGAAATCAGTGCTAAGGATTTTTCAAAGAAAATTAAATTAACTTTTTATTCCATTGTATCAGCATTCAAAAATGGCAAATGATTGTAAATATATGTTTGTTAACACCTCTTTAACCTGATAAGCAACCAAAAGTTGTTTCAGAACTCAATGGAGCCAACTGAAGGATGAAAGCTGCAAATCAAAATTCTTCTCTGACAGCCATTTGATGTAATTAAATGCTTAAGTTATGCTTAAGCATCAGACTAGGATTGGAATCTACTTCTAAATCACCATATTAGAAGTACTATAAATAAAGGCTCTCCAAGACATGCTCTATGTCATTTATCTTAAACAAGAATTACTGAAAAAGAACTCCAGTGTTTGGCTATTAGCTGTGCCTGTCATGTTGGTTGCTACATCTGCCCTAAACTGCACATCTGCCCCTAAACTCTTGGTCAACAGCAAGTGTCCCTCATTAGCCAACAGTGTGCCCAGGCAGCCAGGAAGGGCAACCATATCCTGGGGATCACCAAGCATAGCATTGCCAGCCAGTCAAGAGAAGGGATTGTTCTGCTCTACACTGCACTGGTGTGGCATCACATTGACTACTGTGTGCAGTTTTGGTTTTAACTACAGTACAAAAAGGACATAAAACTATTTGAGAGTGTCCAGAGGAGGGCTACAAAGATAATGAAATGTCTGGAGAGCAAGGTGTGTGAGGAGTCGCTGAGGTCCTTTGGTTTGCTCAGCCTGGTGCAGTGGAGGCTGAGAGGTCTCACAGTGGCCTACAGCTCCTCATGAGGGGTGTGAGGGGTAGCTCTGAACTCTGCTCTCTGGGGACAGTGACAGGGCCTGAGGGAACAGCATGGAGCTGTGTCAGGGGAGGGGCAGTTTGGTTATTAGGGAAAGGTTATTCACCAGAGGATGGTAGGCATGGAATAGGCTGCCCAGGTAGTGGACTCCAGCCATTGGAGTTCAAGGAGCCTTTGGACAACGCTCTCAGTAATACAGTCTGATTTTTGTGTAGTCTTGTATGGAGCCAGGAGTTGGACTTGATGATCCTTATGGGTCTCTTCCAATACAGGTTGAATATTAGGAAAAATTTCTTCTCAGAGTGGTGAGGCTGCCCAGGGAGGTGGTGGACCCTGGAGGTGTTCAAGAAACTTTGAGATGTGGCACTGAGTAATGCAGCATGTTTGGGATGTGTTGATGGTTGGACTATGGGACTTTGGATGTCTTTTCTAACCTTAATGATTCTGCGATTCTATGATTCAATGATTCTGTTTACCACACATTGTTACAATACATAACAGGGGAACACAGTGTCTTTACTATGAGAGTAGTAAGGTGCTGGAACAGGCTGCCCAGAGAGGTTGTGGATGCCCTGTCCCTGGAGGTGTTCAAGGCCAGGTTTGATGGGGCCCTGGGCAACCTGGTCTAGTATTACACGTGGAGGTTGGTAGGAGGAGGTTGCCTGTGCTGGGGGGGTTGGAGCTTCATGATCCTTGAGGTCCCTTCCAACCTGGGCCATTCTGTGATTTGGTGTCACTGGCAAGACTGCAGTAAGGCTGGTTCCCTGGTAAGCATCACTGGTAGCACTATGACCAGCTGCTTCCAAAATTATTTATGACAATCGAGTGTGATCTTAGAAAGAGCAATTAGGTAACCACCTCCTATAACAAAGGATGTACAGGAAATGTATTTACATCTTTCGCCATCGTGAATAATCAGTTATGTCTTTGTCAGCATCAATTAATGAGGCGTATCCAGGAAAGATCTCTGCCAGGTAGGAGTTGGAAGGATATAGCTGGGAGCACATTAAAAAGAGGATTACGGGAATTGTCAGAAGGCTGCGCTAAAACATCTCACCGTTTCATTTTCCCACGAAAGTGTACATTCTCCTATCAGTCACTCAATTTATCGATTGGTTGTCAGAGTTTCTTTGCACACCTCCTCCTTTCTCGGCGGGGCGGTGCCGGGGGCTCCCCGTGGTCTGGCCGGGCCGGGCGGGGCCGGGCGGGGCGAGCCGGGCGCTACCTGCCCCCCTCCCCGGCGCTCCCCGGCTGTTCTCTCCACCCACCCGCGACTATTAGCGCGCCCCTCGCCGGGCCGCCTCCATTTCCCTTGACGGCCGCAGGAGGTGACCCCGTCCCGGGCGCGGCGCGCAGGCGGCGGCCATGTCGCGGGGCAGCGCGGCGGCGGCGCGGTTGCTGGCGTTGCTGGTGAGCCCCTGTCCGGTGCTGGGCCGCACTGTGGGAGCCGGGAGGGAAGCGCGGGCGCTGCGCGGTGCCCCGGGGGTCGTGTGCGAGTGCGGGGCGTGGGGAGGGCGCTTCCCGTAGAGGCTTGGCAGCTCTTGGGTTCGCTTCGTGGGAGGGAGGTGAAAGGGTGATCCGAAAGTTGAGAAAAGTCGGGAAAGGCGATGAAAACGACTTCTCGGTCTCTGGAGATGGGTGGGTTTTGTCTGGGCTCCGGGAGGGTTAGGGGAATTGGTACTGCTGTTGTCTTGTTCATTGTACTGTCTGTAAACTGTGTTACCTGTTGGAAGGAGCTGTGTCAGGAGGGAAAATGGATCGTATGTAACATTTACTGGAAATCATAGAGAAAAGATATGAATCTCTTACAAATACAAGATATGTGGGTTTTCACCTTCCATGCCCTCAACCTTAAGACCTTTTATCCTATGGAATAGCTTTCTGTGCTAGAAGCAAGTTCCAAAATGTACTGAGACCTAACAAAGCTTGGGTTTGGTTTGGGCTGACGTTTCCTGGCTATTTCTAGCAACTCCCCAAGAAGCTTTCCTTGACATCAGAGGCATTACTGAGCAGCTCACTCTCCCTGCCTGGTGAAACGCCTGCAAAGTTGGGCAGCCACTGCCCAGGCAGGGCGGAGGCCAGGCCTGGCTGGGAGCAGGGAGCTGAGCAGGGCCCAGGAGGGCTGCAGGGAGCCGGGCAGGATTTCTCATGCTCGAGGTCCCAAAAATCAGGTTGAGTGGAGACCTGTTACCTTACAGCTTTAATGCAGGATGTAATATTTCAGGAATTAAAACTACCCTGCTTGGTTGGTGACGGGAGAGAGAAGAACTGTGGGGTGTTCCCTTTTTGAGTGTGTGTTCTTGTGTGTGGTGGTTTTTAATCAAGACAAACCCATTGTTGTGGGTGAAAGTAGCTGCTTCTGTGAGCATTCAACTGGAGTCACTGGTGTCAAAAGACATGTTGCAAAACACAAAGAACTGACTAAAAAGCAAAATGCTATTAGAAAAATAATAATCAGAATGTACCTTCCACATTAGAAGCATTGAGAACTACAGGTTCTTCCTTTCCTGTTTTTCCTGGAAGCATCTATTGGTTGAAGGTGCTCCCTCACTACCTGTGTTCTACATCCATAGCATTAGTCCTGAGGACTGTATGGAAGTCCCAGCAGCTTTCCCATCTCTACCTCTGCCTTTCTCTAGGAATGTCAGGGTATGCCCCGTGATGGTGCCTGTAGGGTTGGTACCAACATGGGTTATATTCTGGAGCCATGGCCTTGTCACATAGGCAGAGCTATCAAGGATGATTGCACTAGTAGGTGGCCACTGTGTCTTCAAGAGAGGACGTCTTAGAAAGTGTTCTGTATGTGAGTGAGAGTGGATTTGAAATTTTTTTTCCTGTGGATGTTTTCTTAGGTTGTACATCCTTAATGTTTGATATTTTAGACATTAGACTGGATATGATGAAGATCAGTACAGAATACTTGGAGTCACTATTGTAATGTTACCATCAGTAGCGATTTCTTTTCAGAATTCATAGGAACAATATCACAAAGCCAGCTGTATCCTGTGCTGTATCAAAAGAAGCGTGGCCAGCAGGGTAAGGGAGGTGATCCTGCCCTTCTACTCTGCACTGGTGAGACCTCACCTAGAGTACTGAATCCAGATGTGGAGTCCTCAGTACAGAAGAGACATGGACCTGTTGGAGCACATCCAGAGGAGGGACACAAAAAAAATGATGCAAGAAACGGAGCACCTCCCTATGAGGACAGGCTGAGAGAGCTGGGGCTGTTCAGCCTGGAGGAGAGGAGGCTCTGGGGAGGCTTGAAAGCAGCCTTCCAGTATCTAAAGAGGGTCTATAAGAAAGAAGGAAATACACTCTATAGAGAGGTCTGTTGTGATAGGATAAGGGGAAATGGAATAATGGTTTCAGACTAAAAGGCAGGAGATTTAGACTGGATATAAGGAAAACAAATTTATGATAAATGTGGAAGAGATTGCCCAGTGGTGGATGTGGTGGTACCTCATCCTTGTAGACATTCAGGGTAAGGCTAGACCAGGCTCTGAGCAGCCTTATCTACCTGTAGATGTCCCTGTACATTGTGGGGGAGTCCCTTCAGACTCAAACGATTCTATGATTTTGTGAAACAAATGAAACAAACGGACTAGTTTGAGTTTTTCTAAAACTGGCTAATTTTAGAAAAAGCAAAAGTGAGGTGATTTCAAGAAGCCTAATTTCTGTTCCCAAAAACATGCTTTTTTAGAAACAAACAAAAAGACAGTGCTATGGTGAGATAGGAAAGCAGGTGTGGAATACCTGAGATCTATGATTTTATCTGTTTTGCTAAAGAGGTGTGTTATCTCACATGCCGTACGTCAGAAGAAATGGAATTATTACAGGAGAGACTAGAGAAAAGGAAAAAGAAAAGAAAAAAAAAAGTAATATAAATTCAGGAAATCCTGGTTTATCATTCTCATACTGAGACTAAAGAACTGGGATTGTGGGTAAGGTGGATGATAAGTTTTCTTATATGTGAAAGGTGATTGTCATGAAGGGGGAGTTGTGCTGTTTCCTAGTTGCGTTATCTACGTGACAAAGAGAGAAATTCAGTTTGAGATTAAGACATCTCAGCATAGCTGTTTTGGTGTCTGTTATAGGAAACACATGCAGTGGATGTAGAGTGCGCCTATTTGATTGCATCAAATTGTGCTTTTGAAGCAATGTCCGGAGTATGTCAGTCTGACTCTTAGAGACTGAAACTGTCCTGAGAGATATTTCCGTCACTTTTGTGGCTGTTTATTCCATGGTGTCAGGCTAATTCTAGTCTGAAGTGAAGCCCACAAAGCTTTACTTGGGTACTGTTATGTTCTCAGCAGCAATGCTGCGATCTCCATCACTAGTTTTTAGAAACAGGTTAAACAGATGTCAGGCAGCAGGTGGATATTACTCATCCTGCCCCAGGGCGGGGAGATGGACTCAGAGATAACCTCCAAGGTACTTTCAGCCCACTTTTGTAAGTGTGCAGGATGTCCACTTGCCAGTGGTCTTCAACATGAGACTGACCAGCACAACATGTGACAAGAACACATTTATAGCGTTTCTAGTGTCATAGCAAACCAAATAGGCGTACACACCTTCTTGCTTACTCATTCTGCATCTTTCCAGTATAAAATGAAGCTGTGTGTTCAAAATCTGTCCCCTCAGTCACTTCCTTCACAAGACACGAGCACACATTTGCGCAAGAGCAGCCTTGCACTCCCTATACATGTCAGTCACTCCCTCCTTTTCCCCTGCTGCCTCACCTATTCCAGCTGCTTTCCTGCAATGTTTCATTCCATTTTTATTACTTCAGGCTTCAGGTTTTCTGACTAATTTTCTGTAACAATCCAGTGTCTTTTGCCAGTGCCTTCCCAGCTCCCTGTCATCAATAGATTTCATCAGTAGATGTCTGGGTTTCTGTGCTGAGGCTGTGATTCACCCCAAGTGACAGATGGGGGTTTTCCTACTAAGCCACTTAATAGAAGGCAGTTGTAGTATATTGAAAAAGGCAATTTCAAAATTCAGCATGTGTAGATTATGTGACTTTATTTTCTGAAAAAGAATTCATTAAAAATGCTTTTCTTAATTTTGGAATTGTATTGTCTTTTATAAATTTTCAGTAAAAATTCAGGTTACATCTGTATATGTCTTCCAAGTGTATTTTTTTGCATCTCATAAATAAAATTGCCGTTGTTAAACACCTATTTTAGATCTCTTTAAAATTCCTTAGGGGGTTGTCCATGGACCACAAACTATTATAGGTTAAAAAGCAAAAAACCAAGATCATCTTTTTTAGCAAGAAAACAGAATGCTTGAGGCTCTTTTTATAAGACTCTATTTCTAATGACTAACGGGATTTTCTGTACTTTCTTGATGGCTCTTTTATCTCAGTCCACTGAGATATTTGCAAACTTCAGACACTTTAGTTTACATTGTGGTTCTCAGGCTTCTGATACAAGGAAACTTCTCTCCTGTTGCCTGGTGTCTCTGTTCATTCTTTGTCCCTTCAGTTTGTGAAAGCAAATAAGGATGTTCAAGATGACACTTTGACAACTGCTTCCTAAAGAATTATTATAGTTCCTGTTGGAAAACCTTGCCTGGAAAACCAGTGTTCTCCTGTTATGCATTATCTTGCTGGTATAATCTCATTAATCAGAAAAACAAATTTTAAATGTTCATATGAATAATAAATAAGATTAAGAATATTCATTAGAAAAACTTGATCTAAGGTATAAGATCCTGCAGCCCTCACAATGCATTAGGGAACCTCCTGCTTGCTGATTTTTGTCTTCGGGATATACACACTGGGAAAATTGCTGTTCGAAAAAGTTTTGTTGTGCAGGTTGAAACCACAGTCTGCTACTTTTCCCAACCTTGTCCGCTGCTGTGTTGCACTGTGTGAGAGAGAATTTTAAAATATACTATCCTGTCATGATGTAGCAATTGGTGTAAGACAGAGGGAATGAATAGTGAGAGCCCAGATAGCAGTTTGAAAACCAGTCAAAGAGAAAATTTAAAGTATTTAACATATTCTCAGTGGCCTGGATGAAAGGATAGAGTCCACCCTCAGCTAGCTTGCTGATGATACAAAGCTGGGTGGAGTGGCTGACATACCAGAAGGCTGTGCTGCTGTTCAGGGAGACCTGGACAGGCTGGAGAGTTAAGCGGAGAGGAACCTTATAAGGTTCAAGAAAAGCAGGTGTAGAGTCCTGCACTTGGGGAGCAATAATCGTGTGGCCAGCAGGTTGAGGAAGGTGATGCTCCCCTTCTACTCTGCTCTGTTGAGGCCACATTTGGAGTACTGTGTCCAGTTCTGGGCTCCTCAGTTCAAGCAGGACAGGGAATTTCTAGAAAGTCCAACAGAGGGCCGCAAAGATAATAAGAGGCCTGGAGCATCTCCTTTATGGGAGAAGGCTGAGAGACCTGGGACTGTTCAGCCTGAAGAAGAGAAGACCTTGGGAATTTTGCCAATGCCTGTAAAGATCAAATGGGCGGGAGTGAAGAGGATACAGTCATGCTCCTTTCAGTGACAGAACAAGGGGCTAGGGGCACAAACTGGACCACAGGAAGCACCACCTGAACGTGAGAAAGAACTTTACTGCAAGGATGACAGAGTACTGTCACAGGATGCCCAGAGAGGTGGTGGAGTCTCCTTCTCTGGAACTATTTAGAACCTACCTGGATACCTGTCTGTGCAGTCTACTGTAGGGAACCTGCTATAGCAGGTGACTAGATGATCTTTAGAGGTCCCTTCCAAGCCATACGATTCTATGGTTTACTGACTTCAGTAGAAAATCACTTCTCTAAGCCTACTTTTCCTTAGGCCTTAGGGTCAGTAAAAATCACCTTTGGAGCATCAGGGAATGCAAACACAGGATCTCTGATAATTTGACTGAGACTCCAATTGCTTACAATTATCAAGAGGCACCTAACTGCAGTGTCTGAGGGCATGTGTAGCTATCCTGGGCTCTTAGTGGATAAAGAAATGTGCTGCTGAAGTGAAACTGAATTCATAATTATGACTTTCATTACAGATCTGTCTCAGTTGTGGAAATGGACTCCATTGGAAGGTAGGAGATAATGCTTTTCTTTACCAGTGCCTGAAGAAGGGCCTTCTGAAAAAAACAAGCGTCAAAGGCATGCTTTATTTCACTTGATAAGTATCTCGAATTCTACTGTTTTCTGAGAAGTGAAATCTGCATAATGGGTAACAAAATGGAAGTACAAATGTAAGAAGAGGACTGATCCTGCTTCTGTCAAAATGAGTGACATTTAACTTCAAGAAACTTTAGCAAATATGTTGCATTTGTAAATATCTTTTTTAACTCTCCATAAATTAAGGCAACTGGTATGATATAGAGAGTGCTTGTTGTGGATCCGGAAACCAGCAGGGCAGGAGGAGGAAGAAGAGTGTCAGCGGGAATGAGGGGTAGCTGGCCAAGGATAGCTGAGACAGTGAATGGGTTGTTTATTGCATGTATCCTGTATTACAGAAGAAGCTGAGAACTGGTCAGTATTGATGGGACATTAAATAGCATAATAAGGCAGAAATAGTTGTCTACAGCAGTATCAGTGGCAAACTTCATTTCACATCTGGTGACGAGCACTTAAATCTGCCAGAGTGGGTGTATTTTCACCATACTCTGGTCATGTGAACGTGCCTGTGTATTTAAACCTTGTGCTTTATATGTCTGTCTTGATTAAAAGATTACTGTAGTTTTTCTCTTCAAACAACTTCAGGACTGTATAGTTTTAAATTGTGCTTCAGAATGCTAGTGCTGCTCTATGATTTCAAAATTACTATTATAAGAGTGTATAGCCTCCTTGGAAGAAAATAAATGGTAAGGTCAGCATAAGGTTTTGTGCAAGCAGAATGCCCAAGTTACTACCTAAGCTATTCAGAAACCTGGACTAGTGCAACAATAAAGCACTGTATCTTAAGTGCCTAGATGTTATGCTGACATACAGCCTTGTTTTTTTCACAGATTTACAATCGAAGTGGCAGGAATGGCACATCATCTCATCCCAACAGCCCTGTCAGACAGAAGCGAGAATGGACGGTCCCTCCTGCTTTCATACGGGAAGAGGAAGACAATTCCTATAGGAATCCAATTGCTAGAGTAAGCCCCAAAAAGAGATAAATACAGAATGTACAGAGGTGAAAATATAAAATAAAGATGTGGCTACCCTAACCACAGACACAGATGTTTCTTTAATGTTAATGAACTGTTGAATACTAGTAGAAGATGGCACATTTCCTTCAGTTTCCTTTTGAACATGAGTTACTCTTGAAGCCTGATTTGGCTGAGTCTCTTGTCTTTTCCCAGTCAACAATTTTCATGGTACTTTTGGAAATGCAGTGTTTTTGAATTGTTTTCACTCTACTACCCAACCAGAGCTATTCAGCTCTGGTTCAAGTTGGCTAGCAGCTCCTAAAACTGCTGGTGGTGATTGGGCAGAAAGGTGTACATGGAGCAGTCAGACTCTTCCTTGCACTTGTATGCTATCCAACTTTCTTTGTCCACGTAGTCAGAGTTTTCTTGTCCCACAGACCTCTTTGTTCTGTGGTTCCCAACTGTTGCACTGTCCGTCACATTCCTAGTCTCGCTTGGACTAGGTCTTCAAAGAGACCGTGTAACTTTTTCTTCTGCTTTCATCTCAACATCTACACGCTGTAAACAATGTAGGAAAACAGTATTTAATACTAATTTTTTCTTGTTCATTACGAAAATAGCTAAAAAGATTGTGTGTTTTTAAACATGGCTTTATTTCCCAATTACTATTTACTCTATCATGTTCCTCCTAGATACATTCTGATTTTGAAGACACGGGAATAGTGGTGACTTATACTATATCTGGTCAAGGAGTTACAGAACCCCCTTATGGATTGTTTGTTATCAATGGAAAGACCGGAGACTTGAACATCACAGGAAGGGTTGACAGAGAAAAGACTCCAATGCTACTTGTAAGTTGAATAGTAACTTTACCCTTATAAGTGCTCTTCTTTCCTTTTTCAATAAAAATATTTATTATTTCAATAAGTTTTAATGTTTCTGGACGTTTATATATGTGTATGTGTATATATGCATATATATAACTGCTAATATTTTTATATATAATGTTGCTATATATTTATATGTTGTGTATGTACTTGCATATATGTATTACAGTCGCTCATTTTTGTATTGTCTCTGTCTGAATCATTTCAGTTGCGAGGTCATGCTCTAGATAGGACTGGAGCAAAACTGGAAGAGCCAATAGACCTCCCAATTAGAGTTCTAGATATAAATGACAATCCTCCAGTATTTTCACATGAAGTTTTTGTTGGTTCAATTGAAGAATTAAGTGAAACAGGTAATGTTTTATATTTTTTTTAATTTACCTTTTCTGAACGCATTCAAGGACAGAAGTGAATATAGCCATTGCAGCAGCATATCTGTAGTAACAATAGTGCATTATCTTGATTGTCTAGGACAAGTTATCCAAGTTTGAATGTATGTTTTTATTCAGGGCTGAGTTGTGCAGTGTGGTGAAGGGAAAGTATGCGCATAGAGGCAACAGAGAACAAGACTTCCTCTTATGCCAACTTTGTTTTTGGGTCGAAGCTGCCACTAAGCCAGGGACTGGAGTCCTTAAGTAGACACTGCTTGGGGAATTCCATCTGTCTTCTATCGTAGCAATTCCAGCATGTTTTGGAGGCATTCAGCTCTTCTGTGTTTAACAAAAGTTCTCCTTTATTTAATAGTCTGGAGAAGCACTTTGATGTTAAGAGTATATGACCATCATCCAAACCTCAGAGAACAAGTTATTGTCAATTTTCCTATTAATGACAGTAAACATAAGAACAGGTCTTGGAGCAATAGACTATTTCCCAGAGTAAAACATCCTAATAAATACCTGATATCGTGTCCATTTCAACGCCATGGTAATCTGAGGATAGAAATTACTGACTATGCATTTGTTTGAGGTATTGAGTTCTCGCAGCTGCTTTTCAAGTCAGTAGCAACCATATGGTAACTGGCTCTCTTTCTGAATTCCAGCTGATGCTCGAAGCCAAGTAATGGTGGTGGACACTGAGGTCGGCCCTTTCCAAGTACAATATCCTGTGTCATGCATATAAGGGGCCTGCAGCATGGGGGCCACCATTTATTCTTAATTAAGCTGTTGGAGGGCATCAGTCAGTAAAGAGCAGTTGTTGTATTGATGTTCTTGTACAAAAGTTGTCCTGCTTCATTTAGAATGATATATGAGGGAAATACAATTTACTGTCTAAATAAAGTTTTCATCTTCTTTATACAGTATCTGAAGTTTTCTGTCAGAATTCTTGTGAGAGTTCAACTCATTGGATAGTTATGATGAGTTGAATTCTACAGCCTTCAGATCTGTGTTGATAGTGTAGGTTTGGTTTTTTTTTTGTGTGAGCTTTTAATATAAATTGGATTTCAAGAGCGCTTCTTCAGCTCTATTAAATAAGCAAAGGTAGGGGCATCAGAAAATTGTGCATTGCATCTGGCAGCACGCTCTTACCTGTGACATTACAGTATAAATATTTGCCAGTTCATGGCAGCGTAACCAAGTACTGTATTGTGTTGGGTTTTTTTCAGGTACAATTGTGATGAGGTTAAATGCAACGGATGCAGATGAACCAAATAACCTGAATTCCAAAATTGCTTTCAAGATCATTTCCCAAAGCCCTAGTTCTGCATTCAGTATGAATAAAGATACTGGCGAGGTTCAAGTAGCAGCGATAAACCTTGACAGAGAGGTAAAAAAAAAAGAAAAAAAAAAAAAAAAAAACCACCAGTATCTGTTGATAGCATGCTTCTGGTACCTGTTGTCACTTCTCACTTTCCTTCATCCCAGTTGGGTTTAAAGGACATTCTTTGTCTGTCTGATGTTTGTTTTCCAGTGGCTTTGGGTGGGGGTGAGGTAACGCTTGCTTTCACCCTGTCTCTTCTCTCTCACAACGCCACTTGGTGGCTGTTGTTTTCTGTCCCTTCTGTGCAGCTGGGCAGCAGTTACCTGACATGGGAGTGTCATTTCTTTGCTGGTGAGCCAGTGGATAGAACACCCAGGTCACCACCTGTAAAGCTGCTGGTTGAATCTAGACTTTTGTAGATTGCTGTACAAATCAGGGCCTAAAGGATAAGGAATGGTGCTGCTGTGAATGTGTTGAAAGCCAGATATTGTCAGCAACTTTCCTTCCTCTTGCATGTATTTTCACTGGCCAGCAGATGGTGATCTTTATATTAGCTCTCAGAGGTTGTGGACACCATCCCTGTATCTAGCTCTGTCTTAATGTGCAGGTATTGCTGTGTCCTGTTCGTGGCTACTGAAATTTTTCCACTTTCCATTTGAGCACAACTCTTTAGGAGGAAAATGCAAAACTCCCAAACCCTTTTCTAAGACTCAGCTTTACTCCAGTAGAAAGAGCAATGTGTAAGATTTAGTAGTAGAGAGGTGGGATTTAATTGGCCATTACTTGAGAGATTTTGACGAAATAAGACACAGATAATACAGTAAGGCAACACAAATCTAGTTTAAACACTTCTTCCTTTTTCTTTAATTATGACAGACACAAAGTAGCTATTCTTTGGTGGTGGAAGGGAAGGACCGTGGTGGTGCAGCAGATGGGAATAGTGCAACATGCTCTTTAGAAATCAAGATTTTGGATGTCAACGACAACCTGCCTCTGCTTGAAAGTTCTGCAGTAAGTACATTTACCATGATATTTGGTGTGTGTGTTCGTACGCTTGCTGGTATCCCATTGCTTAAGAAAACCTTATACAGACTTCCTTGTACTGACGAAATGGTGTAGATCGGGACATCTTTTTACATTCAAATCTTTTTATCCTTGCAGTTTGAAGGAAGCATTGAAGAAAACAGAGCAAATGTGGAAATTATGAGAATAAAAGTATTTGATAAAGATGAAGAGTTTTCTGATAACTGGTTAGCAAACTTTTCGTTTGTCTCTGGTAATGAAGGTGGCTATTTTCGTATAGTAACAGATACCAAAACAAATGAAGGAATTTTGACTCTTGTGAAGGTTAGTATATTCTTTGGGGTCTTTAAATATTAGAGTAATCGATTCCCTTATTAGAGATTGACGTACAAATTATTTATAGTTAGTAAATAAACTACGAATGTACGTGGTGGATGCTTCTCTTACATTTTTTTTTTGTAATACTATACTATACATACATTCAGTGTGGTGGCAGTATGTATCCAGTTTTAACAGAAATACCCAGATCTTCTTTGTTGTTGGTCAGCAGTGCTAGTAGCACGTGTGCTGTAACCTTTCCCACATTTTTCTCTCCTTGCTTGTCTCAGTTTATTTATTTCCCATGGCCACAGGGAGCTGCAGGCAGCACCTACTCCATGAGCCATAGCTACAGACTATTACTAAGTAACCAAAGCATTTAAAAAAAAAAAAAAAAAAGGAAGAGCAGAACAATTCTGAGTAGGGATTCACTGAAGGCAAATGCAAAATAGATATGTAGGACTCGTTGCGCATGCCTTAGATTAATTTAATAATATGAAGTAATACCAGTTGTGCCATCCATGGAAAAACAAGGAGTAATCTTAATGTACTCTTGAAGAGGTGTTTTGAATTGAGAGTAACATACTGAACTATGGTTCTTTCCACCGTAGCATCCTCCATAAGCATCATTTAAATACTGAACATCTGGATGTGGTCTCGGTATCAAATACCATCAAATTCTGAGGGATTTCTTGTTTGTTTTTGATTGCTCTAGGAGTTAAATTATGAAGAAATGAAAAGCCTAAACCTGGGCATCGTTGTTACAAACAAAGCAGAATTTCATAAGTCCATTAAAAACAGTTATAAAGCACAAACAATTCCAATCAAAATTCACGTGATTGATGTGAGGGAAGGCCCTGTATTCCCCGGTGGCACAAAAATTATTGAAGCAAGTGAGAGCGTGCGAGTAAGCCAGGTCATTGGACAGTATCAAGCCCTTGATGAAGACACTGGAAAAGCAGCAGTGCACATTAAGTAAGAATCTTTTTGTAACTCTCATTACTGAGCATGTTAGAAACTACATCTTACTGTAAAAATGTGTGTATTGACCTGAAGTAATTTCAAAGGCAATCTGTTCTCTCCTACGCATAATTCACAACTAAAAGAACACCGTTACTATCAATATTCTAATGTGCAGAAAATGAGTGACTTGAAAATCCTGCTTATTTTCTTGTAAATGATAAGACGAGTGCTTGTGCTTAAATTGTCCATACTTACATGCAGAAACATGAGGAAGGAGTATACAGAAACACACAGAAGTTGGACAGAAAGGATGTTAGGGTAGAACTGCTTATGCATTCATATGGCTGTTTTTAGCTTGTGAATTGTAGCTTGTCAGCTAAAACATTATTGAACTACGACTGCAGTGGCATTTAGAAGTGGTGTGAACTGACAAAGGTACAAACCTAACCCTGGGTCCCTTTCTCCATGCCTGTTATACAGCCTTTCCGGGGGCTGCTGCTTACCCACAGCTGGGAGGAGGGTCAGGGGAAGGGGAGCACTGTGGCCAGCAGCATGCTGCCTCTCGAGTGGAATAAGCGTTCTTGTTTCACTTGATAACACTGACACACCTATGTCCTGGCTGCCCTGAGAGAGAAAAGCAGGTTTCAACATACAGGGTCAGTTTATAATCTAAGGTTAATAGTTGAAAGCAATTACAGTGGCAGCAGCATCAGAGTTTGGCCTGCACTAACAAGGAGTAGGCATAGTGTGAAATTGTTTTTTCTTCTGGTGGTTGTTCTGAACTTTATAAATATGTGATATTTTTATTTTTTATGTGACTTTCATCAGATATATCAAAGGAAGAGACCCAGCAAACTGGATCACGATAAATTCAAATACTGGTGAAATCCAGCTTGCTAAAAACCTTGATTACGAATCACCTTATGTAGTAAACGGTACCTACACTTTTACCATGTTGGGTGTAACTACTGGTAAGTTAAGAAAGTTCTGTTTCTACATTACTGGGTCGGGTGTCTTTTGTTAATTTCCTGGCTGGTTTGGTTTGGTTGTTTTTTTTAGGGCTTAGTTTGCATTTCTATAGCTACAGTTGGTTTAACCTCCCTACCTTCAACTGCCTAAAATTTAGGTACCCAGTGCAGTTTCCAATAGGCTCTGTGTTTGGAGGAGGGACAAAGGCAACTCTGTGAAATGGGACAAACCTTGGACTGGGTTCCCAGGATGCCTGTTTCTCTTTGACTGTATGGAGATGAACTTTAAAAACAAGTTTTGTGAAAACCTAGGTGGAAACTGACAGTATCTCACTATGATAATAAGCAGATTTCAAAGTCCTAAATTTTCTGGAAAGCTAAGTTGAAAAGGATCTGAGCTTCTTGTGTATCTAGTTAGAATTCTTTGTAACCTGCTTGTTATTGTGTAACTATGCACAAGAAATACATTTTTACATTAAGGTAGTAAAACAACTTGCCTTCAGAAGAGCTTTGTTAACACATTCACTGATGTTAGGAATGAAACATTGTTCCCATAAACTCATTTCGAAAGTGTGTTTTGAAAAACATGAAGTTTTTATTATTATTATTTTAAGACAAAATTTCTGTACTTGTCAAATATTGATTTAATTTTTCATATTCTGTAATCTTAGATCTTCCTGTGAAAACAGTCACTGGCACTGTTGTTATTCAAGTTCAAGATGAGAATGATAACTGCCCAATTATTGAGAACCCTGTACAGACTGTGTGTTCAGATGCAAGATTCATTGATGTTACCGCTAATGATATAGATAGTTACCCAAACAGTGCTCCCTACAGCTTTTCTGTCATTGACGAGCCAGAAGGAAGAGCAAAAGAGTGGATAATTGCATCCAAAAATGGTAAGAAAAAATATTTTTAATTACTTATAGTTCTGTGGAGTTCTACAGGAGTGTTGTACTTTGCTGATTCCAATAATTCAGCTTGGCTGATCCAGACAAAAAATAATTCATGCATGAAATCACATATGAGGACATGTTGCTTGTGTTCTGATGCCTTTCCTCTATCAGCTATGAAAATAATCATGTTCTGGGGCCTGTTGCCTTCCTCAGCTGGACCATTTTAATCTAGCTTGATGAGCATGCTATACGTAGATGGTAAATCAAAAATGATTTTAATGAGTATTTCAAAACTAGATTAGCATTTTCTTCTTACTTTCCTATTCGTATAAATTAGGGAGCACTTCAGGTAGATTGAAGGTACCAGAAAATACTTTTTCTTCTCAGATTGATTCTTGTCATCCATAATCCTACAGTGTAACACTGCAGAGCAATCAGCATAGCCCTAATCGCAGTTTAGGACTAAAAAGGAAATCTTACCTTTCTTCACCCTACTTGTAGCCAGACTAGCAGCAATTATAGAGATCACAGCTTTTCAAAACAGGATGATATTCACCTTCCTCATCTGGGATCTCTTGGGCACCTCTTGCCCAGTCCTATCCTAGGCATGGCATGGTAATATGTCTGCCAGTGGCTTACAGCAAGTTAATCTCCTAAAGACAGAAATTGACTCTTGTGAATTCAGCCTGTAGCTGACTGGATGAAGTGAAGGTTAGTGCTCTGTAAGCAATCAGGCTATCTTATGTGATGGTCTCTGCTGGTGCAAAGCTCTTCTGCGATTATCTAAGTCTTCAAGAGAGCTTGGCTGGTTTGTTACCAGCGTAAATTATCTGATTAAATAAAAAAGCGTGTATACTGCCACAGGTATAAATTTAAGCTGGGTTGAATTGACTGGTCCTAACTGGAGGGAGCTTGTTAGGAGTTTGAGAAGGTTTACAGGAGTTAACTTTCTGCCCTCTCATTTTGTGTTTTGTTTTGTTTTTTCTTTTTCATTAACTCCACCCTTCTGCCTTAGCCACGAGTGTACGGTTGGTTCCCCAGAACCTGAAGGCAGGCAGTACCGAAGTCCCCCTGCTAATACAGGATTTCCAAGGGTTCAGCTGTGCTCAGCCACAGACCCTGCAACTGTTTGTTTGTACGTGTACTGCTGACGGTGGATGCAAAGATAGAATTACTGGCACTGGGTCAGTGGGTCTGGGACCAGGAGCAATTGCACTAATCATCTTGGCGTTTTTGTTTCTGCTGCGTAAGTAATCATTTCATGTTATGTCAGAAGCACCACGAATACGGTCCACAAAGCACCGGGGAATAAACTGTTGTGCTCCCTGGTTTTATCATCTTGATGTATTTTATGTAAACTGCTAGGCTGTGTGCAGTCATGGCAAATCTCCAGTCTGTTTTTGTAATATCAGCATTATACATTCAGAAGCTGTGCATTTTGAAGTTAATATGTACAGCTTGTAATATTATTTTATAATGTCATAAATAATAGGTGGGGAAGCACTAAGGAATTCTTTTAGTGTTTCCCACACTTCCCTGTGTGAACTCTAGCTCTTCCCACTCAAGCCACAGCACTCTCTCAGTGTTCTCCCAAATTACAGACCCGGGTCTGGTTCCTTAATCTGAGCAGTACATGATGTGAGACATCACATTGGTAAGACAAGGCAGAAGCTGAAAAATAAGAGAAATGTTTGCAGTCAGGGTATGGCTATATACACTAGTACTGCATTTGAAAGGGCAATAATTCATTGTAGAAGTAGCACTCGAGATATGAGAAAACAAAGTTAATTCCACAGAAGTCTGTTTTCCTTCTGAAATTGAATCATTCTGAGCTCTCCAGGTGACTGGAGAACTGGTGACCGCACATGGGAATGTCCCATATGGCGGTGTCTTGATCTACTTAGTAGCAGGATAGAAGTTAGAAATGCTGAGGTTGTACACTTTGGGGGCTGGTTTTGCTATACGAGATCTTCAGTAGCAGTATGGACGAATACATGCACAGTCATCTGCAGGAGTGGCAGGTTCATTGTCAGTTTACTGTTTAGAAAATCATCCCTGCATATGTTTCCAGGAAATACCTTGAGCTTCTGGGAACTTGGCTGCTGTCCTTATTTGTTCGTATGATGTACATTAACTTATTAAAGACACATTTCTGGCCAGACTTCAGTATTGGCTGTTAACACATTTTGACCCTAATCAGCCCATCACTAATAACAAACTTGTGTTTCCCTGCAGTTATTCCGCTATTACTGCTGTTGTGTCCGTGCGGCTCAGGAGCAAAGAAGGGATTTGCTGCAATACCAGACTGTAGCGAAGAGATGTTGCGTAAATGGAACAGTGAAGGAGCAGCTCCTGAGGAGAAGGCAGGTTTTCCCTAGTAGCATTTTTCTTTGATTTCTATCCAAGTGCTCAGTTTTGCACTCTTCTCTACTGCATAATGAGCTAATGTTTTCAACCTGCACAGCAGATTTTAGCCACGCATGAATATTAATTAAAGTTAACGCCGTCGGGCTCAGTTAAGGATGCATGGAAGGCGAATTCCAACAGCAGCTCTAGAAACACCAACCATAGTGTTAAAATCCCAAAGTAAAGGCAAAGGAATCGAGTGCATGCTGATAGTATCTGATTAGAAGATAAAGTATGGGAAAAGCATCCGTGCTATTTGCATCTGCAAGCCTGGAATGTTCACTGCCTGTTTGGGAGTGTACGGTAAAGCAGTGAAAGATCAGATTATAAAGCTTAGGTTCCCGTCACCACTTCAGAGTTTCAGGTTGCATGTTAAATTACTTTCTTATGTGTTTATCTTCTTAAACAAAGGATTATTTAAAAAAATAATAATATGATTTTAATATTATTACAAATTTTTTAAAAGGCAGAAAAAAACTTCAGAATGTAGAGGGAATGCAACAGAGGGAGCAGTGAATGCTAGAAGTGTTTCTTATCTCTTGTTGTCCTACACAACCAAAAAAAAAGGGCATGATACCTGCCTGTTTTTGCTTGACAATAAGAAGTAAGGTAAAAAGCTTTGATTTTTAGGGCCAGCGCTCACACCAAATTCTTGATGAAAGACTGTGAACTTGACAGGGAAGCCAAGAAAAAAAGAAAGGGCCAGGTAGCACTACAGGGACAGCAGGCAGTGCATGCTTCCCCAGAGCTGGAAGGCTGAGCACACTGGAGTTTCACAGGTCTTTTTCTTGTTTATTTTTTTCCCCCGCTCTTTCATTCTCAACCCTTTGAGTTTTAAGAACAATGACCTGTGGAAACACTTGTGTGATCCTCCTTCGGAACACAGCCATGGAAGCTGCACCCTCTTTCAGGAAGCTCTTTACTCTGCAGCAACATGAATCAGTACAAATTCGAACATGTCCTAAGCCAGCACCCTCCCAGGTTCCACCCAGCCTGGCTGCTGGTTTGGTGAGCTCCGTACACTAGACAGCCCAGCTTTCATGTCACATCCTCATTCGTGTTGTTCTTGCAGTCAATGCAAAGTGTCATGCTACCCACTGCATTGGGGAACTTGAAAGGAGCGGCCGGAGGAGCAGCAGCAGTAACAGCAGCGGCAGCAGCGGCAGGAATGAGTGCAGAGGAAGCTGCTGCAGGAGGAAGTAGTTCTGCCTCTAACGTAAGAGGGCATAGCAATGTGATTACCAGGGAAGGATGGGAAGAGCAAAGACATCTCCTTTCTGGTACTGATTACCATACCAGAGCCATGGCAACTGGAAGGGCTGAAGGCATGAAAACTGGAGAAGGCAACATGGTGGTGACTGGAGGAGGTGTGGCGATGGGATCTACAGGAGCCATGAATGAAGAATTTTTAAGAGACTACTTCACTGACGTAAGCATGTGACCTGAGAATAACAGTATATTGAGATTTATGCTTAGCACTGTTAAATGCTTTTTATGTTATTGCAAACATGAATGGATTGTATATATGTAAACAATCCTGATAATGGTCAATGTTGTGTGCGTCTGGGTGGGCCATTAAGGACTTTTGAGTTAAGCTCACATGTGGGATGTAGACCTTGACAGTGCTAAGTTTTTTAGTATCTTTGGGTTTCTAAAAGATCTCCAGTGATGAGACTCTTCTCAAGGTTTGGGACCCAGAATATTTAGCAGTGGCCATGGAGTCTTATCCAGGAAGAAGCTGTGAGGAAGATGACATGACATAAATATTAGGGACTTGAGCATATTAACTGTCCTGCAGGGAGGCACTGGTGACTCTTGATGAGTCACGGCTACAAACCATTCACAGAGCAAGTTTTTGAAAGATAAGCCATAAATGTCAAATAATAGTAGAGGGTGGGTCTGCATTTTAAAGATAGGTGATGAAGTGGTACTGGATTTGTCTGGTTGTGCAGTAGTCTGGGTGAAAGGCAATTCACCAGAAGCATATCAGGCATATGTTGCAATCCCTTTTCTGAATTATTTTTTTGTGACCTAACCACTGAACAATAGGATAATCCTATTCATTGCAACCATCCCTCTCTCTATAACACCCATTATTAGTTCCTAGGCTGGTGAGCTACTTACAGGGAAGGCTCCACTTCTATGTGCCAGGGAGTGTAGAGATTGTCCTTCACCTCTACAGATCAAACATCTTCAGTCTCTATAGCTGACTGACGATGGGCTGGGCAGGGGAGTAGCTGTGCAGGTTTGAGTCACCTCAGGCTAGGGAAGGATTTGTGTATCTCCTGTGTGTTCTTACTGCTGGTCTAGGTGAACAGACACAACAGTAGCAATTCTGCTTTCCTTCTGCTCATTTTGCTTCTGAATGTTAAGACATTCTGAGCATAGCTGCCTGCTGAAGTCTTGCAGGAGGTGCTTAGTAAATGTTATACAACAGGAGGATAACAGGTTAGTTAATATTATAGTCCTTTGGGTGGCTAAGATTGGGTGGCTAAAATACTTCGGATACAGAATTAAAAATGAATGAGAAAAGAGTAAAGAACAAACTAGAAAAATATCTGAACCAATTAATTCCATGTTTGTGCTGATTTCTGTAGAAGCATCTCAAATAATGTGCCTGCTCCCAGCATCAAATGCAGATAAATATACATAATCAGTTTGGATCTGGGTATATACCACATTACACAGATGCCTGAGCTAATACGCACTACAGTACTTCAAATGTGGCAGAAGAGTGGGTCTGATCATGAGCCAGCAACTGTATTAGTAAAGCTGGTTCAGCAGGCCCACAGGGTTTGGTCACCTTCACTCCTGCAACTGGAGCCACTGCAAGAACACACAAAGACTTGTGCTAGCATCAGCAGCAACCCAGTTGCAGATGCTGCCTTCAGGCTGAGCTTACCTTGGAAACAGTACGATCAGAACTTGTGAATCCTTCTTGTTCCAGAGTGATCTGGGTAGAGCCAGTATATGCTGGAGTATGTTCCCAAACATACCAAACTGTTTAAGTCAGAAATTTGTTCACTGTTTGGCTCCTTGGGTGTGATCCTGCAGGCTACAGAAGTGAAAAGAGCCATGACAGGTGATGACATGTCAGCCTTTTCTCATGAAATGTGCTCTTAAATGTTTGATGACTCTCAGGCATGGCACTGGCACTCTCCCACAAAGACCTAATTACAGGTGAGAGTCACTCACTGAACCAAAATGTGAGTGGACTCTTTTTGAGAAAGGGATAGTATGATAAATGGTTATCTGGGAGAAATAGCAGCAGATGGTGATGTACCTGAGGCTTTCCATTAAATTCCGAAGTACTCTTTTTCTTCTCATCACTTTACTGTCCAGCTCAGACTAACTTCAAAAAAGCAAAAAGCAGTTCTAGGCACTGCTCTGGGTTGGTTGACAGATGCTATTATTATAATAACCTTGACCAAGCATTCAAGGCTTGTGAAGGGCTTGGAGAATATGCCTTTTGAGGAGTGACTGAAGGGAACTGTGTCTGTTTAGTCTGGGGAAAAGGAGGCTGAGGGGAGACCTTATTGCTCTATTGCTCTCACCTGAAAGGTGCTTACAACGAGAGCAGAGTTGGTCTCTTCTCACTGGTGACAGGATGAGGGGAAATGGCCTCAAGTTGCGCTAGGAGAAGCTTAGGTTGGATATCAGGAAAAACTTCTTTACAGAAGGGGTTGTGAAGCACTGGAATAGGCTCCCCAGGGAGGTGGTTGATTTACCATCCATGGATGTGTCTGAAAACCGTTTGGATGTGGTGCTCAGGGACATGATTTAGCAGAGGGTTGTTAGTTAGGGTAGTACAGTTAGGTTGTGGTTGGACTTGATGATCTTTAAGATCTTTTCCAACCTGAGCAATTCTATGATTCTGTGATTTTATGACTCCTGATTTTTTTCAAGTTTACTATGTTTTGAAGTGCTGTTAATGAACTTTTGCTTTCTTTTGCTTCCCATCTTTAGAAAGCTGTCACTTTTGCGGAAGAAGATGAAGCTCAAGCTGCAAGGGACTGTCTTCTGGTTTATTCTCAGGGGGAGTCAGGCTCCCCCCATGGTTCCATCGGCTGCTGCAGCTTTATTGAGGGTGACCTCGACGACCGCTTTCTTGATGATTTAGGAGACAAATTTAAGACTCTGGCAGAAATATGCATAGGCAGACGCATTGACATGAAAGAGTCTAGCTCCAAGAATGAATCCAGTTTTGGTGTTAATGAGCAAAAGGCTTTCAGCTCTGCCTCAGGTGGCTACTTCTCACCCACCCCATCAGCACAGGCAGGAGGTGCTGTAGGATCAGAGGCCGTGTCCCAGGAGGTGATCATGGAGACAACCTCCTCATCACAGTCTGGGCAGCATGATGCCCGGACCCTCACCACACCCTACACGGAGACCAATGTCACTGTGACGGAAACATCCTATTCTGCAGGGGGCCCTACCCGCTCAGCTGCCAGCTTTTTAGATCCCCAGTTTAAGGAGAACATAGTGGTGACAGAGAGGGTGCTGGCCCCTGCCTCAAGCTTGAGGGGAATGGTGGAAATCCCCAGCCTGCCCTCTGGAAACAACATGGTGGTTACAGAAAGGATGGTGACGTCAGAGGGCCCTGGGGTAGGAACCATGGCAGTTCAGGACCTCCCCGACTCAAAGTACGTGGTGGTGAGGGAGCGGGAGACGGTGCTCGTGCCCAGCACTGAGCAGGGCTCACTGAGCTTTCCCACCTTGTCTGAAGAGCAGAGCATGGTGGTGAATGAGAATGGCCTCACAGCCTCAGCAGGGCCTGGTAGAGCTGAACAGGTGCTGATCACGGACTCCCTGCTGAGCCAGGCAGGCTCTGCCATGGAGGGGGCACCTCCTGCCAGCTCCATGCTGAGCAAGTCCTCCAGAGTCACCAAGTACAGCACAGTGCAGTACAGCCGCTCCTAGTCTTGGCACCTTACCTGCTGTGTGCAGCTTTCTGCAGGCTTTGTAACGAGACCTGGATTTTGTAGTGCCTTAAAAATGACACTGACTTGCATATAGTGTCTTCTTCAATAAGGACTGTGGCCACGAAGCTAGCAAAAAAATCTACTATGATTATAAAACGTTGACAATGTTTTTGAAGTGGAATGATGCAAGATATATATCTTGTCTGCTGGTTTTGTAACTGTTTTGCTGTGTATTTGCTATTTTTATTATCGAGTTAGTGTAATAATATCATGTAACTACAAGCATAATTATGGGAAAGCAGAAGAATTATAAAATTTGGTGATGGATGGCAAAGCACAAGTTAGGTTTCTGAGCTGCTGTTAAGTCTATCTGCTGAACCCTCCTCCCTACCCCTCAAAGGGGCATCGATCTCACCACATCTTCCATCTGTTACCTTGTGGATCAGAGCAGCTCCCCTAAACTGCAGCTGCACCCCAGTGAATTCATCAGAAACCTCTCCTTCCTGAGAAACCCAAGTTGCCAAAGTCCTCTGGGCAGCAGTGTGTTGATCTCCTAGAGGGTTGTCACAATTTCAGGTTGTAAGCATCTGTACGTTAAGCAATCATTACTTGTTCTCTTTAACATCTGTGCTAATATGCAAGTAGCAAAAAGAGATGAGAACTGCTTTTCTTCTGTGGGTTTTTTGTTTATTTTTTGTTGTTGTTCCGGTACTTCAGTGTGAAATTTCCATTACTTGGCATAGATGTAGACTAACATGGGAAAATAAGCATTTGCATCATGAAGATTTTTCACTGACTCTTATTGGTCGTTTAATAATGCACGAGAAACAGACAGCTTTCAGCTTTAGAGACAGAGATCCAATCAGTGGCTTCTGCTAGCAAGGCTTATGTCCCTTAGGAATCTGTTGGATCTGATTTGTAAGTGCTGTTAATTGATTTTATTTCTATCTATCTGTGAGTTCACAGATACAAGTAGAAGAATGAGGCCCAGTGCATGTTTTTGCAGTTGTGATGATTCCAGCCTCAGAACTGCTGTGGCCTCTGCAGTGCTGTGTCGTGGCAGCTGTCATTAGTTCTAACAGGAAAATAGAAAAGCTCCCTTTAATTTTGCAACACGTGACGTTTCTTTTCTTTCTATTAAGTCTCTGGTAAAAGAGAAAGTACTGTAACGTTTGGCACTATGTATATATGCACATGTATTTATTAGTTTGCAGTTTGAGACGTTTTAATGTGACTTTTATAGCAAAAAACAAAACCTGTCATACACTACTTACGTTTTATCAGAGTAGAAATGTATCGGATCAGACATTACTACTATGTGTATCTCATAACTGTAAAGTTAGTGAGGTAACCCAAGGGCAGTGCAAAGCCCATGGACTGCAGAGCTTTCTGGTTGTCTCCATCTCTGCTGAGTTTTCACATCATTGTAGGTTATGTTTTCCACTGTATTTTATTTGAGGGGTGAGGCAGAAGGCAATGCAAACGCGTAAGCATAAAAAGTATGAACTGTGACTGTGCTCATCACGGTATGCATAAGTGTGTTGCAGTGGAGGAGTACTTCAAGCAACTCAATGCACTTGCTTGTACCTATTGCTTATTTATCACTTTATTTTTAAAGTACACATCTCTACTTTTAAGCACACAAGCAGTTTTAAGTGGTAACAAGTTGTTTTCTCTTGCAGTTAGAGAGAGTGAACTTACCTCTGATTTTTTTAATGGACAGCTTCTGTATTTTTATGCAATCTGAAATAAAGAACTCTACCACACTTTTTCTGTTCTTCCTTCGCTATTAGACAGCTACCTGGATGAAAGCAAGGATTTTTCCACTGCAAATGCAATGTGTAGGTATAACTAGGTTTGGGATTTCCTGAAGCCTGAAGGAATACCTTAAAGATATAGATATATAATACAAGTTTCATTCACACTAACTTACAGGCTATGAAGGGGGGGAGGGGGAGAAAGCCAAACATTCGTTCTGCCTGCTGCTTAAAAGCACTGAATTCTTGAAGTCTACAAGCAAGATAACAGCAGCCCCTGCGCAGATTTACTGGGCTGTTGAGTCATACTCTTTAAATTGATTTACACTTCTTGTGCACATGACATGGTACAAGATACTGTCTGTTTTATAGTTGCTAAAGCTGAGGCCCAGAAGGGGCTGTAACAGTCAGGAACGTGGAAATTCCAACTTCACAAAGTATTGTTTATTTACAACTTCACTTGCTCAGTAATCATCACAGATGTGCTAGTGCTGTAACAAACCCATTAGAGTAGATTCATTAACAGTGACTCCTGTGGCAAGAGATTACTGGTCAAAAGGAAAAACAGGCTTGTTACTAAAAGTTAATTTAATTTTGCATGTTACACTGGGGTTAGGTAGAAGCATTCTTCCAAGAGCTTTTCACTTGTTTAGACTTCTACCTTTCAGTAAGAAATTCCAGTATGTGAGGCAGATGGTACAGAAAGAGTTTAAATGATGGTGCATTAATATCGAATAGTGAAGACAAATAATACTTAGCACTTACTCGACATTTCATCCAAGGATCTCAAGTGACTTCACAAATGAAATCAGCCTTCTCTGTCATTAATTACAGTGACTGTGGAGAGCAGTGACATGTCTGCCACATCTCATGCCCTTTAATGGAAAACAGCAAAAAAACCCAACTACTTTCATCAACGCTTCAGATCATATCAGCATGTGCAAGTGCTGGCAGAATATCTATCTGATTAAATGTATCTTTTAATGGAGCTGTGTTTTGCACATGGTTGTGGGAAGAATGCACAGACTCAAATTAATGGAAGTGCCTGGTTAGCATCCAACTAGTAGGTAACCCTGGGACTGGCCCTAGTCACTTATCTTCTGGCTTCAAAAGGGAAAAGTTATGTCTGTAATTTTCTATCTAAAAATAACAGCATGGTTAAGCAAGGGCTGAAATACCGGAGTGACAGGGACTGCATCCACACTGCTCTGCACAGAGTTATGTTTCCTGCAAAACCTTACAGAGTACACCAGGCTTCACAAGCATGACCCGACATGCTGCAGTGAGAGCACAGCCATGCCTCATTGTTTGCGGGGGGTTCGACCATCGTCCACCATCAAAAGCTTAAACCTTGGTCAGGTTATCAGCAGTAAATCACTTAAAAGACAAAAATAATCTGCTGCTCTCCCCAGGAGGCCAGCCCTGCTGGGAAGTGTTTATGGTCTTGAAGAATCCAAGCAATCCGTCACTCCTGCAGCACGCTGGTAGCCGAGCTGCAGATACTGGCTGTTCCCTTCGCTGGCCTCTTCACCCTCCTGGTGTCCTTTGTGGTTGCCCTGTGCTCAAAACACAGTCACAAATATCTGTTCTTCTTGCCTGGTGAATGATAACACAGGAGCCTGCCCCTGCTCCTCTAGTGGAACCAACCTGGGCAGAAGGCATGTCCACCTGGGCCTGCTCTGAGCTGCGTTCCTCCAGCCTTGCCTTGCTCTGCCTGCACCTGGTGCTGGGCTGTGGGATCGCGGCCTTCTCCAGGGGTCTGAACACCCTGCTCTGCCAGCTTGGGATGTTGCAGGTGAAGAGACAAGGGAGAGCAGGGTAGTAGTTTCCTGAGGCAAAAGGAAGTGGCTTGGGAAGGTGGAAGTGAGGAGAAATGGAGGTTCAGCTCTCTGCAGAGAGAACTATCTCACTGAATTAAAAACCTGGGGCAAGGCCCATATTACTGAATAAGCCATGCCTGGTGCTCCAGCGCTCCCATGAAAGCCTCTGCCAAGAAACAGCTACACAAACGCAGCCCTCATCACCCTTTTATCACACAGAGGTTTCAGTCTCCAGCTCCCAGTTTCACCAGATGGCCTCACCACATAGGCTGGTGCTTCAGGCTCTGGAGCAGGTGCAGGTGGTGGTGTCCCAAGCACATCCTATTGCTCAGCCTGCTGACATCTGAAAATCAAACTCAGGAGGACTCTCCCAAGAGGTGAACAGATGGCAATACAGGCTGTGCCTCTCCTCCCACCAGGGACGTTTAGCTTCTGAAGCTGCTGCAAAGAGTGGTGCCACATCCGCAGCTCTCTGCTGCCTCCCTGCCAAGGAGGACAACTCAAGTGCTGGAGGTCAGAGTTCTTTTGCACTCTGAGTGTATATAGACAGAAGCTGTACCAATGTTTGGTAGCAGAGACCTATGTCACCTCCCACACTGTACTATATGTATGTCTTCATTTCTGCAGCCAGAGAAAAGACCAGAGTAAAAAAAGCCACAAATGTAATTTTAAAGCAGCACGGGGTTTCTGTTCCCCTGTTGCACAAGAGTAGTCTGTGGGGAGGTTATCCTCTTTTTTTATAGGTCCCCACTCATGCAGCTACTGAGGCTGTAATGAAAGGGCTGTGAGGGTAGGGGCCACGGCAGAAAATTGTGATTTTATTTAATACTAAGAAAGTTTTTGACGTGCCACAGACTGAAGGGGACTTCCACAGTTACCTTGCTGGGGAAGCCCAGGGAGAGAGAGATATGCACTGTCCAGATGTTATAGTTAGGTCATTATTCATTTTTAGTTACTGAAGTATGTGTAACAAGTGATGGCACTGGTATTAAATTTCCCCTGAAACTCATTTCCTTGGGATATATAACAAAAAGTATCTAGCTGAGTGGTGGGAGTGTCTCCAGAAGGTGCTGGGATCATTCTGGGGAAGAAAAGTGCCCAGCCAACAGCCGGTTCTGCAGGATGCTGGAGGTGGGAAAGCTTATATCCCCTCCTACACCAGCACCACACTGGTTTCTGACCTATGATTCAACTGTTTCATCAGATTATTTCTTTTAGATCTGTTATCTCTAGCAAATAAAACTCAGAGACGAGCTATCTCCTCCCGGTGATTAAGTAATGACCATGATTGATTTTCTGGCTAATGATTATCCCAGATCTTTGGTCTCCTGCAGGCCTTGAAATCTGCCTACTTAGGCTGCCAGCCTGCTAGGAGCAGGGTGGGGGGTGTGGGCTGGTAGGGAACATGGAGCAGGTGACAGCAGTGTAGTGCCAGAAAGGTGGGGCTGGGCCCCAGCCCATGCAGAGGCAGAGTAGCAAGGCTGGGACAGAGGGCTGGAAGCAATGGGTTCCATGCGCAGCCTCCTGCCGTTGCTGTCTCCTCCAGTGGCCCATATAAGTCAGGTTGCTGCCTTCCTCACTTCCCTTGACTTCTGCTATTGCTGGAATAACTCCCAGCATTGTCTCTCTAATGTGAGCTGGATTATTTTTTTAATCTGCAAACATTATCAATTGCCTCTTTCTTCTTTTCTTGATATAAAAAGAAAATGCAGAGCAAGGAATCCTGTACTTACGGCATTAGGTTTTAATTGGAACCAAATCACATCTCCCAAATGATACATTGCACCTGATGTAACTCTCATCTGACAGCACAGCTCATGCTGGCAGGGAGAGAGCTGCTCTGTGTGAAAGAGAACCCACCCTTTTGCCATTTATCATCCTGTGATACACCCAACGCTTTGTCCTGCAGCCAGATAGCTTGACTTGTGCAACAACAAGAAAGACAGAAGGCTTCTCAGAGTCTTGAATCTGGGCCTCAGACAGGTGCTGCCAAAACAATAGGAACATTAAAGACTCGGACTTTCTTGTTATCTATCCATCCTGCCTTCATTTTGTTCCTGTGAACAAGGCATGTGCAAGCTGAAGTAAGGATCCTTACAAATATTGGATTTTCCATACTGCTGCTAAGTTGGAGTGGGACTGTTTCTCTTCCCCATACTCCACCCAGCAGGAATAAAATATTTAGCATAAAAAAAATCATCACTGTTCAGAGTTCTTGAGGTATTTCAGGCATTTCATCAAACAAACGTGCAAATCAGATTGAATATCAGGTGGCTAAGTGTGGCTGCCCCTTAGTCTCCTTTCTCCAGCACAGAAACCACACTAATGAGTAGTGCTTATGGCTTCTCTCACTGAACTTCCTGTGCAGTGGACAAACTGCTGTAGCTGGAGCAGATAAAACACACTGGAGTGGGTAAAGAGCTGGAGCAGCTCTCAAGGACATTTCCTAACCAAGGGCAGGAGGATCTCTCTGACGTTCCTGTTCTTTGAAGTAATGAGCACCTAAATATTTGATGCCACATGAAACGAGTCCAAGCAGAGTGACCTCACAGCATCCTTGCAGCTCCAGGGATGTTCTCATCAAAGAAAGCAAAGATAGTGGAACTGAACACCGGTCTTCCCTCACATGAACATTTCCGTCATTATTCGAATAGAGGCCATTATAAATCCTGCTCAGTTTTATGGTTCACTCTATTCATATTACTTCATAAAATAATTAGTGTAAAATAGCCATAGAGAGACATTCAGAATCTTCATGTTGGAGACATATAGTTTAAAAAAAAAAAAAAAAAAAAAGCTGCCTTTAAGTCCTCATTCACTCCAGTTGTGCCCTCCTCCTTTCAAATCCAATAAAATCCCTGCGAAGTCTAAAAGCAGTTGAGCACCTGTTGAGCATAAAGCCCCATGGTATTATGTGCTGAGAAAGCACCCACAGAAAAACCGGCCTCTTAATTTTTCCAGGCCACTGGAGGCATGCAGTTAGCCCTCCAGTGATAAGGAAGTCTTTTAAAGGAGATATTGAAAGCAAATATTCTGCTAATAAATCTTGAGCATTCAGTGTTCCCCGAAGGACATGACTGGGGTGACTGGTGTTAGGAGTAAGTTACAACCTAGCCGAGTAAACAATATGGGGTAGAAAGCTTCAGAGTAGTGATGTTCTCTGTAAAGATGATTTTGTGCTCCTACAAGTTGACTTATTGCATCAGTTGAAGTTTGGGATTAATGGAAAAGGACATTATGACTGTAAGCGATGGCATGAAAGGAGGACATAAGCAGTTCTTTTAAGTTATTTCTGAAAGCGGATGTGCTGAATGCAACTCAGAGCATACAAAATTATCATCTGCTGTGTGTTAGAGGGGAAAAAAAAAACCACAGTCTGTGAGGAATGCATGCTGCCCTGGGAGGAATTTCTATCACAAATAACAGCGTTTAGTGCAAGTGGGTCTCACTGCAGAGAGAGCCTCCTCCGAAGGCACCACGGCTCAGACAGCTCTTTCTTTCTCTTTCTCTTCCACATATACCTTTTCCTGCTGTGCTCTAACGCAGATTAAGGGATCAAGAAGAATTCTAATACTCCCCTGTGCCATCCCCTTGACAAGCGGGCTCTGTGCTGCTTTGTTTAGAGGAGTTGGACAGCCTGAGCTATCTGGGTGCATTAGGTTTCTTTGTGGAGCATTAGGAAAGAGTTCCAGGCTTTCAGAGAGAAGGGAAACTGCCTTAGGCATTTATTTATTTTTTTCTTTCCACCTTGGTGACTGTACAATTCTTAGTTTTTATGGCTGGCTCAGTCTGACACAACAGATAAGCTTCTGAATCACAGGAACAAAGGAATGTTTGGCGTTTTCCCTTGTGTAATTGAAAAAAAGGAATTGGTTCATTACATTTATTACCAGTGGATGAGCAGCTACTTCCTCAGATACACCATCGGCTTACTGTATTTCTTGAAACACAACCATTAACATCATTCTTTCTGGACAGAAAAGCAAGAAGCCCGAACCTAAGGGAAAAGCCCCTGAAGCCTAGAGCTGGTCCGGCCTCCGGGCGTGCAGCAGAGCCCATCGCACTCCCAGCTCCTGCCTGTCCCGGCAGAAAGATCGAAGAAAAGGTATTTCCCTGAGAAAACCGGAGGCCTGAGGGCCTCCGACCAGCAGGTGGCAGCCTGCTGCAGCTGTTGCTGCATGTCCTGCACCTCCCCTGCAAGCGAAACGCTTGTTTTCTTACTGCTCTTATCATCAAGTAATGCCAGAGCAAGGACTCCAGCGGCAGCACTCCATCCCCCTTCACTCTTCGGCCTCTCGTCTTTGCGCGGCTTTACACTGAGGCAGCACTACAGTGTGCTGGGCTTAACCAGGCAATCAGCAAAGCTACAGGGGAAAAAAAAGATATCCCAGCGTCCCAGGTCACAGTGTGATGATTTCTGTGTGACTCTCACCCTAGTTTGGATGGAACAACTCATCAGTGACACCTCTAGAAGAGAGCCCTATCATTGTCCACGAGGGTACTGATGCTTGCTTCATCACGATTTACTTCATATTTTCCTCTGTATCTGGGTAAAGGCACCAAGATAGTCTGGCCATTCCTTTAGCTTCTGAGCAAAGCTAAAGCTGAGATGAAAAACAAGTGAAACTTGCCATAAGCTGGAGTTTTATGCTTAGTCATGGCAAGCATATAGAGAAATTACAAGGTCAGGGACAGTACTTGGGGAACACTGGTGGATGACAAGCTGGATGTGAGTCAGCAGTATGTTGTCACAGCCTAGAAAGCCATCCATGTCCTGGGCAACATCAAAAGAATTGTGGCCAGCAGGGCAAGGGAGGTGATCCCAGAGTAGATCCCTCTACTCTGCTCTGGTGAGACCTCACCTGGAGTACTGTGTCCAGATGTGGAGTCCTCAGTACAGGAGAAACATGGACCTATTGAATCATAGAATCAGTAAGGTTGGAAAAACCCTGTAAGATCATCTAGTCCAACCATCCATCTACCACCAATGTTGCCCACCAAACCATGTTCCTTAGTACCACGTCTACATCTTTCTTGAATACCTCCAGGTACCGTGACTCCACCACCTCCCTGGGCAGCCCGTTCCTGTGCCTGACCACTCTTTTAGAGGAAAAGTTTTTCCTAATATCCAACCTGGACCTCCCCTGGCACAACTTGAGGCCATTCCCTCTCATCCTATTGCTAGTCACTTGGGAGGAGAGGCCAAACCCCAGCTCGCCACAGCCTCCTTTCAGGGAGTTGTAGAGAGTGATAAAGTCTCCCCTGAGCCTCCTCTTCTCCAGACTCAGCAATTCCAGTTCTCTCAGCTGTTAGTAATAATAGTAATAATAATAATAATAAGTAGTAGTAATAATAATTAAAAAAAACACAACTAATAGTTGTGTTCTAGACCTCTAAGCAGCTTTGTTGCCTTTCTCTAGACACTCTCCAAAGCCTCCATGTCTTTCATGTAGCGAGGGGCCCAAAACTGAACATAATACTCAAGATGCAGACTCACCAAAGCTGAGTACTGAGGACAATCAGCCCCCTGCTCCTGCTGGCTAACTATTTCTGATACAAGCCAGGATGTCACTGGCCCTCTTGGCCACCCAGGCACGCTGATGGTCCATGTTCAGCCAAGCATCCACCAACACCCCCAGACCCTTCTCCTCTACACAGTCTTCCATCCACTCTGCCCCAAGTCTGTAGCACTGCGTGGGGTTGTTGTGGCCAAAATGCAGGATCTGGCATTTGGTCTTGCTGAACTTCATCCCATTGGCCTCAGCCCAGCAATCCAGCCTGTCCAGATCCATCTGTAGGGCCTTCCTACCCCCAGGCATATCGATGCTTCCTCCAACTTGGTGTCATCTTCAAACTTACTGAGGGTGCACTCAATGCCCTCATCCAGATCATCAATAAAGATATGAAACAGGGCAGGCTCCAATACCGACCCCTGGGGAACACTACTCATGACCGGATGCCAGCTGGACCTGCCAGAGTGCATCCAGAGGAGTGCAAAGAAAATGAACTAAGGGATGGAACATCTCCCATACAACGGCACCCTGAGAGCTGGGACTGTTCAGCCTGGACAAGAGAAGGCTCTGGAAAGCAGCCTTTCAGTATCTGCAGGGGAGCTATAAGAAGAAAGGGAACACTCTTTAGCAGGGTCTGTTGTGACAGGACAAGGGAAATGGTTTCAAACTAAAAGAGAGGAGATTTAGAATGGATATAAAGAAGTTTTTTGCAATAAGGGTGGTAAGGCATTGGAACAGGCTGCCTGCCCAGAGCAGTGTCCTGGAGACACTCAAGGTCAGGCTGGATGGGGCTCTGAGCAATAAGATCCAGCTGTGCATGTCCTTGTTGACTGCAGCAGAGTTTAACAAGATGAATTTTAAGGATCCCTTCCATCTCAGATGAGTCTGTGATTCTACTATTACTCATCCTGTCAAAACTGGGTATTCTGACAAATGGTCGGCTGCAGTTATCCAAGTCATTTCTTCTATTAGGACAGGCTGAGAGAGCTGGGGCTCTTCAGTCTGGAGAGGAGAAGGGTCTGAGAAAACCTTATAGTGGCCTTCCAGTACCTGAAGGGGGCCTACAGGAAAGCTGGGGAGGGACTTTTTTTAAGGGCAGGTAGTGACAGGACAAGGTGAAATGGTTTTAAATTAGGAGAGGGAAGATTTAGACTAGATGTTAGGAATAAATTCTTTACTGTAAGGGTGCTGAGACACTGGAAGATGGTGCCCAGAGAGAGGATCCACAGAGAGAGCTGTGGATGCCCCCTCCCTGGAAGCATTCAAGGCCAGGCTGGATGGGGTTTTAAACAACATGGTCTAGAGGGAAATGTCCCTGCCTATAGCAGGGGGTTGGAACTGGATGTTCTTAAAGGCCCCTTCCAGCCCAATCCATTCTATGGTTCTATGATACTATGATTTAGATTTCTTGGGTCCCAAAAATGTAGATTTTGACTACTCTGGTCAAAGATGGAGTTCAGACTGGAGATGACGAGTCACAAAGACTGTAGGATGACTGTAGGAGTGAAAAGAGAAAGTGCTGTATTTTTGAAGGCTACTTTTCCTCCTTCCAGAGCAAATTCAGACAAACGATCCTACGTGATACATTTTCTTTTTCTTTTTTTTTTTTTTTAAACAAAAGTAGACTGTTCACATGGGCAGCAGCCAAAGCAGAGGCTGCACATCAGTCAGAAATACACACTGGTCTCTTCCTTCTCTTTCTCTGCTTTCCAGCATGTCCATATTGCAAACTCTGGAGCACTCCCTGAGCACTGCTGTGACAAAGTCAATTACACTCATTCAGACTGAAATCCCCAAAAGCTGTGTCTCAGAAGTGGGCAACAGAAGAGACTCTGACCAGGAAGAAAGATAGGGAGATGCCTTTATTCAGGGTTTTTTATTCTTTGCTAAGAATAGGGAGAAATAAAAACTAATTCAAGACTGAAAGAGACCCATAACATACATAGGAAAAACTTGTTCTAGGGTAGGAAATGCAAAGTGAAAGTTTGCCGTGTGCTTGATCAGCTGCATTAGCACATCTTAATAAGGGGAGTTCCCAGTTTTGGGCTCATTCCTCTGGTCACCACCAACCGTTGTAGGTGGCCGCTGAGCTCAAATTCAGTTCAGCAAAGCCAGAACAGTTACATCCAAAGAGAAATTGCACCCAAAGCTATGGCAGAGGCAGGCAACAGAACTACACAGGCTATTCAGAAAGAAAAAAAAAGAAGAAAGAAAAAAAAAAAAAGGTGCATTGGTGCATTTTTGTTCACTCTAAAATCTCTCACACACATGTACACAAAGTCTCCTCTGCAAGTTGTTCCAGCAGGGTACCCGTAAAGAATAAGGCCTTGAAAAGGCACATGGGCAGCTCACGTTGAATGTCAGCTTAAAACACAAAGTCTTCAGCCTTGTTTTTTATTGAATTCCCACTTCCCTGGGAGGCTTGAGCATAAAAGACCCAGCTGACAATTAACCCCCCTCCCCAGCCTCCAGGTGGAGTCATCTTCCCTGTAGGTGTTCAAGAGAAGTGTAGATGTGGTACTTAGGGACATGATTAATTGGGTAGTAGGTGGCTGGCTGAAGTAGATGATCTTAGAGGTCTTTTCCAACCTTCATGATTCTATCATTCTGTACCCTATCATTCTGATTCTTTCTGTCTGCAAAAGTAACACTAACCAGTTGTGCAGCTTCCTGATAGTTCCATGCACTTTCCATAGGTTCCCTCTAAGAACTTTTTGTTAAAGGTTTGCCCTTAACATTTAGTAATTCCTTGGCCACTTGGGTTTGTTTCTTCCTCCACTTTCTGAAGCTTCTTCAGCACTTTTGCTCGAGAGAGTGGAATTTTTTTGGCTGGGAAAAAAAGAAATAGAAATGGGAAATTTCTCAAAGATGTAAGCAAGTAGGAGACCTCTGAAAGGTCTGAGCTCTCCAAGCCATTTTACTCTCTCCTTCCCATTTTCTCCTGAACCCAACCATTCGGAAGCATAGGATCTTACTCTCTGAGACCTCCAAATAGCAGACACCATCCACACAATCCATCAGGGTGAGCCACCCTCAGACACTGAGACTGTTCGGGACCCGAACAGACTCCAAGGACAACAAATCTATGGAGGGGTGAGGGTGGCGCAGGGGCATGGCAACTAAAAATCAGTTCTCAAGTAAGTAAATGAAATGTGTAATTACACAAGAGCACTGAATAGAGATTTCTGTTAATCTGTGATCCCATAATCTGCTTTCGTTGCCACTTAGCAACAGAATTGCAAATTGAGGACAAAAAGCCAGGGTGACTTAACATTCCTCTTTTTGTTTAGAAGAGGGGAGAAAATGTCCCCCAGCAGGCAGAGCAGTATTTTCAGGTGCAGGCTGTATTGTGCCTTTCATCTCCATTTTTCAGAAACCTGAATTCCAATTTGCCTAAAGTCCAGCTCTCCTGGGCAAATAAAATTGTTTATAACAATTAGGAAACTTTAATCACAGAAACACAGGATTAATTCAAACAAATATATCCATGGACTAGTGTTAAGGTCATATATTGTAAGCAGGAGAAACATGGAAGGGGCTTGTACCGGAAATTTGGCTTTTTTGGCCAACAGCAGCCCTCATACCTCCCACATGTGTGGGATGCAGGGTGCCACAGGGATGATAGGGGAATGGTACAGGAAGCCACCACCCTGTGGCTTCAAACTCTATCCAGGGCCACTGGCCTTCATCATCTTACCTTCAGAGGCACCCACACCCAGCAGTGCCAGCCTACCTCAGCCCTCTCCTAGACTCAGCTATTTTCTTGAATGGCACAAAAAGTTCTTTACAACTCAGCCTGTTTTTCGGTTCTCCTTCTTACCTTTTTTTTTTTTTTTTTTTCTTATTGTCTTCTTACCTTTTTATTTCTCCTGTGCTTTTTGCTAATGGGCCTGGAGCAGCCACACAAGCTGACATTTTTTGCAGTGTTTCTATGGATCTGGTCCAACAAGGCAGACAAAAGACATGCTATGAGCTGCCTGGCAGCCAGGCTAAGGCCATTTTTGAGCAGTTGGTAGGACAGCATGCCCTGTTTGCTGTTCAAACCAGAGGCAGACTCTCCCTCATAGTCCAGCTCAGATGTCCGTTTCCTTGCATGTAGCCTGATACTCAGAGACAAGGCTCCAGCTTATTCCCACCTTCAGCATTGTGCTCCTCCTGTACTGCAGGAGGGATGGGCTTCTGTACCCACAGTGCTGACCAGCAGCAGAGGAGAGTGGGGAGGTATCCCAGCCAAAGGGCAACAGAATCAAGAGTTAAAATGAAAGTTTAATTTAATATTTACATTTTAAAAGGATTAACTTTCACCAGGTTTGTTTATCTTTCGTCAAGGACATGTTTGCTTTTTTTTCTTTTTCATTTTTTACAGTACTGTTTTGCTCCAAAATTGAACAGCCAAGACCTTTTTCTATGCCAAACACATTCACCCAGTTTAACCTACAACACGACTCTCATCCAGATTTCACAGGCCAAACTAACCATGGAGGCATATGTCGGGATTACAGAAAGTCGCAGGTTCCCCTCAGTAAGGAGATGAGAGACTGATGAATGGGAAGGACAGAACTGAGCACTCTGCTCTTTTGCCTCTTCCTCTTTGAGGTGGTTGGCCAAAAGAGATAGCCAGAGGAATTCAGGCATTTCAAGCAGCCCAGGGTATGGTTTCACAAAGCAAATGCACCTGTAGATGTTACTGGTGTAAACAGAGACATCTGCAAGACATAAGCACACCATTCACAAGCCTGCTCTATGCATGTTATGCCTGCCACTTCAAGTGGGAGGAAAAAAAAACCCTCTAATAAGCCATATATATATGTGTGTGTGTGTGTGTGTGTGTGTGTGTGTGTGTGTGTGTGTGTGTGTGTGCTTTCATGCATTTTTTCCCAACTTCTGCATGCCTACCCTGCATTTTCAAAAACAAAAAAAGACAAATTGCTCAGAAGAAAGGAGTGTGACAAGCAATTACATTCTTCTGCTATTTGCAGCCTTCCTCATAGAGTGGTACAAAGGAGCAAAAATAGTACATGTTCCTCTTTTTATATGACTCTCTGTAATTTGTGGAGGAAGTTCAATAGACCCATCAAGCTGATACTAATAAAGAAAAGATCTACAGTTCTGTCTGTAGTCAAATATTCCCCATCTAACAGTTGTAGGCTGGTGTGCTGGTATTATTTGCTATTTTTTTCCCATCTTAGGCTATGCTTCTTTCATTGTTATTTCAAGATCTGAAGCACCTACCTGCAGGTAGGTATCTTAAAGAAATGCCTCAAATTAGCTTCTTCCCCGTCACCCAGCACCCAATAACTGACAATATCAAGCTCACAGGAAATCATGGAATTGTTTGAGTTTGAAGGGACCTTCAAAGGTCATCTGGTCCAACTCCCCTGCAGTAAACAGGGACACCTACAGGTATATCAGGTTGTTCAGAGCCCCGTCCATCCTGGCCTTGGACGTCTCCAGGAATGGAGGATCCGTCACTTCTCTGGGCAACCTGTTCCAGTGCCTCACTGCTTTAAAATAAGTAAAAAACTTCTTCCTTATATCCAATCTAAATCTCCTCTCTTGTAGTTTGAAACCATTTCCCCTTGTCCCATCACAACAGACCATGCTAAAGAGTCTGTCTTCTTTCTCATAACTCCCCTTTACATACTGAAAGGCTACTATCGGGTCTTCACAGAGCTTTCAATCATCAGTATAAAGCAGTAGTCAGTAGTGTAGAGAAGTCTTAAGTAGAGGACTGAGGGAATCTTTTAGATTGAATGAGGGAAAGCAGAATACAGACATTGTCCAGAGTAAGTCTTCTGTCCTCTCTGTTGATGAAGAATGCTGACTGGCATGGATGGATAAGGATTTCAACCTGACACTTCATAACTTTTTGAGGGTTCCAAGGGATCCACAGGACTTTTGGATAGACTTGACGGTTACTTCAGGCAGTGTGTCTACGTAAAGTGTGCTAACTATTCTGCTTGATGTGGACAAGCTTTCAGCCTCAGCTTTCTCCGGTCAAAATGAAAGAGGATTAAAATTCCTTTGAAACACATTCAGAGGGGAAAATCACAGATGAAGAGGATTAAATGAATTTAGTTTACCAGCACATAGTTCCCTAAGCTAGTTTTCTGTGGCTCTGATGTTACGTGCTTGTAATGGAGTTTCAGGAAAACATAAAGTGTTGTGCACTTCATTGTGTATCAGCAAAGGGACTTACAGGGTGAGTAGCACCCACCAATTGCCTTTGGGCTCTGCAGGAACACTGGAGATGTCCAGAGCAAGAGTGATCCATGACTTATGGTCTTGTCTGTGTTGTTAGAGGGGACAGTACAACAACCACTGTCCAAATGAGAAGGACTTCCAGGTCTTCTGGTATGACTTTACTCAAGTGACGCTGAGTTCTTCAGATATTTTAAAGGAACAAACTCAACTTCTGAAGGAAAAAAAAATGTCCCTAAAAGCAAAACAAACAAAACCTTGACATGTTTCACTGGTAGGTTCTACAGTACAATCTGCATTACAGAATTTATAGATTTTAGAGTCAAGCAAAAAGTGTTTCAACTAATTGAGTATGAAAGACTTGTGGGCTTATACTGAAGTCACTGACGTATACCATTCAGTGAACAACATTTAACGTAAGTGATCTTTGGACAGCTCTGCTGCTAGCTCAAATTGCTGCAAGCAAGGAAAAGGAGCCTTCAGAGAAAATTACTAGAGACCTCCATGTCTCATGGGAGCAGTCAGCGGGAATAACACCCCAAGGTAGCCCCATGCTCACACAGTGCTGCAGATCACTCTACTTGCACTATGGTTTTATACACAATATTTAAAATCACTACATGGACTCACATTTCTTAAGCGAGATGTAGGAGCTTGGAACTAAAACTGTCTACCCCTCTGACTTGGGCCCAGGTCATCATTTCATATCTCTAGCAGACGTCTGACTGATTGCCACTGTTTTACTGCCTGGGCATTACATCCTTCATGATGCTCAGGGAGTCAAAGGTGAAAGGTGGCTTCAGTTCTGTTGGCTTTTGTTCTGAACATAGAGCATACCTCTGTTTCATTACTGTTACTGATAAAGAATCCTTGGATGTAGAGTAAAATGGAACTGTTTCTCAGCAATGGTATGTGGCTGTACCATACACTGTGCAGATCAAGAAAAAGAAGGTATACACTCCCCAGGAAGAACAGGCACAGACACAGATCAGAGATGAAATGCATAACCCGAATGCAAAACACAGACTTGTAATTTCTGTGATTGTGAATTTAGAGCAGTGGTGCAACAGTCGTACCTATAAATAAGTTGAAGCCTCAGCAGCTGTGTACTTTATTTATGAGCTGCAGGAAGTGTTCTAAATGTAGTTTAGAGATGGTTTGTCCTTAGCGGGGGTTGCACTGAACTACTGACAAGCTTGCACTCTACAAACTTGAGCATGTGTGTGCTCCTGTATTATAATTTGGTCTCCCAACTTGGCTGACAGTAGGTAAAGGGGTTATAAGCACAGACTGAAAATATGAACAGATAGCCTCTGTTGGTCCATTTAAAGTGTCAATCTGTGTTTGCACTGATGCAAGGTACACAGCACTTCATACAGAATGCCCAAGGGAAAATAAATTGTGTGTTTACATATGCTGACAGTAATAGGACAAGTGGGAATGGTTTTAAGCTCAAGGAGGGAAGGTTTAGATTGAATGTCAGGGGGAAATTCTTTACAGGGAGAGTGCTGAGGTGCTGGAACAGGCTGCCTAGAGAGGCTGTGGATTCTCCATCCCTGGAGGTGTTCAAGGCCTGATTGGATGGGGCCCTGGGCAACCTGGTCTAGTACCAGATCTGGAGGTTGGTGGCCCCACCTGTGGCAGGGAGCTTGGAACTTGATAATCCTTGGAGTCCCTTCCAACCCAAGCCATTCTATGATTCTGTGATTCCGTACACAAGCTGTGTATTCCCTTACAGTGTATCAAGCCTTGCTTACTATTTAACTTCCTGCTAACTCGTGTAACCCATAACATTTCAAAGTAGGTACAAATGACTTCTGTCCTGCATTGTATAAAACTATCACAATTTACTGGCAATTTGAGCACTGGAATAGGCTGCCCAGGGGCATAGTGAAGTCACCAAACCTGGAGGTGTTCAAGGGACATTTAGATATAGTGTTGTGCGACATGGTTTAATGAGAACTGTTGGTGATAGGTGGACGGTTGGACTGGATGACCTTGTAGGTCTTTTCCAACTTTGGTGATTCTATGATTCTATGGATCCCAAAGCTACTCATTATTTTTGCAGTATTCCTTCACCCTATATTTCCCACCTTACTCAAAGAGTTAGCTTTCACATCTGCTGCTGATATATCGAGAGACAGATTTTGGCTCAGGTGAGCTCATCTAGGAGCAGTGACTGACCTCCAACAGCTATCAACTTTTTCTTTACTTTTCTTCTGCTAACACATCATACTGTTGCTGGTTCTGCAGAACTAGGATAGTTCTCAATCCTTCTTCAGGAATTTTTCTCCTTGAAATGGTATAATACACTTTGTTACTGTTGAGGAAGTGCAAAATAAATAAATAAATAAATAAATTTAAAAAATCCGGGATTTATTCATGTCTCATACATAAGGTCCTTTATTTGCCTTGTCATTACCCCTTTGCAACATATTTTTTTCTCTTTTTTTCCCCCCAGGTGATACAGGGGTTCTTCTTCTCAGCTCCATTTTCATACAGAATACATCTATTTTTTCCAGAACAGTAAATCCAGTAAATGCATTTGGAAGCTGATGTACGTGTTCAGTGAAGGCCATGAAAGAAACAGGCACCCAGTTTGTGAGACAAAATGGGGCAGGTCTACAGCAGGATTAAAGGGGTTGGGCAGCCCAGGACACACAGTAGAACACGGTAGGCACTCCAGCTACACTTTGTTTCAAAACTCCATCCAAATGAGTCCATGTGATGACGTCTCTATATTGATCTCCACTAAAGAAAAAACTAAGTAATTTAAATGGCACTGTAGGACAATTAGGGATTGACCAATGGTTAGTTTGGCTCTGTGCAAATTTGAAGAAGCTTTTGAAGAGCCTACCCAGGTGGACCTGCATGCTGGAAAAACAGGCATTTCCACACACCTATTTGTAGTCAGGTACCAGAATGAAGTGTCTGGGAATAAAGCCTTAGACTCAGCATTTTACAATCTTAAACAGCAAGATGCAGAACGAAGTACACAGCTGTAACAGCTGACACAGGACCTTCAGTAAATATATAGGTAACCTAAGAAAAGATTGTAATTTAACCCTACAGAATCTTTCTAATGGTCATAATAGGTATGGGGAATATTTTCACTGTCAACAGTGATCAATAATTTGTGGAGATCCCCTTAAAAATTTAGCCTAGCAAAGGCAGTGTGAAAGTCATGCTCTCTGTTATTGCCTTTTATGCTATTAAAACACTTGCTTCTTGTGGATTTCCTGTGTACCTCTTACTGTAAGAAGGGGACAAAAATAAATGAACAATTTTCACTGTTTTGCTAACAAAGAAATTGACCTTTAAAAAACATTGATCTCAGGGCAAGTTCAAAGCATTTTTCAGCAATACAAGAGGTTAAGGCACCAGGGTTGGTGCAAGGATTATTAAGTTAGTTTTGTGCGTAAGTTGATATGGAGTTTATTTTTGCAATCACTTGTCTAGACTGATGGATTAGTATGTAAACATGAATACATACTGAAGTTGTAAACATGAATACATACTGAAGTTGAAGAACAGAAGCTTATTTTAGAGGAAACCAACGAAGTAGCAGTGATCAGTGCCCAACTACCTTGGATCTGAAACACTTCAGAGTGAAAGCCTGCTCATACAAGAAGGTGTCGGGTGAATTCAGAATTCACAACTGCCCCACAGCAACCAACATCTATTTAGATGTTTCAGTTTTTTAGGCGTTGGGCTATATCTATGGAGCATCCTGGGGTGTAACCTTGAAACAATCAAAAACTGGTATTTTTTACCTGAAGCTTAACCCAAACCATCTGTCATATAAATCATTTGCTAACAGACTAATTGTGTTTCATGTGGTGTACAAGGTAAGGATGATTTTCTTCTTTTTGTATTTCAGTGCAGTAGTATTTCCTTACTTCCCATTTAAAGAGCCAGTGTTATGAACAAAGCAATTGGAGAATGATCATTAAAACTCTAAATAAAGACACATTCCCTATACAAAATCAAAATGTACAGCAGACTGACAAACGTGCACTCACCAAACACCTCTGAACTCAATTTTTAAAGCAATTCTTTGAAATCTGAAACTCAGGCTCATGTGTGAATCTCTCTGAGCACATTTTTTAATCAGAAAAGTACTATTCTTGGCTCTGCACAGTGGAAAAATGGTGCATCATTAGCAAATAGCAAAATCAACGGAAAATCTCTCACTGACCTCAGCAGCACCCTAATGTGCCAGAGCTCAGTCACTGCAATTCTGTGGCAGATGCCTGGAGTAAAACCTGTTCACAGAGAATCACAAGCACACAGAGTCTGTTTTCCTTTTAGAATGGTGGCCCTGTTAATAGTTCTTTACTCTAGTTCACAATGTTCAGGCAAACTTAATCAAGGGGGAAATCTCAGGTCTTTTCCTCTTAAGTACTAATGGAAGATAACTCCAGAAAAGTGGGGGCAGGAAAAAGTGCCATACTGAAATCTCTATACGGTAGAACATCATATATATATATTTTTTTTTAGCTCAGAAAACCATTACTTTTTAGAATCATAGAATCACAAGGTTGGAAAGGACCTACTAGATCATGTAGTCCAATCGTCCTCCCATTACCATTGCTACCACAAGCCACTAAACCATATCTCGTAGACCTCACCCAGACGTCTTTTGAACACTGCCAGGGACGGCGACTCCACCACCTCCCTGGGCAGCCCATTCCAGTGCCTGACCACTCTCTGAGAGAAAAAGTTTTTCTCACATCTAATCTAAACCTCCTCTGATACAACTGGTGGCTAAAAATGGTGCCTCTTCTGGTACAACTTGTGGCTGAAAAAATGCTAGGGGAATTCATCCCGATTACCATCTATCAGCCCCCTTCCTCCCAATATCAAATGAGTAGGTTACAGTATTTTATGCTCAAAGTCAGCTGCACCATCCTGTCTGAACATTATGACATGTAGAAAAATTTGGCTTACTAAATAAAGTCAAACAGCAGAGAACGGAGCAGAGAATGAAGAGATTATCTGTGTAAAATAAACATAACTGTATGAGACTATGCAGGAGAGAGAGAAAGGTATACTGTAAAGCAGTTGGAAAAATCTTTGACATAAACAAAAGTATTAGTGGGACATGTTTGTTCTTGACCTGAATGCTGTAAAGCTTCCAAGCAGGGAACATGCTTTCTGTAAAAACAGGCATTAATTCTAATTCTTCAGAGATGAGCTTCAATTGACTTGGAATTCAGATAAGCTTTAAAGTATTTACATATTTGAGGATTATCTATTTCTTTCCACAGCCGGGGGTGTCTCATAACTCTTGGCTTCCATAAGACCATGGTTACTGTGTACTCCAGAGACTCTGCCTTTCACTCCTTCAGCTTTCTAATCACTCTGCACACTTCTTCCTTCTTCTGGGTTCTGAGTGCCCTTCAGCCCCAAATAGCCTCTTTCTGTCTCCATGTTGGCTATATAACCCTACTTTTCCTTCCACATGAGGATTTCTAAATATATTTCTTTTGAGGTGTCTTCAGTGATTGGATTTACTCTCTCCCTGCAGTAGGGCTTTTGTGCTACTGCCCCATGCCTAAAGCTCTGTGTTGCACCCCTTTTCTTGGGGCACATACCCTGCTGGTAGAGGCTCTGGGAATTGCCCACCCATTTCTTGTTCTTCCCTACTGCTTCAGAAGGCTGTTTGCTCTTAGCCCTGCTTGCTCCTCAATACTCTGCTTCTTTTCATTTCCCTTATAAGCTGAAAATATTCTGCTTATAAACTTCAGAATCCCATTACAGAGAGAGGGTGTGGAAACAACAGACAGCAGTCAGTCATGACTTGCAGATGCTCAGCAGTTACTCATCTCCTTTTTCCTTCTTCCCCTTACAGTCAAGCGTTTTGATTCTTGCCCAAGGTAGTAAGATTTCATTAACTGAGGTAGGTACATTCTATAAAATACTAGAGCTCAGTTGGATGCAGATGTCAAAAGCTCTCCCAGTAAAACACATATGCAACCTGGATGACAGCAATTTTGCAGCCATGTCCTTTAAGAGCTACCCCTCCCTTCTCCATTTAAATCCAGCCAAGTAGGAGCTTCTATCTGCTTTTTTTGGTTCATTTCTTCATTTCTTTTGACTCCAAACAGATGCCGTTTTCTTTCAGCTAAAACTTCAATATGTATATATTTCACATTTCCACATATTCCCATGTATTTTGCCAAAACTATTTCACTTGCAGTATTTGTGTTAATACGTTGAGGACGACAACGAAAGGAGGAAGGTCTGACTATCATTCTTTTCACTAGTCTATAGTAATTTTAAACTAGGTTCACATGGGGTTTTAATAGAATTTTTACAAATTTTGGATGTTCAATTACCTTCCATACATATTGGAGAAATATTAAAGGCCTTTACCTTTTTGCAGAGAATCACAAACACACAGAGTTTCAAAACCATGTTTGAAGTTTTCTATGCTTATCACCTGCTTCAAAAACCAGCTACCAAAAGATCAATGATTTAAAAGACAAAACTAAAATAGATTATACAGACAGATGAAATATACTGTCCTTTTAGACCTGTTTTTTTTTCAGAAAATCCTATCCTGCAGTAAAACCTAGTAAAAATAATTATCTTTTTAAGTCATTCTCCCATGAGAAGGAATTCTAGGTACAAGCAGGATCATTAGCTCCTTGACATTTTTCCCTTGCAGAAAAGCAGATAGCAAATGAGAGGACAGTCTACTTCAACTAAAACACAGATCATTTATCTTTCTGACGTACGAAGTTTTACTGCTTCAGAGAAATACTTGCAAACCACAGAGAGCGAAGTAAGCAAATAAAGCACTGATGCACTGATCTAAGAGCAGTATTTACCTCTCCAGTGCCTGAAGAGGACTCACAAGCACTAGGCTGCAGCATGATTAGTTACTGCTGGTCACCTTGCACTAACTTCTGTGCATGGAAATTGAACATAGAATGCTACCTACTTATCAGCTTACTTTGCTGTGACTCCAAAGGGCACTTTGATCTCAGCTAGGAGATTACTGTAATATAGACTTTTTTTCCAAAAAACAACTTTGCTTAGAGAAAACAGACTACAAAGAGCCACGTGAAAGCACGAAAACCTCTGGAGGACACTGCCCATGAACTCTCTCTCTCTTCATCATAATCTTACCAAAGTTAGGAGGCAAAATTCTTTTTTGTCAGAATATTGTGAAACGAGAACTAGACTTACCACCTCCAAAGAGCAGAAATATAAATTCAGAGTTCTTTAGAACATGGGAAGAAGGAAATGCCAATGGAAAAGTTCTTTCTCATTCAACGAGCACAGACACTACAAACAAGTTTTATGTAATGCAGCTGAAAAAAAACAGCTATCCCATGCATATTCCTCCAAGAGCCATCTCCTTTCCAATTTATGCTGGGGCCAAATTCACCCCTGAAACTACTTTTATCAAAATGTACATTGCAGGGCATAACAATATCTCTGCCAGGATGATAAGAGTTTGACAATTAGACCTTAACTTAAGCTACTGATCTCTCCCTTTGGCTTGGCTTGGTGTGCCATGAGGAAAGAGACAACTCCTCTCACTTTTCTTAGACCTCTATCTTCCCAGGGGGATAGATCATTCTAGGTGTCTCTCCAGTGACAAAGAGAAAGCTTCAGTGTCTGTCTGAAAATTAGGCATGATGAATCCTTGGGAACTTCTAAATCAAGTTTCAAAAAGAAACATTGCTCCTTTTAAACAAGCAGGATCAGACATGGGAATCTGTCTCCAAGCAGGGACTGTTCATGCTGCCTGAGCTAGACAGCAAACAAACTGCATCACTCATGTTGAATTCACATCTGTATTTGGGAGCTACTCTTCGAAAAGCATTAAAAAGTGAGAAGAGACACAAAGCATGCACAGAGAAAGCACTGGGGCAGTATCATTCACAACCTGAGGCAAGGGAAGATCTCCTAAACTGGTTGGACTTCTAGGCAAGGAAAGGTTGCTTACATTACTTTGTGGAGGGCTTTCTACAAGTTTAATCTCCCCAGGCAAGGGTCATGTTTGTGTCCGTTACTTATTCTCTTTACTCTAGTGATCCTGCAGTTCTTCCATTGACTGCAATGGCAGCGTTATTCATGAACTGTCTCTAGGATTGGACTGTTTACTAAGCAAATAATCAGAATCAGCAGATTTGTAGTCATATGGGCACCCAATAAGCAGCCTGTTTTCTTGTAGGGTTGGGTATAAAATCCCAAATCTCATCAGCTCCTAGCTGTTGGCACCACGACTCGCTAACAGCAAGCAGAATGGCCTTTCACTCTACTCTTCTTGTTTTCTTAGCTGGACTGGTATTTCTCTCTGAAGCTGCACCACTGGTGAGTCTTTTTTTAATTCAAACTCAATCATTACAAGAATGATAACCAGTATTTTCTAGATGACTAGCATCTTCCTCAACCATGAAATTCTGCAACCATTAGACTGTCTTGAGGTGTTATTTTACTACCACTTTCTTACATATCTTTTCTCTCACCATTTACCTATCTATTTTAGGATATTACAAAAGGGTCTGGGATATAAGAAATATGAACTTACTTTTATTTTTCTTCTTCTGTCAGCTCATGACTCACATCCTATATCTTCAGAACAGAGACAGCTTCTTCACCAAACAAGTGCTTTGCTAAAGAAATTAAAATATTTTTTAAAGCATAACTAGGAATTTATTATTGTATAACAAAGTTTAAGGAAACAATATCCTTTCACCCTTAATGATATTGTATTTGCTGTTGGTTGCCTAGGCTAACAGACTCTGTCTGCACTTATAATAACTTACTACTTAATTATTTGTGATCTCATTAAAAAGGTATCTATCTTTTCTATATTTTTTTTTTTCCAGGATTATATGCAACTCTAAATAGTTATAAAATAGTGTGTCTATGTATGTGTGTAAAATAAAGTGATCTGTATAAACATCAAAGATACTCTTCTGTAAGAAAGTGTGGGGTACAAAACAAAATCTTGGGGACTGGCTTTGTACACCACCTGGCAAAGAAATTCCTTCTAAGAAGTCAGCATTAATTCTGCAATAAGAATCCATCTACTCTTTGAAAGAAGGTTTTTGCAGGGCTAGTGAACAGCTCCTTTACAACCTCTCCTGCTCTCCCCCAGGTCTCTCATGGCTCTGTTGATTCCAAATGCCCTCTCATGGTGAAAGTGCTGGATGCAGTCAGAGGAAGTCCTGCAGCTAATGTAGCTGTTAAAGTCTTTAAAAAGGCTGCAGATGGAACCTGGCAGGACTTTGCTACTGGGTAAGTTATTTATGTGGTCCTACTGAGACCACTGAGATTTTTTCAAAGGGCCTTGAATAAACAGAAGAGAAATAAAGGGAACAGAGCTCTGAAAATGTTTTTTGTTTAAGTTTTCTATCATATCACACTATCACCATTAACAGCACAAGAATTCTGGTCTAAAACCCATCAGATTCAAATGCAACGTACCTGTCACTGAAATACATACAAGTTGCAAAAAAAAATATTTAAGATTCTTGTCATACCTTTGTAGGGGTGTAGGTTTAATAAACACATTTACTCATCTCTTCAATGCTATCTTTCCTTCCAAGAAATATAAAAGAAACAGAGGGATATAGTTTTCTAAAATTCAAATGCCTGAGTACCTCATCAATTCAAGATTCAATGTAAGAATTCACTAAATCGGGTTTTTAATTAGGAGAAGTTTCTAGCAGTAGCAGGACGTTTAAATATAGAATGACAAGCACAAGCATGGACAGCAGCCATTAGAGAATCCAGCTCTTCTAGTAGGATTTTATATCTTGAATTACATAAAAGCTGCAGAAGGAAATAGAAAAGACTGCAAGGAGAGATACGCCTTTCTCCATTTGAAGGGTTTATTTCATAAAAATGCAAACAAAACAAGAAAATTTTCCCCTTTGAAAAGGAACAGAAAAGTTAAGAGGAGAAACAAACACCTTCATTCCCAAATATGGGAATATTTACTATGAGAGTGGTGAGGTGATGGAACGGGCTGCCCATAGAGGCTTTTAATGCCCTGTCCCTGGAGGTGTTCAAGGCCTGGTTGGATGGGGCCCTGGGTAGCCTGGTCTAGTATTAAATGGGGAGGTTGGTGGCCCTGCCTGTCACAGGGGGGTTGGAGTTTAATGATCCTTGAGGTCCCCTCTAACCCAAGTCATTCTGTGATTCTGTGATTTTATGAATGGTAATATTGGAAAAAATCACCCTCAGAATAGACTTACTTATGTACTTCAAGGAGAAAACCAGAGAAAATCTAAAAATTGACAGGTTGCTTTCAGGGGAAGCGAAGACAATGCTATTGTTTTATCCTTAACAACAGTTTATGCTAATGTTAGGAAAGCCAGATTATTTTTCATGTTTCATCAATTGGTCTTGAATATGTAATATGAAATAGAACCTACACTGTAATAAGATAAACGCAACATCAGTGTTAAGAACCATCACACTGTGAATGTAACAGTATTGTTCAGTTTGCAAGGATGCTCTTAAGAAGCTTAGGGAGACAAATCGTGTGCTTGTTCTTAGCCTTTGTTCTTTCGACACTTCAGGTCACAGAGAAAGTCTGAGAAAAATTAAATTACGTATTCAAATTATTTATATAAATAAATGGGGAGATTAACTGTAGGCAAGAAAGAAGAACCATCATTTTTTATTGCAGGTATAGATTGTGGCCTCTCCCTTGACTTGCATCTTAACCAAGGCTGCTTGCAGTGACACCACTGACTTTAGCTGAAAGCACTTACTGGAAATAGTTTTTCACATTAACTTGCAATGTTCTTATTTTGGAAAAACAGAGTTTATCTGTAATAAATACGTTGAAAATCCAAATGCATTCAAGGAACACAATCTGTAACTGAAGCTGTCAGGTTAATATTATAAAGTTCCAGGTGGATCTGCTAGGTACTGTAGAAGTTCCTTTTGTACAGATGTCCATAGAAGTACTTTGTTGGGTTTGGTTGTGTTTGTTTATTTGCTGTTGCTCAGTTTTTCTAACAAGTTTTAGGAAATTAAGCAAACGCACCTCACCATTCACAAATGTGGATAATTACTATTTTAAAAGCTTGGAGGAAGTTACTGGAACAACAGCTGATTTTATTAAGAGGATTATTTCAAAATTAGTCTGGCCAAAATATGCATGAAAAGCTTAAGTCCAGCGGAGACACTCTCTGAGGAAGGCCAGAGGGCAAAGAGATGTGGAAGGCATGTGATCTGTGTTCTATACGAGCTCTTCCCATGACTAGCTTTGACCTTCTTACTCCTCACATGTTTGAGGAAATCTAGGCCTTACAATGGAGTTCAAGAGTTCCATTCATCAAATATTTCTCATGTGACCTAGGTTGTGAATCATCAAAGAAAAAAAAGTCACAGCGTATTTCACATAAATACAAATGTTCAGACAGATGTACAAGTGCTGTTCAGAAGGAATGACTCGAACAATTTTGCTACCAGGGCTGATGGCAGGGAGCCCTCTGCCTTGTGTTAATCCCATCCAGGATCTGAATCACATACTGTCCTGTTGGATGTCACTGCAACGGTAGCAATAAACATTCTGTTTGTGAGACCACTGGCACTTAATAGATACCCCATAGTAACTAATTTTCTTTTTAAAGTGCCATGAACTCTTGACACTGAAGAAGAATCTCGTTTTCAGTTTTAAATTCAGTGTCTAAAATTTATTACCCGAACAAAGAATTTTCAGTCAGATAGCATTTTTGTTTTTAACTGGTTTGTGTCTTAACTATCCAACTTCAAAGCAGATATACCTGAATTGCTAACTTTCACTTTAAACTCTTCTGCAGAATTTCAGCAGTTCTGTTTCACAAGTTTCACATGAGCATTCACCAATGAATTCTTCAGCATTTTGCTTACTGCCTCTTCTTAAGGCAAGATAGATAAGGGCTGGAAGTACTAATTAAAGAAAATGTCTTCACAAACTGCCTGGAGCCATGTTTCAATCAGGGCTTGTCTTAATACATGTTTGGTCTTCCCTGGATACAGCTGATTTCACCCGGAATAGACTTGTGCTGTGATGCTTTGGTCAGTTTTCAAAATGCTAGAGTTGGAATATCTTCTTAATCCTTTATTTACCAGAACTTTTTTTTTTATTCACTATCACTAACTGAAAAGAAGACAGTTGAGACGGAGGAGGTGGGGAAAGAAAAGCTTTGATAGCACGATGGCTTCATTCTCTGATAAGAAGCTGGAGGTTGCTGCATTCTCCCCTCTCTCTCTTCCTCCTAATGCTCTTCTGTCCCCTTCATAGAAAGCTATTCCTTTCTGTAGATTGGGTAGGTTGTTCTTCATGTCAGGGTTTTAATTTTTCCTTCAAAAATATCAAGTGATTATGAAATGTGATATTATATAAACGTTTTTAGTAGAAAAAGTAAAATAACACATAAAGATTGGGGGGAGAATATGAAAGGGGAAGCATAAAAGGGGTTTAGTAGCTCAGTAGCTAAATATTTCAACAGCTGTCATACAAAGCCTGGTCTTTTTCAGCCTGTACTATGCAAAAGCAGCTATATTTCTTTTTGTTTCTGGATGTCATCCAGTGTTTTGAATAAATACTCTCTTTCAGCTGGGAATTCCTATTTCTCATTTACATGACATCCTGTGGAAGTAGCCCCTGCTCTTTGACCACTGCACTGTAACACAAATTACCAAAATCCTATGATGCTAAATTGCTGCTCCAAGACATTACCATTCAAGGTCATGTAAAAATCTGTCAGGGTTTAGATGTAAAATCTATAGTCTCAGAGTTAATATCTAGTGAATAGAATCATTTTCTACTAAAATCTCTTTTCTCTAATTATAATTTGAGGTTTGGCATCTTGCCTTTTATCGTGACAATCCTTTCCCTAAGCCACTGACATTTGGTTCCGGAGAGCACTTGGTACAAGTTAAATGTGATATTAAAACAGGGGCCTTAAATATAATCCTGCCACAGCAACAAGAATGACCAAAAAGAAAAGAAAAAAAAAAGACAACCAACTTTAATTTGTGATATACCTGAATAAGTTGGTAGCAGAGACAGGTTCTCCAACATGGAAGGATATGCTACACAGGAGGAAATTATTTCACATGATTAGAAATCATTCAGTGTCAAATTTGGCTGTGCAACATCTGTGCTATTTAACACTCAACACTGACTGTTTCTGCTTGGCAATTAGATGACAATGCAAAATATTTATGTAGATATGTTATCATTACAGGAAAACCACAGAGTTCGGTGAGATCCATGAGCTCACAACAGAAGAACAGTTTGTAGAAGGAGTATACAGGGTTGAGTTTGACACCAGTTCTTACTGGAAGGGACTTGGCCTTTCCCCATTCCATGAATATGCTGATGTAAGTATTTGAGAACACACGTAATAATCTATATAACATGTAGTGGTATCAGCTGGACACAACAAATACAGCATTTTCATACCAAAAGAGCAGTAAAACAGATCACTGTCACACTACGTTGTGTAAATATGGCGGTATACATCCAGCTTAGCTAGAGGAAGTATCCAAATTCACTTTATGTATTAACTGACACAGCTCTTCCAAAGTAGAGCTACTCCCATTCAAATAAATAAATAAATAAATAAATAGTAGGGAAAAAAAGAAAATAGAAAGAAAAAAAAAGAAGAATACTGCCTCCTTTTAACATCGCAGAAGGAATACGGGGACTTGGAAGGACTCATTTTATAGTAACTGAGCTTTTTTAGTCAGGGGATTTCTATCATACCACTCACCTGAATTCTAGAAGGATTGGTAATTACTGGAAAAGATTGTACTTTTTGGCATGTGTTTAAACAATGCTTAGTCCTGAAGTATGCAACAGAGGAAAAAAGAGGTGGTGAAAGATGAAAAAAAAACTGCCATAATGGGACAGGAAAAGCTTCACAGATATCCAAATTCAATAATCAGCTGAGTGGTTTAAATATGCCACACCCCTTCCATTGTTTTCAGCTCAACACTGACTTAGTGCGTTCTTCTCTATGACGTTTAATCAGTCCTTCCTTAAAAAAAAAAAAAAAAAAAAAAAAAAAAAAGTTTACATTCTAGAGGCTCACTCTGACATCTAATTTCAGTTTCTCTGAACATTCTATTCAGTGTTCTGGAACAGCTACAGAATTTCTTTGTAAAACACACTAAATTGCAATTTTAAGATCTGTGGAAGGCTAAAACAAATGACTGAGGCCCACATCTATAGAAGCCTGAGGAGCAAATTGAGCAATTTTTGTCAAACAGACAATCCTGAAAATATTCCTGAATCATTTGAATGTCTGAAGATACAGATGGGGCCTAAGACCTTCAACTCTAGAGGTGCTTAAAGGCACATGGTTCAGATTGTTCCAGTTAGGTTATTGAGGATGCTTTCCTTTGATGTAGCACTGCAGCTGAAAGGAGGTTATGACAAGGTGGGTGTTGGCCTCTTGACCCACATAACTAACAGCAGGACTAGAGGGGATGGCTTCAAGTCAAGCCAGGCAGGGGAGATTCAGGTTGGATATTAGGAAACACTTCGTCACCAAAAGAGTGGTCAGGCGCTGGAATGGGCTGCCTAGGGGGGTGGTTGAATCACTGTCCCTGGTGGTGTTCAAGAAATGTTTAGACATTGTACTAAGGAACACAGTTTAGTGGGGAAATATTAGTGGTAGGTAGGCAGTTGGATTGGATGATCTTGGAGATCTTTTCCAACCTTGATGATTCTTCAGTTCTATGATTCTTTAGTGACAGCGACTACTCCACTGTCCTGGAGAGTGGACGAAGTTTAACAAATGTGTAAAAGGTGACTGTAGCCCACAGTCCTCACATTCCATCAGTTTAGAGACTGGCAGGATGGATGTAGGAGGGAGCTCTCTAGTCCTCACATGTAAGAAGTACACCATGGATCTAAGGGTAGTTCAAGTATTAGACTAAAGAATGCCAAAGAAAGTGGGAGCTGAATCCCATTGATGGCGCTTCTCTGGGAGCTGTTTATTCCAACTTCCAGGAAGTAATTGGGAGAGCAGCAAATATGGATTCTCTTTGGACAAGGGTCTTTCTGCTCTTGCAGGTCTAGCAACTCAGTTCTTGCATTAAAAACTGACCCATCACCATTGCCTGCCTTGTTTGAACACAGATGTTGTATTTAAGTTAGAGTATTTCACCTCTGTTTTTCTTATTGGTTGGTAGAGTTACCACCCCCTTATCCTCCTACTCCACATCACAAACTAGAAATGTGCATGCCTGATTCAGGTGCTAGGTGTCTACTGAGCTTCACTGCAGGTGATGCCCTTCAGGGACATGAGTTTAAGTCCCGCTAATTTCTTAGTCTTCAGTGTTACAAAGTAGTGGTGAGTGTTTGCAAGGGTGAAACCACTGAACAGAACTGGCAAAGCAGTTTGCAGCAACTCGAGTACGCTTCCTTATATTAAATGTTAAGGTAGATTTGAATACATGTTTTTCCTCATGGTTACAAGTTTCCTCTTTTCCAGGTGGTGTTCACTGCTAACGATTCTGGCCACCGCCATTATACCATCGCTGCTCTCCTCAGTCCTTTCTCTTACTCAACAACTGCTGTTGTCAGTGATCCCCAGGAATAAAAACGTACTGTCAATAGATACATACCCTCCTCTGCTAGGACTATTATAGGTTTTTAGGAGGAAGGTTTTACCTATTGCTCATGCATATCCTTTTGCTACGTTAGTTTTTGTTTGTTGTTTTTTTTTTTTCATTTTGTAACCTGGCAAAAATTCAGATGAGTCAATAAAATGTAACTTCTTTAAAACAGATTCTATTGGTGAAGTTTTATTATGTCCTAAGGTGTTATGATTGGTGTTCAAGAACAAAGGACATCTGGAAACAGTGTGTGGCGCAGGGAAGTAAATTAACACTTGATTTGGTTCTGTTAACTTCTCCCCTCATCTTAAAAATAAATAATTAAATCTCAGCAAATGCATTGGTTCAAAATAAGACAGTTCTGCTATCTTAAAAAAAGAAAAAAAACAGGCAAACATACTCAAAACATGAAACTCATTCATGTTATTTGGTTTACACACAGAAGATGTGGTCTCACTGTCAACTAGGTCACAGGGTAAATAGGAGAAATTCTGAATACCTAGCAGCAACACAAACTATATAGAAAGACTCCTAAGATACAAAAATGTAGAGAACTGAGCTAAAAATCTGTATAGCTTTACTTAAAATTTCAAGGCAAACTTTGCTGATTTGACAAGGAAGGATTGCTGCTCACTTAATCTAGGAAGTTCTGAAGTAATTTCAGTTACCATCGTTGTAAACAGCTCTGCTCTTTAACACAGTTGGCTACCTCTAGTAAGTCAAATTTCTGTCCACAAAAAAAAAAACCAAATTCCTAAAATGGAAGCATTACCTTAATACTACTTCCAAACTTTTAGAAGAAGACAAGGTAAATTGTGGAGTGACTGTGATTCAAATAATGTTGTTGATAGATGGACCCCAACATTTGAACTCTCTAGCAGTAATTTCTGTAGAAAGATAGCTGATTGTATTCACGATATCCAGAAGCAGAGAAATGTTGTTCAATGGGATTACAGAAATAACATAGAACATTACTGAACTCAGCCATTCAGAAGCTATCAGCACTAATCTGCTACTGACCTTGGAGCTAATCTCTACATAGGAGCCTGCTGGGATGACTCTATACCAAGAGAATTCACAAGGTTACAAAAGCCTTTAACATTTTGCTATTTGATTACTTTTCTCCCTGATTTCTGGACTCTACCGCAGTTACACAATTCTAGCAGACACAGTGCAAACAGTTTCAAAACAGCACCCATCTTAAAGCATGAATGCCATTTCATGGAATTCTGCAATTCCTGAAGCTTGAAAACAAGTAGGTTTGATTTGCAGTGGACTGTGACCAGCCTTCTGGACAAAATATCAATATATTCATATAGTAGTCATTAAAAAAAGTTGGTGTCCTTAGTGGGCATGTAGGCATCCACAGGTGTAAAAACTATTTCTGGAAATAATATTTACCTAAAGTGAAAAAAAGACTTCTGGTGGTGGCTGACTTGCAGTTGTACAGGTAAAGTTCTGAAGTTGTATGGAACGTAGGGAACAACTAAAGTAACAGAACTTAAAATGCTGTTTATCTGTACTCCAGAAACGGGCATGTAAGTATCTAATTATCGTGCTAGAAACCAAACATGGTATTTTTCCTCCATGGGAATACATAAGAAAACTAGTAGGGAAAACTAGTAGGTTGCATGTTATAGATTTACCACATAGAGAAATTACTTAATAGATAAGCACAGATAAGTCAATTACACCACACTATAACCACAGAGGAATTTGCAATGATATGGAAATTCTGAATTAATAAGATATTTCTATTTTTATTAGCTTTATGAGATTTCAAGAGAACTATTGTAACTCCCGTTCAATGAGAAGAGAAAAACAGAATAGACATTGCTTCCAAGAAAACAGATTGCTGCAGTTAAGCTAGGCAACATTCACCATTCCCACAGGCATTAATAGAATAGATGTATTTTCCACAGACAAGGTTCATGTTTGTATGGGTTACTTATTTTCTCATTATTTACTAAGTAAATAATAAGAATCAGCATGTTCAAAGTCAGATGCTTTTTTTTTTAATTGATAAGCAGTCTCACTTTAGAGGCCTTGATATAAAAATCACAGATGTCATCAGTTTCTACTTGCTGCCACTGAGAATTCCTAGTGATAGCCACAATGGCTTTGCACTCTGTATTTCTTGTTTTCTTAGCTGGCCTGGCATTTTTCTCTGAAGCTGCACCACAGGTAAGTGTATAATGATTGAAGTTGCAGTTCTTCATGCTGATGTAGTCCCAGCCTTTTTTTTTTTTTTTTTTTCTTTCCTCTCTCTTAAATACTACAGTTAGTAAATGAAAAATACGATATTCCATTTTATTGCAACTATTTCGATTTTGTGGTATAACTGACTGTAGATCTCTTACTGCACTTTTTCTGGTTCTTCTCCTCCTCAACAGGGAGCTTTCTGATTAGAGAATCGGCTCTTGTTATCAGTCTCAGCAACTACATGAAAAAACTTGTTAGAAAAGAAAGGGGAAAAAAAGACCGTAGTTACCACGCAAAGGAACTATAGCCCTTATAACACAATGAACAAGGTTGTGAAGGGTTTCAAGGCAGTTCTGGCAAGTTCTTGCAGTCCTAGGGTTCTCTGTGGTACCCAGCACTTCCTCCCTCACTAGTTCTAGCTGCATTAGCTGAGGAGAATCCATGCTGGAGTAATGTATTTTCTTGTTCTTTCCCTTACTGCTGCCACACAGGAAAGAAGGGATCTCAGCACTCATTAATGCAAACCAACTCTCTCTCTCATACAGATGGTGGGATAGATACATTCTGATACACGTCTGACACAGAGTGGGGCTCCTGAACCATGGGATATTGAGTACATCATAGAATGAAAGAGGGGACGTAGGGGGCTCAATTTTTACCATCTACATCATGATTCCTTTTCCAATGATTAAATGGAGATCAGTGATCTCTATTTTGAGCAGATCTCTGATTAGCACCTTCTACATAGGTCTGTTTTCTGGCTTTTCACTTATCTTTTATAAGCCTTGATTCAAAAAAGATTAAAAAAAAAAAAAAAGAGAGAGAAAGCCTCGATTCAACTTTTCTTTTGAAAATGTAAAACTTTAGGCCATAAACATCATGTCTTGTGGTGAATGTAATGGGAGGGAAACTATCACCACCCCATGGTTGAAAAAAAATTTTCTCTTCTACCCATGCCTAACTGCCTGGGGATGAAAAATCTGATCCAAAAAGGCATGAGGGAAGACTCAGTATGTGGTAGTTATTAAGTTCACAGCTGAATTAAGATAATTCTCCAATAAGATGACTAGATCAGAAGCCACCAAATTCAGAAAGTTTTGCTCAAATCACCACTCCAAAACATACAGGAAAAATTACCCAATTTTTAAACATTCCTGCTACTTCTGATGATTTAATTATTTTGTGTTTGGGTCACAATTTGGTTAAAAATTATGCTGGCAATGATGCTTATGTGAGCCATCCCCAAGGGAAAACAAAAAGGCATTTTCACACACAGCCACTATGTCTCTATATTGCACATGACTACTTGACTGGCTACCGCTGTTAAATTCCTCCTCCTTGGTTCCACTGTTTCCAGACTCAAGTAACCTTTAGGCTGTATTTCTGAGTTCAGTTACCTCGTTGAGAAGATAGCATATTCAGTAAAGCTACAGAGTAAGACTCCTTACTGCTTTATTATACCCCACCACTTACCTTTCTTTCAACATAAACAATTCTCTCTCCCTACCTGAAGGGCTCTTCTGATTCCAAGCATCCTCTTGTTGTAAAAATTCTGGATTCAGTCCGAGGAAGTCCAGCTCCAAATGTTCCAGTGAAGTTATATAAAGCAGCTGCAGATGGATCTTGGGAACTGTTAAATGCAAAGTAAGTCATACCAGAGTATGAAGTGAGAGAAGGGAAGGGCAATGGGAAAGCCAAGAGTTTCTGACAAACAATGTCTTTTTTTTTTTAAATAAGAGAGAAGACACACTATTGAATGAATTACATTTTATTTGCTGCAGGTTGTCTTTTAACAGTACTACAGTTTCAACTACCAAAATAGTTTTATAACATAATCTTATTACAAAGCATCATCTTTCTTTTTAATACCCACCAGTGAAGTGCTGCATTATTACCAGAGGAGTCAAGCAGATTCTTTTTGTTTGAAACTAAGACTCTGATTGAAAATTCTACCTTTATTTTTTATTTTCCTTCTTTTCAAATGGGCTTTCATTTGCTACAACAGTACAGCTTTCAAAAGAAAACATGCAATTGTTTGAAACGTATACCACATAATAATTGATAGCCTCCTTGATTTTGAGGAAAAGTAATCCGCCAACACCAGAAAATCCAAGATATTTGCAAAGTCCCACCTGAGACTTTCTTCCCAGGACTCTGCTAATGGCATATTCTACCTAAAAAGAGGGGACACGTGGCTCATACTTACAAAAGCTGACATACTGAAGAAAGTATACCAGGCACAGATGCATTTGTAGAAAGCTCACAAGAACTTGTATGTAAGTGACTCTTTGGTGTAATAGAGCAGTGGGCTGGAAGAAGCAACAGGGCTCTCGTATGTGCCTTTAATAAACATAGCAACAGTGAAGGTCACACAAGTTTGCACAAGTAGGGGGGGAAAAAAGAACCCTATCTATTCATGTTGTCCTTGTTAAATAATTTGCCTTCCACAAATAAGGTAGGTTCAAGCGTATTCTGTCACTGGAAGTGTATGTAATTCTCCATTAGGAAGATGTTTATCTTAATTACTTTCAAGTCTGGGCTCAGAGGCTTAATTTAAAGATACAGAGCTGGACAGCTGGATGTTAATCAGAGCCTTAAAACATGTTTCATGTCAAAACAAAGGTATATGGAAAGCTGCGATAATACTAGTTCAATTTCTCCAGTCCTGTTAGTTTATAAGAAATGGAATGTTAGGATGGGATTCAAAAAATTACTATTCTCAATTAAATACATGTTGGGTTTTACCTGAGAAAGCTTATTAGACACTTATCTAAAAGTTATCAAGCTATGACAAAGGAAGAATATATTTGAATGAATTAAAAAAAAAAAATCCTTCAACTGACTAAAGAGCATCTCTCAAGAAGCAAATGACTTCATAGGTATAAGCTACACTGAAGTACAAACTAAGTAATGGTGGACAATGGCACAAATAACATTCCATTCTTTACTTTTTTCTGCATTCAAGCTGAATAAAAAGATTTGGCAGCTGGAACACGATCTTGTGATTTGTGACTACTCAAAGCAGGCACTTAACAGAACTTATTTTCTAATAACCTACTTAATGAGAAACCTAACTTCATAGAACTTATTTCACAGAATTAGATTTCAACCAAGAGGTATGTTTGAGAGACAGCATTCAATATTGTTTCTGGCAACCCAGTTCAGCTGGTGTTCCAAGGTGTACAGTTTCAAGCCATCTCTATACCCTTAGATAGCACCAATAGCACCTTTAATTCAATAACATCTGTTGTATGAGGAGAAAAAAAAACAGCCAATCACCAAAGACAACAAAGAAGTCTGTAAGAATACACTCTTGGCTGACCTACCGTCACTTCCAATAGTAGATTTCAAGTTTAAAATTGCTGACTAATTAATATTTATATTGATAAAGCAACTCAACATATTTAAATAAGAGAAACAACTATGAAAAAAATCTAGTGTTGACCCTACTCACATAGTTAAGTGCATCACAGAGCTTTTGCATTGCTTACAGCACTGAAGCTTTCCCTGTGAGTGAGTTCAATTAATTAACTCCAAGACACTGCCAAGAGCCTATGAACAACTATGCCAACATTTGGCTCATCCCTAAACCATGCAGAGTAGGGACATGGCAGGCAGCCACCTACTGTTTTGATTGTGGAAACAGTAAATGTCACAATAAGATCTGTAAGATATCCATAATACAGATGGACGTAAGTCATTACAGATCAAAGGAGGTATTCATGACATTACTTAAGCTACACAACAGCACTTAAGTTCAATTGCTAAAAAGCTGAATTTTTATTGGGCTTTTAATCGAAATATAAAAGTGCATTCTTCTGCCATCACACAGACAAACCAATGAAAATGGAGAGCTTCAAGAGCTTACAACTAAAGAACAATTTGTAACAGGGATATATAAGATTGAGCTTGATACAGCCTCTTATTGGAAGAAACTGGGCTTGAATCCCTTCCATCAACACGCTGATGTAAGTATTTATTTCATTCTGTATGACAGCTGCAAAGAATAAAGACATTATATATCTAGGAACTGATTAATAATTACACATGTCAAACTTTATGCTTTAAAATATTTTATCATTAAAACTTGAAATTTGCAGTCTCAAAACATTCTGACTACGTGCTCATGACAAAACATAGTTACCAGCCTCCCCATTACTCTCACTGAGCATTTAGATGCATTACTTCCAAGGAGATTTTCAATTCTTCTGCTTCTGCTGAAGCCTATGACTCTTTCTGAGGCTAAACACCTGAGAGAGAACAGGTAGACTAAGTCCACTGGGAAAAGGATTTCTCTGCTTTTTGGATCCAGTATTTGTACAGGTGCATATATAGTTTATATTTCTAAAGTGTGAACTGTTTTCTGGATGCTTAGATCCTCAATTTACAACTGAATGCTGCGTGGGACAGATAAACTAGTTAGGTAAGAGTGGTCCAAACCAGATATAAACCAGCTCCAGTGCATGGGACTCCTTGGAGACTGTCTTCTTCCCCATCATAGTATCAGCTCCTTCACGTGTTGCTACACTGCAGTAACAACAGCAGATCTGTATTAGTTGTTTGCTGGACTGTGACAGATCAGTAAGCACCAATAGCTGTACGGTTTGCAATTGCTGCTCAAACATCTACTCCACATCTCTTTGGAGAAAAGGTAGCAACCACACAGATCAGCTTTGTTTTGGCTTCCCTAAAATGGGTAAAAAGGTAACATTCTTATTCTAGATGACTATGAATGCTAATGCCGGGCAATCTTTCTGTGATAACAGAATTAGAAGAGATATAAGATTCATACCAGGCAAGTGAATTGATTATACATCAAGATAATGTAATAAATGTTTGGTAACTATAGATAATATTCTTTAAGTTGCATTTATGCTCTTAACAAAAGTTTCTCAACCAGTGGAAATGCGTGACAAGCACTTGAAGATCACATTACAAGAGAAGATATTTCCAAAGTTCTGTGGGAGCTCAGCTTAGACAGACAGCCATAATGGTTTCACCTATACGTAGGCTTGTGTCTAGAGATCGCTTCTCATTTGTCCTGTATTTATTGCTTCTTTTTCTAGGTGATATTCACAGCTAACGACGTTGGTTATCGACATTACTTCATCACCACTGTCCTCAGTCCCTTTTCTTACTCAACTACAGCAGCAGTCAGTGAGCCGTTGGAATAGAAACTTGACATTTAGCATGACGATTTAGATGCGTAAATTAAAATTTCCATAAACTGTACGAATAGTTTCTGACTGTGGTAACAGCTTTAGAATTTGCATAGCAGTTCCCAGAGTAAATCACTAACTGTAACTGTCAAGTTGTTTATTCCTTTTGTTAACTTTAGGAAGATGTACCGACTTTCAATCACCCTTGGGAATAAAAGCATTCAGAGAAAACACATTGAGTTTATTAAAAAAAAAAAAAGTACTGACCAAAGTCTTCTGTGAAGTTAATAAGCGACGTTCCTCAGAAAGTAAGTGAACAAAATATACCTGAAAGGTATCTTGCGGTAAGTGAGCACACGGGAAATGTAAACCACCGCTTGCCATCACCTATACCTTATTATTAAAGCCCACAGTGGCTGAAATCACATGGGGCCACATACATAATAAAAGTAGATTTTGAGTGACAACAGGGTAAATAAGAGCATGCAAGGATTCTACACACACTCAAAAAGCCTCCTTTCCTGCTCCTTAATATAGCTGGTTAACACTTTGAAGGAGAAGCCCTATCTACTATTGCAGAAAATTAAAACCATCAAACATACTTGAAGTCATTTTCATATTCTCAGAAGATGCACGGAGTTCTGTAAATACCTTTGCCTTTAATTTAAGTACTCCCAAAAAACTACTCACATACCTCTAGTATTCAGACACTTCTCTAATAATAACTCTAAGATAAAAGGAAAAGGTACAAAGGACAACTGTTTGTTCCTGAGAAAATCAGCTTCCTGCTTAACGCCAAGAGATAGGATTCATTCATGTTTTTCCACATTATCATAATTCATTTACAAGGAAAATTACTCTCAAACAAGAGCAGAGAAGAGATATTTAGGAGAATTAACAGAAGTCATCCCACCACAGCCTAGCCTGATTTATTTGCTACCCAATTTCCCCTTCCTCTTCCTGTTATTTCATGAAGCTATGCTTTAAAAAAACATACATTTTATAACCAAACCAAGAGATACCTCTTCAGAAAGCCTCAGAATAACCAAACCAACACAATCTTTGGAACATTATATTTCATAAAAGACAATGATAAAAAAGTACAAACATTCTCTTGAACAAAAAAAAAAAAACAAAATTATGATAGTACACAGGAAATTCCCAGCATATGTTTCAGTGCATTTTTCATTAAGCCTATCTTGCATACCTCTACAAATAAAACAATCTTAAGTACACTTCCGCTTGCTGATAAGCAGTGGGTGCTTGTAATATTTTTAAGTAACTGGCTCCTTAGTAATCCACTTCAACACAGTCATCAGTAAAGGTAATAGAAAAATAGACTGGCAAGATCCGGGAAAAAGGAAACTTCATACATTTTTCAATATATTCTCTATTTTGAAATGGATTTTATATTTAATATTCTCCTGTTTAGTTTTATATTGCGGAAAATGGGCTGAAGAGTATCTCAGTATATGAAGCAGATTCTACTGTTAATATTTCTGTAAAATTTTTACTCTCACTCGCAAGACCTTCAGAATCTCGTAAAAATAATTCCTTTCTTCTCCCTCCAAGTTAACTCCTCAAGGAGAAGATGCTCTTTATTTGCCTCATCAGCAACACAAAAAACAATGTGCTTGGCCTCTCCCCACGTTTTACAAGCATTATGAAAAATATCAAAAGGAATGTACAGAACTCTTAGTTCCGCATCGCATTTATTCTGTTTGAAGGCACTGTTTAGGTTAAAATTCAGTACAGAGTAGTACTGAGCTTGAGCAGATAGCATACAAACATTACTTCGATGTAATTTAAGATGGCACCTTCGAAAACTTCTCAACGAAGTGATCAAAGTTATTTAGAGAGGAGTGTTGGTTAACGTTTCATAAGGTAACGTCCATCACTACGGGGCACCAAAATACAAACTTTTCAAGAACTCTGCTATATGTCATCATCCATTCACATCCTGCTTTAAAATCATATTTTTCCTAAGACCAGACATGAATAATCACTTATAGCTGTAAAGTTACATTAGTTCAGCCACAGCAAATGTGTAATACATTACGTATATATGTATCTATGCATATATATGCATTTGAATGGTTAAAAATCACGTGTTCCACCGAACGCCCACCAAATGGGCACAAAAGCATGCTTCAGAAAACAGTACAGACCTACAGTACCAAAGGATGTTTGGTAATTATGGGTGTTGAATTGTAGGTGAACTTTACTGAAAATCAAAAATCACTTCAAAATTACGACAATTTAAAATTTATTCAACAGTTCTTAAAGAATTGTGTTAGTCTGTTATAAGACCAATTTTATTTTGAAGATGTTATTGATCACACATATATTAATTATCTCCCTTTATCCATATGCTTCAGAATAACCTATACACTCAGTTACAAAAATATATCAGGAGGTGATCTAACTTTTGAACGATGTCCTGTTCACTTAACACTTTTTGTTGAACTACATCATTGCCAATGCATATTAGATAAACTGGTAGATTTTAGGGTAATTCCTGTAAGGTTTGTTGCTTACAATTGTTCTCAAGTGCTACAATTAAATCACTACCTTTCTACAAAATATTTGGGATGTCTACGAGTAAAATCCTAACTTTACCTAAGAAAAACTAAGAGCAAAATTTGCTGCTGGGATGTCAAGGAAATAAAAAGGGTTTATGGCAAACAAAAATATACATAGCACCACACTATTTGTGGCAGCAATTCAGGAAGCCAACACATAGTAATGAGTCAGTATTTTTTTTGTCTATACACTTACAGAATACTCTACAGATAAACAATCCTATCCTGCTTTCCATTCTTTACGTGAGCAGAAGTCAGCCTTTGGTTCCTAAAGAGTTGAATAACTGTGACAAACAAAACAGTTCAGGAGAGCTTAGTCAATATATTTGCATTAACATAGAAAATAAATGATTCAGTCCTTTTTCTTAATGTTAAACGAAAGATGTTTAAAAAAAAATTAAGAAAAAAATACTTCTTAGCTTTGAGTTACTTATAAGTAGCTTAACATTACAAACAAATAGATAATAGGAAAATAAGATGATGTTTTTCATTCTAAACCAAGAAGAGAGGCTAGTTACTCATACATTTTACACCACAAAAATAGAGAAACAGGCAGGACCGATTCTTAGTAGAACTGTGCAACCTCAATCTCATTCGAAGTCATAGACTTGAGGATACTTAGTGCATCATAAAAGCATTCAGCACTGTACTAGAATAGGCCCTTAAATAGCTATATTGATTCATATATCATAGGTGGAATTTTAAAAAGCACTTAGCTTAATTTCAGTTCCACTTATGCAATCATAAGTGGAATGGTTTGACCCACACCATGTTTCTGAAAATCCCACACTGCAAGCATTAGAATTATTTATTATTTTCTTAAAAATCTAACTTCAATACTCTTCCAATGAAGACACATTTTTGGTTCTTCTGATCTTGGAGGAATAAAAGTGCTTTTCAATAGTATTTAAAAAAAAAAAAAAAGACAATACCAAAATACTGTACGCACCCAGACACATTGTTTTATCATTAAAATCCCTGACATTGACACCAGTGGCACACGTGGAAACATTTAAGAGTTCCTGTAGATCATAGTACGTAACAACCGCAAGATTTTCCATAATACACATGCAATAGGCATATAAATATGATTTAGATGGCAGGCAGGGTATTGTATAATTTTGCTGGCAATAAATAAAATTAAAAGCTCTCTTTTGAGAAAGTTCATATACGAAATTGATTCTTCTATATAGATATGCATGAGGCCTAGAGCTCAAAACTAGTATAACAGTTTACAGTCATAGCTGGCCAACAATTAGTATTTCCTTCATTTCACATAAGGTATAACCTTTTTTTAAGGATACTTACATTTTACACTTGTTCTTTCATGCTAATAAAAACATTCCTATAGAATTCAAACAAGAACACACCCAAATACGTACTGAAGCATAAAATATTGAGCAATTTAAAAGCAATGTACACACATTAATTTACAATCACGTATTTACAAAACACATTTTAAAAAGGAACAAAAGCATTCATTTAAGTACAGGAGGGCAGAGTAGAAGCAAATTTAGTATAAAAAACGTCCTGGAAGAAGAATGCCTCTACTTCCAGTGAAGCTAGCAAGTCTGTTTTCTGCAGTTTATTTAGCTGAGTGGTTAAGATAGGGAACATGGAGAACGAAGACTTGAACAGTAGTCTCATGCTGTAAACATCTGAGTGGTAGCTGCTGGCTTTTCTTTCTGAACAGAATGCATGGCGCATACAATCACTTTACTTCTCATCCCGAATATGCATCATCAAATGGACAAAAATCCCTAATTCTAAGACGTTGATTGTGGGTTATTTTGTTTTGTTTTACAGTGTCTTCAGTGTCTATTAATACCTTCCAGTGCATTAAAAGTTTACTCCAGTACGATAGCTTGTCACAGCATTTCCATCAATAGTCTCTAATAGGAGCAAGTTCTGGCATAAGATTAACAGTTACATTTTTATACAATCTACTGACAAGTATTTTAGGAGTATATACTAAATTGTTCAACCCATCAATATACTGACGTTCTCTGGAATACCTCAGAAGTTTATATCTGTAGAGAGAGTTGGAAGAAGAAAACATGAGAAAGATTTGCAAGAAACCATTCAACTTATGTTAGGCATGATACAGTAACAGTCACATCAGTTTGAAAGACTATAACCTTTAAACCCTGAAACTATCTTTCATTTTTTTGAAATCACTAACTATTTACCTAAAGTTTAAAAGTCTGCCACTTTGGTTTTTGTGTTTTGGTTTTTTTTTAAACACTTGAACTTTGTTTACATATGCAAGCTTATCTCAAGACCACATTGCAAGATCAGAGGTGGATGTGGGTGGTATGGTAGCAGTGGTTCAACCTTCCATGCCAATACGTTTTATTGCTATGTGGCATATGGTAGGAGAAGGGCAGTCTGACAAAATGGTATCTGACATGAAAATGCATATGGAATTGAATTCCTCCGTGCAGAAAAATTGACACCCCTTGACATTAATTCATGTTTGCTGAACTTTTCCAGAGACCAAACAGTGGATGTGAGCACAGTTAGGCTGGTACATTTCAGCACTGACAGCAGTAACATCAAAGATAAGTCATGTTTCAGATGGCCATGTAGATATTTATGAGTGTGGTATGCATGTTCTTGTTCAATGCTGGCAAAAAAATGGTAGTGACTATGTTGAAAAATAGTGGTTAGTAGCTGAGAATCTGCTCTATCAAATAGTGTTATTGTGCTCTTTGAATCTAGTGTAGCTTTTATGGAAATCCTGGCTTTAATTTTGGAGCAGTCCACGTATGTTTTGTAATTCCAAACTAAACTCCTTCTTAAAGAACATTCAATTTCTTCACTAATTTTTTTGCTATATAACTCATTATAGAGATAAGATCTAGATGCCTTCACTGTGCATAAACATACATTTAAGATGTCTGAATTTCTTTACATTTCATGCTTCGGATTCCTGCATTCACAAACATCTAAACAGCAGATTATTAAAAAGCAGTTTTTTCTCCTCGGTTACTGATATGTACGTTTTAGTTTTTTATAGCATACACTTACTCATATCTACTGTATCTGTACATTTTCAGCTTTATTCATTATTTTTAATGAATGATGCTCCCAGGAAAAAAAAAAGAAACCCACTGAGAGCAAAATTGAGCAAGATTTCTAGTTACTTGTAAACATATATCAGAAACCATTTATTTTGTGCTTCACATTGCAACCTGAAGATGTAGCTCATCTGCTACATTCTGGCTATTCTAGCCCAGCCTAGGGCTGCCAGAAGTGTTCTGTGTAAGAAAGGAACCACAAAACAAGAAGTTCAAGCCCACACGATCAGGTAAATTTCACCTCAGAATACAATGATATACGATAGAAGAAGACAACAACTGAGGAGTCCTAAAGTCTGTTTTCACATAAGCCATTATCCCCAGCTGTGCTGCTTCCTTATGCAGAATATCTAAAATGAGCAAAGTAGTAAAGCTCTTCCAGCATTAATGTCCAAACTATAAAGGAACTATAAACTTCCTGCATCAAAGAGAATGATAACATCTCCTGACACACAAACTCAATCTCTCTCACTGTTAAATAAAAAAAATACCTGAACACAACACATAACGTGTTTAAAAGACATGGAATTCAGCACCAGAGAGGGAACAACACTTAAAAGCACTGACTGCTTATTTGTGCATACAGAAAATAGATATATAAAGAAAAATCTTTACATCTTTAGCTGCAGTGTTTTTAGCTTTTCTTACCTTCCTAAAAACTGGACTTCACCTCTGTGATGATGAGGAATGGATTTGTATTTCCCTAAATCTCCATCTGGTCTTGTTACATTGTATCCAGCATAGTGAACCCTACAGTGCAATAAACAAAATATCAAAAAATGCCTTTAAGTTACAGCAAAAGTGAAAACTATGCATTAACTGTTTTAAAGCTCAGTTTTTCCATTCTCTGACATTCTCTCCCTCAAAAACATCCCTTCTGTCTCAACAAATAATAATGCTGTCAAAAAACAGTTAAGTGGGAAACATTAATCGTTATATGTTCAACACACAACAGGATGAAATATATGAGAATAGTAAGGAAAGGAGAAAAACAAATCCTTTTTAAAACATCCCCCTCTGCACATGAACTCATGTTTTAAGAACTCCACTGGAATTTACAGTTGTTTACTGTGAGCAGTTAGTAACATGGCAAACACTGCTGTCCATTATCCAATTGGTGACCATCAGTAGGGCCACAAATTAAGTTACCACTCACAGCCCTTAAGATATTACAGATACTTGAAATTTATCCTTACTCTACAGCCTGTAAATTGGTATTCTGTAATGCTAGCAGTAGATACATACATTAAAAGTAAAAAGCTACACACAGAGGACTAGGATTGATACTAATCTACTTAATACTATTATCTGTTGTTATATCTATGATGCGTTAAAAGAGCACTCTCTGAAAAGTCTGTTACATATCTCCAAACCAAAAAGACCAAGAAAATAAAATGAATGTCATAGTTGTTCTTTTATTCCTTAGAAACAACAGAATCTGTCCATCTAAAACAAAAAACATCCGATTGCTCACAAGTGTTGGATACTATAGAACAATCGAAAAGATACAGTAAGTACTGAACATTCACCTGTTCCAAAGATCATCATCTTCTCCACCCCACCCCCAGAAGGCATTTGGAAATCCATTAATCTTCTTGAATTGTTCCACTGTCAGTCCACTTACACCACCAAAGAACTCATTGTATGGAAGGCTGAAAAAGACAAAGTTCATATTCTTATCTGGACTTAGATAAGTAGTCCTCTTATTGAGAAATACCTTTCAATAAAACACAAACGATCCATAATTGGGGACATGTTCAGAAGCAGAATGCGTCCACTAAGAAAAACTGACTCACAGATCACTAGCATTAAGTAATACATTGAAGTCACATAAAACGTTTACAGCAGCGTTAGATTTGCACGAAAGGTACCCTTACACCGTAGCTCAAATTTGTAAGTCTACCACATAATTCAGATGGCTGATTTAGGTCCAAAGCTGAAAGTATGAAATGAAACCTTCCAACCAGTATCTTTTGAACTACTCAACCAAGAAGAAAAAACACTTATTTAAAAAAAGCAATGGAATAGTAGTAATAATAAAATCAACAATCAGTATAGCATCAGTTCAGTAATTTTAATTCACAGCTGTATTCTATGGAATAGTTAAGTTATAAAGGAACAGTTTAATATACTGAACTACAGCAAAATATTTAATAAAGAAAACTTAGATTCCCAATTTTTAGAAAGTAAATTTTTAAATCAAAGGTATGTATAGGCTTCTTTTCCAGCAAGCATACATTAAGTACTAGCACATAATTATTAAGTAATATGCAGTCAACCAACAAAAACAACCACTACTCCTATATAATACAATATATACGTATACACATGCCAGGAGACTAGTGCAATGTGATTTCCAGTCCTCAAAATATTTCCTCGCTATAAAAAAAAAAAATCAAGTATCAATATTAACTTCTGTGATTTTCTTAGATACATTCTTCACTAAGCAGCTGCTACAGTGGAGTGTGTTTTAATGAATATCAATTCAGATTTTATTTGTTTTATCTATGGGATTTACTTTGAAAGAATTATATATGCTTCAAGAATGTTTCTTAAAGACCCAGAAACAATGTGAATAAAGCTAATTACTTACATGTACATGTATTTGTCCAACTTTGCTGCAAAATGACGTGGCATTTCTCCACATCCATAATAATTTCGGTCATTTTCAGGTAAGTGATCCACATCATGAAATATTATGCAGTCCCAGACAACATCCTTCATAGCCTCCTTGAAGCCAACATTAAAGAGCATTGCACGATTAAAAGGTTGTGTACCTGTCTTCAAACAGCAAACAAGGAAGAAAGAGACATACTTTCAACACCAGAGAAACACATTACATTCCACACAAAAAGAAAAAGCATTCATAAAGATGCTCGTTATTTCTGCAGTTAAACAGAGGAATGGCTCTGGTCAACATCAGCTTCATCAACTGTACTTTCTGGTTTAGCAGTGTGAGATAACTTTCCACCTTGCACAAAACTTAGCAGCACTAGCAACTTACAGCATTTGACCAGTACAGCATGACGTTACCAGTTAGCTGAAGTATTTTAATAGTATCTGAAGTTTTTGTTATTATGTATGTAATTATAATTAGCATCTTAAAACTTAATTCCAGTTTCTTAGAAACTTTGATGCAATTAGATTGAAATTCTTTGAATTACATGATTTAAATCTCCAAATTTCAATTTTGAACAAGTGAGACAATATAGCCTACAAGACCTATTCATAAAGCAAATGCATTCTACATGATTTTAATGATAATTGATGATCTTTTTCTTAGTTTGCTATTTTTTCAATTGTCACCTGAAAATCCACATAAGATGAACCATGAGAAATAAGTCCAGTAATTTCTTTAGAGATCAACATACCTACTAAAGCCAACAACAGCACAAATTCTTCCATTAATCTCAACTACTTTTTTCCTTCACTGTGACTTGCAGACACTTTTTGTTGGCTGATTTTTTTCCTCCACATCCATTCCTCTGTTTCTGAAAAGTCTGTTAGTCTCTAGCTAGTATTAGTAATTCTGTACTATCAATATTGCCATTATATTTCGCTTATATTAACCAGATAGCATACACATTAAACCTATTGCCTTTGAATGGATTTCATTGAGTACATACTGTAAAATGGCCTTCTCTAAATAACCATTTCCAAACCTCTCCCCATAAAACATAAATGTAGTTTTTTGTTTTGTTTTTCTTGTTTTTATCTTGAGAACTTAAAAAGACAATAGACCCCAAGAAGCTGTTATATTACCACTCACAGAATACTAGCCTGTACTTGGGGAAAAAAAAAAAAAAAAAGCAACACAGTCTAATCCTTTAGCATGAAGTTGAACATTGCTTTTTCACTTAAACTAGAACATAGAAGAATCCTCAGAACTGGAATTGATCTGTAAAGGTCATCTGGTCCAGCTCCTCCGCAATGAACAGGGACATCCACAGCTAGATCAGGTTGCCCAGAGCAAGCATAACATCAAGCGTAACAGTTCCTAAATTCTTGATTCATCTAAATCTTGGTAAAAAATATCAGATCTCCTTTAGTAAGGAATCCCAAAGGTTCATTTTTCAAGCAAATGTTGTTACCTGTTCAACAACATAGAAGGCAAATTCCAGCCGCTGTTTCTGCAACATCGGTATCAGATGCCGGAAGAAAATTGGAAGATGCTCGTGACGATTACGAAAAGGAATGATGATCGCCACCTTCAAAAAATCATTCATATACAACTATTAGGTTAATATTTTTTAATTACAACGTTTTATTTAATAGAGATTAACTATTTTACCATTGTACATATGTGTTCTAAAACATGTCATTTCCATTAAGAAAGCAAGTTCAAATTTTGCTCAAGCAACTGAAAAGAGAAGAAATTGTCTTCAAGTAAAAGTTGAATATAATTTTCATTTTATGGTAATTTGCTTCTAGTTACACTTTAAGCGACGTACACATTGGACAAGTTTATGTCTACATAAAAGTGTTTAATTATAGTTCATGACAATCCATTTCATGTTTTTCAACAAGCTACTTAGTCTCTTTGAGCACAATACACACACTTCAATATAGTACATGTAATATAAAAATGTAGCAGAGGACTGAGTACTTGCAATTGAATGCACATAGGAAAAAAAAAAAAAAAATCAAAGAAACACCTCACCTTCCATCGTGGCTTACAGTCTTTGGGTTTCCAGTGTCCTCCTGGTTTAATGTCTAAGTCTTTTGAAAACAGTTGCTGAATTTCATCAAAACTAATTTCACTCATATTTACATCAATAAGGCCTCCTATACAGAAGAAAAAATATTTAAGTTCAATTATGATGACAGCTCTAACTCTACAAAGTATATTACAGGCAACTAGCAATAGGACCTTAAGGATTACCTAGTTCCAACCCTCCTACCACCAGATCACATTGCCCAAAGTCCCACACAACTTGGCGTTGAACTTCAGGGATGAGGTATCCTTAATTGAACATACATGCACAAAATGGGAAATACTTGGCCATGATAAAGTATGTATAAAGAGATTTTGACAGTCTATAACAGATTCCACTATAATATGAGAAACTGCAATGTAACTGTACAAAAATGGCAATGTAATTCTGGAACAGCTGTTGTGCTAAAGACAAGGTCATTACTTGTCTGGTTTCTTTCTCTAGTCCTGTTAGAGCTTTAGCTGGGCGTGACACTTCAAAAGGAAATCAAATAAGAGAAAATTTACATTACAAAATCAAAAATAACAAGAGGTCAAAACTACATATTCTAGAAAGGCTGAAATAATTGGTTTATCTACAAAGACTGACAGAAACTTTAATGCTTTTCCAAAACCTAATAATTTGGCATACAGGTGCTAAACTCTTCTCCAGGCATCAAGGAGAATGATGATGAGAAACCCGACTAGTTACAGTGGGGACTGGAGGGGAGTAAAAGGAGAAATGCTCAAGAAAGCTCAACTGTTCACTTGATGGAACATCGGAATGTACAAGTTCTGGAGAATTATCTCCTCTGAAGATTAATTTTTAAATACTAATAGATTTTTCTGATATTTATTAAAATTGTTAAGGTATATTTAACCCAGCATACTGAGGTGATCATACTAAATATCCAGATATGCCCTACAGCTCACCAAGAGCCAGTTCTTAGACTTGCAGTGACTTTTGTGAACTACTAAAAAGTTGAGATGACCTTAATATGAGAGTTTTATTTCATGTAACTGAAACAACTAGTCTGCTTTTCATTTACCTCTAAAGTCAGCATTAAAATTATCCTCATAAAATATTATTTCACACTGCTTCTACCTTGAAGCAGAGATATATTACTCCAGTTATGAACTAGTGCAGCAGTGCTCAACCAACGTGTTGTAACCTAAAAGACTAAGTCACACAGAAGGCACTACTTGCTCTCATTTCTAGAGCTTACGTACTTGGGACAAAATGGGATTTTACCATACTTATTCCAGGAATAAAAGTTTTGAAAATTGAATTCAGTCATGTGAAGAAATGTAGTTGATTTCTGTAACAACCTTAGACAGTCAAGCAGGTCAAAATATACATGATTCAATTAGCTGTTTTCTGACTGACTCAGGACTGTCCGCAACAATTTGCTGTATTAGATAATTTTAAAGTTTTATTTAGATTATAATTAAACATACAGATAGACATTGAAAAAAGGATGCATGACAACCAAATGATGAAACACATACCTTTTTTGCTGAAAAGTAATTTACCCAGTGAATTACCTTCTGTCAAAATTATGCTTTTTTGTTAAATTCAGCAGTACAGGGTAAGTACAAATAAGGAGAATGTTTTATATAAAAGAAGTGGAAAAGAAAATAGTCACAAGACAACCGATAGATAAATTCTGGTAGAATTACGTACAACCAATAAGGTTGAGAAGAAGAATGACAAAATAGAATACAAGTCCCTATTCTGGCCACTGTAAATACAAATCAGTGCAAACAAACTCATGTTAGTGATCAAGGTTACGTGGTAGAATCAGGCTGAAACATCAACATCTGATTTGCCTTAATGTCTCCACTCCTGGGCAGTAAACTAACCCACAAGGGCAACAGTTTAGCAGAAGCCAATAAAATTTTGAATTAACTAAACTGACAGAATTTAACTATCAGATTCTTTGAAAGTTTCCTTAGAAATACTTATAAGGCTTATACGCATTTTTATATCAATATAAACATCATTCTGTTTCTCTGATTATTTACATTTGATACTGTTGGAACTTTTTATTTTACATCCCCAAAGTAGGATAACTAAAATATTTAGCATTAAGTTCTTCGTTTTTTTTTTTTTTTTTGTATTAAAATAATTACGTTGTATTTTAAATACAATCCAATTGACTACATAAGCGCTAAGATCAATTTTAAACTTACTCATGTAAGGCAGTTTCTCTGGACAAGCCTGGTAAGGAGAGTAAGTGAAGTTTTCTGGAAGATACATTGTTGTTTGAGCAACACAGTCACTAGAATTGTTTCCTTCAGGATAATCTTAAAAAGAAGAAATATTTGTGTAAAAATGTAAGCTATCCCGTGATTTTGTATCATATTATCACACAGTTGACAACACTAACTTTGTAAATGCAAAATTCCTTGCAGCATGACTAAAAAAATTCTACCACAATAACAGTAATTCACTTAAAATATCTGCATTACATCTATGACATTTTCCCTGTTAAAATGAACTGATAAACATTAAATCTTTGGCCTTTTCTACAGTCACCAAAAAGTTAGGTGTGGTTCTAGGTTTTCATAATCAAGCTATGACATCAAGATTTGCTTGTGTAGGTCCTTCCTCAGCCCCCCCCCCCCCAACTCATCCCACAAAGCTCTTTTAAAAATGAAAACTAAATAAGAAATACTCTTACCTGTTCCATTCAGTGTTGTATTTTTGTTAGTATACAATCTGATCATGTGTCCTATTGTTTTCACATTCTCTCTCAGCATTATACCACGAGCTTGCACCATGAAGAGATATGTATTTGCTGATAAAAACAAAAAGCAATTTTGGTTTCAATTAAAATAAGGTTATTGCAAAACTTTTCTAACATCCACTTATAATGTGCTCTAGTATTTGCTACTAGGTCTGAATTCACCGTTAGTGAATATTAATAATCCAGAATGAAGATCCACAAAGAGTAAAGTTTAACAGCAGTAAAACAAGTACAAAATAAATTCAGCAAGAGGCCTATTAAAAAAGAAAAATATAGAAAGCTAATACGTGTTTCATATGACACTTCATTTTCATTTTAGCCTACAGAAAGCAATTAACAGCACAGGGAATCAACTGAAATTACTTAAGTTTTCATGTGCAGACACACATCCATCCATCTCAAAAATACAGGATACACATTAATACATACATCATACAAAAAAAGGGACAAAAAAATCTGTACATTCTTCAGACCCACAAAACTATCCCCCTTTTTAATCATTAGTTAACACAACTTTCACCCAAAATGTACTGCTCTTCATTCACTCCTAACTGTTGCTTCATTGTAGAATTGTTATAAATCACTGCCAAACATAAAATATTAATGGTTGATAATTAGATAATAGATAAACTAAAATAAATAGATAAGCTATTTATTTTAGGTATTAAGCATGAATAAATCATCATTCAAAGTAACTATGACACTCACTCATAGCAACAATAGGAAATACTAATTTGTCTCAGCATTGCATTCAAAGCCCCAAATCTGACCTCAACATAATTCTCAGTCCTAAACAGAAAGCAAGTAAAAGCCCCTTGGAAAAGGGGCTGCATTTATATCTGAGTAAGATATAAAAATGTATCCAGGACTCAAAGAGCTCCATAAAATAATGTAAAAGAAATCACTTTGCAGAATGATTTTTATTCTTTGGAGCAACAAGGATCACAAGATCATCTATTCAACTATTTTAATTTCAATCATTTCAACTATTTGAAGCACCCATTTGTACAGCAGATATTTGGCTTTCTGGAACTAGTGATCCACTGCAACCAAAAAAATGCTCTGAGATTTTGGAGGAAATAACTAAACATACTAGGTCAGATGACCCAGCACCAATGGCATGAAAAACACAAGGGCTCACAGTACCAGAGATGGTTGTTGGTGGTATGGCAGTAGAGGCTGAACCTTCCCACCAACAACAGTCAGGTACATTCTGTTGCCACGTGACAGATTACAGCAGAGGGGCAGTCTGACAGAATAGCATCTGACATGGAAGAGTTATGAAGGAAAGGTGTGGGTTCTAATTCCTCCATGTGGAAACAATAACACCCACTGATGTTCATCAGTGCTTGCTGAACTTTTATGGAGACCAATCAGTGAATCTGAGTACAGTGAGGTGGTGAGTTCCAACAGCACCAACAGCAACATCGAAGACAAGCCACATTCCAGATGGCCATGCACAGCTGTCACATCATGAAATGAAGAGTTCATCCATGTGAACTGGATAAATGGCAATGATTGTGTTGAAAAGTACTGCTCTGTAGCTGAAAATTTGCTCTATCAAATAGTGTTACTACGCACTTAATATTTGCTGTGGTTTCCATGGAAATAAATAGGAGGCATTACTTTTGAAGTGAACAGTGTAACTAAACCAGTTGAAGACTTCTCACAGCACAATACAGGGGAACTTTTTATAAAGGGCAGGAGAGCATTTCCAAAGGAAAGTATGGCGACCAACTCCACCACATTAGCAAACGGTACTAACCAACATCCACAGAAATCTAAATACCTACACTACCTTTCAAGTAATAATATTTGTAAATCCTACAGTAATGTTTTTTGTTTTATTTAAAGAATTCACAGAGAATTTTATCAGCATTCAAAAAACTCCTTATTAACAACAAGGGAAACTATTACTTAGCAGCCAACCTCAGAACATTTCAGGTGCTGTGCATGAAGCATAATTCCCCAAATCTTGATCAAGGTGACTAGCTGTTTTGACACGTGAGAACTCATATGTAAGACTTCTTCAACTATTAGGAAAGCTTAATGCTTTTTCTTCTGCTTACACATTTGCCAGCCTTGGGAATTTTTTTCTCGCTGCTACCAAACCACATTGAGTGAAAACACTTCAGCTGTTACACAAATAGTAAACAGCAATGGAAGCTGTGGACACCGCATAGGCAGCACTTCTCCAGAATTGCTTCTGCTATGGCCAAAAGATTTATTCCAGGAGTCACAAGAAATAATATTTTAAAAAATCTACTCCAACATGTTACCATTGTAGTTTTAGTAACCTGATGCTAAGTATTAAGTACAGAACTAAGATGAAGACCCTGAGACAAGTCCACAGGAAAGACAAGAGAGTCATAATAATTGCCTTCAATTCCTATGGGAAACTTTGTTCTAATCCAAGTAAGAATGCAAACGTAAACCCTGATTAAACAGATTTTTTGCAAAAGCATCTACAAGCTCATTTTTTGAAGGAAAATTTTCTTCTCTTGAGGAAAAGGAGAAAAATGTCACAAATGTCTGGTGTATTTATTTTCAGACAAAGCTACATAAGACACTTCTCTATTTTCATAATGCCTACTTCATACAGTCAGAATCCCAAAAACAATCAGGCAAAGCCTGCTGTTGGCCTTGGCCTAGATTGCTCTTGCTCAGAGGAAGATCAAGCCTTGTCATGTCTAAATCAATATATCGGGGGAAGCCCAGTCCAACACCTCACATTCCTCGTTCATCTGCTTGACAAGCCACCATTCATTCCTACCCAAATACATAAACATAATGCAACAACTTCCCTTCTTTGCACTTTTTACACTCCTCATGCCAGCTACGTGGGATCCTAGCCAAAAATTGGTTACTAAGATTACAAACACTCCAGCAGTTGTGTATTGTACCAAAGAATTCCTCATAAGAAAGGTAGGCAGAGCTCGGTTTCTACTACAGAATCCATAATCATACTTAAATCTTCCACAATTTAACCCCTCTCTGACACCCTCCAACAACAAGAGGCTCTTCTGTTGAGGAATAAAGTTCTGTGTCAATGCACCTACCATAGTTCAGTCCTCCTGAATTGCATAGATGGTCTGCAATAAACCACAACACCTTATCTTAGAATAATATCCCTGCTGATATATCCTTCTCATGCTCATCTCTTTAAAAATGCACTGGAAGACAGAGCTGGAGAAAAATAATAAAGCAGTAGCCAGCCTCCAAACTGAAAGAACATTGCATCTTGCCATTGTCTGATCAAGTTTATATTCTATTGTCATTCGACAGCCTCTCAAGCAAGAGCAGGTGCATGAACTGCCAATTAATTACTTCAAAATCCTCATATGAAATCTTAGTCCTAAAAACATATCTGCTCTACTAGCAGAGGTTTCTCGCAAAACCCTGGAAAAGGAGGCACAGGTTACACTTCATACTACCCAGCAGTGGCAGCAACAAAGCGTCCAAGGTAATATTCAACAGACTGAAGTCTAACAGAAAAACACATCTGTCCTCCTAGTGTGTTAAGGAAATAAGACAGAGCAGAATACTCAGGGTTACAGATTGACAACTTTTCACAGCAATCCTCTTTTCAATTGACAGAGGTACTTCAACAAGGGTAATCTCCCTGAGCAAGGCACACACTTCCAGAAACACTGCTTTTGCTGTCATGAAGATTTCCTTCCACTAATAATTTTTCTGCATTTGCACCAGTCAGCATGCCTGTCACATTGCAAGGAAGTGAACAAACCAGAAACCTTCTAAGTAACCACTCACAATCAGTTTTCTTCACATTCTCCTTATTTTATATATATGGTCCACAGCAAGTCAGAAATACAGCCCTCCAAACTCTGTGTAGAACCTAGACTGCCACACAATGTACATGGTTATGCAGAAGTGCAGTTCAGATATCAAACAACAGACCCATGTAGGACATTTTGGAATAAGTACTATACTAAATGCTCTACCTAATCCAACGGCAGGGTGAGCATAAGTTCATACCTAATTCAGATGGATCAATTTTTCCTCCAGTTTTAGAAGATCACTGGTTATTACTAGCTTTCTGTGTTAGACCAAGAACAAGACAGCTGAAAAAAACAATTTGCACTAATTCTTAAAATGCAGAAGTATCTGGAAAAAAAAAGCCTCGAGTCTTTTACATCAGGCAGCTTCCTATTATTTAAATATTCCCTTGACAACTACTGAAACCATTATTAAAGCAAAAAAAAAAAAAAAAAGCACCATTCTCAATTCATTCTCCATTAGGGAATCAAGCTTCTTCCAGCACTACACCAAAAGTTAAAGCACTTTTCACAATACTACATAAGTTAATCAACCCTCATCAGAGAAGTGTAGAAATTACTCCTACATCAAAGCTTAGTAATTTATTATTCTGCACACATACACCAAAAAAAAAAAAAAGCCAAAACAACATGCTACACACTTAGAAACAATCAAGCTACTACAGTATACAGCAGAACAATTTAAGTTAAAAGTAGAGCAATGACTAATGTTCTGAAGAACAGGAAGATAGAACTGATTAATGTTTTTCTGACTGTTTTGCTAAAATAATGAGATTACAAACTAGGACTTTAAAGATGCCAAAGAAGAAAAGAGTAAAACACATGGAGAGCATAAATTTCATTTAGAAATGCAGCTTTTATCATTAAAATTGAAAAGAAACAAACAAAAGGGAAGTCTTACGTAACAGTTCCACAGCACTTGGCAAGAAAAGCTAGAACCAAATATTTGTGTAAAGGTGGTGAGACATGGGAACAGGTTGCCCAGAGAGGCTGTGGATGCACCCCCCATGGAAGCATTCAAGGCCAGGCTGGATGGGACTTTGAGCAACCTGGCCTAAAGGGAGGTGTCCCTGCCTGTAGCAGGGGGGTTGGAACTGGACGATCTTAAAGGGCCCTTCCAACCCAAAACTTTCTTTGATTCAAAAATTAGGTTACGTCAGTGCCGCCCCAGCAACACTACACACTGCTCTTCAAAAAAAAAACAAACCAACAAATCCAGCATACTGAGAAGCTCACATGGGGGATACTTGATAGAAAATCCAGAGACATTGCAAAATTAAAATGCAACAAAGACTGCTTCTATGGAAGGTAGTTCTTGCCAATGACTATTTTCTCTCAAGTTACACATCTGATATTCAACATCTGTTTTCATAAGACTTCTGAAAAGCACATTCAACCTATCTCATAAAAATTGACATGCATTCAAATGGGTTAACAGATCTCAGCTAGAAAGTGTAAATGGGAAATAATCTCACAGGGACATTTCTAGAACAAGTCCCACACAGACCTCTTCTCATCTCAAGGTTATATCATATTATTCTAAGCAACACAAGAGATATAAATACACTACTGGCAAACTTCATGAATGGTAAATCAATCAAGTGTTAAACTCAAAAGCGTTCAGATTAAATTCTAAAGACTAAGCTAAATATATAGCAAATATAATTAAGCTTGAGATGGCTTCTAAAGTCAAGAATTTAGGCACTGGGAATATTTTACACGCTACAGCGCAAGGACTTTAAAACACATGTAATAAATAATTTTGCAGTAAAGATAACCAAACTAAGCTAAGACTGCTGGAAATTACTTTCTGTTCACGAATTCAAATCTACCAAAAACACAGATAAAAATGAATAGCAGTGTCCAAAATACACAGGATTTTATTGTCACATTTCATAGAGTCATAGAATAGCCTGGGCTGAAAAGGATCACAATGAGCATCTGGTTTCAACCCCCTGCTACATGCAGGGTTGCCAACCACCAGGCTGCCCAGAGCCACATCCAGCCTGGCCTTGAATGCCTCCAGGGATGGGGCATCCACAACCTCCTTGGGCAACCTGTTCCAGTGCATCACAACCCTGAGTGAAAAACTTCCTCCTAATATCTAACCTAAATCTCCCTGTCTCAGTTTAAAACCATTCCCCCTTGTCCTATCACTATCTGCTGTTAATTAGAAGTTTTTAAAACATATGCAATAATCAAAAAAAGCGTAGGCCTTGAAACCCATTTTTTCCTGATTTACTGTTGAACATTTAAAACAAATTTTCGCTGCTTGTAATTTAATAATAAATGAACACTTATTTCATGGGTATGGTGAGACTGCTTTCTAGTTTGCATACATATACATCCTGGTAAGGAGAACATATTAGAAAGGCACAGATCACCTTAATCTGTAAAAAAAAAAAAAAAAATACCAACGACTGATGTTCCCAGAGGCTAACAGAGATCATTCATATGACATAGATGGACATGTCTTTACCAGATACCACAGAGAGGTTTCAGAATTGTTTACAGTGGTGGTATTTTTTCAGTACTCCAGACAAAGTCTGTGTAGTTGCTGTCACAAAGAATATGCCTAATGGATGAGTCCTCTGGCTCCAAGTCTGAGGGGCTGAATAAATATCAATTACCTACTAAGCAGAGCCAGTAAAAAAGGCAATCGTATTGGTCAAGTCTCCACTTAGGGGTGAAGAACAAAAAACAATCAAATATTTTAAGTGTGATATCCAAAACAATCTTCAACACAAGTTCTAACGTGCTTTATATGGAGCTGGATTCAGTGAAAGTACCTTCCACCTCGGGATGCTCTGTTCTGTTCTCCATCACCAGACAATTAGCTGATGATATAGCAAGTTAAATAATTCAATAGCTAATTCTGAAACTATTTCCTCCAACTAAAGCCTTTGATAACAATCGAACCTAAAAATCACTGTGGCATAACCAACAGCACACTGCCATTGCCTTAGCAACAGCATAGCCTTCAGGTCAATAATACTGATTCTCCTCTGTACAGCAACTTGTGAGACCATATTAGCATACCACAGCTAATATGGGGATTCCAGTAAAAGAAAGGTTTTAACATACCAGAGCAAGCCCAGAGGAAAATCTCCATGATGGAGCAGGTAACACAGAAACAGAAACCAAAAGAAATGAGTTTTTCATTGCTAACTGGAAATGGCTACAGGGAAGGTGCACTTTGTGTCTTCAGTCACAGAGTGAAAACACAAAAGATGAAAGTGAATGCTTCTTAGAGCTAGATAGAAAAAATACACAAGGTAATGAACACGAGACAAAAAATGATGGGAAATTCCAATAGCAACACAATTTTCTCAGAGTTGTCAAACACTGGAACAGGTTGTCCAAAGGAAGCACTGAATCTCCTTTCCCATAGATATTTGAAACTCAACCGGACATGGCCATGAGTAATCTGATCTTGTATATCTGCTTGCAGCAGGTGGTTGGATCAGATAACTTCCACAGGTCCCTGCCAACCTAAATTATTCTGTGATCAAACAGCAAGTCTTCAGAAACATTACAAATGATAAAGATGCCAGGAACACGGAGGCTGCATCCGTATCTATGGACACAGCACCTGGAACCATCCACCAGCAAACATTTTCAGTTCTTTCCTCCATTTCTGCGCAAGCTGAAAAGGATTGGTATAATTTTCTTAATAGGAAAAGACTATTTCCTAATACTGAATAGGGGAAGAAATAAAAGATACTAAATATATCAACCTGTAAGCTGAAACCAATGGAGATGTTTCAAAGTTCTGCCTAGCTAGCAAGATGCTCCTTGATTAGAAATGACAGAGGAGGTTAATAGTAGCTGTGTTTTTCCTCAACAGTCTCATTCCACTGTTCAGGCTTTCTGGTCGTTGAGGTCAAAAACAAACTATACCTTCCACAATCCCTGCACTGCTTCATACCCAGTTCCCACAAGTACTATAACATCATTACATCCAAGCTGGCTAAGGTACACTGCAGTTGACTACTGAGAGTTGTAAGATGCTGCTAGAAGTATTCTGCTGAAGTCAGAAAAAAAAAAAAACTGGTGATATAAAATAAATATAAAATGGTGAGTAAGAGATTGCTGTATAAAACCAGTAACAATGTAAGAGACTTCAGTTTTGATGCCGATAGAAAAGTCGAAAAGTAAAGTACTAAAAATAATACTCTGGTAACTCTGAAATTGGCATGGCAGTGAAACAAAAATCAACTAATGTTCTTTCTTGTTCACCACATCCTTCTATCTTTGTCTGATTCTCCTCATCTTTGGAGATATTCCACAATGTAAACTCAAAACTAAATGTGTTTCAAATAGCTGTCAGCACTAGATATTAACTATTCAAGTTGCTGTCATCAGTCCTGTTATCAGCAACACTGAATAAGAGATTCCTGCCAAACATTCCGGCTCTGCTAGCTTCCTCAGTCTTTATGTGTAGGATATATTTGCAGTAAATATTGATGCATTTGGAACTTCCAATGAAGTTTCAGAATCACGTGCCATCTTCATTTATTAACTCAAAATAAGCAACTTCCATTTCAAGAACTCAAGAAGGAGCAGAAGATGAAGTGGTCTTCCTGGAGGAGTGGTGCCTGTTACTTGCTTCCATCAAATACAAGATAATAGTACACAGATGTGTTATTTCAACACTTTAAAAACCTACTTTCCAAACACTTAAAATGTTGACTACCATTTATTTTAACCTTACTGTCATATCCCTCTAGTCTTTGCTTTAAAACATCCATCCAATTTTAAAGGGAAAACAAAAATGAGAGAAGATAGTTTTCCTCTCTCATTAGCATTCAGAAGATTGAACTGCTTCAGTCTCAGTTCTTTTGCCTCTCAAAAGCAGATGGGGAGCTCTGAGGTAAGCTTGCAACCATCTCTACTCCACTCCATCCTCTGCTCTTATAAAAGAGGGGAGAGGAGGTGCATGAAAAATAGCATATATATTCTTCTCGGTAAGCCCTAAATTTTTATGTGATGTGAATTACATGTCTTAGTCTCAAAATACACAGTAGTGACTGAAAACCTCACACGTAAATGCTCTCCTATACCTCGTTCTGAGATACACAGAAAAACAAAAGCCTCTGTTTCCCCAAGAACTAACATTCTGCTAGGCCTCTACAAATAATAATAGAAATCAGTGATATAGGTATCATCACTGTGCAAATAAAAGTATTTAAACTTTAATGTTTTTACTTATTTATTTCTAAAGTAAGTGATTGAGATTTTTCCTCTGAACAAATTACCTGCATTCCAAATTCACAAAATGTGCAGTTTCACTTTTAAAAAAAAAGTATCAATGTTATCCTTTAACAGAGGGAGCATGACAATAAACTCTTCAAAAACTCTCCCAGTGCTAAGGAATTCCTTGTGTGGATGTCTTCTCCTTTTGATAAGCCACAAACTGTGCGCAAGAACAAAACTCCATTCCATTAGACCAGTAAGAACTAAATTCTCATTCAGTTTTTGTCATTTCAGGAAACCACTCCGCTACCTAATGCACATAATCTTCTCACACATCTGGAAAATCAGCTTCTCCCTCTTTTCAATTCCCACCTCCATCAGGAAGAGAAAACACTTCTGTCTTCCCTTCTGCCATGTCCTGGATCTTGAGGGAGAAAGTGTTCTGGTGAACCAAGAATACGTTCACTAGAACACATCTGCACACAGGCATTATGACAGATCACAACTATTTATGATAACTACAGAATAAAGTTCTATAGATATCATTTTTGCTTAAAGTTTCACAATTTTTCTTTCATAGTTATGTATTCATAAAATGCTGCTGGCTGAACTTCAGTAAACAATCTCTGGCATTCTTCACCTCCTCATGCACAGTCAACTTGGATTTAGATACACCTATTCCACTACACACAATGGAAGGGAAAAATCATGTACTGCAATTTGAAAATAGCATGTGCACACCACATGCAATTATTACGTGAATCACCTGTCTAAACAACTTCTTTCCTTCAGATCTTCCTTTGCTCCTATTTAGATATTCATCCAAGAATACTGCCAGGATGGCTGCCGGTTTTAAGATAGACTGCTATCTTCTTTCACTCCATTGTACACAGTAACATTTCCGGGAGCAAATCCTTGGGAAATCATCATCACATCTGCAATCTGGCAGATTCGGATTACCAGTGTAAAATTTTCCTACCGCCCTCCCCTTCAACATTTTATATATTCACTTCCCCAGTAAGACCAGCACAGGATGGAAGCATTTTGAACTCTTTTATACATAGCAGCACACCAGTGAACAGTAGTTGAAAAGAGCTGCAGTCTCACAAACTCATCTAACTACTACTGAAGATTTTCTTTATTGCAAAATGAGACTTGATAGGGCTGACTGTAACACACACATCTGAGATTAAAGTTTATGTTTTTTATTTTTTATTTTTTTATGTTGATTAGGCCTGAACAACCTACCCCGAGCATTCTTTTGGCATACACTGTTGATTTTACTTCACTTCTGGTACAAACAAAACTGAACAAGCATCTAACCCAATAGCTAAGCAGCAAGAAGTTAAGAAAGAAATTACTAGAGACTGTGAAACTGAATATGGTACTATACAAATGCTGTTTAGTAAGAAGCAGATGTACTTCTAAGACGTCCAGCTAAGAAGCAGGATTTCAGCGATGAAGAAAAATTCCAGCTGCATGTATTACATATCTTAATGCTTTTGTTTAGAACTAAAACGCAAACAGGACTAAATTAATTACAGAATGGCTTAAGTTGGAAGGGACCTTAAAGCCCACCCACTTCCAACCCCTAGCCATGGTCAAGGCTGTCCCTCACCAGCTCAGCTGCCCAGGTCTCCACCCAGCCTGGCCTGGCCTTGAGCACCTCCAGGGATGGGGCACCACAGCTTCTCTGGGCAACCTGTGCCACTTCCTCCATGCCTTTTGAGTGAAAAAACTTCCTCCTAACATCTAACTAGATCTCCCTTCTTTTAGTTCAAAGCCACTCCCACTTGTCCTATCACTAGACCAGAAAAAAAGTGAAGCTGAACAGTCAGAAGACAGCAGTCAGCAGGACACAATCATTGCAAAGATTCAGCTACCTGATCAGGGAGTATATTTTGCAGCAATGACTGCAGATAGGAGTTTCAAGCACTGAGAAAAGACAGAGAAACGACAGGGAGACAGCTTTACAAATACTCCAAAAGGCCCCAACCAACTCCAGAGAGGTGCAGGAGAAAGCATCAGTGTTCTCTGGAAAAAGGGGAAGTATAACCTAGCCAAGAGATACACCACACAGCACCACGCACAATACTTCTTATCTCAGGAAACACAAGCCAGTTCTGAAGGACTCATCCAGTGAGGAAGAGCCTGATGCCCTCCCTGGAACAGCACAAGTGAGCTAAGAACACAACATCCGATCAGTTCTGTAGTTTGTTCCCCTATCAGACCCAGACCTGCAGCTGTGTTATATGCAGCATTTCTTACACAATGCATCTCCCCACTGCAGCAATCATTTCAAAGGTAATAGTTAACCAAGTGCAAAGCCTGTGAAGAGATCCCCCTGACAGAAGAAAACGACAAACGTTTTAATTGATTTATGCAGTTACTGTTGTCTTAAAAACATGCATTCAGGCAACTCTGCAGCTCACTCCTGGCTCCTGCCGTTAGCTTACAGCGCAACGTTACGGCGAGCAGCGTTTTCACCTCACTTTCCTGGCCTGGGAAGCAGAAATAGCACTACCCACATCGCGACGCCAGATGAACCTTCTAGAGCGTCGGAAGGCAGCAGAACAAAGATGCAAGGTTACCAGCAGCGCGCCCGGCCCCGCACACCCCCACGGCAGCGGGGGTGCTTGAGGCCCGCCTCCCCTCCCCCCCAGCTGGCCGGCTCCGGGCTCACCTATGCCTGGGGCCACGTAGATGAAGTAGAGGCAGGAGGAGGAGAAGGAGAAGAAGAAGATGAAGGCGAGCATGGAGCGGTTGGAGACGCGCAGCACCTTCCGGAACAGGGGCATCCTCCCGCCGTCTCAGAGCCGCCCGCTCCCTTCAATCCCGGCGCGCGGCGGCCGCGCTTCCCGCAGGGCGGCGGCGGGCTCCTCCCATGGAGCGGCGGCGGGCCGGGGGCGAGGGCTGCGCGGAAGGAGCCGCGGAGGGCCCGCGGAGCCAAGCAGGCGGCGGCCTGAACGGGAAGGGTTCCCTAACGCTGCCGCGGGGCTCGAGGGCCACTCCCGCCGCGGGGCGCCCGCTCCCTCTTCGCAGGCGGCGGCGGCAGCAGCATCCCTGCTGCCGGCGGACAGGCACCTCCGCGCCCGGCCCCTGCAGCCTCTCGGCCCCGCCCCGCCGAGCCCCAGCTACTGCGGCGGTTGGAGCGTGCGCGAGCAGCGGCGGCAGACTGCAGAACTGCGGCGGCAAGCGCGCGCCCAACGGAGGGGGCCGGGGGGACGCTGGCGATGCCGCCGCGTTATTGCTGCTGCTGCTGCTACCGCGGGCCAATGGGAGGGGAGAGAGAAGTGAACCCACCCTCCCGATTGGCTGCCGCTCCGGCTGGTGCTTTGTAACGCCCGGGCGGAGGCCGCGATGGTCCCTATGCCCGTCACGTGGCGGCAGGGCGGGAAGAGCCGTTGGGGTGACGGGGCGGTGGCTGCGCTCCTCTGTGTGGGTCCTGCCCGGTTCCATGCCGGGGATCTATTCCTCTTCATGTTTCAGCGAGCAGCCCCCGCGGGTTGCTAGGTGACAAGGGGCAGCGCCATTCTTCCCCATAACGCAGCCACTGACGGAGGACAGTGCTGAGGCGCTGGCGGGCAGCCGGAACAGCAGCAGAGTCGGATTGCATAAGCATCCAGGTCTGCTGCTGGAAGGTGTTCGGCCCCGTCAGGCGTAGGATGAGGAGAATGGAAACACAGAATTGCTGCCCAGTGTTGTTAGATGTTGAAATTACACGTTTCTCTCTACAGTAGAATGCAGTACACACTAACAATCTGTAGCTACTGAGGAGTTTCCTAAGTGACAATTTGGTGAACAGCAGAGATGTGGGGATTTCCTATTAATTGTTTCCATGAGAGAGAGAATGCTGCTCTGCCAGTTCTGGAACAGATTTATGACTAATAGTGCGATCACTGAATCATTAAGGTTGGAAAAGATCACTAAGATCCCCTAGTCCAACCATCAGCCCATCCCCACCATGCCCACTGACCACATCCCTCAGTGCCACATCCACACAGTTTGTAAACACCTCCGGGGATGGTGACTGCACCACCTCCCTGGGCAGACTTTGCCACTGCCTCACTGCTCTTAGGAGAAATTTCTCCTAATATCCAACAGGAATGTTCCCTGGCACAACTTGAGGCCATTCCCTCTTATCAGTCCCCTGGGACAAGAGGTTGAAGCCCCACCTCACCACAACCTCCTTTCAGGGGGCTGCAGATAGTGATACATCTTCTCTGAGCCTCCTCTTCTCCAGACTGAACAATCCCAGCTTTCTCAGCCTCTCCCCATCAGTCTTGTGCTCCAGACCCCTCACAGTTTCATGGCCCTTCTCTGGACACCCTCCAGGGCCCCAATATCTTTTGTGTTGTGAGGGGCCCAAAAACTGAACACAATATTCAAGGTGTGTCTTCACCAGTGTTAAGTGTAGAGGGACAACTGGCTCTGGCTACACTAGTTATGATACAAGCCATAATTTGAGGAATGTTGTTGCAATGAGTGTCAGATAGATGGACAGATTGAGTAATTCATTTTGTCTGAAATGCCTGTAGCAGCTGAGCAACTTGATTTATGTCATTTGTTTTATTGAGCAGGGTATAAAATACAACACTGAGCTATTTTACACGTACATAGTTTAAATATGAAGCATCAGATGCGGATATAGAGGGCCCGTATAAACATGAACTTGATTTCATGAAGAAAAAATGTACAAATACACTGTATCCTTATGTCTTGTTACTATCTCACATTAAAGTAGAATTTGCCATGCTTCTCTCGTATTTCACTGTCGTTAACATTTCTGATATTGGTTTAGCATTTCTTTTTCTATACAGAAGGCCATTAGAATATCAATACAATAGCAACTTGAAGAATCCAGAATCTTGTCAGAGATAAAATTGAGATTCATAGTACTTGATATCTTAAGATTAGCCCAAACTTTCATGTGGAGGAACTATATTAAGTGGTACTACACAGATCACTGGCTACGTGTAACTAAAAGCAAGTGTCAAATCTTCAGCTCAGCAGTACTGATTTTAATTGTATAGGCTGCTGGCTGCTGCCAGCAGGTCAAGGGAGGCGATCCTCCCCATCTACTCTGCCCTGGTAAGGCCTCATCTGGAGTACTGTGTCCAGTTCTGGGCTCCCCAGTATAAAAAAGACAGGGATCTCTTGGAAGGAGTCCAGCGGAGGGCCACAAAGATGGTGAAGGGCCTGGAGCATCTCCCCTATGAGGAACGACTAAGTGAACTGGGTCTGTTTAGCCTTGAGAAAAGAAGGCTGAGAGGGGATTTGATCCAAGTTTATAAATACCTGAGGTGTGGGGGCCATAGTGGTGAGGCCAGACTCTTTTCAGTAGTGCATGGGGACAGGACAAGAGGAAATGGGATGAAGCTAGGGCATAGGAAGTTCCGCATGAACGTGCGCAAGAACTTCTTTACGGTGAGGGTGACGGAACACTGGAACAGGCTGCCCAGGGGGGTTGTGGAGTTTCCTTCTCTGGAGATATTCAAGACCCACCTGGATGCCTACCTGTGCGACCTGCTGTAGGGAACCTGCTTTGGAAGGGGGGTTGGACTCGATGATCTCTGGAGGTCCCTTCCAACCCCTACAATTCTGTGATTCTGTGATTCTGTGAAAACCTGTGGAATAATACCTTAAACAAATAGAGACATATGTGGAAGAACATAAGAATGGAATTTGGGGAGATAGATGTAACGTGTTAAACGGAATCTCCTGCAGCATCCTGCAGCATGACTCACACACAGCTGAGGTAAATTATTAGGTCCAAGTACCAGCTCTGAAAAGAATTCTTAAAATACTCTCCATCTTCTTTAAATATTTCTTTCTTCAGTAAAAAGCTTACTCTACAATGAATAGACTTTGAATAAGTCACATTATTGGGATGTACTTATAGTAAGAAGGGGAAATTCAATTGACTGTATATTGCTTTTTACCATATGTTGTCCTGCAATTGAATTTACACAGAAAAGTCCTCAATTTAAATTACTCTGGAAAGGATATTAAAAAAAAAAAAAAAAACAACAACAAAAAAAACACTTTCTCATTTCTCATTGCCATGTTCAGTCTTATCATCTAAAAGTGAATTTTCAGTGGATTGGAAAATATGAAATCAAAGAAGATTTCACTAGAGTAACAACTGAAAAAGTAAAAAACAAAAGCAAAAACCAGTGTCTTCAAAGCCACAGTAATCAAAGTCTTCTTCAACACTTCTATTCCAAAATGCCATAGATTTTATCCAATTCAGTAAATGTTGCCATGCAAACTACATGAGTGAAACTAAACTAATCGATACCTGCACAGCAGAATGGACTCTCACTATCAACAAAAGGTATCAATGTTCAGTTATCTTGGAAAGAACATCCGTTACATCAGGTATTTCAGCTCCTTTCTTATAGAGAAGGGTACAAAGTACCTGCAAAAGCCAAGCACAAAACCATTGCAAACAATAAAAATTATCTTTACATGTTAAAGCTAACATCCTTTTCAGTCTTTGGAGACATGAACTTTTACTTCTTTGTTCTAATCGAAGAGCAAAATGAGGCCAAACTCAATAAATTGCATTAGGTGGGTTGGAAATTGCAGTGTACTACTCAGACATGGAATCTATTTCAGTGACAACCTCAAACTGTCTTGGCTTTATAATGGTGGGCATAGGGTACTGTGAGACAGCAGGCAGAAAGAAATGCCAGAAAACGTTGAGTTTAGCAGAAGAATCTTAAAGTGCTTTCCCACTGAGTGTGAAACCAGCTCCTGACACAAATATCATGGATCTCTGCCAGTATTGCTGCTATTTGAAAAAGTAGAAGATGGTATTTTGCTGAAATCATTTGTTAGAGTTAGGGGTTACAACAATACAGGTACAAATGTGTTGTCCATATAGCATGCAGTTCTAGATTCTGCAGCAATAATTTAAAATCTGTTTGTTTTTTCTTTTTTTCTCCTGGTAATTTACTGATGTATATTCATGTATATTCTTACTGTCATTCTTTGAATCAAATGTATTACCATCATTAACTATTAACTAGCTATTTCTATTTTTCAGTGTGAATATGTCTTTAGTTTGTCTCTCCACTCCGATACACATTCCTAACAACTGCCTGTTTCTTTCCCTTGTATTATTACTGAGACAGAAATACCGCGTGACTTGTCGTTTATCTGTTTAAAACACTTTTTATCAACAATAGTGTAGTAAAGCTGTACATAAATATTGCAGCTTTTGCATTGTCTACCTTGTTGCTGCAAGTTTAGTCATTTATACCAACACCACTGTCTCTTCCTTATACACAACTTTTAAAATCTAGTAGTTGTATTTGTTGTCTTTCTAGTGACTGACATTTTATCTTCATTTTCAGCAAGGCCGGTCCAACTGACTTACATGGGCTGTAGCTCATTGCCAATTAAGATGAACAGTGTTTCACACAAGTTTGCAAGATCCCTCTTCCACTCAATGAATATTCCCCAAACTTTAGCTTTGTTCCTTACCTTTTCTGCTTTTGTGAACTGCAGCAATAAAAACTGATAAATGAGTGTAACACGGTTTCATTATTAATACAACACGTAGCAGGAGAATAGTTACTCTGTTAGTATTGCTCATCTGTACCTCTGTAGTTTGTTTGCTTTTTTATTAGACATAGGAGCTTTATGGTTTTTTTTTAAATGAAATTTTGTTCTGTAGGGCAGCAGCATTTCAAAATTTCATGGAACAGTTGCTATGTAATCCTTATTGCACAGTCAACAAACAACTAAAATGCCTTGGGTAAAAATCTCAGAGTAAGAAGCTCAAGAACCTGTCTGAGAATTTCAAGAACATTCACAGTCTGTGTGAGGTTTGGGTAATTCAGATTTTTAAAGATTAATTCATACTGCCTCAGTGTGACCTAACAAGGAAAGTTAACATTTCTCTTTGTGGCACATAAACACATAAAGCTCATGCCAATACACACTGAGAACTAGAGTAATGTACTGGAGATTGGGCTCATGTGACCTAACCGCATTACTGCAGTTATAATCCCATCATTAAATCAAATGTCAGTTTGCAACTATAAAGAGAATGTGTTGGAATTTTTATAGTGAGATAACTTTGGTCATGAAACTTATTTTTTACTAATTATCATCCCTAAGATCTCTATTCAAAAATTTTTTGCATGTTGTAGTTGATACCACAGGAGAGTATTACTCAGCAAGAAGGGCTTATGCACATGCATTCTCTCACAAATGTGATGGAAAAAAAAAAAAAAATGAGACATCATATATCCTTTATCTTCATTGTTTGTATTATCTTCATGTATAGTGACAGATAACAACAGAGTTCATATTTCACTCATATTTGATTTTTCTAGTTGATATTGCTTTTTTGCTTTTAAGTAGATCCAGATGCCATTTCTTATAAAAAGCCTCCATGACAAGCTTAGTAAAGGTTATGAAAGGCAACTTTTTCTGATGTTATTCATCTTTAGTCTACAAACCACAAGCATTTTCCATTGTAGAGCTATCCCGTACAACTCCTTACACAACCACACACAGAAGTGGCATGAAAGCTTAGTTTTCATGAAGGGTTTCACTCTAGGATCTCATGTTGTTTTAGCATTGCAGGTAATCCAAACTGAAGACATTTCTCTCAGTAATAGTTAAGAATCAGGAAAAAACAACAAACAAACAAACAACAACAAAAAGAAACCACTGCGGAGCATGAGGTTGGTTTTGAAATGTTCATCTTAAAAATCAGAAAGTGATATTATTAAAATAACACCAGGGTGTTATCTCTAGATCTGTTTGTGTTCGTGACAGGGGGACAGTGGGCCAGCAAGCCCCAAAAGTGGGGAGGTGGAGGTGGGAGGGTAAGGGGAAAGGGAACAAAGAGGGGAAAAAAGCATACAAATGAACAAAAACAGTGGCAACAATTGAGGAGGAAAGTTAATTTACTAATTAATAGCAGAAATACAAATTAATTGGGGTTTAAGCTAATAAAATATAGAAATAGGAGTAAGAGTGTCAAAACAAAAGGGCTCACTCTAATGCTAAAAGTGAGACAGCCAAGGAGCACACACTGCAGAGACTAGCAGTAAAAGAAAATCTCATGACTTGCTGAAAAAAAACAAAATGCTTTCCCCGTCATGCTCTTTGCATGTACTACAGGGACCTTATCTCCCTTCACTGTATACAGGGAGCTGGATTCGGTAGAAACATCTTGACTGATAGATAGGTAGATAGGTATTGACCAACCAGGTGACTTTTGACAGACGCTTCTCTCAGTGCTTAAATGTTCCACACCCATTGCTTTCAACATAGTTTAAAATAACCCATATTATTGTTCGATGATCTTTGGCCCAAATATTTACTAGAGAATTTTTGAAATGAGTCCCATTATCTGACTCAGTTCTTTCTGGGGTGCCATGTCACCATAGGACTTGTTTCTCGAGATCTAATATGGTGTTTAGGGTGGTAGCATGGGGTACAGGATATGTTTTAAGCCACCCATCATGGGTTTGTGGCAAGGTGATACAATCAACCTGCCATATCTCCCCATAGTTATACTTTTGCTATCGCCCTTCCTCCCAGAAAGGTTTTATCTTGTCTTTTTTAATTACAATGCATGTGTCACAGTCATGGATAACCTGTGCAATACTGTCCATAATTAAGTCTACCCCTTGATCTCTAGCCAACTTATATGTCACATCTCTTCCTTGATGGCCTGAGGCATTATGGGCCCACCGAGCTAGAAATAACTTGTGTTGCCATTTCAAGTCTACCTGAGACACCTCCATTTTGGCTGCACCTGTTGGTCATTTTGTTGTTCTTCTGTAGCACAGCTCTTGTGCACGACAAATAATGTACTATTTTTTATATATCCTTGCATCAGTAAATAGAAAGCTGTGAAATTCTGCAGTCAATTACAAACATCCAGTTTTATAAAGTCAAGAGACAAATGTATAATAGACTATTGTATGCTGTAGGTAATATTTTTTGAAAGAAAATAGTGTGTAGTTAGGCAGCTTTAAAGTTTTAAACTCCAAAAATGAGGTTAAAATACTCCCATTTAAGAATTTGTAAAGGATTTTCTGTCAAAGACAGAAAAGAAGAACAGTTCATCAAAGCACAACCATTGGAACACACCAACTTTGATGAAACTTTTATAGGAAAAGTTTTCTGACATTGAGAATGCCATTTCAGAGCATTTCAATTTTCATTTCCCTAATTTCACAGCAGAGTGTCTAACAGTAGATACTTGGCAAAAATTTGGCAGTTACACAGTTTTGGGAACAGGCGCAATTCTGTTTGCACGGATATATGTCCATTCCACTACAGACCAAGAATGTTTTGCACTCTCATTTCTGCAGAGCTGAAATTTGATGTCCTGTAGTTTTGGTGAATTTTATACTTTGATTACTCTGTAATGATAAGGAAGTCTTCCCTGTCTTATCTTTCCAGTGACAATGTGAATGTGTTCATTCAGTTTCTCCAAGTCATGTTGGAGCATTTGCTTTTTTTTTTTTTTTTTTTTTATCACTAACAAAATTCTGTAGTATTAAAAGGGCAAATAAAGGAAGATAAGTTATTCAAAAGAATTAATTGTGATCTCTGGATATATAGATGAGTCTTTCAACTATTCTCAAGGTATCATATGTCCAAAGAAGTAATTACTGTATCTTTACACAGCAGTTAACTTTACGACCATACATGCCTAGCATTTGCACCCATAGCACAGATTTGAGCCACAGAACACGTGTTCTTGTGCACTGCTTTACAAACACTAGTTGGAGAATTTGTATAGATGGGGAAATGCCATCAAGTGACTTTTTAGACTTTCTCACATAATTAAAAGAGATTAGGAAGTATATAAACTAGATGCTACAGACTCCACTGATGTTTTAAGGAGCCTCAGTTAACTACGCTTTGTTATTATAGGAATATGAAATACCCAGATTAAACGATTTAATGATTTGTCAGTGCTGTGTATATAAGCATTTCTCTGGGCAGCAAATACAGTGTTTTGCATTATATCATTTGAAAAGTGAGTGTGATCAAGGCTTCCTAAGAGCAGACCATAGGTAAAGTTACACTCTTGGACTGCTTCCTTAACCTCACTTTTAAAGATGTAATTCAAGTCTTAGAAGTCAGAATATAAAACTATATCATGTGGTTTGGCTGTTAATCACTGCAGTGCAGATTTTTGGAAGGCTTTGAGGACTTTGCTTTATGTTGACGGCTAAAATCTTATCCTCAGAGATGCAATTCCTTTGTATATATAAATAGAAACAATCTGGTCCCACTCTTTCTACTGCAATTAGGAAAAAAGCAATCAGAATTTGTTAAACAGACTTCAGAGACAGCAGAGTCTTACATCTTAGAAGACAGATGTTTCTATTGAAATCTCATTTAGAAATGGCACAAGTCACAGATAAGTTTAGCAAAGTCCACAGCTGCGATTTCACTGCTTTATTCAGCTCTCAGTACAAGCTCAGTCTAGTTTGTGAGATAGTGTTTAGATAGTTTGAACCCTCCTAAGAGCTGAAATAAAGGCTATTGTCCTCTGGAAAAAAAAATAATAATAATAAAAATAAAAAAAAAATCCTTTGATCTTATGTAAACCTAAATTATAGAGTTTCATGTTTTTCTAAAATGCTGTCTTGCTACCCTTCTGATTGTAGTGTACAAAATGGCAGTGCTAAAAATGAATAAATACTTTCTCACTAATACAGTCTCATTCAAAAGAAAGTCGCTTACCAACAGTTGTGTAAAGACAGTGATGCTGGACCATTACTGTTGTTGCTTCTGTTGTTCTAACTACAAAATCACCATTTATGTCCTTGTAACTTAAGTAACCAATAGTTTGTTACAGTAATAATAAATCAAAATCTGTGTAAAGTGACTTTCCAGGGTTGAACTTCTCCCAGATCTAAGTATAAAGCCCTGTAAGTGAAAACAAGAAGCAATCAAAAACTAGAAAACAGAACTCTCCCCAGCTTTTCACCTCTCTTGCTTCTCGAGACAAAAACTGCAAGGCCATTTGGGCATAATTTAAACTACCTATATCCTGAAAAAGAAATAGTAGCCTTTTACATCACCTGCTTACTCAGTAGTAAACATCTGAAAAAGCTGCAGCTGATTTCTTAGAACAAAGGAAGTTAGAAGGATATTGTGCTGTTAAGCTATGTGCCAACTTCTCCAAGTTCGAAGAACTGCTGGTGGTAAAGTATTTCTGACAGAAGTATCAAAGATTGGGACAGTATTAGGATTTCTGCTTGTGGAATTGAGACATTCCGGGGGGGGGGGGGCGGGGGGAGAGAGAGTTAATTTATTATACCTGATACAACAAACGCTCAATCCTTGGTCTTGCAGAAGTAGCTACAAATTCCAGCGAATGAGCTGAACATTCAAGTTACTAAGTATCGTTTGGAGGATTAGCACCAGTCTGTCTTTGTTTCTTTGTTACCTTTTCTTCCCCCACTCCACCGCTTGTTACTATGCTTAGAACAGCTTAGATTGACATTGCACTCAACACTTCATCAGTTCAGACGTTGTTTTCTACATTTATTTTTTTTTTAATTACTGAGTACTCCCCATAGTTTCCAGCTGATTGCCATTAAAAATAGTAATGATAATGAAAATAATAGTGAGAAACTATACACAAGGCAGTCAGCCAACACTGAAATGGTTGCCCAACATCTATATTGTCTATTAATTAAAATTTCTAATTATTTTATTGTTCTTTTTGTTATTCAAGAGTTTTTTCAGTGGACTTGATGTGACATTTGTACTTCCATAGGTTGTTTCCTTTTTACTGCCTAGCTTTCTTCTGTTCTCTTTCCTCAATTTCACTTTTTTTTTCCTTGTGTTGTCCTCAGTACATACAAAAGTTAGCAAATAAATGTATGTATTTATGGATACAAAAGAAATATTTGAAAATAAATAATCCCAAAACACAAAGAAAATTAAATTAAGAAAATTAATCATTCATAATATAAAATATTTGTGGTTCAGCAGAAAACAGTTTCTAGCTTTAATTTCCTGAAAACCATTCTTCCATTGTAGTTATTTCTATATACAGAGTGGCTTAGTTCAAAATCCTTAGCTGATGATTTTAGAGCTCCTTATGTTCTGCTAAGTTTAGAAAGTGTTCAGATGACCCAAATGCCCTAAGAGGGGACACCAACTTATCAAATTTCCAAGGCTGCTCTCATTATCCTAAGTGCACAAGGGATTTGCAGAAAGGTAGAGACGAAAAATACTCTCTTGCTGTCATCCAGTGAACTTTATTGTGTTTGTATTCACAGAGGTTTCACTGACATATCAGGAATTAAATAGCAAATACATATTTTTCAGTCTTTCATAAAGAAAATTAAAAAATCCCATTTTCAATGGATACGCACCTGGTTGCAGTTATGATCATTGCTCTTCCAGGAAAAATAATGCTTTTGCATGAGGGAAACTGAGTGAGCTACAACTTATCAGTCTGGAATCTTAGATAGAGCAAGGTAATGATTACTGATTATTATTAATAATATATCATTATATAATAATTATCTATAATAATAATTAATATTTAATAATAAATAATAATTAATAGATTAGTTTCCCTCTGACTACAGAAGCTAGGAATGCTCCAACTAACTGATCATTTTCATACAGTGCAAAATTAAATTTCAGAGTTTACTGCCGCAGGGGATCATAGTAGCAAAATATTAATGAGTCACACTCACAGGAGAGAGAGATGGGCTTAATGGTTCTGTCTGAATTTCTGGTTACAGTAATCCCCAGCCTGCTGACCCCAGAAGCTGTGGGGTTTCTGTGTCGTGGAGAAACAAATGTAGCCAGGCTCATTCTGGAAATAGTCCTTCAGTCTGCGACAGCATCACAAGCTAAATGAATCCTGACCATTGTGGGCATTCAAAAATTGGCAGTACAAATAATCACAGAAGGTTAATAAAGCAAAATAAATAAATAAATAAATAAATAAATAAATAAATCCCATTCCATTAACAGATAAAAGTAAAATAACATTTTAAATCTGAACCTAAAATTGTGACCTACTGACCACTTCTAGCATAATAGAAGAGTTCTTTCACATTTAAAGAGAGCCACATGAAAAGATTGCCCAGCCACAGAAATCTAGAAAACCATAACTGTTATTTTAATAGCTTTACTTAGGATAATATTAATTATAGACTGCAATTAATAGCCAAGCATTAAGTTCAGCACATGAAAAGTAATCACACATGTGAAAAAGTAATCATTTTGAATGATGAGGTCATTTAAAAAAAAAAAAAAAAAAAAAGTACTTAAAAAGAGGAGGTATGTCTAAGGCTCAACTTTATAATCCACACTACCAAATTTGCAATTGTCTGGACAATAGGAGGGCTTACAACAACTGAGTTCACATGCAGTCTTGTCCCGAGTGAATGCGAAATGATAAGTAGGATTGCGTTGAAGGGTTAAGCCAAGGCACACTACTTTGCAGTTTCTTGTTTCTGCTCTATACTCTGTGCAGTTGATTAGAAACAGCAGTGTCAGTGCCACTGTATCATTCAGTAATTCTTTAAAGTGCCAAAGCTCAGATTCCCAGTCTCCCCCTCACTTTTGAGTGATCTTTGTGTCTAGAGTCAGATCAATCCAGAAATCCATTGACATGTATGAGTATGCATAACAAAATTATGATGATAGAGAGAAGAAAGGAGGATGGAATCTCCTCCCCCCCCCCTTCATTAGTCATAAATGTGCTTTCAAATCTTCATTCAGGTATCTACTGTTATAAAAACTGACTGCTGTACAAAACAAACAAACAAACAAAACCCTTTATATATTGCTATGCATAACTATGAAATCAATTTTGTGCTACGCTAATGGGCAAATGAAAAGCGGAAATGTTTATTATTGAAATAAAGTGGCAATAAAACCTTTTTTTATCATTTTGGAGCTGTCAGCTATCAAGTTCTACTTGTAATGCATTCAGATCTTCTTATCAAGATGCATAGTGAGTACATCAGACTTGTTGGTGATTCAGGTCTCATTTCCTCTGTTCCAGATGGCTTGTCCAGCAAGAGAAAGACAGATAGCATCTGATATTTTGATGGTAGAAACTCAGAGGGGAACAGATTTTCACTTGTATGTGCTCTTCTTGTTATTGTTTCTGTTTGTTGATTTGTTTGGTTGGTCACTGTTTTGGTGGGTGTTTTTTTTTCCCCTAGAAATGATCTTTGTTGCTGCAAGACCAGTTAGTGTTCTTTTAGTCCTTTGCCCTTATCATGGACAGAATTTATGTCTCAGATAATGGTTGAAAGTTCTGTAACAATCTCAGGCTCTCAGATTCATTTTTTTGCTCTCTGATAAGATTACATTATTCCAGTCACTAAAAAAAAATAATAATAATAAAAATCCAACACATTACTTCAGGTTTTAAATTATCATATCCAGATAAAATCTTTCTTTTTACATCCTACCTAACCAACTTGTTTATTCCAAGAATGTTAGTAATTACATACCATAAAGCATTTGCTGCTCTCATCTCACAGCTTTATTTTACAATTCACTGAAAAGCATACCCTACAGACTTTTTGCTGTTTGTTTGTTTGTTAAGTGAAGTGCCTTTGTGTAGTTTTCTCTAGGGGTGCACTACCTGAGGATACAGAACTGGACCAAAGTGCAGTTCTCCAGCTCCAATTGCTTATGCAGTGGGTTGTGCCCTAAGAGACTATTTCTAGCTTACTGTGCTGTGTAAGAAGCACCTGAGGTCCCACAGTTTGTTCAGCCCAGAGCAGAGGAGCTGAGGGGAGGCTTTGTGGAGCCCACAGCTCCTCACAGGGAGTGGAGGGGCAGTGCTGAGCTCTACTCTCTGTGACAGCAACACAGCACAAAACTGTGTCAGGGGAGGGTCAGACTGGATATGAGGAAAGGCTTCTTCACAAGAGGATGGCGGGCTTGGAATAGGCTCCTAAGGGCAGTGGTCACAGTGCCAAGTGCTGGAGTTCAAGGGGCATTGGACACTGATCTCTGATACAGGGTTTGGATTTGAGTGGTCCCATGTAGAGCCAGGAGATGGACTTGATGAACTTTGTGAGTCCCTTCCAACTTGGGATATTCTATTATTCGGGGAAACAGAAGTCAATGTCTTCTGTTTCTTCAGTTTTTAAAGTATTAAAACGTCATTGTCTGAATAAAAGGGTATCATTTTTAAAGATGGAAAGAGAGAAGGAACAAATTTGATCATCGTCATTACAGAAAGCTTCCAAACAGGAAAGAAAATGTCTGTGATTGAGATAATACTCAAATGTAGGAAGAAAAAAATAAAGTAAGGCAGAAGAAGAATGGACTCCTAAATAACATACACTGCTGTAGTTTTCAGCAGAGATAAATATAACATTTTTCTGCAAAGCATCAGGAGAAATAAGACATCCATCTTTCAATCTACAGAAATAGACTGAGCAGTTATATTAACATATTGCATGAATAGTAGATAACCAGGAAAAATATATACATTTTCACTCCATTTTTTCATGCCACCTAGGGCAATAGGAGATACAGAAACAAATATTCAATTTAATGATTATTTTTATTCAGCTCTATCATGCCTATGTCACTTGCCTCTTCTAGGTACAAGGCAATGAATTTTCATGTTTCTGGTTTTAGACATCTGAAATACTTAAATCTTTAATATAGAACAGGGTAACTAGCTTTCAGACCACACATTTCCCACCCTCCCTGCCCCTCTCTCCTTCTCCTTCTCTTTCTCTCCTCTCCCACCTCCTTCCCCCACCCTCTCCTACTCCTCCTCCTCCTGCTCCCTCTCTTCTTTCCTTTCAGTTTAGGACTTGTACATGTCTTCTTTAGGATTTTCTAATAGATGACATGGGAACTTCATACTCTTTGAAAAGAACGGGGCAAGGATGAAAGACAATGAAAACAAGCCAAAATAATTACTACATTTAATTTGGTTGAGAGTGGCTATGTGTTGTATATTCTAGGGCCAATTCTATCAACAGAATGACATTCTTATGATCATCTTTTGATGCCTTTATATCTGTCAATTGCTTTGTGTTGGCCTTTCTCACCTGCCATTAGGATAACGTGGCACAATTTCTGTAAGTGTATTTTATCTTCTACATGTATTTTGTTGCATTTCATTTCCACATTTCACTGTTCTTGTGAAAGAATTCATGGTCACAGGTCACACATACACACACACACATCAAGACACTATAACAAATTACCAGGTGACTAAAGCATAAAAGACATTCTTAAAGCACATTATGGGAGTTATTTGCAGCAACTGCCAATTGGTAATGACCCCACACATAATGTCATTAAATTCCAGATATTAATGATCTCTTGTAACCTAAGTAACTCATTTTAATTACGTCAGCAAGAAAAGTTATCTTTTTAAAATGAACTGTAAGGTATTATTCTTGGTAATAAATTACCCTAGAAATTAACTATAAATTTCAACAACAGAAAACTGAATGAAAATCTGGAGCATCCAATCTACCAAACATTGTCCTATTATCTTTTTTTATTATAGCCATCTTTCTTCCATGAAAACAGAATTCCCCAAACGAGAATTACTAGAAGACAAAGGATACTTCATTATGTCTTTAAAAATCTCAGATATATGATTTAGGATATTAAGGGCATTTGAAGTATTATAATAAAACAAGGCAGTAGTACAGGAGGCCACCTAAATTGAATCACAAAGGAATGATGCAGATTGTCTCATAAACTGACCAAGAAATTAGCTCATATCAATATTTCTTAGAATCACGTTGCTAATCTTAATTCCTTGGATCTTTATAACACTTTATGACACTTATACTTCAAGTACTTATCATTTAGATATTATGTCAAAATATACTTCTTCATACATCCACATGTATATTTACTTTTAGTAAAGAACAATTAATACCTAGGGATACTGTGTATTCTGAGAAGAAAAAATATTCACTAGACTAGCCTTAAATCTACAAGGGTGTTTTTTCTTCTACAGCCTAATGTTAAGACGGTAAAAGACAGATTTTGCAGACTTAACATCTTTATCGCATTATTACCAAGCAGAAATTTGAATCTCTTTGCAATAGTCATTTTCATAAACAACATACAGTACAGAATTTGCCTTGATTATTATTTTTTTACTTCCTTGGAAGACTTTACTGATATCTTCAAATGTAAAAAGAAAATTGTTCCAATGCCTGATATTCTAGATCTCCCTTTTACCCTTTTAGAAACAAATTAAATTTTACTGCGTACCTGTGGAAGCCTTTCTTGATAATGGCATCCCTCACCAAGTTTATTCCAAGATGGGCCTTGGCTTTCCTGACCCCATCCCTACACAGTCTAGCAGCTTCCTTGTACTCTTCCCATGATATCTGTCCCTGTTTCCACTGCCTGTGCATTTCCTTCTTGCTCTGCAGTTTGACCAGCAGATCCTGGTTCAACCATGCCTGTCTCTTGCCTTCCTTTCCTGACTTGCTACACCTGGGATGGAGAGCTCATGCACCCTGAAGAAAGCTTCCTTAAAGATCTGCCAGCTCTGCTCTGCACCCTTACCCATGAGGACAGTATCCCAGGGTGTTTGGTTAGTCAATTCCCTGATGAGCTGAAAGTCAGCTTTCCTAAAATTTAGTGTCCTAATTTTACTCTTTGTCTGTCTCGTATCTCTCCAGAGCATGAATTCAATCATAGCGCGGTCACTACAGCGCAGGCAGCCTCCAACCTTGCTGTCACCAATCAGTTTACTTGCATTGGTGACCAGCAAATCCAGTATTGCATCCCCCGTGGTGGGGCCTTCTATTACTTGACTCAGCAAGTTATCCTCAGTGTATTCCAGGAGCCTGTCAGATTACCTACAGCTCATCATGCTACTTTTCCAGAAGATGTCTGGGTAGTTGAAGTTCCCCAGCAGGATGAGTGTTTGCTATCATGATGTCTCCTGTAGCTGGAGGTAGAGGGCCTCACCAACAGGCTTTGCTTGAGCAGGTGGCCTGTAGCAGACACCAGTGAGAAGGCTTCCTTTACTGCCTCAGTCTCTAACTGTCACCCGTAGGCTTCCAGCTTGTTCATGACTACTCTTTAGGGACAGCTCTTCACATTCTATTCCTTTCCTAATGTAAATAGCAACACCCCCTCCCCTCCCTTCTGAACAGTTTGTAATTGTTGATAGCCACACTCCAGTCATGGGAATCATTCCACCAGGTTTTGTTGATGGCACCGTAGCTTCCAGCTCCTTCTGTTTGTTTCCCAAGATGCATGCAATTGTGTAGAGACACTTCAGCTTGGCAGCTGATCTTGTCACCTCCTTAAAGGATAAATTCCTATTTCCTTTTAAGTATTTCTCTTGATTTTTCCCATTGCCTTCTCTTATTGCCCCAGCTGCCACTGCCTCATCACCATTGGATTTTGTATGTGCTACAGAGTTGCCATCACCTTAAAAGTAAAATCACTAGCACTAGAAATGACCCCCACAATTTCACGTATTTATTATATTCTCTGAAAGATGAAACCATCCTTTCTCTGGAAAAATTTGCCGTGAATTTGGGTTTGACAAAGACGAGTTTGCTTCAGTTGCAAAGAAAGCACAGGTCATCTTTTAATTTAAAAGTAAATAAAGTGTATGGCCAAATGTGGAAAGTATGGTGGTATGCTACGGACATGTTCATCGGCAGGCTAATTCTGGGGAAATACGCAGTGTTACTTGGGACTAAAGATGGAGAAAACTGGTGATTCAGAGAACTAATACATCTTAGTGGACATCTGTTGTTAGATGAAGTTCATGAAAGCTAGTTACAGAGCAGTGCTTAACCTAAGCCACAGCAGTTTTGAAAAGTACAATCAAATGGTTATAATAGAAGAGACTGCAAATTGGCATATAAACTTTGATGGATAAGTTAATGAACAGAGCAAACACTGATTATATGGAAGTGAAAGATGTAATTAATGTTCCAGTAGCACAGAAATGTTCTAGCAATTAAGGAAATCCTTCTGCGATTTTAAGGCATAATGCCAAATGTACTAATATGTTTTTGTCTAGAAAATTAATCTGTGTTTCTTCTTGTGTATTGTCCATAACTTGTCATTGGGCATTGAAAAGCTTCTGATTTAGACATTCCTGAGGACTATAGTTTTGAGTGTTGCTTATCCTGAAGGTAACGTATTTGTCCAGAGTCAACAATCCAGTAAACTCCTTCATGTTCAAGCTCCACAAGATCGCACCTAACAATAGTGTGGATAAATATGTGAACAGTTCGGAAGATTTTTGAGGTCAATAACACTGTTTCTCACTCCGTTAAAGCTGTTATTTCTACTAATTCTATAATGAAATGATAACAGCAGCATTTCACAACAGTATCAGTTAAATTTTCTCATACCACCCATGAAAACTTTGAGAAGACCATTTCTTAATTGTATGAATTCAATACTGTTACGCTTTCTGTAAAATAATGCAAAACGAAAATTATTCTGCCTACTAAGAAGATTAAACATTGTTCATAAAGGACGTTGTCAGCTAGGACTTCAGTACATTTTTGCAAAGCTATCACACGTAATAAAAGATGCTGTATTGGTTACGTAACTGGAATATTAGGAAAATCAGGCTCTGTTCAATATGTTTGCTCAAGCATATTTTCAATAGTACCAATACAGGCATAAAATCAGGCCATGTAAAAAGATGTGTTCCTATGCTTTTCTTTGTATCTTCCTCATTTCCAAGTGTAAATCAGCAAAAGGTACTACAGAGAAGCAGTAATACCCCCCTTACCTCCCCAAGGGAAGTGGATGTGAAGTTGTTATTTTTAACCTCTGAAACGAAGTCCCTTTCAGCTGACTTTGAAAAGGGAAGCAGGTTCTGTTTTGCAACAGTTCATCTCATTTGGGTTTGTAACGAGTGAGCAGATGGGGGCGCTGGCCCAAAGAAGTGGAAGAATTGCACAAGTTGACTGCTGTAGGACAGTCATAGAGCACAAGCTTTTGGAAGTGATTCTAAATGTACATCTGATAAGAAGGAAATTGAAACTTCATTGTCTCTGGAGGGTACAATTCCCAAGAAAAGCTATTCAGGTCATTTTAGAGGAATAGAATATCTTATCGAAATCAACCCAAAATATTAATCCACAGGCCAAAGCTGAACTTCAGCTACAAAGATCCAACTGGAACATGAACTCCTTAGTATTGCAGTAGACATAAAAAGCTCATTATCAGGGAAATTTTTTAGTAAATTTCAGCTCCAGCTACGCAAGTTTTGTAATTACCTGTGTTTTTTCTCATCTTTTTAAGTTTATATTGCTTCCCCAACCATCTCAACACCGCTCCAGCAATTAAATCAACACAGTACACTTATTTTAAAGAAGACAAGAGGAGCCAGCAAGAAATAATCACTTTCTAGAAAAAGTGGTATTTTTTGCAATTGTCTGTACAGCTACTTCCCCCTTGTTCTCATCAGCTTCATGCTTTTCAACTCATTAAATTTTCTGCCACGGAGGAATCGAGTGGCTTGGGCTATTTTTGCAAACACTGATTCACAATCTTTTATGCTCCCCTGTTCATGCAAGTGCTGAGTTATTAGTCGCATACAATACCACGAGAACACAATTAGAGCATCACCTGAAATTACCTTAGAATTTGCCAAAACAAAACAAAAAAAACCTGTAGGTATACTGCTGTTTCTTTTTTTCATGAGTTAGAATTGTAGTTCAGAATTTAATTGAATTCAGTATTTAGTACATTCTTTCCTTCCAGGTTCAAGGATATTCTACTTACACCTGATGGTTCTCTCATAATCAACTGCATGAAGTAGGAAATATATCAGTTAATTTCGTCAGTAACCTCAGCCATTGTGAAAATAGCAGCAGAGAAAGAGACAGAAAGAAGCACTGAAGCAGAAGTTATTTCTTAGTCTGCAGTATTCATTAATATTTTGATTCATTTTTGTTCTCATCCAGTTGAGTAGAATGCATTTTATTTCTATATAGCTTCTCACTACACGAATTTCTCTTTGTCTCTCTAAATTTCACTTACACTTAATTTATAGCTTCTGGTCCAAGCATTTCTTTTCACATCCATCTTGCGCTGGGGAGCTCCATTAATTTCTGTGGAATTACTTCCAATTTCAAATGAAAGAAGAATGCATCCTCCCTTCATTCACTCTATTAGAGCAGAGAGTGGGAAGTAGCTGTGCAGCTGTGTATGTTCTACAGGCTCTTAGGGAAACATCTTCTAGTTTTGTCTAACATAATGAGGTAGATTTGAATTACCAGCAATATTATCACTCAGTTTCAATAGAAATTATGGAGATAGAGCTGTGCAAGGTATGGTTTTAGTAATTGCACGCTCCTCTTTGCCAGGGAAGGCAGGATTATCATACGAGGAACAGCTCATCCCACTTACCAAATCTTATCTCTCTTGCATCCATAGTATACCAGAGAATCAATATTTCTCAATTCAAGTTTGCTTGTTTGGCCCCCTTCACTAGTCAAACTCAGCACAGAAGCTAATTCCACTACCAGACATAAAGGAAGCCCATCAGCTCCCATGATTGTCTTCACATAATTAGCTTACAGATCTTGATTACATCTGAGTGCTGCAATTTTCACAAGGATTGGTTTACTCATTCCACTGGAATAAAATTTGTTCATTCCCAGGCACTGTAGACCCCCCTATTTTTTTCAATAAAAATCCTGACGTAATCAGACATGCAAAAATTAGCTCCATTCATAGGGATTTACATGTTCTCCATCTGAGTTTCAGCAAAGAAAGGCCAGAGCATTGTAACTACTCAGAAGGAAAGAGAACAGGACAGAAGTTGAACTTCCTCTTGGGTGTCTATTTTGCACCTAAGTAAGATGCACTGAGAAATCCTGAATTACAGTCACAGAATGTCTGTCCAAATCCCAGCGTGAGCATGGCTCAAGAGCTAATAATAAGATGAAGCCAGGGAAGCAGCTTGATCTGTGGTCTAATTAGAGTATGCCCATAGTTAGCAGACAAATCTGTGTATGCTGACTGAATTTAATAAAGACATGTTTCCTAAGAAAATTCAATTGTGGTATTTTTATTTGATATGGGATATAGAAAGTCAGATATTAATATTTTCAAATTGCATGAGATGATGATTCTGTACAGCTTAGTGTGTGATGCTTGATAGAGATAGAAAATCCTGTAATATCTGTGAACATTTTCAAATGGCTCCCACCTGAGCTAAGAAAATGGAAAGTCATGATTTAAGACAACTGCAGCCAGGCAGCTTGCCTGCCTATCAGGTAGAATAGTTTTACAGTACTGCAGTGGCACGAAGATGATCTTGTTCACTTTTTTAAAAATGAAAAATATGTAAAGGCCTTTAATATATATGATAAGCTCAGGATATTAGCAATATCTTGCTGTAACTTAAAATTCTTGTCATATGCATGTTCTATACCAGTGAATAAAAATGGTCCAGGACATTAATTTCCTTCCAGCTTAATATAAATAGCTGAAAATGCAAGAAGATGAAAATATACAATAAAACAGTGCTTGACCTAAACTTCCAGAAAGTGTTCAGATAGGATATTAGGTTTACTCCAGATTCTGGGCAAAGGAAATAAATACACACTATGTGTTATCCAGAGGTAACTTAGACAAAGGCACTCACTCTTATACTCTTTGTAGAAGTCAAAAACAGTAACTTCATCTTTGTATACCCAAGTGCAGTCTCACTGACTTCCATGGGACACTGCAAGGAACAGAGGCTGACCCACTCATCATGCCAGCAATAATGTCCAACAAATTTTCCACCCCCCTTTGGAGCTGGCTGTTACCCAACGTGGGGCAGCTGCCTGGCTCTGCTCATGCAGCCACCCCTGCAGCTCCCACACCCTCAAAAAGACCTTGCCACAAAAGCCACAAAAGCCCAACACAGCAGCAGAGCTGTGATCTCCATACAATTGCACCTGCTGTAGCAAAGATGTCATTGCTGCGCCATAAGCGTGGGATACATGCAGCCAACGTGTTGTCTTTGCACTCAGAGGGGACTTGCTACCAAGCAGACCTCTGCCACACTCCCTCCTCTCATTCTGATGCTCTCATAGCATGATTCAAATTGGGTAAAAATAATTTTTACTGAGATGAGCCATCATGACTAGGCTTAAAGATTAGGAGATATACATAAATCTCCTAATAGACATACATGTCTAGAAATCTGAAAGTATATGGTGGCTTGTAAATAAGGTTTGCAAGTTTATGAGAGCTTCTTCGTATGTTCTTCTTCATACTTCAGAAGAGCTAGATAAGGAACCAGAAAAAAATTGTGAAATTATTCCAGAAATGGTAACAAAGAAACAGTAATATTTTTGTCACTGCAGATGATGGTAAGTCACAAATTAATTCCCTAAAAGACGTCAGATGGATTACCAGCTTTAATTTTCACTTAAAATATTTCTTACTGTTGAATAGCTTGCCACAATGTCGGGTTGCTTATGAGTACAATGCTGAGCACAGGGATGAGCTGAATGCCTGCGATTAGGTAGGTAAAGGAACAAACTGTCATGCACAGTTGCAGTTCCGTATTGTTTTGCTTCTGTGTTTCCATAGCCTTATTCTACATCATTTCTTTCTGTTTTATTACCTAAATTAACTCCCTACAGAAGCTGTCCAGTGCATGCAAATGAACAGCTGAAAAAGCATTCAGAATTTTTGTAGACAAAGTAGGCATTAGTAGAGAAAAAACATGTTTGGTAATCTGTGTGTAGTATTAGAAAGAGCTTTAGGAAAACTCTTGATTCCTTGTCAGTATCCATATCATCAGGCCTCAGTATGCTGTGGGAAATGGCTTCCATGTCTGCTTCAGTAAAGCTCAGATTTAGGCTTGCAGAACAGAAATTTATTCCAGAATGTTTTTACAGAAAATGTAAGGGATTCTTCTGCCCTCACCCTTAGCACAGAACACTGTGTGTTTTTTTTTCCTCTCTGAAAGCCTATCAGATCAAACCCATGCTATCTGACACCGACATTTTCTGACCTTTCCTGCGACTGGTTCTCTGTAAGCAATGCCCACACAGAATGAATCTAAACACTAAAATACAGACAATCCCAATATATTCCTTCCAGACTTAGAGTTCACATCTCATTTTCTCTCTTCCTGCCTATTCATTTGTAAATTCGTTGTCTCTCATACATTGCAATGTTCACTGCTGTCATTCATGAAATGAATAAGGATGAAAAAAGGTTTCGCGTGCACTGACTATACATAACATTTATCTGAAATACATATTGGAGCTGCAGTCATGCTGTGTGTGAGTGCATGATGTTGAACATATTTATCCTCAGTGCCCCTGGATGCAGAATGTGAATGTTTTTCTAAGCATTTGCTAAAGCTGGTTTTCACAAAGGGGATAAATCTAACCTGAAAGTACTGAAAAGACAAGAGAGCAGTGGTAGTCTGTTCACTGAGTCACCTCAGACCCCAGGCTGTGAGAATGTCGGTATCAGCGCCACTATCAGTGATCAATATCCCCACACATTAAGCAAATAATAGGAGATGGTGACATTTATCACAGGACAAGACTAATGATGTATGATCGAAATGTTCTGCAGATCCAAAGAAGAAAACTCATTTTACACACTCAGGAAGTTACCATATGCAGTGTTGGTGCCACAGCTACCTTCTGAGCACCAGAGGTTTGCCAGAGATTCAGAACACTGTTCAATCTTTTTTCAACTTTATATGTACACAAAATAATTTGGATATTCAATTCAATTAAAAACTTTTTCTCTACTTTCAGACATAGAACTGATGTTTATCTCTTTATCATCCCTTCCATTTGTCTCTCAAATCCCCAATCTCAACAACTTGGCGGCTGTGTATCCAGAATTAGACATGGAAAAAAATCTTTGCATATTCTTAGGATTAACCAAATGCAAATATTTTCCTATTAATATTAGACTTGGATGAGATACTGTATGAACTCTTTCCCTGTTACACACTGCCCTGTGAATCAGTGGAATGATTGCATCACACAGGAGAGAAACACTGGTTATCATTCATAGTTGGATCTTTGGGTCTCTATCAAAATACATTTTCACAATGTGGTTGAGCTTCTGTTCAAAAACTTCTTTCAAGAGTCCCTTAACATTTGTTTCCCTGGGTAGAACGCATGTAAAAGAAAGATGTTATTCCCTGAATGATAAATCTGTATTAAAGTGTGGGATGGGGTCTTAATTTTGAATTCCCAGAGTCTCAGAATTATTACACATTTTACTTCTTTTTCCCTTTACACCAATGCCTTTTTTGCCTTTAATTCAGCAATTTTCCTTCCAGTTTCACTGTTTCTGGATTTGGTTTGCTGTTATTTACATTTATGTCTTCCTTTAAAGTAAGTCTTTCATAAGGGGGCAGCAAAGAAAGAATCATCACAGGAAAGCAGAGTTTTGTTTTGTGGGTTTGGCTTTGTTTTTGTTTTTGTTTTTTTTCCTTCCCTATTTTTATATCAGCACTAGAAACTGAACTAGTCACTAGATGTCATTCTAACCCACCAAATGTCTTCTTTGAAATCAGGCAGTTTTCTATCATAAATGCTACTCACCTGTACTTTGAGTTACCATTTAAAGATAAACAGTTAATCTAATGCAGTCTCTATTCAATACAGCTGCAGCTAATTCAGTGTTCCAATGTTCTGAAGGAAAAAAAAAAATCTATGATAAAATTGTTGGAGCTGAATGATTAAAAGGAAAAGCAAGTCATACATTAAATTGAGTTGTCTGCTGAGTCTCATTAGGTTTTCAGCCACTGTGAGCTCACAAAATTATTTGTAATTTCAAAGATTTTATGAATTTTAACCTGTTTTAATATAGCCTGGAAATTCATACTGAGCATGTATTTTTCATTATTATTTTATTACATCAGCCATCTCAGATCACAAGAGCAGCATTATGCAACTTCGTTAACTGTGGTGCTATATTAAAGTAGTCACAGGAAACAAACCTCTTGCAGAATCTCTTTTGTAGAAAGTAATTCATTCCCTTTTCATATTATGCTGTCAGAGGAGGTAAATCCCATTACGTGGTGTTGCATTCTGCAGACAGAGGGAAACTAGGCACTGCCAGGGACGTAGCGGCAGAGAATTCCAGAGGATGTCTGCTTCTAATGTGCTGGAAGAGCATTCTCTCCTTGCTGTCTCCTTTTGTGTTTTGATCTCCAGGGTTCTTCCTGTGCTTGCTGATATTTTGATGCCGGTATTTTGGTCTAAAACACACTCCTGACATTAGTATGTCAGCTCATAGCCAAATCCAAGACAGGGACAAGGATAGTCAGTCCACTATGATTGTAGTTTCATTTTTTTTCTGTTTCCTCTTTCCCATTCTTTCATTCTTCATTCATTTCCCTTCGAAGTCCCCAGGGAGCAAGATGGTTTTCTCCAGCTACATCTATTCAATATTGCAGTTATTTAATTCCTCAGATTTCCCTCTTGTCAAAACCTTACCTTAAGCTACTTCACGTGACTAGATGACGCAACTCCACCACCCTACCTTGGCAGCCAATCTTTCCTATAGAGCACATAGCCCTCCGTGACAACATTCCAGTCATGCTAGCTGTCCCACCACGTCTCTGTGATCGCAATGAGATCATGGCCTTGCGACCACAAGCAGATCTCCAACTCTTCCTATTTATTTCCCATGCTGCGCGCATTAGTGTACAGACACTTTAGGGGAGCAGAATCCTCCTGCCCCTCTCCATCCCTTTAAACTCCACCCTCTTCATCCACCAAGCTCTGTTTTGAGCCTTGAACTACCCACTCAACCCCAGTGGCCCTCATTTTGCCCCCTTCCCTCTTCATACCTAGTTTAAGGACCTTTCAATAAGTCCCACCAGTTCCTCATCTAGGATCCTCTTACCCCAAAGTTGCTGAAGAAATTCCTGCCTTAATTAGTTATTGACCCTTTACTGGAAGTTCCCAAATCCCCCATTCAGTAGAAGGAAAAGTGTAAATCCCTTGTCCATGGTGATTAAAGTACTTAGATAAAGTTAGCTAACCAATGAAAATAATCTGTAATAGCCCAGCTGATTTTGACTGAAGTAAACTAGGCTGGATTCTCAGAAGCACTTCCGTAGAGACATGGGAAATAAATAGCATGGGAAATTGAAGAGTGGATGAAGGTAGTCAAGGTTCTGTCTGATATTGAACAAAAAGGGAACAACATGTGGAAAGAAAAGAAAAAAAAAAAAAGAAAAAAAAAAGGGGAGATATAAATAAACAGACTTCTAGAAAAAATATTTATGTTAAAAAAAAAATTGTAAAATGCAGTTTAATCATAAAAAACAGCTTGTTTTATACACCAAAAGTAAACTAAACTATGCAAAGTGAGAAATTCAGACACTACAGGCTTGCTTCTCTCTTCCTTTCTATTTTCTCCGTGCAATCCATGGACTGTGGTAGAAAGAAATACAGAAATGATGAACTGTGCAAAGAATCTTAAAAATGCTTGTGTCCACAAGGTGAATTTCCAAATGTATTGCGTATCATTGTACAAGTGAACATAATTTGTACCAATGGATGAACACAGTAGTTTAAAAGAATCCTCAGGAACAAGAGTTAGAATTGTTCTGGTTTATGTGGAATCTTTGATTTGGTCTAATTCTTTTTAATTTACTTAGGTAGGTTACAGTAATGGAAGGCTTGCTTCTAGGCTACTCACATTTTAAAAAGAAGCTCACCACTTGTTCTTTAATCAGTATTTATACAACCAAAATTAGCACAAATTTAATATTGATAAATGAGGTCAAGCCTATGAAAACAATGTTATAGACATTTTTAATGTCAAATTACTTACATATTCCTTAGAATCTGTGATAGATTTGTCTCAGACTGGGGAGGGACAAAGACGTTATGCAGGTGCTTCTCCATTTAAAGAATGCCTATCTCCTACTCTTGAACACAAAGTTCTCCAAGACTACCCACACAGAGTTAGAGGTTGTTTTCACTGATCAAAAACGATGAGGTTTCCTCTCATCTTCCTTTCCACGGATTTCATCCGGTGTGCATGGTGTAGCTGCTACATTTCATAGAGCAGTGTGACAGTAAAATGTGATCCTGCTGCATGTCTGGAAGGTATATTCCAAATTCTGCCTTCCTGATGAGGGACTTGGCCTTTCTGGTGGCAGGCATCTCCGTACAAACTGAAACAGTCTTTCATGCAGAGGGAGCAAGGAATGATCTTAAAAGCCTCATTATGACTTTTGCTGTGTATGCCAGAAAAAAAGAATGCCCAGGAATAATCCACATCCCATTCTGTGTGCAATACTCTCAGTTGAACCACTAAAATATTTCAGGTTTGAAGCTGGATGAGGGTCTCAAAATTACAGGAGTAATGTTCTGTTACATATACTTCTCACATTGTATGCAAAAGGGATTAAGGAACACAAAGCTTGAATGTGAAAAATAAAGAAAGAATGCATCCTTCAGATACAGTGAAATGTTTTTATCTGCCAGCCTCTCAGTGAAGCAGTACAGAGCTATTGTCCAAACCTGACTGACTCACAGTAATGTAGTCTGAAAACAGCAAAGTTAATCATCTTAAAATATTCTTTTTTAATTCATAGCTTCTCTTTAGTAAAACTCTAACAAATTTGTTACCAAAAAAACCCTGAGATTAAACTATCCTCTCAAGAGCAGTTATCAGAAACTAAATAGGAATCAAAGAGATGAATTACATAATTCTCCAATGACAGACAGCTGAGTTGTTTCAACATGTAATGTTTTTATCTGTCATCCTTTGTCAATTTAATGTTGGTAGTAAAATGATTGCATTCTGGACACCTCAGTCACAGTAATTTAGAGAAAATATTGCAGAAATATCACATGCTGAACAGACAAAATGCATCAGTGTAGAGCTATTTAAAAAGATGATCATCATTTCATGTAGTAACTGTGGCTGAGTGGCAGAAAAAAGCCTTCATTCTTTGGGGGAGAGAAACTATCTGTTAATGTAATTCAAGACTCTAGCTAGCAATTGTAGAAGCAGCCAAAATATTTTTCTCTTTGCACCTCCACATAGTTAAAGCTAACTAAGCTTTAAATGAATATTTTACATATGTGGGATCCTTCAATGTGTCCAGGTTTCTCTGAGCCACTTTTATGTCCCTGCTACAGAGATGCTTCTGGTTTATTTGTGGTAATACAATTGTGTTCAAGAAATGCAGTATTTGCACAAAAAAGAAAAAGAATATTTTTACACATTTAGTTCTTCTACATCCCCAAGATCTGTAAGCAGCTCAGCCTTGCTATAAGCACAGTTGGTAATGGCATTATTTTCCCAGGAAACTGCTGTAAGTCTATGTTTTAGGCTGACACCACATAGTCTGAGAGATATAGAAAGAAATTATTTCTCTCTCTACTTCTGGCAAACATAGCCATGTCACCAGAAACTTCATCCTGAGAACAGAATTTCCAGTCTTGTACATAAGGAAGGATTTCCCACATTGTCAACATTAGATAAAGAAAAGGATAAGGTGGTTTAAAGGTTTGGGACATAGCTTGAAGGAGATTTCATTGAAGTATATATCAGCTTTAAAGCACATCAATTTTAAGTGGTTTATTTTTCATGAAGTGTGCATCTGTGAATGTATGTGGAAGCCTTAGGACTTCCAGTATTCTTCCTGTGCACATAGGACCCAGTCAACTTCTTGGGCTACGTGCATAATTGCCAGAAATATAATTATTCCTCATCAGTGAACACATGAATAGAAGGCTGGTTCTAATAACTGACTCAGGAGTATCCTGTTCTGCTGTTAAACTATCTTAAGCCTTGACACCAATGATAATTATGCAATTGCTAAAGCCCAATGGACTGGGGCTCACTTGTATATCAGTGAGATAGGCTCAGAACAGGCTCTTCATTTTGTTGACTCACAGTGGTAAATTCATACTTTGGCTTGAGCATTAAGATTTTTTCATTAAAACTCTGACTTCCATTAAATTACCACCTGAACAACTATGCATTTGTTGTTTTTTGGGTTGGTTTGTAGTTTTTAGGGTTTGTTTGTTTGTTTTTGCATTTATTGGAAACTCAACATTGTAGCTTGTGCAACTTCTTTGCTCCCTTCTGGAAGTCCCTTATCTCATCCCTTCTCCACTCCTTCTTCTGCCTCAACTTATCCCTCAGATGAGGAGCTCTGCATATCTTAAGTCTCTCTTTAATTATGCTCCACCTCTTCATTTCCACTTGATGGATATGAGCTCCTAAACATACGTTAGACAAAAGCTGTCCATAAACCCTCTTCTCCCTTTTCCTTCTGAAGTTCTGTGTTTTACGTGAGCTATTTCTAGAAGGCAAACTAGAAGTTCACCTGTTCCTTTTCAGGTGATTATTTGCAGCAACTTGGTGAAAAAGTACAGAATAGTTTTTCCTTTTCATACAGTAGAAAGTACAATCAACATAGATCTTTCTTAACTTAGCTAGGTTACTGTTCAAGGTTATGCAATAGGAAGAGGTCAGGCTGGTTTAGCTGGACCGGTGTGTAGCTTTATCCAGGGATGGTGACGCTTTGGTTTAAGGCAAGCAGACAATATGCTGGGAAGAGCCTTGTGACAGCACAGCAGGGCAGTGGTTAGAGGGTGAGGTTCACTCCAGGACTGTATTGCTTCAGATCTTGTCATAGTACAGCCTATATGACAAAGGAAGAATCTCAGAAAAACCCAAAAGAACAAAACAAACAAAAACAGAAAACACCATCACAACAAAACATCATTTACTAACAGTGCAAAAGAAAACTTACTTGATAGCTGGGGGAAGAACCTCTAAAACCAAGAATCATACATTTGGTTCCCTGTATGTAAAATAATCTCTATCATAATAAAGAGTATGAGCCTTTATTGTGCAGTTATTCCTTTGCAAAATGTCTGTCATCAAATTAAGTGAGTAACATGTTTAACCAATAGCAGAAGGAAAAGGAACAATTTATTCTCAGGTAAATTTTAGCCGTGTAAGGATAACTGCAGCTGCTACTACCCCAGCATCGAATTGGCTCTGACAAGAAAAACAAAAATCAGCCCTATTTATCTCAGAGGTACAGCTTTCCTCTGCTGCAGCTAGAGGCTGTTTGTCCCCACCCTATGAGGCAGCGCTAAGTAGCCTGATATCACCCTGCTGAAGGCAAACCTCTGCGTAACTCACTGTGTTGGCTAACAGACAGGACACAGGCTAAAAACACTGCTGTTGTGTCCACAGATCCCCAGATTATTCAACTACAACTGAGGGGAGGCGTCATGGCGGCTGCGGCTCCTCACAGGGAGCAAAGGGGCAGCGCTGAGCTCTGATCTCTGTGACAGCAACCGGACCCAAGGGAATGGCATGGAGCTGTGTCAGGGGAGGGGCAGCTGGGGGTTAGGGAAAGGGTCTGCACCAGAGGGTGGTAGGCATGGAGCAGGCTGCCCAGGGCTGTGGGCAAGGCCACAAGTTCTGGAGTTCAAGGAAAGGTTGGACAATGCTCTCAGACATTGGGTAATGGATTGGGGTGGTTCTGCATGGAGCTCGGAGTTGGACTCAGCGATCCTTGTGAGACTCTTCCAACTTGAGTTATTCTATGATTCTAGATCAGCTGAAAATTCTTTCCACTCATTTTGTGGATTTTGCACTGGGATCAGCTCAGGGTGCTGTCACAGTCAGATACTGGTGACTGGTTTCTTACTATCTTTAGGAAAGGTCTGTAATTTCCCAACTAAGAGCACTATCTAAAAAATTGGAGCAGACAGTGTGTCCAAAAATTCATACCCCTAAATGAACTCTCAGCTGTCTCTTCACATCCTGTGGTGTCTCCTTACAGTGAAGCAGGAGTGACTACGGAATGAAGTACAGAGCATGGACCTGAGTGCAAATGTAATGGTTTAGACACTGCAGTGCTTTAGACACTAAGCCATTTGTCTTCTCTTTAACTGAGTGGAAGACGAGTGAAAAAAATACATTTATTCTGCAAACACCAATATTTAAATTTTAAAAATCCAGAAAGCTGAAAACTAGAGGCTTTGGTTCATGGGTCTGTAGCTCAAAATTAATTGCTAACACTGCTACCACAATAAGATCAGTTAATTAGGGCTGCCTGGTTCCTTGAGCACTAGAGGACATGATAATCTGAATTTGCTGTTTGTACGCCGCAACGTACTGAAAATAGAAAATAAAAGTTACACATGACAAAGTATTGATTAATTGTCTCCAAAAAACAAAAAGACAAAATGGCATTAGCCCATTATACACATCTCTAAAAGACAAACTCGGGGAAAAACAACATTTCCTTCTGTTGCAATTTCATTTGGAACAGCAGGCTGTGCTCCTGAATTAATTTTACAGCTGAGACACAGCTAATCCACAAATAAGCCTGTTACAGTTGGTGGGCATAACAAAAGAAATGCTTGCCAATAAGTGCACATGACATCTGGAGCTTGAAGATGTTTTCATGAGGAAAAGTCTGTTTGTTAATACATTAAAACTTTGTGACAAAGTCCTGCATAAAATTGTATCCACTGAAATTCCATCACTGGAGTAGGTTATTGTGAAAAGCACACATTCAGACAGCATCTGAAAGTGTGGAAAAAGGTATTTTTATGATTCACACTACTAACATTGCATATAAACAGGAGAAAACACTTTAAGTGATTCCTTCCATATAGAGGACTGAAATTGAGATAATAATTGACTAATTTTGATTTCAAAGTGCTAATACTGGAATCAATTTTCAATACTCGAGTAGGGTAGATTTTCCATTTAATCAGAACTGAATGTAGAGCAGGGGAGATTCTGGCATTTTGAAGTCATTATCTTATCCGTAGGGATAACTACATGTTTGCAGGGAGACTAGAAAGCTGTCCTGCATATACTTACTCAGGTTGTTGTTAAAGCTAGAAGGGGTGCGGGTGTAAGAATTTACTCTGGAACGTCTAAAGGTATTTAATTTCCAAGAAATAAGTGGAGTTTCTCATCTGAAAAAGGAAAAGCAGCTCTATTCTAGGGGCAGTTCTCTTCATCATTTTTATCAATATCTTGAGTGTCTCCTTAACAAATCTGTTGATGATACTAAACTGGGAGGTTCTTATCTGGCTGTTCTAGAATATTCTCTCACTGTCTAATAAACACAGTGCAAACCAGGAGAACAAGCGTACTACATGAGTGTTATCACTTATTACACTCAGACAATATCAAATTGTTTTTAAGATCCATAGGCCAGTTTAATGCCCTGTCCTTAGTGTAGAGATGAGGAAGAAACAAGGAGCCAGCAGCAAGGACAAGTGCATCTGTCACCCAGCTCTTGTGCATACCATTCTCCTAATTAAAATGCCATTCAGATAAACACTTGAGCACGTGTTAATTTAGATAATGAGTTTAATATAACGATTCTCATGCTTAAAAATTAACGGCATAATGAAACACTTTGAGGTAAATCTAGTACTCAAAGAAGGATGTAGGAGGTGATTTTAAAAAGTCAGTGGTTATTAGTTACTCCAGGAAGATTTCTGTGTTGGTCAAACTATGCATTTATAAATCCTTAGAATAGATTAATTCTCAGTCTGTGTAACTAAATTTGAGCCGTGTGAGAGTGGCTAATTATAGTCTTGATGAAACTACGTCCCACATCATTTAAGGAAAAATATAAAAAGATACCAGTATCATAAAATTTAATGACAAGAAGGAAATGCCCATCTTATACGAAAATGAATTGCCAATACCTGTCCATAATAAGGCTTTTAATGTAAGTAAATTGACAGTTTAATGTTAATTATTTAATTACACTTTATACTATTAAACACAGTAGCACAGAAATGAAAAACTAGAACTTCAAATATGCTGACTTTTGACCAATAGTCTGCAAAATGCAGATGTAACCATGACCCAACAGTGTAGAATGTTTTGATACTCTATCATGAACTGTTACGACAGCTATTAAAATCAGTGTAAGTAGCTGGGCTATTATTTTTGCATTGATTTAACTACGTTTGCTATACAATCTGCAAAATTTCTATTAAGCTCAAATTAAAACAAACAAACAAGTCCCTAATACTGTAATCTCTACTTATGGATGGGTTTGCATTAGCTTTATAGCTGTTCTGCTTTGCATCAGGCTATAAGACAACTATATTCTTCAGACAATTTCCTCTCTTATTATACAGCAATCACCACAATTCGTAGTTGAAAAGTGACTTTTTGGGGCATGTGGTACTCCACAACCAATAGGACTACAGCAGTATCTGGGAGTGGATCATTCCTCTGGTTCTCCATTGGCATACTTTACTGCACTACCACCTCTGGCAAAAGCAAAAATGCACTGTAAAGAAGGGCTCAACCCTATCCTTTGTGTTTCAGCTTTTTACAGCATGCTGGTCTTCCCTTATTTCTCATTGTGAGAGAGACAAGAAAAAACACCATGGGAAGACCATGTTAATGCTGTTGCCAAATATCCATCAATTTATTCTTCCTTAGTTATCAACTCAGGTAAAAAGTCCCAGCATTTGGAAGACACTGGAGAATGAGTCAAAATCTAGGTTAGAATTAAAACAGACTGACAGTGTTTGATGAAAGAAGTAGACATATACTCCCTTGGCCATATATATGAGCTGACCATTATTGACCTAGGTAGAAGATTTATCTGCTTTTGTTCCTCTTATACAAAAAAAAACCCCTAACATTCATCTCAGTTGCGACTAGCGCCTTCTTCCCATAGGAGCATCATCTAGGTATTCCTTGCCATCTCAAGGGTATGTTGCAAGCAGAACTTGAAGCAGGAGCAGTACACTGTGCAGTAGAGGTCTGCAGCCTAAGCTGGTCACTAACAGCAACCTAAAAGGTTTCATACCAAATAAAATCTCTAGCCATTTTGTGTGCTAATTCACTGAAAAGACCAGGTGCCTGGTGAACATTTAGGTGGTCAAAAGCCTTCAGGATGAAGTTTGAGAACAAATTTTGTGAATTGAATAAACCTCTTCCCTGTTGTGGAAAGCAGCTGAACTCCTTTCCCAGGATATGAATCTTAACTTCCATCTTGGTTGCAACGATACCAGAAAATATTACCCATTCAGAAAACACTAACATGTACTTCCTTCCACATCAACAAGATGACACGGATGCAGCTACGCCTGCTCAGAATTCAAGTCACAGAAATTGTTTGTCACCTGACATTGTTTAAAGCTTTACGGACTCTATTCTCTGGTCTTGCTCATTTGCTCATCAGCTAGTGATGCTCTTTCATGGCGCTTAACTCTGAAGTAAGAGAAGCTTTGCAGCAAAATAAGCCCTTCGACCAGAAAAACCCATCCTTTGTACACAGTTCCTTCAATCCTCAAGCAATTGCTAGGTTTAAAGCAGTCTTTGCTCTGTTATGGATGAGAAGAAGAGGGTTGTTCCATTTGTGAACACTCCAAGCTGTCTGCTCGTGGCCAGTATGCAGAGGCCATCTGCACAATGCATGCAGGTCATTTAAACACTGGTCAGAAGGGACTTTCCAGCATAGAAGCAGCCAAAATCGTGCTCCCGGGGGGCTTTTAAGAGTAGTCTTTGTAAGTCTACTCACAGATCCAGCCTTCAGTTATGGGAAAACACTGTGCAGTGCAGAGTGGATTTGTACTATAGAAAATCAGTAATGTACTTCTGGTGAGGTTGGATCTCCCAGCAGTCTCACAAATAGCCCTCCTAATATGCCCCAACAGACCACAAGGCAGGCGAGGGTAAGTATGCTTTCTCCATTTTAAATGTCAGGATAGCAGGAGTTCAAATATTGTAAGGGTACCGTGTGCACCATAAACCAGGGTGAACTCAGTCCGTTATGGCATCAATACTAAAGTGCAGAGAAACTGGAGAGTAATTCAGAATCACAGAATCACAGAATTATCAAGGTTGGAAAAGACCTAGAAGATCATCTAGTCCAACCATTACCAATACTTCCCAGCTAAATCATACCCCTCAACGCAACATCCAAATGTTTCTTGAACACTCCCACGGTCGGTGACTCCACCACCTCCCTGGGCAGTCCATTCCAATGCCTGACTACCCTTTCCGAGTAGTAATACTTCCTAATGTCCAGCCTGAACCTCCCCTGGCGCAGCTTGAAACCATTCCCTCTTGTTCTATCACTGATTACACGAGAGAAGAGGCCAACCCCCAGCTCACCACAACCTCCCTTCAGGAAGTTATAGAGAGCTATAAGGTCTCCCCTGAGCCTCCTCTTCTCCAAACTGAACAATCCCAGCTCCCTCAGCTGCTCCTCATAGGGCCTGTGCTCCAGACCCCTCACCAGCTTCGTAGCCCTCCTCTGAACACACTCCAGGGCCTCAATGTATTTCTTGCAGGATCTGTATTTGTATGCTCCTGTATTTAATTCAGAAAGGATATTAAGAACTTGAAGAATCTGAAAGTTTCTAAGAAATGCTGGCTCATTTCCAAAGGCCAAAAGAAACAATTTGCAACATCATCAGACAAGTGTCCCATGGTTTTCTTTAAGTTTACAGTCACCAATATATCATTCTACTAGCCTTCTATTGAAAGCCCTCACACTTTGATTTTCTGAACTGAGAAACTCGGAAAAAAAAGGATAAATTGTAGTATTTGGAGTATCATAGCAGTAAAAGCCTCAACAAAGAGATTTAAAAAATGCCAGACTTATTCAAATTCATTGCATGACTTTCTCATAGAAGCCAGAGGAACCACTGTTGCTCTGGTTTCTAGTGCTGCATAAGGTAAAATGGTTTTGCTATAATCCTTTACCTGCAGTCTCTATGTCAGAGGTCAGCAGTGCTAACTTTTTGCTATCACAACAGCTTTAAATTGTGATTCTATCAGTAATATTTCCTTTCATTTTTCAAAGAAACCAAAGAAAAATCAATACCTTCACAATCAGCATCTAGCTAAATAAAAAGTCCCATCAGTAGAGCATTTGCCAGTTAACTACCAAAAGGTATTGGTACATGTCTTACAATTCCTCAGCTTTAAACTGCAAATGGAAGCACTCTGTTAGAATTCTGGCTTTCTGCCACCAAAGGGAGCACTAAAACCATCTGGTCATCCTGTGTAACTCAGTGTATCAGGAGAACTCCAATCATCCTTCCAAAGGACTGTGAAATTTTACACTCTGTGGAGAGTGTAAAATTCTTGGGAGAAGAATGGTGCAAGTTTGTCATACCTTAACAGGTATACCTTAACATACCTTAACATTCTAAGCTGTTAGATTATCGTCATTTAACTCTGTACAAAGAAGCTGTAGGATACATATATTAAAAAAAAAAAAAAAAAAAAAAAGCAGAAATCAAGACAAACTAAGACTTACGAAACATAAAATAATATCTCCTCCCTCTGTTTTCTGGCTGGCAACTTCTTCAGACCTCTCTCAGTTTGCAAAAGCAACTGTGTACTAAGTTCAGCTTCAAGAGTTTCTGTAGGTGAACTCTAACTGTTGCTTGTAATGAGCAGACAGTACTGCTACGGATCATAGAGTTTCTCCCCAGAGGAAATCAATTGCTTTTTCTTCTCTTGCATAGGTTTCTCAAACAAACTGCCTTCTCCACAACTACCCATTTCTAGGCTCTACGAAGCCATAAAGTCCACCTGACTCAACTCCAGGCGTATGTAAGAGCTCAGAAAAACTTTCTCCTCCTTAAAGATTTAGACTGCCAGAGCAGTTCACTACAGATTTTCAGAGCATACAGTTATCTCCTCGTCTGCTTATCCCTACAAGTAAAATGCATCACAGCAACCAAATCCTTATTATAGTCATAAAATTAAGTAGCATGCAAATATTGAGGGAGAAAACAGAATGCAGGCAGGAAGAGTGATTTTTGACATTTATTCTTTGAAGAGTTACATTGGACAAATTTCAAATGGAGAAGGTAAGTGCACAAATTGTGCTTTTCTAAGTCCAAACTAAGCAGTACGTTCTCCTCAGGAAGGCAACTGTAGGATTATGAATGTCTCCAAAACCAGATTTAAAGACAGCATTCTGTTTGCTATTCATTATGCTAATCCTTCTGTTTTCTTTATTTGAATTCACATTTCAAATTTTATTCCTGTCAGTCAGATTTGGGAGATCACTGTATAAACAAAAAAGTCGATCTGGTGAAGTTATTTGCATATCAGAATTGTAGACTGGGCACAAAACTCAAGCGCTGAATTTTGATTTAGAGGAACATAAAATGTGTCAGCAACGAGTAAGTTAAATTTGAGTTTTGGCCACCACTGAGAAATATTTGTAATAAGTAAATGTAAGATTATTTGCCTGCAAGAAATTGTACCTCTGACTAATCAGAGTATAGAAAGTGTTCAATAAAAGATGTAGGATCAGCACTTCTGTTCAAACATGGTACCACTGTCTGCATATGAACACCCTCAAGAGGCAGTGCTCAGTGCTTTTCTTATTTTAAATTAATTTGTAGTTTTGCATAACATTAGTTTAATTAGTACAAATGCCAGTAAGTCAAACAACTGTAACGGGTAATTATGCAATTACACTTAATTACTTCACTGAGATGAGTTGTAATGCAAGCATAATTATTAATGTCTAAAGCCAGAATAAAAGCAATGCATACAAGAACTGATCTGGTCTTATCTAGCCATAAGATGGCATAACACGATTGTGTTGTGGCCATACATGAAGACAGAGCCAAATAGCTACGTGCCAGTTTAGAAGTATGGGCAGAGAGATGATTTCAATATTTCAGAGTCACAGTGAAATTTTTAAAGAGCCCCAGTGGCTGTTTCACTCTGTTAGGGTACAGAGACAAAAGAAGTACCTGAATGGTCCCTAGCTTGGTCCCCACTTTCATGAAAGAGTATAAGTGCCAAGAATTGGTACCACCTTCTGTCAATAGACAATTAAGATTAATGCCTCTTCAGCCATATACTGCTGAATTCAAGCGTTTCTCTCTAGTATAAGTGACCTCAGCCTGACAAAATTGTTCTACTCATCCCAGAAAAAATTGCAGTCTAACAAAAAAAAAAATGGTGCAAGTCCCATCACATTAGAAAACATGGCAAGTTACATTAAATTACTTAAAACTGATGCTGTGCTGATATGAAAGAGCACTGGAAATGCCTCTTTTTGTAGTAAAGTGTAGGGTTTGCCATCCTGAGAGAAAAGTTCAGTGGCCCATTTAGGAAAATCAAAGCCTCATTTTACATAAGAGACAGTTATGAAATGGTCTCTACACAGAACACTTTCTATTTTTTTTTTCAGTCAAATTTTTTGTTTATTGAGAAAAGATGAGCTCATGAGGAAAAAAAAAAAAAAAGGCACTGATTTCAAATTTGACAATTACAGTAGCATAACAGTCTTGGCTTCAACACACATATTGGTTTAACTCCGCCAGAAGGGAGGGAGCCCCTGGGGATCTTTATTGAAACAGCCCATACGGCAAGATTTGAGGTGACGGCTAAACAGAAGTGGGAAGTGCTGTCTTCTTCCTGGTCTAACTTGATAATGTGCATCTTGAGTGTGAAGAGGGAATAACAGGACCACAAGCTTAACAATACAAATGGAGGAATTGCAGTCTGCTGGCTCTGTGTGGAGTTACTCCCTTTGCTTCCAAAGCAGAGCACTAGTTGTTAGAAGGGGGAATCGTGTTCTGAAATAAATGATGTGTGCTACAACACCACACTGAAGGTAAGGAAATAATAAAGCCCTGGATCTCGTCCCTTCTGTCAGTTCAGACTGCAGGTGGTAACTAAAGAAAGATCTGAGAGTGATGAACAGTAACTTCTTCAGCTCTCTCAGATCATCCTGGAAGAACTTACTTGCTACAGCTCTTAGTTTGCATCTCCCTGTGAATAAATAAGGAAGAAACCTGATGTTTTTCTCTTCATCTTCCACACCAATTCAATTCAATACAACATCGTGCCTTTAAAATGTAGTGTCTAAAAATCTTTAAAATATTCCTGTCAGATTACTTTGGATTAATCTATTTAACTGCACTCAAAGTGCTCGGTTATTCTCCTCTCCTATAACGCGCACTTAAAAATTGCCAAAGCCCACTGAAAGATGGATTTTAAAATGCGTCAGAGTAACATCATGTAATAACAAAGCACAACCACTGGGTGGAGACATAAGCCCCTTGGAAACACCGTTGGCAGTGCCATGCCAACTCCAAGAGCTCAGCATGGGAAACAGAATGAAATCTTTCAGTAAAGCAGAAAAAAACTGAGTGGAGGACTCTGATATCTCTTTTCAGAATTTCAGTTTACTACTGAAGAATTTGACTTCACAGTTTATGGAGGAACAGGGATGCATACGATTACATATCCAAGCCTGATTATCAGTGGAGTCTACTGCTGCCCTTCTTTGTTTTCATGTCCTACTTAGGTAACGACAAAGAGAGAAGTAGCTGAACACAATTTCTTGCTAGACAAGCCAACAGCATCTAATGCAGCTTATAAAATGCACGTTGTAAGTGAGAAATAAAGTGAAAACAATCTCATGAAAAATAGCAGAAAAAAAAATGTTGCTTAGAAATTAATGCAGCCGAGCTCTAACAGGCTTTGTTGTGCTTAATCTCTAATATTTTACTGATAATGATCAGTTAAGCTGGCAGGAAAAATAGAAGGGTATTTCAGATTAGGAGGAATCATAAGATTATTAGATAAATGTTTCTTGGCTGACTCCAAGAAAAGTCCACTGAATTCAACGTAAATATTCATACTGATCTTTGGATAAGGTCTGTTTGAGATCTTAATGAGTTGGTTCATTTTATTGTAACAGAGCTTTGGATAAAAGACTTCTACATCTTCTTAATAGCTGAGCAGAAGACTTGAACTAATCCTTGGCTTTAGATGAAACTGAAATACATACTGATTTGTGTTTTGAGTCCTGTCCTCAGTATATATTTTGCTTTTGACTAAAGACAGACATAGCTAATTTTTATCTGTGATTCTTAAGATAAGATACAACCTCTTGATGGATTCCTTTTTCCATCTTAGCATATATGCAGAACAAATGCTTAACATAGCACAAAGCAAAGATCATCAGCAGAGCGGGGCATACAGGTTTTGCAGAACATGAACATGAGATAATTAGCCTAAACATTCCTCTCATAGGCCCTGCAATATTATCCCCATATGGCAATACACAAGTGGCTATTCTGGCAGACTCAGGCTCTCAGAACTAGCTGCATGTATTCTACACAACATGAAGTGTGTCAGTGTTGTTTCCAAACATGTAAATAACAACTTCATTAAACCGCCAAGATTAAAAGCTTTACTGGAATATTAAATACAAAGGGCAGAATTCAGCAACTATTTGTTTACCTTCTGTTTGCATTCCGCATGGGTGTCCAGTTCTTTCTTTGCTGCAGCAATGGAAACAAAATTTATTGCTTTTTAGCTGCCAATGTAGCTTAGACTTCAACAAGTTTTGGTACTTTTTCTTGAAAGGAACAAATTGTTCAGTCTATGAAAAAAATGTAAAACTTTAAATGAACAAATCATCTAGAAGCAGCTAGCTAATTAAGTGCCCAAGCCTCATTAACAGTCAATATTTGTCTAAACAACAAATACAGCATTAAGGAGAGATGCTTTATACTAATTTAAATGTAATCATTGACAGTGATATATTTAGAGGAGGAATATATAACATTCAATTACAATTGGGTTGGTGTTAATCTAGGATAAGGAAGCATTGTGGATCATTTTAGGCAAGTTTAATTTGCCACAGAAATGTAACTTTGGTTTAAGTTCTGACCATTCTAGGCAGAAACAGGGAAAGCACCAGTCCTCTCACAGAGGTAAGCAGGCTCTATGACAAAACTTCCTGAACTAAAGGCTTTTCCATGCACTTAGATGAACTCCATGTTTCAGGTAGTTGAGTTACACACCTAGCAAGAGGGGTTCTCCCAGGAAAGATGCATTCAGGAATGGCCTCCATAGAGGATAAGACATTTCCAAAGATATAAGCTTAGTATTGAACAAGTTCATTCTCCTTCCCTCTTACTCTTTAATGCAGCTTCTAAAATTTCTTGGCACAGCTGCAACTTTCCAATACTTGTAAGATACTCACAGGTGTTATTTTCTGCGATATCATCAAACAGCTCATTGGGTACAGCTCACCCACTGCAGTGAAAACATTGTCACAGTGTTAGATCAACCAGCTGAAGAGGGTGCAGTGAAATATAAAAAGGAAAAAAAGAAAAATGAAAGGAGAAATGAATTAATTTCACAGTAGATCACAGAACCATAGATTAACCCGAGTTGGAAGGGACCCATAAGGATCACTGTCTCCAATTCCTGGCTCCACACAGGACCACTCAAAAATCAGACCACATGACAGAGCACTCCTTGAACTCCATCAGCTTTGCATCATGATCACTTCCCCGCATTTGTTCTGCATATATGCTAAGATGGAAAAAGGAATCCATCAAGAGGTTGTATCTTATCTTAAGAATCACAGATAAAAATTAGCTATGTCTGTCTTTAGTCAAGTATTACAGCACCTGACAACCATCTGGTGAAGAACTTTTTCCTGATATCCAACTTGAAATCAGTGACTAACAAAGGCAGAGCAAGGGAAGTATGCAGGTGTAAAATGCCTCCAGGAAATCTGGATGTGTTTATGGGAAAATGTGGATCCATACACTGAAAGGAACGCTACTTTCTTTGAATGATCTATCTTCCTTGCTAGACAATGCTTTGATGCTACAGGTTGTACCCAAAAATTTCAGCACAAGTCTTCAAAGCCAAGAATTGGTGTCCTGCAGAAATACAGATTGACGTGTTGCTTCCTAATGATGAAAAAGTGAGTGGTTCATACCTACTGTGCTGAAGGTTTAAAGATCAACATTGCATTTATCAGCAATTCTGAAAAGTGACCAGAACTATCAGGTAAAATACATGTTCTTCATCCCTTCTGGGTTACAAAGACTTCAAGGAACACAAGTTCTATGTTAGCTTATCAATACAATACAGACATGTAAGAAGTCTAATAAAAAAGGACTGGAAATGAGTAGTTTAAATCTTCTTGGTGAGTAGTATTAAAAATGTCAAAACCTGACATGTTTCTTTAACATGATAAACGAGTCACTGAATTCATAGTTCTGCATCCAAAACTCTCTAAAGTTCATTCACATTAAATCTTATCTAGAGACAGTGAAATTAACTACAAGAACAATGTCTTCTGGCAACGGCTAAATACTAACTTCTCAAGTAAAACAGCAGTAACCACTGCACTTGGCTGCCCCTGCTCCCCTTGTGAGCATGCTTATAAACACCTTATTTTAGAATGGAAATTATCATACATTAGCTAATGTAAATTAGGACTGCATTAATTTAGGCTAATAAATTTCTGTCCTTCATCTAAAAATAATGACCATAATGATTAAAAAAATTAATGAATATATTAAATTGGAACAGTATAATTCCCAGTTTACTCAGGTTTAACACCAAGTCCCAGATTCTCAGTTTTAAACAATAACACACTCTGACCTTGATCATCTTTTAATAAACAAATGAATCAGATTTTCTTTCCCCACGAGGTCCTTGATTTTCAAACCTGAATGGGGAAGTAGAATTCTAAATATCTTTATTGCAATCAACTGAAGTTATGTTTACAAAAAGTGATCCTGAAGGCTCACAGGAGAATGGAAGCATTATGGAACGTTTCTATTCCCAATGTTGAAGTCATCAAGAAAAAAAGAGAAAAGCTAATAAAAATCTAAACAGCAACAAAAAGATCCTAGGACTCTTCCTACTGTTAATATAATACTTCTTAGAAATATTATTTGCCTCCTTTGTGCAGCTTCATTACTCTGCATTTACAGGATGATTTGCCAGTCATTCTGGTGGTCAGTGACATCTGATGTAGTTATTTTAAAAGTTAATTTATGAATGATGTTACTGAAAAACAGAACATCCTTTGAAGACTCTTCAAATGGCAAAAACACAACACACAGCTTCAGTCCTGCTAGCATAGCTAAAACTCCTCATCTACATGACGTGCACTTGGTGGAAGAGGCAAGATTTGAAGAATGGAAAACTGGTGCTACCTATCACACATAATAAGGAACACAATCCCCTGAGTCCCACTAAAGAAAGACAAATCTTCCAATTGTGGGAACTTTCTCCTGGAATCATTTCAGTGCACCTTCCCTACACCTCTGCAGAAATTCTGTCCAGGAGACAGACAGCAAGTAGGGAATATATCATTTCAAATCAGCATAGTGAAACCTGACCGTGCTCCTTACATTAATGCCCTTAAGGTGCTGCAAACAGAGTAAAGAAAATACCTTGTTACCAGACTTGTGATGCATTAAGCACCCAAAGGCTGTTTGATTCCTTGTCTGAGAAAGGAATCCCCCCATGCTGTCTGACACCAACCCCTCAGTTGCATCAGGCAGCAACCTTTCCTCTGACTGCTCATTTCCCTCTTGATAGAAAAATCTCCGAGGCCCTGGGGGAATTCTTACTGTGAAGACTGATGTCCCTGCCTCCAGAAGCAACTCTCAGACTTGAATGTTTATGAATTTAATCAAGCAAGATGTGTAACCATGTTTATTGTCTACAGTGCACTGGGGAAAGCACTCCTAATGACTCTACTTTGCTAAACGTGTTCTTTAATACCACTGTGAAGTTGCGTTTCAGAGGCTCTGTGAAGACTCGTACTAGATCAGAGACGGCAATGTCCCAAGCAAATCCTTAGCAGACTACTCTGCAGATTCTTTTGAACAATTTCAAGGCTTTAAGAGAAAAAAAAAAAAAAAAAAAAAGACCTTATTTTCCTTCAGCATCAATGACACTGACAAGTGAGGAATGGATGGCAGTGATTTGTTTTAAGTGAGAACTCATTGCCACTAGGTATGATACATAGCATGGTAAGTGCTATGATGGTAAAATCAAAGAACATGTCCCTTGCTCCCAGGCATGCATATTCTATCAGAAGACTTACTTGTGAATGTATAACTTCCCATAAGTTTGTCCTTGCAGATACATAGATTCTAAGGTTACTTTTTAAAAGTTTTGCTTTCAATATATTCTCAAACTTGAGCCTGTTGCCCAAACATCACTGCCAGCATTCATTACGTAGCAAAATAGTGAGAAGTGACAGAGCCATTTAAGTACAGCAGTACGGAGGGCTGACAAAAGTTATTTGCCTGGATTAACAAACATTTACCACTAGTAAGAAAAGAGGCCTGCATTTCAAGACAAGAATATGTTTATAGTGGGACAAAACTATCATACATATGTGTATATATATATAGAAAACAAACAATGCACACTGGAGAGCACTCCTCTCTCCAGAGGAGACAAAGACCTGTGCTTTATTTCACACAGGTCACCTAACAGCCATGAGGCATTTGAGACTTTTCTTTCTCCTTGCTCTCTTGTGGAATGAGATTTGGGCAGGTTAAGTGGAGTTGCATAAGCTGACCAGGCCTATCTGTTCAGCCTGTGCTCTCTTCCTAGTGTTCTACACATGCAGACATCTACAGCTACTGACAGAGCGACCTGATCACTGGCAAGGCTATTAAACCCCAGCTGTAACATGGTGGAGATGATCAAGGATCAAGATTTGTATGAGTTTATTCTGTAGCCTGAATGTGTACTTGATTTGCTCTTGTACACAGGCACCCTAAAGATACTTAATTATAACCCTAATTGCTGAGAAGCAACACTGCTGTCAGTAATGTATCTCTGAGAAAGAAGGTGAACTGGCCTTGTTCTAACAGCCTCATGAAGTCAGAGGTGAGACGGAAAGAAAAGAGGTTGTTATGCTTTTCTGCATCTATTATGTCTCATTGCAGCTGTACAACATGCTGCCTCACCAAGATTTCCATGTGTAATCTTTCAGCTCATTTGCAAGTATTTTGATTAGTTATGGAAGTCCCATGCAAAGAACCACAACTTTTTTTTTCTTCAAACTCATTTCCTATGAATTACTCAACCTCAGTGTTTCAGGGTGGCTTAGTAAAATCTCTTTGCTCATAAAATGAACTGTCTTGAATCAACCTGAATAGTTCCTTCCCTCTCCTCTTCAGCACTCAAATGCTTTGACTTGGTTAATCCCTATAAAACGAAGCCTGCCTTACCACAGAAAATCTGCCCTCTCCTGCTTCCTTACACCAGATGTTTTCTTCTCAGATTAGATGTACTAGTTTAGAAGAGCTGGGAAGTACCCAACCACTCATTTTTAAGGAATTCTGTAGAGTTCATATGGAGCAGTGGAAAGACAAAGATGCACTTGTGCTAGTTTGATAATTCACCTGGCTGTGATAACTTCACTTTTACACCTTTTGCTGCACAGCACAGCAAACTAAGGAAAACTAAGCAAAATAAGGAGCTAGGCAATATGGTTTAGTGGTTTTCTGTAGGTATGGTAAAGGGAGGATTGTTGGACTAGATGATCTTGTAGGCCCTTTCCAACCTTGTGATTCTATGATTCTATGAAACCCAATAGAAATGACAAGACTTTCTATGTTCCTTGTCAGCTACTTCTCTTTTGAAAAGTTCCAATTAGATATTCTACCAGCTGTGTATTTTTAAGTCCAAAGTACCCTACGGAGGGCTATCAATTTTGATTAACTTCTGAGGCAGTTTACCAATGAAAAGAGTGCATTCCAACTGTATCTTATGCTCCACCTTCTTTCCTAGCAACGTGCTTGGCAGGGTAATGAATTTTTGAGTCTGGAAGCTTTCTGACTTTTTATTTCCAGGTAAACCAACCATTTGAACTGTCTTGGGCTTCTAGCCCTCATAACTGCTTAGTCCCCAGCTCCAAGAAAGCTGAGCATTTTTATTGTACTGGGAATTACACAATTATTGGGAATATATTCTGGGAAACCACCGTGAAGGGACATTAACATTCTCTGGCAGATCATAGTTATTCCATCTTTCACTTTCATCTCTGATGTGAAAATCTGCTCTCGAATAAACCATTCATTGATCTCTTACATATTAATGTAAAGTATCAAGCTGCGAGCTGTTTCAAACTACCTAGCAGAATGCTACAGAGGTAGATGGGTTGTTTTAATGCTCAATAATGTATTTAAATGTAAAGTAGTTAAATCAAAATGGAAGTCAGAAAACTGATGTGAAACTGCTCTTTATTAAGTTCATTAAGACCATACTGTGAGGGAGCATTTACCAGAAAGAAGTTGGACAACCAGGCTCCCCAGGGAGGTGCTTGAGTCACCATCCCTGGATGTGTTTAAAAACCGTTTGGCTGTGGTGCTCAGGGACATATTATCAGAGGGTTGTTAGAGTTACAGTAGTATGGTTAGGTTGTGGTTGGAATCGATGATCTTTAAGGTCTTTTCCAACCTGAGCAATTCTATGATTCTGTGATTCTAATCAGCTAAATACAATCAGGAGAAAAATCTGGTATAGTTTTATATATACACAAATATCCCAAAGTGTACATGTTATTCGTGGCTGCTAACCTTCTCTATAAAGCAGGTTTCAGTGGGTATTGAAGAGACTGTCTTTCATTCTTTGGGGTAAAAAAAAAATTCTAAGTTTTACATTATAAATGAATCAGTAGCATCTAAATGTAAGGGATGCTTTAAAACTCTAATGAAAATATTATATACGGATGATGAGATTATATAACTGCAGAAGGATCACTCTTACTGTTGTCACAACACCATTTTACTCTGTGCTTGGAATTCAGAGTTGTGACAATGTCAGAAACATCTCTGCAGTGCTAATATCTTTCCCAAAAACACATCACGTATTAAAAGCAAATCTGAGCACGAAAATACTGAAAATGTCAAAATATTTTGGAAGTTCTTTTCATATTTGAAATATACTTCAATTCTGACACAAACACACTGTTTCTCCTTGAGATCTGAATTTTTTCTTCAGTGATTTCTAGTTTTGGAAACAACCTTTTTTATATAGACATCACCTGAATTTCATGGAAAAGATGGACAAAACCTGTACTAAATTGAGATAGCTTACTTAAATGCAGTTCTATTATTCACCAGGCCGGACACCCTGTCAGGAAATCACTTTTGTTATGTTCAGTGCTCAATAAACCCATGTTGTAAATCCAGCTCAACAACTTGACCAGAACCTTTCCAATGATTAAAAGTCAGCTAAGAACCTACAAAACCAGAAAACGATGTGTCTTCCACAACTTACAAATACAGAATATTTGTCCTTTTCCAGACTTCCAAGACCCTCCCTGTCCTTTATTCATTCTCCAGGTCAATGCTAATGGTTCACAGACTCTATTGGCTGCTACCTCTTGTTCCATTAAAAGATTCTTTTTTTTTTTTTTCTCTTTTTATACCAGCAAAGCTGAGTTTTGTACTAGTAAAAGCATAGAAGCATAGGATCATAGAATCACAAGGTTGGAAAGGAACTACAAGATCATCTAGTCCAAACGTCCTCCCACTACTATTGCTACCACAAGCCACTAAACCATATCTCGTAGCTCCTCATCCAGATGCCTCTTGAACACTGCCAGGGATGGCGACTCCACCACCTCCCTGGGCAGCCCATTCCAGTGCCTGACCACTCTGAGAGAAAATCATCCCACGTATTCCAATATGTGATAACATTCCATACATTTTTAGCAGAGATAAATGCAGCCCAGCACAAGTGACTGCCAAATAAGGGTTACAAAGAAGTGAAAGGGTGGAACTGCACATTGTCCACCCAGTAGAAGTGATTCAACATTTGCAGTTTCAGCAAACTTAGGTACTCTACCCTTCAGAGTGCATGCAGCATCCTACCACATCGCATCAGGTTTTGTACCTTTTTATTCCATCTCCCTTCATAAGTTTTCCCAGAAGACACAAATATCTGTATGTTCTCTGAAAGTGACCTATGGAAAACCATGACACCCTACTATAGTTTTGTGGCATCAGGCTCAGAGGATGCACTTGCTAGAGCCTGCACTTGCAGCAAAGACTCCAGAGTCCATTTATGCAGTGCCCTCTGTAAAGCTCCATACATTCTCAAAGAGAAGATTTCCTAACTTCTGAAAAAAATAAAATTCTGAAAATGATGTTTTCTTCTGTTGGCAACAACGTCTACCATACTTTTTCTTATAACGTCTATATCAGAAAATAATACTTACATCTACTTAGGTGTTTTTCCTTCTATGTTAGAAAACACTTTTTTAATACTTTTGGTGACTTACTTTCTTTTCCTTTTCTGCACTTTTCATCTTTTTTCACTCCTTTACCCATTTTTCATTTTTTGCCAAAAGAGAGCATACAACTAGGAATGGAAACCTTCCATTTTTTTTAACATCTAGATGTCCAAAAAAAAAAAAAAAGAAAAAAAGAAAAGAAAAGAAAAAAGAAAAAGCTTTTAAGATATCAATGTTTGAAAAAATGCCATGTATTTTCAAAACAATTTTCTTGCTTCAAATGTTGGCCACCCCAAGTCTTTCTTCAAGTCTTCTGGAGTGCTGTGATGGGCAGGGCCAGCCAGCACCATTCAGACAAGCTGTTGAAATGCTCCAGGCTCTCTCTGGACTCAGGAGGAGCAGAACAGTCAGAAGGACACACAGGCAGCCTTCCCTTTCCACACTAAAGAGCTCCTGAATTCAGAGCCTTGAACTGCTCCTGCGCACCAGACGAAAGAATCATGACGGATAGGTGAAAAGATACAGCTCTGAGCCCCTTTTTTGACCCAGCTTTACTTCCAGGGCAACTGGCTTCTAAAATCATAGAATCACAGAACTATTGGAAAAGATCTCTAAGATCCCTTGGGCCAACCATCAGCCCATCCCCATCATGCCCACTAACCATGTTACACTGTCACATCTACGCGGCTCATGAACACCTCCAGGGATGGTGATGGCACAAGCTCCTTGGGCAGCCTGTTCCAAAAAATTTTGAGACGTTCTCTGCAGTCCAGTGGAAAAAAAATAATTAGCATTGCTAATGACTTATAACTCAGCCTCTTCATATTCTCTGCAGTATAGCCCTCAATTAAAATCTGTGAAAAGCAGAATGATGTGGAAAATATGGCTCCACAGAGGTCTGAGCTGGGCAGGTGACTTAGTTGGGCATATGACAACCTTCAAAATCTCCAGAATAAATGAAGCCATCCCATACGTGAAGTCTGCTCACATCCCTAAGAGTTGCACAGTGAATACATGCTTATTTAATATAGCAGCCTGAAATAATGTCTGCACACAGAGTTAACCAAATCTGGAACATGTCTCAGAGTCACAGTAAAAGAAAAAGCATCAAGATGCAGACAAAAATACAGCCTTTGCTTGCACTCTGTAAGACCCGAATGAAGATAGATTCCTCTGCCTTCCTTACTATTAAAAGGAGCCAGCCAAGTCTTCTAGTCTTCTCAGCATGCAAGTATTGGATTTTTCTGGGCACATAAAACCCCCAGGTTTTCAAATCAGAAATGCATTGTGGAAGATACAATGAAGTCAAGAGCTGAATCAAGCTTTTGTGGCAGACCACAACAGCAGAGGGATTTAGGCCTCAGTTTAAACCATCATCTGCAGTCCTTGCCAAGACAAAATTCATGTTGATCTCCTTGCAAATCTCCTGTATTCCCTCTTTGTACAGAGGAGCCCACTTAACCATTTGGTTTTAAACACCCTACCCACACTGAAAGAAAAGACATTGTCTCCACTTCTTCAACAAATACTGAGTACCAAATCCTATTTCCAAAGGAATTCCCTCAGAGAAAGAATCTTCTGCCTTTTGTTTTTAACACTCACTAAATAGTGAAAATATAACTGAGTTTGCTTTTTTTCTTTTTTGTCATGTTTCACTTTTTAGGGTATTGCATAGATCTCTCAGCAGCTCTATATTTTGCTTCACCTTTCTAATCAAATGTCACAGCCCACAAAGCCTATAGCTTTTTAAAATTGGTTATTTTCACTATGGAAACATTCACTGGGAAGATTCCAAGGCTGCACAGTGATACAATGAAGGGAAATAGCATTTTTGTAATCTATGCCAAAATACAGCTGTGTTATGTCAGACAGCACAGTCTGTACAAGAAAAACATATTTCCCTTACTTAATTTCTGGCTTTCTACTTTTTTTAGCCAAATCTATTGACTATAGATACCAGAAAACTGGCACCAGCAAAACTCGCATTTGGGCCAGCACAGCAGTCTGCCCGCAAAGAATGAGCTGCTAAGAGCTAGAGCACAGATGTAGGTGTGGAGCTGATACTGGAAAGAAGCGGAACAAAACCAGCTGTCATTCAGCAAGAGTGGGCAGGACCAGGCTGAAAAAAAAATGGGAGCCAACAGTATGTCCTCTGGGAAATTGCTATGCCTTGTGGTTTAGTAAAAACCTTGGTTTTATGGATTTGTGATGTAGGGTTCAAGTGAAAGTGCTGTTTTTCAGGATTTGCCATGCGAGCACAATGGGAGCATAAAGCATCACAAGGTGACCAGCTGGTGAGGCAGGTAAATCCACCAGTAAAATCCACATTCGGACCAGACCTTGGAATGACACCTCTGCAAGGTGCAAACCTCCATGCAGTTCTACTCCCACAGATACTCTGGTCCAGGACTCTGGCTTTTGTAGGAAAAAATAAAGGGGAAAAATCTGAAATGAATAAAATATTTTTGGAAGAGCAATCAACAGATATGTCACCTACACCAGGCTTAGCAGAACAACTCCCAGCACCTTCACTCTGGACCAAACAGCAAAAGGCAGTTTACGGCTGGTCAGACAAACAAAGCTGCTTAAATCCCAGCTGCGGTGAGCTGCAGTGGGTGAACCATGGACTGAACAGCGATTAAAAAGAAAAGCTTTTTTAAACTGTGGATTTAGGTAGTGTTTTTAAAACGGCATAGTTGTTTTCACTTCTTTATGACAGCCAGTACAACAACTGTGACCACAGTCCATGGAGAAGTTGTCCGTGTTCATGCATGCAGAATCGGAAAAATCACCTGTCAAAATGATATGATTTCCCTCAAACAGCAGGTGATCAGCATTCAACAACAGCCCTGCCTCGGCATGAAGCCTGGTAGGAAGTAAGAGTGTCATAGCAGAGAAATAAGATAATTGAAAAGGAAAATGTTTCAGCACTCAGGACTCCTTCTGCCAGTCTCTCTGAACTAAATCTCAACAACTGACTGGCAGACGGTGTCTGCCAGTGTCTCTTTGTCAATGGAATAGGTTGGCCCTGACCCTCTTCAGAAAGTGAGACACATCAAACAAAAGACAACAAGACTCATCCTCATTTCAGCTCACAGCTATTAATTTTACGCTGTGACTCCTCTGAATAACAGATGCGTAGCCAGAACTGTTCCCGGATTCCAAGTGATGGGTGACCAGCTTCCAGCACCTTGACTACTCTAATTACACTGACAAGCCTCCTGAAATCTCTGCTGTGGTCCTTCAGCTGAAACAAAAATGCAGATGATTCTTAATAGCGTCTGCTGAGCTGTGAGGAACGAGAGGATTAATTAGTTGCAGTTCATAAGACAATAATATTAAAATCCTTGAGCAACTGCGGAGTGCAATTGGCATTAATGATGCGATCACTGCAGCGCATGAAGGGCAGGATTGGTCTCATCTCTTTCACATCTGAAATGAAACATATTTGTTGTATGTAGACGTTGGGCCACAGGTTGGCTGGATCGTAGCTCCACTGCCCTGTGCAGCCACCTGCTTCACCTGTGGGCTACCATACTGGCAGAGGAGCATCACTTTTATATCTCTGGGGTCCTCCAGCCTCTTGCAAGTCTACCCCAGAACATCTTTCCTCATACTGGGGAGGATTATGTCTCACTCTGCTCTTTGGTCTCGTGAGGTGTCCTGTGGAGGAGACGCATACAGCAGACAGAGCAGGCTTAAGCCTTCCCTTCCTCAGCTCACCCTGGCCTTGAGCAGGGTCTCCACCATCAGACGCAATGCAGCCACACAGCTGCTGTCCCACAATCTGACCAAACTTTGGCATTTGCTGGCCATCACCCAAGGAAAAAGGGTTTGCCACCACCCAAAAGGTGCAAAATACTCTTATGATTTCAGAATGATTGAGAAAATCCAAGCCTCACACCTCAGTTTGCTGTATTGAACAGTTCTGACACTTCCAACAGTGCTTTTGTCCCCCAAACCATTCTTTGATTTGAGCTCTTTCCCATGCACAGCAGGAAGTAATTCCCAGCCCCAAACTCACCAGCTACTGTAAGACCAATCCACTGCAAGTGGTAAATACAGAGGGGGAGCAGAATACTACAATCATGGAGAGCAGGTGTGCAGGTTTCCAGCCACCACTGACAGATTGACAGTGCTCAGCCCAGGCCCAAAATCTCTGCCCCGCTGTCCTCAGTTCAGCCAGCTGAGCCCCCCATAAGCAGTCCCTCAGCCCTTTAATCCAAGCAAAGAAGGGGTTTATACTTGGTTTCATTGCTAGGTCTTTGCTGAACTATGCATATGTAATGAAGTAACATTATACATTAGCGTGTAATCTCTGACTTTCTGACAATAGTGTGTAATCTCTGACAATACACATTAGTGTGTTATCTCTGACTTTCTCCATCATAGAATCACAGAATCCTTAGGGTTGGAAGGAACCTTCAAAGGTCACCTAGTCTAACTCCCCTGCAATGAACAGGAACATCCACAGATTGGGCTGCTCAGAGCACGATCCAGCTTCACCTTTGAGTGTCTCCAGGGATGGGGCATTCACCACCTCCTCTGGCAATCTGTTCCTAGGCGCCACCCTGACCATCCTCACTGTAAAATCTTTTTCCTTATGTGCAAAAGGATATAAGGATCTACATCTCCACTCTTTAACTTTGAAACTATTATTTCCCCTTGTCCTATTACCACAGACCCTGCTGAAGAGTCTGTCTTCGTAACCAGCCTCTCATTGGCTGGGAGTGACTTTCTGGCTCCTCTGGTCAGGAGTAGCTGAGTACCTTGCTGAGCAACTGAGTTCTCCTAGAAAACCAGTGTCTTTCCTCCAAAAACAACCTAATTTTATCTTTAAAAACAAACATTTCTTTTCAATTCCAATTATCCATTGACTCTTCTGTTAGACCTTAATGCTTAATATCAGAGAGCCCCTGAAACCGGAGACATTTCATTTACATACACACTTAATAGCAGTAACTTGTGACATAATAACACAGAAGAACAGGTGGGAAAATCCAAAGACCAGCAAGTTTGAAGTTTATTGGAGATTGCAGTTGCTGCAGAAAAAGCTACTCAGACAAGAGGGAAACCTTCCCCTTTTTAGAGAGGGAACAATTCAAGTGCAATATCATTCCTGACATATAAGCATATGGGAAATTCATTGCAAAGGCATTAAATTCTTCCCATTAACTTACTTATAAAAGGAACTGGCATGGATCCTATAGCAACTTTTAAAGCATTACAATTTCTGGCCAAAGCTGAATGTGACCAGTTATGCAACTGTTTTACTCTGTACAAAGAGCTGACAGAGAGTCCAATGTGAATTTGGGAAGATATAGAGTTTTTTAATTTTATTCAAGTCAACTAACAGGCATTATGTAAAATATGCAGTCACATATTTATTTCCCAGGCTAAAAATGTAGCACCTCACAAGAGTCAATCTTGGCTTCCACTATAGGGAATGCTGAACTGAAAGTGACTGTAACTCTGGGCATGGAGAATCTAAAACTTCCTTCTTGGCTTCTCTGTGCAGTTCTATTAGAACAAAAAAAAAGGTATTTGTCAATTGGATTAATAGCTCAAAATATTATCTTACCATGAATCTAAACAGTGCTGCAGTTCAAAGAGTAGTCACAGCCTTAAAAACGTCCATTTCTTTCTGATTGTTTTAAACAGCTGCATATTACAGCTAGGATTTCAAACATCTGTAGAGAACCCAAGCACGAAGCCCCTCTGCACAATACATATTATTGTGGGCTTTTTTGCCCTTAGATAGTGTGACATTTTGCCCTTAGACAGTGTGACGTTTTTCAGCTTTGCAATAAGACATCAGTTTAAGCCTCCAAACATGCAACTGTGTTGGTGAATCCTCCAGAGTCTTATTCACATGTCCAACTTTGTGCACTGACGTCAATGGGACTCCATATAGGAAGGATGACCTTTGAACATCACTTCCAGTCCTGTTTTACACTGATTCACCATGGGAAAATTTCAGCATGGTCTGAAGTTCTCAAAGCTGGATCCTACGTCACTGAGGTCAGAAACAAGTTGCATTGATGGTGCAGGGATTCCTGCAGGAATAGGTTCCCACTTGGGTTCATGTATCTTAGGAAGCCTCGGAGAAATCACACACTGAAAGGACTTTCTAAGCATTCAAACTCCTGCTGCCTTTTCTGATTGCTTCTTCTTGGTCCTTGAAGAGGCAGTATTTTTACCATAGAGGATGTCTTTTCTGTAATACCTTGAAAACCCCTGCACTTGTCAAGATTCTTGCCTGTTATGATATTTCTGGGCCAGGTCTTTGTCATCTTAATGCTGATGTCCAATAGGGAAAACTGGGCATAATAAATAATGTTTTACAGCAACTTCCTCTCAAGTTACATAAAAAAGGCAAAAAACAATCTTCAAATTTGTGATTTCATTCATTTGGAATGTGGTCAAACCTGCCTGTTCATCTCTAAGCAGCCTGTGACTCCCAGGAAATACAAGATGTGGTCATTCGGCATCCCTTCTTGGAAATGAGGCATTTCAGTTGACATTTACCTTTTTAGTTGTTATAACAAGTAAAACATCACGAGATCATTCTTTTAAAACTCCACATTGAGTTATTTGTTCTAATCATACAGAATATAAAATACGCGAAATCTAGAATAATAGATATTAATATATCTATATCTAATAGTAATAACTCCACAGGAAACCTCTCAATATTTGGTGTGCTCTCTTGAAAATTGAGTACGCAGAGGTTGCAACATGCAGAGAGGATTTCTCTGATGTAGTGTCTGATGTGAATATATTTATCACAATACACTTAAGTCAGCATGGCAAAAGTCACACAACATTTATAGCATGTCCATGCTGTAGAATGTGTTCCATCAAAGAGTACAAGAGGAGGAAGATAGCATAGAAAATGGGATAATAGAAGGGCTTTTCAAAAGAAGTTACATTCATAAATCCAGCATAACAACATCACTGCCAGATTGTTTCATATAAGCAGCTCTAGAGGTCTGTAAATGTACAGCTCACAGGTACTGCTTCCAAGGTGATTTCCAACTTATCAAGTTTAGTGTTTTCTTCTTCCTGCTCAACCACCTTCACTGAATTCCTGCAGCTCTGTGTCACTTTTACTTGGAGGTCGTTTTCCAAGGACTCACATTCTTGAGGGTGACATCCCATAGTGCTTAACCTCTCCTGGCAGCATTTTGGATAGTTTTTAAAGCATTCAAAAGTATGACTACCCTTTTCAGAAGGAAAATAAGAGCATCCTTTCACAATCGGAAGAGCATTACAGCTGGATTCATTTTTGCCCTTAAATGTTCTCAGGCCAGTGTTGAAAGTTGATCTGTAGGTCTGCAGCTCCTTGACGCAAAAACAACACCTGACACATAGCTGTTGAAGAACTGTGAAATCTTGGGCAATGGTACTTCGGAAATTGGGCTTCAGAAGAAGATGGATAACGGGATTGTAGAGAGTGGAGGATTTTGCGAAGACAGCTGGAATAGCAAAGGCTAAAGGAGGAATCTTATCTATCGATCCAAAAGCTGCCCACATGGCAATGATGGCATAAGGGCTCCAAGCAGCAAAAAATCCAATGCACACAGCAATACTCAGCTTGTAGACAAAAAAAAAAAAAAAGAGAGAGAGACAGAGAGAGAGAAAGCAGTGAATTACAGAATTGCATGGATGAGAAAAATAGCTGCTGAAATAGTACATGCATTAAACACTACCTGTTTAGTCCCCCCAGTATATCTCAACTGCTCTCCACAGACTTGTCTGGCAACTCAATTCTGCCTGAGGCTTAGGTCTGATTATAACTTCCACAGTTAAAACACATCAGCTCTTACATTCCATCTTCTCTTCACTAAAGTACCAACTACAACTCTTCTTACACCAAAAAAGAAACCAACCTGAAAAAAAAAGATGCCATTCTGAGGAAACTTTGCAATGCCATTTGTACCTATTTTCTTGTTCACAAGCAATGCTAGTTTTCCTGGCTAGGGAAAGTCTTCCATAATATTTTTGTTTGTGCTCAACTGGAGTCATGTGCAGGCATATGGCAGCCAAAAAGCAGAATAATTATGAAGGTGAATCAAATTCATGAATTTAAATTAACCTCTACCTCAAAATTACATGTCCTACTAAGCTTTATCAAAAAAAAGCTTGACAAAGGCATTAAAAAAAAAAAAAATCAAAGCTTTTTGGTATGAATTATCACAGAGATGTGTAAAATGGAACAATAAATATTGGGTCTATGGTAAACTCTGGAAAATCTAATCTAAACTGTAAGCTTGTACAGGCAGAACAACATGCAGGGCATCATTCTAAGCCTGTTTTATAAGTGAGGTACATGTACATTTTAAAGACAGAAATAAGAATATTCATGCTTCTGAAGGAGCTTCAGAAGTCCATGTTCGCCAAAAGTACATATTTACAAATGAGGAAGATAGTAGAGAATGTATTCCCTTTAGAGTAGTATCAGATCTAAACAAGCAGAAGAAAATGCATAAGGGAAGTACATTTGTTTTCAGCTGCTAATTGTGCCACCTGCCTGAGCTGCCCTCTGCAAGTGGGAGTACAGAGCTGCTAACTAACTCCATTAACTGCAAATCCAGCACTTTCCTCTGTGAGACTCTAGCTGTAGATCAAAGGTTGCAAAAATCGTAGGTTTTCTCATTGTGAGAGATTACATGGTTGTGAGTCTGAGACAGGCTGTGAGCACTGAACACAAGCAGAAAACATAAGACTCCTTTAAGGCATAGAAGGCCACTCAAAATGCTATTATTTTCTCCCTGACTTTAGTAGTTTCACAAACTTTATTTTGCAAGAAGAAATGCAGGGTGATTATCAAGAAACATATAACACAAGTTTGATGAGGAATGTCTGTGATGCCTAACGGTTTTGGCTATCAGGCTAAAATCAGTTTATGAATTTGCATATGTCCCTAGGAAACAATTCACTACAACAGTTCTGTAGAAGAAATTTCCCTTTCATTGGTAATAACCACTGGTTCACCTGAAGTCCAAAGCTTAATATGGCAGAATTGAGAAACAAGACATTTTGATAGAATAAGACTAGTTAAAAAAAGATAAAGGCAAACCCATATTATGGGATTAACTCGATTTTTCTTTCTCTTGTGCCCTATTTCATTACATTAGCTGAAGGTCTGGTTCTACCTGTGGAAAAGCCAGCGCCATGTGCATTGATTTTGTGATTCTGAACTGTCTATGGCCAGTATAAAAGGCTGAGACAAAAAGCATTTTCTGTGGTAAGCAATATGCCTCGGCCTTTTAGAGTCACATTAAGGAGAAATGAATATTAGAATTGATTGGTTCATTTCCCAGATGGCTTATTTATGGTAGCAATTAATCTTCAGGATTGCAATAGGTTTAGCTTTGTTTCTATGAGAAGGCATTTGGCATGTATTTTCAAGGAGCTCTTAGACAACTTCCCCAAAGGCATCAGTACAGCATTTAAAACAAAGCGAACATTCATCTTGCGTAACTTTGGCTATCCAAAACTTCTATTCTAAGCCAAAGCCAGTCAAGGTTCTATACAATGTCAAAGGAAAAAGAAAGCAAGTGATATCATCCAAAAACATATGTCTAAAATGGATGTGATGGATGGCTCTCAGGTCTTTGTCGCTGCCAAGTTTGAGGCTGAACTTAAGACACCTAATTTTAAGTGAAGTGCACCTACACAAAAGGAATCCTATTCGAGATACTTGAGCATATCAACAATACATATGCATAGATGCATCCAGAAAGAGACTTTGTTTTTATTATATTGTCATGCCACATATTGAAAAGTCTAGAATTTAAAATTAAAGTGCCCACACAGCACCTGACACTCTCCCCATAGTAAGAAGTATGAGGAGTGGGCTAACCAGAGATGCCAGCATGAGATGGATAAGAGCATCAAGATTTTCATGAGCAGAATAAAAGAGGAGAGTTTTGGTGAGGAAGTTATAAAGCAAACTTGTGAGCAATAACAGTAAATACAAGGAAGGACACCTTAATGCTTTTGCAGGCAAATAAACCCACTGTCACCATTGCCACTGCTGAAATGCACCACCCATCATCTCGCTGGTCTCACACCCATTGTCTGGTCTCCCTAAAAGTTCAGCATTGATAAAAGGGTGACATTTTTTCCACATGGAGGAATTCAATTCCACATGCACACTTCCATATCAGACACCATTCTGTCAGACTGCACCTCTGCTGCCATCTGTCACACAGCAACAAAATGCAATGGAATACTCCATTCAACCCCTACTGTCACATCACCAACACCTGTCTCTGACATACTGGGTCAACATAATAAAATTGGAGGCATTACTTTTGGAGCAGACCCCATAGATAAGGCCAGGACAAAGCCATTAGAACGATATTTTTTTCTTTCCTTTCACTTTTACAGTAGTTGCTATGGGTGAAACTATTCTGCTGAGAATAGGAAGTTGTTCCTACAAATTGTTTCTGAAAGGGCATGCGGAACTGTTTTCAAAATCCAAGATTTGTCCAAATGCATGCTTATAAACAGCAAATTAATTCCTTTAATTCAAATATTTGTATGCCTCAAGGGACTATTACAATCTCTATTTCTTCTTCTGCAAAATAATAAGCCAGAGAGACAATACATTGCTAAAATGGAGGAAGTAGAAAAAGAAATTAGATATTCACAGGCTAAGTCCTTAAAATTCATGCTGTGAATTTTACTCCTCCCTTCAATCAACAAAGCACCAAATAATAAAAAATAAAATAAAAATGGTAAATACTGTTACAGTACCATGACTCAAAGAAATAAATCCCCACCTAATTCATATGGATGTCTGTTCCCAAACAAGTCAATGGGCCTCTTTCCAATGATCACCCTTCTCTCAGGGACTTGGAACAGACTTTTGGCTGTGCTGTTGTCAAGCAGCCTGGCATTATTTTCTTTACCTTTTATTTTGTACTTGACGTTGTCTCACAATATCTGCTCAACTTCACAGTGCTGAGTTGTGCAAGATGACTGCAATTCTTCAGCTGCCTTGCTAAAATATGATTAAAAATATTCTTAGTTCTATCTAATTGCCCAAATTATTTTGGTAGCTGCCTATTTTTTTTAAGTGAGTCTAATCTTCAGCACATAGCTTGCAAAAAATACGCGTAAGTGATATACCCTCTCCTGTACTCAGGCACGAACACATATTGCCTGCAGCTCTCAGTAGAAACGATGTGCTAACTATGTAGAAACGATTGTGCAGCTATGCATCTTCAGTAAAACCCATACTTCTTGCTTCATGAAATAACTTGGTCACTATGTGGATGGACCAGTATATGGAATCATTATGTGCATTATGATAAATGAAATACAGAATAAACACAGCCTCCTTTTGCATTGCCCTAGGGCCATTGAAAGCACAAGGATGAGGAAAATCTGGCTTCTGCTGAGGAGTTAGTGCTAAATTTAGGGCCAGATCCCCTCATGGTGGCTTACATCTGCAGAACTCATCTAACCCTGGTTGCTGGCCTCACCATTTTTCATCAAAATACAGACAGCAGTATAGAGATGTCACTATATCATCCTTTTAGTGTCCTCTTAGAATACCAGGCTGCTGTGCACCCAGGAGCAAGGTACAATAAAGTGTGCCATAGAGAAACAATATGTCACACACATCCAGCCTGGCAGACCAACCAGGCTAACTTCCTCCAGTAGCACCTTCTTCAAAAGCCTTCAAGAACAGAAGTCTTCAACAGGAAACAGCAGATCATTTCACTGAGCATTCAGGACAAAATCAAACAAACAAACAAACAAAAAACCATACCGGAGCCCAAATACAAATATGCAAGACTCAGAAGATAATGGGCTAAGCAGCCTGGGCCAGGCAAAGCAAGAATGGTTCCTGAATTTCAGTCTTGCAGCTAATTAGGATTGCCCTGATAGCCTTGGTTTGGTAGTTCAACCTTGCTCCAGTTCTCAACAGTAAGGGAAATATCAGCCCTAATTTCCAATCTGGCAGGATTCCTCTATACATAGAAATAATAAAACTAGCCAGATAAACACTCTGCAGACTGGCAGTTCATTGACCTGTAAAGCCAAAGCATATTGCAACTTCATCATGAAAAATATCCTGAATTTACAACGGCAAAGTCTGAAAAGCAGCTGACAAAAACAACTTACACTAGAAGGAAAGGGCTTAAATGGTATTCAACAAGCAGAAGTCTGATAACCTAGGAGATGATTAGAGGCCACCTCACACCCCTGATCAGCAAAACTTCCATAATTAAAGATAATAATGAAAAAATTGTTTAAGATATCTGGCAATTTTGAGGGTCCTTTAGATCTGTAAATCCCGGGGGTTTTATGTTCACTATAAATGAATTACTCATATAACACAGATACATACATATAGCAAAGATAAACGAAATCAGCTTTTCCTGAGAGGTCTATAGCTTTCCGGAAGAGTTTCTTTGGTTGGTTGGTTTTGTTTTTTCATCTGAGCCATGCTCACATAGGCATTTAAAAGCACATATTTTTGAACCTTCCACTAGTAATTATACATTTTAATGCTACACAAAAGTAAAAGCCAATCATAAATGTGATTGCCTATATTACCACAACAGAATCACAATTTCACCTTCTCTACAAATGAAATGTCTGTATTACATCATACCAATCCTTGAAAGTGAGACATATTCAGCATTGATTTAGTAGGCCAACCATGTTCTCCTATGCTTGTCAGAAAGCTGACTGCCTCCACCTCAAATCAATATAGATCATACAGCCAATAGTGTAATTAATGCAACTGTATGTTTGGTATTAAGGCTGTGGCTTCATGCAGGTTCTCTCCCTTCATGGTGGCAAATCCAACATTTAGAAACAGCACGCTGACCACTAATCCTCAAATGGCTTTGAAATGGCTGCAACAAATTGTTATGTTGCTGTACCTGACAACTAAAGCATCTATTTAAAGTAGAGAAAATCAAGAGAGGCATTGAACAGCTGTAACATGCCTTAAAATTCAGGAGCAGGTTTATCCACTACAATGAAGCATTCAAGCCTATGATCATGTATTCTAAACCACAGGCCATCTCTGAAGAGTAACTTCTATCCAATTTGATTTCTACTGTATTTCACAGTTAGTCCATAGCTCTCCCCAGCTGTAACTAGCCGCAGCTTTCAAGTTTGTAACAGTGGATGCGCTTCCAGTTTCAGAAGAGTGTAACCACCTCAATTAATTTTTGTGGTAAAAAATCTATTAATGACAAATAATTTAATTAGGATTTTTTTAAAAGTACTGTAGAAGCCCAATTTAAGCCCACTTAACCTCCACAACGTGTATATTTTATTGTTTCTCTGCCAATCATTGTATTTCATACTAAGAACAAAATCAGACGTTGTTTCCTCAATATACAATTCTGAATTATTATGAAATGATGCAATTTTTTTCAGCCTTCCAGTCTGCCAAATGATACTTCAGTATTTTAAATCTTACACTTCAGATCCATCACAAATTACAACCTCAAAGAAATAATAGTTACATGCTATAATATTTATCCAGAGGCATACACTAAGTCTGAATTAGAACAAAAAATGGAACACAACTTCCAGGCCAAAGGTCTATCCCCTTGTGACTTTAAGTTTAGTGTGCTGTGGAGCACTTGGAGATTATATTTGGACAAATTGCTGGTGACATGCGAAGTTACACTCCCAGTGTTTTTTCTTGTGCAACATCTAGGAGGAACTTGGGCATGTTTCTGAAATTGCTTAATCCCAAGGAACTCCTGAAGAAGTGGTAATTTTCTGTATCTCAGCTTGCATTCATAATATTTACCTACTTTATCTGTATGCCTAAGAGCCTGCTTTGTCCAGAAACTGGCATACTCATGCACTTGTGAAGAAAGCAGATGAGAAAAGTGTCCTCTGTGTGCATTCTAATTGATTATTTACAGTACTTTATAATAATAAAAGCAATTTCAGTAGTCAGCCAACCCTGTAAACTCATGAGCACAAAAACACTAATAACACTAGACATCTTGCATTTGATTTTCTAAAAATCTTGCTGTTGTCATTCCAAAGTAGCACAGGAATAAGCCTAGCAGACAGACCTTTTAACGCTGTAAGTACATTAGTAATAATGAATGTTATCTGCATCTTACTGCTCTTTTTTATAAAAAAATATTCAACTACTACTAAAACCAACAAATACATTGAAGTAGGACTGAACTTGATGCTACTACCTAGCTATATTCATATGGCTTAGAGAAGAGGTAGCAGCTAAGTGTACAGAGCAATACAGATTAAAGCAAACTGCAGGAACCTGGGAAATGCCAGCAGTAACACAGGAACAAATCAATGACAATTACTTGGAACCTTGAAGCATCAGCTGCCACGGTAGACCTCACAAACATGGAGAAATTAAATATTTTGGGAATACCAAAAAGACAACCTGAACACCAAGACCCAGCATTAGATATTCACTGTAAAGAAATGTTTCCTAAGTTTATCACTGATATCTGAAAAGGCAGCCTTTTGTACTGTAAAATACTTTTTCATTTACCGTTTCTAATTTTACTTCATTATCAATCACATCATTTAAAAGTCCAGATGTTCTACAGAAATGTTCCAAATGATTTTTTAAGAAAAAGTCTTACATCTCAATTTTCACCAATAAGGAAGCTCTGTGAACTTAATTATCATCCCCCAGAAGCAGCACCGCTATTACTTGCATGTTTAGCAACTCACTGCCATAGAGCAAAACCGCATAAGACAATTCTGCTTTCTGAAATGAAAATATAGTAAGGACTGATTTTCCCTTCTTTATTTTCTTCTCCGGAATTTTTTGTTTCTTGAATGGTGCTGCCCAATTGCAGCAATAGCAGTTTGTCAAAGACTAACTTTTAGATACCTTGACAGTAATGGTTTGCACATTGTTTATCCTGGTGGGACCAGAGACATGCTGCTCCACAGCTCTCCTGGATTCTTTCACAGTTACCAGAATAAGTGAGTAGGAAGTGACAATTACTCCGCAGGGGAGAATAAAACAGAAAACAAAGAGAACAACAGTGTAAGACATAGACAGGACGTCCACGTTGGTAGATTGCCAGTCAATGCAGCAAGCCGTGCCATAGGGTTCCTCTCCATATTCTCCCCAGTGAGTAAGGGGGGAACAGGCAAATATTGCTGCATAGGTCCAAGCGCAGGCTATCAATATTTGTCCATGTTTTCTTCTGAACCTGTTGCCTGGAAGACACAAAACAATTAGTGAAGACCAACACACAGTATTGTAAGCTCCATTTAACTGAACAAGTCAAGGATAGACTAACAGGCCCTTGTACTGCACACTGGAATTTTCCTTTTTTTCTTTCTTCCTTCTCGCAGGAATAATCCTCTGTAGCATTCTACAGATCGCTTCTCAAAATATTGCCTGCAAAACAACTAAACCCAAGTAATTGATCCACAGAGTTCACCAGCCACTACACTAAAAGAAACTCTCATTCCTTTTCCTATCTGAGCAAGATACTGGGTTGGGTTTTTGTTTTAAACATGAAATTCAAGCATTTTGAAGAACAGGATGTCTTTTTGCTCTGAGCTGATTAGCTATCAGAAGTACAGTGGAGCCTTGCTCTACAAGTAGGACTCACAATGGACTGAGAATGCCACAATTGCAATACGACTCGACCACAACAAATACAAGTTTGGGTATTTTTTTGGACACACCTTTTAAGCAGTCCTTGGCTAAAGAAAGCCTAAAGGAGGAGAGTCTTTACAAGAAGTGCATATCAGAACTACTTTTTTCTTTTTTTTTAAATAAGGAAGCGAGACAAAGGAGTAACAATACCCTCCATTCAAACAGTACTTTAGAAAAACAAAACTCTCAGCAGAAATGTATTTCCTGACTCAGGGTTAATATTATTAATAATGCATAACTTTGGGAAAAGAAAAAAAAAAATGAGGTTTTACTATAATAACAGATATTAAAGATCTGTGTGAATGCTCCAGAGAAGACTTTGTTTCTCAGGTCATGCTTTCAAATTTCCATGCACTCTATTAAAAAAAAAAGAAAGGGGGAAAAGAAGAGAAAAAAAAAAGCATTCCTTATAAAACTATATGGAAACACCGCTGAAATCTGAGCCCTTGAGTAGAAATGTAAAAGATATAAATAAATATATGAAGATATTTAATAAAACAGAAAAATATTTAAATGAAAGTCTGTATTTGAAGATTGACCTATGCTGTGCTGAGAAAGCAAGTGGGTAAAGGTGAGAATTAGATTGTCTTTACATCACTATTAGCTCTACATTTCCCTACCTTCAGCTGCTTGCTTCTCAACCACAACAGAGGGCCTCACTGTAATAGATAAGCAAAAAGTATTACCTCTAAAATGTGAGACTTATAGAACACAAGGGATGTGTTGCCAGATGAATGCTGTACTAGAAAATTTAATCTGTAGCAGTATTTATATTTGATCCAAATTGTTCAGCTGCTGAATCAGCATTTTGAGTTCCTAAAAATGATCTGCATTCCTCAGATGCTCAAAACCATTCAGTAGCTAGCACTTTTCTCTTAAATAACTCAGACTGTCAGCCAAAACTTGCTGATCTTCTTAGTCTGACTTTTTTTTTTTCTTGATTGTGAAGTTCTGTTAAAAAGCAAGGATGTTATTTGGAATAGAGGTTGGCAGAAAGAGGAATGGCACCAGTTGTTATATCAACATACATCTAAATGAATAAATATCTAAATGTAGCAATGAACTCTGAAAGCATTCTTTTACTAGGGCTAGTCCTGTTTTCAGCTCAGAACTCTTATTTCATGCCACCAAACTGTCACCTGAAATTAAGAGATTAAGAGATTAATTATTTGCACACATAGTTATGCAAGATGGGCAATAACCCTTATAGTTAGATCTTAATGATCACAGGAAAAATGCATTGTTGGACCAGATGAAAAAGAGCTCTGCTATAAAAGCAGACTCTAGGATACACAACTCGGAAATGATTGTCTATGTTCACATGAAAAACAGAGATCTTAGACAAAACCAGTAACTCACCATAAGCTGGAAAGCAAATTTTGAGGCAGCACACAACACTCAGTAACGTCAGTGTCGAGAGACTGCAGATCCCAAAGAATAGCCCACAGAATGCATAGAACAGGCAAACGTGTTTCCCATACAACCACCTAGCAAATAAACGTGAAAGTTAACACTTAGATGCTATCCTTCTTTTTCAAACATAATATAAAATTGTAGAAATAAATTTATAGCTGTTGTCTTAAAAATAAATAAATAAGCCTGCGTTATCAAATTATTGGTTGATTAGTGATCAACTACAAAAGAGACTCTCAGTGGAAAAAACTTACAGCCAGTAAAGTGGTCAGACATCTTCCTTTAGTACTATGGTTCACACTTAAGCTTTTCATTTTTAAGAAACAAAGCACTGTTTTAATGATAAAGATTCTGAAAAGAAAACATAATCAAAATTCTCATCACTAGTAGGCTAAGGTCATACATTAATACTTCTTTAGGTGTTTTTTTTTCAAGTTATGTTTCATCAAAACCAACAGATTTTCTTGTGTTTTCCAGAGGAAGAGAAATTTTATCTGAATCACTGCATCTCCTCATTTTCTATTCAGAAATATGCAAGATTTGTAGTAGTAGTAATCAAAAGATTGTGAAGACAGACTCCACTTAGTCAGCATAATTAGCAATATTTTAACCAAGCTTTAAAGATCACAAAAATCAGATGTGGAACAGTGATTGTTGACTGAATTCACGCAGATGAAGAGGACAGAAGTGGGAAAGGAATTGAAAAGTTCTAAATTCAGAGTATTGGCTTAAAATATTTATCTTTAAATTTAGGCATAAGGAGTACATTCAGCTTTATTTTCGTGCTACCAAATTTTACTGCACAAATATATATATATATTTTTTTTTTTTTTTAAAAAAAAAAAAAGGAAGCATTTCACCATCACTTGAATATTACTGCCCATGAGACACAAATGCAGTAGGTAGTGTATGTTTGGAAGAAATTCTTCTCAGCCTCTCAGCCCTGCAGAAATCCAGGTGATAATAATCTCAAATTGACACGAACATTAATTAACACCAACAGCCCATATACCTGTTATTAACACAGCATATTTCTCTCAGCCCCTCTAGTTAATTTCAACTGTTTCAACAAGGGAAGCAGCAGAGTAATTTAGTCTTTCTCACTGGCACAGACCTCCAAAGCCTGCAGAGGGGGTTAAATATCATGTGCATAGTGAACAAACCTGTGTGAAAGGCTGGAGGTTACAGCTAGTGGGTACAATGTCAGCGTCATTGCAAGGTCACTGATGGCAAGATTAATAATGAAGTATTCTGCTGGTTTCAACAAATGTTTTTTCTTGTAGGAGACATATAGAAGAATACTGTTCCCACACAAGGAGCATATTCCTGCAGAGAAACATACAACATCGATTTAGAATTGACTGTAGAATTTAGAATTGAATTAGCTTGGATATAAGGAAAAAGTTTTTTACGATAAGGGCAGTGAAGCACTGGAACAGGTTGTCCAAAGAGACAGTGGATGCCCCATCCCTGAAAACGTTCCACGTCAGGCTGGACAGGACTCTGAGCAACCTGATGTAGCTGCAGATGTCCCTGTTCATTGCAAGAAAGTTGGACCAAAAGATCTTTAAGGGTCCCTTCCAACTCAAAACAATTCTATGAAACATTAACTTCACCCATCTTTTATTTTCCTTCACAGGAATAATATGTTACCATAGTTAGCCATTGTCGTTATTTATCAGATGAACTCGTTTCTTTTATTATGTTTGTGACTTTCTCATCTTTATATTTCAATTATTTTTAGAAATTTCTTATTATCCTTCTCTCTTTGTCCAATCTATCTACCGAGAGGTAATCAATAGTATCAGAGTAGCCATAGGCCTTTAATTGAATTTTATCCACTAAATTAAATGACCTGTCAAAAAATGTTTTACTATTAGGTCAGAGAAGTTACTCAAGTGATGCTGCTAGTGTTTCCCCAGTTTCAGGTTTACAGTTCTCCATTCGGTAGCCCTTCCTTTCTCTTTGAGACCTCTCAGAGGTGCCTGTTACAGTTTCTATTAGTAACAGAGAATACAGCGAGAATGTTGATTAATACATGAAAGAGAAAAATGTAGTTAAGTAATGTTCATACTAAGTGCAGATGCAACAATTTTCTCTGGGAGTACCACCTCCAGCATGAGACTGCCAAGAAACTTAAGAAAGCTACAAGTAGACAACAGAACACCATGTTGCATGAATAGCTGAGCAGACATGAGGGACGAAGTACATGGAGTGGGTATAGATGAAATCTTCGCCATTTTATCAGTAGTTATTTGTTGTTGATGGCATATGGAAAATATAAAAAACTGAAATAAAGCTACATCAGAAAAATTCAAATCTGGCAGAAGAAATACAGTATGATGTTTCTGCTGAGAAATTACTTTTTGTTAGCTGAACCAGCTCTGCAAACTCAGGAACACAAACACTTCAAGAACTTCTCCCTCTAAATTGATCTTCATTGTCCAGCCAGTCTCCTCTTGAACACAGCTGTCCATATGCATCTACACTCTAACAGGAATAGGGCTTATATTCAATTAAAGTTTTCAGTGTTGAAAAAACGTACTGAAGAACTTGCTAATATTTGAAACCATTAAGATGCTAATATTCATTGACAGCTGATAGGGATTAAAGACACATTCACTTTTTGTTGGCATATTTATCTTGCATTTGTCCCATACTTCAGGGTTAATATTAGTTGTCTATTTTTCTTTCCTGTTAAGGCATTCATTTAACTTCTACATATTTTTTTCACCATCTTGCAAAGCACCAGACAGCAGCCATGCTTTGTGTCCTTAGCCAAGGGGTCAGTCATTGCTTTCCAGATGTCGGGGTTGCCTTTCCTTTCCTCTGACTCGTAGCTTATTGACCAATACCATTAGGATTGGACCTGAATTTTTTTCCTCAGTTGGACCAGGACTATGGAGGAGAGATTTGCCCATTTCCCAGAAATCTCACTTTCTAACGCAGTGTCTGTAAACACTGGCCATAAGCCTGATCTCTCTGGCACCTTATCCAGGCCCATAATGACTACAGCTTTTGCTATTTTACTTCAGATACTATAAGGAGTCGGGATACGCTGTTCTTTGATTTGCAACAAGGTGTGGAAAATAAAAACTCTTGTTCAGATGCAGTGCCAGTTACACACATACCAAAAAATGCCAGTCTCAAAATCCAGCCTACCTGTCCAGTTTTATAAACCTAACACTGAATACAGCTTTTGTTCCTAAAACAAAACAGAGGATAAAAACTTCTTAAGCGTGTTACCCTGTGCTTTTTCCCCCTTTTAGACTACAGAGAAGCTTGTCTCTTGTCAGAAACAAATCTGACTTTCAAATTTATTTCTCTTTTTGTACCAAACATAACAAAAGATCTAGAAACGTGTATCATAAAATCTGGCTTACCGAAGACGATATAGCATGTTCCAACAACAATATCAGCTGCTTCTGTTATTTTGGACTGGAATGTTGAATTAGCAAAAGATGGGTCCATCTGAAAATAAACCAACGAAAGCAGGATACAATATTAGAAATGTAGTATAAAAGCAAATATTTGCAAGCTCTCTATAAGACTAGAAAACATACTCTGGGTAAAGGACAGGAAGAATTTCATTTTATTTTTTGAATTAGCAGTTAATTTATCCAAATAAAGGTTGTGAAGAAGGCAGAGTTAGGCTCCTTTAAGTGCCAGGATAAGAGGCAATGGCCACATACACGAGAAGATCCCTCAGAACACCAGGAGCACTTCTGTGCCGTGCAGGTGACGGAGCACTGGCACAGGCTGCCCAGAGGCTGTGTGTGGTCTCTGCTCCTTGGAGACCTTCAGCAGCCTCCTGGATGTGGGCCTGGGCCCCTGCTCTGGTGTCCCTGATGGAGCCGGGGTTGGGCGTGATGGACCCAGAGGGCACTGCCAGCCTCAGCCTGTCTGAAATCACCATTGAAATTACAACCAAGAACTGATGCCTAAGTAAATACCTTTCAATTGATTTGAGGGCCTCATCTAAATTTGAGAACATCACAATAATACAGCTGCAAATGGTAAAAAGTGCCTTACGTATATGTAAGTACTTGTATAAAGTCTTCAGAATGGAGGCTGTGTCACAAGTGAATGGGATTTGTTCAACTTCCACTCCTTTGCAAAGAGAGTTACACTGATGAAAAAGAGCTTCCGTCAACTGTATTCACGATGGTCTGAGAGACATACTGGCATAACTCAGAAAAATGCCAGAATTAACATCTACTGTCATCTGCTATTCCCGTATTCCCTTAAGGAGTCTGCTGTGGGGCCAGCCCTGTGACACAGTCCAGACCTTTCTGCCCATGTGAAGTAGCTCAGTACCAGAGGGAGGGCACTAAATTGCGTATTGAAATACTCCTGCTAGATACAGACTCAGCTACTTAAATGTTCTCACATACAGGGCTTAACACATCGTCTAATTTAAGGGAAAAGACCAAAGATGAAGTTTTCTTCTAGCACAATATATAGGTATATATGTATTTTCTCACAGGCAGGTTATTGTCCCTGTGGTTCCACACAACCCTATCTCCTCAACTGCCCTAATCCAGGGCAGTCCCACTACTGACAACAAAGGGCTACATGTTTTTTCACGAGGTATTCCACCATGAGGAATGTTAAGCCTACTGCATAACACCACAAATGTTTATACTCCAATCCTTTTGCCAATATTTCTTTCATTCATTAAGCAGAAACAGGAAGATTTCACATCATAAGCCTCATCGTTTCCTAGTTGCCAGTGCTGCTGCATGTGACTGCCCTCAAGAGACAGTAACCAAAATAGCAATGGGACGTTCAGCTGCTTCTTCCCTGAGGCAAACTCTTCATAAGGAAAAGCCAAGCTCCTGCCAGACATTACTACTACGTTTTCAATGCTCCATCCTATTAAAAGCAATCTTGATATTTAGTAAAAGAAAAGGCAATCTACCCTATGAAACATAATTCTTCAGCTAATTATGACCTCTTGAAATCTACTGAAACTCTTGTTTTTCCATTGTGCTATGCTCGTTCATCAGAGCTAGATATATTGTTTCTATCACGGCAATACAGATAACCAAATCACATGCTGAGAAAAAGGGAGTTTTCTTCAAAGTGTACATCTCTGGCTGGGCTGAGGCAGGGCAACATTTAAGCCACAACACTAATGTAAAGAAATAACAGAAAGAATTTTTATCTAAAATCACACCTTCTCAGGATGAATGAAGCCTTTTAAAGTGTGAAATCCCAAACTCGAAGTCTCCATAAGCCTATCCTCTTAAGCAGTTTCCAATCATCTACCTTATTGACAACTTTTAAAGTAACGTTGAAGTTAGATACAAACAGTGATTAATTTTGCACATCAGTAGTCAACAGCTCTGAGAGGGTTATGGAAAAAAAGGGCTCTGTGGGGAAGAAAAAAAAAAAAGAAAGCATCACTTTTAGAAAATGTGGATGAAGCCATCTTCAAAGAGGAACTGAAAAAAGAACAGGTCTGCATGCTGACTGCAAGAACCACTTTACACTTTCTTACATGCTTTTTATGGCGGAAATGCAACGTGCTGGAAAGCAGGAGGAAGATTTACTGGCATTTATTTTTCTTTGTCCAAGTTTATAAGCTATATAATGATAATTTGGAAATTATTTTTTCCCCCTGTCCCTCAATAGCTAGATTGACTTGCCACACAGCAGTCGTGCATTTAAATGCTAAATGAGCTCTATTAAACTTCCGATTTCACATTAATTACATAAACCAAGTCACAACTAAGGCATCTGCACTCAGTGTATCAATTTCAATACAATGGTTCTTAAGTAAACTCTTGACACTGTGCATAAATTCCATAAATCTTTTGTTTTCTCCCTTCCAATAGTCTTTTCTTGACTTCAGATCTTCCATCCTCAACAAATCACATTTTCCCTACGTATTCAATGCTTTTCTCTTTCCCCGCACTATATGTAGTAGCATAAAATGCTAAGCAAAAGCATGAAAAGTATTCAGCAGTCTGCATAACGCAGCAGGAGGAGGTTAAAACCAATAGATGAAGAGATTTTAATAACTTATCATCAAATGTAAATATATTTGTGGTAACTGATAGGTACTATTTCATATCGCATGTCACTTAAAATAAGGAGCGTACAAAGACCTTTACTAACAAACATAAGAACATTTTGGTTTTTTGTCATGGCTATACTCACAAAGACTTTGGATTTTGTAATGTGTAGAAATGCATTACACTTTACTCACTTGTGGGAATAAACATTTCTGGATACAAATTTCTATTTACTAATTTTGTTCACCCACATTACCACTGTAGCATGCAATCATAACATGAGCTGGCTATGCATGCATGCATGGATGCACTGAGATTCTATCATTATTCAGCCTTATGGGGAATTCTCTTGGAAATTAACTTGTTTTTCACTCTGATTATAAAAGGCCATATTTTTGGAGCCCAGGATTAAAATCATGCTCATCTCCAACATCATGTCAGTCCATTGTCTATAAATAACATTTGCTGGAAGGACTAATTAGAAGTCAGAGAGCATTGTGTCATGTGTGCAGTAGATTATCCATGAATGTACAAGGGCTAAATCTGCAAGAAAACACAAAGAAAATCTGATATTACAAATCAATAAACTATCTTTTTCTTAAGTTGTCCAGTGCCAGCTAATATGCCTCCATTTGTCTTTCTAACAGCATTAAAAGCATCCATATGAATCAAATACATTAAAACGAGTAAAGGTCTACAAAGAGAATGACCACCTATATACTTCCGAATGAAGTGTGGCAGGAGAAATCCCTAATCACCAGTACAGAAATACTGCTATTTTTCAAGGACAACACAGAAAGTAAAGAAAATCTGATACTTAGTAAATAAGAACAAATGAAAATAGAGACAAAAGCTGTTGTGTACTTCGTGATCAGAGTAATCTCTATATTCCCTGTTCAAACCAAAATCTTACTATGGACTTCCCTATACTAAGATGTTGTCCTAGACTCAGATTTAAAACTGACCTCGTAAAAGACCTCTCATAAGAGATCACAGGGAGACACACAACAAGATCACTGTTTGATGCAAACAATTGGACTTGACAAAATTAAACCAATCACCCAATCCTCAGGAAGTCATTCAGAAGACTAGTTGGGGAAGGAGGTAATAATTTGTTTTCAGCATTTGTCTGGCTCCAATTTCCAATACACCAACTCCCACATCACCACAAAGCGACCAAAAAGAAGTTTCCCTTAACCTCTCCGTGGTGATTTAAATAGAATGAAATTAGGAGAGAGACTGTTTCTATTCCAGAAAACTCATTTCATCGGCCTCAGCTGAAGATCTGGCACTCCAGAATTTGGTCTTTCACTACAGTAAGCTAATCCATTATCAAAAATCTCTTGAGATTTGCACAATATCTTAGGAGTGCAGTGACTACCAACCTACGTTTTCAATACCACCTAAAGCTGCCTTATTATTAACTCTACACCCTAGCTTTTCTCTGGGAAGATACATTTGATCAAAATCCTTTAAATTTCAAAATCAGAAGAATCCTTAGCTCTTACTTCTTCCACGATCACCAATGGATATAAAGTATATTAATATAGGCATCTTCCGGCAATGCAGTGCTATCTGCAGACCATGTAGGAATTGACTCTGTCGCTTCGGGGTATTCTACCGTTTCTTTCCAACATCAAAATGCTTTCTGTCCTTAACTTTCTACAAGTACAAATAGCTGTCTAGCTTGGAAAATGATCAGGCATTTGCCACCTGCTTCAAATCCCCAATCTTCAAAATCTCACAGCAGCTGGTAAGAATCATGGAATCAATTACAGAGGCAGAAGGGGGCATACACCATACTGGCAGGCTGCTCCTCAAATTCTTTTCACATGGGGGACCTCGGTGCAGAGGCCTTGGGTCACACTCTTACTCAGATACCAAAGGGATAATGCATGCTGAAGGACACACTGTTCCCATGTGTAGTTCCTCTTCTTGCAGTGAATTTGTCGCTTTTCACGTAACGCCAACAAGAGGGAACTGCTAAGCTTAAATATGAGCATGACAGCTCCCTTATCAACACACACATCTAGATGCAACAGCAAAATAGATACATCATAAAGTTCACTGAGTTACACAATGACTGTGTCATGAACCTTAAAATCCTTTACCAGCTCACAGACCAAGCTTCGAAGCTGCAAAGTGCCATCTCTACCATGCGCTCATCCCATTTCTTATAAAACAAATTATTCTTAGCAATACACTTCTTTAATGCAGTCTGAAATCTTCACCCATACAGTGGGGCTACACTGAATTTTCCTTTCTGAGTTGTAATGTAAAACAACCACAGTAACAAGAAAGTTTACTCCACACTTTGATATCATTGGAGACACAAGCTCAAAAGTCCCCAGAGTTTCCATCGAATAAAACAATGCTTTGTTTCAGGGATAAAAGTGCAGTCAGTCAGAATATTTCACAACTGGAATTAACACACAATTAACTAGGAGTTAATTCCTCATCTGATTTAAATTTGTGCAGCTAACACGCTGTAATCAGTGTGTGGATACAGATTACACACAGAACAAAGCTGACAATTCAGTGACAAGTTACAGAAGCACTAATTTTCACAGAATCACACAGAATCACAGAATTATCGAGGTTGGAAAAGACCTAGATGAGAGATTTTGTCTCTCAAGAGGTCATAAAGAAGATTCTTTGCTACATCACCTGGTCTTCTAAGCTGAACCCTGCTTTCTGAAGCTTTAAAAAGAAACTATCAGTAGTGTATTGCTTGCTAGAAAGAGACCCGACTAAGAATTGAAAGTGTGAAACAATATCAATTCGGGGTCCACAGGACAAAAAGTCTCATTGATCTTAAATAAGGTCACAGGTATCCAGGTCCAGCAAAATTTATTTCCACCCACACTTGGTGAAATCGTTGCTATAATTCACACAAATACATGGTGCTTCTGTTAACATTTATGTTTTGACAAACTAGGGAATACTGGAAGAGAAACAAAAAACAGGGGCTAATGAGAAATGTGACCTCATTACAACAGGCACGAAATGCTATCCTCAAGCACATTCACTAGAGCAGCATGAAATGTTTCTGACAAAATTTTATGAAATGCTCTAGTGAACCTCAACATGGATATTCTTTTATTTATTTATTTATTGAAAAATACGTAGTTTCCTTACTCTTCTGCTTAATAAACAACAACAACAACAACAACAACAACAACAAAAAGAACAGGAAATGAAATAATGGAATATGTTGAATTTAAGAGCGCATTATATATGGATGTAAAGATCTACTCTAGCTTTTTTTTTTTTTAATTAATAGCAGAATGCTTTATTTTACCAAAATCGTTGAACAACTCGGCATCTTTCTATTTTTTTGTTATTTTGGTGGGTTTTTTTTCCCCATCACTGCAAAATAAGCTGGAAAAATTAGCTCATAAAATTCTTACCTCAAGGCTTGCAATTCACTGAGGTTACCCGTTACATTCCATAGGGACTTACACTCTGTGGATGACTCAGAATTTGCAATTTGATTACCTGAGAAGTCTCATCCCTCCCTGCAATAAATGCTTGCAGTAGCAGTGGACTGTTGGTTCTGTTTTGTTGGTTGTTTTTTCTGCCTTTTCTTTAGAGCAGATGGAACAGATGCCACTGTGTTTTGTGTAAGTGGTCCATGACTCTTGGAGTCATTTACCTCTGCATCTGCCAGCACCTCAGCTGATCAGCCTCTTAGCACATCTTAGGAACTTACAGATGCATTTTGACTGCCTCCCTTTTCTTCCAGACATTCATGGACTGGATGGGTTAAACAAGATGAGCTGCTGCTCATGCCATCTAAATAGTTAATGTGATAAATTCCTGACAGTATTAAGAAAAATTAAATGAAATTACAGACACTTCCAGAGTATTTAATAGTCACACAGATAGTAAAAATACCTAGAATTATTACTAGGTGCTTTAAAAGCAAAATTTAAAACAATCTTTTGTTTGCCTATTGAGCACATTTATTGATGTTCCTTATGATTATTCAAATAATGAATTGGTCTGCATTTGCACAAATATTTTTATTTACTGCAAAACAGAAATCTACATCATCTGTATTATGTTTGTATTTGTATATTCTGTTTTCAGTGTAGTATCTCCTACTAACAGTAACAAATGGACAAGACGGGGCAAGGAAAAAGGTCTGATCTACCTGGGCTCTGTTTCTTCCCATTTTCTCTTTTTCAAGTAAAACATCCCCTCAAATTATGGTTATTTTTCCTCAGCTTCATCATGTATTCTCCTCATTGCCTTTTTTCTTCTTGCAATCCATTGGTAATGTAGAATTTACCAGGGAAGTCACATCTTTATATTTTTCTCAGTTATTATTTTCAAAACTTCTTTATGAATCTTGCTTGTCTGTGCAGCCAGAGGAGAACAGGAGGAATTGAAAAATAAATGCTTTGTTTGTGTACTGCTTCATTATGAATCTGAAGATAAAGCACACGGACAGAAAAACACTGCAACAAGACTATAGAAAAAAACACCTATGAATCTACTACAGGAATGCTCCATGCTCAGAATAAGGCTTTTTAATATCAGTATTTATATAGGAGTTAATTCCTCATCTGATTTAAATTTGTGTAGCTCGCACACTGTAATCAGATGTAACCACCAGCCTCCAGGCTAACCTCCTGAATTACAAAGTATAAGCACATTATCATTTCTGTTTGCAGAAGCTTTGAGATTTGTATCCTTTGTCAATGTTTACTAAAAGTTAATTATTCTCATATGGATTTTTTTACATCTTTCTTTCCTCGTAATTAAATTGAATTTGTCTAGCATTAACTACCAATAACTGACTTGCATTTTCAATCTCTACCACTGAAAGAAACATCTCATATCAGGAATCTGCTCCCCAGATATATATTTGCAAAGCACAATTAAGTCATGTTCATCACTGGGTTTACATAGATTTCTTAATTATCTTATGAGGGATTTTTTTAATCCCTCTTGAAGCTTTCTCTGGCTTTTTCTCAATTCTTCAGCCTGTATTTCTCTTGCTGTGGGACACGGATTCCAACCACAAAATACATTCATGAATGCAGTACCTACTTTCCTATTTAGATATGCAAAGCTATTCTTTCTTTTCATTCATAGTACTGTGATGGGAACTCATTGGTCAAGCATAAATTACCGCTGCTGTTAAGCCCTCTTCTAATATTTTGGACTGTTTAATGCTACATTTGCCTTTGTATTTTACTGATCTATCTCAACAGATCAGCAATGAAAGGGAATATCATTAAGTTTTATGGATGTCAGACTTTCATCAGCTCCACTGATGTCCAAGAATCCACTGTGAGCTGACTGTTCTTTCTGTGACAAAGCCCTTAAATTCATCTCATCCAGCCCTATGAGAAACCTGCAGTCTTTACGTGTTTCAAGACAGAGAAACTGTAACATAGCCTCAACCAACTGTACACTAGAGCTTCTATAATTTATTTTTATGCCAAATTTATTTATGCCGTAATTACTTTCCATTTTTTGACAGAATGCATTGTGTGCATCACACACAGATCGTCAGAAGGCTGAATAATATGCATAATATATGGAAATACAAAAAAGAAAGAAAATCCGAAGTGGCTAGAAGATACACCTGTCTGAAGAACATTCAGGTAAAAAAGCATTTTACAACCTTAAAGCAAGAACCAGAAATCTTGCACAAAAGAAAGAGGTGCAAATACCTGAAGAGATGAAAGACCCCATGGGTCAAAGCCAAGAGCCCGTTAGTATACATTATTGCAAAGTTAAAAAGGTTGGTATGAATCAACGACAAAACGGAAAAGGGAAAGGAAAAAAAAAAAGAAAAGAAAAGAAAAGAAAAAGAAAGAGAGAGAAAGGATGATGACTTAATCAAGGGAAAGGTGATTCTGGTCTGCGTGGAAGAAATGGACCTGGGGGTATTGGTTGAGGTGGCCAAGGAGTGATTCCAAAAATGGTACAGTATTCTGTGGTTCTACAATCAAGAGATCAGCAACACTCTGGATTGCTCTTCATATCTCTGTGAAACAAGAATAAAAGTGAATATACAAGTATAACCATCACATTAGAATTCTGTATCTGCTTTAAAAAGGGGTTAAAAAGTTGGAAGGCTTATAGAAAAAAGAACTTTCATATTGGCAGTTTCAGGTGCCACAAGACACTTTGACAGCCAAGCCAACAGCAAACAAGATCCAAAAGATGCTGTTGGAGAACTCAGGTATGCTGAAACACCTCATTATAGCTCTGTCCAAAATCTCTAATTTCCCACTAAAAGGTCATTCTTCATCTTAACTTCCCTTTTTCTGTGTTGCATTTTTCCATTAACATTATATAACTTTGTGCTACAGCACAAAAAACATTATAAAAAATGTGCCAACACCAAGCAATTTACAACACCAAACATATTGGAAGAGTGATGTTACTTACAGCATCACTCGAGGTATAAGATGAAAAAAATAACATTCTTGCACTTTCATTGAAGTCGCTAAAATAAGACTTCAGAATACTTGGAAAGTATTTCTTATGTATATATTTCACAGAAAGCAAATGGGCTAATTAAGAAATCCTGAAAGTACTTCACACAGCCAAAACAAGAGAAAATTATTCATATTTGGAAAATAAATCCATTGCTGATATTGAAAGCCCTAGCAAGAATAAACTCAACCTTGTGCTGAGCAAAGACAATGTATGGTTTGTTTCAGATACATTAAAACTTGCTACAGTCCAAAAGCATAGCTCGTGGGGGCTGTGTTACTTGCCAATAATAAGTGCCCTTGGAACAAGGAAGATGTCAAAAAGTGAACACACATCTCATTGTTAGTTTTTACTAGCCATAACAATCAAAGAAACATTTGACCTATGAATTAAGATAATCTATCCACTCTATAAAGAAGCACAATACTGTACTGCCAAATAATAGAAATGTCTGTGACAGCAACACTATCAGTTTTCAAGCCTACAGTAAGATAAAAATCATGTACAAAAGACCATAATGATAATAATTCATTAATTATTTCTGCAATAAGTTTGTTCTGCAAGTACCATTCTGAAAGCGAATGAAGGGGAAAGACAGCTACATGTTCAGATGATCAAGGCATTGAACGATGCTCCCTACAGAGGTGGAAGAAATATAATTTGATCATAACGTCACATTATCTACTGACATGTTTAATTAAATTAAATGAAGAGACACCACTCAAGGCACCACTCAAGATAACATTGATCAGTACTCACTACAGCAGGAAGACTTGGTTTCTGAACAATTTCCACAGCACACATCACATTACTTTTGCATTCGATAGCAGTCCTCACAAATGACAACGGAAAATGAATGGAAAATATCTCCCCTCCCCTGCAAAATGATAACAGACCAGGGCAGCCTTGAAACTGATGTCTTCCTGAGTTGGCAGGTCTAAGATTTACAGACCTCCAAATGCTGTCATTTGAGGTGTACCTTAAGTTAGAAATTGCAGCAGAACCTTTCCAGCAGCTAGGAAGAGCTGTGTATGTCTCAGAGTAGGCCCTAGAGTTTCAAATCAAAGGAGGAATTCAGTGTCACCATTTCTGTACAGACATCAAGAAACATTTTTGCTTCCAACTAACCTACTGATCAAACACTAAGGGTAGGGGAGAGCTTTCCTAAGAATACAAACCAGCAAAAGTATTTTGGAAGGAGTTATTACTTCAGTGCCCAAAGTTAAAGCAGACAGAAACGAAGACTTGTAGAGTTGCATGATGAGACTATACATGATTTTGTGATTCACGACAAAGTGTTAAAAAATTGGTTTAATAACATGGTTGTGTTCCAAAAATTTACAAAGTCATTATTATTATTATTTTCATTATTATTATTATAAATTTTGAAACATCAAAGACAAAAACTAAAGGCATTTTCAAGGTTACTGTGGCTCTATATTCTTGCCTGTGCTTCGAATGAATCATTGGAGGAAAGGAATCAAATGAAAAATAGGAGAAAGAAAACATTTGTGGAAAAAAGAAAAAAATAATAAATAAATGTTCATCAATGTGCTGAAGGGATCTGTCAAGTAATATGCATTCCTCCTTCCCAAAGGACTCAGTGCTGTATTGTGATACTCACAAATCATTCTTGTTAAAAAGAACTTATGTTGCCTTCTCCTCATGGACCAGAGGAGACCTCCCAGCTTGGCTTTAATACCAACTAAGTTACCGTGACAAGAACAAGTGAAAGTGGATTTCTCCAATCCTAGGCAGGTAAAATGGAAAAGGACAAAGCCTGTGCTGCTTTTTCTCCATTCAGCTGGAGTGGAGTCAAAGCAGATTGTGTGGCGCCTGTTTCCCCCTTCTAGAGCATCAAAAACCAAACATTAACCTTAGTTTCTTTACTACCTGTTTCAATAATGTACTTTCATGTTTGAGACTCCTGTACTTGTTTGTTGTTAATTATATACTTCAGTGCCAGGAGGATTCCTGAGTATCACAGTCCTCCTTCACCCATCACTGTGGCCTTCGTGCTACACACTCTTTCTTGCGCTTACTGAATAGTTTGCCTAAGTAAGTAAAACTCCAAAAATAGCTTTTTGTCAAGAGTCAAGTGATGTGTGAAAAATTGTCTTCTTTCCACTCTGAAAGAGAAGCACCCTAGCTGCATGTCAGGTCTTGCTCTTAGGACCTTTTAAGTACATTTAGCCTTCATTTTTGTAATCAGAATTAATTTATTCCACCTTCTTTCATATTTGCACTCAGGACCGGTTTTGGTTTGCGAGATTTTCTTTAACAGCACCTTATGCTCCACTATCAGTTCTGCCCCATTACATGTATGGCTTTGCTTAAAAGCACTACTCTTTCATAAATTCAGAAAGTCTTCTGTCACACTGTAGCTGATCTAGAAAGTCAAATATCTGTTATGCTCTTGCAGCTGTGGCTTAGGCAGAAGGCAATGCCAGGGAAATAAAAAATATAGTACGCTCCTTTCATTTAGAAGGAGGTATCTCATCCAGTGTACACATTCTCTGTCCTCTGACAACGCAAGTCTTAGATTGCATCTGAGATTTTATTGACATGCTTTCATTTCATCCTTTACCCTAATTCTGTGATGAACATTACATGAACACCTTGCACAGGATTACTTTACATCGGTATTTTCACCATCCTGTGCTGCAAACCAAGCTAGGCTTTGTTTTCTATTGGAAGTGAAAGGTTTTGAATTTCTGCTGAAGTTTCAAGCAGTACTTTCTAAAGGCCCAACCCGCTGTGTCAAAATCAAGTCTTGGTCAGAAATTCCTGACACTCAGGTATGGAAAAAATAACCATCTGCAAGAAACGACTTTTACTCTCGCACATAACGTAACTGTTTTTTATTTTGATTGAAGTACTGTGCAAATACATTCTATTTCATGGTTTGGAAAGTAAGTGTAAAAGAGTGCGTCAGAGTTGCAATGGTAACAGTTTTCCCAGGGTATGAAGACAACATTAAGTATGGCAAATCTGAACAAAACATGGATACAGTTTGTGTTCCAAGACTGCAAAGGAAACCCTACAGCAGTCTGCACAGGTAGGCGCCCAGGCGAGTTGTGAGTATGTCCAGAGCAAAGCCAGGGACGCAGCTGCTCCTCACACACTGTGCCCTCAGAACCTTCCCCATCTTTGCAGCTCTCCTTTGGACTCTCTAACAGCTTTACGTCCTTCTTATGTAGCGGCACTCAAACCTGCACCCAGTGCTGAAGGTGCAGCTGACAGAGCAGGACAACCACTTCCCTCACCGGCAGTGCTGTCTGGTGCACCCCAGGGCACACTGCCAGCTCAGATTCAAGTTGTCACCAACCAGAACGCCCAGATCTCTTTTTGCAGGGCTGCTCTCCAGACCCTCCAGTATGTACATACAGCCAGGGCTGACATACCACAGGTACAGAACCCTGCACTTGCTCTGCTTCATGCAGATGGGGACCATCCTCAAATTTGTCCAGATCTTGGTGCAAGGCCTCTCTGCCCTCAAGGGAGTCAACACTCCTCCCAGCTTAGCATCATCCACAAATTTACTGAATATAGCATCCAGATCTTTATTGGAATCGACAGTGAAAACATTAAAGAGAAATGGCCTTAACATGGAGCCCAGCAGAATCCCACTCATGACAAGCAGGGCAACTTCTCAGGCCATAGCCTGCCCTCACCCAACACAGCCACATTTTTGTTGTCCCAGGACATTCTTATGGGTACAATTCCATGGCCTTATGATGTCACGAGCCAACTCCCAGCAATCAGCTATAAATACAGGGATCCTGACATCAGAACACCAATCGTGACACAAGCCAACCAGCCAGCCAGTGCAGGAAGGCTGGGGCTCCAACATCTTCCAGCCAGCCAAGGCAAGCTGGTAGGCAGGGGCTATGACCCCCCAGCCAGTCAGCCAGCCAGCCAAGGCAGGCAGGCAGAGGCCATGACTCCAGCCAGCCAGCCAAGGCCAGTAGCTTTGACTCTAGCTAGTCAGCCAAAGCAGGCAGGTAGGAGCCACAGTGCCAACCAGCCAGCCAAGGCAGGCAGGCAGGAAGGCAGGCAAGGGCTGCGGTGCCAGTCAGCCAGCCAAGGCAGGCAAGTGCCACGACTCCAGTCAGTCAGCCAAGGCAGGCAGGAAGGCAGGTAGGGGATGGGACTCCAGCCAGTCAGCCAGACAATGCAGGCAGGGGCCGTGATTCTAGCCTGTCAGCCAAGACACACAGGCAGGGGCCACAACTCCAGCCAGTCAGCCAGCCAAGGCAGGCAGGAAGGCAGAAGTTGCTACTCCAGCCAGCCAACCAGACAAGGCAGGCAGGCAGAGGCCATGACATCGGGCAGCCAGCCAATGCAGGAAGGCAGGGGCTCCAACACCTTCCAGCCAGCCAAGGCAGGCTGGTAGGCAGGGGGCATGGATCCAGCCAGCCAGCCAAGGCAGGCAGGAAGGCAGGGGCCGTGATGCCAGCCTGCCAGCCAGCCAGCCAAGGAAAGCCAGTTTTGGAAGACCCAAATTTTAATAATAAAAATGCTTTCCTGCACTTCTGATGTTTACTTTGTACTCATTCGTTTATATCAATTTCAGTTTGGTTGTAATGCTTATCTATCACTGTCAACAGTTTATGGGCTGATTCAGCCCAGTTCCATGACTAGCGGGGCGGAGGAACCTACAGACACACGACCTGGGAATGGGAAAAAGGGGAAAAGGGTAGGGAGATGGGTCTAAAAACAAAACAGCGGCAATGATCTGAGGAGAACAAAGCTAATTTACTAAATAAGATATCGGAATGCAAGATAACACACAATATAATACAATATAATTAGAACTGAAGATAATAAATCAAATAAAATGAGAGAGAGCGTCCAAGAACCAAAGGCCTTACTCTAAGTAAGCTGGAGCAATATGGCACTGGCAGCAGAGACAAGCCAGATGATCAAAAAGGAAAAGGGGGGTCTTGTGATCTATGAACAGTTTTTATCTTTCCCTCCAAGTGGAAATGGTAACAGAACAGCGAACAGCCCTGTGGGAGATGTAGTGTGGAGTTCTTCTCTTTAGGGACAGGTACCTGCACCACATGATGTTGTGATGTGGAGTACCAATAACCAAAAATCACAAAACCATGACAGTCATGTAAATTACTTGAGGGAGTCTCCTAAAAAGGGTCATAGAGGCAATTACTTCTATCAGTGACAGGAACTGTGGGATCCTAATTCTTTTTTTTTTCCGTAAAGCCAGGCAGTGAATATCAAATTTATAAAAAAGTGGTGAACATTCTCAAGAATCATCTCTTGTTGCATATCCTCTATCATGCTTTATTAAGCACCGAGATGACAAGGTTGGTTTTTTTCCTCTTCTATACAATTCCCTCAGAACAAAGATAAAAGCAAAGTAAAAGCAGTAACACCGCTGCATCAATTACCAGGGGAATTACGGCAAGGTTTTGTCGTAGCTGTACATTTCAGCTCCATCTTTGGGATTCTACCCCAATTCTTAAAGAATCTCTTTAGCCTGCAGCCTTTTTAGCTATGAGCAAAGTAAGTCTTCCTACCCTTGGGCAGATCGACACTTCCAACTTGGTGTCGCTTTCAAACATACTGAGGGTGCACTCAATCCCCTCGTCCAGGTCATTGATAAAGATACTAAACAGGACTGGAATCAGTACTCTGACTGGCCCCAATACTGGGGAACACCACTCATGACCGCTCAGCCAGCTGGATTTAACTGCATTTGCCACCACAAATAACAGATGAAACTGGTAACCTAGTAATGGCATATTCAAGTAATAGTTTATAAGACATTTGAAAGAACCAAGAGCTCTCTTAAATTTCCCCACTTTTATCTTTAAAATTATTACTGAAAAAAAAAAAAAATAGTATTACCAAGTTGCAATATTCTAGCATCTAACCAGCAATTCCCAGAGCTAATAAAATAGTCACAGTGGGAATAATCTTGGCCCTGCTGCAGTGAGCATTACACTGACATCAGCAAGGACAGGACCTCCTTCTCCCACTTAGCTGACAGAAAACCACACAGTGATTTTTATTCCTACAGCAGTCTGAGATATTACATGCAATTGCTTGGCAAATCTCAAAGAGCTGTCTAAATGTTGTATATCTGGCAAAAAGTTAGATTAAACAAAAATAACACATTTTAGATGTAAAATATCAGCACGAATTTACTGTTGAAGTTTGGAGGATGACAAAAGCATTATTTACCATGCTTGAATCCTGATCACTATTGACAAGAACTGTTCTTGACAGTCCTAACACTTATTTGTTGAATTCATATATTCAAATCTGATAGGCAAAAGGGAAAAACTGACTCAGCCACTGATAACAGAGAACCTGCCATCATCACTCAGCTATGAACAAGCAGAAATACTGCCAGACTAGTTTGTAGTTGTTACCCAGTGGCAAGAGATGCCTCACATACAGTGCAACCACAGCATGACAGGTTGATGCTCCTCCAGCCCATTTCAACATTCCCCTGTGAACAGTGAAATCTTTCAGTTTGGGATGATACATTTAAAAGCTGACAAAATACCTTTTAACCTCATAGCTGCCCCTGCATATAACCTAGAGGAATTACAAATTCAGCCATGTAATGCTGTCTTATAAGCTTCAGTATATTCTAACACAGAAACCCTTGGCCACATCATATTCATTAGGACTGTTCGCCTGTTTGCACAACTGGTCAGAACATTACATCTTCACTGAAGAAAATAAATAAATAAATAAATAAATTATTTTACAAAAAGATTCTTGTTTAATTAAGAAGGAACTTGTTGCTTTTGTCAGCTCTGGTGACAATTAATTTTTCTGCAAGCCAGAGAAACACCTGTAGCAAAGAGAGAAAAGCTCTTAGCATGAAATTCACTCAGTCTGCTCTTCTCACCAACACCACTCATCTCCTACACACCTTCTTAGCATCTTGCACCTTCCTAGCACCTTGGTATCTCTGGAGTAGAAGATGTACTCCATCCAGTTCCAGGCTGCAACTGAGACCTTGTGTCTTTGAACACATTCCCAGATCAGTAACAGTGATTGAGACAGCAGAGTGGGGAGGAAAAAAAATATTTTCACAGCTGTCCTTTCAAATAAATGTTGAGTGTTCTCAGATCTCACCTTTTATGTCTGATCACAGGCAGATCATCTGCCCTGAAGCCCTATTGCCAGGGTAGCCAGGCAGTCTCTATGAGAAAGCACTGGTACAACATTTATTAAATGTACATAGAAATAAAAAGTTCCACCAAACATTCTATTTTTGAGTTTTTCCATGGAAAAAGAAACACTTCTGCATAAAAATTCTTCAGAGTTAAGCACACTAGCAGGTAAGTGAGAAAAACAGTGCCGAGTCTCTGTTTTCTTTTCTTCATTGGTACATTTACCTCACTAAGCAGAACGTTCAACTCATATTTGTTTTGTTTGGGGATATCTACAACTTATAAAATTAGGCCCATAAAAATGACTCTAGCTCATTAGTTGCAGATAAGCATTAGTCACCCTGTTGTGGGAACAAGAAACAGAATGCCTATACTTGGAAAAAAATACTGCTGTAACTGGATGGTAAAAAACTGCTTTCCAGTTTCACTAGAGTTAATTTGGCAAGTTCCCAAAATTGTCGTATTTCTATAGGCCACCTATAATTTCACTGCCTCTTAACATGTAGATACACATCTTTTTCCACATAAAGTCAGCTTGTGCTCAACAAAATATTGGCAAAAATGTTTCTGCATATTGTGGCATACGTATATTCCCATCTTTTCTCTTTTTTTGATGAAGGAATTTGAAATAATCTTTCATCTTGGGAAACAAAATGAATTCTCTCAGATCTTCCACCATCTGGGCATGAACAACCATGTGGGGGGGGAAAAAAAAGAAGGAGTTTTGGTGCACAGCGGAAACTTTTTCAGGATAGTTCTGAAATACATCACTGAACTTCTGCAAATGGGTGCATTTTTACCAGTTGCTCCACAAACACCAGGCACGTTTCTCTTTCTGATCAGAACCACCAACAAAATAAAGTCCAAACGTCAGCTATCCTGGGCCTTCTGGGTGCCACACACTGAGAAAATGCCAGGAGTACACACAGCTTTTGGAGATGGAAGGGATCAGGAGCTGCTATATGCACAGATGGAAAATTCTAGCTTTAAAGTTAGTCACCTTCAATCAACTGCTCTTTTTTTCCTTTAAAACGTTCACACTAACTCCACTTAATCTCTTTATCCAGTGTAAAATCTTTGTTACATTGGCACTGCTCCTTTATCAGGCACAAATTCAGAAATTTTACGTGTGTTTTGGTTTTTAGTGGTTTTTTTTTTTTTTAAGTCTATTTATAAAAGCTGGAATCTCTCTGCAATCACAACTGGCTTTGAAAATAGGCAGTTTTATAGATTTTCCACTCTTTCAGCAAGAGCTTTTGCCCTCCATACATGTTTAAAAGAGATCATTAAAAGACACTGTGAGTTGTAAACACAAGTACCTCCTGCACTGATCAGATCCCCATCTTTCAGCTGTTAACAGTGCTGATAGATAAACATTGTGCGGAGCTCTGAGAGCAGGCAGAGTCCTTGCCACAGCTGCATCAAAGCTCATTTTTTTTCTGAACAGCAGGACATCTTAAAGCTTTTTATTTAAAAACAAAAACAAAAACAAACAAAAAAAAACCTGCCTAACTCACAGGCCATGTTAGTTGTGAGCTGTTCTTTCCATTCCGTTTTCACCATGTCTCAAAAGTTTGCCCATGCCAACACTATCAGTGAGGTGAGACTGAACTCTGCAGTCGGCAGTGTCATCTGCTCTTTATCTAAATTAAATAAAAAGGGCATGCCAACATCCACATCACCCCATTTCTTAACGTTGTACAGTAAGGATGAGCTTCCTCTGCACACCACTGCTCTGCCAGGAAGGTCCTGAAATGCAGGAGGATGGGAAGCACCATGAGAAAACCTTACAACTCTCAGCAAGGATCTCATACAACCTGTGTAAAATCAAAGAAGGCATCATTCAAAGATGCTTGCAGTAAGCAGAAATTAATTAGGAAGCAGGTCCAGCTCAGAGTTCCATCCGCAGCCTAAAACCGAGGAATGTGTACTTGAATAATGGTTGTTTCTAGAAGCTTCATAAATCTAGCATTTTGGCCACTGAAAGTAGTGAACAGAGATTACTGAGAAATGGGAAAGGGGTGGGAGTGGTGCTACAAGCAAGTTCCTTCTTCTTGTAAGGAATTCTTTCCATACCTTTGATCTTTACTGCACCTTTCCCAGTTCTACTATGTAGTTTTGGGGACACGGAGACCATAATCACGAATAGTAACAAAATATGGTAGGATTGCAGAGAAATAATCAAGTTGGTTTTCATACCATGATGAAACCATATCCACACTGCTTCAGTCAGATTTATTCTCATCAATTATCATTTCCAAATGAAATAAGAAAAGCTGTCCTGTCTGCCTGCCTCCCATTCTCCTTCCAGAATTAATCCACCTTTGAAAGGCATGTCCTCTGTCCCTACCAGAAAAAACTACACTCTTGTGAAACCATCTTGTACTTCACTGGTTGGCTCAGTACCAGTAATTTATCAGAATTACCCATCATAGTCTAGGGTCACATCCGCCTTTTCTATATCAGCCCCACAATCCCTTTTTGCATCCTCTCCTACAGAGGAAGAAATGTGGGTTTACTCCCAAGAAGTGATGTGCCATCCACACACAGCTGTCACCGCTAGCAATACCCAACCTAGCCTTTGGTGTTCTCTACATTAAAATACATTAGCTCTTTTTAGATAGCTAAAATGTACTAAGGCCATAATGTTCTCTCTCTAAATCAAATCTGCAAACTTCTAACACTCAACCCCAGTAAAACCCTTCTTCTCAAATCAGCCTTCCCTGTTCTGCTAAGTTTTCTCCAGAGAACATCTGCTTTATCCTTCTGATTTTTCCTCATTTCTTTGGAGCTCATGGCTGCTTTCTTAGAAAGGGCTTTCTTCAGGCACAACTTTCCATCTGTCCTTGGTGACAAGGAAATATCCTTCCCCGTCTGTAGGTGGGTCACAGCTGCTCTCACACTATGACTCCAACAGCCCTTAAAAAAATTTGTTTAACAACAAATACTGTTTTTCACTTCAAGATCTTTACGTGTATAATCAAGGATTTCTGTTCTTTCTCATTTACCTCATCCAGATTCTTGCCAGGAACTATTCTTTCTAACTGTATCCCTTTTACGTCTGCATTGTCTTCAACTGTTTCTTTCAGCTGTCCCTTAATTTACCTTCTTTCCTCTTGACATATTTTATATATTTTTTTTTCCAATCGCACCATTTCATGTGTTAAAGCCAGAAACAACAATCACATGTCTATCCTATCTTCTCCCTTATACCGTGCTATCAAAACCTCTTATTGGCTGTAGTATCTTCATATCATAGGACTCATACCAAGTGTTTGGAGAAAAATGCAAAAAAACCCTGCTCCATGAGCTTCCCAGGGGCAGCTGTAACAAATCTCCCAGATCTTCTTCATAGCATCAGGCTCAAGGGCATTTGATGCCTGAAGACTCTTTCCTATGAGGACTAAACTGTGTGACTCAAGGGATTCCTGACTAAATGCCATAGGGAAACACTACAGTGTGCTAAAGGGAACACACTGCAAACCCACATTAAATTCCATAATAAATGTTCAGCAAAATGAATCCCTTCAGGATTATATTTCCTCCTAAGTGTTTCCCTAGCTATTTCTTGAAAAATTACTTCCTCAGTTTTGGAGAAGAGGAGAACGTTTAGGCAAAGAGGGATGGGGGGGAAATAATTTTGGGTTTGGTCACCTCAACAGACGTATTCAACTACCTCAAATAATTATGCTCTACAGAACAGTTTCCTTCCTTGCTGTTTTACAGCCTGGTTTCTGTCCCGGAGTGCAACACTAGCAATTCACAACCTAAAACAGCTGTTTACAAGGGTGGATAGTGATAGGAAAAGGGAGGATGGTTTTAAACTAACACAGGGGAGGTTAGATATTAGAAGGAAGCTTTTCACACACAGGGTGGTGACACACTGGAACAGGTTGCCCAAGGAGGTTGTGGATGCCCCATCCCTGGAGGCATTCAAGGCCAGTCTGGTTGTGGCTCTGGGCAGCCTGGTCTAGTGGTTGGTGACCATGCACATTGCAGGGGGTTGAAACCAGATGATCATTGTGGTCCTTTTCAACCCAGGCCATTCTGAGATTCTATGATAAAAGAGAAAACTGATCACAGAACATCACTGCTGCAGCCTGCAGCCGGCTGAGGCCATGTGCACTTGACACGTGCCAGGCAAAGTTACACATATAGAACTGTTTTCCTTCTTACAGTCTATTTCAGAGCCCTGAGAAAGTTTGCACAGAGCAGTTGTGCACAACTCCCTCATTTCTCACCACCACACAAGAGAGATCTCGCTTTTCTATGCAGAACAAAGTTAGAACACATTGATGTAAAAAGTGACATTATCCCTTTCCCGTAAGACAAGTTGCAGCGAAAGTGAAGGGAGACACGAGTGCTAGCACTCACATTTTGCTAATCTTTTATCAGATAGTTTAAAAATTCATGCATTGCTTTGCCCTACAGATCTTGACTTGTTCCAGTGATGTACACACCGCGACGACACCAGCCTTGGCCAACAAGGCTGGACCTGTCCCCAGGATCCCCATATTTCTGAAAGATACGATAGCTGAAGCAGCATAGAATCACTTAGCAATATCACTGGTACAGTCTTGGCATAAAATGTGTACTTGAACCCATGTGACTGTTAACTGGGCAATGACCAATTGTTCCAGTACAAAGACAACAGTTACCCCACAAGCCACCACTACCTGCACAGGCTGCACCACACAGTGCTGCACAGCACCCTAATTCAGAAGTCACATACTTTCTGACTGCCACAGAAAGACTGACACTGGTCTGCAGACAAATACCAAAAACAGTGATTTATCTGTGTACAAGAATAAAACAACAGGTCAAAGCATCACCTATGAGATCACATATGAGAGGCTGAAGAATCGGAATCGTTTGAGTTGGAAGGGACCCTTTAAGGCCACCTAGTCCAGCTCCCCTGCAATGAACGGGGATATCTACATAAGGAACAAATCCATGTCCCATGCTTTCACTAATCAAATGTCAGCTTCCCCAACAAATGCTCGAAGACTCAGAGAAATGATTTTTAAAGCTGTCACAGGCAGCAACGTGTTCAAAAACAAAACACTCAACACCACTGCAAATAGAATAAATTGCACTGACCCTTCCTCCCAACCTCAGGAGCATTCCATTCATGCACGCCAGCCTTCTGCTACCAACTCATTTTATATAGACCATGGGATTTTCAGAGAGTACATTCCAGATTTTCACTCTCTGTTTCAAGACACATCAGAAGAAACAACACCCACAGCCCAGCGTTTGGTATAAGCTGGACAGACAGCAGCCTACATGAAGTCAAATAGTTTTCCTGCAATTCCCTGAATCCTGGAACTGGTGTTCCAAATGCGGCAATGCAAACAAATAAATAAACAGAAGGATGGAGCAGATGCGCAACACAAAACGTCTGTTTTAAAAGTTCCGTCGCTCCCGTACCTGTATCATCGATGCCACGCGTACCAGCTCTGACTGGTGGCAAACGCCCTCCGACCCCTGTGCAGCAGCAGCACCTGTGGAGCTGGCGGCGTGCCGGGCAAGGAGTAGCGAGGAGGAGGTACCGCGGCCCCGGGCCCCACACGCGAGTTTCCCACCGGCCCCGCGGGCTCCGAGCTGGAAGCCGGGCCGCCCCCAGACACCCGCCGCCCCCCGAGCCGCCCCCCGAGCCGCCCCTCGAGGCGCTGAACTCGGGCAGGCAGAGCCGACCCGGGGCGTTGCTGCCGGAGAGCAGGGAGGCAGCGCTCCTCTGCGCTGAGCGGTTGTGGCCGTGCGGCTTGTGCCCGGCTGCAAGGATGTTCCGCTCCTAAAGATACATGACGTGACTCTTGCAAGGCAGATCTGTAGCCGTCCCTATCTCGCTGGAAGAAGAAAAAAAAAAAAAAAAAAAAAGAAAGAAAGAAAAGACATTAAAAAAAAAAAAAAGAAAAAAGAAAGGAAAAAAAAAGAAGAAAGAAAAAAAAAAGAAAAAAAAAAAAAACAACCAAATCTCGACCCTGAACTCCACAGCACTGGAGTAAAAAAAGAAAAAAAGCTAAACCAAACCAAACTGCTTATGTTCACTGTAAAAAGCGGGATGTTCTCAGTGCTTTTTTAAAGGCCACCTCTCAAGATCATCTTCTGCATATGGAGAGAAGAAGAGGCAGCCTATCTGACTGTCATAATCCGGGCAAACCCAAAGTGAGCACAATTCAGACTTTGGCTCTACTCCTTGCTAAACAAGGACCCAAACACTCCATTTTGGCCGCGAAGAAACTGAGGCTGCACCACAGCTTCTTGCAGGGAGCCTTATTCCACCAAGCACCCAGGCAGCAGTACCCTGGGGTCTGCTGGAGACAACCTCTTTGGTATTCCCCGTGTTCCACAATAGGCCAAATACAGCAAAACTATGGTAGTAACACACACGCATGTAGCAGTAGTAAAAACAGCCATGCGGGGGATAATGGAGGGGATCATGTCTACCTCATCAACCCCACAGAATCATTTCATAGCATCACAGAATAACTAAGGTTGGAAAAGACCACCATTATCCCATCTCCACTGTGCCCACTAACCATGGTCCTCAGCTGCCACATCCACACATTCTCGAACACCTCCAGGGACAGTGACTGCACCACCCTCCTGGGCAGCCTGTTCCAATGACCGACCACCCTTTCTGAGAAGAAACTATTCTTAATATCCAACCTGAACCTTCTCTGGTGCAACTTAAGGCCATCACCTCTCATCGTATCACTGTTACCTAGGAGAAGAGGTAGACCCTCGCCTCACCAAAACCTCATTTCAGGCATTTGGAGAGAGCCTCCTCTTCTCCAGACTGAACAATTCCAGTTCTGCCAACTGCTACTCATAAGACTTGACTCCAGACCCTTCACAGCTTCATTGCCCTTCTTTGGAGAATCTTTCTGAATCTCCTCCAAGCAGCAACCCACAGACACAAATCTTAAATATTTGCTCCTTGTTAGCCATGTAGTCCCAAGAAATTTCAAACAATTCCAATTAATAAAAATGCTCTCTACCCATGACTGCTCTCACACATGCAGGGAAAAAAAAAATAATAATTGCTTATAATATACATTTATTCCTGTAAAACTCTGATGGTGAAACAGATGAGGATGCTAGCTGAAGCCTTATCCCACTTCTTTATTTTCTCTCCATTTGGATATGAATTTATCTTGATTAATTCACATTTCTACAAAGGAAGAGGTCATATAGGCTGTTGATGCTACAGAAATAACTAAGGGTTGGTATGCAATTCCCAAATCCAAGCACATCTCCAAGAAGACTTCAGTCTTTTTTCAAACCAAGTACACACCTGGGAACCACCCTGATTCTTCCAACTGTATCAGCTGCCTCCAAGATACCACCACCTTCTGAACCTCACCTTGCAGATATCCAAGCACTCTCTTGCAGCTGTTCACCGGACACCAGCATGCTCACCAGTTTTCCTCCATGCCTTCTTACATGATTTTTCCAGAGCCTTTCCAGATTCCCCAGTCTCTAAGACCAGTTCTCCTTAGCTTAGCAGCACTTGCTCCTTCCAAAGTGAGCTTCTTCCTCAAGCTCTGCAGCTGCAGCGCATCAGGCTGAACTTCTTGGATGGAAATCTGAAGAAAAAAAGTTAAATGCTGCTTTTTAAGGTCCTTTGGGAGAAAAAGAGATTGCAATTATTTAGTAAGTTTTAAACAGTTAACCTATCATTGCTATGGAAACGTATATCATATAATCCAATGCATTGCTTTGAGAAACATAGTGACATATACACTACTTACAGACTTTGTAATAGAATTGTCATTGTATTTCTACGTTTCAGACCATAAATTATCACAGAGACAGCACAGTTAGCCATGCAGGAGCTGTGTGTCTGGTAGTTTCATTAAACTGAGTGTAACTTTGGCCTCACTCTTATCGATATGGATATATTTATCAATTTGTCTTTCTCCTTTTTAATGTAGATTGGTTTTTGTGGGAGGATATCCACACATGAACCTATAGCTCGTCTCTCAAGCATGCTTAGCTTTTGGCTTTTAAAGTCCCGAAGAGTGAAGATCATTTTATTCACTCATGTTGTAGACACCATTCTCAGTCAAGTAAGCTGATGCAGACTATTTCAGATAATTTAGTCTAATTACATTCATATTCAGTCTATTTGTGCTTATGAAATTGGGATGCACTCCACTGCTTAAAAAACTGGGAGGTGAAAAATGTGTAGGTTCCATAGCCTTAAGCACTAAGTTCAAGGTGGTAATGGTGGCTGCTGCTGCCACCAACGGCAGTGGTCAACTAAAGCAGAGCAGGGATATCTGCTCTGCACCTAACAAGAACTGTCCCGAGGCCAGAAACTCCTGTGAGCTTCAGCCAGCTGAGATTAAAATCTCCTGCACTTTCCTTCTGACCTGGGGACCTGTTCTTTCTATCATAGTAATCAAATGATTTAATCTGCTGCTTTCTTTCCTCCTCCTATGACACAGAGGCACCAACACTCACAGTGTGTTAAAGATTTCAGAGGGATGCACATCATTACCCAGCGTGAGAGAGCTGATTTGCCAGTGGCCCATGAGTCCTCATACCCAGGCATTGTGGGGGTTTTCTTAATGTTTTCTACTTGGGGCATGTATCTGTTAGCACCTGGAACAAATTGTCTAGGGTCTTTTTCTTATCTTCTAAATCTATCTAATCTTCACTGGAGAGTAACCAGCCTCAGGTGGTGTTTGCTGTTGTCGCAAATCCTCACATCTCCTCTGGATCTTACATAATTTCAGAAATAATTTGCTGGAAGTTCTGTATCCTTATTCTCAGAAAATGTGTACAGATAGAGAGCTATTCTCTGCGCAGGAGAAAACAGAAAACACATCAGATCCCCCAGAGAGGTTCATGTCACAGGACAGCTACTCCATATTCTGATGGACTGGAGCTGGGTTTATCTGAACAAGATAATGTTTGTTGCTGGTCTTCCAGTCGTCCGTGGATAACCTTACTTCCTTGTAAATTATATGGTATTTTTCCTATGTTTGTAGATAATGACTTACACAACTGGCTTTCCCATTGTCATAACTTGAGGTTCCATTTTCTTGCTGACTTCCACTTCATTCATGCAGTGCTAATAGGATCAAAATCTCCCACCCATGTGTTCTGTAACCTCCAAGAATAAGATGGCATACGTCACAAAATGTTCTGTGTTTTAGACTCCGGTGTGTTTTCTCTCATTTAGTACATTTACATTTTTCAAATGCTAAAAAGAGGCTTTAAAGGGAAACCAAAGAGGTATCCACGCTGCTTCTGCTATTAAGACGTACTGATGATGCTGCCATTTTATTCTCATCATCTACCACCGCTGGATGCACCGATGTTCAATGAAAACAGTCACGGAACAGTCTTTCATTTACTTGAATGATTTTACCATAGTTTTCGCCAGCTGAGGATCCATCTCCTGCCAAATGCAGCAAATGATGAGACATCTGGCATCTGAAGTGGCGGTTTTCAGATTTGAATAACTAGACTGTAACAAACGACAACCCATTACTCAAGAAAGAGCAAAAATAATACTGCGTACTCTATCTTTGGAAGGAGTTCAATGATCTTAAAGTCAGAGACCTGAACTATCACTTCGGGACCTTCCTTCTGTGCCCAAAACACACAGACAAAATGAAAGAGAGCATCATCAGGCAAGGATTGGAAGGTTTCCCTGGGGAATATGTGCTACATATAACGCTAAATATTTTTGCAATTGCTGAAGTTAAATATTTTGAATTATTTGGGTGGTCAGTTAACGCTAGATGACATACAAGCAAACAGAACCTACAGTGTCGTAGAGAAATATACGCTCCTTGTGAAGAAGAGGTATAGCAAAACTACTTTTCCAGACTAACTGCCAGAGGCTGTAAAGTTCTGCAATCAAAAACCACATTGGTTATACAATTGCATTAGTAAATACAAGGAATTTTATGGGCTTTTTTGCTTTATCATGTGGAGAAAATTAAAGATTCCTTTTGTTCTGCAAATTTAAGCTTAATATCTTTTTCATTCTCTCTCTGAACATACAGATCCCAGGCCTGAAAATGACAGTTTTCTCTCATACCCTTCTTGGGTTTGAAAGCTGTATGTCATCCAGTTTAAGGTACCATCTCCTTTCAGGAGACAGTTCTGGGGTTACAGAAGTCACTACAATTATACGGTGTGATGAGCAAGGGCACATATTGATTATTTACATATTCATTGGTTTATATTTAAGTTACTGGGCCTTTAATTTCATTCTTTGGCTAAAGACTTTACTGGCCTTGCACATACGAACACAATATGAAATGGGCCCGACTGGTTCTTTGCATATCAGAGGTTGTATACACTGATATGCATATGTTGCTCACAAGAACCCAGAATCAAAATGAGCATCATCATTACAGGCAGTCATTCAAATATGTTACTACTTTTGTTCCACTGTGAAGCTCAAAGCGATCTATAAGTCTATAATCTATAGATGAATCTATAATCTATAAATGAAAGGATCTATAAATGATCCTTTCATTTCACTTTGAATTAGAATTTCTTCCCCTTGTTGCTTGAAGAAATACAACAAATTTCAAATTCATTTCATAAACACAGGAACTCTATTAGTCAGTGGTACTCAGTGTCAAACCACAGTAGTGTGTCAAAGAGTTGTTTTTCCTTGACAGTTGGACCAGATGATCTTAGAGGTCTCTTCCACCCTTTATGATTCCATGATTCATGCATAAAAACGGGACCTTGAAATGACGATACTGACATTTATTCTCCTCAGCTGTAAGTCAGTGTCCACTGCAGGGTTGTCAGGGTTGGATCTATTTCTCATTTCTGAGTCTTTGGAAATGCTACACTGATGGATGCATCTATCATGCAGCTGTTGTGTAAGTAACAGCGTGCTGAAATTGTATCATCATTCCTAAGAAGCCAGACCTGACTAAATCCTCCTAACAAGAATAATTACCTATTTAACTAAATTAACAGTCTACGGCAATGTCTAGGATTTTTGCTAACACAGTTGGTGTAGGACACTCATAACAAGCAGAGCCTTATATATTTTCAGGAGACAGTTTTATTCAGTAAACTGCTCAAACTAATTGAGATTATGGAGAGTACATTCCCCTTTTCATTTACCACCAGACGGAGTAGCAACTGAGGGACAGGTTGGTGGGCATGGCGATGATTGCATGATGGGTGAACTAGATGATCTTTTCCAACCTCAATGATTCTATAAGCTCTTCTAGCAAGCATCGGTATCAGGACTGCTGTCCCATATGCTCCCAAGCATCCTAAAGATGGTGTGTTGGTGGATACAACTGGCTCATTTCAATGTAGGCTGAATATAAGAGCAAGATCTTGAGCTCTTGTTTTCATGCTATTGTTAAATGCTGCTTCACACTGCAGTGCTTCTGCAAGGCAGGCACCTCCCTGTCACTCAGTGTTCTTAATCACACTGAGATTCAGAGCATTGACAGCTCAGGCACAGCATTACCTCAGATAAAAAACTGTTAGTTTTAAATCTCTGCACTTAGATTTACAGATTTGCGCTGTGTATATTATGTTCAAGGCAAAAGAAAATAGGCAAAAAAGGCCTCTTTTTCTCAAATGCACCTCATTTCTATGAACACCTAGCAGTCAAAGTGAGGAGAAAGACAGCGACTTGTGTAGCAGAGGCATAACAGCTTGCAAAGACCTTCAATGAAAGGAATTTGAACATCTGATTCTCTATTCATGTATTCATTAATTCTAGCTTGCAGAGAAAAAAAATCCTTACCTGGTAGAAAAAAAAAAAAACCACAATGAAAAACAATTAAATAAATATTCCCTGTTTCCTTGTAATCTTTTAAGGCCTCGCTATTGAAAAATTTTACATACTATTTCAATATATATATATCTAACTAAATGGCATTTCAGTAAGATCCGCTATAATTTGCATCTATACAAAAATAAAGCAATTTAATAGTGCATATAGTGTAGCTGAGAACAGAGTTCATTCTGAATGCTTGGGGCTCTCTTGACCTATAGATAATCAGAGTGGATTTGAAAAGCAACCAGAAACAAAACATGAACCTCTGAGGCATCTCCCCCTGTGGTCTGGAGAACAAAACGGTGATCTTTAAGGACAGATGTAAAGAAGAAAAACTGTATTAGTTGTGATTCCTGAGCCACGTCCCCTGAACACGACTGATGCATTCAATCCGTTCTGTCACAACAGGAAAACATTCTGGGGTCCTCTTTCCTCCTACTCTTTCTCCCAGGCAGAACCAGAAGTGCTTTGGGCCACCACTGCCCTTTGCCTTCTACAGCAGTTCCCTTTGGTTGCCCACAGCAGCGCAACAGGGAGAGATGCAGCGGATTTGTCTGTTTGCTTGTTTGTTTTTAATTTGTCTTGTAGCCACAGAACTTTTGGTACACTCACATCGTGTTTTCAAGTGTAAGTATTTATTTTCTTGGTCATAAGTGGCTTTAACTTTCCCAGCAACCTCCCCAGCATACACAAAGGATGTTTGGAATCATAAGGCTTCAATATACCTAGCTCTTGAGAGACATTTGTTTAAGGACTATCACTACATTATTTTCCCCTAAAAGTAAAAATCTGAAGTTAGGGCGTTTTTTTTTTGTTTTTTGGGGAGCTTTTCTGAGGAGGATTGTCATTGTTCTGGTGGACACAGAGTAGAGAAAGATGTGGGGTGCACTGCACCTACTGTAACTTAAAAAGATGACAACCCAAGGGACTTAGATTCAAAATCATCAGCTGAATTGACTTATACACTGCTGTGGTCTTTTATTTTAAAAACATTAATTTTTCACTTTTTCACTAATAAAGCAATGAACAGAACTCATTATCCAAGTGACATTTTACAAATCAGTGATTCACTCTTGTAAAGTTATAGAAACGCATAGTAAATAAATCTCAATTTAAATGGGATCAGGAAATCACTTCGTCCTGGAATATGTTTAATCAGCACTTGTGGTATGAAAAGCCAAAGTGCTTAGAAAATGATTATCTCAGTAAACACTGAATTATAAGATCTTCACGTTGAACCTCTTGAGAAAAATTGGAAGCCTGGTTTTATTTATTTCCTAAATAAATAAAATTTTGAAGAGAAATTCTGTCCCAGTTAGTCTGAACATACCTATGGTTTTGCCACGTAGGATTCCATCTCCTCCAAGCAATTTCACTGGCAGGAGAAGTGCTTTCCATCAGGCAGCCATACTTGCATTTTCCAAGAGAAGAATATTGGAAATCTTGATTTTGTGTATTCACCAAAAGAGTGAAAACACAGACCAGTAAGAAAGCTTTGGCTTATTACTCAGCTTCCTCACAACGCAGAGTTATGATGAGCTTAGGTTTAAATAATGAAAGCCAATCAAAACCAGTATTGTTTCATTTTCATCATGTTACTTAAACATTCATTTCTAAATCTATCCAGGCATTTTCAGGTAAGCTGGACTGCAGGCAAAGTCTTCAAAGCTGCCATGCTGCTGCCCTCTGAACATCAGCAAATGCAAGGGATGCACCCCTAGTCACCTCTTGAGACACGAGACTCGGACTCACAGCACTACGGTTGGAGGCTGTCCTACAAGTAGACAGCAATGCTGCTCTCCAACTTCAGCTTGTATCACATCCTTCTTTATGCTAATTTAATTGTACATAAAGAAAATCAACACCCAGAAGCGAAGCTGTACAATGCAGCTGTACTCAGACAATGACAGAGAAGTAACGGAGGAAACTATGCTTCAGAAGAAAACCTCTTTAAAGGCAGCTCCTCTTCCTTTAAGATCTCCTTTCCTCAGCACATCCTCACCCAAAACCAGCCAGCCATTCCCACTCCAAATGCCAGGCCTAACTGTCACCACTGTCACTTGCGGCAGCCCTCAGCCCAACAGCTACCAGGGAGGGACACGGTGTGTTGGCCCTGGTGGACAGTGGAGGCTGGGCTGTTGCTCTGCCTGTGGGACAGATAGGATGCCTTGAATTGCAACCACTGGCATCAGATGTACTCAGTACACCTTGGCCTCCAGTGGAGGTTGGCAAGCAGCACCCACGTGAGCTACCACAGTGATAGCCCCATTGTCCAGCAGCACCCCTGTGAATTGCTTGGTCCTGGTAGGGAGCCAAAGGTATCTGTGTACCAGGGTAAGGATGTTTTCATCAGTATAAATGCTTTTGAGAGCAGCCTCTCCCCACTCTCCATCCCAGAAGAGTTTGAGGCCAAAGAAGTCACTGTCAGTGCAGTAGCCTTGTGCACACACTGGGAGCTGCAATGGTGGTCAGTGGTTGGGTCTAGCTGTACTTCAAGAACCTTGACAGTTGGGTCCAATCAGCAGGCGTCAATTCCCCTATGTCTGAACTGTCAAATTACCATTGCTGCTACTTTGGTTAAGATTCACAGTGCCAGGAGCTCAGATAAGCCTTTTGCTTACAACACCAGACACTCAGTCTCCAAGTCACATCTTCCTTTGAAAGGACAAGGGTTGCACTTTTATGCATGCCAAGAGTAATAACGAGAGAGAAAGGAGTGTTACTTTATTGCCTTTTCTGTGACCAGCCTACTTATCAGTGGAACTGGAGAGAGGAACAAGGCAGGGAAGGTAGCAAAAGGGACCTATTTTAAATACAATGGCACCACAAACAGCTACATGTCCAACCATTAGCTCTACTGCTTTCCACCTGCTGCCCAAAGGCCCCACTAAGTTTTGGAGTATCTCAAATCTTGTTTTGACGGGTTTCACCATCCTCTGGACTAAAGATACTTTGTTTGTATCCTCTAACAGTGACTTGGTAATGGAAGAAGGCGGTTGTCCTCAAACTCATTTCAAAGCGCTGCTTTCCCTGACAGTGGTTGCTTCTTTGTGATCATTAGCAGCTCCCAGATTGCTAACCCAGGATGGACAGCTTTTCTATGGCAGCATTGGCTTGGTCACTGGTGTAGTACAGTTTGCCCTGGAAGACAGCACAGATTTCAAAAACATCGGGATCTTGTTTGAAGAATGGTTACTCAGGACTGCATTCAGAAGTTTGTCTCAGCTGTATGACTTCAGAATTAACGCAAACTCGATGTGCAGTTAGCAGTTTGGAAATCTCAGCAATCCTTGTGCTGTAGAGCTCCTCATAACAGACTTCCTTAACAAAATCTGTTACCTTGACATGCAAAAAAAAATATGACTTTGAGCAGTATATCTGTGCTCAACCTAAGTAATAATAATAATAATAATGCCTTTGGTGACGGCAATCCCCATGTGGTAGCTTTCGATGTATATGCAACAGAAATGAGACTTAGATATGATGGAAACATTAGATACATCAGGCATATAAATCTGGAGCAGCAGCATTTCTCTGCATTTGACGAGGCTGGTTTCCATGATGGTATGGTCAGGGGAGGGCTGTCTTCTGTTGCTGTAGTCATCCCCGACAATACTGATGGCTGTTTTGATGTGGTTGCCATAACTGTGCTTATTGCAGTGTCCTGCCCACCTACAAAGCAAGTTCAAATTTTTAAAAATCTGACCTCATGTGAAAAAGGCATCTTTCAGGAAGAGACACTCAGAAATAACTTCAGTTATACAATCAGCCGTCACACGTACGGGCCACAGTTTCTTGTTAGAGAAAACATACAACAGGATGAACAGATAAAATATAACTTTACAAATCTGGGACAAATCTCTTCTGGCATATAATAAAAATCCTTGGGTGCTTATTCTTGAGCTATAGGAAAATGGTAAATATCAGGATGGTGTCACTGCTGACTTCATTATGTTTGAAATACACGGAATGCATAACTGTGATTATTTTCTGACTGTACATGATGCCAAATGTTTCTCTCAACCTCAAAATTGGATTTCTTTGCTAGCAGAACAGGAGTTGGCAGACACACATAGTGCACGCACCAGGAGTAACTATGTGAGCTGTAAGAATAGGAGCAGGCCTGAGAAGCAGCCCTTAGTCAAATATCAAATTCTTTGTGATAAAAATAAGAGCATTTTCCCTCCATCTAACACTTTACGCATTTTTAAAGCCGTTGTTGTGGATGCATCTTACAGTCACTGTGATTTATCTGTAGCCTTCTCAGTACACAGTGCTTTTCCCATGAGCTATCAATGATTTTAGGCAGCACTGGCAGGCGATCTGATTTTATTTGTGATTTTGACAAGATACTACCTACATCATTTATCAGCCTAAAAAAATGAGAACCACAAAAGGGCCAAAAATCAAAGCATTTTCAACATTTTTTTGTTTTAAGTTTCTGGGACACCTAATTACAATGTTCCCTTTTATTTAAGAAAGCTTTGTTGTTGTTATACGTACCAGATGGAGAAACTAGCCCAATGTTCCTTTGCTAATCAGTAAGATAAACTTTCATTGTTTTGAAGCTGTAAAAAGAGTTCACTTTAATTTGTTAAGCAGTTTTCTCCTTTTTCCCCCCTCTTGTTCATCATTCTAAACTTGCCCCTGGCCCAGTGTAGTCCTACCGCTTCACCACAGAGACAGTATAAAAGACTTTCCAATGCAAGCATACGACTTCAGAATGTTTAGTAAGAATGAAGGCTGTGTGGCAGGTCAGTGGTCTCCAAACTTCCAAACTCAAAGTCATAACCAACTCACATGGAGAATACAACTTTTCACTTGTGCTCAGTAGCAGAACATCACCTGTCTAATAAATGTACCGTGAAAGCATTTGGTACAATTTCTAAATCCATCATACAGACGGACTTAATGTACTTAAAGGAAATTGGTAGAAAATACAAAATGGTGTAAAAAACTCATTTTGCCTCTAACTCAGCTAATGATTGCTATGAATTTGTAAAATATGACTTTTTGACATTTATTGCCTTACTCTATTAAATTGCATGTTTAAAGAAGATTTAAGTAACATACTTGAAAATACAGATATTAAAGATGTGCTTCCATAACAAGTAATTTAGATTGCAATTTAAAGCAGGCTATTTTTCTTGCTTTAATGCAGGAGAGTTTAATTAAAAAGTTAAAATGAGGCAATCAGTTCTGAAATTCCATAGCTATATAAACATAGTCATCGCTTTTTGTTTAGTTATTTTTTCCTTTGTTTTCGTGGGATTTTTGTGTTGCTATTTGTTTTTAAAGAAATATCCAATTCAAGGAGAATATTATACTCAGCGTTTTCTCTACCATTTGACAAGGGATTGATGCTCAACAACAGAAAAGACTCTACACCTTGCTCTAATTTCACAGAATCAAAGAATCACTGAGGTTGGAAAAGACTTCTAAGATCATCCAGTCCAATCGTCCACCTACCACCACTATTTTTCCTCACTGCTCATGCCTCTCAGTACAACATCTAAATGCTTCTCGAACATCTCCAAGGACAGAGACCCAACCACTTTCCTGGTCATCCTGTTCCAATGCATCACCACTCTTTCTGAGAAGAAACTCCAACCTGAGTCTCCCCTGGCGCAACTTGAGGCCACTCCCTCTCATCTTCTTGCTAGTTACCCAGAAGAAGAGGTCAAACCCCACCTCACCACAACCTCCTTTCAGGCTGTTGTAGAAAGTGATAAGGTTTCCCCTGAGCCTCCTCTTCTCCAGACTGAACAATCCCAGTTCTCTCAGTTGCTCCCTCATAAGATCTTCATAAGATCTGTGCTCAACTCCTCACCAGCTTTGTTACCCTTCTCTAGATGTACTCCAGAGCCTCAACAACTTCCTTGTAGTGAAGGAGCCAAAACTGAATGCAGTACTCAAGATGCAGCCTCGCTAGAGCTACAGAAGAATGATCACTTCTCTGTTCCTTCACAGACACCTGCTTTATCATTAAAATCTAGGAACTCCTCCTTCAGGTGAGCAATGTAACTGAAGCACGGAATGGAGCCTCTCTGTGAAGCTTACATAGGACATTCTTTCCATTATGCTACCAGCCAGTCCAGTTGCATTTGAACAGCCTTCGCTTGCTCACAGAATAGTTAAAGGTTTTATTTTGTAGTAAGCACCAACTATAATAAACCAACTCCAGAACTTGCGTCTGACTGCCTGAACAACAAATTCAATATGAATACAAACTTAGAAACTCTTTTTTTTTTGTTGAGAAAAGGTAATGCACGTTGCCTCCCCCATCTCACCCTTGTGCTGCTCAGTTTCTTCCTTTTTATTTGGTTTCACTAAACCTGCCCCCTGCTTTTTCTCAGGCAGACTGCACACTCACTTCCACTTGTCTTGCCTGACTGACAGCAATCACTTACGTCTTCTCTTTTGTAATCACTGCTACAAGGTTTTAACTGCTTTACAGGAGAATCAGGAATGCAGAACCAGCTGCCTGAATTACTAAGGAAAGTAAGGAAATGCCTGTAAATGAATTGTTTAGCTGCAATACCGTGAATGCCATTTATTCATATGCACAATGGACCCAAATACTAGTGTCCCCTCTAGAGGGAAGTGATGGAAAAGGAAGCGATGCAAAGCCTAAAAACCATCAAATACATGGACTGATGTTCTCTCCATTCTCAACTATGCCTTGAAAAGTTGCATGCTTTCTAAGTCTCATTTAGGGCCTATTGAACATACGGCAAAACCTGTGAGGTTGAAACAGCTTGTAATACTGAGCTTTGCCAAGCTGAGCTCTCTTTTAGAACACTTAGTACACATAGAAAAAGTTTACATCTAGATACACAGACAAAAAAGCATCTCCGAAACACATGTTGAAAACACTGCTAGTTTTACCCAGGCTGCCTGACACAATACTCCAGCTGCTTTAGACCACTGCCACATCAGTAGCTTACCCTAATCCTACTGACACTGAGAAACATGAAGGGTCTGACTAAACACTATTTCTTCAAGCCAAGCTACATAACGCATGTTATAACAGGGTTTTTTTTTTGCTTGTTTTTCCCAGAACCTAGATATGCACTAATAGAAACCGCAACCAGTAGCTTATTCAATCTATAAAGTTAGGATCACTGACAAGTGATAGACTAGGCAAGCTCAGCCTGATAGCTTCTGTAGTGAAGCCTGCAGTAAGCCTTCCGTTTACAGCAGTGGAACTTCTGAATCACAAGGAGATACCATTTTGTTGTTTTCTTCTGAGAGTCTGAAAATCAGTTAAATTCTGACTGATGTCACAGAACTCTTTCTTGTGGAAGCATCCGCTGAATAATGCTACTTCTGCCACTGAAGTATTTTGAAGAAGTGCTGAAAACACATCAGCTGTGATTTAAAACATCGCGACCTGTAGCTGCTGATCACTGATGGTCACGATGATTTCTTTTCTAAAAGGAGTGCCCCAACTCATGACATAGAATGAGACTGCAATGCCAAGAAACATTTTGAAAGGGTATCCTTCAAATCTGCCCAATAGTAGAAAAGCACTCAGTCCCAGAAGGAACACCTTTGCTGCTATATAACATCCACCTATTCTGTTGAAGAGTCAGCATAATCCAGAGTCATTAAGTATGACTACAAAAGGTCACAAGCCATGACCAGATTCAAAGACTTCTCAGGAAGCTTTAAATCCAGGAGACAGTCAAATAGTAGTACTGGATAAGAGTTGAAAAAAAAGCAGCTAGAGAACTTTTATGGAACAGTCAATTTGCCTCCAGAAGTCATTGTTGTCCTATGATGGAATCTTCTTCAGCTGCAAGATATGGTAGACAGCCTGAAGTTTAGGCTTCATTAGGTACTTCAGATTTCCTTGTACTCGGGTAATCCATCATAAGCCACACCTCCCAACTCTTCACTGGTTTTGCTGCACTTGATTGTTTCACACAGCAACTATTACTCAAACTAAACACCCCCCCCGTCACATACCAACTGATATTCCCCAAGCAGAACTGAGGTTTGCTCCCAGCAACTCTAAGAACTCAAAAGGCAAATACAGCAAACTCCGCAATTTCCTATGTTCACCAATGCTACAATGACAACAGGAAAAGAACTTCACCTGAGCAAAAAGGACAAGGATAAAATAGTACACAATTGAATTCTCATACAAAATCAGCACCTGTAGATTGCTACAGCTGTATAAAAGGGAAGCAAAAAATCCAAAGGCAACAGCCCATACAGTGAATATGATGTATGTTTTATTCTATTTACAGTACATTTGTTATAAATATAATACATTTCTTGAAAATCTTGAGTAGATTTTATTTTTTAAAACAGATCAATTGTTATAGTTACATAATAAAGCAAGTGACAATTTAAATGACAATCTCATGGTTGTGAAATAGTGCATTCTGTGCTGAGATGAGTGAGAAAAATACTCAAACTGGTTGAAGAAATTCTTTTTGAAACACTCTAGGTGGGACTTGTAAACCTCGAATGGTCACCAGTTTTCATAAACGTGAAAACTCAAAACATATTTTTAAACTAAAGAATTGAGAAACAGCTTGGAGACACCCTATTGAACTTCACAGTAAGGTTGGGATTTATTATGACTAATGGCTTTTGACAGGAAAAAGCCAGTGAGGGGTTTCTTCCTGAACCATATCCTAATACAGCCACAAATATTAAACACGCCATGCTGGAAGTTGTAGCAGCAGCCAAGCTGCGTTTTTGATAGGGCATAGGACATAGAACTATGTTCAGATGTGGAGTTGAAGATTACTTTGTGTTATGAGTATCTTAATTACCAGAGAAGAAATACATTATACAAAAGGATAAACGTATTTTCAGTCCAACGTGCGTTGCATTGAGAAAGAAATTGACAAGTCTGAGTATTTTGCTATTTTCTTTTCTACACAATCTCTAGTAACAAGTTAGATGTTCGAGGTGCTATTTCAAAAAACTGCAGCAAAATGTCAACCAGCGATATAAGAAAGGAATCCGATTTATTTTGTCTTTTAGTACGATTTTTCAGGAAGTGGTCAAATATTATTGATAATAATCAGTGCAGGCATGGAGTTCTGCTGACTTGTTTCAAACAAGGTAACTTGGTCCACTAGCTTGGCAAATACTCTGGGGGTTCCAAGATTATAGACACCAGTATGAACAAAGCAAGCTTTTAGCTGCAAGCTATAGACCTCCTGGCTTTTCAGTTGAAGCTTGTACTGTGTTTGCCCAAGCCACGTAAATGATCCATGGATTTCTAGTGCCTCTGGGCTGAAAAAGAAGATAAAACATTATTTCTCGGCATCTGAAACATATTAGCACTTCATACAAACCCTTTATTTAACATTTTTCCAAAATTCAGAAGGTACTTCGTGTCCATCATCAGCTCCTTACAGAACCTTGTTTACATTCTCTCAAAACTTCTCAAAAGCCAGGAATTACAAAACTAAGTTACTACTCCAGCAGTCTTCAGATGCAAGAGTGCCAACTGTCAGCCTTCTTTGGAATACTGGAAGTTTTACTTTCCAGTATTTTCTTTAAATACTGGAAGTCTTTTTCATTGCCTGCCTACAATGATTTCCCTTAAAGCTTGAAAGTATTCCTAGAACTAGGAAGAAAAAAAAAATGTTTTTAATCAATATAAATGCATTACCTTGTTGTTTTATGCCTCAAATCAATCATCACATCTACAACAGCCTGGGAACAATTGGAAAGCAGGAGAGTAACAGGTACCAGACAGAGGCTGCAAAGAGAAGTAGTTACACATCAAACAGTACGTATGTTTAGTGTTAATTTAAGCCCTCATCCTGAGTAGAGTTGATAAGATATGCTTGTCCACAATTAGTATGATTCTTTTCATAAATAATCCCATGGAAAGAGCGATCCAACATATTTACAGACAGCTGTATTGTTGCAGCTGAAATAGTTATTTATGCCACAAGTGATTTGTTTCACTGGAAGCCCCGGCCATTGCTGAACAGTTAAATATTCTAAACTTGACCAAAAAGAAAAGAGCGTCTAGAAAATAAGAAACATGAACTTGTTTCTGGAATGATGCACACTTTATAACTGTCATTAAAATATGCCACCTTATAAAACATTGAAAATGTTAAGATTTTGTTAAAGTAAATGCAAGTATAACACAGCAGAGTTCTCAGAAAAAACACAACTCAAATCTAAAAAGCTATAATTGTAACTATAATTATTTCATGTCTGAAAACGAACTTGAGGAGTTTGTGCATATTTTATTTTCAGAAGAGCCCACTATTTTACAGGCTGCACTTGATTCATTCCAGCAGTCTGCTTTTTAAACAGGTTAATTCTGAGATTCTTCTAAGAGACAAGACCAAAGTGACCTAAACTGCTACCATTTTCATTTCTAAATGAAGTTCCAGCCATAGTTCCAATTATCTTAAGTCTGGTACTACAGACATAACAGTTCTTCACCTGCTTGTGTTCTGCCTAGCTGTTCAAAGTAGTTATGCTGCTTCTCCCTTTGAGACTCTGTGAAAACACACACAAACTCAGAACATTTATTTTGCTTTCGCTAAATCTGATAACAGTTGTAGTTAAAACTCTAACTGCAAACCACAGTACTGCAAACTTGTTTTTCTACACTGAACTTTCAATTTACCTATACATCCCTGAAGCAGCACATTCAGGAACTCAGCAAGATTTATCTCCTGCATATCACAGAGTAGTAAGGGTTAGAAGGGACCCTCTGGAGATCATCTAGTATAACTTTACTGCTAACACAGGCTCCCTATAACAGAATCCCCAGGAAAGCATTCAGGCAAGTACTGAATACCTCGATGAGGAGACTCCATGAACACTCTAGGCAGCTTGCTCCAGTGCTCTGTCACATTCAAAGCAAAGAAGTTCCCCCTCATGCACCTACAGAAACTTCTTGTGCTCCAGTTTGTGCCCACTGTTCTGCTGCTGGGCACCACAGAAAAGAGCCTGTCCCCATCTACTTGATACCTGTCCTTTAGATATTTACAAGCACTGATAGGAGTGTCCCCCCACACCCCCCAGTCTTCTCCAAACTATACAGTCCCAGGTCTCTCAGCCTTTCCTTATAAGGGAGGTGGTCCAGGAACCTCATCTCTGCAGCCCTCCACTGAACATTCCCCAATAGCTCCCTGCCTTCCTTGAACTGAGACACCCATACTGTTTTACCTTACGCATTATGATCTATGTTGCATCTCTCAATAGGATTTTATGTCAAATTAATAATATTCCAAAAAGATTATAAACAGAACACCCTGCTAACCTTTTTTGGTGGAAAGAGTGATTGAAAGACTCTGGGTAATGAAGACTTGTCTTGATAAGATTGGAAAGCTGCTCTGGTGTCGGTCTTGCAGGTACTGGTGTGCTTTCGGGTCGAAAAAACTTTAGGAGTGCTGTTTCTGGTAATTCCTGGAATAAATTCAGAATGACACTTAAAACACTGAAACAAGACACTATGAAACAACACAGGAAATCCAGACTCAGAATTCACAAGTTTTTAATTATGAACTGTAACTCCAGGAACATAAGCTAATGGCATGATAAAGCTTAATTTTTTTTTCCAGTTTATTTTGTATTTAAGCGTGCTAAATGAGAAGTGATACAACTTCCGTTACCTTCTTTTTTGAGAGAGGTTTCACAGTTGCACTTGAACACACCATCTGTACAAGTTTCACAGAAGTATGGTAGAGTTGTGGTGATTTGCTGGGATTTGGTTTCTTTTTAAGAAACAGGGCTAGTATTTAGACAGTTCCCCAATTCAACAGCTGTAACTCTAAAAGCCTATCACCTACACTGGGAAGTTAATAAAAGGAAAGCTAATAGCCAAGTTTTTCCAGGCAGATCCACAGGAGAAAAAAAAAGAGGTTCATGACAACATGCTAACAATGACAGAAGGATTTTTAAAAGGCAGACTATCTTACAAATTAGATTTGCAAGAGTGTGCTATACAAGTTGCCTTTCCTCATCCCCAGCTGAAAGCCCAAGCAAAGCACGGACACTACTTTGATTCTGGTTGTAAGATGAGGATGAAACCAATCTCTGCAGCAGAAGAAATCAGATGACAGAAAGATGCAACACCAAATGAGTCAATCAGGCTGCATTTGGTCCAGCATTACAGCACTACTCTGTTGAAGTGTTCAACATAACTTATTTTTCAAGCAGGATTTACTGAGGAAAAAGCCTTATGAACCTATTCTGCAAAAAGTTTGCCTCTTAAAAAAAAACTGCAGCAATCAACGCTACTAATTAAAGAGAGTGAAGGAAGACTTAAACACACCAGTAAGTCAGTACACTGCACAAAGTGATATTTTTCAATTAACACTGCTGAGTTGTACCTCGTAAGTTGAAGATAAATCGAACAGACAACAAAACATGACTCAAACATACACTGGGCTCAATGAAATCAGCAAACAGTCTGTAAACCTTTGCTGAAATACTAGGGAAACTAAACCAATCAGGTTTTCAACCACCCCCGCAATTCTTGACTATTGAAGATTAGTTTGAAAACAAATGAAATTAGTTTGAAACGTATGAAATACACTTCTCCCCCCTCATATTACTTCAATGTTTTACTGAATTTGGTATTTCCTCCCTACCTTATGGGTACCTCATTTGACAGAAATTAACAGAATGATAAACACTAGCATCTAGAGTTCACATTAGTTTTGTTTGGTTTTTGTTTTTTAAATTAACCTCAAACTCTCACTTCAACCACATGCCAACATCCTACACACTGTAATGTGCCCTAGAGTGAATTACCTGTTCCAAGTCCTCCCAATCAGAACTCCCGAGTATTTTTTTTAAACCCTACAAGAGACAAATATGAAGGTTTATCTCTACAAATATACAAAGACATCATGAAACACAACAGGAACATTCACTGGTGAAAGTGCAGAATGCTATTAATATTTCAAAGCCTTTAGTTCTAACACTAATTCCCTACTGAAAGACTGGAAGGCAGCAAGATTAACCATTTACCATAACAAGATTGAAATTTAATTCTAGTCACCTTCTAGGTGTCCGATTCAGCTAACAATGTCTCTTTCTCCAATTTGAGCTGCTCAGTGTCTAGTTTTAGTAATTTATTTATTTTTAATCTGGAACAAAGACTACAACAAGACATTTAGCACACAATTCTCTCACCTAATGCCTCAGGAGAGAATTAAGAACTTTTTCAAATGATAACCAAGATCTGCGTACAGATCAGATAGCTACTCAGAGACATCTAATAAAATGCTAAGTTTAAAAATGCATTAAATTCCTTCCCTACTTTGGAGCTTCACAAATTGAATCAAAACTACAAAAAAGATGCCTATATCCACCTGGGAACCTGTACCTTTCCTTCAAAAATGCATCAAATGAAAACCTCAAGATATTCAGCCATTTACACTTAGAAATAAAGAAAAACTAAACTAAAAATTAAACAGGTGGCCTTTTGTTGCTCAGCTCCTAGAACACCAATTCAAATGAAGTTTTGCCTTTTAAAAAAACATGCAAAAAAAACCCCAAAAGTTCTGAGACCTAAAGCCAGCCTCTTGACCCACTACAGTTACTTGGGTCCATGGAGGCTTTGCAAGGAGACAGAAAGAACCACATATTCCATACAGGAAGGCCATAACAATGTTCAAGACGTTTCCTTTAAAAATAGTTTAGATGTAATTGGAAAATCTCATCCATACACAATGGTAGTAGCACAGACAAGATTGACTGGAATGTCAAGATAAACAGCAGCATTCAAGTTTGTATGTTTCTTAACTGGAAGCATGAAATGGACAGTAACAACAGAACCATACTGTTCCCACAGTTGTCTCCCAGTGGCTACAAAGGGTACAATTTGTGCTAGTAAAGCTGTTTTTAGAAAGCTTCTTGTTGCCCAAAGCCATCATCTGTGAAGGCCATAATTCAAACATAAGCACCTAAAGTAAAACACAAGGTCACTGCTCCAAGTAGAATGGTTTTCCCATCTTCATATATTCAGTAGTCGCAAAAAAAAGATAAGGACTGTAAATGTTAGAGGTTTCTTGCAACTTGGAAACAAAATTGTTTATTACTCTTATTTACACTTCCGAAATCATGTATTTTTCATATCAGTTTTAGATTTTTCCTGCAACTAAAATACAGAAGTTGGAAAAGGGAAAACCTACGCATTAATCAATGCATATTTTGCATTATATAACAGATTTAACAGACAGCAAAATACATACAGACATAGCCATAATATATCCCTCAATCTTAGAAGACCCTTTCAACATAAGAACTGCATCCTTTCCAATAGATGGATGGAAATGGTATATTCACATGTAATAATTTCAGAGAGTTTAAGGGATATCAGACAGCCTAAAATTTCTGATTTAAAAACAATCCTTACAATAATTAGGTCAATGTGCTTTTAAACATGATCAGAACAAAAAAAAAAATGTTTTCAAGTATAGAAATTGAAAATCAAACTCATCCACTTAAACAGATAAAAACCCTGCAGTTTTTAAAACATATCTGTATCCAATGACAGAAAAATCAGTAAGCTCCAAAGCCATAGTTATCACTGCCACTATCAGAAGGAAAGAGATTAAACATTTTAATTATATACTGAACACCTAGGTCAATATAATTACACACTGAATTCCTAGTTGACAAGCTGGAGGGATGGGATACTATCCAGAGGGACCTGGACAGGCTTGAGAGGTAGCCCCATGCCAACCTCATGAAGTTCAACAAGGCCAAGTGCAAGGTCCAGCATCTGGGTCAGGGAAATCTCAAGCACAGATACAGGCTGTCTTGAGAGCAGTCCTAAGGTGAAGAACTTGGAGGCATCAGTTGATGAAAGATTCAACATGAGCCAGCAGTACACACTTGCAGCCCAGAAGGCCAACTGTATCCTGGGATGCATCAAGAGAAGTGTGACCAGCAGGAAGGTGGTTGAGGTAGGTAATTCTGCCCTTCTACTCTGCTCTCATGAGACCCCATCTGGAGTACTGCATCTAGTTCTACAGCCCCCAACACAAGAAGGACATGGAGCTGTTGAAGCAGGTCCAGAAGAGGGCCACAAAGATGAACAAAAGGCTGGAGAACCTCCCCTTCGAGGACAGGCTGAGAGAGCTGGGGTTCTTCAGCCTGAAGAAGAGAAGGCTCCAAGGGGACCTGATAGTGGCCTTCAGTACCTGAAGGGGGCCTACAGAAAAGCTGGGGAGAGACTTTTTATAAGGGCAGGTAGCAACGGTACAAGGGAAAATGGTTTTAAACCGGAAAAGGAAAGATTTAGACTGGATATCGGGAAAAAATTATTTACTGTGAGGATGGTGAGACACTGGAACAGGTTGCCCAGCAAGGCTGTGGATGCCCCCTCCCTGAAAGCATTCAAGGCCAGGCTGGATGGGGCTTTGAGCAACCTGGCCTAAAAGGGAAGTATCCCTGCCTACTGCAGGGGGTTGGAACTGGGTGAACTTAAAGGCCCCTTCCAACCCAAATCATTCTATGATTCCTATGGGAATAAAACAAAACATGTGCATTTGAGCTTCCGGGTAAAGTGTTTACAGAATTTCACTTTACTTTTACCATTTTTAATGCAGGTTCATACAGAAATTTTAGCTGGAAACATTTTAAGCCTTCCCTCAACCCTGCTATCCTGTTTATATGAAACCAGATGTTTTATCTTGTCTTTAATCAAGTACTCTGGCATGCAATGCTGTTATGGAACACTAATAACCAGAAGGGCAACAAAGCTGGTGAGGGGTCTGGAGCACAGGCCACATGAGGACAGACTGAAGGAGCTAGGAATGTTCAGCCTGGAGAAGAGGAGGCTCAGGGGAGACCTAATTGCTCTCTATAACTTCCTGAAGGGAGGTTGTGGTGAGCTGGAGGTCGGCCTCTTCTCTCGTGTCATTAGTGATAGGACTAGAGGGAATGGTTTCAAGCTGCGGCAGGGAAGATTCAAACTGGACATTAGGAAATATTACTTCTCAGAAAGGGTAGTCAAGCACCGGAATGGACTGCCCAGGGAGGTGGTGGAGTCACCGACCCTGGGGGTGTTCAAGGAACGATTGGACATTGTGTTGAGGGACATGGTTTAGTGGGAGCTATTGGTGACAGGTGAACAGTTGGACTGGATGATCTTTTAGGTCTTTTCCAACCTTGGTGATTTCTGTGATTCTATTCCATGTCTCTGGATGTATGCATTAACGTGTTCCACAAAAACCAAACAGAAGTTACCTGTCCTTGCATCTCAGTCTTAACATCTTAGCTCAGAAACCTTAAGATGATTGCATATCAGCATGCCCAATTACCAATCTACCAGTCTGAAGAACTTGAGAAACATGTTAAAGAAAACAAATCTAGTGCTTTTCTACAACAGATGTTTACTGAAGCTTTGTTTCTCTGACAGGTTCAAGAAGTTTGGACAGATTCAAACCCTTAGGGGCAGGCAAAGACTTAGTCTCAGAGGGACAATAATTGACAAAGCAGAAGTCAGTAAGTACACAGAAATTAACCCTTCACAAAATTAAGAGCAAGTTATTTGAAGAATTCAGTTAAGATTGGAGTAATTGCTCAGAGGGTTAAAATAAATTAGAACAAGGGAAATGGGTACTGTCTTATGTTTTCTCCAAATCTATCTTGAGACTGTTCTTAGTTGGGAATTGCTGCATTGCCAGAAGCAACAGTTCTTTTGCTGGTTACTAAAGCATGAAGAAAACGCTTCCTCAAGTAAAGAATAAAAAAAAAAAGTCAAAGAGTAACAATAACAAAGGAAAACACAAGAAATGCAGAGCATTGACACTTGCACCCTAGTTGACTCCACTGTTCAGAATCTGCAGATCTACCCTGCAGGACTGAGCAGCCCTTTATCGAACTGTAAAAAGTAGTAGTAAAAAGCACGCCTCTCCATCTCCCTCTGCTGTCTAATCCTCAAAAAACAGATTATTTCTATAATGTCAGCCCAAGATACCCAAGAACAATCTAGTTTCCAACCTTGCCAGATGACTAGTATGGAAGAAGCACAGATTTACAAAGATGCTGTTTGACTGTTGGAAGTCTGAAAACATTAAGTTAGAAGTACAGTTTGAAATTGGGATTTCCCTCATCCCTTTTCAGTGCTTGGGTAACCTTAATTCAAGAGTAAAGTACTTCAAAGAATATCCAAACATTAACAGATGAAGTACATTATTTCCTCTGCATAGCCTAATTTAATCCCATTTTAGAGATTCTTTAATCTCCTTACTTCACTCACTTCACATATTTAACTGCTGCACAGTTTCCATCATTTGTAATACAAGATAATCAACTGATCAGAAGCAGCCAGCACAGGTCTATAAAAGGCAGGTCCTGCCCATCTTATCTAATTTCCTAAGAAAAGCTGACCTGCTTAGTAGATGAGGAAAAGGTTGTGGATATTATCTGGATATTAGCAATGCATTTAGAACCACTGCCCCCAGTGTCTCCTTTGGGAAAAACTGTCTGCTCACAGCTTGGACAAGTGTGTAGTTTCCTAGGCAAAGAAGGGGCTGGATGGCCAGGCTCAAAGAGTCACAGTGAACAAAGCTCAGTTCAACCATTTGCTAGTCACCAGCGGCATTCCTCAAAGCTCACACTTGGGTTTTTAATCAACGACCTGGATCAACTACAGGTTATCAACCACAAGGGCACCCTCGGTAAGTTTCCAGGTACTTAAGTTAGGACTGCTGACCTGCTTCAGGGAAGGAGGGCTTTGCAGAGGGGCACAGACAATCTAAACTGAGGAGTTGCCATGTGACTGGACATTTAACATTGCTAAAATGCTGCATCCCACAGTTGGGTCATATCACTAGCAGTACATGCTTGGTAAGAGTGGCTAGAAAGTTGGCCAACAAAAGAATCTGTAGGTGCTGGTCAACAACAAATTGAGTATGAGCCAGCAGTGCACCCAGGGGGCTAAGAAGGCCAATGGCATTCTGACCTTCATGAGAAATAGCCTGGCCAGCAGGACTAATAAAGCAATCACCCCCTCGTACAACACACTAGAGAGACCGAAGTCTGCAAACTGCGTAGAGTTTTGGGCCCCTCACTACAAGAAGGGTAAGGAATTACTTAAATGTCTACAGAGAAAAGCAAAGCTGATGAAAAGACTAGAAGATTTATGAGGAGTGGCTGTGTAGTCTGGGATTGTGTAGTCTGGAGAAGCAGCAGCTGAGGTAGTACCTCACCATTATCTACAACTACTTGCAAGGAGGATTTCGCAAGGAGGGTGTCAGTCTGTTTTCTCAAGTGAGAAATGACAGTAAACGATCTCAAGTTGTACAAGTAAAGCTTTAGATTAGAAGTTAAAAGAATTTCTTAATGGAGAGGGTGGCTAAGCACTGGAACAGGTGCGATCTCTATCCCTGGAGGTATTTAAGCAATGCATGAATGGGGCAACAAGGGACATGGTTTAGTGATGGGACTTGGTAGGTCAGGCTTATGACTGAGCTGGTAATCCTAATATCTTTTTCAACCTAGATGATTGTAAGGTTCTACTTTGTTTTCCATCTCAGTGGAGTTCGTTTTCTCTCCCGTGACATACAATGCCAAGCAAAACAAAGTGAGTATAAGACCTCTCAGTCCCCAGCAGTCCTGAGATTACAAACTACTGAAAGTCCAAGTTCAGACTGAGCTTTGGTTACCATGCGGATGTAGCAATTAAGCACTTACTAAAAACAAAACACTCTCCTCTTTATAAACTAGATTTCAACTGCATGACAGTGTAGAAAGATTTCTGCTTCCAAGGCACAGAGTGATTCCAGATAAGTTCTGAAAATTGGTTCCTTACACTTAAGACAAATAGATTTATCAATGCAGCTTCTATTTGCAGATGTAACAAGAATATTGTTAAGAATGTGGTCTCTGTACTCTGTAAAACAGCAGCAATCAACCCTCAAAATGAGCTGTGGATACATCCTGGCCCTATTTGTTGCCAGTGGCAGCATTCATTTCACTTACTTTGAAGCAACTAAATTCAATTAAGACACCTAGTATTTAGATACAGTCAACAACAACAGCAAATCCCTATCCCTAGCATGTCTAATGTTCATGTGTCGTGTTTGTTTTAGGATGCAAGTGCAATTCATTCCTATTACTTCTCTCCCTAGTCACTTCTACAATCAGACCTCAATGAGAACAGGAGTGTTCACAGCGTTCTACTTCCCGACTTCAGATACTTAGTGTTATTGATTGTTCTATGTACATCTTAAGAGAGAAGAAAACACCAGAAAGAGTAGATGTAATTAGACCAATACAGTAAAATAACGTTCAGCAAAGCTTGATTTCACACATGCAAAGGTTTTTGCTGTTGCTTTTGCAAGAGAAAAAAAATCCTCTTCAGAAATTCAACCTCGATTTTCCTTTTACCCCCAGTAGGAAGTTTAGCTCAAACTACACGTCCCATCCCATCTATTCCATAGTACAAAAAGACTAAAAGGAAAATCTTGCAATTCTGGTGAAGGCATAAGGAAATTGGCACTACAGCAAGAAAGCACAGCATTATACTGGTTAGCAGAACACTAGACATATTTTGTTCTGCATATTAGTCATCTTAATGCAAAAACTGTATCTAACATACATATTTTTACACCAATTTTACTTCCATATTTATCACTATTCACATACCAAGAGTATTACTATTCACATACCACAAGCTTCTTAGTGATGTTAATTTCTCTACATAAGCAAATAGGCTATAAAAATTTAACATTAAATAGTAAAGTATTAGTTGATATATTCCAATGAAACTTCCAATGCCTTGCTACTTTCCCCAGTGTTTCTGCTCTTCTGTTTAAGATACTACAATCAAGATCTTCAATTAGAAGGTGTGTAGCATAATTTTAATTTTGTAACTCTTAAAATAATTCCATCATTTCACTATTAACTCGACATAATACCATTAATAACCTTTTAGATTTAGCCTGAAATAACAGAACAGTTAACAACTGAACAGCTGCACCTTACTCAAGTCTTATGTTATATTTTAGAAGAAGTAGTTCCACTTATTTCCATTCACAAGAAAGCATATCAAGCCCATCTGCGGAGAAAAAAAAAGCACTCACTAAGAAAAAATTCATAGCAGATTACCTGCTTCTGAGGAAATGAAAACGCCTCCTTCCCAACTGTGTTAAGGGCAATATGATGTTGGCCTTCCAAAATAAGCTGCTTGTTATCTTCTACAACATAAGCCTACAAAATACAAAGACATTAGCAGACAAAAAAAAGTTTTAAAAATGATAAGTTTCTTAATACAGAATTACTGACATTCTCCAGAATTGGAAGATGAGTTGTTCAAATGCTAGCATGACTTACATATTTATGCTTACACTCAACTTAATAAGCACACATAATGACTCGGGTTCAGATTGCTAACTGTCATACCTATTATTTGCATTCTCAATAATTGTGCCCCCCTCTTCTAAGTAAACCATGTCACATTCTTACAATCCTCTGATAGAAGCATAACAATTCACAATTTTCAGAATCTTACTTTTTAAAAACAGAACGTTAAGAACTGGATACATTTAGGACACCGGAAAAATCATTTAAGTAGTTACTAAACTAACAAGCATTAAGAATGCCTCTGCTTACCAACACTTTAGTTCATTAGTCTGATTTTATACAGAACTTCAGACACAACTTTTCTAAGCACACTTGAAAGTTCAGGGTCCCATATTATATTATTTTCTACATCATTTTCTACCTACTTTCATATCCTACTTCTGCAAAACTTAAATACATACCTTCCATAGTACTACAATGTTCAAGTCCACTTCACTGCATCTTTGTATCAATCTGACTGCCTCATCAAATGATTGCTTCACAGCCCTTTGAGATGCATGAGTTTGAGATTGCACATGAGTTCTTCTCAATTCGGAGGATAAGCTTTGAAAAAAGAAGTCTGCACATGGACTGGCTGAACTTATTATCTACAAGAAAAGAAGGAAGAGGTCTCAGAATGGGATGCAAGCTGACATAAGCTTACCCTTTAACAGAAATCACAGTATTTCAGTTCCATTATCAAGCAGCTCTCTGCAAACCTAGAGAGGATGCCACACATTTTGGTTACTATGTCCATCCTTTTCCAGAGATCAGCACTAAGAAACACCTCCAAGGAAACATAATGGAATACAGCTACAGACCATTGACCTAAAACCACAAGGACTGAACTTAATAAGGTCTTCAATTATTTCCACCAGACATGCCACTACGGGATCAAGCATGGTGAAGAGTTGACATGTCCCCTCTAAGCTAACTCACACACAAATTATTGCTATAATACTTTCCTCAGGTTAGTTAACTAGAAACATTTACCAGAGTTAGGAATGCACATTTAGCTAGCAATAACGAAGACCAGAGACTGCAGAATATATTCCATATTGTAAGTAGTGCAGCTAGAAGTACTGGGTCATCACTTGTGCTAAGCATTTCCGAACACTAAAAGCTTGCTACCAAGCTGGTGCTTTTAAGATTGACAGCAATATTACTTGGACAAAACATGGTAAGTAAACTTTAGGCTCCTAATCCCTCCATTTAGAAAGGGTAAGGCATCCAAGAATATACTGTTCCAAAGCTGCTAATTGCAGTAGAATACTGACACTCAATAAGAAAGTTAACTACTTTTGGCATAACCTGCTAGAAAGTAGGGACCCCTCCACCACACCCCAGTGGAGAGAACCTTTTCTTAGAAGAAATTTGAAGTCCATTAGGGAAGCTTAACCACATTTTTTTAGTCCCAATCTCTGTAGTCCTAAACCCTAAAATCTGTATGCTTGTAAATTGAATTGTAGTAAGCAGTTTTTCTTTGACTTTTAAAAGGCAGATGTATATATATAGAAAACAAGCAATCTAGTACTGACATCCACCTAGCCACATCCACTGCCTTAGTGTAGATTTCTGAACTGATACCAATGTTCTGTTTTCTCAAGTTTTGGAAACGCATTCTGCGTACCAAAAGTAACCTGAAGTTTTAATTTCTTAGTAAAAAAATAACTAAAAAATGAAATTCAGATTTCTACTAGGTAACTGCTCTTAAGAGTTGGAAAAGAAGGAAAAAAGCTAGCACTCCTAAATGACTCCAACAGTCAGCAACCAAAAATATCAGATTATCCTATAATCTTCTTCTGTAAAAGGAGACCCGTTCATGCTTTTACATTGAAAAAGAGCCTTCCACTACAACAGTTGCACAAGTATGTAGTTGCACCAGTTCACTTGCCTGTTCATTTCCAAAGACGATGTCTGCAAATGTGTAATTTTCTAAGGGATAAGAAAAGAAAGCATCCTCTCAGCATCATGACAAGTCTCAACTTCAATATAACATTGACTATTTTTTCAGAAATGTTATCATATTCAGGAAAACCTACCTTCTGACTTTTTGCATCTCACTGCTTTAAAGCACAACTTTGCTTTTTCTCTGCTAGCAAGTTTAGTGTCTGAAAGAAAAAGCAGCACATTTTTTTTTGCCTCTCAACATAATCACATGGATTCCCTTATTAACAACAAGTCAGACTTTGAACTTCACAGATAAAAAAAAAACACTGATCACGCTGAAGTAGTATACCTATTCAAGCAAATGATCTCCCGCTAACCTATCTCACCTACTTCTAGGGCAAATGTATCCTGTAAAATATAAAGAAGATGGGCAGAAACAGAAAAAACTGAAAGATGACAAAAAGTATGTCTAGTTCACCTTCATTATTAAAGCAGTAAGACTACACATCTAGATTCATTTTTAAGTAGAAAAAGCATCAGCATACATGTGAAGATACCATGTTAGATATAGTTAACAGTTGACTTTTTGTTGCCTGCTTCTGTCTTTTCAAAAAGAAACAATTATATTAGCTAAGGCAAAATACACACTACTAGCAACTGTGGCATATTTCTAATAACTGAATAGAGCACTTGTCAAATATTCCACTGATCAGTTAAACGCAATGATGATTATAAATAAATGAAAGGAATGCTGTGAAATATCACTCCTGTGCAGCAGCTTATCAGACAATCTAAACATATACTTCTCTACACCACCTAAATAATTTACCTGTAAATTAAGCTCACTATTTAAAATTAAGGTTTAGCTTTTTCACTTTAATATGTTCAAAAGGGACATACAACTTTTACAACCGAGTTATTCTTGGAAGCTCAACTCCTTGTAAAACTAGCTTCCAAGCAGAAGCTGGACTTGCTGTCCTTCTGATAATACAGATACACACCTTTGTCTTCAGAGATGTTAACAGATTTTTGAAGCTTCCAGTGCTTACTATTACTTGAAACTTGTACTATGTGAAATTCTTTAACACCAGTCTCACTCTAAGAAGGAAACAAAAAAAGATGTTGGATAAGATCAGTCATAGCCATCAAGTTCTTCATTGCAAAGTAAGCATTTGTCACAAAATGGCATGGCTAGAAACTCCATTTAACTCCTCATTTCAAACCATGTGCAATACAATACAAAGGAGTTAACGAGGAACTGAAGACCCACTACGATGTGAAACAATCCAAGAAATTTAACTCTAGTAAATAAAACTACACAAAGAAAGAAAATCCCAGAGAAAAATTCCCACAAGGTGGCATTTTAGATTACAGCAACTATAAAAAACCTCCAATAGACACCACTGCCTGCAGGGGCATTTAAGTTTCTAAGATTACTTCAGCATCCTTGCAAGACCCTAAATCTCAGGAATTCAGGATTTTTATTACATATATACATATGATGAAAAACAACATTCAGGGTTGGTTTTCTTTCATGGAAAGGAAGAGAGGACAGCGGAAAATTAAGTTTCACATAGCGCCATCTGTAAATTCGACAAACGCTTTATAGCACATTCTTCCTCCTTGCCTTAATAGCTGAAGAAAAACCAGAGCATACACAACACAAATTGACAAATCAGCTCCATGATTCTACCACCATTTGCACATCTGGGAATTCTAACAAGCAGCGCATTCAATTACCTTGCTTTATGGCTGAAAAATGGGAACAAACTTTAACCAAAAAAAGCTGAGTGAGTTTGAACTAGCATGGTGAGAAAAACTGAAATGCTGTTATCTGCTCTGCTAAGCCAACAGACCACAGCAGACATGTCTGCACTTCAATTATACCTGCAAAAATTTGTTCAGGAGTTTTAGTAAATAAACACAGAAGGCTCCCTTCAGGTGGTTCACTAATTCTACTGAGGGTGCAGCACAGAGGGAAGCAATGCAGACTGTCTCATTCAGACCTATTTCAAAAGTCACGAACACCAAAAACATCCATGACTTTGGAATAATCTTCCAAAATGAGCTGAAAGAAAAAGGCTTGAGATCACATACATTTAGGGGTAGAGACACTTATACAGCAGATTCCATGAGTGCCGACACATAGCTTTACTGTTGGAAAGAAAGCACTAACATTAATTGGATCAAAGTCAAAAGTTATGTTCAAAGCTATAGTTCAAAAAAGCTTTAAGTATTGGTTCCACTGGAGACATTTACACATATGCTGAACTTAGGAACAGGATCACTATTAAAAATAGGAACTTACAGTATTGATATTTTCTACATCCACAAACACCAACATGTTATCCCCTCTGCCTTCTTCATCTTCAAGTGCATTACTTCTGCAGACAGTAGCTCGAATATGCAGAGACCGGCTAGTACAAATAACTGCAGTGTGCCTTAGTACTCTATGACTAGGAAATAAGAAAGAGGAGAAAGACATTCTGAAGAACCAGGACTGCTGTCCAGAGCACCTCATCAAGTCCGGCTCTTACATTCCTCATCAATATTAACATCATTAGACAATTTTCCTCAATCGTCAAGATGACATTTTCCTATTACACACTTTTGACAGAAAACTAAACATTCCACAGGCACCTATCAAATACAGAGATTCTTACCCAGTTCAAAATTACTGGAGAAATGGTGGTTTCAGGATACCATGTTAAAAAACACCTTGTTAATATTTCAAGTAAGAAAAAGGGAAGTGATTAGGCCATTTAGTGTCACCACAAAATACAGTTTTTCCAGCAAATAAACCATAGAAGGCCTGGTAGGAGTTAGTCACGTTTCCTGCAGAAACATTCACTGAAGCTCTCAGAATACTATTGCATTCAACACATTCAGACAAAATTAGGGTTTTCAAAGTTCACCTTCAGAACCAGCGCTATTCTGCCTCCTTCCAGAGACATTCAACCCTGAGGCCAGCAAGACCTTCGTAAAAGTAATCTTCCTGTATTACTAAAGGTAAGTAAACTTCTATTCTTGGACCCCATAAAAACACACGAGCGTTTTCACCGCAGTAACATTCATTTGGAAATAGAGGTGCATATACATTTGACGTGTACTGACTGCTAAACATGCCAGCGTAATACTTCTGTCTCAAGAAGGCAAAAAAAATAAAATCAATGGTTTCCTAAACTGTATTTCATATAGTGCCACAATTCATTGCATAAGCTTAAGTTTTGCAGACAATCCTCAGAGATGTAAGTTATGCTGACACCTGTACAAGTGGCACAGATTAAATGACCTTTTAGAAACCCAAGAATCATGGTCATTCTACAAAATTATTAGACAATTCCACATCATTTAAGTGTCCCTGGAAACTTAAATACAGTAGGGAATAAATACAGTCTCTAAGTAACTATATTCCATTTCTCTAACACACCTCAATTCCTGAATTCTATGAAATCAAAGGAGAAATAAGCTCCATTCTTTGGGGAAAAAAAAACTACAATAAACAAAACATATAAGCTAACCTGTAAGAATAGGGAATAAAGCCAAATGAAAATCTGTATCTTCTGAAACGCCAGTTTTAAGTCTGAAGGAATGACAAAGGAACTACTTGTAATTTGATTCCAGGAATACGGTGATCTACTCTTGACCATCTTCAGCTTACTTTGCTTTGGTTTACATGATAAAACAGTCTCACAATATAAGCTTGGCATCCTTGCCAGAAATAACCAGGAAAACAAGCTCTAGCCACAAGTTGACACTAAGTACTCTAGACTACAGCTCACCTCACTCACCATCATCCTGAAACTGTATACTATGACAGACAGATTCCCAATCCTGACCCTACAGATGCATTCCTCCTAGTCTGTGCTGCCACTTAATGCAGGCTAAGGTACATTTCTCCCAACAAATAAATCTAACACGCAGCTCCATAGCAGAATTACCCCCAGTAAATTAAATAATTACATTTATTAAGTCTGCAACCACTTTTTCTACAAGGCTGAAAACTAAATAAAGCTTGTTAAAACATAATTTTCAGCTCTAGCTTTGAACTATAACAACTGTAGTCTTATAAAAACAATATAGAAGGGTTGAAGAAAGGAGGAAGAGACTCTTCATTTCTTAACTTATCTGTTTGCTAAAACTATGCTATGGCTTCCTAAATGGTCATGTCTTCACTTTCCAGAACAAATAACTATTTACTCCAGAATCTTTGAAGAACTAGTTCCTCAGAAAAGTTCTCCTGAATGTTTATAGCCTGGGACAAGGGTGGAACTTGAGAATAAGTTCAATTCAATGAAAACACTGTTAGCTTGTGGTATCAAACTCAACTGCCCATTGTCCCAGGAGCGTTCCAAAAAGAAGCCGTAAAAACAGTGTGTAAATCAAACTTCACATATAACTTCACAAAGAAATCAAAAACACTGCAGAAATATTATTTTAAAATTACAGACAAGCCACTTGAACATCTTCACTGCAACTCAGTAAGTTTAAAGCTCATGTTTACTTGCTTATTATTAACAGCCCAAAGAGTAGGATAGGAAAAAAAAGTAGATAACTTACCACATTTTTGAGTGTCTTTTAATACTTTCATAGTAAAATAAAAAGTTTATTTCATGAACTCCTTCTTCATCTGGTCCCCGTAACCACATTGGCAGCTGCACCGATGCCCCAGGAAGAAGAATCGAGTCAGGAAGTGGGACATGTATTACCTCAGGCTGACCTCCCATGCCAACCCCAAAGTCTATAGATGAAGCTGAAGATAGTAGTGCTGTACGCACAGAGGTAGGATCTGTCACAACAGTCTTGTAAGCACTACAGTTCTCAGAAGCTGAAGGACTTAGTGGCGTTAGAACAGCAGTATTTGCACCAAAAGTAAAAAATTCTGGATGCTTGGACACAACTTTCAGAGCTGTAAGAGGACACTTGCTTACATTTACAAACTCTACATATGCTTTTCTGATTTCTCCACAGAGAAGTCCTGTAGGAAAGTTTATAAAGAACACCTGTATTGGAGAGAACAGGAGGAAAAGATTCTGAACATTGAACCAAAATACAAATAGGCATAAAAAAAACAACCAAAACACTTAAACTATAAGCACTGTCATTAACCAGGTCGATCACTTTAATAACTCCAGGAAGAAAAATCACTGTTTTAATTAACCAACTTGAAGTATTCTGGACTTTTGGCAAACAAACCAAAACACCATATTTGCCCTTTGCATACATGCCATAGTAATTTGGCTATAAAAGCTGCAAACTAAACATTCTAAAGGGACAACTTCAGGACAATATTAATTGGAAGGCTTCAAGTTTCTCTCGGAAAACAAAACAGACTTGATGCTAACAGGTCATAAATTAGCATGAAAAATTTAAATGTGAACAAGGTTTATGAATCTGCCGTAGCTCTAGATTCAGCCATTTGTTCAAACCTATGAATAGAAAAATTACTGCATACCTCCAATAAAGGCATTTCTTCTGTAATAATGGGATCTAAACGTCGATCAGGTCCATACTTAATAGATGTTTTTTCTTCTTTTGTGTTATTAAGTCGAGGCCCTTGGATTTCTAAGTCTTGTCGTCCTCGTACAGATAAGCCATTGGAGACAAATTTCCCTGAAAGAATTTTTAAAAGCCCTTTTTTTTTTTTAAATACCTCAAGCAACTTTTTAGAAAAAGTGCTTAGAACTTCCCTTTTTTTTTTTTGTCACCGTGGACTGATTAAGCAGCATCACTGACAAAGAACTACAATGACACTGAATGCTTTGTTATTGTAAGTTAAGAGAGCCAGATACATGTTGTTGTAAACTAACTCTGCCCTCTACAATTGCTTACAATCCTGGCAGCAAAGAAAATAGGAACACCAGACTGAGTGGGAATATGGCTGAGTGAGTGTGATTTACTTAATTTTCTAATTTCCAAGCTAGAAGAAAAATAGCATCAACCATTTCCTTTCAAAAACCGGCCACCCATCATCGAATGATTTTTATTCCAGAGATTTAATCATGAGTTTTCCCACTTCAGAGACAGCTAATCAAGCTTCACTATTTCTTTTAGACACTTTCAAGTATGTACTTTAATCCTCATTTAATCCAAGAACTAAATTTTCTAAAGTGTCAGATGAACGTCTTAAAGCAGATTAAGCAGCAAGCAATTAAAGCCTTTATACATTAATATAAAGGAAAGAAAATAAAACAAAAAGAACTACTATCGGTTAAATTTAAATGTGGCCATTCATACCAAGAACTTCAATGCAACACTGAGACAAAAGTTGAAAAAGTTGGGGGAAAAAAAAAAAATAAAGGACAAAGGAGTCAAAACTTGCTACAGATATGTCAGATAGAATCTCTGCATTTTGATTTAAAAGTTGCAGAATTTCCACAGATTTAAAAGTAGCACAAGAATGCATCCGGCAGAGGTTATTTCCCTTCTCATGGGATTCCTACAGGTGTCAACTCATTACTCTCCTGTTCCAGTTATTTCCCACTTCTGTCTCTTTATTGGAAGACCACCTTGCAACATAATAGTCAAACACTAAACAGGATTTAGTTCTACTTCTTGGAACCCACATCTCCCCTTTCCAGAGACACTCAAGGGAACAATGTACTTACCTGACTGTAATCCAATAGAAGGATCTATCCCATCTAATGTCACAGTACCCTGAACAGTGCCAAGATTATAAACGACTCCCAGAATATGTAGCTCCCCTGTTTGATGGGGAAAGAGCTTTAGTCTCGCCTGTGGAGATACGTTAAATTTTTGTTGTTGTTGCTACTAAAAAAGTATTATTACATTTAAACGTCCAATTATTTAAGTGAATCATGGCTACTTTTGATAATTTATAGTTGCATTAGATGCAACCACAGACAATAAGTCATTTATTGGGAAGCGTCTGTTAAATTAGGAAAGAATCCTAATTTGCAACAAAAATGAACTTGAACAGCGGCAGAATATCAGAATTGGTTCGGTTGGAAGGGACCTCTGGAGGTCACCTTGTCCAACAACTCTGCTTAAGCAGGGTCCCCTAGAGCTGCTTCCCCAGTTAGGTTTTGAACATCTCTGAGGGAGACTCCACAACCTCTCTGGGTAGCCCGTGCCAGTGATCTGTCACCTGCACAGTAAAGGGTATTTTCTAATGTTCGGGCAGAAATTCCACATTTCAGCTCATGTCTAATGCCTCTCATTCTATTACATTTTCCTTTTGGATATTTATATACACAGAAAAGGTTTAAAAGATCCAGTTCTTCACACCTCAGTAACATTTCCTAAAGTTCACCATGAGTTCAGGTTGCGAGTCTGAACTTTATCTCAAAGTTTTAAAAACAGCCTTTCTGTAGTGAACAAAGTACACTACTTACCATTTTTGTCTCCTCACTATTAATTAGAAATTCTGCTATTGCTTCTGTTCCTATCATATCATCATCACACGTTCCCTGAAAAGAAAAACCTTTTCAGATATTACTCCTGAGCAGAAAAAGTGTCATTAAATATTATTTCCTGCAGCATTCCTAGAACATTCAAGGAAAAAGAAAGCCTTTATATTTCAGACAGCAGACTGGCTTTCTGAATCGAAGTAGCAATGGGAACAGCAAACATGTAAGAGAGAAATTTAGGACTTCCTGGTGATTAGAAATGGCTCAAATTTATATTTTTACTGATACAGAAGTATTTATTGTATCACTACACAGTAGTAGTGCAGACCAGATAGAAGGGCAGACATGGTAATCATTGAGACTTATTCATATGAAACCTCATGTGTCTAACCTGCAGCATGTCTACAATCACTACATTATAAAAGACTTTGTTTAAAAACCCACATTATTAACAATTTTACTATAAAACTCCATATTAGAATGCATTAAAATCTTAAAAATACGGTATTTAGAAGAGTCCTGAAAAGAGAAGTTTTGGCAATATTAGTTTGAGCGTCAAGAAGAAAGAGGCTTAGATAAAACATTTCTTGGTTCTGCCATTCATTTCTGGTGGTCAAGGTGCCTACTTTGGCTTAATAGGTATGCCGCACATAGAACAAGATGTTGAAGTATTTTGCTTTGCATTAGGCTTCACAATACTCATTACACTGCTTTGTGCCCTGTGGATATAGGAAAATTTAAGTTATTCATAAAGATTCATAGTAGTTAACTTCCCTCCTCCCCCTCTTTTAAATCTACACTTAAGTCAGCATCTTACACTATGAGAATTTGAAAACTTAAATTCCATAAATGTAGTTGTCAAGTTTAGGTAGAAAAAGACAAAACTTTTCCTTACCGGATCTTTCGCTGCTCCCTCATGTTTAGCACTGGAGTCTCTTGGCTGAAATTTCCACAGCAGTGAAAGGTCAGTCAACAGAAGTGGAACCTTCAGTGGGTTTCGGAAGGAGACTTCAACAGTTATAGGTTCTATTGAAGGAGTTCAAGAAAATAATGAAAGCGAGCTATCCCCATCACAATCTGAGAGTTCAATAAACTTAAAAGGTCAACTGCATAAAAACTTTGTTTCAATCAACAGCAGTATAGGAAACACTGTACAAATATAACCCAAGGATAAAGTGAGTTAAATGAATAAATTCCAGCTTTACCTTCTACCACAGCAAGTGGAAATCTGGAGTTATCTGAGTAGCGGTTTAAACAAAACTGTGTCGGTTGAAAGTTTGCAGGTATTGCTCCTCTGTTGGTCACAGACACAACCTGCTCCTCAAGCTCCTTCCACTGTTGTGATGATTCTGAATCATACTCCTGATCCAGACTTACATGTGTTGCTGCTTGCTTTTCACCTAGGAAGAATAAGGCAAGTGGTGGAACTCAACAGTTGTGAAAACGACTGCACTAACAATTTGGTAGGTACTGTTAAAAAATAATTATCTTCTCAGTCACTATCACTTCCCACATTATTCAACTAGTCATTGGATTGACAGATATTTTGAAATGCACGTACAGAAGACAATACTGATGATTATTCAAGTATATTTTCATTCCCATTCATCCCATGATTTTAGCATGCTATGTGGCATACTCAGCTTAGTTTATTTTCACCTTTTGCCAGCATTCGGTCCCACAGTCCACATAAGAATTCCCACTCAAGATGCTTTATATTCAGGAATCATAGTGTTCCAAACACTTCAACCCAGAGAAAGTTAACTTGAAAGCTCATTCCTAGTACTGGCACTAGCACTTAGCATTTGCTCAACATTATAAATCACTTTCATGAAATTGATTAGAAACTTGCATTGAAGTCTAAAAGCTGAGAAAAATAATGGCATTCAGCACATTCGCCTACGTAGATTTTATATCCATACAGGAAGCCTGAAGACATTTGGAGAGTAGATACAGAGAGTAGTTGCTAAGCTGAAGCTTTTGTTTCTGAAACCCTACTTAAGTTACCTTGCTACATTAGTTTTTATGTAACAACAGATATTTTTCTTAAGAACCTGCATATGTTTTACTCCTATAGATACGGGATTTAAAGCTGTTAACAAAATGTTCTAACCTTCTGCTGGTCTTCGATCATGCCCAAAGAAAACACGTGTTGCTGAGCTGTTAATATATGGCAAAGGAAGTTGTGGTAGGGGACCATCAGGTGACAGCTGGGTTACATTCTGGAGTAAAGGAGGAAAACAGTGTCATGTCATTACATACATACCTGATGTACATGCTGCACACTGGCAGTGTTTGAATGACAAGGAGACTGAGTTTTATGCAGTTGATGTTTAAGCAGTAAATACTTTTAATCGAACCATTTCATATTAACAGCTTTGAGAGTTCATTCTGCCTTGACACTCTTAAATAATATTTTCTCTTAGTAGTATCTTAAAGCTCAAAGTCTTTACCAAAAAAAAAAAAAAGAGAGATTCGAATCCAGCACTCTAATCATTGTTGCAGATCCATGGCTGTTGCAAGCTTAACGATGTGAAGCCTGTCTAACACCAGACTGAAAAAGCTACGTTCACTATACCACCACCATTACACAGACTCTGAGCAAAGCTGACTTGTGGGCTTTAAATACCAGTCTCAAAAAGGGTCTACCACAAGTTAACAAACATAACATAAGTAGTATTCATAAGGTTTAAAAGACAGAAAGTAGCTGCAAGGCTAGAAGTTGCATGAAGTTATCACTACTAAACACCCTGTAAGGTTTAAGATAGATTAATTTTACTACAACATGGATAGGGAGCACTTGGTAGTACCAGAGGAGGTTGGATGGATTCAACTCAGTTTTCTACAGAAATATTCATGCTAATCTCTTGCTGCTGAATTGGTAAGGGGCTGCCATAGAACATGTTTGTGGACAAATAACTGTGTCTGTAACAAAAACCTGCACTTTGGATAGGTGTTTGTTGTTATCAGCAGCTACAACAGTTTTGTAGCCTGTCAGGTAAAAATTCGAGGTATCAAAAAAATCCAGCTCACACCAATGCACTAAAACGGTGGCATCCTCCTGCTGAGGCTACACTTCTTTGAGACAAAAGAGAAAGCAAGACTACTGCCTATGAATTTGTTAGGAGAAAAATGAGTTTATGTTTACCTTTAGAAAAAGCAATTCTTAGTGTTTTTTTTTTTTTTTTTTAAATCTACATAGAAAATAGATGAAACTATTTTCCATAAGCAAACCACCGAAATGCAGCAGCTTTAAGAAGATCCACTTCTCCCAATTTCCAGTACCAATTAAAATTATACCATGTGATAAATAACTGAAAGATAGCTTTTAATTCAGAAAACCTGCCACTGCTGTGAAGCTTAAGACTAAACAAGGGAGGAATAGGGGATAACAGGCACCACAGGATCTATCAGGAACCAAAACCAAGTATTTTATCAGTGGCATCAGCAAATAACACATCTGTCTAGTCTTCAACAAAGATCCACTATCAAAAAAATAAATCTTTTATAAAGAGATCAAAACAAAACAGATCCCCTTCCTCTAAGGGAGATCTGTCAGAAGTTGCAATTCAGCCATGAGTCTCAAAATGAAACATTAACTGAATAAAAACACACACTAGTACTCCAATGGAAATTAACTCAATGCACACATCTGATACAGCAAGTTTGTTTTTTGAAGTCTAAAGGAAAAAAAAAAAGAACATAACTGGAGGGAAAAAAAAAATGACCCTAGCACAAAGCAGGTACGACAGAAAATCATTCAATAACATAATATAGTACTGCTGTAAACAGAATCGCTGACCGCTCCAGGAATTAAAAAAAAAAAAAAGAGGTTATTTACCTTATAAACATAGAGATACTCTCTTAAAAAAGCTCCTTGCTGAGCTGGAGGTTGTTTACTATCATTGATCAAAATATGCCTGAAGGCAGACACAGCATTATCAAGCTGATGAAGTGTAAATGACTGACGACCAATAGTGAAGTTAATATGATCTTCTGCAAGAGACCAGCCTTTTCCTTTATAAACCTGCATGGCTTGGCAGTAGCAACGTAAGGCATGTTTTTTCTGCAGAAAGAAAAAACAAATAAGATTATTAACCTAACATTGTAATTGTAGCGCCAGGAGGACTGAACAGCATGTCGAAAGTATTACCAACCACACTATGTTAAGCATAGTGTTTGCAGAACTGTACCTCACAGTATCCGCTGAATGTTAACTTAAGCACAGAAGTATTGCTGGTTCCTACAGTAAAGTGCCTACCTTGCACAAGGTTCATGTTTTTAACTTGCTGTCTGTTTCTACTATTTAAAAACAAGAGAAGGCTACTTATTAAAAGTGTTCTGTGTTGCTTTAGAATAGGCTGCTAGAGGTTGCACAGCTCTATTGCCAAGCTTCAAGACATAGCTATATTTAATACATTTTATTCACTAACTGAACTTTCATTTCCATTCAACTGCCGTCCTTCAAAAAAATCATGTAGGACAAAATCCACAGCAAGTTAAGCCCTGCAGTACATACAAAACAAGATTACAGTTCCATCACTGAACTCTAGTGACTAACCTCAACAGAAATCAAACGAGTTGTCTGTAGAGCCTATTACACAACTGAGACAAGTAGTGTAAGACATGTTTAAATCGAGTTTATCACAGAGTTAGACTGCCTACATAGTAATACAAGTGAAAGTAGAAACAATTTGCATGGGTTTAGTTGTTGAGTCTAAGCAGTTGCAACTTGATGCCAGTTTGTTGTGTACTAACTATTCATACACACTGACCTCTCCACTGCACATAGCTAAGACACCACGAAAACGGACTAAATTTTGTTATTATTCTAATGTAGCTGTTAGCAAAACCCAAACTTCTACAACTAATTTGTTTCATGAGTAGAGATGCTACTTCATACAGTACAATATGTGATTTATTTGGGTATAAAATTGAAACCCAGATATCAAAAACACATAACTAAATTTCAAGTCAGTGATCCTCAGCATTACTTCAAAATACAGATGTAAAAGATCAATGCAGACATCATTCTTACATGATTACTGAGCTCAACACATCTAACATAAAAACACCAGAAGCTAAGCATCTTTTCCCATAATAACATGCTGTTCAGAAAAAGTACCAAAAAAATGATATTTTCCATCTGGAAAGATAATACTCACCTGTCCTGCTTTACTAAACCTATGGCCAGCCAAAATCATATGAAATGCAAACTTTCTGACCATGGGACTCTTCATGTTTATAAAGCAATGTGCTGCCTGCTCTAACAGAAGCGCACTACGAAGATCTGAATCCTATTTAAAAGAGAAAAGGAGAATTAGCCTCAAATATAAACATATCAGTAGTTTTGTCCTAATGCTAACAGAGAAAAAAAAAGCTGTAACTGCTATAAAATTGAGAAGCTTTTTATATTTAAACCTACTACGTATGCATATAAAGGAAATTAAGGCTAAAAGCATTTTTCCCTTTGTTACAAGTATAATTGTTGTCATAACCAGATGATCACTCTTCCCCCCGAAGGAGACTTATCAACCTGCTTCTTTATAAGCAGCAAGACAAAACTTTCTTCCTCTTCAGCTACTCACACTACAGCTTCTAACCCAAATCTGAAGCATTCCACCTTTTCCCCTCCCTCTTGAGATACTAGAAACAAACAGTAAGCTTTAATAGGATTGAGAAAAACAGAGGGTGAAATGCAGCTTAGTGAATTTAAATTACAAGAACAAGAATTCCTTCTTATAGTGTACCACACACTTCTCACCACTTTCTCCTCTCATGCTGAGACAAAGCTACATTACTCTAACCAATCCAATCAGGATCTACTTACCATGACTGAACTTTACTACTGTTAACAACAATGTCCAAGTACGTGTCTGGACTACAAATACACTTGGAGACAACTTTACAGTATCCTATAAAGATTTCCCTTGTTTCTGCCAAACAGCAACGCAAGCAAACCACATAAAATTTAAAATAGTAAAATGGCTGCATGCAACTTGCAGTATTTACATTCCTCACTTAAATAACATGTATGGTCACATAGAATACCAAGTTTAAGTCGAAAGTGCCAAAATACAGCTACAAAGACACTTGAGAAAACGACTTACAGAACTAAGCAAATTTATTCCAAGCTTAATAGATTCCAGAGAAAGTCTCAGAAATACCACATTTGGTGCAGCTGGCTACAAAGTCAGAATTAACTGCCAGTTAAGACTTCCCTCCAGGCCACACAGAAGATGCTTGAAAAGCATTAAACAAACGTAATACCAGTAATAATGTAGCAAGACCCTTTATGGATGATTTAGAGCTATTTCCATGCTTACCTTAAACCAACTAATACTACAGAAGTATTCAGGCTAACTTTCACCTACACAGTAAAATTAAAGATCCATAGCAACTAAGCTGCAGTTTTAGCTTTATTACTTAAACTATTGGGAATATGTGATTACATGTGGGATAGTATTCAGTAGAGGTCTAAGTAAGCCACACTAATTTTTAACTGACGAATTCTTAAACTGAACTTAATACATACAAAACATAAGCAGATGTCAAATGTATATTTAGCAGGTGTTTAAAGAGTTCAAGCAAATCACAGTGTGAGAGGAAAAAAAAATGAAAATACTAGTTCCTTCACCAGGAAGGTGAATAAATAATTTTCTTCACTTCAAGCTTTATGCCTGGTCATTTCCTATTTGGGTAGCAAGTATCCTAGAACAAGAATTAAAATGTCACCAAAAAGCACTTGGGTAGGAGGAGGACAAGAGTGGGGAAAAAAAGTGGAAAAAGCTACTGTTTTACCTCACTGGTTAAGCGAATCAGAAGAGCAGCTGCTTCTGAATATTTGCTTTGACTTTTTAAGATTTCAGCACTAAGCAGTACGCAGCGTTCAGCCAGAACCATGTTCCTGAAGCAGAAAGCAATAATGTTAATAAATATTTCTCAAAAAGAAACTACGAAAAACTTTGCCCCTGCAAAACATATATTGACACCTGTACCACTACATTCGTCATCCTACTATAAGAGGGGCATTTATTTCTTTTTACATGTCAAAGCCAGGAAGTGTTTTTGGATGCATTATGTTTACAGAACACAAAATAAAATAATCCAGGTAACTAAATGATCTGACAAACAAGAAATCAAACCATGAGAAACAAGTTTAATAAGCACTCTAAGAACACCACACACCTCCTTCCTAGATAAGTTAACATATCTTACTCTAAGAGGTTATCAACCTCTGATTTATTTATTTTTTTAAGTGCTGGAGCACCTCCTCTATGAAGACACATTGAGGGACCTGGGATTGTTCAGCCTGGAGAAGGCTGTGGGATGACCTCATAACAGCCTTTCAATACCTAAAGGGAGTTTATAAACAGGAAGGGAGTCAACTCTTTTCAACGGTAGATAATAGCAGGACAATGGGAAATGGTTTTAAGTTGAGGGAGGGAAGATTTGCATTTGGTAAAGAACTTCCCCCTGATATCCAGAGAGTGGTGAGGTGCTGGAACAGGCTGCCCAGAGAGTCTGTGGATGCCCCATCCCTGGAGGCGTTCAAAGCCAGGTTGGATGGGGCCCTGGGCAGCCTGGTCCAGTACTAGGATATGGAGGTTTGTAGCCCTGCTTCATGACCCTTGAGTTGCCCTTCCAACCCAAACCATTCTATGATTTTATGATATGATTATCTAGCACTACCATTGTGTAGGGAAAGAAAGCTACGCCACCAGGAATTTCATCTTTCGTTATGTCAGTGTAAAAGTAAACTACATACTTGCAGATATCTCGGTAAGTCTGAATTGCAGTTTCCATATAATGAGCAGGATAAGGCCTAGGAGCTCCTGGCTGAAGAAACGCCGATACTGCTGCCATTTCCTACAAAAACAAGTCAGCATACTCACTACAGTTGTTTTCAACAAACTGTAAATACCAAAATACTGAGAAACACATATCAACAGCTACTAGCTCAAAATATCTAATCAGTTGTTGACATATACTGTGTAGAGTGCACTTTTATAGCTGATAAAAGGTTTAATGCAATAGTCTATTTATGACTTTGCTTGGAATTAACCAGACAGCAGCATAAGTTACACACACTTACAGATTTTCAGTTAATAGCACACAACAGTATGAGAAAACAATGATTAAGCACTATTTTGTAAGTCCAACCGTCAATTTTCTATTGCAGGAATAATTTTTCTGATAACACTGCATCTCTTTTAAAAGGAGGATCATTTAAGTTTTCTTAAAAGACATTGAATTCCTCTACTTCCAAGGAAATTTTAGTTCTATTATACTTCAATAGCTCCCTTCTTATGGGGACACAATAGGAAAGTTCTTTTACAGCAACTAAAGATTTTAAGTTGCAAGATTTAATTATTAAAAGCTCTATCAACCATTCATTAAGCAATTAAAAAAACCTCTGAGATTAGCAAAATGCAGTGCAACTCTGTGCTGAAAAAATACACATCTAAATAACTGTTTTAATTCAAAATACGACTATGAAAAGAATGCTTTCACAGATCTACAAAGTAAAATTTTAAATCTGAGTTAACCAGACTGAAGTTCTAGAAAACAGCTTCTCAAAATTGTTAAAAAACTACTTTCTTGCTTTTACTAGTGTTCTGACTTTTCATACAGGAAATTATTCTAGTCTCATACCTCCACTCACACTCTCCACAAGGAGAATTAATGAATGAGAATGTTACTGCTGATAAACTGCATTGTAAAGACACACTCAAAGTATATCCAACAAAAATCAGTAATTAAAAAAAAAGCTACACCACCATAGTTAGAGATGTATTTGCCAAGAAGTCAGAATTTTGCTAAAATCTAAAAGTCTAAAAGTAGTGCTATAAAATTATTTCCCACTTAAACTTGTCTCTTGTTTAATAACTCAAGAATAAGATCTATTTTTCCTGAAGGTTGCATTACAGATATTCACCTTTCCATATTTCACATTTTAAGAATGAAATCTTCAATTTTTCCCATCATGAAATAACAGCTATCAGTTTTGAGAGCCCCTTAGGACTTGCTGAAGATATAGCACATTTAGCAAAACCCTTGTAGATTTGGAGGTGGACAAAAGGGATTGCACTTTGTTACTTTCAGACAAATAATAGAGGCAACTATGAAAATACATTTAGGTTATATGAAGTACCAACCAGTGCTCCAGCTGCATAAAGCATTGCCTGATCATTCAAGAAGTCCTTCTTTGCTGTATGGTAACAGTTATATGCAAGTTCATAGTGTTGTACCAAAAAGCATAAGTCCGCCATTTTCCGGATTTGAAGCTCTGGTGCTTCCGGGGGATACCTATGAATACAAACATTTGAATTTAAAGTCATAATTGCAAAAAATAGAGCAAGATGCACTCTACTCTCATCTTGATTTCTACTCAAAGAAAAGGAATAAGATCAGCATTGCTTCAACGTTACCCAAAAGTAACTAAGAAAAGTAAAGTAACTTCCTTTCTGTCTTGTTAACTGGTTACCTGGTTATTCAGCAAGTAAACAGTGAAACAAGGTTTGCTATCCCACCAACTTTTAAAGAATTCATTCCTCTGAATGAAACACTATAACAAGTATGCAGTTATCACTGAAGCTGCTCAGTATTATTAACTGCTAGAGCTAAAGAGATCTGCAAAAGAAGGAAGAATAGAACTTTACATTCTTTGAAATTAACAACAGTTTGCTCATGAGCTTTAAGACAAAGCACATGAATTTAAAGTTGTATGCAAGTTTCAGGAATGCTGAGTTTGGCTGGGTAGTGCCCAAGAGCTATTGAGATTTTGGTGGTTAAGATCAGAGAGCAAAAAGAGTTCTTTCCATGATTAGAAATAGTCATTCATAAAGAGAATTATAGTAGAAAGCGCACAGAATGAATATTCTGGTAAAATTTAAGACATGTATTTAGCGTAAAAACAGCTGTATAAAGTGTGATATGCACCTTAATTTACCAGTAAAATACACCTGCAGAAATAACGCATTCAATACTCTGCTGGGTTAAATTACATAACCAGAGCCTGAGAACACCTACTGCACGGTGTTTGGCTTAAACAACAGAAAATAACTGTATGGATTTTTAAATCTCTTACGGGAGGCCACATGCTTCTGTTTATTAGTATTACTCTGAAAAATACGTACTTTGTACCTTAGAAAGGTTCACTGTAAATACAGCAAAAAGATGGTTCAGTAAACATTTTCTCTTATCCCTTTTAAGTTCTTGCTACACCTTTATTATTCAAATATAGGCATAGCACTCCTCATGACTTCTCCACCATCCCAAGCCTTCTACAGTATTACTGCTTCAGTTTGCTCTGCAGAATGCCATTAACACAGGCTTTCCCTCATAAGAAAGAGTGCCATTTCCATTTTAGATTTAAAGGTAATGACTGAAACAACTTACAGCAAACCAGAAGTATTCTTCAGTTCATTGATGCTTTTCTCTGGAACCTTACTTCCACTAAACCACTTTTTAGTAGCAGAAAACAATGATCGACTCAAGCCTTTCCTGGATATTAGCTGCAAAGAGACAATGAATTAAAAGTATCTTAGTATTTCTTTTGAGGTGTAGTAAAGTTAAGTCCAACTACAAACCCAAGCCTTATTACAATTTCCTAAATTGTGTTTTTTCCCTTAAAAAGCAGAAGAAAATAAAAATAAAACAACACACTACATTGAGTGAATGAATCACTGACACAGATTGAAGCTGCAATCCACATACGTAATGAACTTCTGCTGTCTGAAACTGATTATCATTGCCGTAAACTTCAGACATGAAGATCTCAAACCTAGATGATCTTAAAGGTCCTTTCCATCCCAAACCATTTTTTCTACAACATTTTAATCAGGAAAAAAAGCAAAGATGTGATGTATTTGCTAGAATCTAATAGTATCAATTTTCAGTATTGGTTTAATCTGAAATCTACACTAATATACATCAAGAGAGAACATTCTTCCCATCATCATGTGAAGTATTTACCACCACCACACTGCAAACATGGAATTACCATTCCCCTTGCCTAATAAAGCTACATCTCTTTAAAAAGGTAATTTAAAAAAAAAAAAAAAGAAACATTAGCATCATGTTTTTCCTGCAGTTATTAGGAATATATTACTACATACCCATAAGACTGTTTACTATGCTTTATTTCATTCTAAAACTTCCACAGTGTAAGATAGCAGCCAGCATAAACAAAACCCCAGAACTCAAATCAGGGCAGCTGTGTAGCATCAACAAGCATCACACTGAAAATTAGAGATGAACCAGACAATTCGGTTAAAACTGAGAGTTCAGTTAACAGGCTGAAATTTGGGTACAAGTCAACTGCTAAATCCAGTAATTTAACTGCACTAATTTAAGTCAATTAATTGCTCCAGCCCTTTAAGACCAAATAGAAGTGAAATACCTACAAAAGAAAGGATCGTAATACGATGAGAACAAGTTTAATGCATGTCCTTGCCTTAATATAGGCATGATATTAAGATACCACACTTCCAAAAAAACACAGTTTGAGAGATTAATGCTCAGCTATTGATATCTGAACAGAATTGTACGATTTAGGATGTCTATGCATTTATCTTGGAAATTAACACATGCAGCTTTTCTACAGACAATTATTGATGGAGAAACACTTCCTAGCTTTGGTGGTGTGTTCAAATGTTGAAGCGAAAAGTAGATTTTGGTCCCCATGCTAGAGTAGTCCAGTAGAAACAAAGAAATAATCCTGTAACAGCTCAGGCAGGCTTTCACAATGAGCCACCTTGCAATGAAAGTTCTGTTGGTGTAGGTGTTGTTTTCAGCAGTGTGTTTTTTGTCTTTAAAGAAAACTAAACAAACAAAATCTTGAATCTATTTCTCTTCAACTTCCTTGCAGCTTTCGCTAAGATCACTGAATCATTAAGTGCACAAGGAAGCAATAATTTCAGAAGAGACTGTTGGATAGCTAGAGTTATACCACTATTGATTTTGATTACAAGACTAAATGCTGACCTGATCATTAAGTTGCCGAATTGTCTTCTCTATATGAGGCAAAAGTCCCCTAAATGTGAATTCCTGTATGAACTGCCTAATTCGATCATGATCCGTGAGTGTTAAACAAGCACCATGAGGCGTTCCAGAGTTTGATTTCTTTGATTCCTGCAATGATGTGGTAGCCTTCACATAATCAGTGCTATCCAAACTGCTGCTGGGATGATCCAGTTGAAGGGGATGAGTCTTGAAGTTGTTTGACAGGCCATCTATGAAAAGATTGAAACATCAAAGCCCTCATAAATATGAAGTTACTTACACATTTGTGGTTTTAAATGTCACTTATTAAATTAATTCATTTAATTATTAAATTAAATGAAAAGCATTCAGTGCTTTCATTATTCGAAATTCTTCTAGGAAAACAATGAAAGCACTAAATTCAAAGTGAAACATTCATGAAAAGACAGAAATGCAGCAACTGCTACAGTAAATACACTGGAACCAATCGCTTCTGTAGTCCTATTGAAAGCTTTAACTTTCCATGCCTTTCTTTTCCTTTATAAAGGAAAGAAAAAAATTCAACTTGCATCACAGTACAGAAGTCTAGACAAGCCTAACACATCAGTATCATCTCATTTTAATGAAGCATCTCATAAGGTCCACTCCAAATTAACATCAATCTAGTAGATAAATGACTTCTGCTTTGTGGACATGAGGTTATGCTTTATGCATTTAGAAAATTACTATTTGTAATTACTTAAGAGAAAATAAGCAATGTTTGCAGTTACTATTTTTTCAATTTCAGTTTATAGACTACCTTAGATTTATTCTATACCTTGATTAAGCTTCTAGACTTGAAACACTTATCTTAATGTATTAAATTACTTTAAAAAATTATTCATGAAGTTTCAAACCAGTTTAACACTTGTAATGTAGCACTACATTTAAGTGATCATCCAATCTTGACCACCACTCAGAAGTGATTACTATTGCATGCAAGGTGGCTCCATAAAAGCGATCACATTAAAGTTTGGAAAGAAGTTATAAAAATACCTTTAATTTCATTATCTAAGCCATCTGATATCAAGTGATCAGTATTCTTGTTTGAAATGACAGTATAAGAACAGTCTTCGTAGCAATCCTACCAGAAGGGAAAAAGAAGTTAGAACTAAGAATGTAAGAACATTCTTTAAAAAAAATAATCAGTAAACAGTAGCTGTTAACATTAAGTTCACTAGATAAAAAAGCACACTCAGCTAGATGTTCATATATATTCACTGAAGCAGTTGAGTCCTTAAGATTCCATCCTATCGTACAGATAGAGGATATAATCAACAACAGATAAAGCAAGTATCTTCTAGTTTGCTCAAAATAGCAACACCATCAACTAAAGCAAGCAGCTTCAGTAACTGACTAGAGCCCTTACATAGTAAGGCCTACAACAGTAAATATATGCTCCCTAAAGCAACTCTTGAACAAGCTCAAAAAAAGAAAAAAAGCAACACAATGTGGTACAGTTGACATGGAAAAAACAAAACTAATTTATGGTGGAACATTACTTACCGGCTCTCTTAACAGCTTACAGAATACAAATAGCTTTGACTTACCAGTGCCAACTAGATTTAGTAAGGAACCCAGTCACACTTTTTTAGTCATATACAGTTAGAAAAGCAAGACAGTCAAAAGTAAAATTTAGAAGGAATATTTTTGGTCTTGAAGTCAAAAATACAGACTTATGACAAACAGAAACCAATACTCTGAACTAGCATACACTATCATTTGCCACTCTCGCAAATGACAGGCTAGATTTGACTGCAAGAAATTACCACAAAGAGAGCCACATAGCAAACTACAGGACAACAGTGAAAACAAGAATTTTGAAACTAACATTTTTTTAATGTTTTTAACTAAACATTCATAAAAATGAAGGTATGAATGGACACTCCTGCTTTATCCACTGCAGGCAACTTCAGGTATTTATTACTTCAGTTTTCCTTTTGTTCTGTTATTTCAGGTACTCTAGCGCTTCTGCATCCCTTGCAGTGACTTTAAGGAGCAGAGGACAGCTCTTTGGAAGAGGACTCACCTTACATCCTCACACAAAGGTCAAGTTAAAAATTTTACACAGCTTGACTACCATTAGTTTTATGTATGTGGTTCTACAAAATAGGCTAAAGAAAAAATTAACAACTAAAATCATAAAATCACCAAGGTTGGAAAAGACCTCTAAGCTCATCCAGTCTAACTCTCCACCTACCACCAATACCTCCACATGTCCCTCAGTATAACATCTAGATGTTTCTTGAACACCTCCAGGGGTGGTGACTCCATTATCTCCCTAGGCAGCCTGTTCCAGTACCTGACCACTTTCAGAGAAGAGATTTTTCCTAACTTCCAACCTGAATCTCCCCTGGCGCAACTTGAGGCCATTCCCTCTCATCCTGTCACTAGTTATGTGGCAGAAAAAGCCAACCTCCACCTCACCACAACCTCCTTTCAGGTCACTGTAGAGAGCGATAAGGTCTCCCCTGAACCTCCTTTCCTCCAGAAGAAAGGATCCTGTGGGCAATTGTACACACATTATAAGTTGTTTTTGAAACACTGCAATACCTGGTTCTGAATGGAGTTTTTCTGAAGGTACTGGCTCCAAGGATCTGGTATCTGTTCATCTGTTCCTCTGTTAGATACTCGAGAATTTATTTTCAGCAAATAGCAACCCTGAGTTCCATACCTCTGCTTCATCTCTTCATAAATGGAGTCAGCTCTGAAAAAAGAAACAATAACGCCTAGCCTGTCTTGATATTCAACCAATTCCATTTTAAGTGTTTACCAGAACAAGCTCCCCTAGACTATTTATCCACAGGATTTAGAATAAAAATTCATGTTTTTAAACTGGTGCCTTACATAAGAATAAAGCCAACAATCTCAGAACTAATTCAATGAGCCAGCAAAGAAAGATTCTACTTCAAGAAGCCAAGACTAATTACTTTTGTCTTAACTAACACAAAAATTAGATAAAAAAAATACTACTTAAAGAAGACTGCCTTGATAACCGGCATACAGGTTAACAGATTACGTTGCATGTCTAATGCTAGCAGCAATTTATAAATACAAGCATTTGAGTCAAATAGTTTATCTGAAGACAGACCACCTACCTTTGCTCTTCACCTGAGCTTACATCATGCAATAACACATAGTACTTGAGTGTGTTGGGTATAAACCATTTTGGATAAGAGTATTCACTACTATGCTGAATTCGATGTTGTTCTTGTGACAGCTTCAGAAATTGCTCCACAGGTTCTGGTTCACTCGAAGAAACTACAAGCATACCTAAACTCATGTTAAGGACATTAACCAGAAGAACTCAGGAACAGTTAACGATGATAAAATAGGCAGTGGATAAAATAAACATTGTACATATACTATTTATCTTATGCCAGTAAAACACACTACCATAAAAACACATGTAACTTGAATTCAATCTAAATCTCAACAGAAGCAGTATTTAAACAGTTGTTTAGCTAACATTTGTAACTGAAAAAAGAACTTCGTTCCAGCTCTGAAACTGAACCCACGTTTAAGCTGATACGCATCAGCTAATACTTTATTTAATATTTCAGATCCAGATCAAACATGAAACCTGTTTCTTGTACAAATACAACAGATGTTCACTTCCAGTGCACTTCATTTTCAAATGCTGAAAGAGAATGTAACTTCCTTAAGGTATCACCTGAGCAACAGTTACAGCCAGCATTCATAAACATAGCAACACCTGCTGTGTAAAAAGCAGATGTGTTCCAATTTTTACCTTAATGCAATTCCATTAGCACTAATAAGGAACAAACTGCTCTGCCACATCTGTTCACCAAACTAAAGACATTAAATCAAACATGACAGGAAGCAAGTTGTAGTTTAAACATTACTGCAATGTAGTAGTCAAGGGTCAGAATCTTTTCTTTTTTGCCAGATTAATCCTGTATAAGATTCTCTCAAACAGCAACTTTTTTTTTGCCCCAAATAGCTGAAAGTTGTCTTTTCTTTTTTTTTTTTTTGCATACCCTTTCCAATCTCCCCCCCTCCATCCGCTAGCAATACTATAAAAGGCTGCAGGTATATCCCAAGCACGCAGGTCTTTGTTGTGCTTGAGATATAACCAGCAGATACCTAAAGAGCTATAGCAGAAAATATTTTAAGATGAGTAAGCTTAAGTTACATGCATAGAGTTTAGTTTGAAATATAAAGAAATGTGAGTTTTATTACAAAGAAAACCCCACACTCTTTACAAAATTATCCTGTATACTCTTAACATATCAAAAAGGGTATATTTCAAAGCATTGCAGCAAAAAAGCAATACAAAAATTTCAAAGTCTCCTGCATTACTGCAATGACATCTGTGTAATACTCAAAGGATACATGCAACATAGTGGTTTAGGAACTCATGATCTGACGCAGGCATGGACTGAAGAAAGCACTCTCTGTAAGACTCAAACCAAGGAGTAGTAGCTGAAATATACAATGAAGTAACACCAAATGTAATTATTTAGCCAAACTTCTGTTTAGTCATTTATAAAAAAAAAAAAAGGAAACATGAAATACTACACCTGAAAGTAAAACCTGCAAACTCTGACAGAGTCTGCATGGCAAAGAAAGGAAGAGAATCTAAAAAAGAAATTTAAAAATATACACTAGGATGAAAAATTAATTCTTTGAATCAAATCCTGTGAAACTGAACAGCATCTTAAGTACCAACTTCTTAGAAGAACTGAATAGGTGTGCCTAAATACTGAAGAACTCCTTACCACTCCTCTAAAAACAGAGGCTTGGGAAAGTAAAAAAAAGTTCTTCTATCATTGTATATCCTACTGTAGGAATGTTAACAACTGAGAAGCAAAATTAAAAATTAACTGTGTAAAAGAACCAAGAATTACCAAAACCCTATCCTAACAGTTTTTCTGAAGCTTTTTGAAAGTGTTGTGACTTGGCTCGACAGCAGTCCTCTTCCTCCTCCTGGCTAAAATAAACAGCAACAGTTTAGTGGTCAGCTGACCAAGCAGAGATCCAAAAAGCTAAACGTTCAGATCTACATTGTGCCATTAGTGCCTTATTACATTAACCTGTCACGTATAAACAACCTTTCATAATAGAGACTTTAAGAATATCAGCTTAAAAGAAGTGAAGCATGTCTGCGATATCCAAAGAACATAAGCTTAAGAATCTTGTCTGATTCTTCTCACAACAATGTAGCCATGAAATACTTACTCCTTCCAGAACTGTTTTACTTTTTTATCCAGAGTAAACTCACCTGCAAACTAGAAAACAATAGCTGGTACAGAAAAACACATTAACTTCCATAGGTATTTGTTCTCCTCATAGGACACCAAGAATCCACATTGCTTGATTCAACTCATGTAAAGACTCTCTAAAATTGACCTCCTCCTGTCACTTCCCAAACCCTTAATTTTCTGGCAGACTTCAACAAACTGAATTCAATCTGTATGTTGCAATTACTTTCTAGTGCACTAAGTTAATGCTTTTTGCTTCACTGTATGTTGTCCAGCCATCTTCTACCAGATTCATCCACAGAAGAGTCAGATATACTCACACTTCACAACCGAACTCAAGTCTACTATTCAGTACATCTCACATTGCAAGTAGACCAATAGAAGGAAAATTTCTGGTGTTCATGTATCATCTTTCTAACTAACTGCTCTTTGATTTACAGTATAAAAAAGCTTTTGGCTTTACTAAGCCTATCATGTGTGCATAAATAGATATATACACACTCTTCCCTCCCACACCCCCCCCCCCCCCACACACACACACACTATTTCAATATAGAAAAATACAGTTTGTTACTAAAACAAGCCATGAGAAAATGATACATGCATATTTTTCAGAAGAATAATAAAGCCTTGTAGTAATGAGGGTTAAAATCAAATGAAGTTAAACTAAGCCCCACTTTGAGTACTGTGTTCAGTTTTGGGCACCTCAGTACATGAAGGACACTGAGGTGCTGGAGCAGGTCTAAAGAAGGGCAAGAAGGCTTGTGAAGGGCTTGGAGAATATGCCCTATGAGGAAAGACTGAAGGAACTGGAGCTGTTTAGTCTTGGAAAGAGAGAGGAGACCTTATTGCTCTCTTCAAATACCTGAAAGGTGCTTACGGCGAGAGTGGGGTTGGTCTCATCTCACTGGTGACAAGATGAAGGGAAACAGCCTCAAGTTGTGTCAGAGAAGGTTTAGGTTGGATATCAGAAAACAGTTCTTTACAGAAAGGGTTGTGAAGCACTGGAATAGGCTCCCCAGGGAGGTGGTTGAGCCACCATCCCTGGATGCATTTAAGAACCATTTGGATGTGGTGCTCAGGGACACATTTAGCAGAGGGTTGTTAGAGCAGTACTGTTAGTTGCTGTTTGAACAGACTTAATGATCTTTAAGGTCTTTTCCAACCTGAGCAATTCTATGATTAAGATAAAAATTATAGAATGTAAGTATCAGAGGATGCCTTGGGTTGGAAAAGACCTTAAAAGACCATCCTAAGGGTTGGGCTGCCACCCACCACCTCAGCTGCCCAGGGCTCCATCCAACCTGGCCTTGAGTGCCTTCAGGGATGGGGCATCCACAGCTTCTCTAACTCCTATTCTAAGTTAATCCAAATGTTAACTGCATTTTCGTTTCAAGCTTTGTTTTCTCTTTCTGCTGAATTCAAGCACAGAAATTTAAGAAATACAACCAATCCACACACAGGAATGCACTAAACCTATTTCTCATTCGTTCAAATTCAGCCTAGTAAATGTAACTGAATTCCCTCAGCATATCCACAATAAACTTAAACAGTATTCACTCTGGGCTGTAACCACTGATATTAGATATTTAATAAAAACAGTATAAGAGAAAAACTTCATACATAGTATTATTTAACATTACAGCAATGCACAGCAACACTGTCATTCAGGAACGCAGACCTGTATGCTTTTCAGTTTTCCAGTATACGTTTACAGGTTAAACAAGAGGAGCTGAAATTTAAGTAGCCTGCTAATTTGTTCAGAATTGTTAAGAAATAAAATTGGTACTTTCTGTTCATAAATACCAGCTGAAGACTAAGAAGTCTACTTCATTAGAAGTAGCATTTTTAGTTTAGTTATTTTAGGGCTGGGTTTTTTTTGGTAACTTCACAAAACAAGATGAATTTCATGGATACCGGTATCCTAACACATTCAGAAAGTACTCAGTAGCACACCAATAAGACACTTTTGAAACGATAGCTATTACTAACTGAAGGTACAAGCTTTACTACTGTTTAAAACTGAAAAACACCAAGATCTGGCCAGTTTATAGATCACAACATCAAGCTTCACTTAAGTTCAGAGGTCAATAGCCAATGCATTTTGGTAGAAACAAGTCTTAAAGATGTGCCACAAAACTTTTTGTTTTCAAGGAAGTCATACACCAGAAAGAATATCAACATAGCAGAGACACACGTGCTCTGGTACAGTTAATAGTTCAGTTTCAGTTTGCAAAGCACCACTACCCAGTAAGAGGAAAAAAAAAAAATCTATGGAAAAAGCAGGAAAACATGTTTGAAATACAGAATATTGACGGTACACATTTCCATAGGACCAAACAAAGCAGTGCTTTTATAGCATCAAATCACTTCCCTCATCCCACCACTATGCACTCTTAGGACTCTATGGAAAGGCCAAATGATTGAGGTTAACAGCAGCAGAAATTCAGTTAAAAGAAAGATCAACCACCACCAGCACTTCAAATTTATTTATTTTAGGAAAAAATGGAGGAACACACATCTACATCAAGGTAAGTGCTAAACAGTTGTAGAAGATGGTAAGAAGAGGTGGATGGAGCACATAGAGAAAGTAATAAAGGGCAATTTGGCAAATTGGCACCAACCACAAAAGATACCTGAATAAACCGTGGATGTGTTCAGTTCCATCAAAGTCTCTTTCCAATTATTGTACCAGGGGACACTAGCTTTAACTGAGCGATCTGATAGAAAAAACATGGTATTATTACACTAACATAGGTCAGGTTCATACACGCTATTGGCTTTTACGCTCTGGTAGCAGGAAGGAGAAAAATCTATACCGTTCAGGACCATCAGGGACTGAAGACATTTAATTCCAGATAACTTAAGTCATGAACATTTCAGGCTCGTCCACATTTCACAATGTGAAATAGAGTTATACGTAGACACAATTCTATCTTTCCAGCAGGAGTAAAGCCACCAATTTCTGAGATCTCTCAGCCTGTGATAATACAATTAAAAGGTTTGCTGCTGGACAGTTGCCTCAACATTCTCCCTTCTATCTGTCACATCCTTGAAATGCTGAATGCCAGAGTTGGCATCATGCTGCCCTAAACAAACACAGTCATGGAAATGATGCAGCTGAAAGCTTATTTGGAAGAAAAAAGATTCAGGCTTTAGAGGGATCACTTTCCTCCATTCTCCTTTTTTTCTCCATTCTTCTTTTTTTTTTTTTTTTTTTTTTTAAAAAAGAGCAGTATCATGATCCCGGTACAGGAAATACTCATACCTGGCTTTGTCAAACCATCTCTTTATATACTCTCTTAATACGTTACACTTGATCATCATTAAAGATTGAGCAAATATATTTCAATACTACCATCCTAGAAAACTAATTTACCAGAAGAAAAAGAGCAGCAAATCTGATGAGAGTACATCACATTTCCATGGGGAAATTCTTGCTCATGTTTTGTGCTGAAACCCTAAGGAAGTGCATCACAGAACTGCAAAACTGTTATGGTTTTATGATTTTTTGGTTATTGGTATTCCACATCATAACATCATGTACTGCACTGGGAGATAAAAAGTTAATGTTCCAGTTCCAGGTACCTGTGCAGAATGAAAGAAGAACTACATACCCCAAAATACTTCATGTTCAGAGAGGAGATAAAACCCCTGGAAAGGTCTTGTGACCTTTTTTTTTCCCCCCCAGCTCTCCTCCCTGCTGCTTGACCCGACTGCACTTCACACCTCAGCATTATGGTGAGGCATTCAGTTCTCAGACACTTTCTCTCTCATTATATTTGATTTACTAGCTTCAATTCTAATTATATTGTATTATAGTGTGTTATCTTGCATTCTGATACCATATTTAGTAAATTAGTTTGTTCCTCCTCAGATCATTGCTGCTGTTTTTAATTATTTTGGGGTCCCCTGTTCCCCCTTTCCAGAGATTGCGGATCCCTTCGCCCCACTAGTCATGGAACCGGGCCGAACCAGCCCATAAACCATTGACAAAAACTCGAGAAGTGCTTCAGTATTTCTGTATGATACTCAACAGATGATATCCTCTCTTCTTTTTGCCAACCAAGCATACAATCTGTCTGAATGGAAATAAGAACCTAACCACTGAAAGACAATATATGTGAGAATTATTTGCTGCTAGAGCCTCAGATGTGATATGGAAAACAAATGGAAAGGTATTTTCTCCCAACACTACAAAGAACGGCATGATAAAGTCACAATCACTCTCTCCCCCTGCTTCAAAACTGAGGCTAACAGAAATATTAAGACTCATTCTCTGCACTAAAACAATTTTGCTTTCTTGGGAGTCTTCCAGTCTCCAGAATTCCAACAGACAAAAATTTCCATATTAAAGCAGCAAGCAAATAACCCAACTTCTCAGATACAGAGGCACAGAAACCAGAAAACAGCTCTCAAAAATAAGAGTTTTCAGAGCCAAGTTTTACTATTGATACATCAAATCAAGTTGAAGATGTAGCTTCTCACGTTAGGAACTGAAGTTGTAGAATCATGCATTTTTCATAATAACATTAAAAAATACAACATCAGCTACTAATCTTCATGAATTTGCTGTTAAAAAGAAAGTATGAAAACTATCTTTCACTATAGCAGACTCAACTCCCTCACTGCATGCCAAACTACGTACAACTTAGCCAAACTATGTACAACAAATGACTTATGTTTAAATAGGGCAACGCATACATGCTTTGAATTAAGTATGTACTCAAAGGCTTTAATGGATTAGGGTGTTAACTGGGAGGAGTTTAATCTTCTCAGCTCTCAAGATCAGATCTCAATTGCTGTTATTCACTATGTCTTACCCCTGGAGATTGGGAAAAAGAAAAATAATCACTGCTAAACCATTCTTCTAATCATTTTGACAGTGAAATACAAAGCACTGAGTTCAACAGAAAAAAAAGTGCAAGGCAAAGATTTACTCATTTTTTCCTCAGAACCTCCTTATCCATCAGTTGTTTATGATGACTTTATGAACTGTAAGCATTAAGCAGGAAGGGACCAACAAAATAAGCCAGGAGGTCTAACTTCAAAGTAAACCCATACGTTAGTAATAACCTTGTTGGTATTCATCCAACCAAGGGTAAAAGGTTAGTATCTCAGATTTGTCAAGAAGAAAATACAGATCCTCTAACCTGATAAGCTAAATAAAAAAACAAATTGAGATTTTCTATAGCATGACGCTTTCACAGAAGTTCACAAGAACTACAACAGTGGGAAACAAATTTAACTTTGGAATTATTAATTGCATTCAACTATTCTTCTGAAGTATATAAAAAACAAAGCCATCTGAGACAGTTTTTATACTAAAAACTGTAATTATCAAAACTGATCAATCCTGAAAGCAACTTCAATGTATGCTACAAACGTGAAAGATTAGATAATAATCTAATCTAATGAGAAAATAATTATAAACGTGAAAGCAAACCTTACAGTACAACCAATTTGAATTACAGAAAAATATGATATCATTACTTACCACTAATGTTGAGATCATAATCACCAGCTGTGATTACGTTAGCTACTAGTCCTTCAGCAGGCTGACTGATAGACACAACATCATTCAGAAGCTTTCGAATGGCACCATGCTGAGGTGGGTGAGTAATAATGTTGTTGACAGCAATCTTCAGATTTTTAATTATGTGAAGCTGATTATTAGGATCTCTCATGTGAACTGAAAGAAAAAAAAAAATACAGTTGTTAGAATATTTAACATAAACTAGCATTTCTCCAGCAAACTTCCTTAAAGGTTTCCCTATTAAACTTCAGTATCAATTTAATAACTCAGTTGATAATAACTGAGCATCAAAGAATGGATTAGGGATTAGGGAGAAGGAAGAAGTTACTTAATGGTCAACATCAAGTTCATTTAGACAAGCTGACAAAAAGGTAAGCAGAGCTTAGTTCAGAAGAACATCCATCCCAAGTAACAAGGTACCCACAAAATCCATAGCCTACACTGCTGCACACCCTCTTCCTTGCGGAATATACTTGCACTGAAATCTTCTAGTAAATATAAGTGGAATGCACACCTCACATTCCAAGGAGTGAAATTAAAGGATATGTTCATTAAGTGTGATCACCTTGTTGGTTATTGTTTGTTTTAAATAACAGTTTCAGAACTCTACTATTCTTCAAGCAATGTCACATAATTGATGAATTTCAAAAAAGGATTATTGAAAGTTACATTTCTTGAATGGTAAACTTTCGGTAGATCAACTGAAAACAAACTTAACAGTAGTAACAACAGCATGACTCACCATTAAGTGCTAGATTAAAATCAGAAGGAAATGACATGAACATTAAATATTGGTTTCAAAATTATGCAGAAGTCTGCATGAAATAGTGGATTACTGCATGCAGCTACAAAATCAACACAGGTAAAGTGTCCACGGACATAACATTTGTGCAAGAACCACAAACAGATGACAAGTGTTTAAGTTAGTTCAGAGAGATTGCTTGACTAGAGAAAGTTAACTACATGTCTGCCAATAAACAATACTCCGAAAGATAAGAGGATTCTCTATTAAAATGAGCCTTATGTTAACATCACACCATGGTTTATGCTGCCTGGGCTTTGTGTTACTTAACCCCAAAATAATTTCCTCTTTTTAAGAGGTACTTCCCTAAGAAATCCACCAGACAGAGAACATTGTGAAAGAAATAATCCCAAATCCACAGGAAACAAGCATCTGAATTCCAGCACCAAGCCCAAAGGACAAGTCATCAAAGTTCAACAAAGATGGCTAACAAACAGGAATATTGCACAGAATGTTAATGTTGAAATTGCACACAAACACATACGTAATTTCCTTCGTTTTTCACATATTAAAAGCTAAACTATTACAGGCAAAGATCACACTTGCTTCCTCTAATAATATGGAATTACTTTTAATCCCCACATCCCTGTTTTAGCTTTGTGGTTTTCTGTTTTTATTGTTGTTGTTTGCTTTTTTAATTTGTTTTTGGGAGGGGAGAGTGTGGGAGTGGGCATCAGAAGACCTCTCAGAGTCCTGAAAAGCAAGAAAATTCTTCACGAGACAGTTAATTTTTACACTTATCTGTACCAGCCTACCTTCCAGTCTAAGGTCTAGCTCTTTGATTCCTTCCTGAAAAATGACCAGGCTACAATCTCTCCTCTAGCTTATAGATAGCTCTACATTTTACCAAAAGCAATAATTCGAGCTTCATATGACTTGTAAATGCAGAGCTCCATTTATAGAATTGTACACTTTTCCCCCGTCGTATCAGATAGGTGAATTATTAATATTCAAACTACTAACACTACAGACACACAACTGCTGAAAAGATTAAATGCAAGAGGAACCAGCAGTGACACAGGACTAAGAGACCAGTTTGTCTTTATCAGTGCAGCTATAAGAAAACTCATCCCTGCTGTACCCTCCTATAGCCACGAACATAGGAAACATGCAAATGCACATACAAGATATAGATGATTCTTTTGACAGACATGCAACACTAAGAACTAACAGAAAGAACATAACTGGACATTCAGAATTCTTGCCTTAATCCCTAATAAAAATCTATTACAATATATTGCGGACTACTGAAGGAAATATATAGTGAGATCTCAAAATCTTTTGTCCAAAGTAATAATGTGCACTAGAATATCTTTCCTATCAGAAGTTGAGAAAACTCAAGTACTGGCTAATGCTCACAAAAAGAATTTTAACATAAAACCAAGCTCACCAAATAAACAGCCTTCCCGCTACACTTCCCTATTAAAGGCTTAGAATCAGACAGCTATGAGAAGTTCCCCCCTTACACTTCAAGGGCAAAAAAAATGCTTTGGTTAAAGAGTAACCAAAGCTATCTTGAAGCGACACTTGCTCCTTGAATTATACACTATTTCTTCTACCAAGACAGCATTAATTCCCACAGCATTTTTAGAGCACCATTAAAAAAATTTCAAAAGACCTTGTCTATACAAAATGCATTTGTTAAACTCAACAGCAATTATTACCAACAAACAAGGCAGTTAAAAATACTGCTGCTTTGAGGATAAATGTGAAGGTATAAAATCTACAATACACTCTGTGATAGACCTTATTACTTTCAAGAAAGAAAGTTTGGAATTTTGTTTTTGTCTAAAGTTAAATTTAAACTGGAAAAATGAAGTTGTTCTCTCGCTTTTTTTTTTTTAATAATTTACCATGCAATAACAAAATGTAGTTTAAGTATCAACATCTACACTACTACAATTAGAAGCACTCTTAACTTGCATTCAGGATTTCCTAACATCACTACTTGCTTATGTTGATGTAGCCAAAAATACCCTTGCAATCTATCAAGTCATTCGGGAGCAGAAGATCATCAGTAGATTAGTGCTGACCAATACTTGCACAGAGGCCCACTGCATCTACCTCGTATGTTTGCGGGCTTCCGTTTGAAATTAGCTGATCTCCTTGGGTTCAGCAACAGCAAGAAGCAAATGGTTCAATACCACCTGAAGAACCAAACAGCAGTCTGGGCCTTCACACCTCTAAATGTTCAAAGAATGAGCAACAAGCGCACAGCAGAAAGTCCAGCTTTGTTTTGATGAACAGAAACTATTTTGCACATAGATCAGAGTTTCATTTCCTTCTCTAATGGAGAGCACTGATGACATGCAGTCTTTGGTAAATTACAGAAATCACAGACTACAGAGAAGAATCCATACTGTAACTGGACTAAGAACACAGAAGCAAACCAGTGAAGGACCTTTTCAATTAACAGAAGAGTTGAAGAACTAACACAGGTGCACTAGCACTGTGCATGAATGCAAGAGAGTTTATGTTACAAATTCAGTGAACTCACCACCAGCTAAAGAAGTACTAATAAGAAAACTACATCCTATTTCCTTCCCTATTAAGAAAATCAGTGCTTAAAATTGAAGACAGCAAAACAATCATAAATAGTAAAACAGTCATTGGAGGCAAGTGCACATGCACACAATCTCCTATGCTATATGCCACCCCTCTCTCTCTCAACTGGCAATGAAAAGCACCACAGAAAAACATTAATGCCTGGCCAAACCTACTATCACAAAGCAATTCAACTTCTGTTTCCAGAGTCTCATATGTTGATACAGTTAGCAGCATTCATGCAACAGTGATTGCACAGACTGCAACAAGCATGCTTCCCTGTCTACAACCTTGTATTTGGAAGACAAAATAAATTGTTTACCATTGTGCAAACTCTACAACAATTTTACTGCACTTAACTAGTTCTCTGTCTGAAGACAACACTTAGTACCAATCTGCCTACCCTCACATGCACACCAGCCTTCACCACAAGAAGTTGCTTACTGCACACAGCAATGCATTTTCCATGAAGCTGGCAGAGAAGTTGCATTTGGAGTGAGTAACTGCAATCCAGCCAGCAGCGTGCTAAACACTGTGAGAGCACATACAGTAGGGTGGCCACAAACCTCACCGCACCCAGCTTCAGCATATCAGTTCTCCCAGCCTGAGTCGGGCTTTGAAAAGGGTACTTCTTGCCATTTGGCAGCTTAGAGAGAACGGTTAGGATGCCCCTTCCCAAACATTCCTCATGACAATCTCACACCTGTGCCTAAGAAATGAAAACTGGATCACTGTCATTTAGATAAAAACAAGCATGTTTATTCATACAACTACGCTATAGAACCTACAAATATCAGAAGTTAAGAGTTAATAATATTTAAAAAGTAGAGCTTCCCTACACAAGTTTTCAGAGGAATACAGAAAAACATTAATAGTATCCCAACTAACAAGATCAAGTTCTTACAGCAGTTGGAGGGAATTTAAACTTTAGCCATAACCAATTCCTTTACAGAGTAAAAATAGGAGGAACAATGGTTCAGTTTATAGGCACTGACAAGGCATAGGGATCTGCACTTACACTGGAATACTGAGGGTGGTCGAGGTTTGAAAGCCCCTTAACTGCTACAACAGTCAGAACAAAAACAGTTACAACTGAGCAACAAGAAAACTAAGTGTCCTTCAGAATGAATGCTTTGCTTTGAGCAGTATGCCCGGTTCTGTTTTCTACATGCACTGCTTATTACCAAAGAACCAAAACAGATGCTTAAGTAATTTCAGGAACTTCAAAACTTCAAGGGTATGAGCTTCTGCCTTTGTGGTTTTGTTTTTATTTAATCTGTGCTGCATTCCACACAGCTCATGAGTGTTACAAGACATAAAAAAAGCCCAAAACATTTATAGAGAAGTAGTGCTTAAATATGATTACTCTGTTTTCTAGGCTAGCCAGAAAATAAAGGTAAACTATCACATATACTGGCCTTCAAGTCATTGCCATTCACTTAAACAACAACGCAAAACACACAGCTTGAGAGACAGCACAAGCCTCATCTTCTTGTTCTGTTTTCTCAACACAAGACACAAACCTGAAGTCTCTGAGCCAAGTGCTTGCCAAAAACCTAATCTGACAAAAGCCACCGCATTGCTACACTGAGGAGCAGTTCTGCAGTTCTTTTCTGACAAACACTGGACTAAAAAGCAAAGATCAGATTAAGTTGTTGCCTGTTTTACATATTAATGAACCTGATTTTTGCTTCAAAGTGGTCAATTCCTAGTTTCACTGGAATTCTATATGGTTGTTTTCATCCATGCCATATAACCAGTTCAGTTCTCCCCTTCTGTTTGCACAGCTCTCACTCACAAGAACATCAACAAAGTAGTACATATGACAAAACAACAGGTGAGAGAATCATAGAATGGCTTGGGCTGGAACGGACTCCAAGGGTCATCAAGTTCCAGCCCCCCTGCCACGGGCACAGCTGTCAGCTGTTATATCAAGTACTAGACCAATTGTCCAGGGCCCCATCCAACCCTGGCCTTAAACTCCCTTACAGGTGAGGTATCCACACGACTCTCGGTAAAAAGCTTCCCCCCAGCATCTCATCTAAATCCCCCTTCCTTTAGTTTAAAACCATCCCCTCTTGTCCTATCACTGTCTACCTGTGTAAACGCCTTCCAGAATGCTGGTTGTGATTTCAGCTGCAAGAACACCCACGCTTTCTGAAGCTGGGTAGCAAGAAGGCACACAGCCAGAGTGCTGTCTCCAAACATAAGGCAGACAGCAGCTTGGACGAACACACTTTAAAGACATCCTTCCCCTCGACCCTGCCCGCCTTTTGCGATGTCTCCAAGAACAGCCTAACTTGTAAGGCCACAAAGAGCAAAAAACCAAAACAAAACAAAAGCCAAGCAAACGGAAACAGACCAGCCAAAGGGCAACCCGGCCAGCCCGGTACGCCCGGACCCCACGCCGGCAGGTACGGGAAGGCTGCTCCTCCCCGCCCTGCCTCTCGCCCCCGCGGGAGGAAGGGAGCCGCGTCCGCCTTCCCCGCCCCCACGGCCGGCACCGACCTTCCGAGGTGAGGCGGCAGAATGGCTTCACCAGCTCGGCGAAGCTCAGGTTGTTCCTGCGGGTCAGCCGCTCCGCCTCCTCGCTACACAGCGCGGCCACCAAGGGCACGAACGAGTCCTGGATGAACTCCTGCACCGACTGCACGCACTGTGCCATCGCCGCCACCGTCGGGGAACCCGAGCTGGACCCGTCACCTCGTTCCGCCGAGTTCCGTTTCTCCCGCCGAGGCCGCCGCCGTCGCCGGCCGAGCGCTCAGCAGGCGGCCCGCGCCGCCATGTCGCGCCTTCGCCGAGCCCCTCGGGTAGCGCCCGTCCCGGCGGCCCCCGCGCTCGCTCATGTGATTGGCCGAGAGGGGCGGGGCCGGGGGGGGAGGCGACGGTGGCCGCGGGGTGGCTGAGGCTCACCCCCCGCACAACGCGGCTGTTGGTGCGTTCCGATGGGGCGGAGGCTGCCGCCGAGCTTCGCCGCCTGACAGGTACTGATAGGCTCCGGGGAGGCGGGTAGTACTCGGGGCTGTGGTCGCGGTTACAAGCTGGAGGAGGTCAGGGAGTGTTTAGGCACTGCTCTCCTTGTGGGTCTCTTCTAAATCGGAATATTCTGTGGTTCAAAGTGTGTGTGATCTTTTAAAAACAAAAAGAAGATGAGGTTATTTCTCTTGTTGATACTGCATAATGAATCCATCCTGATTGAAAACCCATTCCTAACTCCCCTCCCGCAGGCAGGGCTGCCCTCCACCAGCTCAGCTGCCCAGGGCCCCATCCAACCTGGCCTTGAGCGCCTCCAGGAATGGGGCACCACAGCTTCTCTGGGCAGCTGTGCCAGCGCCTCACTGCCCTCTGAGTAAAGGATTTTGTTATATCTAACCTAAATCTCCACTATTTTAGTTAAAAGCCATTCCCCCTTGTCACTATCAGACCATGTAAGAAGTTGATCCCCCTCCAGCCTATGAGCTCCCCTCAAATACTGGAAGACTGCATTGAGGTCTCCCCAGAGCACTCTGTCTTCCAGACTGATCAACCACAGCTACCTCAGCCTGTCTTCATAGGAAAGGTGCTCCAGCCCTCCAGTCATCTTCATGGCTCTCCTCTGGGCACTCTTCAACAGCTGATCCTGGAAATGCTATCCAAAAGCTACTCAAGATTGCATAAAAAATATTTTGGTTTTGGTAGATACTTGAACAAGTCAAAGGCCAACTTTCTGCAAATTTTTATGGCTTGTCCATGTTTGGAAGTTCTCCAAAGAGATAGTCAAAAATAATGTTTCCAGAGATCAAGTGGGACCTCCACCTGGCATGTGGGAACAACAGCGCATTTTCCCCATCCCAGTTAATCCTGTGCTTCAGAACAGCACACAGACTACATCTGGTAGATTGGCATGGAGCAAAGAAGTCCCAATCCTAACCACAACTGATTTGACATTAAAAGCTATTTTTAAATATTGAACATCCCGGTGCCTTTTTAGCAGAGGTTCAGCTTCACTTCCCATGATTTCCCGTGGCTTAGAACCTTTGATTCAGCCCCTGACTCATTTGCTCTACCAAGGAAAGAGAACACCAACTTCAAGGAACATGGTAGCTCAGGGTGTTTGTATTTCAGATCTGTTTGCTAAAAATAGCACTGTCAGGGGATTCAAATAACATTATTTACAAGGCAGAAGGTCCATCAGAAGAAATGTAATATATCATCTTTAATTACTTCTGTCATTCCCAAGCCTGGCAATTTGGGCACAAAATTTTGCTTTTAAAGTCAGCCTACTAATACGTAAGATTAACAGCTGACAGAAGTACAGAGGGGCTGATAAGAAGTCATAATCCCAAGTTCTAGCCATCTGGATTATTTAGCTGAAAATACTGCTTCTTTTGCAAAGGAGAATTAGAAGTGTGGTTATGTGGGAAAGAAGTGAGATTGAGTATTGTGATACGGTGGGATGGGGGTGTATAGATAAAGGAATGGAAAAAAGAAAATGAAAAAGTAAGAAAAGGTGTCTTGAATAAAGCAGAACAAAAAGAAAATCATGGAGACAAAAATGTGTCTACTCTCAACTGTAAAAACAAACAAACAAAGCATTATTGAAAAAGTTGGACTTGGAAGTGCATAGGCTCTACTCTTTTGCTGCTGCTGGTTTGATTTTTCACTCCCTTCTGCCCTACTGTGCCAGGTGTGGAAAATAATACACTTTAGCATACTTGACAGAAGTCATTAGAAGGTGATTTTGCAAGCAAGTCCCCATCAGATAGCTGGGCCAGTAGCTTGGGCTGTGGATTTGCTCCCTGCCAAAGCTGGGGCCAAGGCCACTGCCCCAGCACCCGCAGGTCTTGCACACACACAGGGCACATGGCTAGTGATGCAAAATCACATCCTCACACTGAAGAGTCTGTAGGTTTACAGATGGAACAAGAAAGGACTATATATGTCCTATGTGTATTTGGGTAAGAAACTGATACAGCTCATGCAAACATAAAGGTGAGATAGAGGAAGAGGTAAAGCTTGTTCTTAGTTTATTTGGGGGGGCTGACTGGTTGGGGTTTGTTTTGTTTTTGCTTTGTTTTGTTTTTCTCTTCAAGACAAAGTAGAACTACAAACCCCAGCCAGTCTGAAGCAAACACCATCAATAAGCCTGCTGCCCACTGTGGGAGAATTAACAGTTCTATTGACGCATCTCGGTGGGGATGAATTTCAGAAACAACACTGCAGCCTCGCTTTCTCTTTAGGAAGGTAGCAACACACATGTGCAAGATCCTGGATTTGTGCCAGTCACACAGGGACAAAAATTAAGTTTGACACACTGTGCCTAGTACTGACAGCAGAAGAAATAATTTCCTTGAGCTACATGCTGTAGCTTTTAGTGTAGTCAGTTTTGATTGTGGATTAAGACCAGATACTGTCTTTCTAGCGTATGCGTTGTTGCTACTCCAGTCCACGGGGAAGCTGAAAATTGTGTTATTTGTGTGAGCTTTGTTAAAAGATTTGAGATGCTGAACTTACAAATTTTTGCTATTCAGTTAAACATTGATATTCTGAGTAAGACAGCAATGTGCTTAATACAGAGGAACTTATAAAGGTTTCTTAACAGTAATCTTTCTCTGAAAAGGGAATAGCATCTCACTGTTGCTTTATTGATTGTTTTATTTATCTAGTTCTCCTTCTCTACGTATTTAAGTAAGTACTGTTGGAGGCATAAGGAGAAGATGAAAATGATTCAAACAGTAGATTCACACTTAACAATCAACTATTTCCTGGATCACAAAGGGTATTTTTCCTAGGTATTTAGTTATGTAAATAAAGCTCTGTGTAGTGCAAAATCCTACAATAATAATAAATGCCTCAGAACAATACCAGCAGTTTTCTATTGTTCACCAGATATTACTCCTGGGGATAAAATCAATTTGAAATTTCCTGTGTTTTGTATGATAAGAATCTCCTGTCTGTCCATAAACAGATTACTTTTCACATTACAAGTCAATCAATCAGTAAAATAGACCAAACCAAGCAAACAGATTAAACAGACTTTTCCTCATCATTAAAAAAAAAAAAAAAAATAAAAATCTATATTTAAAGCAATGGTGGAATTTTTGACTGCGGAACATATCTTAATACACTGAACATATCTTAATACACTGTTTAGTTTGGCAACTAAACTGCCATAGAAAGATCATCTCAAGATTACTAGTGTTTGATAGTCCTAACAGTCAGGCAGATGCAATTCATCTATCACACCTCAAGCCAACTGAGGAGAAAGAAATACAAATTAAAACAAAACTAAACAAAACTAAAAATTAGCCTCTATTGTATGCAAAAAGATGGGACGAGTAATATGTTCAAGTCACCATTTTGTTATTTGGGTCCTCACCATTTCTTGAAAGCACTCTGTTTAGACTCCTTGTGACGGTAAATCATTACTTTTGGGGAAAAAAAAAAAAATGAGAAAAGAGAAAGAGAAATGCGGAGATTTTTCAGATTAAGGGCATGATCCTATTTCTCTTGGAAAAAGTTCTTCTAAGTCCCATGTTCCCTGCATTTTGTGTATCTGGAGAGTTTAGGGAAAGCCTGAAACAGTCCAAATAGCGCATAAAACCTTTGAGCTATACCCTGCTTAATTCTTTCAACCCTAGTTGTAGTTGAATCAAATCAACAATAAAAGTAACTACAGGGCGTTCCTGTTTATGTTAGGAGCCACCATGTGTGTATCTACTTAAGGATTGGATTCACAATGGAATTCAAGCCAACTTAAGCCTCATATACTGATTTAAGAAAACAAAACAAAACTGCTGTCCTCTTTTTACCTCCATAAATCTGTCTCTGCTTCTCAAGTGGTTGTACAGTGCAACATCGGCTGGAGAAAAGAACTAAGGCATCTGAAAATTAACTGTGTTTTTAAAAAGTGTTCCAGCTTACTGCTTGACCAGAGTTGCACCAACAGAAGAAAGCAGTGGCTCAGGGCAGGGGCTAGGACTGGGCCTTGCAAAGGAAACTTGGGCTGTGAGCGACCTCAGCCATCTGCAGAAACACCAGGGAGCTGATGAAACCTTACTTGGCATGAAATGGACATGCAGAGACAACACAGAGGATATAACTTTGTCACTGTTTTGGTTTGAATGAGAAGCATGCATGCTTTGGGTTCATGTGAAGGAATGATTTTAGATATAACTGAACTATGAAGTGCTTTCTGTGGGTGCGGTCATTGCGTTCACTCAGCCCACAAGCCAAAAAGCATCATCTGACCCAGTCTACAAAACTCACTCCCAGGCTGCTCTAATTGCAAATATAGACATAGCTATGCCTTCCATTCTGGGGGTAACTTCAGTCATTTACTGTTGTCTGCACTGAAAGCAGTGCTGCTGTTTGCTCAGCCAAAAAGCTGACAACAGAGGAGCAGTGTGTATGTAACTCTATTTATTAAATATTTATCTTTCCCCATAAGCGTTCCTGCTGAATGAAGGAAATATTACTTATATTCTGCTATACTATTCAAGTTCTGGAGATGCGCTATCATCCGAAGCATAAAGGAATTAATTCTGATCTGAATTATTTTGTCTCTGGCATTTGTAGGGATGTAGTCCTCAGCTTGGGAAGAGATGGATGGCAGGGAGAAAGAGTCAGTATCCTCTTTCAGCAGCTTCCAGATAGCACAATGCCTACAGGAGAGTCATCTACACTGTTAGGAACTAGAACTGAACAGATAATTGTTATTTTTCTGTTTGGGAAAGAAAGGAAACAGAGGAAGGAAAAGTATGTTAGATGGAGTCTGATTGTGCTGGCTCCTAAACTGGAAAACCATGACCACAGGATATAATCTCTTTCTTCCACTTCTTGTTTTTTGTACTAGATACGGCAAGGTGAAGTCCGGAAGAAAACCAAGTGATTTGTTACAAATCATTTATTCTTCAAGTTGATCAAGAAAGCAGTGATTGTTACTGATCAGGCAATACTATATAAACAAAACAGTAGGAGGCAACATAGGTAGCTAAAACAACAACAAACAATGTACAAAGCTGTATCTGGGCAGTACTGCCAGGAAAAAGCATTGGATCCAAATCTCCAATTAGATGAACAGGGCATAGTAATGGTTTCAGGGTAGAAAGATTAAACCTGATGGGAAGTCCTTGTGGCTGAGGTGGGAGGTTTGGTGGTTCTATGTGGAAGCCCCAGATACATTCTGCATCAGACAAAAGGAACTGAGAAAAAGTACTAAAGAAGGTTTTTAAAGTTATTTGGCTTTCAATAGATTATTTTTCTATATGCTGACAACCAAAAATAAATTTTAGGTACTGCTTTTTTTCATTGCTACTTCTTCATGAAAGAAGCATGGAAATTAAGTAATTTCATGAATTAACAAAAAGATGTTATCCTTTCTCTTAAAATGCTAACAATTAAAATGTATAGAGCAGGATTTTCCCTAGGGTAACTCTGTAGTTCTTCATGGTACAAGGGCATATTAGAGATTGCACAGTTATTTTTATAAAACCAGTGTAATGGCAACACAGGTTGTCACCTGGCAGTATGCGTCTAATTGATCTTACTTAATTACTTAATTTTATGACTCAGTTTAGCAAAGGTTAAGACATTAATGTTTTAGAAGGCTATGCTGAGTAATATCATTGTTGGAGACTACTTTCTCGTATAATAGCTTCATTAAAAGCAGGTAAATAGAGGAAGAGTCACCCGTCAGGAAGCTCACTGAAACTGAGTATCCTATTCCAAAGCAACAGCATTACTGTCTTACATATGTATGTTTTCTAGTGTCTCCCTTTTTGGAGTGGTAAATACTTGCCTCCTTTGGAGTTGCATAAATGACAATGAACTCAAGTGAGAAACTCCTCTACAATTTTAGCATTTTTAAGCATGACAGGGAAAAGAAGAAAAGGCAGCTCAGTGGGCTCTTCAAAGGCCTGTCAGCAAATATTTGAACTTCAACAAGTATTTTCAACTGCAAAGTCACGGTTTATGTGTGGGTGCGAAAATGTGCTGTGGTTCAGAAGCAATATTCACTATATGCGTGTTCAAGATATGCAAAGGAAAATTTATTCCAGAGCCTTTGCTATGGAGCGGTCTCTCCGTATGCAGTCCCCTTCTGTTATCACTGTTTCCTTAATGCAATTTTAGTCAGACAATCTGTGGTCATAGGCTGAGTGAAGTATTCTAGTTCTTGACTGAAGGGACTTGTGAAACCACATTTAGGGATCAAGAGGGAAAAATGTGTTGTGTTTTTTCATACAGTTCTGTGTTGTTGTGATGTGTCCAGTTCTTCTCTGCCAAGGTGATGCTCATATACCTTCACAGGCGACTATATTCTGTAAATATGGCTCTGATAACCATTGTTGATGTCATCCTGGCAGGCAAATATCAGTACCTTCAAGCTACTGCCTTCTAGAACCTTCTCATCCTTTCTTTCTGTCTCTTTCCCTGGACCTGCCCAGCAGCCACCTGGAAGACACCCTTCCAGCTCCCAACACTGGATGAATGTGGCTGGTCTCCCAGCAGAGGATGCTGAAGGAGTGTCAGTGGGTGCAGATACAATTCACCTCACAGGAGCTGGGACCATTTCTGGGGGAGGTATGGGAGGAGACTCAATAGAGCTCATAGAATCATAGAATCACAAGGTTGGAAAGGACCTACAAGATATTTAGTCTAACCATCCTTCCATTACCATTGCTACCACAAGCTACTAAACCATATCTCGTAGCTCCTCATCCAGATGCCTCCTGATACCAGGGATGGTGACCACCACGTCCCTGGGCGGGCCATTCCAGTGCCTGACCACTCTGAGAGAAAAAGTTCTTTCTTATGTCTAATCTAAACCTCTTCTGGTACAACTTGCGGCCATTTCCTCAGGTCCTGTTTGTTGCCTGGAAGAAGAGGCCAAGCCCCTCCTCATCACAACCTCCCTTCAGGCCATTGTAGAGTGCAATGAAGTCTCCCCTGAGACAATAGTCTCCCCTGTGATTGTGTGGAGGCTCTAGAAAGGGTGGCACTGCTTCATGACCCTGTTTTTTCTCTACTTCTTTTTATTGGCCTTTTTCTGGGGATGCAGAATGCCCTCTGACTGGATTTCTTGTTGGAGTTTTACTGTGTGCATCCTTCCCATACACAGCAGGAGTAAACCTATGCAAGCTCAGTCTCCAATAAACAACATTTGAGCCAAAGGCTTTAGTTCCATCTCTTGACTCATTTGTCTTTCACTTAGAGCAGTGAATCTAATGCAACAAATGAATCTAATTTCCACCCCTCCTTTTTTTTTTTTTTGTTTTGTTTTGTTTTGTTTTGTCTGCTATCCCCATTGGAGCACATCTGCTTTCATTGGTAGTAGTGCTAACATGGAAGCACATGCTGCTTCTCCACTCTGCTGCTTCATTGTGTTTGGACACTTCTTACTCTTCTATAACTAAAGTATTTGAGCTTGCATTTGGCTACTTCAGAACGCATGTTAGTTGAATGAGCCCAATTTATCCTGGAAACCGGATCACACTCTGTAACGTCCGTTGTCATCACCATTTATTACTTCATCTACGCTTTTGGCTCTGCAAAAAAAGAAGAAAAAAAAAAAAGTTATTTGTTTTTTTAAATTTGTTTCCGGATTATTCATAAAGTTATTACTTGTTATTGGGTTTTTAAGGTTTTGATGCTATTTTGTAAGATCTGTAATGTAACATTTCTTTTTTTCCCACGCACCTTATTAATATTATGCAATACTAATTCATTTTAGTTTGCAGACCACAAAGTATCGAGTTAAATACCGTTCCTAAATGTGTTACCTCAGCACGGTCACAAACATCAATATATATTTAAGTTCAGCAGAGAGCAACCTGAGTTCAGCTGACAAGGCCTTTCTCCAAAACTGTTAGAGGGTGTTAATCTGCTTTTATTGACTGAACTTCATCTTTTACATTTTATAAATTATGAGATCAGCCATGTTGTTTGAGCTCAGCTTTGAAGGATTTTCACTGTACGCTCAGCGAGGCAGCAAACTCCTCAGCTAGATCTACACTTATTGACTGAAAGATATCTCTGCTCTCCTTTTACCATATTTGTTTCTAATAAACGCGGTTTAGTATTTAGCTTGTAGTCTGGCAAATCGTACAATATTCTGATCAGATATAAATACTTCGTCTTCTCCTTATCAAATACCACTAAGCAGCTAACCAGTGAACATATTTTGCATCATTAGCTCTCTTATGACAATCTAGTACCAAGCATTTACTGACGTTTTAACTTATTTTCACAGAACCACAGGAGTTGCCACCACCTCTCTGGGCAGCCTTTTCCAGTGCTTCGTCACTCCAACAGTAAAGAAGTTTATCGTGTTTATGCTTTAGGTTTCCTTCTATTGTCTTTAGTTTTACTAGACTTGAATTTTCTTTGGCTTTGTTTGGGTGTTTTTTATTGTCATGTTTATGATTGCTATCTACTTTTAATTATTGACATTCCTTCCTTTTCCAGAAAGAGCTTTTAATAAAATAGTGTTTTGTATTATCTAAAATATTGTGGAACCATATAATTAAATCTTGTGATATACATCCTGATTTTTGTTAATACCATGATGTTTTTTGACTTCTTTTTAGTTTTTTTATTTTAAGAGAAAACAAATCAGGCATATGTAGACAATTTATCTGCATGTGTGTATCTCAGTGTATGGTTAACTGCTGAGTCACAGCCTGAACCACTGATTGAGCACCTGGGGGAAGGACCCAGTCAGTCCTGGGAGCACAGGTGAGGGCAGTTTTCTCCTGTGTGACCGGTAGGGTTGGAGCCAGGCTGCACCTCTCTTAGAGCCCATTTCAGGGCAGACTCCCAGTGGGGAAGGGTTTCTTTCTGGAGTTCTCTCCTTGGTGGGGCTTGCCTCTGTGAACCTGGAATCTTCTGCTGTGCGTGAGCAATTTTCTTCCTTTATAGCATCTTTCTATTACACCAATCCTTTTGTCATTACACCTCTGGTGTAACGCCTTTCCCATCACATTGATCGGTTCAATTGCTGCACTCAGTAAATACAAACGCACAGGTAGTGCCTACTCATGCATAATCACGTGCGCATATGAAAGAGCTTGGCTGAGCCTGTGTTCTGTTTGCCCTTGTTTGATGTAATTAGTTGTGACCACTTTTCTTCAGGCAATCACAAGCTTCCAGCCTTGTAATTGTTCTACCTCTACCCACCACACTCCGGTCTGTGTGCAATACCTATTTTGTGCTGAAAAATTGTTGCTGGTAACTCCTGAAAACTCTAATGCAGTTTTACTACTGTCTTTGTGACACTTCCATTCTTCATGAATCAGTGATGATAATGCCAGTCTTATATTCATGTACCATTGACAGGCTCTTAAGGGCTTATTTGCTTTTTTTATGGTGTTTTTTTTTTTTTTTTTAACATTTTGCTTTTAGCATTGATGACTAAATGCTTTCTGTACACTATTCATATTTATATTGCATCAAACTGTAAGTATGCGATATACCAAGAAAAACTACAGTTCTAGTCATTGATTGATTTTCTTTCATAGCTTTTGTGTTTTGTTATCTTTCAATGGTTAATGATGTTTTATAGCATTATGTTATTAATGTAGTGATGCAAATTAAATTTGTGTATAACTGAAATCTAAATCTTAACCAAGTGGCACCAAAAGTAACATAGCAATAGACAAGATAAGAGTTCAGCCTTGGTATTACGATTTTCACAGAATCACACAGAATCACAGAATTGTAGGGGTTGGAAGGGACCTCCAGAGATCATCGAGTCCAACCCCCCTGCCAAGGCAGGTTCCCTACAGCAGGTCGCACAGGTAGGCGTCCAGGCGGGTCTTGAATATCTCCAGAGAAGGAGACTCCACAACCCCCCGGGCAGCCTGTTCCAGTGCTCCGTAACCCTCACCGTAAAGAAGTTCTTGCGCACATTCGTGCGGAACTTCCTATGCTCTATCTTCATCCCATTTCCCCTTGTCCTGTCCCCACGCACTACTGAAAAGAGTCCAGCTTCACCACTATGACCACCACACCTCAGGTATTTATAAACCTGGATCAAATCCCTTCTCAGCCTTCTTTTCTCAAGGCTAAACAGACCCAGTTCACTTAGTCGTTCCTCATAGGGGAGATGCTCCAGGCCCTTCACCATCTTTGTGGCCCTCCGCTGGACTCTTTCCAAGAGATCCCTGTCTTTTTTATACTGGGGAGCCCAGAACTGGACACAGTACTCCAGATGAGGCCTTACCAGGGCAGAGTAGAGGGGGAGGATCACCTCCCTTGACCTGCTGGCAACGCTCTTTTTTATACACCCCAGAATGCCATTGGCCCTTTTGGCCACGAGGGCACACTGCTGGCTCATGGCCAACCTGTCATCCACCAGGACGCCCAGGTCCCTCTCTGCAGAGCTCCTCTCCAGCAGGTCATCCCCAGCCTGTACTGGTGCATGCAATTATTCCTCCCTAGGTGCAAGACTCTACACTTGCTTTTGTTAAACACCATCCTGTTCCTTACTGCCCAGCTCTCCAGCCTGTCCAGATCTTACTGAATGGCAGCACAGCCTTCAGGTGTCCTCATGTTGCATTTCATTTTCAGCCTTCATGCTTCCTCATGTTGCATTTGATGATGAAGATAAGCAGTAACTGACAAAGAAAAATCATTGACTTGATTTCAGCTGACAGGGTTTCACATATGCTGGAGCATGTTTTGTTGCAGTTTCTGTAAAAATGGATACTGTTGTTTAACTTTTTTTTAAGTTATTTTTTTGTTTTACCTAAGATATTCTAATATTTTCTTACATTTGCTTTTATTATTCACCAGCAGGTAGAATGTGAGTAAACAGAAAGTGCACAGGAAATATTGCTATCCTTCTGTTGTTATTATAAATTTGATTTGGAGTGTTAATAACGTGACTGTCAAAGCTGTTTATATTTAAATGTTCAGCAGAGATAATCATCACTATGGAGTTTGGGCTCAGAGAAGGGTGATATCTTCCTCCAGAAGCAAATCTGTGATGGAAATTTCCATGCAGCTCACTTGACAGGAGATTACAAGTTTTACTGCAGGCCAGATACGAACTGAGAGATACAGAACATGCAGATGCTTTCATCTTGGAGTTGCCAAATCTACTGCATTTCCTTTTTGCTTTCTTACTCAAAACCCACTCAAAAGTGGGTCATGCCCAATTTTGCTTCATTGAAAGCATTTAAGTAACAAAATATGCATTGGATTCTGGAAAACATATACTGAGACAAGCACAGGTATTAGTCATTGTTTGTGATACTATGCTCAAATTTTCCCAGTATTAAAGAAAAACAGTTTTTTTCATAACAAATAATACACTGCCCCAAAGATATTGAAACACGTTCCAACTGTACCTAATAGAGCAAGTGTAACCTTCGGTCAAGTGAGAAAAACCTAGACAGATTCCAACTCAGCCGTGTGCATCACCAAATGTATCATAACATTTCCAGTACTTGTAGAAATAGTTGGCAATTCTACTTCTGTTCTTCAGGTGCTCACATAATTGAGGATGCTTAAAAGGAATGTGTTATTATTATTATTATTATTATTATTTTTATTCATCAGAAGCAAATGTAACCCAGCAGTTTCTTTGGCAGGTTGCTTTGACAGCTGCATTACGGCCTCTAAGTGATGTTTGTATGTTTAGTTCCTGCCAGTATTCGCCCTTGGCAGTCATTTCACTGCTCCTGGGCTCTCAGAGGGTCTGAGGCCTGCTCAGCCAGGAGGAGAGGAGGGTCAAGGCAATCTCATCAGTGTTTGTAAATAACTGAAGCCAGGCTGCATAGAGGACAGAGCCAGACTCTTCTCAGCAAAATCATTCACTACTGACTCCCTTTACAATCATGATCTGTGGCAAAACCATCCTTCTGGTGGTGACAGCAGTCAGAAATATGATGTAAGCAAGTGTGTAGAAATGATTTTCTCCTCTGAAATGATAAAGGGCATCTTATTATGTTCCTGTACCCCTTCCCAGTTTCCACAGCCACTTGTTTCTCTCAGAAGTGACAGACATCTTTGCGGAACTCCTTCTCCATTGAAATGCAGCTAAGAAGCTCTGCTTTCTCTGCTGTTCATCTGAGGAGGCTTGTTTTTAATTATTTATTGCAGGTCCCAGTTCATGGTAAATGGTGTGCTCCTGCACTGTGACATGCACACTTCTGTATGCCTAAATGCAGATATTTACAGCGCCTTCAGTATCTCCTTCAGTATCTTCAAGATCTAAGGCATTAGCTTTTGTTGGATTTACAAAGAGCCTGCGCAGCCTCTAACTAGAGCCTTGGGTCAATTGCTTGGAGGCCATACAAAAGGGGAAAAATTAAGTATTGGTCAGGGACTGTATCCTGAAATAAAGTTTTTGTTTCTTCTTCCGGAACTGTTCTAAGGCTTTCTGTTTGTGGGGTTGGTTGGTTTGTTTGTTTGACCTCTTTAGGTTTTCACTGGAACAAATAAAGCACAGAAATGATCTGGATGGTTATCTTTTGTTGTTGAACCTGAAATTCATCCTAATTGTTTTTACAGTCAGTAGAACAAATCACTGACTAATAACAGACAGTAACAGCACTCAGGTGTAAGCGTTCTTTATCTTCCTGTGCTTCCTTTACCTTTATTTTCTTGCTACTGACAGTTCAGGGGGAGGGCTAACAAACTGCCTAGGGTACTCTTTATGTTTTGAGACATTAAAAGGGGAAAGCTCTCAGACGGCGAGTGTGGTCCTTGTATAGAGTATTTAGAGAACACAAAGAAACCTTTTCAAACCCATCTAAAGTACGGGACTAATCCAAGTTAAAACCTGCCTGCAGGCAAATCACGTATAACAATTCAGAGTTTATCCTTGGACAGAGAGCATGTTGGGTCTTGGCTGTACTTTCTTTGCGCTTTGTGTAATAATTTGCACTCCTGTGAAATAACAGCAAAAAAACACCACCTGTCTGACTGCGGATTTGGTTGTCTTTTAAAGAGCTCCATGGGGCTATCCGAAGAAGGCTTCCAAAGGAGAGGTCACATCTAGAACCCTCTCGTAGATGGATCACGCTGTTCAGCATGTTGGAAATTGGCAGACAAACTTTGGCAGGCTGTTTCATAGTGGCTGAAAGAAGGTTTTGCTTCCAGCTCCAGTCCTCTGCTGGAGTTACTGTCTGCACAGTAATGGGGGAATGCAGACCTTTGACTTAGCAGCTCTGGTGCAAAGGTTAAAACATTTACCTTTGCTAAAGGTTGAAGCTGAAATGTTTTTCTGGCAATGCAAGTGGATTTGCACTAAAACATCAAAGAAAGAGAAGTACTTGATTCCTTCTGCTGCTCTGGAGGTTGGGAAGAGGAGATGGAAAAGGTGGGTGGCCTTCCATGAGGTGCAGCAAAGAAGGGTGAGAATGGCAGCATCCAAAATTGACTCAACGTGACAACTGGTGCTGGTTTGAGTGACTGGCAAATGACCACAGTGATTTACATGAATTATTAAGCGTCTCTTTTCTGTAAGCATTTAAATCGCCAAGCAGAAGTGCCTAAACAGATATCCAGCTTTTTACTCGTTTCAGTGCAACGCCAGCAGCTTACTTAAGTGAAGTTTTGTGTGGCTGGAGTTGCAGACAAGTTTTGCTCCTGCTGTATTTGCTTCAGGGTGGTAATATTTGGCAGTGGGGCATGTGTGCAGGTTTATTACAGAGGTGTGAAGACTTTTGCCACCACCCTGTTTGATCTGTGCCTGCCATCCCCCCGCTCATCCTGGCTGAGCGGCATGCTTACTGATGGCTGCAGTCTGGCATAGCAGCTTCTTCAGTCCTGCTAAAGCAGGGCAACTGGCAGTCAGCATACATCCTTGCCTTCATCCTTCCTTGTTGCCTTAGGCTGACTGTAGCTGAGACCTTCTGATTCCTGTCCTGATTGGATGTGAAACTGATGTGGTTTTGTTTCTTGAGAGCAGCCCTGTGAAGAAGGACCTGGGAGTCCTGGTGGACAAGAAGCAGGACATGAGCCAACAGCGTGCACTTCCAGCCCAGAAGCCCAACTGTGTTCTGGGCTGCATTAAAAAAAGGGGTGGACAACAGGGAGAAGGAGGTGATTGTCCCCCTCTGCTCAGCTCTTGTGAGGCCCCATCTGGAGTACTTTGAATACATGCTTCTGTGCCTCTTTCTGTATAACAAACTCTTTTCAGTCCTCTTGTTTCCCCATATTTTTATACACTCATGATTTTTTTTTTTTTACTGCTTAGATCTGACTCCTCTTATTTTTCCTCTGACTGTGTTCACGTCTGGCTAACTGCTAAGCAACACTCTCCAATCTTGATAGTCCACCAGTGAAAATACCACGAAATGTAAACCACCAGCAAATGTGTGAACTATCGGAAAGCTGCTATTTGCAGAGTTGTGAATTAGAGAGAGCATAAGAAAAGCAGCAAAAATGTTTTTTGTCTTTAACACTGTTGTTTTTTTTTTCTTTTTTCTTTTTTTTTTTTTTCTGTAGATTTTGTAATCGGGTAAGATTTGCTTAAAAATAATACATTGCATGAACACCTTGACATTAATATTTAATATTTTAAAAATTGGGTTTTGCAGAATGTATCTTTGTATATTGTTCCTGATATTTGGCAAACTGCTCTTGGCAAATGCTCCTGTAGCGTCTCAGTCACATCAATGCACAAATTGCTGTGTTGCCATAAAACTAATTTCATTTCCAATTTCCACATGGGGAGAGGAAATTGCAATTAAGTGACTGAGGCATGAGTGTGTTTCATTCTGCTGCATCTGCGGTCAGGATGATTGTATTGGAGTGATGGTACAGACACGTGGGTCAGTATTATTTGATATTTCTTCACCAAGATTCAGCAAGTCCGTTAATTAATGTTTAAAAATATGACTGTAGAATAACATTATTATATTTAATACTTATTGTCTCTCTCTTCTGCTGCTCGGAGGGCTGACTGGCATTAGTCAGGAGATGGTGAGCAATTGTGCATCACTTGTTATATATATATATATCATACATATGAATGTATATATTTGTCATAACTATTTTCCTTTTCTCTCTTAGTAAATAGTTCTATCTCAACCTGTGAGTTCTACTTAATTTTTTTCAGCTCTCTCCCCGTCTCACTGGGAACAGGGGGGAGTGAGCAAACAACTGTGTGGTGCTGAGCTGCTGCTGGGTTAAACCACAGCACCAATGACTGTGCATCATAAGATCTGTCATGCACAGGTTTAAAGGAAATGGCATAGCTTGTAGCAGCAGCAACATAAAACCCAAATCTTATCATCAGTGAATCTGTAAATTATTTTGCTGATGACTTCACTGAGGTCAGAAGTGAGCTATCAAACTGGGAAACTTTTGTTTTCACAGTCAGTCTAGATTTTCACCATTAAAAACAGGAAGATGCGAGCTTGGATGGTCTACTCCTCAAACTAGAAATGTATCCCTACAACCTCCAAAATTTCATTCCAGAATACTAAGGGCCAATGTAAGGAACAAAAAAATTCACTACAAAATAATAATTATTTCACTCCCTTTGATTTCATAAGCTGAATGCTATTATCAGTGTATTTGAGTAATGTTCGAGGAATTGTACCAGTAGTAGAAGGAAACACATTCTTCCCTAGTTATAGCTGCAATGTTGATATAAGGCTTTTAACCAACAGTCAGGACAATGTGTTAATGGGTCATGGTATAAAACATAACAAGCTGCTGCTTCTCATTTCTTAGCTATGTCTGAGTGAAATGAGAGTTCACTTGAGAACTTGTGAACAATGTATGGGAAAATATAGACCTGTACAGGACCTTAGAAATTCTGTACCAAGATCATGATATTGCAGACTGCTTTTGTGTAGCTTACATAGTAAAGCCAAACTGGTAGAATAATTATCTGATTTTTTTTTTTTTTTAAATCAGAACTTGTTAGTGTTTCATAGATTTCAATATCAATCTAGTACTGATATTTTTAAATCATAATGCTCAAGTAATACTTAAAATGCATGCTATTTTTAGCAGTAATTACATTTTTTAATAGAACTTAACTCCACATGACCTCTTTGTAGAAAGAACAGTATTTTGCTAAGTTAGCAGCTTATTGCTGTTTTTCTTGGGGGAGAAGTATATTTGTTTAAAAAAAAAAAAATCCCTGGAAATATTACTTCCAGAATGAATAGGGCAATAATAATCTAAATATAGTTGGCTCCTTCTAATAATTTTTTCCTCAGAGACAGCTTCCAAGTACAACCACTGGAAACAGGCAAATACTAAGACACTGATGACATTCCCTAGAGAAGACTGACAGCTTTTCTTATTTATATATTCGTAGTATATATATATATATTTTTTTACAAAACATATCTACATATATATACATATAAAAATATGTTTATATATGTTATATATATTCATTTTATATATATATATATAAAATGAAAGTTCACTTTTTCGTCCTTTTCATTCTCTTTTAGGAACCCACTGGATCAGGCATGTAACAACCCTACGGTGACTGAAGTCTTGAAGTTCAAAGGGCTTCAGTTTTGTCTGTTTTTTTAATATTTTGTCTAAATATTAGGATCAAATGTGACAATTATTGAAATGCTTCTGATTTACTGAATTTAAAGTCTCTACCCTTCTTGCTTTTTCATTTTTTAATAATGAATTATTCAGTTTGCTTAAGAGGACGTATCTACTGTTCAGTTATTGCTCTTCTGATGTATAAAAACTCTTATGTACGTACATTTTACAACTTCGGTAACCTGAAAACAAGGTCTCCACCATGCAATCAGACCATACTCTGTACTGAAAATTAAGTAGGAATTCTCATTAAGATTGTGTTTATGCTTAATGAGTGCTCCTCAGAATTGGTAGTTTGGTCATACATGCACCAAGCAAACCACAGCAATGAATTAATGCCTTTATCAAAAGTCTGCATTGGTAGTGTTCAGTAGTTTCTTCCACTCTTCCCTAAGGTTCATGGTTATGTTGATAATGCTTTTCTGGATCAATGTGCTGACATGCTGGCACTGCATACACTGGTAAGGCTGACCTTTTGCTAGCACAGCGTATGTCACATCTAGGTGCATGTCAAACACTCATGCTACATTTTGGCTATATAAAAGAAGCTTATTGTATCTGGCCAAAGAAGTCTAAATACCTTTTAAAATTACTTGTACTACTAAAGACCTATCAATTACATCCACTGCAACTAACAATCTTGTGTCTCTTACTACCAGATATTTGTGCCATTTTTGCCAGTACGGCGCGGGTGAGGGATGACCTATTGGATCAGTCTCACTTACTACAGATTAGAAAGGATATGGTAATGTGCATAAATACTTTAAGTATTCACAGATTAAACAAATTCTAGCAAATGTTATTGATAGGAAACAAACAAATATAAAAAGTGCTAATTGCTTAACTGTCTTTTATACTGCAGAAAATCATCTTTTCCCTCTCCCCTGCTGTCACTGACAAATATGGATGCATGTAATGTTTAAAATATTTAATTACAGCCAAGACAATGAGCATTATTAGGTTCAGTGACTCGTATACCTGTGTGTCCTGCTGCAGGGAACCTGCTTTAGTAGGGAGGTTGGACTCAGTGATCTCTAAAGGTCCCTTCCAACCCCTGCAATTCTGTCTGCTTTTAAGTCATGTATGCGCTATTTCTCTATGCTGACCTAACTCAGATTTATGTGCAGCCTTTGCTGCATATTCTAATTTGGGTTTTTGTGTTATGTTTAGTCATAAATACATAAATGTTTAGTCATAAATACAGTAGGAAGAGTAGAACGGTTAGGATGGTACTTTACAGGTATCATAGTTGGAAAGATTATTGTGGAGGAAAAGAGACAATTGAAGAAGAAATGCCTTACCTGTATCTAAGGATCTAGGCTTGCAGTAGAAAACTCTAAAAAGGAGGGATCTCCAGGAAGAGATCCTTCCCCACTGGTAGTCAGCCCTTAAATGGGGTCGAGCCTGGCTCCACCCCTTCCGGTCACGCAACTTTATTGCCTTCACCTGTGCTCCCATGGCTGACCCAGTTCTTGCCTCAGGTGATCAAACAGTGTTTCAGCCTGTGACTCAACAGTTCCCATACATATTATAATTGAGAAGTGCTTATATGTGCAGCCTCTTAGAGGAGTCTTTCATAGATTTGGGGCTTTTTTGAGCGTATGTTTTTGTAGTTGTTGTTTTGTTTGTTTCGCTTTTTAGTTTAAGACAACTTCACATAGATGGCTTAAGTCTGAATGTCTATGAAAGCTGAAAGGTCCTACTGTGATTCTCTTTGTACAGTTGAGGCCTACTGAGTATGCAGAATCAGATCTCAACAGGTATATGGGTTGTATGTTATTAATTTATTATTGGGATGATAAACAAATGGACGATAAACAAAGGAATAAGCAGATAGTTTGGATGACAAACGGATATTATTTGCAATAAAACAAAAGCAGCATTTGCAAGTCCAATCTCTTTGACTATAGTCAAAGTGAATATATTAAGCATAAAATATACATAGACCAACAATACCTGGGATGTGGGCAGACATAAATTCGTAGCTGTGATTAGCATAATCCCTACATTTATGTTTAATATTCATAAATATATATATGTGTATATATTTTAATGTGGAAAAGCAGTAAGAAAATGGTGTTTGAGTGGAGGGCAGAAGTGATGAACCATCTTCATGATTTGAATTTATAACTCATGCACAGAATGGAAACAGATCTATATATGATGGCATTTTATTGACTCATTAATATTTATTTATATACACAGTAATATACCATGCATCAACAAATTGGACTCTTTAATAAATAGCATTAACTTTGCTTGTTTTTGCATAATCAGTTAATTAATACTTCTGCATCTGACATTCTCATTTATTTCATGTTGCATAATGATTTATCTTGTTCTGTGCTGCAGTGTTTACTCCTAAAGAGTAGAAAGTTAAACAGTAAACTTTGTTAAACAGTATTTTGTTGCCCGGTAGCTCAAGTAATCAAAGTGAAATCTATTAACACATTAACTAGTATCTTAGTGTTCAATAAAATACCCTTTTCTTTTGGGGGCATAAACATTACTGCATAAGTTAATATTGTAAAAGTTCCAAACAGGTAATTTTCAAAGTATGTGCATGTGAATCCTGTAAGCAGCACATAAGGAATGCTGAATAACAGCAGAAGCATGTGGTCTGTAGGTAAATATGGACAATAAAATTTAGCCTTTTGCAATTAATGGGATTTTGACAACCTGATTAGACTTCTTTTTTTTCCCCTTAAGCATTGTTCTAATTTTAAATCAACTTTTAAATTATATTGAAATTTAATTTAAATCTCCTCTTTTTTTTTTTTTTTTCTCCTGTAAGGATAAAAGCAAATATTGTCAGTTTCTCTACAAAAAACAAAGGTTGTGAATTCTGATAGTCCAATATACAAATAAACTAGTTTTTATAGCATCCTCTCCCATTTGATTGCAGCTCCATTCCAAGAACATACTGTCTTTTGAATATCCATAATGAGAATGTAGTGCTGAAGGCAGGTGACAAAGCACTAAACAAACTGGAAGAAAAACAAAAGGAAAGCAGTATCAGCTATGCTACCTGCTGTCAAGAGCAGTATTATTGACTCTGTAAGAAAGCACATGGGTTTCCATTTACAGTGTATGCAAGGTGGGGCTCAGAGTTAGCAAGGTTTGTGAAATCCATCTTTTAAAAAAATAGCAAAAAGTGAAATAATATTCACTTAATATTTTTTCTGTTTATTGTGGGAACATTGAGTAATTAAACAAATTTCTGTCCTAGAAGCAAAGTTACCAAACAGATTGATCCAAATTATTGGACTTCTGGTTTCTTGCACACTAAAAAAGAAAAACAAAAACATTGAGAACTTTTTGTATACAGGAATTAAGTTAGCACTGGTGGAGAGTTCTTTTTAGTTCTGTCAATGGCTGCAAGCATTCTTTGTAGGTAGTACAGATACACCTGGCAAAAGCAAAGACTGTTCACCCCCTTCCACACGGCACCTCCTAATCACTGTGTAGTTATGCAGTTTTCTCTTTCCTCTTCTGCTTTTGTGCTTCCAATGGCTCCAGCAGAACTCCAGGAAGCTGCACACTGACAAGGAGGTGCATTAACAGCAGTCAGGAAAGCCACCAAAATAATAGTTGTACAAAGCAGCTATGGTACAAAAAATACTTATACGGAGTTGTACAACAGCTGTGCAAAAATGATCTAAATGTTACTTTTTCAGTGACAATTGCCTCCAGAAAACTGCAAAATTTGATGAGCGATTCTACAAGTTTTCACCTTTGAGATTTCATTTCACAAACACTTTTCATCATGAGGAGTAAAAAGTTGGTGGGGCCATTGATTTCATCTAAAATGTTTGATTTAAAATGCTTTCCTTCAAATAAACGTGTTTCATGATGTTCAACTGCCTGATTTCATTTTACACGTTGTTGATGTCAATGGCAAAAACTACCTAAGATTTACCATGCTGGTGCCGTGCTTTATATTGCTCCATGGCACACTAGTTGTCAACCCCAAGGTCACAGCTTTATTAAAGGATCAAGATTTACAATAACGTTAGCTCCAGCATGAATGCCTTCACACACATCTTCCCATACTTTACTTCTCTGAGGTCACCAGCCCAATCTCTCCCCGTGCCAAAGCTACTAATCCATAAATACTGTAGTCTCCTGAACAAAGTTCAAATGGACCTATCATCTTCTTTGAGTAATAAATCTTTACTTTTGTTTAACACCTGCCTTCAGAGAATGCAACCCTCTCTACTTGCAGTAATTAATAATTAATTTACCTTCACCACAGCCTTATTTGGTTTAAAAACTTAAAAACCTTAAAGCCTTAAAAACTGCTCCCCTTTTACAGACTGAGGAACTGATGCGCGATGACCTGCTTGACTGCAGTCCTACAGGAAGACTGAAAAGACTTGGAAGCTGTGTCTGCATGTTAGTCTTGAACGCTGAGGCTGAAAGCTGTGCTATATCCATCACAGTCCTGTAGTGTCTAAACTGAGGCCTCTGTATCTCTCAATGTAGTTTCATGGCATTGATAAGGCAAACCTGAAGTTGACTATATGGGACTGTATAGTGCTAACTGATGCACATACACGTAAAAAAGTATTTTGCAGACTTTACCAGCTCAAGGTGTGGTTAGGTATCTTCTGGCGTGCTTGCACTGTTGAAGGGTTACTGCTACCAATCACAGTTCGTCACCCCTCATGCCTTCTCAGATCTACAGGCTTGGTTGCCTACTTCATTTCAGACAAGGTCAGTTAATTACTTCAAGCAGCAGTTCTTTGCCAGCTGATGAACAGCTCAGCTAACTCATAGCAGCCTCCAACAGAGCAGTGATGAGTACAGGAGAGCAGTTACCTCGGGTGCCAGCAGAGCCCCAGGTTCAAAAATACACCTTACCTCAGGGACTCAGCTTCCCAGCTCTGTCCTCTCCCGTGAGTCCTATGCACAAGGAGCTCTGCTGTTGGCAGTGGACTTCTCCTGAGCTGAAATGTGCAGTAAATATCCCAGCCCAGATGGCTCTACTCTTAAATTGCTTATAAGAGTGGGTGAACTTCACAACTCCTAGTACACAAAGGCCTTCAAATCTCGCCTTGGTATCATCTAAAAAGGAAGTATTTGGGACAGTCTTTAGCTTTATCTGTGTCTTAGCTTTTGCTTGGTAGGACAGCAAGCCATAACTGAGATCCTGAGTAAGAAAACAGAGCCAGCATCCTTCACAGTGTCATAGAATAGTTCATCCTCTACCCTCATCTAAAGCGAGACCTGAGCTTTAGCTTCATTTCCTCTTTTTTCTCTTCAAAGCATGGGACCAGATAGTGGGGGCATTGCCTTGCTGCTGATCCCTGGCAGATACGAGCAGCAGCCCTGAGGGATGGCTGAAGCCTAAATAGTTTTGAAATCCTGGAGGCTGAAGACGTAAGTAAACCACAAGGCTGAATGTTTTGTATTTTCTCTCCCCTGAAAATATAATTTCAGGCTACAGAGAGAGTTTCCTACCCAGCAATCTCCTCTAGACATCTGCTTGTGGTATAGACAGTTGCAGTCCCAAGGAGAAAAGAACCATGAAAGTGAAGGAACCATTTATCTTCAGCCCGTGGCACATATTTTTGATATGGGATGAGAGACCAGGCCTGACCTGAATCCTAGTTTTATTATGAACCAATATAATTTCCACAAATTAATATATTTTGAAACAAACACAGTCTCTATGAATTGAGTTCCTTTGAACAGCATTGCCAGCATTTTGCTTGTTGTTCATCTGCCAAGAGTTACATTTGAGGTAGTCAGTGCTATATGAGCTAAGCAAGTCTAAATTCTCTACCTAGAGAGATTTGTTGGCATAACTACTCCTTACAATTCTACTTACAGTTCCCTATTCTGGAAGAAAAGTGCACAGTCATGCTGCTGGATTACTGTTAAACTTTTTTTGTCAGTATGATTCGGTAGACAGAAATTTTTAACAAAATATAACTAATAGCACTAAAGCTACACCCATAAATGCTGCTGTCATTAGTCAGTCTGCATAAATTAATCAGTCTATAAATCAGGGGAATTTTTGTAGAGACAATTTGTTTCTTACTGTAAGAAATTAATTCTTTGACACAACACAGTACAAAAACTTATCTGATATAACTGAATGGTGGGTGTATGTGTATGGAAAGTGCTCCATACAAATAACAATGTAACACGGAAAATAAATCGCTCATCCTCATTGTCTTTTTCACTCAGTACTAAAGTGCTGTTTCCTTTCTCATTCTAGATAACATCCAAATGACCACAGTGAGAGGTCAGATGCATTCCTGAGTTGCCTGTGCAAGACTTCCCACAAGCCATCCTCTGAACCTTGCTCTGCAGCTGATGTTGCTGGCACAGCCACCTCTGTACTACACAGTGTGTTCACCAGTAACGTCTTACAGTAGAACGACATGCACACATTTTGTTATGTGTAGGCTTATACTTCCGTTAGGCAGAGGTGCCACAGAGAGTCAGCTTTCTTAGAATGCTATGCTGCAGCAGCTGCCTAATGTACGCCATAGAATAATCTGAGTTGGAAAGGACCCTAAAGGTCACCTAGTCCAACTCCCCTGCAAGGGACAGGTATACCTACAGCTAGAGCAGGTTGCTCAGCACTCTGTCCAGCCTGACTTTGAAGGTCTTCAGGGATGGGGCATCCACCTGTCTGGGCAACCTGTACCAGTGTTTCACTATTCTTATTGTAAAATACCTTTTCCTTATAACCAGTCTAAATCTCCTGTTTTAGTTTGAAACCATTTCCCCTTGTCTTATGAGAACAGACGTTGCTAACAAGTCTGTTCACTTCCTTCTTATAGTCCCCCTTTTAGAAGGCTGCTCTCAGGTCTTCCTGGAGCCTTCTCTTCTCCAGGTTGAACAGCCCCAGCTCTCTCAGCCTGTCCTCACAGGAGAGGTGTTTCACCCCCGGATCATGTGTGATGCCCTCCTCCTCCAGCAGGTTTATGTTTCTCCTGTACTGTACACCCAACTTAAGTTTCCCAACATGAAGTCCTAAATTTATTAGTGCTAGAAAGAGTAGCAGAAAACGTTCACCTAGTTAACAATCAAAGCTCCTGAGCGTTATAACTTAAATGTCTTTAATGCTTTGTGAATCCCTCCATGTTTAAACCACTACTTTATCATCAAGAAGAGTATAGAAATGTCTTCACCATTTATGCAGAAGGCACTTGCAAACGCTTTCCTCTGATTTCATACTGTCAGCAGCAAGTGTCAACCTGTCCCTCTGCTACTACTACCTGAATGAAAGGTGCCAATGGCTCAGCTGTGGATTTGTTATCTCCCTGAGTGCCTGTACTAGACCCACTTGCTAACCTGCAGCACTTCCCCTAGCCACTCTGGGGACCAGCATTTCGTGGCGTTTCTCCACATCTGCATTTGCAGCATACTCAACATGGGCACGATGACATGGGACAGGGACATACAGGATTGCCAGCAGCACTTGCAAGACCCCAAGCGGACATTTGGACGTCTAGACCTTTCCCAGATACGGATTCTTTTAACTCCAGAAACTTCTGGGGGGCGAGAAGCCGTAACAGCAGAGCAGGACAAGGGGCGGCTGCACCGCGCTGCCACAGGAACAGGCCCGCACCCGAGCTCGCCCGCCCGCCGCCACAGAGGTCGCAACCTCCGACCTGGAGGCGCGCACAGCGGCGCCCGCTCGCGGCCGGGCTCGGCGGGACGAAGCTCCCCTTGGTCGGCCGGCGCCAAGCGGGGCGGGGCTGCGGCTTCTTGGGGCCGCTACGGCCCGAAGCCCAATGCCGTAGCGCTTCCGCAAGACAGACGCTCGCCCCGCAGCGTCCCTCCGCCGCGGATACGCCTACGGGACAAGGAAGAGAGAAAGGGGGCGGTGGCGCCGGGCAGGGCGGGGCGAGGCCGCTCCGCAGTATCGTAATAGTCCCTCTGGGCCGGGAGGCGATCGCCATGGAAACGCTGGCCCGCCCCGGGCCCGCCCCTGGCCCCCGGGTGGTGGTGGCGGGGCCTGGGCGCTGTACGGAGGCGGCCCGCAGCTGCGGTTGAGACGGTCCGCCGGTCTCCGTCTGCGGGCGGCGGCAGGTAACAGCAGGGCCGGACGGCGGGAGGGAGCGGGCGGCGGCGCTCCCCGGACCGGCGCCGGAGGGGCGGGGCGGGCGGCGCGCAGGCCCGGGCCCCTTCCCCTCCCCCCGCCGCGCCGCCGCAGCCCGGCGCCCACCTGGCGCCAGGTGCCCCCCCCGCCATCTTCCTGCAGCCCTCCGGCCCGGCCCCGCGGGAGCGGAGCGGAGCTGGCCGGGTCGGACTGGCGTCTCGTCCCCGCTCCGCACAGACAGGCCCCGACGTGTTGCCATGGCTGAGGAAGCCGCCGCCGCGCGCTTCAGCGAGGAGGATTTTTACTGTCCCATCTGCCAGGAGGTGTTCAAAACGCCCGTGAGGACTATGAACTGCCAGCACGTGTGGGTATCCCTCCTCCCGCTCCCCTCCTTCCTTCGGAAGCGCTCGCCTCACCTCCTCCGCCTTCCTGCCTTTATTTCCCTGCCTTCTCCCCCGCCCAGTTTGCAGGTGCGGGGCCGGGGATGGGACGCAGCGCAGCCTCCGCCGGCCCGGCCCGGCCCTCTCCTCACCTGTTTCTTTTGTAGCGAGCGGGGCCGTCCGTGAGCGGAGGCACGCCCCGGAACGAGCCCCCGGTGTCTCGCCAGCGCCGGGCTGTGCTGCAGTTAAGAAGCAACTTCCAAACCTGACTGAAATTGCTTTTTTTTTTTTTTTTTTTTTTTTTTTTTAAGCTTTATTTATAGCTTCCTACTCGTTTTTAAAGCGATCATAGCAGAGTTGTCTCTTTCTGTTCGTGCATTCGTAGCGGAAAGCTCTGCATGCTTTTAGGAACATGTAATCACCAAGTACTGGCTGGTAGAAATGCAAAATAGCTTGGATGGTTGATACATTGCTTCGAGGAAAAGAGGCCAGAGCAGATCCGGGAAAGCTAATGAAGTGAAATCTTCGGGAAAACGGCAGGAATGCAGCTTTGCAGTATTCTTGGCTCCATTGAAGGACGATAAACAGAAGTTACTCTGATAAGATTTCCAGTACCACGTGTCTACTGCTCCATTTAATATCTCATTAATGATCAATCCAGTGCCCAGCTCAGGAATAGTAGACGGAAAATAGTTAATTGTTACAAAAAATTTGCCTGATTTCCCTATGCTTCTTTCTAAGCGCTGTCATTTCATTTTCCCAATGTTTATCTTGTAAAAAATCTTCTGTTCAGTAAAGGGTTATCTCTGATGTATCTCTTTTATGCTGGTAATCACTCATCCCTTTTCAGGGACAAAGTATCTAACTTTCTTCACTCTACTAATCTGCTTGGTAACTTTTTAATTTAGATTTTGCAGGAAGTGCTTCTTGACAGCTATGCGGGAAAGTGGAACGCATTGCCCTCTCTGCCGGGGGAGTGTGACTAAAAAAGAAAGGTCATATCCCAAAAGGGCTCTAGATGTCGAAAACAGTATGAAGAAAGCTTCTGGGGGCTGTAGATGCTGTGAGAAGCAGGTAGAGTAAAACTTTACAGAAATTGAACGATAATTTTCTTACTTTTAACCAGACGCTTCTGCTGTGTGCCATTCATGTATTGGAGCTAACATAGCCTATAGTGTTTTTCTTTGTATGGCTTGTGCGTGTAGTAGGTGTGCAGTGCCTGCCGTCAGGTATCTGTTGGGTATGCCTGATGTAGAAGAGAACCTTGTTTTGTCTACAGTGACTAAGTGGAGTGCCAGTTTTCCCCAGAACAATGAGAAAACTGAATACAGCTATAAAACTGTTACAAGTGGGTTAGCCTACTGAAAATGAAAGCTGGAAATATAGGGAAAACCTCAGAAACTTTCACTGTGGAAGTAAAAGCGATCACAGCTGCTCTTATTATTTTATTTATATAAATTTATTAAAATTTAATTTTAGGATGACAAATATGAGTTGATTGCTCTGTGTATACCTACGTTCATATGAAGTTTCTCCCTGCCCTATATTAAATCAGTCTGTTTACTATGCCCTCGTAAAGCAGATATTATTTTCAGAACACTGAGTGAAATCCTGACTCCACTGAACTTCAGAGTAATCTATCTTCTAATATGAATGAATCCAGGATTTTAGCACACATTTTATTTACCAGTCCAGGTAGCCTTCCTGTCAGTTTGGTTTCTCTTAGGACCTCGGTCTGCCAGTGTGGAAAGATCAGCTTCTTGCCTTGTTCCTCAAGATACATTGTTATGTGAAAGCTGGGAGAAAGAAACACTAACAAGTTGATAAATAAAAAGGGAGAACCAAGCAGGTTCCTTGATGAGCTCTGGGCACGGAGTCATGATTTTGACTTATTTGGCTTCTAAACCAGTAAGCACTTCTGACAGTGCTAGTAAATTTGAAGTTCTGATGTGGGGCTTGTCCAGCACATCATTACTGTCTTACGTTGCATCTAAGTCAGATAGGCATCCTTAAGCTGGTGTTCATTCCCCTCTTTTTCTTTTTTTCTTTTTTTCCTCACATGGAAAGATTATGTATTATCAGAACACACTTAGTATAAAGCAGTTTTGCTCTGCACAAAGTGAGAGTGGGCTAGAGAAGGATGAAAGAGCAGTTGTGCATATCCCATCCTCATGGACCCTCTCTGTGGTAGCTCCTCGGTCCTTGATCTCAGTGTGAGAGTTTGAAGGTCCTGCAACTTTGTTTCAATCAAATGGAGTTTACTGGCGTTTTTCACAGCTCTCAAAGTTGTCTGGCTGTTAAGGGTGTGGGGGGTGGGAATGCCCTCCAGTCTGGTAGAGGGACAAAGAAGTTGTTCTCTTTGGGAAGAAGGCATTCATCCTGAGAAGAGAGACATAAGTTAGTTTCTCTGTTGCGTATGAAGTCTAAATAATCCCTGCACACATTACTTTCTGTTTGCAGAATTATCTTCCTTCTACACTTGGATTGTTTAGTATAATTTCAGTAATTTGGCATTTCATTTACAGGTTAGGTTTTCGTGGATGAGACAGCATTATAAAACGTGTAAGAAGTATCAGGATGAATACGGTGTTCCTTCTGTTATTCCAAAATTACATATTTCCCAGGATTCAACAGGGAACAGGTAATCAGGGTGATGTATGTTTAACAATGCATTTCTTTCCCCTAGCGGAAATCGTTTTATTTATTTGTTTTTGGTGGTGGTGGTTTGTTTGTTTTTCCAGGACATGTTTTCTTCTAGTAATAATTATTGTCTGTGTTCTTAGGCTTAAAAAAAAATGACAGTTTTTCCAGATATTTTTCTTTACTCAGCACACAGAAGAAAAGCTTTCTACATGATGGTTTGGAATGTCTTTTAAGGGTCTCTTCTAAAAATGGTATAATATTTCCAGCTTACTTGCTTTGCTTTGACAGCACTTGAGCAGCTTGCCTTGTAAGAGATCTCATAATATTTAGCCCCAAGGAAGTTCCCTTCTCCTTTTGTTCCTCTCTCTCCTTTCCCAACTCTGTTTTAGTGGTTATCCTGTTACAAAACATTATTGTGCAAGCTTTTGTTTTCAGATTGACTTTGCTTTGAGCTGATCTTTTATGAAAAGTATAAGGAACCTTCAGCATATTACACACTGTAAAATCAGATACCATTTACCAATTTGCTTTCAGACAGTAAAGCTGAAGAACTTTCTTCCTCATACTTTCTGACTGATGTGTTTTAGCCTGGGCATGGGGTTGTTATTTTCGTTTGTTTGTTTGCTTTTGGTGTATTTTTGAAGACCTTTTTTACGTACTGTTTTCATAGACCTTTTATTATATATAGGTTGTGCTTTATGTACTGTGTTGACATTCTGTTTTTAGCAGGCTGAACTGTGCAGTTTTCAGCCCATCAGTATGTTGAAAGCAGAAGTTCAGGCTGCTACCAGAGCTAATTGCAGCAGTGTTTAACTGAAACATCTGGATATTGTTACATGATCAATTAGTGACTATACCACAGCAGAATATTAGTGTTATATGTTTTGTCTTGAAATTCATATTTTCTGGTATTAATGAATTTTAAGAACTTTTGATAGCAAAGTACAGTAACACGATTTTTCTTTTCTTTTTTTTTCCTACATATAAAGCAGCAGGAATGATACAGTATCAGCTAATGGAGAGATGGCTAACAATCAAATACGCCAAGGAAATACAAGGTAAGCTGCTTATTTCCCTATAGTTATTATTAAATTAACTGTAGTGTAAGCTTATGCTATCTAAAACAAACAAAAAAAAAAACTACAACAAATTCTATTTTTAAAAAGTATTTAGTTTCTAATTCGTTTGTATCCATACATTAGGATTTTTCAGTACTTTCTTGAAAGATTTGAACGCAAAAGTATTACCAGCAAGTAAGAACAAGGTGCACTTGCAATTGGATAAAAAATATTCTGTGAAGTCCAAGTCTCAGTCGAATGCATTTAGACATACAGATAATAAATTTGCTTTAAAATTGCTATTTGGAAGTAGTGATGATAGATGCTCTGTTAGGTCCACTATTATGTCAATAAAAGTGTTTTTTTGCTGTTGTTGTTATCAAAATATGGGAAAGTAATACCAGGATAACAGATTAATTAAGCTTTCGATAATACTACTTTCAAAACTTTTTTTTTTTTTTTTCCTGTTTAACACCGTATTTCTGCTTACAGTGGACATCCAACCTTCAAATGCCCCCTGTGTCAGGAAGCCAATTTTACCAGACAACGCTTGCTGGATCACTGTAATAATAGGCATCTTTATCAGATAGTTCCTGTAGTAAGTAGTTACCTCTTCTTTTTTTTTTTTTTTTTTAAATAAGTTTTTACTTAAGTGTAATTCTTTCTACTTTCATTCTGATTATGTGAGGGATTTTAAGTGTGCAGCATCTATTCTATATCTTAACAGGCCACTGTGATCTGAGTAAGTCATAGTACTTGTAGCACTGCATTTAAATAGAGGAATGGCTTTCATTTGAAAGCTTCTTGTCCAGCACCTGGTTGGTTTTAGGGCATTTCTCACATAGCTGTATCATTTATCTCAATTTGAAACAAACTCAGCATTTATAGTTGACATGCACTCCTTCATTTAGTAACCAAGTTCTGTTTGTATAGAATTCCATTTGTAACATAACTGTTGTTTTATTTGAAACCTACAGTTAGAAAGTAACCTAAGGTATTCAGTAGGAGCAGAGGAAAAAAATCTGTTTGGTTTCCTATTCTTTTCATCTGTATAGGAAGAGTTATCTTTCCTTTATGCTGACTCGATCATCTCAGGTGCATGAAAATCCTTTTAAACAGTGTCCGATGTAGCAATTACATTCTTTTCTAAATTTTATACAACAGGAATTAATAGAGTGGCAGACAGAAGTGATAGTCCTCCACTCCTTAGACAAACACTAACAAACTTGGAAAGCTGAAATGTAATTTTGAATGTTCCACCACTGAACTGAAGAACATCTAAAACTATATTTCTGTGTAAACTGTAGTAAGATGTAGCACTACCTTAGACTAGTAATTCCTGTAGAACATGTTTTTAATGCACTCTCTATTATTACCATTAGCTCTTAAAAATCTTCTCTCTTTTTTTCTTTTCTTTTTCTTTCCCAAATTCAGATCTGTCCTATTTGTGTATCTCTCCCTTGGGCAGATTCTAGCCAGGTTACCAGAAATCTCGTTAGCCATCTAAATCTGAGACACCAGTTTGACTATGGAGAATTTGTGGTAAGCTTTTCCCTCTTTGTTAAGCAGGAGAGTAAATTGTAATCTTTATTTTATTAGAAACACAAACGCTAAAAAAAGAGAAAAATAAGAAATTGGTTATGCACTTTGTTTCTGTTCTGGACGGAAGCTGGAAGTGGAATACTTGACTTCATGCTATCAACATGAAATGTTGCCAGGAATAGATGTTGCCAACAGTTCAATAAGCACAGCTCCGAGCTGTTAACTTAAGCCTTTAGTTCTGCATTCTCAATCTGAATCGTTTTATTTATTTTTTTTCTCTATAATAGTTTATTATTCCTCCTCCTGAGGAAAACGTAATGGCTGATACTCTGTTTTATTTGATATTTTTGGCCTTCTGTGACACCAGAGATTAAACCGTAATTCTCAGGACTCAAAGTTCAGCTTGAAAAGCCAGGATGCTGATACAGCCTCTCTTCCATTGTGTTGTGAAAGGGGGCTGCAACGTAAAAGAGAGGTGTGGTGTTAGTATTCTTTCAGGCTCATTTTGATTAAATGGCCCTTGAGTAGATTAAAAGCTGCATACCCAGATGTAGTCACTGGGTGGATAATGACTGAAGCCAACCAGCTGAGTCCTGCATATGGGCTTAGAGATTTGGAGAGTTCATTCTGTAGTTTTGAGAGTGTTAACAAAGTTCAGGATGTGCTGTGTTAGCCTTATATAGAAGAAACAGTATTTGAGACATAGGCATCCTCACAGATTAAGGAAGGCAAAGAGTAAGTATGTACTTTGTGTTGAGTGATCTGTGGTGAAGGCGTGGAAGAGATTGATGCAGGGAATTGAGCTGTTGAGCTTGAGTGCATCTTGAGTGCTTGAGGATGTAGAACTGGTGATTGGAATTATGTTTTGGGAAACCTGCCAGAATTGTACCAAAAAGATGTATTACTCTGTAATACACTTATAGTGATACAGTAACATCTTGGAATACATCTCTTCAAAAGAAGCAGGATTAACCACCCATCTTTTGTGATACATATGATGCAATCTGTGATTATTGTAGTCTGGGGATAACGTTTTGTGTTTATTAATGGAAAAGGTTATGGCTAGTTGGAAGCCCTGGTAGAAGAGTTGTGTGATGCAGTCAGCTTTCCTGAGCTGACTGTTCCGCAGTGTAACTGAGCCAGGAAGAGACGGTGGACCCTTCTGCTTAATGAGCTTTGTCCTGCTCATCTGAGTTCTCTGTCTCCTGGTTGTTGGTTAGATAAAGGATACTGTGCAACATAAACAAATCAAATACTTATTGAAATACAGAGCCTCAAATGTGGAAAATGAATTCTTGAACTAGAGATTGTGGTACTTGAATATTTGACCATCTTGATGATATTTTCATTTTGTTTAGAATTATCAACTTGATGAAGAAGCCCAATACCGAAATGCAGTTCAAGAATCCTGTCATGTGAACTTTTAAAGTATGGACTTCTGTCTTGCTGGTTATCTTAGAGGAAAAATTACATGATTTCTGTTGGTTATCTGAAATGTATATTAATAAAAAAATGGCTTAATTTTTTCCACGTTGATAAGAACTTTTCATATATGGTTTTACTGAAACACAAACTTGATATTTTTAAGAAGATCAGTCTCTTGGAATCAGAGACCTTTCTGGAACAACTTCTTGTCTTCGTTGTCTCTAACTTGTACTACTCTGTTAATTACAAAATGTTTTTTTGTTTTTTGTTTTTTGTTTTTACTAATGCTGGATATTTTGACTGACCAATAAGAACTTTGAGAGCAGCATTTTAGAGATGCAAAGATGCTCTGTTGCACTGTTGAATTTAAGTTCATCTTTCGTCTCTAAGATAGCTGCAGGTTAACAGTTCGTGTTGTCCTCCTGCCCGAGGACAAAGTTTTATTTGATGTTGTGATTTGTTCCTTACCATTACTGTGTAAATGAAAACGGTGCCAGTGTAAGAAATCAAAATACTTGTTTTGTATAGATCAGCAATGCAGAGGTTTCTTTCACTAAGAAAGAATGATGCCATTGCCTGGGAATCATTACATCTACTTTCTTCCCCTTTTTGAGCATAACTGAAGTAGGACACTTGATGAGAAAACTGAACGAAGAGTTTTCTCTCTACTCCTAACTATCAGTGAAGATAGCCCCCCTGCCATACTTTCTAAGCAATTCAGGATGGCATGCAAGAGGTGTACTTCCTTGGTATGTGAGTGTGACTAGCTAGTTTTTTGTTTCGTTGGAGGTTTTTAAGAACTTCAGTAGTTCTAGGAATTTAAGTTACCGTCTGTTCTGTCTCTCACAGCAGACTGTGTAAGTAGAGCGTTTATTGGCTTTGGACAAATTGGTGCTCAGAAATGAACTTGTTTATTTTGGTCAAACTGTTTAATGTGTGGACATCTGCTGCATCCAAAGGCTTGAAAAAACGCTTGAGAAGAAAAGCGTGCTGTAAATTAATTACCGACATTCTGCTATTCTTGATGTCCACTTTCTCAGCAAGACTGGCATTAAAACTGAAGGAAAACCCCCCCCAGAACAACACTTACCAATTTTGAATTTAAATAGAAAGTGCATTTTTAAAAGAACTTCCAGATCTTTAATATTAATGGGAGGAAGGGGAAATAAAAAAATAAGTCATCTGCACAGATGGCATTTTTGGGGATTTAGACAGAGACAGTTCTGAATGTATACATGTGAGGACCGAACCTTCGCACTGCATGGCAATGACCCAACGTCAGACTCTTCTTAGTGCGTACTGTATGTGTGGTGGTGAAGAACACACCTGGTCTTTTTTTTCTGTTTTTGTCCAGTTGGTGATTTATATGTGATGATATCAGTTGTGCAGAAGTACAATCTCCAAACTCCTCCTGTCTGAGTATTCTCACTCAGTCCGTTTTAGTGCTCTTTAGACCACGCGCTGCTTTGGAGTGCTTCACTGAAAGCAAAGGGAAAAGTTTTAGATTTATTTATTTTTCCCCTTTTTTCCTCTGCAAAGCCAGCTACAAAACACGGCGAAGGAATTTTGATGTAGCCTGATGCTAAAGATTTAATTTTTTAAAAGAAAATGACCACGGTGTGTGTTTTTTATTGCTGTGTAAATTTGCAAGTTAATTTAATTAGTTATATGAAAGTTTGGTTAACTTCTTTAGATTCAGTAAGTTATTTATGTAATCTGGCAATGACTGCCTGTAGCCAATACAGATTCAGAACACCTCGTGGACACTGGAACTGGTTATTTCTGTTACTTGAGAGTACTTTGAGAATTGCAAATGAAATTACATCTACTTTAAAAGTCTGGGAAGCGAGTTCTTCTATAGCAATAATTAGTTGCCACTTGATGCATAGTTGCTGAAGTAGCATTTTGTTCACGTTTAAACAAAGAGACTTGAATGCGTATTTTAAAGCAACAAATGTGTATCAATGCAATATTAAAAAACAAAGAAACTTGCACGGTGTTTATTCTCTTTATTTGCATATGCTAATATCTGTATTGGTAGGCACTGCCTTGCTTTTGATATTTTGAACTTCTAATATGAAGAGATTGCATCCAGCACATTCACTAGGTAAGCATTTCTGGAAAATGAATCAATCTGTTTAAATATGCTGCTTCTGGTCATGATCTTTCTTACTGAAACTCAAACACGCATAAAATGTTGTGTATTTGTAATGAGCCATGCTTGTACTCGAAACATAAAACCCTTTACTAAGACATTGCTGTTGAATAATATGTTCATGTTGCATTGTGTATAGTTGAAATATGCTATGTTACGTTTAAATTTTTCCTTTATTTTTTTCTTCTATTGAAGTATTTTATTTTCTGTTTGTTTCTTTGTTGCATAATAAAGATGATCAGTCCGTTTGATGCTGCTACTTCTTCTTCAGATGCTTTTTAAACTCCGGTTCATGGTCATTTATATGCTTTTATAGTTTTAAGTTAAGAATGGTGTGTATGTTACTGAAATTAATGGTTTGTGGCCTTAGCTCACAATCTTCTCATGTGCTGACAGGCTATTTTACATCACATCTTAAGATCTTTTCATGAAGTAAAACTGAAAAAAGCTGAGAGGTTGGACAAAACGTTTCCTAATGCATCTTTTCACCCTCTCCTGTTAGTATATTGCTGTCCCATGCCAAGTTAATCGAGAAATAACCTCCTAAAAGAAAGAAAGATTTACATAATGCTAGATGCCAATAGCAAACCTTGTTATTTAGGTAGGTTTAGTGAGGAGAACTAAAGGGGTTAGTTTAGTGAGGGGTTTTGCTTGCTTTTTTGCTTTGTTTGTTTTTTCTGTGAATTTCTGGTTGCATTACTGGACTGGCATGGTGGCATGCAGGTGGTTTGTCCTTCTGCTCCTGTGTGTCTGAGCTGAAAAGCCCTTTCATTATTTTTTTTGTGTTTTTTTTTATATTCTGAGGTCGTATACAGAATAATACAGTTACAAAATTTGAGTTAAGGTCTTCTTTTGAGTGATAGAAGTTGGCAAAATGTATAAATTTACTTTTTGTTATTTAGTGTTCTTTCTCCTTGTAACATAGTTTTGTGAGCTCTAAATAGATTATTGTACCGTTTAAATCTGGTTATAAGCCCTTTGTTAGAGATTCCATTTAATTTTCTTTTACTGTAGCAAAGTGTATCTCATTATTTAGAGACAATGCACTCAGTGTGTTTAATTCTCCTTGGCTGTATATTCATAATATAATAAGTGAGCTCTGTAGAACTCCCCTTTGTCCTGCTCCAGTCCTTGGTCAGGACTTCATTCCCAGGGAGAGAGACATTTCTGTGTCTGAGTCATCTTCTGACAAGTAGTTGGGCCTAGAAGGTATTCATACTGGGAAGTATTTTTGGATCTTGAGATGTAATTTTTCAGTCCAGTGAGACGCAAACACATGAGTTTGTTAGAAATACTGTAAGTATATAACATATTTTGGGGTATTTTTTTAAATACCTTTTGTTCTATTGGACACAAAGTGGAACAGAGGAGGCTCCCTCTGAGCACCAGGCAGCACCTCTGTGTTGTGGGGGTGATGGAGCACTGGCACAGGTTGCCCAGAGGCTGTGTGTGGGATTTCTTCCTGATCCCCTGCTCTGGGTGTCCCTGATGGAGTGGGATTTGGGCCCGATGCACCCAGAGGTGCCTTCTAATCTCAGGTATTCTGTGATGAAGAGAGAAGCACCTTCAAGGTTCTTTTAGAATTGTTGGAACTAGCAATTAAATGACACAAACGCCACGTGGTTTCTTCTCAGTACAGAATGCATTTAAACTAGTTCTAGATACCAGGTCTCTTCTGTGTCCTGTTACATATGTGTTTGAATATATGTAGAAGGCAAAGTTCAGGACCACTACTATAAGAAGGCTATTACAATTATAATTGCCACTTTCCAGAGATTTGCCAGCCTGATTTTCATTTCATAAAGTTGTCTTGGACTGTTATAGTGCTTAAGCTCACTGTCTGCTTTGGGGAGGGCCAGCATTCACCCCTTTGTTTTCCAGCCTTAACCTCCCTTGTTCTGTCTGTAAAACTTTTTTTTTTTTTTCCACATCATCAAATATCTCTGTCTTCATGGTCAGGAAAGAGCTAAAAGTAAAATCATCACTGCCAAATGCATTCAGTAGAAAGCATCTAATTCCACTTTAAATCTTTACTTGAAACCTTCTCTATACATTTAAATGTATTTTTTGGTTCTGTGGAGCTGCAGGTCATTTCCCAGTGCCTCGTGATAGAATGCTGTTTTTAAGCACTTGCTTTAGCCTATGAGAATGCTTAGTCTGAGAAAACTTTCACAATTACTTTATGTTCTCCATATATATATATATGTATATATTTCCTTGGGAGGATATCCTTTTGGGTTATGTATATTAGGATTGTGTTTAAAGGCAAACGTGTTTCCTGAAGACTAGCCCATTAGTAGTAACAGGCACGTGTCTTGCTAAGAACCTTGTGCTCAGTGTTCAATTTCTGCAGGTATGCATCAAAGGCAAAAAGAAAATAGTGGCTTTTTCCTCAGAATGGCTGAGGCTGGCAAGTGTCCTCTTGGTCCATCGGGCCCACCCCCTCCCTGCTCCATCAGGGACACCAGAGCAGGGGCCCAGGCCCACGTGCAGGCAGCTGCCGAAGGTCTCCGAGGAGCAGAGCCCACACACAGCCTCTGGGCAGCCTGTGCCAGTGCTCCGTCACCTGCACAGCACAGAAGTGCTCCTGGCATTCTGAGGGAACCTCCCATGTTCCAGTTTGTGCCCACTGCCTCTTAGCCTGGTAGTAGGCACCACTGCAAAGAGCCTGGCTCTGTCCCAGCAGGTAGACTTAGATGGGACCCCTCTGAGCCACCTCTTCCATGGGCTGAACAGTGCCACCTCTCTCAGCCTCTCCTCACATGCTCTGGGTCTTTCAACAGGCCTTTCTCCAGGGTCGTGTTTGTGGCAGTGGTGTCGTGGAAGGTACGATGGACGTGCCATCTTAGTTGTGAGACTGTTCGAACTTCAGTAGTTTCTTTTACGATTTTTTTTCTTTCTTATTGCAAGCCACAAGAGGGCACTGAATATTTTTGGGTTGTCTGTAAATAGAGTACTTAAGAATGCTAATTTACTAAGTACTTGTACTCCTTGATACTTTTAGTCGCAGGATATTTCTACTCAGATATTTCATAAAGCGTAATACATCTTAAATGGCTTAGGGGTTAAGAGACTTTATTGTGGATTGGAATGATCCCAGAAAGAATGTTTCTGATACTCTTTGAAACCTCAAATGCAAAGCTGTGCCCATGTGTTTTATCGTCGGTGCTGTGTCCACCGAGGGAGAAGCGAGTGCTTCCCACTTCACAGCGGGACACAAAGTACAACATACCCACGCAAGCTCTTTCTTTGCAATTCCTCTCCTTCCTCTAACGTATTCGCCAGAGGTCTTTAAGATGAAAGAGTTGCAGTGCAGCTGGAAATCACCAGGGGGCATCTGAGGACTGCTGCTGTCTGTGCTGGGAGCAATGGGGCTAGTAGTGCTGGTTTTGCCTTGGTGTTTCATAGCCGCGCACTCGCCAACTGCTGCAGTGATGAGGTGCCAAATCGAGGTAGGCCTCATCCCCGTGGTCTTATAAACTTCTCGGTGCTTTGAAGTTGCCTCAGGCCTCTGGAATGAAGAGAGAGGTTCCCCCTACTGAAGGCTCCCACATCTCACATCCCTGGAGTGTGTTCCTGGAGCTGTAGCATGATATCGTGGCCAGCTACAGCTGCTTTGGGGTGCACGCTGGTCACAGTTTGTTTCCCAGTGTAAGCCCACTCATAAAACACGATTGTGAGAAAACACGTCAGGTGTAGTTCAGGTTCCAGTGGAGGGGAAGAGGTGTAATCTTGTGTAAGAAATGATCTTGCTTACAGAAGAGTTTTCCCACATAAACGAAAAGCTAACAGTTAAAGTACACCTGAAGTGGCAATGGGCAGTAGAGTGTGGCATGTTATACACCCGATCTTCCTCTGGTTGCTTTTGAATGTTGCTTTTTTAATTTACCTTTAACTAAGTAGTGGGAGGAAATGGAAAGTTTGTTTCCTTTTCTTGATAACTCTTAGTCAAAGCAAACATGTCATGTTTGCTCCTCTGTAAGAAGGTAGAATCTATGGTGATTTTCACTGCCTCACGTTATTTGCTCAGGACTCCTGCAAGATTTGTAAATGCTGGAGTTTCGTAACTTGACATTCTTAGGTGTTCAACTTGAAACACTTTGGATTTGATTGAGGGTCTGTTATCTTGTAGGTTTATCTGACAGCTCTTATCTTCATTGGTGCTTGTGCCTCATCAGCTAACATGATAGTTTTGCAGTGTTATCCCCTCATGAAATTAACTGGAAAAAGTGGAACTAATTTGTGCAAGATAACACGTGAAGTCTGAGACAGAACAAGGAACAACCAGCTATCTGAGAATGATGGACTGTTGGAAAATCATCCTGCTTTTTAGAAGCAGGTCTGTGAGCACTGCTAAGTGGGGTACATAATGCTCTACAAGCCAGCAATTTTCAAGATTATTTAATTAATTTATCTCATTTAAGTTCACATTGAAACTCAGTCAGTCAGGTTTCACCTAAATGTCAGCAAGCAGCCCTGACTCACAGTTGCTCACTGCACTATACAGATAGCAAAATTATCAAAGCATCTATGCTGAAGAGCAACAAAACTAGCCAAGTATAAAAGTACCCACCAAAAATGCTAGAAAAACTCCATCCATATAGAGCAATTATTTATTTGTTTACTTTTAATTGGTTCTTTATAGTTTATGTTGCATATTGAATTTAAGTTGCTCTGACTTCATAAAGAACATGTGCAAGCATAGAAAGATATTTTTGTGCTCTCCCATACTGCAATCATTTTTTTTTTTCCCAGTATCTCTGCCAGCATTATTCTCCATTCCTGGGCTATTATCCCCAGATATGGCTTTACTAAGCAGGTGTAGCTTTCCGTCTGCACTGGAAAATGCCTGATGAATGTTCGTTATTCTGCAGTAAAACCACAAGATACAAACTACGGGATTATTATTACGCCCCGTGCTACAGTAGTGCCCACCTTTCTTGGTGCAGGCACAAAGAGAGTGCCTCTTCAAGGGACTGTGCATCCTGCTCTGCAGGCTGTCTGTCTGGCTGGTGCTGGAGATCCTCCTGGTCACTACAGTAGATTTGCAGCAACCTCCACATTGATTTCTAATGTTTTCCCTTGTAATTGCTTGTACTAGCAGCATGGGAGCGTGTGGGCCTGTGGGGAAAGAAATCTAATTGACTAGCAAAAGCTTAGATTTTGCAGGTGTCTCTTGTAGTTACTCAGGGCTTATTAGATAGCTTAGCACCCATAAAAGCTGTAAAACATGTTTGAAGGCAAAGAACTGTTTAAAAAAAAAAAAAAAGAAGAAGAAGAAGAAGAAGAAGGAGCAACCTGCTAAAGACCTGTTTCTGCTGCTTTGTGTTTAATGTTTTTCCCTCAAATATAGAGAATATAGAGATTCTAGTCAGGACACTGGTGGACTCTACTTGCAGATTAACCTGGAAATGTAACCCAAATCCTTGTAATCCACAGGTCCCTGGCTGTATCAAGAAAGAACACGAGTTACTTTTGGCTGTTATAGGTCTTGGTAATTGTAGAATAAATGCATAACCTAAGACTGCCACTTTTTATTCACCTGAAAATGCACACCACCTATTTAAATAGGTTGCACTATCCTTCATTAATTCATTTCCATTAATCCTCCATTACTTCCTACTGTTCATCTTGGATTTAGAAGTATGATGTGGCACGTAATTCTTTTAATCTGTAAAGTAAAATACGGAGTCAACTCTTAAGGAAAATAAGGGATAGCTGTATTGCCTGAACATAGTAAGTCAGTGATAAAGTGTTGGTCACTGTAGAGAACATGGTCACAAAAGTGATTATATATATAAATGACTGAGAAAATAAATGATTGAGATATAAAAGGTTGAGAAAACTTCTTTAAACTGCCTGCTTATTTATTGCCATTGCCTAATCGTGTATTAAAAATCCAGTTTGCTACCTCATGGGAGACACATGTCACGCAAAACACTTTCACTATTTTTTTTCACATATCACTTAATTATCTGTTGTGTTGTGTTTTCTTATTAGCAGATTACTGACTGAGATGTCAAAACTTAAACTAGTTAAAAATCAGAGTGAATGGGGAGAAAAAAATGTGTACGAACTGCATAACAATTCAGGGTCAGGGACACTGGTTAACTTTGTGTGCAGTGGTTATCTTCAACGGTGCCTTCTCTTTTGTGTTACTATACACCAATTCCAACACTTTCTACTGCTTTCTTTGATTAACACTTTTTAGCCTGTTCTCTGAGCAGCAATGGTCGTGATCTAGAGGTTTATTCAGTCCTTCTTTGTGACAGGAAAATGGTCCATGTATCTCCTCTTGTAAAGCAGTTGGTGTGAGGTCTGTGTTGGTTGATGAATCTTGCAAGTGTGGATGTGGGGACAGAAAGGAGACTGTCCCTATCAGTTTCATGTAGAAGAGACCAAAGACGCAGAAAAACAGTCTTCTCAGCTTTTTTCCAACGCCAAGTGGCTACACCAAAAAACGTGTTCGTTCTTTTGAGTTCTTTGGAAGGTACTTATCAGGTACTGCAATCACAGAATAGTGGTTGTAGCTGTTGCAGTCTTTTACTTTGAATCAACAGTGTGTTTCTTGAACAAGTATTATCATCATCCCCACTTAACATGCTTTAGTTCACATCACAGAGGAGTGCTGGTGCTTATGAATTGAGCTCTTTTGGTATGAAGCTAAACCAGAATATGTGCTTCAGAGCCTGCTTAATGCAGTCCAGTTGCCACTGCTGACTTGCAATCCTTGCGTCAGACCACAACTTGGCCGAAGCAGAACTCTTTGAAATGTGTACAACATAGAAGCCAGGTTCTTAGCACCAAATACTTTGATTTGCAAATCTGTTCCAGTTGGTAACTGTTACTATAGGCATAGCCAGCCTAACCTAGAGAACCTCAGAAAGGAGAATTACTGGCATCACCCAGCAGCTGCAGAAGGCATTAGGAAGGATTCAAGGACCACTGACCTTGCAGAAGAAGCTTTGATAAAAAGTCTCAACTGGCAGTGTGAGTGTTGGTGGATAGAGGACTACATTATTTGCTATTACTTGTTGTAGAAAATACAATGATGTAGGAGCGGTGATATCCACAACTACTGCTTCTCAGTGTTTAAACAGTAAAATAAGCTTGGAATTGGGCAGCTAGAACTTAGTTTGGCAATTGCCTAAGAACAATTAGTTGTTTCTTACCAGCCACAATGCTTGAAATTTTACGAGAAATGTTGTTGATTTTGATATAATCACGTGGAAATCTGTTCTTTGCAATCACCATACAAAATCCAAATGTCATTTTAGTTTTTCTGAAATTCTAACCAGGTAGTGGATTTGGGGAAATAAACAGGTAGCCAGGTCGGATCACAGAATATCCTCAAGTACCTTGAATTTAAGCGTTAGAAGAAGCTGGCCATTTCAGCACTCACCGGCAGTTAGTAAATAGATGACTGAAGTCAGAAGAAACTCAAACTCCAAACAGTAACAACAGCGATAATACAAGGGCAAAAGAGACTTTTTAAAAATTAATCTATATGGATTTTTTAAATAATCCAGAAGAATACCACCACCTGATTTACTGACAAGTACAGTGCTTCACTTCCATCAACAGTATCAATGGCATTGCCTTTTCTAAAAGCAAGATTCTGAAATTATGTTGGGGGTAGATCTGTGCATGTGTTTACCGCCTTCCCTTTCTGTTAAAAAAAAAACACATATATATTAAGGTCTTACCTGTCGAGTGCCTTATGAGCTTTCAGTTTTTCAAAGGGATTTAATGCCAGCTTTATTCACGGATGTACACATTGGCTGAGGTGGGAAGGTGGCTCTGGAGACCCTCCAGTGTGACCTCCATGCTCAAAGAAGGGCCCTCACAGCTGTGGGCAGCTGGGTCTTGAATATCTTCAAGAGTGGAGACTCTACAACACATCAGGGCAACTTATTCTGATGTTTAATCACCCTTGTTGTAAAAAAAGGTTTTCTTACATTTATTTGGAATTTCGTGTATTTTTATATGTGTTCTTTTGAATTTCTATTTTCCTCTGTTCATTTCTTCCTGTATTTCAACTTGTGTTCAATACATTTTCTCGCAGCAGTACTTAAAACTGATCAAACTATATGTTAGTTGCATTAGTACAGTTATGATGGACTTCACAAGGTAGAGGCAGAGAAGTTAATCGTTGATTAAAGGACAAAGGTTTCAGTTTATGATATTTACTGTCTTAAACACCAAGTTGGTCTGAATTCTATTAGTTCAGATGTTTGCTGACTGGATAACAACATGGACTGGCTTTCTGTGCTTGTGTTCCTAAGTTGTCTTCTTCAGGTGGCCTGGAATCAGGTAAGAAAGCAAATAGTGCGTTTTCTTGGTATGTTCAAATAAGCAATACAGCTTTATATGAGTTTGGGAGGAAAAGACTTAAGTAAGTATACGGTTGTTCCAAAATAAGAATTCTGTTTCTTCTTTGTGGAGAAGAAACAAAGATTTCTGTTTCCCTTTAGCTGCTGTTCTTAATAGGCTTGACTATGTGTTGGAAGAGCATACCTTATGTTCTCTTTCTAAGCAGAATTTCCACTAGTATTCAAAGTAATATTACCGGAGTTGTAAATGCAGAGTTAGAACCAAGATAAATATTAAAAAGCACTTTGCTACTCCATATCTGAATTGAATTTATTTATTTATTTGCTATAACGGCTATAACATGATGTATTTTACATTGAAATTGAAAACTTTTTAGTCACTGGACATGATCTTTAATGGTTGTTTTCTGTTCATCCAGTCCAGCTATACTATTTTTTGCCAAAAAAATAGCAATGACAGCTTTGAGATTTTGTGCTTCGTGTCTTTTCTACAGAAATGTAATATTTTGCTGCTCTTGTGATAATTCGTTGCTGAGGCCAGACATTTGGGTGATACACAATGTAATTAATTTGGAGAACAAAAACCAGTGAGTTGTTTATGCTCACTTCTGTTGTAAGTTCATAATGGCTTTGGGGTAATTTACAGAGTAAGGTATTACTTTAAGTGAAACAATCTTATCTATTTTGATTAATACAACTTAGCTGTCTGATTCTATGAATTCAGGTGCAAAATCTTACTGTGGCAGTCATAGTTTGTCCCTCTCATACACTCATACACAGCTCATCTCATACGCCTCTCTGAGCTCCTGCTCAGCCCCAAGGCCCCAGCTTTCCTATATCCCTCCTGTATATCCCACAGGTCCCGCACTTCACTCCTATTTCCTCTGTCCATCACAACTCCATCTACCCCTGTTCTAAAACTTTTGGAGACTCAGTCCTCAGCTTTGTTTAGATTCCTGTAGATGTGAAACCCTACAGGAGATCTCACCCTCCTGTAGAGGCTTTTGTAAAGCATGTAACAAGTGGTGCAGACTGCTACCAACGTCTAAAAGTTATCTCACCTTAAGCTGACTCTCAGTAACTAGCTCCTGAGTGAGAGGGGGGTCTTCAGAACACCAGGGCTACTTACCTGATTTCCATGTTCATTGTGGCCAGGAAGAGCTTCTTTCATATTTCTGGATGCTACTACTAAGAGTTATGCAGTCTGAAGGAAACACCAGTAAGTTAGGGGTTCTCATCCAAGCTGCTTGACCATATTCCAGCCTATGTCTGTGATGGGACCGGAAAGTTTTCACTGGGTGATTCATCACATCTTTGCATGGAAGCTCAGTGAGGTCCATCGTCTTTTAGTTTGGTGTAGATTTATAAGTAGCTTTGTTTAGATTAAATCAGTTTCCTCATTGGAACACCTCATAGGTGTACTTCCCCTGTATATGCCTGTGAAATCTGAGTCTCTTATTTGTTCACAAAATTTTTGGAGGCTACAAATTCATCAAATGGGTCTCAGCTGTCAGGCTGGTGCTAAGACTGAAGCTGTTGTTACTTAAACAAGTAATACACAGATACTTCTTTGGAAACTGAGTAATTTGCTGTTGAGATTCACATGACTAAAGGCCTAATTTTGTTCCAGAATAAGTAAGAAGGAATGATGAAAATAATTCCTTCCATGTAAAACATTCAGTGACAATTTTCAGATCCAGGACCAGCCTGGATTTCAATTGATTGCTTTTCTTCAGTAATGGATTCATACTTTGTTTTATACACAAATACCTCTGGGCTTAGCTACACTGATTTCTGTTTATGAGCTCTGACTGCAGATAAAGGAGCATTTTTCATGAGCTAGCCAGTTTTTACCTTTAGCATAGTTATGTTTTCTGATTAGTAGATATGAGAACGTAGAAGTTTATAATTACTGAAACTATAAAAATGTTTGCCCCTCCATTAATGGCTGTAAGGCTGTTCAGTATAGAATTGTATTGTTATAGAGTCATAGAATGTATTGTGTTGGAAAGGACCTTAACACTCATCCAGCTCCAATCCCCCTGCTGTGTGCAGGGCTGTCTCCTACCAGCTCAGCTGGCCAGGTCTCCATCCAACCTGGCCTTGAGCACCTCCAGGGACACCCACAGCTTCTCTGGGCAGCTGTGCCAGCATCTCACTGCTCCATTAGCATTATTTGATAGAAGAGAAAATGTGATTTTAACTTTTTAGTATTGCAAGCTTTAATTCTCTGTTGTTTCCTTTTCTTTCACATTAACAAAAAATCGGTGTAAGAGTAGAAGTTTAAAAGTAAATAAATACTCAGTGTGTAATACATGTTTTGAAGAAATTTCAGCTTATTTTACAAGCTCTGTTTTCATTTCAAATTTTGAATACATGAACTGGAGACTGTTTTGTGGATATCTTGTGATAAAGGAAGGTAATGCTAGGACATAAAGGCAATAAAACTTCAGAACGTAAGACAAGACTATTGACACTATGGATTTACAGGGATTTTGTTCCCCAAATACTGCTTTACGATTGACACTTAGGCATACCTTCCATAGGTTCTGTACAGTACTTTACTAGTAGCAATATTTGTTTTCATAGAAGTAATAGGTTGTGAAAACTTTACAGGTGTAGTACTGGTTGACGTGTATGTTGGGCAGCCTGGCGTGGAGTGGGCAAAAAGCTGAAACAAGCAAATGAGCATTTCCAGTCAAATGAGAAGACAGTGGGTCCAATCAGTCCAATACAAGCAATGTGATAAATACTGTTATTTGAGCATAAATGTGTCTCTAGTATTGTAGAGAGAATAATGCTAGCTGCATTTCACCGTGTGCCTTTCTAATAATATATCTTTTCCTTTCTTCTCCCCAGCCTGCTCTGGAAACTACTGGTGAGTTCTGTTTACAGATCAATTTGTATGCATGGGAGGCAGTCAACAAAAACAACTGCTCATAAACATTGCTAGGACAGACGCAGATTTATAATTACTGTTATTGTTATTGCATTAATTTTCACACTTCATAAAGATAACAGCAAGGGCTCATGTCCTACCTCACTTGTCTTTTTATTTTTCAGAAGTAGACGTAGATGGAGGAATTGATCAAGACATCTTTGACATCAATGAAGGTTTTTATTTTAAAATTCAGTTTCTCTTTTTTTTTTTTTTTTTGTTGGTAGCTATAGATCAATATAATAACTACATGTTAATCTCCTCTTCTCCTTAGCTTTAGGACTGGACCTTTTTGAGGGAGACATCAAACTTGATGGGGTGAGTTCGAATATAAAATATAAAACCAGAACTGTGTCATTGACTCATGCAATGTAAAGTATTAGTGGCGTGAAATATGATTGATGCACCCCCCCCCCATACTAACAATAAATGCTGTTTGTGTTACGATGAACTGAAAATGTTTGGAGATACATTTCTACAAAATGTCATAGGCAATGAAGGACTCGGTTGCATTTACAGAAACATGATCCAGAATAAGGTCAGTTTAGCCAGTAGATCAATATCATTAGCATCTTGTTTTCTTTGCTGTAGTTTTAATATTTGTACTTTTAGGATATTCAGCAGCACAGATCGCATCCAGACAGGGTTATATAAAACATCCTTAATTTATCTGCAGAATATCCATGTAAATTACGAGCCAATTAACTTTATAGACCAGTGCTGCAAGACTTTCATTGTGTAAATAGATAAACCAAAACCAATGGAAAATTAGACCTGTGAGTAATACCACATTTTAAAACATCTGTCCCCTATGCCTGTTCAATCAATAAGTATAAAAAATATTTGCATAACCAGTTATGTCTCAAAGATACGTAGTAGAAGCCCAAAAAATTATCTTGTGCCCCTGAAAGTCAGTAGTGTTCTTTCTTTTCCTTTTTGGTGAACTGCTTATGCCTGGGCATATCAATGGAAGGAAGGAAAGCATTTGTTAATGGCACAGGAGCAAATCTTTGCATTATGAAAAAATGCAGAATTATTGATGTCTGTGTACATCTCAGGACTTTGGCCCTTAATGCTTCCCACAAGAGCTGAAGCTCTCCTCAAATATGCATCAAAATCATGAACAATCTGTATGGAGAAAATGCTGCAAAAATGGGAGTCATGGGTAGAAGTGTGTTTCACTTCAGACCCAAGCCATAGGCCTTTCAGTGATCTTCCAAAGTTTTTTAACTCTTTGATTTCTTATCTTATATGAACTCATAAGAAACATAGCATTAGCAGTATCTTAGTCCTTGATCCTAGATCAGTTTTTACAGAAAATTGCATACTTAATTTCTTTCTCAGATGCAAGAACGAAACTCCATCATTGGTGATGAATATCGCTGGCCCCATGTCGTCCCCTATGTCCTTGATGATAGCCTGGGTACAGTATTTGTCCTTGAAAATGTCCGTATGTCACTTTGATTGAAATGTTGATTACAGATCAGTAAAGATCCATGGCATCCTTTCCTCTTCCTACTGCCATGCTGTTAGTCTAGAGCAGGCCATTTCCCCCAACAGAATTTGGCCTGAAAATGCACTAGCAGGATATCTCACCTTGGTCTTGGTACTGAGGTCCCACTTCTTCTCTGGATGCTCTTAACCTGACCTTGTAATGACCCAGCAGATTGGTTTGCTTTGAAAAGCATACGTCCAAGACATTAAACCATTGTAAGAAGAAGAAATAAAATGACACTGATGATCTTATTAAAGCCAAGCAACTTACTTGGCTGTTTACACCACCTAGAGCACTGGGGGCAAACTGACATTCTGGGTTGCAATGCAGTTTGCAGTGGCACATTGCTGACTCCCTGTTATGGGGTCGGGCTGCTCTCCATCTCCATCCCTTCAAGTTCACTCAGCTGTGGCTTTGCATGGCAGAGGGGAGTGGTGAGAGAAGGAATTCAAGTTCTCAGAATCACAGAATTGTAGGGTTGGAAGGGAGCTCTGGAAATCATCTAGTCCAACCCTATAGTAAAGAAGGTTCCCTACAGTACATTGCACAGGAATGTGTCCAGGCAGGCCATGAATACCTCCAGAGAAGGAGACATCACAACCTCTCTGGGCATCCTGTTCTACTGCTCTGTCACCCTCATAGTACAGAGGTTCTTTCTCACAGTCGTGGTTCTCACTGCGTTTGAGGAAGCTGTGCCCTCAACGCAACGTGTAAGGTCATTTTTCTGGTCTTTGACATGAAAAAAAAAAAAAAAAAGAAAATTACTCATCCCCAGTTTACGCTAGGATCTAAGGTAGTAAAGCATTTGAAACCATATAAATTGCTCAGAGTAGATAAGCCAGACATACAGTCAGTATGTTCAAGTCCAAGAGAGTTTCTGTGAGAGATGCGTAGCCTACAGTTAGCCCTAGGTGAAATCTAATGTCGTCATTCACTGTTTACTTAATTCTTGTTCAGGAAAATCTCAGTAGACTTAAGTGAAAAAAAGATTACAAAATGAAGAACTGTGTACTATTGTGTATTATATACTCATCATGTCTGATTTTATACGTATATACTAAAGAAAAATTACACAGAAACAGAACAAGGAGAGGATAAAATGTCACAGCAGCATAATTTGGTGGTTTCTAGGCCCCTACACAGGTCTTAATCCAGCAAAAATGTTTATTTTGATTAAAGATTGCTGGAGCAAGACTCGCCCTTAAGGTATGGACACTTTGGACTTGCTCCATACGGGTAACAGTACAAACCTATTGGCTCAGCACTGACAAAAACACTGTTTACATTGCAGAAGTTAATGCTAAGGGAGTCATCCTCAAGGCTTTTGAACAGTATCGACTCAAAACCTGTATTGACTTCAAACCTTGGGAAGGAGAGGAGAATTATATATCTGTGTTCAAAGGCAGTGGGTAAGAGGAAAATTATAAAATCATTCTTATCTTTTTTTTTTTGGCTACAGGCTGTATTCCATGTCCAGCATTCTCTCTAAAACTCATCTATCTGATTGTAATTCTCTGGTTTTCTTTGTGTCCATTTCCTGTATTTTGTATTTATTTTTTTTAACTAGAAAATATAGTATCTTCCAAAGCAAGTATTACATAGTAGTAATTAACAGTTTCTCACTGATACTTGTTTCTAAATATAATGAATAATCAAGTCCCTGAAGAGGTGAAGATCTGAAACAAGCCGATTAATTTCTTGACTGATCTTTGGCTATATAGAATGTCACTTTCACGTGGTCATAGTAAGCATACCTTAGGTTTTTGAAAAAAAACAACAAAATTCCATTAGAAATGTGATAGGTTTAACCCCCCTCCCTAAAGAAAGACATCATTAATATTTGGGAGCTCCAGTTGTCCTTATCCCACTCACATGACTTTATTCTCAGCACCGAGTGACAGTGTGGTTGCAGAATGATGGTGTCATAGGCAATTGGCAGGATGAAGGCAAGGGGAAGCTGCATCCACTGGTGTTTGAATGTTGATTTTACCAAATGTCCAGGATGTGCTTGTAGCCTGCTGTGCTCTACACAGCAGCCATGAAGCCAGAGGTATCTGCTGTGGTATGAAGTATACCCAGAACTTTAATGGACTTCTTAGACTTTTGTACAACCAGAAAAAGCAGCATAATCAATACGAGGCCTTGCTCGAGGGAAGCCAGTGAAATTATGGAAGCTGTATGTGCTCCCTCCCAGGCCCCATGCTGTGATTTTAATGAGTAATCAATAGCTAAGGCTTGTACTGCTTTTTGGAAAGAGAAATCCTGTGGAATATGCTTCACTAATAAGTTGCAGGATCCTACCGTGCCTGGTATGCTTGCTTTTTACATTTCTGGGGTGATAGAACTGCAAATCCTATGGAGTATTTTGCTCTTGATTAATTTTATGGACTTCATTGGGTAAGTGTTGATTTATTTGCTGTGTAAAACATCAATTTAAATGTGCTTGCTAGTTTGTGGACATGGGGTGCCATTTTATTGGTTTGTGCAGTTAGCTCACAGAATTTTTTTATTCTTTAATAAAAACTTCCAGTACAGCTGCAGTTTGGCACTGCCTTGTATGTCAGCAGCAGCTGCCCTAGAACTACCTCTCACAAATACCTGGAAAGAAAAGAGATCAAGAAAAGCCCTCTTAGACCTGCCAGACTTTCAGAGTACAGTCCCCAGGGGTGGACTGTACCTAGCAGTCACAACCTGTCACCAAAGCAAAAGACCAAAACAGTATGGGGAACTGGTTGTGATGGTTGAGGTAAGGAGTGGCAAGGCCGTGGTTTGTCTGGCACTAAGGCACGTCCAAAGCATGCCCACAGATAGTTATGGTGATCTAGCCAAGGAGCAGCAACTTGTTAGTTTGCAGTAAATCTTATGTCTTAAATCATGTGCATAATCATAATCTTTGCACTTTTTCATAGATAGTTCAGCTTTTTTTTCTGCTAAAGATAACCCATTAAAAACAATCCATCCAGAGTGGGAGAAATGCTTACTCATCGAAGCAGAGTTTCAAGTGGGGGGAAAGGATCCAATAATGGACAGATCAATGAAAAAACACTCATAGTAAAAAGTATCTCTAGCGCTCAAAGAAAGGCCTCTTGAACAGACTCATTCTGGATTTCTCATGGCATGGGGGTGGCATGTACTTCACAGATTTGTCTTCCAATCTTGTTTCTATATTAGTTGCTGGTCCTCGGTGGGAAACCGGCAGCAGGGCTTGCAGCAGCTCTCAATTGGAGCCAACTGTGACAGGATTGCAACAGTTGAGCATGAATTCCTTCACGCGCTGGGCTTCTGGCATGAGCAGTCACGGTCCGATCGAGATGACTACGTGTCCATCATCTGGGACAGGATTCAGGCCGGTCAGTCACTCTCCTGATTTCTCACTCAGGCTCTGGTATGACATTTTTTGGATAGGGAACATCTCTTTCAGACATCTTCCCGTGACTCAAAGATTCCCTCACCTTGAATTAAATTCAAGTTCACCATATATAAAATATCACTAAATAAAACATCAAGTGGCATCTGTTTTGGATGGACAGCTTTATTTGTTGTTGTCATTATTACTCATGTCACAGTAGTTCCTAGAGGCCTAACTGGAAATCTGACTCCTGTTGTGCTAAGTACTATACAGCCCAGCAATAGAAGAGAGTAATTTGGTTTGTTTTAATGAATACACTGAAGTCACTAATTACTACGGGAGCCTGTAAAAGTAGTTAAAAATAATCCCACCCTACAAAACACAGTACAACCAAAGCCAGCAGAAAATCTGAAGGGAAGGGATAGATCATTCTCCTGAGAGAGGGCTCACAGGCCAGAGAGACCTCTTTTGGTGTCCCCATCACACAAGCCATTATTGTGGCAACATGGCTTCCAAGTGCAAGCACTGGCATATTTGTCACACGCCTGACTGTGGCATAGGGTTCCTCAGGGTTGGGGTCAATGTCTGCTTCTTCAGAGTACTGTAATCCTCCATAGTCCATAGAGAGTTTGAAGACAAGGTTGTGTGCCCAGACACGACACTGGCCTGGTGTAGGTATACGCTGAGCACCAGACAGTAATTAAATCTTATGCATTCATATTTGGTTCTGATCAATAGCCAGGTGCACACACAAGTATATATTGCAGAAAATGACTTAGAGTCTGTTATATGATTTCCATTATACTTTGCTGACTTCTTAATAACAAGTTATGCTATTGTTAGCTACTTGAAACTGATGCAGCTTTTTTACACTGACCAGAGTATAGTTCCTGTATTTTGACTGATGGTCATTTAAAACATTTATAACTTTGCCTTCCTTTAGAGTTAATAATGCTTTTCACTGATTCTTCAGAAAATACCAATAAAATTAAATTTTGAAAGTTTACTTAACTCCAATTTAAACTTCTTAGAAATGACCAGCAATAAACATCGGAGAATATGGATTAGAAATAAAGAGGCATTCCTGCAGGTGCGTAACTCGAGCACTGAAATGGAATGTCCACTTTGGGGTATCACAAGCCCATCACAGTTTCTGAGTAGATTCATGGTGAAAAGATTTCTGGTAGGAAAAAGGAAAAAGGACTTCATGCAGCAGAAGTCATAGTGTTGCATTCCGATGGCTGAAAGAGGAAGTGAAATAAATTTAGGCTAGGAATAAGATACCTTTGTAGAATAATTACACAAAAATGATTACCAAAAAGTACTTAAGGTTCTAAAGGATTCTCTTCTACTTTAAGCCTGTATCTCAAAAATTGTTTGTCTTTGGCAATAAACAGTCTTCTATTATTTTTCCTTCTCAGGTAGAGAACATAATTTCAATAAATATGATGACAAAACATCAGACTCTCTGAATGTTCCCTATGACTATACATCTGTGATGCACTACAGCAAAACTGCTTTCAGGAATGGAACTGAACCAACCATTGTAACAAACATACCGTACTTCATGGATGTAATAGGACAGCGGATGGATTTCAGTGATTATGATCTCCAGAAACTGAATCAGCTGTACAACTGCTGTAAGTTTCTCAATTTATTTTAAATTCTTTGCTTCTTATCATATCATCCAGCCTCAAGTAAAAAAAAAAAAAAAAAAGATATGTGAATATATTTGGAGAAATGAATTGCGTTAAAAACACCAGAAATAATAATACAGCTAGAAATAACATAGCCCTCCTGCAGAAATGCTGCTGTGTAGTAGAGCTTTCTGTGCAATTTTATTTGACCTTTAGTTAAAAATCAGCTTTGCTCAGTAGATGATTTTTGTTCATCCCTTGGGTGGCTGTTTAAAATGTGTGCTTCTGCACAAAGCTTTTTGTTTCTCCCCCCTGCATTATTACACAGCTGCTGCTCTGCAGAAATGAGTGTCTTTGCTGTGGCTCTCATACCTGCTCTGCACTCACAGTCTGTCAGACATAGGTTGTTCGTGCAAACAGGTGATGGATGCTGTTATGAAGAAAATGTGAGCCTTTAAAATTTTTGGTTTCCATTTCAAACCCAGCCTGTTAGCAAAGTGATCAAAATGGTTGCTTTGCTCATACGGAATTCATTCTAGAAATTCAAGTGAAAATAGGGGGCTGGGGAATATAATTATGTAATTGTGACTATCAAATGTGTCCTGGCAGGCAAATGATACTTTTACTTCACTGCCTCAGTATACCAGGTAGATTGTAAGACTTACATCACATTTTAAACCTCATTCTAAGTATGCTTTAAATAGTAATCAAACCTGTTTATTGAAACAGTCTTTTTATATGATTCTGATAAAGGTACTTATCTTCACGTGGGTCTAAAATGAACACACATGCAGCCTTAGCTTCCAGCATTTGACACCCAATTATCTCTTACGTAACTGCTTAAAGCTAAGGATGTCTAACAGCAGACAGGGTCCTTCTTACTCTCCATTATCTTATATACTTTCCATCATTCTCATGCAGTACATAAATACTTCTTGACTTTATAACTTTATTCTTACCCAAGAGTCATGTTTGCTCAGCAAAATAAGCCCCATTCGTGCTGAAATAAGTGACAAAACTCCCACCGCTTTCAGGGCAATCAGAATTTTCCCTACTCCCTGTTCTGTCTCTTGGCATAGTAGGGAGTGTATGATATTTGCAGAGCCATACGTGGTCTTCAGATGATTCGATGTTTGCCCAAGTGGCTCTTGTGCCAGGGAGAACAGGTGCTTTACAGGTCCCAGCTCTCAGCTGCTGAATGACACTTTCAGGTTAGAGGAAGGACCAAGAATGTCAAACATGCTGCAGAACTTAAGAAAGGCTTTAACCTGAATTCCTGCTGAAAATCTGCGGGGTTAGGAATTGATTATTAAAATTGGAAACTTCAGAAAAAGTCCCAAACCAAATCAAGCAACTAACAGCATAAGAATTTCTGACTGCTACTTTAGTGTCATCTGGTTTCTTCTTCAGTGCTGCCTCCCAGGCCATATAATAAATGTAGATTGCAGTATGTTTTCCCTTTCTAGCATATTTCCTAATGTAACTGACCGTGAGTTTCCTCACCGACTGAAAGTTAAGATTCAGCAGTCATGCTCCACATACTGCCATCCACTAGCCTTTCATTAAGCAGTGCGAAAGTAACTGGCATTTGGTGCAAACAGAGTTCAAAACCCCCCTATTCCTGTCTCAGTATTTAATCTAAGAAATAGATTGTATGCTATTGGGTCTTGCTCTTCTCTCTTGTCCTTCGGTTCTACATGCCAGCACTTTTTCACAGCTTTCCTGTTTGGGCAAACCGATTTCATATATTGTTTTATGCTTTGATTTCAAAGAGTTCTTTCATCATCTCCTTTTTTTCCTCACTTTTTTTGCTAACAGCCTATCTTTTTTTTTTTTTTTTTTTTTTTTTTAACTTTTTCTCTAATTGTCAATACAACTACTGTGAAAATCTTTTCTTGTTTTGTTACAACATCATACCAATATCATCTCTTAAAAAGTATCAATTATACAACACTTCCCTGAGCTAGGCTCAGTGAAGCATTTAGCATGCTACTGAGGTTGACTTTTGTGATACTCAAGGTTCTTTTTATTGGTGCAATGAAACCTTTAAAACTGTCACAATATTTTATACATAGGTTGAGAAGCAATAATCACAGAGCATTTCATTAACAGTTGTTTTTGAATCGTGGCTGATGTTGCAGAGAGCTCAGTTGTAGCACAACAGGAAACGAATCTAAGAACAGGCATAAACCTGGATTTATTACTTCTTTTGTTAACTTCTGATTTGTTAATATGAAAACCAGATCTTCAGAGTTTGTATGAGGTGAGATACCCACTGGTTTCAAATGTATCTTTGCCAAATATGTTTTCAATTCAGCATTTTGAAAATCAAGCAGAATGAGCAAATACTGCAGTCAAATAGCTGCTGCTATGCTGCATTTCAAAGTTAGAGTTCCAGTAGATGGTCTGATGAAACTTCTTCAAAAGCTCTGACTATATGTGAAGTATATGTTATATGACTGCTAAAGAAAGCAGAGAAATGAATGGGAAATCCTCAGACCTTTTGGCTGTGTGAAGTTTGGTAGGTCAGGGCTGGTATCAATGTTCCTTTTATAAATAAAATATAATAGAACCATAGAATGGCTTGTGTTGGAAGGGACCATAAAGATCATTTGGTGCTAATTCCCCTTTGCCGTGGGCACAGTTGCTCCCCAGCAGCTCAGCTGCCCAGGCCCCATCCAATTTGTTCTGGTCACCTCCAGGGATGGGGCACCACAGCTTCTCTGGGCAGCTGTGCCAGCACCTCACCACCCTCTGAGTATAGAATTTCTTTCCAACATCTGAAGTAGATCTCCTGCCTTTTGGTTAAAAGCCATTTGCCCTTGTCCTGTCACTATCAGACCACATAAAAATTTGGTCTTCCTCCTGCTCGTAAGCTCTGTTCAATACCAGATGGCTGCAACAATGTTTTCCAGAGCTTTTCTTTTCCAGACTAAGCAAGCCCAACTCCCCTACCTATCTTCATAGGAGAGTCTTCATACTCCAGCCCTCTGATTGTCTTTGTAGCCTCCTCTGGACCCACTCCACCCATTTTGCATCTTTCTTGTGCTGGAGGCCTCCCTCCTTGTACTTGTTAAGTACACAGAGTTGCCCCTGATGACATCACTAATGTCAGTGTTAATTGCCAAATGCTTTGAGTTCCTGAATGTTATAGAAATAAAAGTTGATGGTGTTTAATGTCGCTGATTATTCTGTGTTTGCATTACCTTAGTGTCTCTGTTCTTGACTTTGAATATTTTGTATTAAACTTGTGCTAGATAAAAGAGATTCAGAACTTTTTTTTTATTTTTATTTTTATTTTTCTTTTCTTTCTTGATATTGTAGCCTCCTCCCTAAGCTTCATGGACACGTGCAGTTTTGAACTTGAAAATATCTGTGGCATGATTCAAAGTTCAGATGATAACAGTGATTGGCAACACTTGTCTCACGTTCCTGCTGGGCCAAATACTGATCACACTAACATGGGAGAATGCGAAGGTATGGGAAAACATTCTTCTTATCTCTTTGGAAAGTATTTTCTGCAAAGGCAAGTCAATTGACTTTGCTCTTGGCCTTGTTCTATGTTTATTTGTTGATGAGCCACAGTTAACTTTTGAACTAAGCAATATAAAACTGCATGCTTGGGAAAACCAAGTGACATATTCTGTTTTCTGCTTATTTGTGAAGATTGAATGTTCTTATCTCTTCTGATCTTCTCTAGTCTTGATGTCACATCCTCGCAAGAGAATTATGAAAAATGTTCTAAACTACGCATCAGAAATATCAGGCATGTCAGAGATATTGCTGATTTTCTGAATAATTGCACAGTAATACTTTAGAAAAGACTGGCATTTAGAGATTTTGTACATTATCAGAGCTCAGCTGAACAATTTGTTGAGAATCATAGAACCATAAGGTACCCTGAGTTGGAAGGGACCCATGAAGATCACTGAGCCCAACTCCTGGCTCCACACAGGACCACCCGTATTCAAACTCAATGTCTGAGGGCGTTGTCCAAAAGCTCCCTGAACTCTGGCAGCCTGGGGCTCTGCCCACTGCCCTGGGCAGCCTGCTCCATGCCCACCGCCCTCTGGTGCAGACCCTGTCCCTAACCCCCCGCTGCCCCTCCCCTGATACAGCTCCATGCCATTCCCTCGGGCCCTGTCACTGTCATTAGAGAGTGCAAATCAGTGCTGCCTCTCCACTCCCCTCCTGAGGAACTGTAGGCCGCCATGAGGCCTCCCCTCTGCTCCTCTGCTCTGGCCTGAAGAGAATGTAGCTAATTACTTATGAAGCTTTCAAAGAAACTTGTGAGTTCAGGAGCTTAAACCAGCCCTCCAAAAAGAATGTCAACTCTGAATTACCAGCACTCTATGAACAGTTTCACAAGAGCACCCATTGTTTGTAAATTGCTAGAGACAAGTAAAAGAGGAAAACATGTCAAAGGAGAACAGCAATTCTGCCTCTGAAGAATGCAGACAGGTAACAGCCCTCGGTCTGAAGGTTAGTACAGGATCTAGCTTACTGTGACCCAAACTTGACTGTATCTTCTGGCATTGTTACAATATGATGTTAAGAATACATGTGCATCAGGAAAATTTTGTTTTAACTCCACCACTCATTTCTCATTTACTTTTGACAGATTCTGGCTATTTCATGCATTTCAACACCAGTGCTGTAGCAGGAGGAAGCACAGCTATCCTGGAGAGCAGAATTCTATATCCCAAAAGAGGCTTCCAATGCTTGCAATTCTATTTCTATAATAGTGGAAGTGAAAGCGACCAGCTCTATGTCTGGGTCAGGGAGTATTCTGATGCCCATCCGAATGGTACTTTGAGACTAATTGAAGAGATAAAAGGTATGGAATAAAACTGCATTTTGGTTTACTGTCTACTCAGTACCCTTTTCAATGTACTGAGGGAAAATACTGTAGCAAAGTGACTCATCTCCTAGTTTTATTCTTTGTCTTCTTTAACTAAATAATCGAATCTCTGCTGGTGATACTATACTTAATGAATCCTCAGTCAGCCATTTTCCTATAATATACTAAATTACAACAAATAAAACTCTTGCACTATCAAGATAGTTCTCTTACCAAAATAGGTGAAGTTCCATGAACAGTCATTTTAAGTGTTCTAGATCTGCTCATATCAACAGCAACAGATGAAGTTGGTCATTAGAATAAATTACAATAAATAAGAAAGAAGTAATAAGTAAATGGAAAATATAAGTTTCCTGGACTACCCAAAATTTCAATTAAAAAAGAAAAAGAAGACAAACAAAATTCAACTTATTTTTTAAGTCAAGTTTGGAGTCACTAAACTGAAATATCTGGGCAGCAGATCACAGTTTGTATCACACTTTGAAGAAAATTATATTCTTGAGCCTTTGGGAGCCCACAAAATGAGCAACGGCTGTCCACTGATGGACAAGAACTCCTTAAACTAGAATTGCTGAAGTCACTTAAGATTAAACTATATTCTCAAATATTTAACTATTAGTTGATCTCCATTACAGCTACAACTAATTCAGTCCATTGAATGAATTCGTCTGAGAAAGTTCTTCTGCACAATAGATATCAAGTCTGCTTCTTTTACCTCTTCTTGTTCTTTAAGGCTCAACTGCTACTCATGCCTGTTATCCTTTTCTTTTTTCCACTCATTTCTTCACTTTGATACTTTCATCATCCCTGTGTACCATCAGGAATCCTCAATATAAATGTCAGGGATGCTGAGGAAGATGTAGATTTCAGATTAGTCAGAGATTCATTTTTCAGGCCTTCTTCGCCAATATTCTTTCATAGATATTAGGTCCCATCTCCCATTCCCTTTTTCTTAAATCTATTAATTTCCTTTAAATCTCTGATCTGCTGTATGTGTCCAAGTAAGCACGCTACTTTGACAAACAGGATCTGATAAAACTTTCAAGAATGGTTAGAGATATTTTTTTCCTAAACTGTCTCACTTCTGGCTTGTGAGAAATTATCCTCACCAACACAGAGTCAACAGAAAGAAGGAAGAAGCACAGACACCACAGCCCTTTCCATCCATGACTGGCATTGCTTGTGGCTTCACACCATGAGAACTACCATGCTTGAGAGCTAGAGTAACAAACTCCAGACCATTTCTGCTGGTCTGTAGCAGCCACGGCTGCCTTCAGCCTGGAGCAGAGGAGGCAGTGGGAGCAGGACATTTTACACCGCAGTAACTGATCTGCTCATTGAACATGAGTCAGAAATACCAGTCTTGTGTATTATGCTTGCAGTTCAAATAGACATTAGTTAATGCAGAAGTCAATTTAATAGAAGAGAGTGGGGTGTTCTTGTTTCTGAATTTATTTTTCCCCTCTCAGTTACAACAACAATAATGAAAAACGGCAAGAAATCAAGATTCTTATCTGAAATGCACTGTGTTGTGTTTAGAACAGTTAGGAAAGTGGGGCATGCATTCTGTACTTGGGATTGGCACTGCCTAGTCCAGAAATACAGCTGAAAGCCTGGCCTTCCATTCAGGGGAACATAAGCCAGACAGCTAAAGAAATTGTTTTGCTGCATGTACCATAAACAAAGAATGTCCTACTTTCACTTGCCTTAAAAGGCCTTTGTGCAGAAGTCTTCGTTTCTGTGCAAACTGCTCTTGGAGTCAAGTGGGATTTACTAGTCAGGCATGTCTAGAGGTGGCATCAGACTTGCACTGGGATTTTTTCACATGTAGTAGGTCTTGCAAATCTCTGGCTTTAATTTGAACTTAGGAGCAGTCATTTGATGGGTGATTAGTGGTTCTGTGGAGACAAACTTCCAGCAAACCATACAAATCTTGCAGTGCTAGGGTCCCAGAATTCTCTGCATCTTTTTTTTCCCCCTTCTCTTTGAGATATGTTGTTATTCATTTATAGATACTTGGTGCCAACATGTTTTATTTTCATAATACCACAGGTGACAGCCATCTTTGTGCATTTAATTATCACAACCTTTCAACTATTTTAATGCAGTGTTCTTTAAAACATAAAAGCAAAAGCAGTCTTAGAAACATTAACACTGTTTTCACTCTAACTAAAGAGCTTCTATGTGTATTAAATCTGCTGAAAAATTAAACTGAAAAAATATGATCATGCACAGAAAAGTAACGTCTACAAGAGAAATGTTACATCATTTCAGTACTGGTGGAGCTGAGAAATTCTTTCATAGCATTGGAATAGACTGTGCGGATGCGTACAATGATTGTACTGCTTACTCAGAAATCCCTACCAATGTTTTTCAGGCTCACCTGTGAATTACTGGCAGCTCCATCACGTTTCCTTGAATGTCACGAGTAAATTCCGGGTTGTGTTTCAAGGTGTGAGAGGAACTGGCTTATCAAATGGAGGTCTCTCTATTGACGACATCAACTTGTCAGAAACACAATGTCCTCACCATGTCTGGCACATCAGAAACTTCACGGATCTCCTCAACACAAGTCCCGCAGGGACAGCAGGAAAAATATACAGTCCACCCTTTTACTCTAGTAAAGGATACACTTTCCAGGTTGGCTTGTATGTAAATGGTACCACTGATAACCCATTTAATTTAGCAATATACTTGCACTTGATTTCTGGAGCAAACGATGATCAGTTGCAGTGGCCCTGTGCATGGCAGCAAGTTACCATGATTCTGCTTGACCAGCATCCTGATATTCGTCAACGGATGTCAAACCAAAGAAGCGTAACAACAGACCCTCTGGAATTATCAGGTTAGTTAAAACCGGACAAACTATCCAGTATGCTTAAAAACAATCAAACAAAAACAAACATAAGAAGAAGAGTCAAATTTTCTCATTGTAGAAATTAGTGCAGCTTTTTTTAACTTCTAGAATGGATGATTTCCTTGCAGCAGCAGTGTAATTGATCCTCGGACAAGAAAGATTTGAATATATGAGTAAGTTAAACTGGAACCTTTGGTTTCAAAGTTGATATGCATCAGAAACAGGTGGATCATCCATGCCTAGCATTTCTTTCATAGGACTGTGAATGCAAGCCTTCCAGAAGGCTTGAAACAAAGAAATACTAAATTAAACAGTTGATACCAGCTGAAAGTGCAGCTATTAAATACATAGCCTCCTTTCTTGCAAAATGAACAGTGGTGTCAGCACAAATCACCAGATGGACAAAGTACTGATTTGTGTTACATAATCTGTACTCGTTCAAGGTATGACAAGATAAGGAGCAATTGTCCACAATACCTGGGAAAGGAGGCTGTTTAGGTGAAGGTGTAACTCGGGGAAATGGTAGGAATCTCAGTAAGAAACATTAAAGTAAAATCCCATATTCACCATTTTATACAGATTGAATTTAAGCCAAAATGACTTTCTGCATCAAAGAATTTTGCCAAAAGAAACAACCTCCACTACTGAATTAGTTTTGTGGGCTTTCAGACTATAACAGTAATGCAGGAATGAAGGCACTAAGATGTCTATTTCTTGATATGTTAAAAGAAAAAACAAAAAAACTTGATTTACGTAGGTTACTCCAAAAGTAATGCCTCCTATTTATTTCCACGGAAACTACAACAGATACAAAGAGCACAGTAACACTATTAGGTTGAGAAAATTCTCAGTTACAAAACATTGATTTTCAACATAGTCACCACCATTAGCCATGCACCAGCAATTAACAAGAGCCTGCATGCCATGCTCATAAAAATTTGTTCCGGTAGAGGTGACCCACTGTTTCGCAGCTGCTATGATGACACAGTTGCTAGGAAAATGTTGCCCATGCACTCCATCTTTCATCAGCCTGAACAGGTGAAGTCAGAAGGCACCAAATCTGAACTATAGTGTGGTAGGACAGTTCAGCCAAGATTTGCAATGTACTCCATGGTCTTCAAACAGGAATGGGGCCTGGTATTATTGTATTGCAAGAGTCACTGTGCTCACATCCACTGTTTGGTCTCCATAAACACTCATCAAGCGTCAATGAATGTCAATGGATGCAATTTTTTTCTGCATGGAGGAATTCATTTCCACACCTTTGCTTCATGCACTTCCATGTCAGACACCATTCCATCAAACTGCCCCTCTGCTGCTGCCTGTCACATGGCAACAAAATGTGATGGAATATTGGTGGGAAGGTTCAAACTCTACTACCATACCACCAGCAATTACTTTCAGAGCAGCCCTCATACAATCACTTTTTAATGACATTTTCTACATGAAAAAAAAAAAAAAAGTAGGTCATCTAGAAAGACCACCTCTTTATATGAAGGATGATTATGCCAGTTTCCCCATAGATGGTTGGCATTTACCCTGTGCTCTCTACTGTTGTGGCCACTGCTCTCAACTTGTTTCCTTCTCTGATGCTGTGGATTTGCAGTCTGTTTGTGCTCAGCCTCTTCTCCTTTGTTCATGTATTGCTTTTAGCCCCTGATTCCCAAGCCTTGTAACTCTTAATCTTTCTCTGACCAGCCGAGGTGTTGGAGCAAGCAGATTCTTCTCCCAGTCACATATTTCAATATATTGTCAGGCTCAACTCTGAGATTTAGGACAGGGTTTGATGGAGGGGATAACAGCAGCCTGTGACCAATTGGGTTGTTCAGGTACTCTCTGTCCTCCATCCCTATCAGCAGATGCTCAGTACCTCAGACCAACCCACACAGATCTTTGTCTTGTGTGTCTCATTAGTGTGAAATCTCAGACAAAAAAAAAAAATCTATTTTAGGCAGATTCAGCACTATTTCTGTTCCTTGAGTTTCAGGTAATTTATTTCCATCATCTCCATTATATCCATGAGCAGAAACAGGCAAGCTTGGACACAGTCTGTCGGCTGTTGAGAGAGAGCTTAGTACTACTTTTTGCAGCAAAGATTAGATGAGAATGAAGGAGCCCTATTGAGAAAAAATATCTAGAGTAGTCCCACACTCACATTCAGTTCATTTTTTTTTCAGATTCCTCATCAAATTATTTTTGGGATAGGCCAGATAAAGTGGGATCAGCAGCTTCTTTCCCAAATGGAACTACATTCATGAGAGGTCCAGGACGTGGAACGAATGCGTTCTTAACTCATCAGAGACTTAGAAGCCGTGACTTTATTAAAGAAGGTGGTGTTTATATTCTTTTAACAATGGAAGGTATGTAAACATTGATGATAGCTGATATTCTTTATAATACAGAAAAGTACATAGTGTCACATAATAAGTCACCGGTACTGTAGATATAAATACACATTATGTACTTTATATTATGAGCAATTTAGGTACTACTCATACATCTAAAGTCAAATCGTGTATTTAAATAGATGCGTGGGTAGATACATCCTTTTTTTAATCCATTATCTCATAGGTAGGCTAAAATTTAAGTGTATAAAATGATGCTACTCCTGTGCAAATTACTTTGAATAGTGTACTTTGAATAAAATTGTCTGTTTATTTTTATTTTTTAAATTACAAGGACCTTTCCAAAATACATAATGTTCCTGAAAGGTAAAAGAAAAGACTGTCCATCATAGCAGAGGGATGTAAAACAGTTCAAAGATTCTCTGATCTTTACTATTAGAACTTATCGTTAGAATAAGATCAAAAAGGAGAGAGAAAGTAAAATTTTGTTTCATGTGTTTTTCTCGTGCAGATGTATCACATCTAGTATCAGCTCAGCCTAGCATTCCTCCCACTGTTGCTACGAATACTTCCACTGACAGTACTGTCAGACCTACCTCTGTTGCCACCACAACCACCAGGTCCATTGCCACCACCAGGCCCACCACCACCACCAAGACCACCACAACCACCAGGCCCACAGATAAACCTGCTGCTACCAAAACACCCATCCCAACACTCCTTGTGACCCCGACTGAAGAGCCAGAGACGGATACACCAGAGTCCTGTGCGGACAACCCTTGTGAAAATGATGGTGTCTGCATTATTGTAGATAGAAAAGCAGAGTGCAGGTAACTGCATTTATTCACTCTCAAATGCAATTTTAGTTTGAGTGATGAAAGCTTTTAGAGGGAATAAGTCTTTGTTTCTAAGGAAAGGAAGACACTATAACTAATTAAGGCAAATATTTCCAGCCACTTACTGCAAGTGACATAAGACCAGTTAGGGCAAAAAAGATTCCTATCCGCAGCACTTGAATATTTTGGAGTACTCTGACTTACTTGTTAATTATATATAAATATACTTCCTGTTTTCAGTCTTATATTAGTCCAATGTTATAAAATAGGCTGTGCATCTCCACAGATGTCTCTATAGCAAAATAGTTAAATATAAATGTAGTTGAAACAAAATAACATTGATATCAGAAGAAAATATGTTAAGAGTTCCCAGGAAATGTATGTAGGATAACTTTGTTTTAAAATCTTATATAGAAGCGTAGTGTTGTGCAAATTATGATCATGAATTAACAAAGTGTAGCTGCTTGTCTTTGAAACCAGTGATGAAGGCTGAGGACCAAAGTGACTGTTTACCCTGCAGGAAAATGTGTAACAACTTTAATTTGTTCCTCCGTGGATTCATTTATGCAGCCCACCTGGCTGATTAGCATTGTTCCAGCTCTCAAACAAACTCTGAGGCTGAAGATAGTAACAACGTGCTATGAAGCTGTGCCAAGGCAGGTAGACTGGGGGAGTGCTGAGAGGTAAATGTCTAAAGGCCAAGAGCAGTGAGAGCCAGTATGACTCACTGAGTGTTCTGTCTCCCCATTTAGAAACCTTTTAAAAAACGGTTCTGCAAAGGGGCTTGTGTAGCACATCAAAAACAGGTCACGAATATGAGAAAATGTCAAGGAGCTGTTCCAAGAAGATGGAAATAAAAGAATCATGCTGAATGTTATGCTTGATTTTGGAATTATGAAAAGAAAAGATTTATTTTCTGACATCTCTGGACTATTTGTAGCTCAAGTGCTTATGTGACCTACTTTCTATCCTGGAGAAGTGTGTAACCAGCAGTCAGTTTCCGCTCTGATTTTCTATTGGAAAACCAGGGAGGACGTGATACATAACTCTATTTAAGCTTGATCACATTAAATCCCCAAGCAGCCCTGCAGAGCACTGCCAATGGATTCATTTTCAGGGCCAAACATAGGGTTCTGAATAAACGATTTAGACAGAAACTATAAAAACAATAACATAAGGAATGACAAGGGTATAGAAAAATAGGTGCAGATGTGAACTCAGCAGTGTTGCCCATAGACGTTTTTTCAGTTAGATCATTCACAATAAATTGTTTGAGCTAGTAGTAATGCTGAATGAGGTGAAGGAATCAGGGCTTGGAGGCTGTGTTTAGTGCACAACCAGAGGATTTCTAGAATGATATTCTTGCCTTCTTTTGGGGGAAGGCAGAGTCTGCTCACACAAGTTCTTAAAATTTGAAAACAAACCCCTTCTGGCAGTGAGAATGTCTGTTCAGAATTTACCACACCTACTAACAGTGAATTCCTGAGCATGGAAAATGCAAAGTGATGGGAACATCTTCAGCTAGGTCTGTCCTAGAATGGTTCAGGTGTGATCAAATCAGTGATGCCTTGAGAGTCTGCCCTGTGCTCTCCACTCTATTTATCTTGCAAGTTCAAATTGCTGCATAAGGTGAGAGTTAAGAAGGCAAAGAACACAAGAGGAGTCAGGAGAGTGAAGTTTCTTGGAGGGTGATAAATGTGGCTTGATGGGATAAAAGCAGCATAAAGCCTCTGGACTAGCTCCCCATGGATTTTATTCAACTCCTTCCTATAAAAGCTTTCTTAAACAGACTGAACAAAGATAGAAGAGCTCTGTTTAAAAGCTGAGCATGTCAGAAGTCAAATTTGCATCAGGATATGAGGGCAATTAGTATAGTGGAAGCAAATATTACATGATAGTGGCCCTTGGGACAGGTGTCAGTTTTGTGGAGCAGAAAGTGAGTTTTCTACCAACTGAAATGCTGTAAACATAAAGGAAGAGGAAGCAGGCAAGTGAACTGAGTTACCCTGAGGGTTTGTGTATCGGTAGCAGAAGACCATTTTGTACAAGCAGCTGTGGCCACAACTTGAAGCAGTCAGAAGGATCAGGCTGGAGCTCAGGTTTTCTGGCAATGGCTCCCTTTGTTTCTTTCAGAGCAGGGACAACCTGTAAAACAGTGGAAAACTGAAGAAAGGTGCAGTATAGATATCTAAGGAGAGTGGGCCACCCAAGGCAACTTTAAAATAGGCAACCATTTTAAGGTAACTTCATTATGGTTTAGGAGATAGAAATAGAGCATCAGAATTGAAATATTTTAAGTAAGTTGCCCTTTTTATACCTTTTGTTTTAAGTGATACCACATATTCTTTTACTTTCTAGATGTCCATCGGGGAATAACTGGTGGTACATGGGGGAGAAATGTGAAAGGAAAGGCACAACTCAAGAAAATACCATAATAGCTGTTTCTTCAACCATATCAGTATTTGTTGTTATGCTTATTGTCACTATCACAACCGTGGTGTGCCTTAAAAAGAAATACAGCAAAGGAGAAGGAAAAGAAAAAGTGGAGAGCCTGACCCTTGAAGAAGTAAGTATTTTCCCTTTTTGATAAAGAGGTACATATTTATTAAAAGTAAGCAGTCAAATTCAGTAAGAAGTAGATTGGAGGATGTCAGTCAATGTCTTAATTTTGGAAATAGCAAGAACGGTGTAGATTAGAGGGACTCACAAGGGCCAGGAGAAATTCTGTAAGCAAATTGAAAAGGAATAGCCTTCCAGGGGGCAATTTGAATGTGGTCCTAATATCCTTTGTGTGATGACCTGTTGAAGTGCAGTACTTCTTTGCAACGCCAGATACTGTCACTGTTACTTTATGTCCTTCCAATACATTATTTTGATTTATTTGAAAGTAATGCTTCTACATAATACATGTATTTCCTTTCCCTGCACACTTGTCTTTTAAGATGTGGGTTTCTTTTTCTCTCTTTTTTTTTTTTTTTTTTTCGCCCTCGTTTAGAATAAAACATCCTTCTGAAGATAATGCAATCAAGCATCAAAGACATAAAATGAACATCACTGGAAAACCAAAACTATGTCATCATTCTTTCTGATACTTTTATGTCAGCTGTCATGATAAAGGTTCGTAAAGTCTGGAAAATAATGCATCCCCTCTGAAAATATGGTTTATAATAAAATACTTTGCTAACATCTGTGAAGTTTCTGGCAGTGTTGTGTATTGCCGTGCAACGGAGAAAGATACAAATGTGTTGTTTGACACACCTCTCCTGTGCTTTAAGTCTACCTGAACATGAAGAAAACATGCAAAACTGCATCCTGACATTCAGTCAAGACAGAGAAGTCTAGGTTTGCCATCTTACCATGGCGCTGCCCATCATAAAATGAAACTGGACTCTGTAATTCAGAGGAACCTGGCCATTCTGAGTTCTGCAGCAGCTGTCAGTCAGTAGCGTAAGAGTGGTGTGGACATCTGTTTCATTAAGTCATTTGGGTTTGACCTAGCAAATATAAAATAAATAACGACTAATGAGGAAAGTGCTACTTTAGTCGCACAGACACACGAGCACGACAGAGATGATGATGGAGACCCACTGATGATTGATGGCGATGAAGGAACTGCTAAGGTATATCCCTGAAGAATGTCAACCTGAACTACAAACTGCAGTTGATAAGAAGGGGAAACACAACTAACACAAAGATTACGGGATATTTGAGGCTATTTGGGATATTGGCTATCAGAAGGGGATTGTGGGTTTATGTAAAACTTATTATGGGACGTGTCGGAGAAGGGCCAAAGGGTCCAAAAGAAAAAGGATGGTCATGATGGATCAGAGGGGAAAAGAGTGTAGGAAAATGGTGCCAGCAACTGCAGAGACCAACATACATACAGAAGAGTCAAGCCCAGAGGTCTTAGGGCACCTGGGTCTAGACGTTACCATGTGAAGAGATGAGAATGCAGGAGGTCTGTGTACCAGCAGTTAGAGGGACTGGGACCGTGTGTTGAGAGGTTCAAGCAAGTGGAGGAAATGCCACGGGCATCAAAGCTTTAGGTTGAGGTGGCAGCAACCAGAGATCTTGGGGCACGTGTGGGTGTGTAAGTCCAAGTGCCAGCAACTGGATAAACCTATGTTTTTGTTTCCTCAGTAAATTTAATCCTGTTTGTGTGTATGAATAATCTGTTAGCAAACTTCAAGCTGAACTAGTTGGTGAGTAGGAGGAAAAGCACATCTGGAAAGACTTTTGCTGTGAGACAGTGGTTTAGGTTAGTGACTCCAGGGTTCAGTCACAGATATTAAGTAAACCATGAGCTGCTGCCTACAATGCTCTGTATGTGTGGCAGTCTGTGTGGCCAGCTGCACCTGGGACCTGTATTTGTGTGTCTTTCTACAGGCCAGACCTGCCATCAGGAAGAGAAACAGCAGCAGCCCTGGGACTGGGATGGAGAGAACACCTGGGCCTGGGACTGCTCCTGGCTGGACACAGAAGCCATGAGGCAGCATCCTGGGTCTTCTAGGTTTGGTGGCAACTCCCCTAGCATCCTTACTAATTAGGGCTACAAATGTGGTTGGGTTTCACGTGGAGACAGATAGAAGGGTCTACTCTTCTATCTATCTCCACAAGCCTAGTGGAGATAGAAGGGTCAGAGGAAGTAACTTTTCTTCCCAAGAACAGTTTTCAGGGAAGATGTCAGTCAGCATGGCTGAAGATCATCACATTTTGCAGTGTTTTTGAGAGGACTCCAAGAAACGGGAGTACTAGTGATGAAAACACCAGGTCACGCTGAATGGTTGGTAGGTGAGCATGTGCATGTATTCACATGTAGAGGTCAGCAGCTAGTTTGATTCCCTGGAATGGACGTTGATGATCACAGAATTGATTGTGTAATTTAGCCTGACTCTGGGCAAGAACACTTCAAATATGTGGAGGTTTGCTGAGGGAACTAGCCTTCCTCTGAATGCACAACACAAAGCAACAAATGTGTATGGTTCTGTACTGGCATTACGCATGTAGTCTTCCTCTGATTAATATTCACTGAAATGTAGTTATATTTAAAGCTTTCATAGCTGGTTTTATTAGCTTTTGTTGGAACCCAAAGATTCGTGAAAACAGACAGACAAAATTAACTAAGAATTGTCAGAGCTAACAAACATCCTGGAGAGGGAGATACCCTACTATAGCTGTCTTAAAATAACTTTCTTATTTTGACATGTCTTCATCAGCAGTTTTCATGCAAATAAATCTCCAAATGTGCCTTCAACTAATATATGCACATAGATTTACATGGCGTTAAGAAGACACAAATGCAACCGTTCATAAATTCAACCCTGGCTAAAATACTTAACATTACAAACAGTAAGCATTTTATCATTTCAAATAGGAAGTACTGGATTTGTGACTACAGAGGTTGTCTGTATTTTTTGAAATACAGACTATAAAGAATGGCATAAGTACTACCTGAATTGTAAATGCCTTTGTGATTTCATTAGGAAAAAAAAAAAAGTCTAATGCATTGTAACACATTGTATAAGATAAAAATTCCATAGAGTATATCCTGAAATGGCAAACTTCCATGGAAAAAGCCTGTAAGCTTCTGCTTATTCATTTTGAACAGGAACCAGTGAAGGGCACACTTTAAAACTGAATTGTCACAGTTCAAATAACAACTTACTTCTCAGCACTAGGCAGATTTCATAGAGCCAAGAAGGACTTCTTGATTTTATTAATACCATTAACTGACCTAAGGGTTTGATCAGACTGATACTGGTGAAAAATAAATAAGTCTGTGAATACCCAAGAGGGAGGGATGGGTGCAAGAGGAAAGTGTCAGTGCAGAAGAATGACTTGGGAAGTCATGCATCAGATCCAATATTGCACCGAACACCATAGTCCCTTACAATAGCCGTAGCAGAACAGACTTACAGTGATGGTATTTTTCTGTGAAGAGGTGAGATATTTAAAATACACATATGGTTGGGGGATTAAGTGGTTCAGCTGGAGTTTCCTTTACAAGTCAATGCTTTACTCACATTTGATATTTAACTGGTTGACCTTGCAACGCTCAGGAATGGTCACCTCTTGTAAAAACAGCAAGGAGGATTCGCCAGGTCACGAGGCCCTCCTCTGTGCTTCACCAAGACTTTTCCCACACGGTTATTTTTAATTGACCAACTTCAGTTTGGAGACATACATATGATGCATTTATAGATAATGTGGATATTTGCTGCATCTCAGATACTGTGTTGATCAGCTGGAGAGCTGTACATGAGGTAGCTGTCCCTCACAGGAAGACTGGGTGTCTTTTTCCTAAAGAAGATTTATTCACAGGATTTTTAATGTAAGCTTTTCTTCAAAATCAATGTGATGATGATAGATAACAGACAGATAAGTACTAATATGATACAAAACCCCACCAGCATTAAATTGCCACAAAATTCTACTTCTTTTTCTCATCCTTTCCACCCTATTTAAGGATACACGCTAAAATTTGCACAAGGAATATCTCTGCCTGCATCCCTGGAGTCATGCAAGGCAGGCATACTCTGCTCTCTACGCATCAGGATTTGTGTAAGGAGGATATTCATGGGTGGAAGAAGGGCTTGAACTGATGACATCGACTCCCCTGGTCAACTTCCTTACTCCTGTCCTTTATCTGAGTGTGAACCTCACCCATTGATGAGCCCCTGGCAGAGGCCCCGGCTTAAGTGATGGTGCTTTTCTCTGCTCCTCCTTTCTTGGGCTCTGGTCTGTCTGTGCAGCTGGAGCCAGCAGAGGAAATGCACACTGCACTGAGAGCTGTGTGCATGATTCATCCCTCAATCTGTTGGGAGTTACTGCATGGGCTTAAAAATAGATAAATAGGTAAATAAATCAATTTCAAGCCAGCAGCTCAGGTTTGGAGAAGAAAACACACACACACACACAAAAGAAACTCAAAAGTAGGTTATCCTGTTTCCTTCTCTGTCTTTCTTCAAGAATCTCAGCACTGCAGAAAATCTTTCCGGCATGCCACCTAATATCTATGCTAAACAGTGCACACAGCCTCCCACTCCTGTTCTAGGCAAACCAGACCAATTTCATTGCTATTTGCATCACACAGATGGATTAACTTGCTCAGCCCAGCTTTTGCACAGGTAGCAAATAGCTGAATCATAATGCTGCAGCTGAAATGGCATTGTCTAAATGCAAAGGGGGGACCGATCCCAAGTGGGCAGGTTGCAGCATGACGGAGTCTGGAAGGGCCATATTTTCAGTGCAGACAGCCTGTGAGATCAGAACAGAGCAGTGGCATTTCTCCATTTTTTTTTTCACTGTTTGGAGACTTTTCTTAAGGCGCAGAAGCCATGTTAAAATACCTGTGATTTTCTTAGATACAATCTTAATTCTCCTGTGTGCTCAGACTGCATTTTCAGTCCATCTGTCACTGCAGAGAGTGCAGATAGATAGATAGGCAAGTGTCAGCAGGAGAAGCCAACCACTGAACAAACTGCCTTTTCTGAGAAGCAGTCAACTGCTGTTTCTCAAATCCGGAGCTTGATCTCTGCCTTTGACTTTGCCTCCTACGAAGACGAAATAGCATCAGAGAAGCTGAACTTGAATGTCTGGAGCATAACAGAACAAAACCAAACTTCATCATTTCCCAAGGTCGCAGGGCTTACTCATACAATACATAAATATCATGGCTCCTGCAGTGAAATATGGGAAAAAAAAAACTACAAAACAACACAGTTATGCACTTTTTTATCGGATTTGAATCTTATCTGTGAGCAGTTTGACAGAACGTTTAGATTAACATCTTAATGATAGCATTTCTGCTGCGAGGTTCCTATCATGTAACTAGAAGCAGCCATCCTGCACTGCTGGAGCTCTGTGCATGTGCACTTCCCCTTCACGCTCCTCTTTTACCACCATCTGGATGCTGACAGTCTGCACCACAGAAAAACAGCCCCAATCCTGCCAGCAGCCCGTCTCCCCCTTCAGCTCTGATTTTGCTTCTTTTCCATACTTCTCATCATGTTGTGAACACCTGAGCTTGGAGGCAGCTTTCACTCATGCAAATGATGTTGGCTCGTTCAGAACAGCGAGTTATGAGTTCCATGAAATAACACCGGGCCTTCAGTTTAGTTTGTTAAGTAAGCTATTAGTTCATTAAGCTATGAAGTCACTTAGTAAACTTCAGTTTATTAGCCATGGTAGGAGTCGCTGTTGCCACTCAGAAGAGTCATGCTGCTGCCGCATGCCTCCTTTCCTGGAAGATGTGTGTCAGGTTGAGGTGGAGGTAAGGAGAGGGGCAGGAGCTGAGAGCATCAATCAACTCAGCTGGTGAAGGAATCATCCCTGCAGGCACTTAGGACAACTGCAGGTTTGCCTTGGTCAAAAGAACAACGATCATGCCATAGCTTTTAACAACTGTGACTGCATAGCAGAGAAAAAAGAAAATCCATTGGGATCAGAAACTTTTTTTTCCTTAAGTGACAAAGATCTATAAGAAAAAAAAAAAAAAAAAAAAAAGAGAGAGAGAGAGAGAGAGAGAGAGAGAGAATAAAATTAAGACGGAAATCCCCCACTGTGAGTCCCTGCATGGCAGTCTATGACCAACTCTCCCCAGCAGGTGCTTTGTTGGAACATGAGACACGAGCAATTCCTGCTGCTCTGGTGCCCACCCATTTGCTCCACCTTTCACAATCCCCCACCCAGCCAGCTCCTCGGGCCAGCCCTGCCTGCTTGCACAACTGTTCGGGCCGACGCCAGCACTGTGCCCCAGCTACGGCCCTGCACAGAAGGCAGCACCGCTATGAATCCTCAACCCTGGAGCAAATTTGAATTTCGGAGAAATACAAACAGCCACAGCCATGTTCATTTTGAATGCGGAACCTCCATGGTGGTTCTGAACTGAAGGGTGGGGAAGGGAGGAAAGGAGGCTGATTTACCATTTTCTCCCCAAAACGACTGGGGTGAGAGCAAGAGCAGCTCTGAACTCAAGAGCACAGGCTAGGTCTAACAAAGCAGCCATCCCTTTGTGCTGGTGGAGCCATGAACGTGCTCCCAGTTAAGCCACAGTCATACCCCAGTGCCCAGCTGAGGTGGTGACGCTTTTCCAAGTGCACGGTGTGTTGCCCTCTGCCTGCCTTGCTCTGCACCCACACACACGAACCACTCCTCAGGCCTGTCAGCTCCCTCTCAGGATGGCTGCTCGTGGACTTGCTCACATCTCTGCTTTCTGTCTTGCTCCCCACAGCATCTCTGTGATCCGAGTGACACCGAAAGCTGGCATCCCGGGCAGAGGCAGCCCATCCGTGCTGCCCTCCTTTGGGACACAAACAGCAATGCAGGTCCAGCAAACCCACGCCGAGGCAGCCCCACTTGCCCCCAGGCTGCACCCCCATGGGGAGGGGCCAGTGCCGATGGCACTGGGCATGTCGGTGGGGCCGTGCGCAGTGGGAGGGCCGCGGGGCTCAGGAGATGGAAAGTTTGCTGGCTTTGGAAACGCAAGGCTGAGCATCAGTCTTATAATCAGCAGTTACAGCTGCTGCCTGCTGCCTTCCCTGAGACCCCCTGCTACCAGTGGAAGTGATTTGGGGGATATTTTGCAATGCAGAGATCACCTCTTAAAGGGGAACGCAGATTCCTCCGTCACCCTTCAGCTGCAGCCCCGTGCATGCTGGGTTGAGAACAATGAGAAAACTGAACAGCCTGGTAAACAGTAGAGAGATCCTATCCTTTCACTGCTACCATTTTATTTAGCATATATGTGAGTGATTAATTCATGCTGAACAGCCATGATGTGACTGTGATGCACTGCTTCCCTTGGCGTGTTAAATAGCAACACAGCAAACACCTCCTCCCTGCTTCCCTCCCTAACACCTGGCTATTATCTCAAGGTGTGCTGCGGGTATATGAGATGAAACTGGTATCATTGGAGTCAGAATATTCTTTACACCTATTCCCCTCAACAAAAAGTCAGTGTGTACAGATAGGGCCTGTGAGGCTCAGAGGACTGTTCTGGATGGAGCCACCCATCAGCAGGACTCTTATTGCCAAAGGCCTTGTCCCAGCTGCAGCAGGGCTATTATTTGTCTGCAAACCTTAAACTCCAGCCATGTTTAACACCACAAGCATTGTATGCTTGCATGGGAAGGGAACAATGTGGGGTGTGAGCTCAGACCTTTCACCTGAGAGTCAGAGACAATCAACTGGAGAGCCACCAAAGGAGGGCTGTGAAGATGGGGAAGGGTCTGGAGGGCAAGGTGTGTGAGCAGCGGCTGAGGTCCCGCCGCTGAGGCTGAGGTTTGCTCAGCAAATCAGTATTTTTGCAATTAATTGCCCAAATGCTCCCTGGAAATGGGAAATCACTTTCCTTAAATTGTTGGAAAGACAGTTAGTTATATCAGGACTGTAGGAGCTGTATTTCAGAGCTCAGAGCAAATCAGACCGGGGGAAGGCAATGCAGCAGCTCCTTGTTCTGTGCCTGCTCCTCACTGCCCTGTGGTGCTGTCCTGTCTGTAGTGGCTGCAGGATTCTATTATTTCCTATACTGTTTGAGAACACAGCTTCCGCACAAATATCACGAGGCGTAATTTTCAACTTTGGAACAGGAGAAAATGCTGAGCAAATTTAATCAGAGCCTTTTGTTATTGCAGGTACAGGGACCTGCCACATTCCACCAGGATCTCCAAAAGAGCAGGTTCAGCCATTGGAAGAAAAGGCATTACAAAGATGTGTGCTTAAGCCTTAAGGCTCCCAAAGCTGAAGAGCACTTGTAAGAAATCCTTTGCATTTTAGATTTTTAGTTTGTTTTTCCAGCATTTCTTCCCTAGAATACTCCCAGTTCTTACCAAACTTGAAAATCTTGCACCACAAATTAGCTACTAATTTGCTTTAGCTAGTGATAAGGTTACACCAACACTACTGGAGTAAAAGAAGTATTGCAATTGCTGATTTCAGCCTCAAACTGAGGAAAGAAAAAGAGAAGCTGGCATTTCTAAAGCCAAGTGTCTCTGTATATATAAATAAAAGAAACTCAACTGCTTTCTTAAGGAAAAGCTATATTACTACACTGTTTTTACATATACCTACTATTGCTCCAGACATTACAGAAACAGAGGTAGATATTACGGACATCCCCAGAACTCCTTCTGTTCTGCTGATGAGACAGAAATACTGACGCTATACATTCTTCAAGATCTTGCTTCAGAACCCTTCTAGAATAAACTTTTTTTCCCTCTTTTTTCTTTTTTTCTTTTTCTTTGAGATCTCATTCCAAATGCCTATGTCCATTTTAGCTTTCCATTTTATCACCAGACCAGCTTTTGGCATTAACAAGTTTTACCAGGTAGACCTTTGGGTTACACATCCTGGTGAATCTGCATATCATTGAGTGCCATTATATGACCAAACAGGGTTCCTTTGGCTCCGTACACACTATATTTGGATACTCCACGAGATAATTCAACTGCTGGGCAAGCTCTTTTGACATTAAATCTTTGGATCATGACAGATCACTCCCACTGTACTGATGTGGCTAAAACACTGGGAGAGCTGCGAGGACAAAGTGTTGTCCCAGTGCTGCCAACCAAGTAACAGTGCAAGCCGTCCTCTGCAATAGAGAGAGTGTTTATGCAAAGAGAATCATAGAACCATATGACCTGGGTTGAAAGGTACTACAATGATCATCTGGTTTCAACCCCCCTGCTACGGGCAGGGTCGCCAACCACCAGACCAGGCTGCCCAGAGCCACATCCAGCCTGGCCTTGAATACCTCCAGGGATGGGGCATCCACAACCTCCTTGGCAACCTGTTCCGGGATGTCAAGGATTTTTGCTTTAGTTAGTCACTTTTTAAAGTACCTCCTCAACGTTTGATTGAATCTCTGCAGAGACTCTGCAGTGAGCTTGATGCCTGCAAGAAAGACAATACCTCTTCCAGGAGCATTTCTGCATTGTCAGGTTAATGTAACTTAATTGTGAGTGCTGAAAACAAAACATTTAGAAATGAAGTAGCGACTGAAGAGCCGACGTGCCTACAAGTGACAGAGGCAGAATAGTTCCATCAACTTGAGTGATAAGCTAAAGCCCATTCATGAGAGCAGTGGGTGTCTCGCCCGAATAAACAGTGCAGGATTAGACTCTATTGCACTTCGTGCCAACACTAGTTAGAAACATAGAACAGATGTCAAGCAAATAGGGAAGTGTGGGACAAAACAGAAATAATTGTAAAAATGTGCCCAAGGATAAAATAAATTGATCCTAAGACACTAACAAACATTCTTGTATGAGACAAAATGAGCCTTTGTACTGGTTTGGCTTTTATTTTCTTGCTAATATTGCATAACAGAACTATGCTGGCACAACAAGGAGGGGGGATAATAAAATAACTTATCAATGCGCTATTAACTCTACACGCTCTTACCTAATAATAAGATATGGATGTCTCCTTTAATGCGTGTCCCATTGTTGAGAACTTTCTCATTACCCCGAAGTAGCATACACAAAATGGCTTTTTTAATATACTCATGGCCATGAATGTTTGGTGCTAAAGACTTGCTTAAATGGTCAAAGATATCCTATTTAAGAAACAGCAAACACTTACATTGCACATTACCAACATTAGAATGGAATCTCATTATCCATTAGCCGGTATTAGTGCAATTTATAACTTACTTTAGTTTGAGCTTTGCAGAATTTCTTGATCTTTGCCACATCATCAGCTGAGAATGTGGGTGCTATTTCTTTGCTCATCAGTTTGATATTATCAGCCAGCATTGTTGTCCCGGGTATTTTCCTTCAGAGGAAGAGAAATGTCACGAGATTAACTATTAAATAGGTTAACTATTAAATACAAACAGGACCATTGTTTTCATGACACCAAAAGCTGCTTAGGAAGGAGAATGTGCAAATGAAATCAAATTCAAAGAAATGATTAAGTTTATCCATTCTATTATGGCTTAGCCAGCGAAATCCACACTAAGAAAGGATTTAACAAAGTTTCAACACTGGAATTCAAAAGAACCAGAGTGATGCAGTGCAGCTCCATAGCACTGGGGATTCCATTCCTTCCTTGCCGCTAAATGCTAGTGGCTCAGCTATCTATCTGTGTTTGGTGAAGCCAAATACATCCCACCAAAGGATGTGTTTTGGAGCTAGGGCTAACTGCAGCTTCTTCTTTGGGGAACCATCGGTCTCTGATGGCGTGCAGGCCGCAGAGCTGCCTGGGGAGGGGTGGCCAGGCAAGGCACTGCTCACAGGGCCACGGCTCACCCAGCAGGACCCAGCGCATTGCCCCTTCAAACAGGAACCAAGCTCCAAAAAACGTGGGGTCTTTCTGAGCAGGTCCTTAAGGAAAAACTCTTAGGAGATTATGATAATTGCAGGAGAAAGCTACAATGGTATTAGGAGGACTTGCAGCCACGCTAGCAAGAATTTTCTAACTGTTCAGGTAAGAACCCCAATCCCACCTATTTGATGCCAAGTTCATTTCAGGCTGGCCCTGCTGGAAGCTGCGTTGCTGGTATGCCCAGCTGCGCTGCCAGCAGTGCCCTGGGAAAGGCTGCCTGGCCACTGGCACTTGGACTACAGGAGATGTTTCTGAGCGTACCTTCCTCCTGGACATTTTGCAAAATGCATTAATTTTTCTGTAAGTGCCTTCCATGCAGTCTTTGCAATGTTGCAAGAAGGACTGGTTACTTCTGGGGCAGGCGATATTTGAGGACATCTGTTCTTTGGTCAACAAGAATGGATGCCAACGGTGGTCACCCAACCACAGGGCAGGGAAGGGAGCACGCAGCCCACAGTGTGTTTAAGTTGCTGTTGTGTTACTTCCATTCCTGCACTCCCCTCAGCTGTGCTTCGCTCCCAAGGAAGAAGAAGACCCCAAATGTGAAGAAATGTCTTCCAGTAGGGATGCGTGCTGGCTCTGCACCAGGACCCGTGGCCCCTGCAGAGCAGGGGAAGATAAAACCTCGCCAAGCAGCACGCATTGCTTTACACAGCTGAGGGGAAAAACACAGACGGAGCTACAACAAAGCTTAAATCCAAAATAATTACATTTTGTCACAACTCCTTCCACACGGCCCAAGCTACCAAGGAAGCGAGCCGCTGGTGTAGGAGGGGAGACACGATCTGCTCCGCAGCCTCCTTCAATCCCAACACGACCAGTTCCAAGCGTCTGAAACGGGGAGCGACTAAATCTCTTAATGCTCTCTGAAAAGCAATCAGCTCAGCGAACGCATCATTCAACAGCCTCCAATATAAAATAATTAAACCGTGAAAAGCTGCTGCCGTAATCTGACTTTGAAATCCTAAATTCCTTTACATGCGGAGGATCTGATGGCAGCGAGCACAGCCAGGCACAGGCAGCCAGCATCTCCCGGCTCAGCCTCACGTGCCTCCTCCGCTCCCTGAGCAGAGACAGCTTAACTCTATGAAGATTTGTGGTTGCAGCAGAATTATCTAGGAGATACAGCTAAACCCCAATGCATTCGGTTCCCAGCCAAATTACATTTTGATGCAGGTCGCCAGGAGCTAATCTTTCATCTCTGTTTTTCGTACATGAAAATGAAAAACCAAAATTGGGGGGGGGGGGGGGGGGGAAAGGATTTCAGATTAAACAGCATTTATCATACTAAATAGAATTAAATCAAATGGAAAATTGCATAAAGACTCTCAGTTAAAACAATCAAATTAAAAAGCCCTTTACCTGTGCGAGTAAAATCTTTGATTTTGTTAGAAGAGAACCCTGTTATTAAGCAGGCTTGAAAGGGAGGCTGGGGCAGCCCTGCCCCATTCCCCTGTGCTGGAGCAGTCAGGCTGTCCCCTGGCACAGATGGTGCTACCCGTCTGTCAGGCAGGGTCACTGCTTCGCCCTCACCTGCAGGCAGAACACAAGTTTTCAGCACTGCAGCGGCACGAGGGCTGCACAGTAATTATGCAGCAGGTTTATTTAGCCAGGCGTTTTTTCTCAGCGACGTGCATATGCACACATCCAGGTGCACACACACACCTGCACTCAGCAGTGTAACGCTCTCTTGGCCAAGCAGGGCTATGAGGCTTTCAGCAAGCCTTACCGACACGCTGACAAGAGCTCTCACCTTAGATGGCTTCTGGTGAGGGTTAAAATGAAGAAACAGCAAAGCCTTCTAGGAGGAGCCTTTTAAAAATTATCTCAGAAATAGTATTTTAGTAAAATTGAAGGAATTATAACCCATCTTAAAAAACAAAACAAAACTCCAAGTTGTTCATTCCATCAATTAAAAATGCATTTATGAACTTGGCTTGTGGCAAAACTGAGAGCAATAAGCAGTGGCTGTGATGGAGAACAGCTGCCTGGAAGCAATCTTTCTGATATATAACATAGGCCTAAGAAGCTCAATAGTGTCTTTGGTCAGATTTTGCTGATGAACATTGTCCACGATTCTTGGCAGGAATTCCCTTTAGCTTCAAAAGATCCTATTTCATTTCAGGGTGAGTTTGGTCCGAGAAAGAAATGCAGAAACTCCCGCAGTAAGGTTGGTTTCATAAAGAAGTTGAGAAATGCTGAAAGTTAGAGTCCAAGGCAACGTATATGTTATTCCTCGGTATTCAGGGCATTTCCTTTAGAGCCACATGAATGAGTGGGTGTAAAGTGCTCCTCTTGAGAACTGGGATGCTCTTTTTGTACCCAGTTATAGAATCATCTGGGTTGGAAAAGACTTTCAAGATCACCAAGTCCAGTTGTCAACCTGAGTGCCATCACTTACCCATGTCTCTCACCCACACAACTCTTGCATACCTCCAAGGACAGGGGCTCCACCACCTCCCTGGGCAGTCCTTTCCAGTGCTTGAGTCAGAATCAAGCATCTCCTAACTGAACATGCTCCACACGTTGCTGCATGAATCCAAAACTCTGCGAGGAGCTACAACACCTTTGAAAAGGTTGCATGAACAATACCAACACGAAGTGCTGATGCTACTCTCGTAATCTGCTGGGGTCTTTGAATGCATCTGTCATTTACATCTCCAGCTCAGCTTAGCGCTTCCGGATAAAGCCCAACTTCTAGGTCTATCAATACGAGTGATATTAATTTTCAAGGATCATCTATATAGTTTTACTTCAGGTAGATATTTTTTCTTGTCAAAACAACAGTTTAAGGAAATAAGAACACAAGATACTTGGCCAAGTTACAAAAATCAAATGCCATCTGCTAGCTATCACAAATAAACGAAGCGGTATATGCAGTCAGACAGTAGTTGAGGATGATTCAGTGTTCCCCAGAGTGGGGAAAAGGCAAACTGCTTTCAGGGCAGTAGGAGCAGAAATAGCATGCCGTGTACTGGGTTTGGGGATGGGTTGATTATCGCATGAAGAACTGGGAAAGGAGAATAGAACAACCAGAGGAAACTGTCAACTGGAAGCTTCTCAGCTCTCAGAAGAACATTCAAGAAATCAATAGTAAGGCAAAGGAGCCGTGGACGTCCCTGAGACCTATGGAGGGCTGTGCTCATCTCTATTGCAATCCCACCAAAGGGAGAAGCACAAACTCAGGACAATTTTCCCAACTATTTGAGGAAGAAGAATACCCATTGTCTTCCAGAGGAAAGAAGGGGCAGCAACTGGGACAGACTGCTTTGCCCGCTCAGAGCAGGCACCGCCTGGCACCAGCATCTGTGATCATTTTTTAGCTGTCGGATGCTTCTCCTGCTTGCTGAGCTGCAGTTAGACAAATAAGATCAGCCAAGATATATGAAGTTCTTCAGAGCTCTTCCAGCCCTCCTGACAGCACCGACCCATTAGAGTTTCCTCCTGCTTCCTGCAAGAACCCCTGAAAACCAGCCCTGGTGGCATGCCTCACTGACTTCTTATTCACTAGTGGTAATTGCTGACGCTAGATAATGGAATGGCAGCAGCACAATCAGAAGAGATGCTTCTTGTGGCAGCGCTTTATGGGTCTGGCAGTGAGTCCAAAAGAGCTCCTGACCCCATCAGTCCCTGCTGCATGGTCTCCTGTCCCAGCAGCTGGGTGCCAGCCTGACCCAGTGTGGCACATCCAAGTACTGCACAAAGCAAGGACTGCTCCTCCCTGCCACCTCTGAACTTGGCACCTTATATGCGTCCTCTCCTTACTCCCTATTTCCCTTTTCTTTTATTCTTCTTCCTTCTCCCCCTGCAATCCCTCTGAGGAATGGTTTTCATTTAATCCAAGCGTGTTTGGCAACAGATTTCTTTTGTCCCACCCAGGAGTCAAGGGCATGTTGAGGTCTTGTTGAGCAATACATTGAGATTTGAAGCATATTTCTGTTATTCTAATGTAGTGACCTGAGCGCCCAGCTTGAGCTTTCCACCTTTGGCATTTCACGGTGGGAATGAGGAGGAGACACCCCTCTGTCAAAGCCACTTCACTGCAATGAGTGGAAATGGGCATCAATGCTTTGTCCTGCTTCCAGGCAACTAAATAAAAATATAAACAGTTACCCCCCTACGCCCCCCCCCCCCCCAAAAAAAAACACCCAAAAACCAACCAAAAAGAGAAAAACAAACAAAAAACCCTTGCCTTGTTTGAGCATGACAACCACAGGCCAGAGATAAATAAGAAGAAAGAAATGTACAGAAAGAAATGCAGAATACAGTTAACTTTGATTTTTTTTTTCAGCAACCACTAGAGTTGGCATTCCAATGTCCACCATAGGTTAGCAAGGGGCCCCAGGGCACCCCTAGAAACCGGGGAAGCATTGGAATCCCCATCCCTGGAGGTGTTTAAGAGACATGTGGGCATGGCCCTAAAGGACTTGGCTCAGTGGTAGGACTCAGTAGGTCTGCTTGACGGTTGGACTTCATGATCTTGAAGGTCTTTTCCAACCAACGTGGTTCAATGATTCTGTGATCTGCTCAGGCATGGAGCAAGCAGAGCAGAGCTTCACCCAGGTTTATAGACTTTGGTGGTATGGAGGAAGCAGTTGTGCATGATATGTGCACCTGGCAATACCCAGCATACCTATACCTGGGCAGCAGAGCACAACCAGAGTGCCCCAGGCTGCCGGTGACCTGGGCTGGCACAGCTGCAGCCAGCGCTCCAGCAATGAGTCACTGCAGCTGTAGAACAGCTCAAGCCTGAATGCTGCAGCTACTGACCCCTAGGAGGGAGGCCCAGTGAGGCAGAACAGGTATGTGCACACCTGAAGATCCAGAGAAGGCTCAATTAGTGAGCTACACCAGGAGGGCAGCATGAGGACAAGCACTGAGCTTACACTTCTCAAAATGAAGGGAGCTGCATTTTCAGGCTGCTCCCCTGCTGTAATCCTGATCTGTATTTTACAGGTAGCCACAGTGACTATGGGGGGGGTGGGAAACAGGTCAGGCCTGAAGAGTACCCTAACACAAATACACTGAAAGTGCCTTCCTAGAACAGCACCTTCCTGACGTGGAGGCAGAGGCATCCTGCAGCGGGTAGAGTGTCCCTCGTCATGCACTGAGCACTTTCCATCAGGCCCTCTCACGCAGCCTGGAGCAAACCAACTGCAATATTAAATAAATGGAATAGTTTCCCTTCTTTGAGGATGTGTCCTAGACCGCTTTGCTGCTGAGGAGTGGGGTTTCATCCCACCCCACGCATCCTGCTGCTCACCTGCCCCAGATGGGAAAGCTGGAGTCCCATCCACCTCACATCCAACAGTAACTGCTGTGAGAGATTCCACCCCACTTCATTTCTCACAAACACATTTGCAGTCCCCGCAGAAACCCTTCCACAACTCCTGTTGTGCTGGAGAGAACTTTCTTCTGACCCAGCATCAGCGAGCAGAGCTTGTGCCGAAGGGGGCTTTGGCACAACAGCATCTTGTCTGCATGACACGTGGATGGTTATAGAGGCAACGTTTTCCCCTATTGCTGATGCTGGAGGAAACGTAGGCAGGAAGCCTAGCTGAGAAAACTGCTCCCTCTCTCATTTTCTGCCCACTTCAGAGACTTCTTGTCAATCAGAAATACTTACGTGTGGTCTCGTGCTTAAAAATATATCCAAATGACCACTGAATATGTTTCTCTAAAATGGAAATAAGAGGCGGAGGGCTCAGGGAAATACTTTTTTTTTTTTCCAGCTGGAAACAGGAAAACTGTCTGACAACAAACCCCTTGGGGAACGCACAGCTCAGTACTCTCGCTGAGGGGGCACCAGGTGAAGTTACAGGATGGAGAAATCCAGTGACGTGCGGTGAGAGGTCAAAGACAGAAGCCTGATGGCTCTTCTCATCTCTCCCCTTCTTATTCTGTGAATGCAGTGTTCGGGAGGTGATTCTTTCTGACTTACACTGAGACGAGCACGGGGTTAAGTAGATGGAATTAGTGAATGAAAAGCCACCAATTTAGGGAGCATGTGCAACCCAAGCACTCTGGTACAACAAATCCCGTGCACGCTGGAAGTATCATGAAAATAGTGTCTTTAATGTACAGTTTATATACTTACAATACGCAGTTTAGGTTTGTTCATATACATTAAAAGGACATTTATTTGCACCTGGTTTAAATAACAATCCGCCTTCAGCCTTTTACACAAACGCCCAGAACAGCACAGAGTTTCTACAAAAACCATGCTTTGTTTGGTAACGGAAATGCACTAAGCTGAAGTTTGGGGGCTCTTTTGTCTTCTTCCCCCCCTTTTTTTTTTCTTCCCCAAATGTTACTTTTTTTTTTGACCTACCCAAAGTGAATCTAAAGAGCTAAGAACTAACAGTTACTTTTAACATACTTCAGAAGATTGTCCAAGTCAAGAGGATTTTCGCTCTGAAAATTTGGTTATTATGCACAGAAACGGTAAAGTCCAAGCAACTCCTGGACGAACAGGAGTTTAAAACATAACAAACAAAGAACCATTTATTGCTAGGTCTCAACAGGGAGCCCGAATTTCCTTACTGCCCTGACGCCCCTAACACGGCAACTAAAAGCATCGCTTGGATTGCGATTTCATTCGCACCTTCCATTTTGCACGTGGGCACGCTGCAGCTTTTGGACATCAGGAGACGAGGCAGGGGAGCGTGCTCAGCCCTCACCCTGACCTGGTTTGAAGCAGCCTGGCCCCCGGCCCCTGCACACAACTGGTTGGTGCCAGCAAGGTGCCTTGCTCCTTGTGGAGCAAGGAGGCAACTTGAGGAGTCAGTTCAAGAAGAAAACAGGAGAAAACACTTCAAGTATTTACAGACAGATTGGAAGTATGCTGTTTTTGAAACGGTATTGCTATTTACACAGTTTTTTTCTTGAAGCTGTTGCGGAATAAAGTCAGTTAAAGTGGCAAATAAAACTGCTGTATTGGAAAAAAAAAAAGCAAGCGTGATGCAGATCCACTTCAAACCCAGGCTTCTAGCTGCAAGAACACTTCAAAACACATTTTCCTTGTAATTTTGGAGGGACCAAATGTTTTCTGTCTCCAAATTTCTAGCTGTAGGCAATTCTTACAATACAACAAGAATGCAAATACACATTTTGAGTTGATTTCAATTCAACTTTCGTTAGCCAGCCAGGCAGCAATACAAAGCTGCAGAGAAGCCCTGTGGGGAAAGTCCCAGCCCTGCAGAGAAGGACTTGGGGGTCCTGGTGGATGAAAAGCTGGACGTGAGCCAGCAGCGAGCTCTTGCAGCCCAGAACAACAACAGTATCCCTGGGCTGCCTCAAAAGAGGGGTGGCCAGCAGGGAGAGGAAGAGGATTGTTCCCCTCTGCTCTGCCCTTGTGAGGCCCCACCTGGAGTACTGTGTCCAGGCCCGGAGCCCTCGGCACAAGAAGGACATGGAGCTCTGGGAATGGGTTCCAGAGGAGAGCCGCTAAGATGATCAGAGGGCTGGAGCACCTCCCCTGTGAAAAAAGGTTCAGAGAGTTGGGTTTGTTCAGCTCAGAGAAGAGAAGGCTCCAGGGAGACCTCACTGCAGCCTGCCAGTACCTGATGGGTGCTTACAAGCAGAAGGGCAACAAACTTTTACACGGTCTGATAGTGACAGGACAAGAGATAATGGCTTTAAACTAAAAGACAGGAGATTTAGGTTAGTTGTTAGGAAGAAATTCTTTACTCAGAGGGACACCGGAACATACTGCCCAGAGAGGCCGCAGATGCCTCAACCCCCAAGACGCTCAATGCCAGGTTGGAAGAGAGACAACTAGGCAACTGAGCTGGTGGGTGGCAGCCCTGCCCATGGCAGCAGTGTTGATACTAGGTGATCTTTAAGGTTTCACTCCAACCTACTCCATTCTATGATTCTACGATGAAGAATCTTAACCCTAGGCACAACGAGTCTTTAAAGGAAACCAGCATTTCCTCTCAAATTTTCTCCCATCCCTCCTCTTGCCAATTCTGTTTCCATTCTGGAGAAACACCTGCGCTAGAATGAAGTTTTCACAGCTGAAAGCAGCATCAATGCTTCACTGCATGAATGCTGCATAGAAAGGATGTATTTCCCAGTGCAGTGTCAAGAGACAATTCCGTACACAATGAGAGGCCAGAATTTTTGCTGCCAAAATCCCCAGGCAAACAAGATCCCCAATGGTAACACACTACTTCAGACTCTGCTAGCTAAATAAGCATCAGAGGCCTTGCATTTAAATAACAGGAGGAAGGAAACCCAAAGTTAGGACTTGCCAATATTTGCAAAGCATCTTCAAAAAGTTTTATTTTAGGCCTGCTCTGACATGACGCGCATTCTCTAAACTCCGTAGCTCCCTCGCTATTAGCAGAGAAAATGGACCAGAACCCAATCTTGGATCCCAAGGACACCCAGCACACCTCACATCGGCCTGGTCCAACTCCGAACCCAGAGACCAACTCCACTGCCCCCCAGAACACGGCTCGGTTTCACACACCTTGCTTCCTGGGAATAGTAACTGCTTCCTTAGAGCTAGGCCTGCACCAGAGCCATGCCTGTGCCCATGCCAACAGCTCAGCAGTGAGGGGCTCCTCGAGGGGCCCAGGCCCCAGTACTGCTCAGGTTCCCAGTATGGATGTAAGCACATGCACAGTTAGGCCTTGGGGCTGGTTACAAAGCAGTGGGTGGTGAGGAAAGGAGCTAGTACCTCTTGCCAGTGTCAAACTGGAGTCTTTAATACCATTATGAACTCACTGGTATTCAAGAAAACTGGCTAACACTAACGAGGACACAGTCCGCATCCTATTGAAGCTCAAAAACACGTCAGCAACATGCACGTGTGCACGAGTCATTAAATGTCTCCTAAGTCATATCCTTAAGCACACAAACCGTACCTGCTACAAACAACACAAGGTGACCAAGCAGCTCAGGAGGAAATGAGATTCTGTGCGCATCAGCGCTGCCCTATGCTGGATGTCTACATCTAAATCCAAGCGAGCCATGACACCCCAGCTGTATGGGTTGCTCTTTCCTCTCCTGATTTCACCAGCACAGACTCTTCTGCCCTGCCTGGGCATGTGCACAGTGGCTCCATGTTGCAGCCCTCTAATTAACACAAAGGCTAGGAATGCATTAATTGCTATAAAAGGTTTGGAAAGTGAAGGTGATGGGCTGCACTGGGCTACAGTAAAGGTCAAACATTAACATATGCATAAAAATAAGCAAGCAGTGCTAAGCCAGAATAAGACAACTGGCAGGACATCAGTAGCAAGTTTGCAATTGAGAGGTTTTAGCTGTATTTTTTGTACATAAGATCTGCTTCTGAAATCACTGCACATTTCTGCACCTTTCTACAGGCCAGTTCTATTCCGGTCTATGCATACATGATGTTAATGCAGCAAACTTATGAAAGCAGATTCTATCAGGCTTCTTTTGCAAGAAAAAAAACACACACACAAAAAACCACATTCCAAGCAGGTAAGCACAGAAACATGGTAGGTATCCATCTGCAGTCAAAGAACGCTATTTTCTCAGGGATGGCAACTTGCAGAAATATTTAACATCGAGATTGCAGCTCCAGGGAGCGAGACACCATTCACCTTTTTCACCCAGAATTAACAAGCCAAGCAAAAACAGAGAGGTACTCGATATTTAAAATCTGCCCCTGTAACAAATGAATATTCTTTTGACATAATGAGGGTCAAAAAGAACTGACTTGAATTTGCATGAGCCTACCAACAAGCACACGCATCTGACCAGTACTCTAATTCAATTTAGTCTTAACTGCAGTTAAAATATTTTAGGACACTAATTAAAATGCATTCAGAAGAAGTTACTGATCTGTTCTAAAAGTCAATACATTAACACAGAAGAGTAAGATGATGAATTCTTGGGTTTTTCTATAGGGATATGTTTTGGCTCACTGCCTTCTAGTACCCACACCCAGCTGGGCCTTACTCTCTGGTTAGAAACTGATGGTTTGTATTATTGCAGGACAAATGACACATCTTGGTTTCAGCATGGAAATATGACATGAAATTTGCCCAGGCAACAGAAAGCTTCCTTTGGAAATAATGTTTGTTTTAATTAGACTATTTTGTTGAGGAAGAAAAGGCAAAACAAGCCTCCCATTTTTGCTTCTGCTCAGTATTTTCTCCTGATGCTCCCAAGAGGTGCGTTGAAAGATGCTCTCTGTCCTTCATAAGGGACAGAGAGGCAGGTGATGGTCACTCCAGGCAGCGCTCTACTCTGTGGCTGGTGAAGCTGCTCCATCACCTCTGGCTCTGAATGCCAGAGGGTTCTGGGCACACAGTCTTGAGGATGGGCTCTACAGGCTTTCCTGAGGACTTCCACAAATCCTTCCTTCCTGACTATGAAGGCAGGGGATCTCAGGACCCTGGAGTTCTTTAGACATTTTTTAGAGCTCTGCCAATGATAAGAACTCAGCAATGGACTGCCAATAGCCAATCCTACTTCTGACTTTCCACACTTCAATTCAAAAGGTGTCCAGGGGCAGCCTCATGCCCCCTTCCCATCTCTGAGCTCACTTTTGGCTGTTACTTTTGCATGGCATCTATTGCAGCAAGCTTTTGCCCCTGGGCAATTGAGTTAGCGCATCTCAGTGAAGCTACAGTCCCTTCCACTTTGACACTCACATTTTCCTAGCCCACTGGAAATGAAACAGGTGAACTTGAGCATCGCAAGCATTTCCTGAGGCACAGCCCAAACTCTCACTTGGCCCCTTCTTATCTGCGTGGCAGGCACTGCTCCTGTTTCTTTGCGCCTCACCAACATTTTATTTCAAAGGCATCCTGCAGTACTATCACCTTCCCACACAGATCTGACTCCAAGAATAGCACAGCACATTTTCAGATGATGGTAACAACAACAGAGGAAACGTAATGGGTTTCTTCTGGGCAAAGCAGGGCAAATGGAAGGGCTGAGCTACCACCAGGCGGCTCAGACAGATGTGCTGGAGGCTGTAAGGGCCACTGAGGACAGGGTTTGAGCAGGGAGCTGCCTTTCACGTAAGAAAGATGCATGACCCCAAGTTGTGCCACTTGACTGCACCCATCTGACTACAATAGCAACTTCTGAAATCTACAGGTCATAAACTTTTAGTTGGCCAGGGCAGAGTGGCTCAGTAGGAAAATTCCCCTTCTCCCTCCCCTTTGGGAACTGAGCTAAGCAAGCTCTTTTCTCTGAAAGCAAGGTGGAAAACATACCCACATTACAGGTCATGAAGACGCTGTTAATAAAAACAAGCTGCAAGAGTAGTGTATTTAGTGGCATTTCACAGCAATTCTTAATATTTTCAGACGTAGTGTCAAAACCACGTTTCTCTATCTCTGGCCATGCTTCCTGTTAGCAGAAAAGGAAAAAAACAAACAAACAAAAAGTCACAGCATGTTGTCAAATATTATTTGAACAGAAAATACTCCCATAAAAAATACATTTTTTTTTTTTTGCAGTTAACTCAAAACTGTAAACTGGATTGGTGTGTGTGTGTGTGTGTGTGTGTGTGTGTGTGTGTGTCTTTCAGCATCAAATTGTTCAGTAATAAATATGACTAAGTCTTAATAGAGTACGGAGTGAAAGTTCCCTTAGCGTCCAGTTTTTAGCAGCTGTTGAACATTCAGGGATGCACAAGGCACACCTCTGCAGATTCTCTACCATTATTACTGACATTAAAAAAACAACAACACCGCTCACCACTCAAAAACTTTTATCTGCATAGTTAAGAATTTTTCTACTACTATTTACAGGAAGGGCTCTTAGTGCAAAAAACAGGAAGTGATGTATTAGCTGAAGTGCCTCTAGCACATCTCATACAGTTCCGCTAAAAGCTAGTCAGCATCACATCTTGGGCCGCCAGCCATTAATGAACTGTAGTATTTTCTTAACCTGCAATTTGCTTAGCTTAAAGTCTTCTGACAGGATTTCTTCCGTTAGCTGAACCAGTAAATTGCCATCTATCTTCTCTGTAACAAAAAATGATATGACATCTTCTGACAGACCAATAAACCTCAGTGATTTAGACACTTCCTCTATCGAGAGTCCAGAAAGGTCTGTGGGTGGCTGCCAGGGAGAGCCATCCCCACAAGACCTTGGCGCTAACTGGAGGTGGAGGGGAGATGAGAAGGGATAAGACACAGAGAACGTATCCTGCATGCCCTTTTTAACCAGATATTGATCTTCCAGGAGGTCTGGAGAACCAGTTTTTGACTCCTCCTCGGCACCATCTATTTTTAGTGGCAAAGGACACACGTCTGTAACTTGTTTCTCTTCGCTTGACTTTGGTGCCCGAGGAGGTAAGGCAGGACATGAATGACTCTGCTTTGCATTGCTGTCTCCCAGAGTTTTCTCATCAGTGCAGTCTAGAGAGTAACTTGCTGACTTCGGACAGCTGGAGATGTTGCTGAACTCTGCTGGGGACAGCTGGGAGTACCCCGCAGGGAGCTCACACCCATCGAAGTCAAAAGTCAAAGGTGCTGGACAGTTTCTCTTTGGCGTGCCTGGAGTCTTCTGTCTGGGGTAACTGTAGCTCCTGCTTGGATCGAGCAGGAAATCACTCCTATTCTGGCCTTCTGTAGTTCCTGAAAAATGGTTTGGCCAAGATAATCTGGAAGGCAGAGCTTCAATTGAGGGGCTTCCAAAAGGCATTGTGTTCTCAGGCTCTTTGGATTCAGTTTTCATCATGGTACAAGGGTAGCACGAAACAGGTGTGCTGCTCTCAGCTGGGTTCGCGCTGTCACTCTCTGTGACGTTGCTTAAGGAACAAAGCAGAAAGGATTTGGTTAGCACCAAAGTAAAGCATCAATCAATTCATAAATCATCTTACAAAATCAGAAAGTAGTTATCGTAAGGAAAGAATCTTTTTTTCTGCTGTCAGAATGTTTCAGATTTGAATTAACAATACGAACGTTGACGGTTCTTTTTCTACAAGCCTGATGAGATGCCGATATACCCAAAAGCCTCACGAGGAAGATTCATGTTTTGCTTCTTTAAGCTCAGAAAAAAAACAACCACAAACAGATGTCTCAATTCAGTTTTGTGTCATCTCCCAAATATTCAGATTTTCACTGTTAAATTCCTGAGGGACATCATCATGGTAAACGAATAGCTTCATGCATACTAGAAGATTTTCTAATCCTGTATTTTATTTTTAAACACCACAGATGCATCACAGTATGAAAAAACTCATAACAGAGGCAGGTCACCATTGCAGTAGATACAAGCTTGGTAGACACAAGAGATGATCAAAAGCCCCTCTGGGGCCAGTATTTTCATTTGCTATGGCATTGCACCAGTGTACAGTACAGTAACACAGAACAAATTATTGCTTACTACCAAAGGAAGATTTTTACCGGGAAGGGTAAGTAGACAGAGCTGTATATGTTGAAATACCAGGTTTTAAACTTATGCCACAGTAAACTGCTTGTTCATATCTTTAAAAAGTTCTGACATAAAGCCCTTGCTTTTCAAAGGCACCTAAAGAAAGTCAGCCTGACCTACTTCCAGGCAGTAAATCAAACTCACCCCGTCCAAGGAAACTGACTGTTTATATCCAGGCTTTTCCAAAAGACTGAGATGCTAACAAATACATACAATCTGTTACCAGAAGTGAATGTTCTCTGCTTTTATGCCATTTTCTAAAAGAGAGTCTTGAAGGATTTGGCTGATGTTCGGAATTCTGGTCAATTAAGCTAGAATACTGCAAAAACAATTAGCAGACTTATAAAATCCTTACCTAATACAGCAGAGGGAAACCAACAGTTGAAATAATTGTTTTAATTACCCACCTCTCTCTTAGAAACTAATTACTCAAGAAAGAAAATAGGCGATAATTCTGTGGCAGCTCAATGAAAACTGTTTGAGGAGGGAGGCAGCTTTTGAATAGGCCACAGTTTTGAATAGATTGCCACAAAAAAAAACCCAAAAAACTTCCCATGCATTTACAGTGAGTTAAAGAGGAAGCCAACTTGGACTTGCTTAGCAAAAGGTAGATGCATAAATGTAGTTCTAATCTACATCACTGAAAAATCAGTTATTAAACTAAACTCCATCACAGCTTCCCTCTCTAACAACTTGCTCTCCCACTCAACGATCTCCAAATATTTCTTTTTTTCCTGCATAAAGCCGCCAGTAAAGACAGCAGGATTATAACAATGCCACACTTAAAAAACCCCAAACAAACAAACAAACAAACAACAAAAAAAACCCTACTCTCATCAAGGATATACCTTCAACTGGTCATTTCACTGAAAAACATTTTTCCAAAAATCTAGACACTGGGCTGTCTAATTCAAAGTAGACAGTCAACGAGTTGTTATGAACAACTGACCATACAGAGGAATTACACTGACTGATCCCGCTTCTGTTCTCTAATCCAATATTAGAAATAGGAACATTTAAAAGATCAATGTTTTAGAAGTTCAAAAGATTAACAGAATTAATGAAAACTGATAAATATTCACAAACCGTTTCCTTACTCACACTGCACTAAAATCAACCTGCCGAGACCCAGAGCCAAAGGATGCAAGAAAAACCTCCAATTTACAGGGTTTAATGGGCCAAAAAGGAGGAATCATATTGTTCTTGTTTGTTGAAAAACTAGTTGCAATCCTTCATGATCCAGAAAATAAGATAAAAATGTCAAAACTGGAAAAGTAATTTCACCAGTAATCCAGTTACTCCACATGGTGCCTATTTTCCACCAGCTTCCTCAGCAGCTCCAGATCAATGACACCAAAATGGAGTCACCTGGCACGGACCCATGCTGTAGATTAATTTCATGTGAATTTTGTGAAGTCCCAGGCAAATAAGTCACCTGCATGAGAAACTGTTGTTTTCTTGCTTTCTTGGGAGAAACATGCATTGTTAGCTATCAAGAAAGAAAACAGTATTTGGTGGGCCCCAAATTCTGGGAAGCCTTGTGCTCAATCTCCCACAGAGTAGACCTTCACAATTCTATCCAACAGGCTTCCAGAAAAATAACTGAGTAGCCTTGATCTAGAGTGATCATTGCCAGATACACAACACTAAGCTGAAAATGTGCAGTATGGCTTAGAAAGGCAACACCAGGAGTTATTACACCATTGCACCTAGACAGAAACAATTTCAGTGGCATTTCTGATCAATCCATAATACTCAAGCAGTACCTTAGAACTTTCTTAGCAACAAAGTTGAAGAGGTACAAAAAAGTCATGGCAGCAAGACATCCAAGTCAAAAAGGAGGTAAAATTTCAAAAGACATACACAGTTTCTAAAGACAAAGGAAAAACATTGCATTGCAAAGAAAAGGTATGCAGCCAGGCAGTTCAAAATCCAGCGTCAACTTCTGACTAGCCTATACAGATTTTCCAGTCTGTGGTTTAAGTTTGTGCTGAAGTGGGTTTGATCCACAAGCCGCCTGGATCCATTTTGCCTTTTCCTCACTTCATACTCAGTGGTTGTCTTCCAGCTTTCCATCATACTCACCTGTAGGTTCACATTTGGTTAACACAAAACATTTCCAGATTACCAAACCCTTCTATGCCCCCAGTTATCAAGAGCAGGTAGCACTACATGCATGTGAGACTGAAATTCCACTTGAAAACCAGCTTTGAGATTATCTGGTTTGAAGATTCAAGGCATTTAAAAATTATACAGAACTGTACAGGGTTTTCCAGTCAAATAGTCTCTGCCATCTTACGGTGAGATTACCTATAGCAGTAGGTATTTAATACAAATTGCTATGTCCTATATAATAACGTACATGTTGTGCAGTCCCGAAGAATAGTAGGACAGAGTAGGGCTAGGAGAGCGCGTCTGCTGTCGTGCAGGTTTGACTGTGCGAGGAGGGATGGAAGGACTGGTGGAAGATGGTTTTGAACTCCGTGGTGGGACAGGGGGAGCGTTCAGGAGCCTGCATTCCTCTTTCACCTGTAAAAAAAAGGACATATAAGTAAGCAGTCAGAAAGCTCAGTCAACAGTGCTCTCCAGCAGATGAAACACATCTGGTTTGGGCTTATTCTGTGAAAGGAAATAATTAAAAAGGGAGGGGAAGAGAGAAATGATGCTGAGTATATACATTTGTAACTGTATGTGGCTGTCATAAGAAAGACAAAAGAATGCTTTACTACCAGTAGAGCTACTACCAATCTTTATGGGGTGCTTTTAAGTAGTTTGAGATCCACTCATTTAAAAAGAAGGAGCAATGCAACTATGTAAAAGAACCTTCCAGTAACATACAAAACCAGACAGACTGTTCCAGATATTTTATATTCTGTAAGAAGCAATTCATTAGGCTCAAACTCCATTAGTGTTGTTTATTTAGATGTAATAAACCAAGCTTATGTAATGAAAAGATCTCAGCAGACTTTGATGTTTCCTGACTTACTTCACCAGTGATATTCACCATCCAGCTCCAGGATAATTCCCTGCTTCCCTCCCCCCGGAACAGTATACACGTTGTAGATTTACCAGATGCATCCAGGATATAACTATCTGCAGGAAAGCACTAAACAGAACTGACCTTGGTGGCCACTGCTCCATCCCTGCTGTGGGCTACCCAGCAGAGGCCACAGCACCACTGGCCATGCTCCTTCTCCTCAGTATATTTCATGGTATACTTCTAATGCCAGATTTGACAAGGGAGATACGTGGAGCTGTTTTTCAATAGGTAAATTATAAACAAAAAATCCCCTTCCCCCCTTTTTTTTCCTCCACACCCTGTGTGTACAAACTATGAATGGACCACAACCTGAGTTCAAACTGGGAGATTGGAATGCTCTAGCTATCTGGATGCTGGAATTCAAATATGGAGCTTCAGTCTTTATGTCAAGATAGTCCAGTGTATGGTTAACTACAAAATGTAGAAGGTAAAAAGCGTGGAGCAGAAAAAGCTGTTAAAATAATGCATCCATGTAGATGTCAAGCAGAAGGACCTCTTGTTACCAGCCACACAAATCTTGCTTCTAGGATCAGGGTAGCAGCAGACTGTTTTGGTAACGCAAATGAAATGGGTGGGGGACTACAAGGATACATCTGGGCATAAAGCAAAACCACTTATGAGTTGCATTACAAAAATAAAGCATGTCTTCTTTAGCCTATGTTTCCTCAGAGCTGACTTTGATATTAAACACTAGGAACAAAGCCAACAGGTCTACTCATTGCAGTCAACTAACTTTGCATCTTAAAACATGTGACCGTAGCACTGTTTATGTAAAATTTAGCTTGGTCCTGCCTAGGGAGGAACAACATACCAAGATACAGCTCCATTGGAAAAATGAGGGAGCTAAGACCTTAATCTCATCAGGACATACAATGGAGAGCAACTTAGTAGGGCAAGAGATGTGCGAGGCTGCTGAGAATGAGGCTGCCAGGCAAGCTTTTTGAGGACTCATCGCCTCCCCAAAACAGCAACAGATCTCCGTGTTCTCCTCATTTGAAATCATCTCAGATGCACCAGAATAGGAAAATTTTCTTTGTGTTTGAAACTTAGTTTATTTTTAAATTTACCAACGCTGCAGAACTAGAAGTTATCTTAGCAGTTTTGCAACACATAATTAGCAATTAAAGTGATTTAATTTATTTAAAAACAAAATAAATGTGGAACCTTTTGTAATCCACTTCAGTGCATTCAGAATGCAACAACCCATTTAGTACTAAAGTAAAATGGAAAATTGGGGACTGGGACATTGTAGTACATTTTTCCCTAATTCAGAACAAGACAAAATTACAGGAAATGCCTGACAGCATAAAATACTGAAATAAATCTTGCTCTAAGGGTTCTTATTTGCTCTTTCAGAAAAAAAAAAAAAAAAAAAAAGGAATCAATTTTATTCATGTTTGTTATTGAATTCAGGCATAAAACTCTTCAACCATTTTAGTGCTGTGCCCCAAGGATGCATAAGGACTTCATTTTTTTTCCCAAGTCAGACTAGGCAAAGTTAATACTGCATGCCATAGAACACACACCCATGGGGTCAGAGACCATTCAGGGGAGCTCCTGGGGCACAGCAGATGGTCATGGGGTCAAAGAAATTCTTTCCTGGGAAAAATACCAGCATCCAAAGGTACTGGCAGAGCTAACTGCGCCCAGCTCCTCTGCTGACCTAGATTGCAGATCAGAAGTGGGCCGTAAATAATACCAGTTTGCAGTCCCAGTTGGTCCCTGTCACAAGACTGCAATTACAGCTGCCAGGCACAGCTCTCGGGAAACACAGCAGTGGAACCAAAAGGAGATTTTGCACATTAAACCGACAGGAGCACGGGGAAACTTCGCAGGAGATCTGTGCTCATGGGGAGAACAGCTAAGAAACAGTGTGGGAGAGGAAGGGAAGAGTGGCGGTGTGACACAGCGTCTGCCTTGGTGACTGCTGCAGTTACACAGAAACACTCTTTCACCCAGCAGCGCTAAATGCTACAAGGCTGCCAGGGAGAGATAAAGTGCACTTGCAATAAGAGCCCCGGGACATCTCCTCCCACGCTCAAACAATCCTTCCCATGGTGAGCCTGGTAACGGTGACCCCTTCCTGACAGCATGAGGTGCTGCAAGGATTTTAAAAAGCACTGCAACTCATTTCTCCTGGGGTGATACCCACCCGTGCAAGCAGCCCTGGCCCTGGTGCCAACCCAACACCCCCCGCTACCAGCACCGCCACCAGTGTAATGCAGCCTGCAGGAGCGCCAGCCTCCGGCACGCTCCATCTGGGCACACTGTAAATCAATCAGGAAAACAGCCCCTGATATCATGCAAATTAGCGTTCTGGGACCAAAGCAATTTCTGATTTACAGGCCTTAATTCAGAGGTCATTTTCTTTCTCTTTTCCCTTCATGCTACTTTGATTTTCTGAAAGGTATTTAGAAAATACACATTACATCAGAATATTTTGCCCTGTCGGTGAGAAGAAAGACAGAAGTGCTTCTGAAACACCTGAGCATCCTTTACTCCTACAATCAGCTCCTACACACACACTTTAAATTTAGTGCATGCAAAAACACAATTGCCTGCCAACCTTTATACAGAAACACTATGGAATATCATTCCAGGGGATGTGATGACTAAACCTCATGTTCACCAGCAGCTACCGAGATCCACTTATTCTATAAATACCCTACATGGAAAGCATGCAAGCATCTCGGCCAGCCCCAGCCCACTGATGAGCACGGCCGGTCACCGAGACTCATTCCAAAGCTGTTCCAGGAAGTCACAAAACTGATTCTAAATCATTATCCCATCTACAGAGAGGCAATTTTTTATTTTTATTTTTCACAAGGTTACACCCTGCCCACCTCTAAATGCAATCTAATAGCTTTAGCAGAAATGAGTTCTCCTGCATGCTTAGGAAGCCACGCTGAAATTGCTGACAGCACGTGGGCGCGTTACCTCAGCCCTGGTACAACGGACATGACAAAAACGCAGGCTTCTCAAGCTGGTAATAAAAGGCAAAACACATGCATATCCCCCAGAGGCCACACTGCTGTCCCTAGAAGGGACTCTATTCCATGCGGGTCCCTGAGGCATGATGTAGGGGGCAGGTGTACCCACTCCTCTTAGCACCCAGGCTGAGTGGGCCTCAAGGACACGGCATTCCCTTTCTCCTTGGCCACTGTGACAGCAGTCTTCCTCCTCACCCTCCCCCTGCCTCAGTTCCAGCCCTGCACCGAAGCGGTCTGGCTCACAGAAATCAGCAGGAAACTAATCGTTTTCCACATCCAGACCTGGCTCCCTGCCCAGGCACAGGAGTGCCAGAGCCAGCACAAAAGGAAAGCCAGGCCCATGCGGCTGGGAGAGGAGAAGGGCGGGAGCAGCCCCGTGCCGGTTTACATTAGCGCAGCTCATCCTGATACAGTTCAGTGGGCGCTTCTCCAAAACACTTTGGACAAAGCTTCGGTGCATACCTGACCCTGACAGCAAGGAAGTGCTTCATGGGTTCCAGCACTCAGACAAAACACGTAAACACTCCTTGTGCTAAGACGACGTAATGTCTTGACTTTCCTGCCTTTGCTGAAGCTGCTGTGACTGCTTTTGGGGAAAGTTTTGAAGAGCTGCAGTTGTGCTTTTCACACCTGTGCCGGCATATGCCTTCTCTCTCTCCTCATAGCACCTCCCCAGTGGCTGCGCAGCAGCACATTAATCCACTGAAAGCTGACCCAGCACAAAGAAATAAATCACGGTTTTCAACCAGGTCAGTTTTCAACCGGGCTGTGATCTGACTCATGATGGAAAGGCTCCTGCCAACGCTGCTGAAACAGGAAGATGGCAGTGGCAGAGGGATCACCATCATGTGCTGCAGTTTGGTCTCGGATGAGCCCCGGCTTACTGTGTAGCCATGGTTTTGAAAACATTGCTCAACTTGCAAGAAGGACGTTTTCTTTAATTAAATTTCATTAAAAAAAAAAACAACCAAAAAAACCTGCAAAAACGATTAATTGATTTGTTAAATAATAACATAATCAACTATGAATCACTTAATCTTGCTAAAGTTCCATAGCCACTCTTCCCTGGACAAGTTTTCTTTTTTCCTCTGTTTTTTTAAATAATGTGTAGGACTACCTCAAGGGACCATGTAATGGGTGGACTTTCCACCCAACCCACATAAGCTCCTGTAGAAAAAACATGTTTGTAATTTTGTCTCTGATGTCAATTCAAACAATTCAGGTTTGGAAAAGTGATTTCTCCCGAGAGTTTTCATCTGAAACCCTCAGACAGAATTCACTCTGTTTGAAACTGAGTCTTCTAAAAGGCTCATTTCTAAACTCTGCTTCAGAGTTTACATTTAAGCATAAATTCTTTCAATAAACACTACCAAAACAGAGCTAATCAATCACTCCATGTAGTTTGGTTGAGGGTGATGAACCTAATAATCCCCCAAATTTGCCACAGAGTTGCATCAGAAAAGATGATCTCTCATTAAAAAAAACATTTCAAACATGTAAAAATTCTAGCTGCCCTTAATATTGGGCCTGTTAATGGAAGACACACACACTAAGGTGACCTGTGGCTGTTCCAAGTGGTTTTGTATTCCACACAGTTCAGCCACAGAAAATATGAGAAAACAGCACGCGTGGAGAGATGATGTCACCTGAAGTGTAGGATTAAGCTACTAGATCAGTTATATAAATATACTCGGATGATTTTTAGGATGTGACTTACGGTTGCTATGAGGTCAGCTGAAGTTGCACACCTCTTCTCCCTATTTCCCTGCATGTGCTCTACCCCCTCCAAAGTCTTCCCGCTAAAGAATTCCCAAGCAAACTCTTAATCTGCTGAAAAAGAAAGATACCAACATAAGCAACCCTGACTTACTGCTTCTGATTTGGGAGGCACTGGAGGTGGAGGTAGGGAAACATCCGCAGACTTTGTTGCTGCATCAACTGTCCCAGGCACAGGAAGAGATGTACTACCACACTTTGATCGGAAGGATCCTCTGTAATTGTCACATTTGTTCTTCTCACTTAGCGAGCGAGTGAGCAGCTGCTCACCGGGCTTTCCAGACCCTTGGTCCAACCACAGCTCTTCGTAAGGAAGTTCTGGTTTCGTAGGCAGAAACATGGACTCTTCACCAACCTCAGGAAAAAGGTAATCGCTGCTACTGTCACCAGAATCCTGGTACTGAAGTGCATCGTGAGAAAAGAGAGCCCACTCGTTACACAGGTCCCTGCAGCCATGGAGGTTCACTTCACTATTGCCATGCAAATTGTTGCCATAAACGCACACCGACAGCCGGTGGAAGGACTGCGTGAGCTCGTCCCGCGCATAGCTGAGAGAGTTTGGCACGTGAGTGTGCCCACTGCACCGGTTCTTCTTTGGGCTCTTGCAGTCTTCATTCCAGTCTGTTTTCACATCGCGCACGGCCCGGGAATACTCATCTATGTCAAACTGTTCCTGGCATACATTAAACCAATGCTGGATGAGGGACTCATGCCACAGCTCCCCCTTCACAAGACTGTCAGGTAGAGTAAATTTTGGAAGTGCCAAGTGCAAAGGAAAATGCATGGGAATAATTTTGTTGCCACGAAGCACACAACAAACCACCACAGTTTTGGTCTGAATGTTGACAAACTTGTACCTGTGCCCTTCACGGATAAAATGCAGGTCGTAGGGGTTTCTCGGTGTAGGGCTTGGCACAGTCACATTAACAGGCAGACGAGTTTTTTCTACTATATTACGAATTGTGTGCTCACCTTCTTGCATCTGCACCTCCAATGGGCTGCGGGTGCTAAACTTGCCCTTACACTGGAATGGGAGACTGATGCTTTCGTTGGTCCTGTGGTTCATGCAGATGAGGCAGGGCATTTTGCCTCTGCCAAGCTTGCTAATTGAATTAAGTTTACCAATTTTTTTGAAGATGGTGTTGAGCCGTGACTTCTCCTTAGAAGATTTTGCATAAAGGATTTCTGCTTGTCCCATTAAAGTGAGCTCATCCCCAGTACTAAGGGTAATGTTGTAAACTTCAGTGTCTTCATTGCATTCACCTGAAGCTACCTGCAAAACAGTAATGAAAGAAATTGTTTTTACCTCGCTGAAGACAACATCACAAATCACATCAAACCTAATGAGACTGGACTTAAAGGTGGTACTTTGGGAGAAACAAAACTATTTTCATTTGAACAGCTGAGTAGTCAGACACGTGTGAGGTTTAATGTAAAGTCAAGTAACCTTTTTTAATATTCTGTGTATTCTTTCATCTTACTATAGGGGAAGCAGCCACTTGGGAATGCCAAGGAAGGCATGAGAACAAACATAACAAACAAGGACGACTCCCAGCAATTCAAACAGCCAGTTGTGTCACACAGCTATGACAGAACCTATCTGGATTTGCTTGGGTATCTTCTCTTCACTCCTTGTTTTTGCTGCAACTTCTTTGCCAGGCTTTTGAAGGAAGCAAACATCCACCAACTTCATCTCCCTGAGGAGCTGAAAAGGTGATCTCATCACTATGAATGAAGCATATCCCTTTGATATAACCTCTTCACAGCTGGGGTGAATGACAGATGACATCTATTCCCTGAAGGAAGAGTCAAGAATATTGGCTCTATCCCACATGCCCAACTCCCCCACTGCCTTTAGACTTCCTTCCTCATTTTTTGATCATAATTGCAATTTAAGAGATTAAACAACATATGCAAAGCCATGTGTGTGCTTTTCTACTATAGAAATTGTACTGGAATTAAAAAAAAAAAGAAAAAAAAAAAGAAAAACAGATGTCCAAGGCTCATTTATTCCTGAAGTTATTTCCTTAAGACTGGAATAACTCTTTACGCACAACACTGCTCTGCTTTCTATTTCAGAGGCTTAATGTGAAAGGCCTTTTTCAGGGACCAACCAGAACTTAACGAGCTCTCCTTCAGCAGAAGCAGATACTTATTCTTAAAGGAAGGTGCCTCAGCTAACCAGTGCAGGTCTGCTACAGACCACTTTGCTCAGTAACACTGAACGCATTTAAAAAAAACTGCCAAAAATAAGCAAGAATAATATATCCCTCCCTCATCTACGTGACTCCTAAAGATTCCACGTAGCTATGTGAAGTTCACATTCCAGCCTTCAGACTTGGCCATTGTCACAGGACAGCCACTGCATGAAATCGGAGCTGTAATACCAATTAGTCAGTAATTGAGAAGTGCTGTAAATGATGCTTCCTCTTGTAAGATATGATCCGCAATTCACTTGTGTTTGTAAAGTCATTATTATCTTCTGGAAACCTCTCAGAGCAAATGGCCAGGCAGCTCAGAAGAGGTGTGCCTTCGGAGTGTTTCAGCTCGGCACTTCCTGACAGGAAGCCATTCAAGCCCTGAATTATCCAAACAAACTCTAATTGGCCTAATCCAGGAAACCACTGGGATTTTATTGTACACAGTAGTCACAGTTTACGCTGCTGGCCAGACAATATAATGAAAAGCTGCAACACAAAAAGAAAGCACTCAGATTTTTCTGCTGATAGCACCAGAATGATGCTTATTGCTATTTTCTCTTCAGAACCAATGAGTGCTACATTCACACTGCTGCTAGTGAGGCCCTGACCTTAGTGGAGCTGAGGGGGCTGAAGACACAGGGCTCTGTGCATGTCCCATTCAGTCCACCGCATCTCTTCTTGAAAGGGCACATCCTACAAGAGTGTGGGTTTCTAGTAACTACAAATCCCCATAAAGGGCTTCTCTGGGCAACGCTGTCAGACATTTTAATGTGAGACAGCAGTGTTACAGCTTCCTCCTGCCTCCTGCACAGTGGGGGACAGAAGCGAGGGAGCTGTTGTAATCCATGACTGCAGGAGCTGCTGCTTTGACAACCTGCAGCTTCTGAGAGACTTGTGAGGAGCCCATTCCGAAGGACAACTTGGCCATTCAGATGTGCAACCACAGGAGGTACTGAGCCAGCACAGCGACACAGCGAGCCACGGTCAGGAAAGCAGCTGCTCGTTAGTGGCATCAGCTTCAAACAGTAGCACAGGGATTGGGACAACAGACAGTCATATTTAAAGACAAAATTACTCTAAATTTAAAAAAAAAAAAAAAAAAAAAAAAAAAGGAAAATGTTCTTTCCTTTTCTTGGAATATAATAACAGTGTAACAATAGACAAAATACGGCTGAATCAAAAGAAAATCTATGCTGCTATTCTAATCTGACACTGAGAAAAATGATGTGTGCTCCTCCTTCTGAACAAATATCTGTAAGATATCAATTGCTCTTTAAAATGGTAATAAGGAATTGAAAAAGTGAAACCAAACGTCTAAGACAGCACTACTGATTCCATTTCTACTCACAAAACATACCTGAGGAAGTTAAGGCTGCAGGTACACCTCAGCAGGTCAAGTATATTTCAAACTCTAGGTTCTTAAAGTCCAGGTAGCTAACTCCTCTCTTGCATGAGGTTAATTCAGTTATTTATTTACCTACTAGTTAACATTCATAGCAAGTACACGGCAGGTAAATATTTGGGTGCAGAACATCAGCAAAAAACACATACCTTGACCTGTTGGCTCTACTCTTGCTACTACAACCCCACATGCTGCTGTCTGCCCTTTCCTCAACTCCACATCTGCCTGCCAGGTTTTTTCTACAAGCTGTTTCCTGGCCAGTCTGTCTGCTGCAGGGCTAATCCCATGGCAGGAACAGGGCTCCATGCTGACTCTGATGAACCTCAGGGGGCTTCCACCAGTCTGGGAATTACAGAATATCCTGAGCTGGAAGAGACCGACAATGATCATCAAATCCAACTCCTGGCTCCACACAGGACTGCCCAAATTCAAACCTTATGTCTGAACGTGCTGTCCAAATGCTTCTTGAGATGTGGCACTCAGGGCTGTGACCACAGCCATGGGTAGCCTGTTCCATGCCCACCACCCTCTGCTGAAGAGCCTTTTTCTAAAACCTAATCTGATCCTCCCTCCTGAAACAGCTTCATGCTATTCCCTTGGGTTCTGCTGCTGTCACCAGAGAGCAGAGCTCAGTGCCATGAGGCCTCCCCTCAGCCTCCTCTGCTTTGAAAGTGAAGAGTCAGACACAGATGCCCGGTGGTTAGAAGCTTCTAGAACAGATTTGATTCAAACAGAAAAATATGCTTAAAGACAAAATGATCTGAGAGAAATCACAAATTATTTCCAAAGGGTGACAGGGATAAGACCAAACCCTCTATCCTCTAAGCTTCCAGCACCAACCCAACAGGATCCATACCTTCAAGCACCCCTGCATGTCTTTATACTACCACCTGAAGCATGTAACATACACTGCCGGCTGTGAAATCACTGCAGGGATGTAAAAGAACCCTAGACTATTTCAGACACTTTGAACTGCTGACAGCACATCCCACAACATACAATTCCTGCATGAAAGAAAGAAGACAATAGTGCCCTATCTCACAGTGGCAGTTAAGGCAGCCCAGACTATAGATGGATACAGATATATAATCTGTTTTTCTGGCAAACTGCTGGAATCTCCTCATAATTCTGGAAAATACGTAGAGTAACAAAAGGCACCAAAAAGCCTTCATTCAGCTGTGTAACACACTAGGAGGGCTGACAAGTCCCAGTGTGACTCCAGCCTGCCCTGTGCTTTCTGCTTGCCTTTCCTTCCTGCTTTCCCCATGTTGGAGCCATGCTCTCATCTCCTCAGTAGTTTCATCAGGCCTGCTTTGAATCCTCAGCTATGAAAACAGAATCACAGAATCACAGAATTGTAGGGGTTGGAAGGGACTTCCAGAGATCATCGAGTCCAACCCCCCTGCCAAAGCAGGTTCCCTACAGGAGGTCGCACAGGTAGGCATCCAGGCGGGTCTTGAATATCTCCAGGGAAGGAGACTCCACAACCCCCCTGGGCAGCCTGTTCCAGTGTTCTGTCACCCTCACCGTAAAGAAGTTCTTGCGCACATTCGTGCGGAACTTCCTATGCCCTAGCTTTATCCCATTTCCCCTTGTCTTGTCCCCACGCACTACTGAAAAGAGTCCGGCCTCACCACTATGGCCCCCACACCTCAGGTATTTATAAACCTGGATCAAATGCCCTCTCAGCCTTCTTTTCTCAAGGCTAAACAGACCCAGTTCACTTAGTCGTTCCTCATAGGGGAGATGCTCCAGGCCCTTTACCATCTTTGTGGCCCTCCACTGGACTCTTTCCAAGAGATCCCTGTCTTTTTTATACTGGGGAGCCCAAAACTGGACACAGTACTCCAGATGAGGCCTTACCAGGGCAGAGTAGAGGGGGAGGATCAACCAACAGACAACAGACAGCCTTGCAGCAGGAAGGGAGAGCAGCTGAAGGAATGGGGAGAGGAAAAGGGGAGGTGAACACATTTTCTTCAGACCTCTCCTTAGTGGGACAGTGTACTCATTTTAATTATTTTGTGTATGCTCACTCTTTACATCTTCTGTTTAAAACAAAGGTTCCTCACTGGGCAATTCTAGTGCAACAACCTGCAGCTGTAACTGCCACACCTCTCAATGCCATGATAAACACAAAGTTTTATCTAATTATGAGCCCTGGGAGCAACCTGAAGTAACTCCTTCCCCATACACATTTTTCTTCTTGTTTGTTCTCTCTTAAAGTGCTGCTTTACACATTAAAACAATCAGTCTTGTAGCTTTATTCCACCCTCATCCTTCTGTCCTTGCCAATCATCACTTTCTCGTAATAGGTGAGCATAACCAGTGCTTCTAGCCCTGTGGAAGAAGCAGCATTTGCCACACTATCCTGCCAAAAAAACACTAGATGTTCAAACTGAACAGTATGAGAGAAGATCCACACAACCAGAAGCAGTCTACTCCACACTGTATCACTCTCCACCTTTACACATACTGATCCATACTAACAGTTCAGCACTGATGCCAGGCTGCTGACCAGAAAGGCTGCTGGTTTGCAGACATCTTGTCAAACATGGGGGGTGGGTTAAGTCACTCTCATGTTTTCAGCTTGCAATTCAATAACCATTCAGAAGCCAATTACATCTACTGCAAAAGACAGGCATCAGGAAGGTGACAAATGATGATTTAGGCAACATGTTCTTTTGGGAAAACTCAAGCATATTGTTCCTTTTGCTTAAGGAAAGGTTAACTCAGAAAAATAGATTCTGATAACACCTGAGTCAATATCCTGTCTCGAGCCCCAACCGTTGTAATTTGTTATAGTTAAGAGGCAGAAGTCCTTAATCACTTGGGGATGTAGGAACTCCTTATAAAAATGATTTGCAGCTTCATACAACTTGCTACACCTGCTAGGTCTTATTAGAGCAATGCAAGCATTGCATTGCCAGTAAAAATTCATAGTTAGGACTTTTTTGAACTTCTTTTTTTTTCCTTTTTAACAGTGAGGCCTCTGATGCATAGTTACCACATACAGATTCTATTATTAAAGCCAACAGACCAACCAGAATGTAACTTTTTTCACAGGGTACAGAAAGTGGATAAAGATTTTTATTTAATGTAAAACAGAGTGTCCAGAAGAGTTGAAGAAGAAAAAATAATCAAACTTCTTCAAGGAAGTTAACTATTTTTTCTTTTATAAATGCTAGCCTCACATGACAGAATAAGCAACTATAACTCCCGGTGGTAGTTTACATATGCTCCCCTGTCAGCTTCTTTGCACTGATTACTACATTAAAAGCTGTCATACCAGGAAGGCCAGCACACAAAGCCACCATGAGGTGATGGAGCTTGCTACCCAGGCTCCCTTCAGAGTAGAAACTCAGTAGGTCTACTTCTCTCTTATGCAAACTGCACCAGACTCTGGAGGAAAGAGGCAGCCACAGCATTGCAGTATCACTGAGTCATCAAGGTGTCACCTGTGCGCTGGGGACAGAGAGGCAAGAGAATAAAAACCTTCATGGACCAAAGGAAGGTTGCCTCATGAGGCCAGCATCAAGGCATAGGGTGCAGAAGAGACTGAAGCACTCATTCTCAAGATACTATGAATTACCTGCAAACATGTATGCAGACTGATTTCATCCAAGTTTTTGTTGCAGCACTTGAAAATGCCAGAGTGGGTTACAGCCTTCTAAGTAGGTGCTTTTTGGAAACTTGGGGCAAGTTCACTAGGACCAACAGAACTGCAACCAAATCAGGAGATCAATTTTGCTTCACTTACATCAAAGGACCACATCAAACAAATCAGCTATCAAAAGTTCACAGCAGTCAAACAAAGTCCTCAATAGAAATGAATCATTACAGGATTAGCTAACTAATGCACATTTCCATTCGCGGAATGTGCAAGTAGTTTCAAAGCCTCTCTAAGGAGATGGGGTGATATCTTCAGGGCAAAAATGATATCCCAGAAGATTTAAATGGTCTTGTAACACCGACAGGGCTGATTTTTGGTGAGCAGGAATTCATGGCTTGTCCAGTGGTCTATCAGATATACCATTAATTTTTACAGGAACTTTTTTGTGAATTGCTCTCAGTATAATCTGCATTTTTTTTGTGGGTTGTTTTTTTTTTTTTTCCCTTTTCTTCTCCCCACAGTCTTAATGCAAATAGCTTCCTTGGTATTAGCATAAACTGATATTTGTGTGGAACCCCAGCATCCAACAGCATAAATCTATTGCTGGTTCAGAAAAAGCGAGGACCCTGGAGTAGCAATACTTTCTTAAGACTTTTCTTCTAAGCATAGAGGGTCAGAATATCCTCATCACTGTAATGTAATGCTGTTAAATAAAACAAAATTATCTGTGATTATGCATTGAATATTAACATGGAAAAGGCTGGAAGATACCCGTTCACTGAAGAATAGACAGAATGCCCATAATTTTCTACTAGGAACAGATTAGATTTTGACTGAAGGGAATTAGCTTATCTAATTATTTACTGTGCCTGTAGATTCTGCTGGCTACTGGGTACCTGAGGCGACCAACAAGGTATACAAGCACAGTACTGACACATGCACACATCAGAAGAAATTAATATAAGTAGTTCTAACCATCAAAAAGTTTGGTTTAATCTCAAATTCCTGCTTGCTGTCCTGTGAAAAGTACTCGGGACTCTACCTTCTACGCCCAGCTCCGCTTTTGATGGCATGGCCTTACAGCACTCCTCCAAATACACCACAGACCCTAAACCATCTGCCTCAGCACACTTACCAGAAAGCCTGCCTAGCTGGGAAACAGTAAGGTGGGAAGGGAGATGTGTCCTCGGCCTATCTTAAGGTAAAGTGTCTCATTTTCTTCTTTAACAACTGAAAGCACACAAAGTAAAATAAAACCTCCCTCTTAGAAAAGATGTCATGGCACTTCATAATGAGAAAGCAGCAGTTCTCTAAACTACAGCACTTGCTGCAAAATACTGCCCAAGCAGCAGAGGAATTAGTTGGAGGACAAGATTTGCATGGAGTTAACTACAGCAGTGGTACATAGCATGCTCAGACAGATCTCAACACAGACGCAATCATACAGGAACTGTCCAGTGGCATTCTGTAACTCTACCAACTCTTTCTTCAAAGCTTATCCACAGCAGTGGATTTTTTAGAATAAGAAAAAACTCCCAGACATCATGATGCCTCCTCATCTTATGTGCTTCATTAGATATTTGAGACATTTTTTCTTTTTGTATCAGATTAGCTAACTTCTGATAATCTTAATTTAAGCGAACACACTGCTTCAGACAGAAATCAGCTGTATTCTTCCCTTTGCTCAAATCACTTTGACACCATCTCTCTTATCCTAAAACTGTAGCACACGTCATTCTGTTGTGTATAGTTATTAAACACTTTTACAAGTCCTGCTAATTCATTTTTTAGAAGACGACAACTTTGGAATAGACTTCTATGAAACTGGAATAACAGCCAAGAGAAATACTGCCAAGATATCTGTTTAACTAGGTTAAACCTGGATTGTTATTACTGTTATTTACATTAAAGAGTATGACTAAAATATCTTTTAAAATGGATCTGATATATAATAGTAGGCTATGCTTAATTCTGAGATTGCTAAATATGACAAAGAGATTTGAGAATACTGGTGTTAAACTTGAGACATAATGTTTTATATTCTGAAAAGCTGCCTTCTTCAAAAATCATGGCTGCACATTTCACTGTGCCATACACTCCATTTGGACACTGAGAAATATTGGCATAGCGGTGGATAAGGCTGGCAGTTCCAAGATAATAATGATCTTCTTGAGCAGAAATGGAACTTTCTTGTTTCCTTCATTTGGCTAAATATACCCTAAGAATTCAAGTGTTTTATCTTTCTCCCGTAGTTTTCATTCATGAAAGGCTCTGTTGCATGGTTTCAGGTTAACTAATTAATATTGTAAATGTAAAAAAATCTTACTGTCCTGAAAGGCAAGTGTCTGTGCCACTAAATGAATTAACTAATGAGCACTTATAGCAGTCTTCAGCAATCTTGTTTCACACCTATAAAAACTGAATCTAGCTGATGTCCCCCCAACTCTAGCAGTGCAAGAAAGAGAAGAAGCCATTAAAAGGTGTGTGGGTTACAAAAAAAACCCCTACACTACTACACCTGGGAGTGGGAAACTCTATACTGGTCTCCTTCTGTACACAATGCAAATATACAGCATTGCATCCCAGCTCTGGGATGCTGTTCTGCTCTTTCACCAGAACTGACCTACTTTGCATAGGTGTCTTCCAGGAAATACGGGTAAGACAAGGGAGATGAACATGTTCTGTTACCATTGCTTCATGCCATAGCACTGTAGTTTGGAGATGCGAAGCCCTCTTCTGGCACTGCTGGTCCAAAGATGAGCCCAAGAAGTGTGCATGAACAAATACACACACACAGAACGAGGCCATATTTTCTACTTTTTTCTTCTCTTCACAATGATACTTTCTGCAGTAATTTTGAGAGAAGCAACACCATCGTTTCACTCTGCATGCTCTCCGAGAATAAGGCTTTCTGGGCAGGGATTTGAGCAGCTGCTGCTTACCAGAAAATAAAATTCAAACTGCTGGAAGTGGGAGGACAAAGGGGGCAACAAACAACATTTGTTTAAAATCTGGCAGCAACATACCAATTAGATGAATTACGGGATGCATCATCAGGACTGCTCCCTCAAGTGCCATAGGACAGGACAGCCCTTCTAGGACGTGTTGATTTAGCACCACAAAAACGACCCTGAAGAGCACCACCACAGAAGGCAGAACTAAAGACCCGTTTGTCTCAAAAATCACACATCCCACACAGCGCTGTTGCTCGCTTGCCATGTATATAAAGGTTGTAACAGTTAATCATTGAGACAGAGATAAATATTTATTCAGGGACTACCTTAACGTTGAATGTTATTTCCTCCATGACGTAAACTCGTTCAGGAAATGCTTTAGCCACCTCCTCCACACTGTTAAAATACTGCACTGGCTCCTTAATATCTCGGTCTTGTTCCAGCAGCTTAAACTGCCCTGAAAACAGATGATAAACAGAAGAGTTGTAAGATATTTACATTGGACAACTATCACTGTGGCAACTGCTGGCTCAACTTCTTCACTGTTTTCCTCGGTCAATTTTTCCGGTTATTAGCAGCCAAAATACAAAATGAAAGATTGCAAAGAGCCTTCTGAACCTGCCATGAAGGACACCCAGTTTCACCAGGGCAGAACAAAAAGAATGTGCAGGAGCTGCAAATTTTAAAAGATCCTTTTATGCTGTCCAGAAACAGTAAACAACTACTGAGGCCTCTGTGTTTATGTACTTAATTCACTGTAATAGTATCTGTACAGATAACATTTTTTGGCCCCTAATAATAGAAGCGTTACAGAGAGAAAACACACCCAGTACTATAAAACCCCAAACAGTAAACACATCTTTTTTTGAAGTGTGTATTTTAGTGTCATCGAAACGCCATAAAAGAATGTGAGGCTACAATCATTTTCCCCTAGGCTTTCCTAACAGTGGAACAGTGTGGAACAGCACCTAGTGCTTAATTACAAGCTAAGCCCTCTGAGAACTTCAACACTGAAAGAAACAAAACGATACATGTATAAAATCCTTTTGAAGGTGGTCAGCCTCAGACGAGTGTTAGGAAGAACCATTTGTTGCCTTCTCCCATGGTTTCAGTGTTGTGGGAGGCAAGGACCAGCACCAAGGAGCAATTGCTCTTGTGCATAATGTACACCAAGTTTAGAAGTTTGTTTTATAAATACAGACATAATGAAGACTCAGACAGACATGTTGCTGTTTGTGTGACAAATCAGCAGAGCAATCTCCCCAAATTTAGAAACATCAACTACTACCATTAACTACTACCAGGCTAGAGGATGATCTCAGTGAGAGAGAACATCATAGCAGGCCTCCTTGTAAGGAGCAACTCAAGAAAATGAGTAGAAGTCCGACTAAAATCTGAGGTCTGTGCATCTTTTGTAAATCATATTTTAAAATCAGCAACGCACCCAGGCACTGGCTTATTGCTCACAGCACTCAACTTCATGAAAATTCATCCAATACATGTCAGCCACCTACAGAAATATTCCCACTCCTTCAGCATTTTTGTGCACCACACACTGTTTCTCCTACGTACCCTCATCAGACATGTTCAGAGGATTCACCCGTACAGCATAGCGAAAGATGCTGTCACCTCCCATGTGCTGTTTTGCACCTATTTAATAAATCACTGCACTTCAAAATTCAGCTGTTGGTGTGTTCTTCTAACTCTGTGTCTTGCTTCAGGACACACCATCATTTGAAGTTCAGCCAAGCCAGCTCAAGTACTTCAAAGATCAATGCTACTGTTCCTGTTGCAGGAATAGGCAAACCTTTGGTCTGACCTGGTGATGCCACTCCTGTAGTGAACCACACTGCTATCATACACTGCAGGGATAGCTTCATCACATCAGGCCAAAGCTCTGCCTTGGTGCAGAGGAACCTGAGGCTCCAGAATGCTCAGAGCAGAGAAAAGGTTTTAGCTTAGTAGCTCTAAGTTTCTACCCTGTACATTTAATTGTTTCCTGAAGGTATTTAAAAGTTTTAATAGACACCTGACCTGAAAAAATGCTGGCAACTTCTTCTTCCACAGGCTCTACAGTGCCTCCAACATCAAAAGCAGAAATTTCAGGGATGAGAAAGCTATGCCTGCCAGACACTAGCCATAAGAAATCTACAGCAGATTCTAGAGCATTTGAAAATAACACCTTACATACTTAGTAGAAATGTATCAACATCATGCAGCCCATTTTGGTGCAAAGCAATTGAGGCAGAGCCATGCAGACTGCACCTCCATAAAACAAGCAGAGATGTGCTCTGGCAAGAGAAGCTGGAAGTTGTGTTGTTGGTAAGGGACAGAGAGCGAGAGATGAGGGAAGAACTAGGGTTTTTAATTTCACAGTCACTACACACAGACAGTGTAGTTCTGGTGTTAGGACTTCCCTGTCAGCCACTTCCTAAGTCAGAGAAAGATGCACTCTCCAGGTCTGCAGGTCCTCCTCCCTCCAGATACACAGATCTCCTATGAAGGAATTTCAGGAGAGTGCGTGAACCAAGTGAAGGTAGATCTTCACCTACATGACACAGCAGCAGAGACTATGTGCAGCACCAGGGAGTGCCTGACAGCACAGAGAAACAACCACTCTGGAGCACAGAGCCAATGACAGTATTCCACATATAGTCACTAGGGATGAGATGTTTTTAAATTTGACAGAAGTTGTCACAGTGTTCTCTGTGGGTTAACTACCGGCTGTAGCTCAGTCCTGCTTGCTTTGGAATTGCTCTACAGGGAGCACCGTTGCCCCTCTTCAGCTAATGGCACAGCCACCTGGCTGCAACCCTATTTAATTGCCCAATTTGGGATCTAGGGGTTTGATCTGTGAGATTCCCAGCTGCAGTCGCCATTTGAGGCAAACTGTGATTACAATTTATAATTGCATTTTATACTTCAAGTCCCCAGAGGAATAAACAAACAAAATTACTGCAAGTTCTAGAAACCTCAGACAGATCTGCTAAACCTAGTGGGGTTACCTCTGATTTAACACCCTTATGGAGTTGAGTACAATACTGCATGGAAGCTACATAATAGTTGGAAACTGTGATATAATGCAGAGATAACATTTTGCTAGTTCAGAAATAAATAGGGAAATCTTGCTCAAGAGTGGGAATTGTGTTAAGCACAGTGACAGGGTATGAATTCGTATGAATAATGGAAAAGAACATCACCTTGAACAATAACATTACCCAAACAATATTCATCCAGCACTTTGAGTGAGGTCTTTAATTCAAGGTCCTCTAGTTACTCTGTCTGGGCACTAGTGTTATTTTACTATGACTGTGATGTATTCAACAATACGTAGGTCTGGTGGTAACAAAAAGCCAGTCATCCATTACAACTCAAAACTTCTACAAAACAGTCCAAAATTCCTCACCACAGAACAAAAGCTTTAGGCTGTCAGCAACCAGGAGAACGATCTGCTAGCTACTGCAGGCTTGCACATGTTCTTGTAAAAAAAACCCAAAAACATGAGCTGGAGTATTGCTTCGGTACAAAGAGATGCTCAGAACCATCTATGTAGCTGTCTGTGCCATCCTCCCTTCTTCAGCTGAGCTGCACAAACACAAAACTGTCTGTGCCTTCACTGCTAAAATACTGCAGTTCACAAGGAAGCTGACTACTACAGAGGAGTACATACAGATCCAAAAGCACATAATAGAAGGGCAGCATTAATCTTCTCCTGTTACGAAATCAAGTCTTCTGTGCATGGAAGCTGTCAGGGCTGAATGTTGAAATGCCTTTCCTTTGGAAAATTCTCTGGATTTTCTATAGACTTTTTTTGGAATTTATTTCTTCATTGAGAAAGGCAGACTTTTCTATTGGAAAGAGAGAAAAAGGGCAGAAGAGGGGCCTGCAAGACACTTTTGAGCCAGATGTCAAGTAAGTAACAGGGAGGAAGCAGACAATTACTTATTATGTTCCTCCCCAGTCTCTCAAACCGCCATAAAAAAAAGAGCATAGCTGAAACACAAGTCAAATGGACGTAAGTCTTGACTGCAAGCTGAAATGGAATTTTATTATCCTTCACAACAGACAAGACTCCATCAAGCGACTTTACAAAACTGACAGTGAGCTTAAACAAATTACTGCACAATTTAACCATGCTAATTACGAATGTGACAAAAAATTGAAGAAAATCTAAAGCTACACATTTGTAGAACTATCCCCCTTTCTTGTGCTGCTACAGAAAGAATAATGAAATATTCCTCCTGTAAATCAGTGCAGGTTCAGAAAGATCAGAGATTTGTTATATTTGCACGGTCCACTGAGCAGGTGTGGTTACTCCTTTGCAGCCAAGTGCAAGGGAGTAATGAACGACTACTGCAAGCCTTATATCTCTTTATCTCTCAGTCTGGCCTCTGGCAGGCAGAGTATTGGAACAATTTCATTCTAGTATATAATATCTACACAGATTATGAAATCTTATTTCCGTGTGAAGGTACTTACAGCAGAAACTGTAAATCCACTACTAAAGGACATGAATCTGGAAAGATAAAATGCAGGGAAAGAATTAAACCAGGGCTTATCCCCTAGTTTATGGAGGCATTTATTAAAAATGAGTAGGAAGATGAGTCCATTTTCCAAGCCAAACACTTGTGAGCAGGATCTGCCCTAGGTCATTAACCAGCCCCTTCCATCCCAGCCTTTTGGTTGCTTCTGCCACTTCCACTGCTTAGGCCCTTGCAAGTTTATGGAGGTACAAAACTGCAATGCAACTCACTCAGGTATTTCTTCAACGTAAGGTCTGCTGGTCTTAGCAGCAGCCTCTCCTTCACACCCAAACAGCCCAGCTGTTATAAAAGCTCTGACTTGTATCTCCAAAACAAAAATCGGACTGTACTGTAAATAACAAGAAAAAAGCAGTGGTATGTCATCAGTAGAAAACATGGAAGATCACCAAAACATCTGCTCAATTGCGTTCGCTGTTAGATGTTTCCCTAAGGAGGCAGGAGTTGTATTGTCTTTCAGCAGCTTTGATTACTTAGCAAGTCTCACATCTCTATGTGAAACTACATGCAAAGCCTTGTGCTTCTCCAGAATGCGCAGACAGCACAGCGGGGTAGCCAAAGTACTGCAGAGGTTTATGTTTCATATTATTTGTTGACTGCTGACTGCACTTCAGTATTTCAAAGAATAACAGACTTGAATCAAAGAGAAAAGGCTCTCTGCCTTCCAGATGACCACAATTTAGGAAAAAGACAATTTCTGTCTACAGTTTTCCATGCATCAAGATGATAGGAAACAACTCTGTCTTCCACTCCAAAAGGGTGATTCTCGATATAACCGAGCAGAATTGAATAACAGAAATCTAAAGAGTAAAAAAAGAAACAGTAAAGAGGGCAAACAGAGGTAGCTTGCTAGATGCTAGGGAGAATGTCAGTTTATTTCCTCACTTTTCAACTCCATCAACTATGTCATAAGCAAGAGTTCTTCCATCCCTTCCTAATTTTCAGATAATACAGCCAGTCAAGAACAACGAATCAGTTTTTTCATTTGAATTGACATTGCCAAAATGTCACTGCATAGAGCCTACATGTGGAATTTTAGTGTTTCAAGGAGTGCTGGTGTGACATTGGTTGAAGATGCCTAGACCTGAGAGAAAGGAGAAAGACCAAACAACACTTTGAACATGGGAATGTATAACTAAATCAATAACAAATGGTTTGGCAGACATGCAGAAGTAACAGGGAGCAGGAAATTAATGCCTTCCTTTGCTTCTGTCATTTTCCAGCTTGCAGAAATCCAGAGCTTGTTCTCAGCTCTCCGCAGGACAGATGTTTACCCTGGAGTTCAGGTGTTTAGGAGAAGCAGTGCTTTTGGGTCTTCACTGTAGAGGAGACAGTTGAGGCAGGAAAAACTTATTACAGAGGAAAACAGCAAATACAAGTGGTACACTGTTTGTACAGAACGCTGTTTTCAACAACTGAGGCAGACGGCAGACCTCAAGCCAACTTGTGCAGACAGGCTCAAAGCTCAGTGCCCAAGGAGAGGACAGGCTAGTTCCCTGCTCCATCTAGAAGGGTTCCTCATCAAAGAAGCTACTGCCTTCACCTTGGACTGGAGCCTGCCAGTGAACTGATGTGGGGATGATTCAATTCTGTGGTAAGTTAATCCCCATATCAAATAAAGAGCAAGAAAACCCTTTCTGGTACAGATTCAGCCTTATATGTCACACCAACATCTTCTGAGAGCTATATAGAAAAAGGCAGAGAGGTACGGTGCGAAGATGGAAGTTTTTCTGAGTTATTCATAAGAATTCATTAGTGTACTGTAGCCTGCTGAAAGCTACAGGAGGTTATAAAAGGGTAGAGAACACAGCAGGAAAACACAAGAGTCTCAGCTTCCAAAGAGTAAGGACTGGCCCACAAACTAGAAAAGCTACAATTGAATCTTACATTGTAATCACCATGAAATAGCTTTGAAATACTGTCTCTGTTTTTTAAGAACCGTCTGTCTATACTTCTTCCTTGAGGGGAAAGGGATAGAAGAGTACTTCCCGTGTCCCCATCTGTCCCCAGTCATTTGGAAATGCTGGGAATGAATTAAAAAAAAAAAAAAACAACAGATGAAAGATGAACTAGGGACATATCTAAGTAAACATAATACAATTAGAATTCATCAAGTGTACTGGAGCTAAACTTATGGCCCTGTGAAGCAGAGGGCAAGGCACAATGGCACATTCAGTCAGAGATTGTGCAATGTTTCATGGGGAAGGAGCCCTTCAGATGAATAGCTTTACTTCTCAGAAGTATTATCAAGATTTTGAAGCCTTAAATGCCTTTATTCCTCTCCGTGTTATGTCTACTATACAAATACCCATTCAACCACAGCAGAATGAGTCAAGCATCAGAACCCAGTGAGACATGTTGAAGCAGAGCATCAGCACGCTGACGCACCACCTGCTCATATGCATACCGGTGGAGAGATCAAGGGAGGGAATGCAACCAAGTTTCCCCACACAGCAACACAATGATTGTGCTTCTCATCTAAACCTCTAATCCCGAGCTGCTAAGCAATGGAGATGATACAGTCTAGCATTCTATTTTCCAAATCTTACTGCTACGACTCTTAAGCAGCGTAACAAAGTATCTGATTCTATTGGTGGCATAAGGCAGCAAATCATTTCAAATGGTGACTGATGATAGTTTAAAGCAGATTTAAATAACCGATTATGTATGAGAGGGAAATTTAGGTTACTGATTATGTAAAATGACAGACAGGAAACAAGTCTAACCTCTACCCCTTGTTGCGTAAGTTATTATCATCACAAATGCTAGATTACCACAATGAAATGTTCCATTTTATGGGGTCACGTTGGAGTGTCTGGACTAGTAAGAAGTTGACTAGATTCCACTTACTCACTGGGTTAACATCAATCAAACTCGTAATTAACATCATTTCATCCCTTTCCCACATGCTACCAGCAGACACCATGAATGCTTCATACGCAGTTTTCTGTCAGCATTCAAGTTCACACACTTCAGTGTCCATGCAGAGCAGTCTGGTGACTACTGCGCTGTCTGACTTTCTTAATTACTACCAAGAAAAGTCATTGCTGGTTTCCTGTTGAACAGGAAGATCATAAACACACATACATGAAGATGGCATACTCTCCTGGTGAACAGCAGAGCTAATTCAGACTGCAGCACAAGGCAGCAAGAGCAAGAGAGTAAGGTTAAGGAGAGCCCAGGTAAAACAATCCAGAGCTTGCATGAGAGTGTTGAGATGACTTTATTTACAAGCAGATGTTCTATAAGAAGTTTTCCTTACGTGCTTGCTATTCTTTTCAAGCTGCACTGGAGTGCTACTTACCTCTCAGTTAAGAAAATGCTAAGTCACTAAGAGCTAACAACTCTCATTACTGCAGTGGCACCCAGTATCCTTATGAGAACCTCCGCTGGAAATGCTTGTTACCACTGATGATCTGAAACAAAGGTAAAGTCAATGTGTCCCCCGCCTAACAAACAGATGCCTCCACCAGAAACTCCTCCCTATGAAAGGCTGCAAAAAGATGTAGAACCAAATGTGAAAAAGTATGTGACTACAGTTCTTATTTTACTTAAAATCACTTGTCTTTCTGAGCAAATACATCACTTCCATTTATACTTGATACATCAAAGTTGAGTCAGAGCTAAAAATCAGACTTGAGGAGTGGTGACTCAGTTTAGACATGTGAAACCAAGTTCAGGATCAAACTTTGCCTTGGATGGCATTCAAGCCCCTTAAGAAAATCTTATTTAGCCCAGGAAACTGAACGTTGATTTCCAGTATTAATATTTATTGATAAGCATATGTTTTTTAAAATAGTAAATTCTATTTTTTGGAATTGTTCTAACCCAAGCAGATTTTCCTATTTCAGCAAAAGGCAGTACATACATTGAAAGTTAAGAGGCAGTACAGGCTCAGACGGTCTTTAAACTTATTCTTATCTAGGTGATCTCCTCCCAGATCATCAGTATACACCAGTCTCAAGTCATTACAAGAACAGGGCTGTCTACAATAGATTAGCATTTAATTAAGGTACAGAAGAAAGTTACAATGAGACTAACAGAATAAACCCCTCGTTAACATCTGAAATTAATACTGCTAGGTTCAAGCAGGCTCCAACAAGCCATATTAGAATACCTGTTACAGATTAACTAGATGTGCTGGAGATTTTGTATCACAGCTGCATCAAATTCTACCTTTATCATGGATTTCCTCATTAACACCTATTTAGGCTGATATTGCCACCAGCAATGGTGCAGCTGTAGTTCATAACATGTGACTCCAAGTTCCAAACCCAGCCTTGTCCCTCCCCCCAGAAGACACCTTCTCATGGGAAATCCACATAGGAAGAAGCATTTACTTCTTTTCACTCTTTACATCTTGGTTGGTATAGCAGACTTAAGTTTCTTGTGCAAATGAATTATCAATGAAAAACTGAAGTATTTTTTAAGAGCAGCAGTACTCCACAGTCTGAGCTCAGTTTGATTAGTGTTATTCTACTTTTGGTATCTCAATATGCTGAAAAAGGTAAAAAGGGATTGTGCACCGACAGCGAGTTAAACTATTTTAAACACAGACTGCACTTACAAACAGCAGTTCAATGTACATCCTTATTACTAATGGCCACAAGTAAAAGAGGATGTTTATTTGAGGTTAAAATAAAAACCAGACGGCATTCAAAAAGAATTTCGTCTACCAGTGGCAATGGAGAAATCCTATATGGACAGATGGAAGAGACATCATTCCTAGAAGAATAACCGAGTTTGGATAGAGGGTAATCATTTTAGTGGACCAAAAGTTTACTGCATTTAAGAGAGCAAACTTTTGCAATTTAGAAACCACCAGGTCCCAGTCTCAGTGCCAGGCCTGCTCTGAACTGTATCACTTCATTTTGTTGATTAAAAATTGGGAGAGAGAAGTGCCGCTACAGGAAGGAAATGAAGATGCGCAGAAATAGAGAAGCATACTTTTGGTCACAACACGGACTCCAGAGATTCTAAACAAGCAACTTCTGAATTTGTATCTTACACAAGTTGCTGGATTTGGAAGCCATCTTTCAGAATATACATCGAACAAAACTGAAGCGGCTTTTCCAAATGACATCATACACATTCTTTTACATCTTGTTAAGTCAAAGTTTTTTGCTAAAGTAACAGCAAGGACTGCTAAGCTTAATCATTAACTTTGTCTAACTCAGCAGCAGCTTTTATTTATTGCATAAACATAATGCTCACCAAAACTCAAGCTATGAGTGTTCCTGCCCCAATGTAAAGACACGGCCCGCACTCACAAACCCACCACCTTCTCTTTCTGCTCTTTTGCTGACAGAACCTTTTCATCTGACTACTCCCACACTAGAATCTCCATTTCTACAGCCTGACTTTAACTGCATTCATTGCTGTCATACTGCTTGAGTAGCCTTTTGTGCCCTTCAGGTTCTGACCCCGCTCCCCGTTACGCAGGCCGTGGTAGGAGTGTAGGCCGGTGTGCGGTACAACAGCGCAGCTGACAAGGACAGCCATGTATGCAGCACTGCTGCTGGCAGACACGTTCGGTGCAATAAACAAAGCTAAAGAAAAAAAGCATTCACAGAGCAGAAATCTTTAAAATGTATGCAGCCCAATACTGTATACAAAGTGCTTTTGTTTCATGTTCAGGAACAGGTTTTATAATTAACTGAATGGGAAGCGTTTTAAAAACCAGGAACAATGACTGAGTCAGCAGTTCCAGCTTTTGGTAACTCACAGGGCTTTACACGAGGCAGAATATGCATATTTCATTCAAAGTTATACATTTTTATCAATGTGAAGAGAGGCTTCAGAGCCTGGGCTTGGTAGCCTGAAAGAATGTCTGTGCATTATAGACTGTCTCATTGTTCCGTAGCTGGTATCTCATTCACTCACTGAACACACATGATTCACAATCTCTAGCAGAAACTCCATATTTCCCCACCCTGCTTCTCAACTTAAATCTATTGAAATATTTAATGCAAATTATTAGAAGACCTGTTGCTTTAATAGCTCCCAACACTTGTGTATCAACAACAGAAGGGAGAGGCTGTTGGGTTTTTATAAGCAACTGAAAAGTATGTTGTTAGGAAAGGCTCTTCTTTTTTCCTCTCCCTCACCCCCCGCCCCCCCTCCAAAGCCTGGCACAGGCTATATCTTAGCTTATGTATTTATAAAATGTTTAAATTGGGTGTGAATGCAATTTATTATAGCTCTGACCACCAGCAATTATGAGCAAATTCTGGAAAAAAAAGTTCACTTTACTTCTGGAACAAATTAGACAATGTATTTCAAACTGAAATGAAGCCAATTTCCAAAGAAACTCCTTATTTACACAGCAGATCCAGTTTTGGCAAGAGACCTTAGCCGAATAAGTGTTAAATCTACTTACACTACAGCTAAAACTACATTATCAAGAATTTAAACGACTGTAAAGCTAAAATGATAGACAATCTGAAAAATCACTAATTAAATACATGTAATAAGTTATGTGCTCAAAATTTTGTCATCCATAATGCTGGAATATCCAACAAGCATGCAAAGTAATTTGCAGCAAACATTTCTAACATTTATTTACAGCCAACTGTCATGTTGACATCATCACCTCAGCTGAGAAGGTGTTTCGCTACCTGCATTCTGCATGTGGTAAGCCATCTTTTCAATCACCGCGTATAAAAGCAGTAAAGTCTGTCAGAATCATTTATCTGGTTTCCAGTACAACCCAATGCTCATTCAAGGCTGTGCAATTAATCTACATAGTCAAGAAAGCTTTCAATAACAGTACAAAATGAATGAAGGCAGCTTTTAAGAATGAGCATTTTGGCATACGTTCACAGCATATGTGAAAGTGTCACAAAAAAAAATAAATCAGATGAGCTGAAAGATGAGTGAATAGAGGTGGTGGATGACAGCATACTGCTTCAGCATCATCACCTCATTCAATTTTCATTTCTCCTTAAAAAGCCAACAAAGACAAAAAATCTAAAATTCAGATCTAAGCAAGATCTGAATTTTATACCTTACTAGGAAGTCTTGATCATACTGATTTCCAGGTGTGCTACTTCAGAGGAGAGATCCAAGCAAGATCTGAATTTTAGACACATCTTCTTTAGCTCCTCTGAATGCATTCTGTCACACACATTGTTTCCTTACTTGGTTCAATAAAGTACCTTAAATAAGTTGGTTATCATCTAGAGCCCTCTTTGGCAGTTGAAATGGTTATAGCTGAATCCAAATGGTGAAAAGAAACAGAACACCCAGCCATTTTTTCCCTCTTAAGTCTGTCAGCTTGCTGAGAGTAAATGAAACCTATTAACAGAGTCAGCCCGGCCTAAAACTGCCTGACAGAAAGTAAATACTACAGACTACACATCTTGTGCTTTAATTTTTGTATTTCTAGAAGATCACTCAGGTGATTTTGTTTTCTCCATGTAAATGATAATTCATGATTTAAAAAGTTATACTGTGTATTGCTAATGCTTCCTGAAATTATAGCGAATACCTTACCCGTGTTTCTAGTGCAATCTTTTCTCTAATACTGGCTTGGGGCATCTCCGGCTAAAAGCCATTTTTGTACCAATTCCATTTTGCAGCCTTTCATGGAAAGGGCTGTGAAGTGGTAATTATCAAAGTGTTTGGTCTCCTAATCATCTTTGAATGCACACATGCTTTCACAGATGCTAGGCTATCACTAGATACGTTATTACACACTAATTTTTAAGTACAGAAGCTAACATCATCAGTGGCAAATGCTCTACAGAAATTGTGTGCATTAGACTGCCATGAAAGAACTTTCCCTTTAAAAAGAGGCCATACCAATGGTACCTCCATGCCTAAGAAAAATACTGTTAATATCTCTGTATCAAAAAGAAAAGTTTTATTCACTGAATAATGAAACTAAATCAACACTAGGCAGTTTGTGTGATCACAAGAGATTTAAGGCAGTGAAGAAGCCATGGATGGGAAAAACAACAACAAAAAAGACAGCATTTCAGACACTTAAAATTGGTTTACTAGAGAAGTTGTAAGAGAGAAAGAGAGACCAGGTTATGCTTAGAGACCAGAAAGACTGGTAAATCAAGCTGGAAGCAACTCAAAATACAGGACTGTCAAAAGATTGGTCTCTGCTGGTGTTACTGCAGAGTATTGAAATAGTTTCCTCACCAGCCTAATGTTACCTTTCAGGAAAACAACTATTTCAGTTGAATTTTTTTGAACACAGGGAGTGCTGCGAAGTTGTAAAAAGAAACCCTTCCTTTCAGATGACACAAATTACACTTCTTGAATCAGTAATTTCATAAAAAACGTCCTCTTCTTCCTTTTTCAACTATACTACTGCATACCCAGCAAGAGCAAAGCTCAACAGCACAAGTGGCCTCCTGCATACTGAGCCTTTCCACAGATACAGGGATACTAATTACCACACTGCAGATCATTTGGAGAAGGGTCACCTGCTGGGAGCACCCCAGCACTTTTCTCACACTTCCACGGAATCATAGAATGGGACACCTCTCACTGGATTAGACTGCCCAAGGCTCTGTCCAACCTCATCTTGAACACTTCCAAGAATGGGGCAGCCCCAGCTTCTCTGGGCGACGTATTCCAGTGCCTCACCGCTCCCACAGTGAAGAATTTGTTCCTTAAGTCTAACCTTAACTACCCTCTTTTAGTTCAAAACTGTCACCCCTGTACTACTGCTACACGCCCTTGTAAAAAGTCTCTGTCTTTCTTAAAAGCCCACTTTAAGCTGAAAGGCTGCAGTAAACTACCTCCAAAGCTTTCACATCCTCAGGTTGAATAACTCCAACTCTCTCAGCCTGTCTTCACTGGAGAAATACTCCAGTTCCCACACCGCACTTGTGGCCATCCTCTGGACCCACTCTAACAGGTCTGTACATGTCATGTGCCGAGGGCCTCAGAACTGGATGCAGTCTACCACACTGTGTTGCCTTGAGGGTATCAAACCCTGCCACTGAAAGAGTCTCCCACTAGAAAACTTGGCCAGTGCTACTTGTGTTCACAGGAAGTAGTCATAGGCACAGCTTCCACTGCCCGGATATACGGAGCTATAGCTAATAGGCTTATCAACATACAGTTTCACTGGTCATTTATCTAAACTGATATACAACACATTTAGTTAAGTCCCTGAAAGACAGTGATCAGCTCAGCTAAGTCAGATACAGTCAGATCCCTATGTTACAGTATCAGCAGGAGGCTCTCTGACTGATGGATGTCAAAACATTTAATTTCAGAGTCCTCACCTTTCTTCCTCGCAATTGTTTGTCCTTTGATGACAACACAAAAGCTTTCCCAACAACTCTTAATTCTGAACTGTTCAAGTTGCTGAATATCTGAATATCTCTGTGTTGTTCTTCATCATACCATAGGTGTTGTATTCCTGCTTGGTACAAGCGTTTCATGACTGATCACACATCTCAGCTGCCGGCTTCAGGAAGATGCAGCTGAGCCAACTTTCAAAAAACTGTATGCCAGCTGACCCAAGATTTTTCTTGGACAGGAGTCAGGAAACCATACTGCACTTTCCATCTGATTCACATTAAATGAGCCTTACAATAGCCCAACACCACAAAGAGACTAACATCTGCAATATGATAGGAAGGTGGCTACTTTCCACAGCAGAGAAGATGACTGGTGTATCTAAACAGATTGAAGGCGTACAAGTGTCGTGTACATTATCACAGACATCTGCCTCCTTGAACTAGCAGGCCTGACAGCAGCCACGCAGACAGGGCAGCACAGGGTTTAATCCTCCGCACTGCAGTTAGACTTCCAGAGATTCCAGGCAGGCAAACCTTGGTTGCTGCCACACACTGAGCCGCTGCTGCTTCCCTGTTATTGTAAATCAGGCAAGTCAGTACATGCTGTGAGCTTAAACATTCATTGCGCTGTGTGGGCAGACCTGAAGCGTCTCACTTTCAGGGTTTACCAGAGCTAAGTCTAAGGCCATGTCAGAGAGCTGATGTGTGAAGCCTACTCTCATCTTTTTGTAGAGCTGAAGGTTTAACATTGCCCTTTATGTTACTTATTTCTTCCCTGAAAAACATCATGAGATGTGCCCATACCCCTGCTCACCCTTTCCCTCACAAAGAATTATATTACTCTGAAGAAAATGAAAAGCAAGCAAACCAATGTGTTGAAAATACCACCTGTGACTCTCCTCTGAAGTAGCACACCTGGAAATCAGTATGATCAAGACTTCCTAGTAAAGTATAAAATGTACAGTGAAGAAATCTATGCCACCATAAATGATTTCTTTCCTTCTTCTAATATTAAAAAAGCTTTACAAAAATTAACAGGCATTGTCCCCAGAGTAATAACAATAGAGGATAAGTTTATCTGTGACCATACAGCACATCACTCCATAATGATCAACAAATGTAAATTGAACCAGATACTACCTTCAAAACCGGAAAAACTCTATCATTAGCAGCTTACGTGTAACAGAACTAACAAGCCCACACAATTAATGTCTTCATGCAAGATTATAGAGGAAAGCATTAGGGGATAATCCAGGAACTATAAATAATGTAATGACACTTTCTACCGAAAAAGTAAAACTTACATGGAGCTCATAACATCAAGCTTTCTAACATGTTTCCACTTTTGATACCCAAACTCTGTCTGAAAATGAGATCTTCACTTCCCTTTTGAAATCCAATTCCTCCTCCATGGCTGAACTCAAGCAGTGTTGATGGAAATTATGCGAGGGAAACTAAGCAAGTACTGGGTTGTCTGATCTATCTTTACAGCGGAGTTCAACCTCTGAATAGTAACAACTTGTTAGAATGACAGCTCTTTCCATAGAGATGAAGGCACTAGGGTGATAATCATCAATTTCTTTTTTTTCCCCATTATCGTACTTCTTCAGCTTCTTCTTTAAGGTCCACAGTTGGGATCTCATTCCTCATTGCGCAATTCCTCCAAACCTACAGTGTCAGCTCAGCAGTTTTGGCTGTCTCCTTGAGAAAGATGTGTAGCAGTACTGCACATATGCAACTTAAAGACACAGAATCGATGGTGTTTCTGCTGGATCAGCTCACCCATCATCCTCAGGAGCTGCCCATCAGGAAGGTCTGGGCGAAGGACAGCACTCTGGCTGCCATCAGCTGAACAACAGCTACATCAAGGAGAATGACATGAATAGAGATATGATTAAAAAATCCTTGCTTTTTTTAAACAAACAAACAAACACAGATTTGCACCAACAGATTAATTTTCTGAAGGAAGAACACACACCTGCATACCTCATCTGCTCTTCCCTTCACACTGGCCATTTTCTTGTCCATTTTTTTTTTTAATTTATTTTTTTTTTCAGCAGTCTCTTTCCAAAGGATCTTAAACTTCCTATGAAATCTATTTTGCTGAGTGCACAAACTAGTTCTGTGTTCAGCAATTTGATTAAACTTTTCCGCCCCTTGTGCAGAACCCAAGTGTGGGAGTTACTTCTTTTCTGCAGCAGAACTGTTCTGAGATGCCTTCTCCGTGTTTTGCCACCCACAGAAAAGATGCACGCATACAGACACAGTGCCCTCAAGGAGGTCTGGATAAACTCACAAACTGGTAAGCAACTTGCATTCATACTACACATCTCTTTCATTCCATTCATTTCAGCTAATGATTTAAATCCAGTCTCTCTCACCCAAAGAATCAATCTTTTTGCCCCAGTCAAAATCATATATACATAAAGAGAGAGAATTGCTCCAAGAAGTCCTTGGAGCAGAGCAACTGATTGCACATTGTGGGAACCATGAAGATGGGAAGCAAGATGGAAGTCCAAACTTCAAATCCAGCAGGGCAGGAGACGCACATGCTTGCAGTCAGCAGTTACTGTGCGGTACCATTTTCTATTTCCACTGTGGATTTGAGAAGTCTTTCAATTAAAAAACAACAACAACAACAAAAACAAATTAACAATAAAAAAATCAACACCAAAAATCAACCAACCAAAACCAAACCAAGAAAACTCTTCAAACTGAATTCAGTATGGTCCTGTAAGTTTCAACAGGTTAGTACTGCCATGAAGAGATGGTATAACAAAGTTAATCCTGCCAACTGATTTCAGACTGCTATGAAGAGTCTTTATGTACCTTCACTTACAGTGTTCACCCATACTTACACTAATAGCCTGTATTTGATGACAAATTTCCTGGTGATGGAAATGCAATACAAAGCAACAGCAAAATGTCTTACGCACATTGCTGTCGATGTAGCAGAGAAAAATTAACCTGCATCCCTCTGGTTGAAGAAATGTTTCATCAATACACGTCAGGCAGCAGGATCTGGAGCTATGTATATGTTATTTTAATGACTTCCAAGTAGTGTTTGCTCATTACAGTAATTAAAATAATAGCTCAATCCTTTCAGGGTCGGCGGTTTTCTAAAAATTAAACTACTTTATTTCAGCATCATTCATCAAGCAGAGTAGGAAATCATTCTTACACCAGAAGGGGGTTCCTTCTCACCAGGCAATTTACAGGATAAGCCTTGATTCTGCAGTTGTGGAGAAGGCAGCCAGCACAAGGGGGGATATTGTTAGAGCCCCCCGCCTTGCAGGGGCACACTGCCTGCCCTTAGGGCAAGGTTCAAAGCCTTACACAAAGCTGTGGAAGGGGCAAGCCACAATTCATCCTCTGCCCCGCTTTTCTCCTTGCCCTGGGTGCCAGAGCTGACGCCTTGGAGACAGGTCTCAAGGAGCTCGTTCTTGGCTTTCTGGGCTCTTCTGACTTCATGACAAAATCTCCTAAAGACTGGTGGCAAGGCGAGGGCTACACTGCAACTCACCCCTGCAGGAGCAGAGACGTGATTATGCTGATATGTGCACGGGAGTTCTGTTTCATTTGGCATCAGGACTGATGGGAAGAATCAAAAGGAGGATCAGTGTCAAAGATTTATTTGTACATCAAGAGCAAAAGCCAGAAGCCACTGAAATAGCTTAAAGAGGGCTGAAAGAGTAATATGAAGAGCAAACATTACACTGACAGATATGCAGATGGCATCTGTAGGCAAATCTCAACACTTTTAGCCCAGCTAAACTTCAGGAACATTTAGGTACCTCTTCAGAATTTTACTTCAAATATTTAAGTACTACCACATTATGAAAGTTTTAGGGAAATGCGCATCATCGGGGCTGACTGCCCCACTGCCTCCACGTTAGCTTTGTTTTATGACAATTACATTAATTTAGCACATTTTGTTTTTTAAACGTTGAGAAAAAGATGTTTGGGGAGCACACCAACTGCAGTCACAACTGCAGGGGATAAAGCAGCAACTCAGGAATACAGAGGGGAACAGAGTAAAATGCAGAACTAACAGATGCTGCTGGGAATTTTTGGGTCTTCTGTGAACCATGGGGGTTCCTGCACAGTTTCTCACTGTTAGGAACAGGTTTTGTGAAATTCTGGCAAAGGCAAAATGCAGACATAGTAGGGGAAAGCAAACCCATCCACAAAGAACACTGGCTTTTATCCAATCATTCAATTCTTCCTACATAAACTCACCCTTGCAATTTCCCCTGTCATTTGAGAGCCTCGTGCCTAGGAGAACGATGAAAAAGAAGAGCAAAGCATGTAATATTACCAGGTGCAAGAGCAAGTCAGAAGGATGAGTAAAAGATTTTCAGTAGTCTGTGGGCACTGCTTTCTTCTCAGTGGGAATCATAGCACAACTGTACAAACCTATTCTAAGATAAACAGCCATGAAAGCTTGAAATATCCATCCAGAATTTGTACAAATTAAGAGCTTACCAGGCCAACTCTTCCCACTGCCTCATTTTGCGATTTTCTTCGCTTCTGTACCACTGCATTACATGCTACAACACTGACAGGTTTTCTCATCCACAAGGTATGGATAGCGTAGAAATACTTTTACGTTTTTCCTATCCTTATAGACTCTTATTCAGAGGTCATTCAGCTTGTCTAAGGTCTATATCTTAGACATGTTTGATACTGTAAATCCTCAATAAATAAAGAAAGAAAACAAAAATCACCACAAAAAGGTTGAGGGGGTGATAGGAAGAATAGGAAGTTTTTTAATCCAACTTTTTGGGTTTGAGCGTCTTCCATGGACCTGAATCCCACCATGGCTTGCATCTGCACATTCAAGAGTACCAGTCTGCATGCTAGCAGCAGCTTGAGACTTCAGAGAATGCTGCTGTCAATATGTTCATTAGAGCACTCAAACACCCCCTGGCAAAGCGTGCAGAGCCACCAACTGAATCCTCCCAGGCTGCTGCAAGAGGTAGGAAAGGATCAAGCAGCAGCACTGAATCCTTCGCTTTTGTGTAACGGCGCTGAGGCTAAAAATAGATTTCTAGAATATTTATAATCCTTAATCCCCCTTCAAATCAAAATGATTGCTAGATTTGCTAGTGATTAGAGACCCCAAGAGATTTATTTGTAAATGGCTGGCTCAGATTCTGCTAAATCCTTCTTGCTTTTTTTTTTTTTTAGCCAATTTGCTGACCTGGTAACTATGCAAAGTGTAAATTTTGATGAGAAAAATATCCAGCCACCTCCAGCACATTAAACCTTTGTAAAAAAAACAAAACAAAACAAAAAAACACATCATGAAGAGAAAAAATAAGGTGTGGGGTCACAAACAGTGGTGGGGGAAGGGAGATCTTTTCAGAAGTAGATGAATGCAATGTTGAAAAAAGGCCCAAATCTTCCATATAGACAACGTATTTAGTGGCTCCCTGCACAACTAATCTGTTGTTACTTATTCTTTTTTGCTCAGTATAGATGGACCCTGTGTAGCAGGGAACGGGCTTTGGAGAACAGCCCTCATTCTGTTCTGCACAATACAGCCTTCTAAAGCCTCCCCTGCCACTTGAACTATCAAGTTGTATACAGGCGATAGAAGGACAATTTTGAAAAGAATAAAGCAAATAACCGGTTTTAGTTCCACTAGGATACAACCCTGCATCCCTGCTAAGGGCCAGTGCAACTCTATACATAGTATTTTCTCTCTTGGATATTTCTTAGTTTTTCAGAAGAGAGACAGTTACTAGCACAGGGAGCATATCCTAGTTGGATGCTGGGTGAAGGCTGGGGATGAAGGCACAAATATCTGCTTATTAGCACCCACCGCAGCCTAGGAAACCATTGCATTCATATCATCACAAGGTTTTAAGGTTCATCAGAGACATTTCAGATCACAGCCAATGAAAGCTTGCTGATCCCGCCACGACTCACCCAGATTTATATTCCCCCTTACAAATTCTGTAATACAGAAAGAAATTTAAAAGCACCTATGGTATTCCAGAAAAAAATCCAGAAAAACAAAAAATGGTTTCTGGTGGATGTCAGTATTTTCATATCACAACACCCAAGAATCCAATTCACACACTAAATGTGTTCCACTAAAAGTTTTAGCATACTTGTATTCGTCAGGGCCAAGAAAAATGCAAGCGCAATTCCCAGATGATGAAGGAATTCTCATTCTCAGAGTTAGAAGTGAAAGGAGTGGGCTGAAGAGGGAAGTGTCTGTAGTTAAAATTGCCAAGGAGTCTCCAAGAATGAAAATGCATTGCCTGACCTGAACCTATTCCAGTTTTGCATGGTATGAGAACAGAATATTTGTTTTCCGCAAAAAAACAACGAAATAAGTGTGTTTCCATGGCTTTCCTGGGTATTTGAATTTGTTTTCAGAGGGGATTTCTAGTAAAATGGTTCAGTTAATATTAAATAGTTCAGAGTACTTCTAGCTGGTAAAATATAAGGTTGTAAGACTATTGGCTCATTACAATAACACTTTTACTGTACAATGAATAGAAAAAAATCCCCTCTTAATTTCAAGCAAAGACCATCATCAGCACGAGATTTCTGATCATTAAACAGAATGGAGCTTATTGCTCAGTAAAAAAAAAAAAAAGTTCACGATGTTGCATTTTTGCCACTTGCTGCGAAGCTGGATTTCAGTGCAAGAACCAGGTATGACACAGTGCGAGTTGTTTAAGCATCCCAAAGCAAGCACATCCTGTGAATGTTTCCAGAACACTAAGATTCTATGTAAGACACTTGCCTTCCTGAAGTGGTACTTGGGAACTTCAGGCTTTAGAGTCCGAATGTGCCAGAGTACAGACTTGGCACTCCACAATCTCCTCTGAGGGAAATGTATGAGTGACCAGCCCCTCAAGAGCACCTGTGCAGAGCTATGGGATAGGGGTCAGGACTTCTGCAGAAAATTCTGCACTAACAGAGATTATTTTTATTTTTAACTTTTTTTTTTTTTTTTTTTTTTGCAAGTGTTATTACCAGCACTATAACAAAAATTGCAGAAGGTAAAGAAGGGAAAAAAGAAAAATCAAGATTGATCATATTATTATATCTAGCAAGGTATTAAATTCACAAACTAAAATCCTCACTATGAAGCTTAGAAATAGTGGTCCTTTAGCTAGAAAAAAGGCAAGTCTACACTGCAGCAGCAGTGCATCTATCATATCCCAAGGAACAGGGCTAAAAGAGAGGTGAGGATTCAGAGGAAGCCATTTGGCATCTCTCCCATACCGTTACTAAGCCTTCTCATTCCACTCCTGCCTGAAGCCCCAACTTGCATGGGAGGGCTCCCAGAGAACTAAATTATGACCTGGCTTAAGGGAAATATAGAACAGAACATACTGCAAAGGAAACAACATAGCTCAAACTTATCAGGGTTACTACATGTGACCACAGGAAAGTTTGAAGGCACAGATATTTGGGGGCAGATAGGAAAAATCTGCAAAAAGGCGATAATTTGTACTAAGTATTAGACTACAAAGCTTCGTTTTTCCTTATACCTCTTGAAAAACTGAGTGGATGTTTGACTAGCCTAAGAGGCAACCAGCAGGGAGGTGGCGAAAACTTCCTGTATGGGAGAAAACAAGAACACTGAAGGAGAAAGAAAATTATGTACACCAGAACAGCCACTCAGATGTGTGTGATTACTCCCAACTTGAGCGCCTGAGGACTTGAACCAGCAGGATCCAGTTTTCACAAGTTAACAGCCATGAGCACTGAGACCTTGGAGAGAGAAGGGAAAAGAGGAGGAGGACAACAGGCAAGTTAGCCAAGGAAGGCCATCTGTTAAGTGAACTTAGGCTACGAACTCAAGATCTGCCCATACTAGGCTCAAACATTAACAGGATGCCCCAGAAACACTAACAGCTAATGGAAAAAAATTCCTTTACTTCACCCAAATTGACTAGAAATTGAAGAGTCTAATTTTAAAATAATTTCATTATGTGCAATACCCAATTAGTCACAAATTACATACAAAATAAACCTCACAACAAACTGCAAAATGAGAACATTCTTAGTATTTTTGAAAGCATATTCTCATCAGTTAGGAATAAGTGAACAGTTAAATCAGATGGAAATGCCAAATTATCTCCTGGCAGCATCTGTAAACTTTAGAAAGCACTACACAAGGATGCAAGGAAGGATAGGGAGGGGGAAAATAACCTCCCACACGAATTCCCAGCTCCTAGCATAAATGGAGAACAAAGTGAATCTGACAACAAGCCCCTACCCCGGAGACATTCAAGGCCAGGCTGGACCAGGCTCTGAGCAACCTGACCTAACAGTGGAGGTCCCTGTTCATTGCAGGGGAGTTGGACTACATGACCTCTAAAGGTCCATTCCAACTCCAAGGAGTCTATGACTCTCATTCTATAATTCAGAAGGTAGGGGAACAGAAACATGAGGAACTTAATGACTTCTGTCCTTAACAAGACACCTTGAAGTATCTCACAGAGCTTTGAAAGGAAAAAAAAAAAAAAAAAAAAAAGAAAGAAATTTACCAGTGTATGGTAGATGATAGAGAAGGTTCGTTCCTTTTCTCATCTTGCTGTTTAATTGCTAATAGCTTCTCATAAAATAATTCTCACAAAAACTGGAATAAAACTTTCAATTTTAAAGCTAAGGTTTCAGTACTACAGGATCAGCTTTTAGACTTAAGCAGGAGAGGAATTCTAACACTAAGAGAAGGAATCTTTGTGGTGATGATGCACAAATCCGTGGTGTCCTTAAGGAACTATACAATTGAATTTGGAAGGGCCCTCTGGAAGTCGTGAAGTCTCATCTTTTGTTCAAAGCAGGACAAACCTCAAAGGTGGATTCCACCACCTTGTTCCATCAAAGTATGAATGTGTCGAAGGATGGAGAACCCATTGCATCTCTAGAAAATCTGACTCAGGGTTCAACTGCCATCACGGTGATGCAGTTTTTCCTTATACCCAAGTGGAATTTTCCCCATCAGATACTGCACGCTTCTCTTTCTGACTTGTCTTCCAGAGCCTGACCTGCCTTTTCTATTACCCCTTTTGGATGGTGGAGAACCATCCCCCACCTTTCCCTTCTCCAGGCTGTATTTCCTCCAGCTTCCCTCACACATCACCAGCTAAAGCCCCCTAACTATTTTACTGACCTCTACTGATCCCTCAGGGGATCACTAATTCCAGACATACTAAAATTTGCAGAGAATTTCAGGACCAAAGTTTGTTAACAAAATCATCTTGAAGTCAGCAATCTCTCATCACCACCTAGTTCCCTTCATGCAGTATATTGTTGCCACTTCCCTCAACATGTAAATGTTGATAGTTTCATGGTTTTCCCTATAAAGGGTTAACAAATACTGGAAATAAAAGCCAAACTTCCTCTACTCCAAAATAAGTCACGATATATGCAACATGAGAAATATCCTTACCACCAACTGCTTTTTTCCAGTTTTTCCTCCTTAATTCTTTTTGTTATTATTATTATTATTATTATTAAAGCTTTCAGGATGCATTCAAATAGTATCTTCTCACTTTTCTTTAATAAGAATGAAATAAAATTGTATTGGCTCCAGAAACTGTAACGTTAGGCAAAGTAATAAATTAAACAATTATCAAAACAAAAGAATAATAGTAAGAGTTGATAGGAATTCCTCTGATGGTAACTTACTACCCCCTCCTTGCTCCAAGAACAAAAGAACTAAAAGATGTTCCTCTGACATCACAATCAATAATAAGATTAATTACCTTAAAGAACAGGCAGAAAGACCGAAACAGACGCTTTCAAAGAGATATTACAAAATGCCAGTCATGGGAAAACCCTTATTTCACTCCCATGAGAGCTGATAATCTCTCATTTAACTACCCCAACATTTTGCAACATAAATCACGAAACCAGAAGGAGCCAACATAATCATCTAAGCCTAATCTCTTTGATAGTAGAAGACATTGGATTGCAATGAATTATTTCTTTTGAGTTAATGCGTACGGATTTCTGCTTTTTCCAAGGGGAGAAAAATTTACACCTTCAATCTTGATTGAAATATTTCCAGGGAAGGAAGTTGAACCCACAAATTCACATTTTTTCCTCGCATTCACCGCTAACATTTTGTTCCCTTTCACTGCTAGCTCTGTCACGACTTGGTCTAGCAGGCATGCTCAGCTCTTACATTACATAGCTTAATTCCACAGTTTTGATAAGGTAAAGCGCTTGGAGACCACAGATGTATAAAACTAACTTCCCTTCCAAACCCCTGGAGTTTGCAAGCAACGTATTATTTTTGAGCCCGCCATTTTTATGCCGGTTCTAGGAACTCTGCTTTACCACCGACTCCTTTACTGAAAACCAACCATAAATTGTATTCCAGTTGCAGTCGCATCAGTCGCAAAAAGATTTGTACATGCTTCTGTTTTATACATCCACTGATTGCATTAGGACCACTTACCACAGAAATCAGACAACCTCACAGCGGCTAATCCAGCCATTTTCAGAGCTAGTATTTCTGAAAATAGCATTCCACTATAAGCATAACTTGCATTTCTCTGTTCCTGGACATGCAGTTTTTCTTTTGGTCTGCTTTGAAGTAAGTATCACTTTACAGCAGATCAATTTGTAGCCTGGTTTCGTTTAAATTGTTTGCCAGACATTTAATTCATTCATAGAAATACTAAAAACACAAAGATGAAAAAGAACAGACATAAACGCATTTTATACAGCTTCAGCTCTTAAACAACAAAAACAAGACCAGATGTCCAGAGGTTCTCTCTTAAATCCCTTCTCTTTCCTCCCTTTTCTCACTTCCAGTAAAGAACTTACTGTCTCTACATCAATTTTGGCAAATGTTGGACCTCTTCTAAAAAACATTCAAACTGTCTGCCTAGACGATTTTTGCCAGTATGTCACATCCTCATATTCGGTAAAGTTTCCGGAATAACTTGGAATAACATGTTTCCTTATGTCTTGCTAGAATTTAAGTCCTCTGTTTTGTCCTACATACAGCAAACTGGGTGAGGGGATAATTCATTTGATATACTTAATGCCTCTGAACTACCTTCTCCTTTTCTAGAAGGTGCGAGCCAATGTTTCCTTCAAGTGTTGTATTTCTTACACTGTGATTATTTCTGCTGCTGCGATCTGGACGTTAAGGCTCCGTGTGGACAATTAAGACACTACTAAGCTGAGTGATGCCTTACCAACAGTGAAGAGAGCAGAATGATATCATCCTACAAACCAAAAGCTTTATCTCAGACGCTTCACCCCTCCCCTTTTTTTGAGGCAACATCATGACACTAATGACTCATGTTCAGATTTATAAACAGAAGTAAACTATTAGAGAATTTGTTTTCCATACTTAAATTTTCAGCTTAAAATAAGGTCTTTGATGTCTGTTGCCAGCAACGTGCTTGAAGCCTCCCTTTCAACCGTCTTTCACACTCTGGTTTTAAAGTGCATTCGCTTTCAGCTGTTAACAATTTTCCAACTGCAACCATCAGTGACTGGGATGGCTGATTTTCAGACATATCAGAAGGTCATTCTCTAAATAAATACAGACATAACAGAGTGGTAGACATAGACCATAAATACTACTTGCTTGAATCCCAATTCTCTGAGGGGGTGAAAGGGAAGGCATTCATTTTGGTTACCGCCAACCACCTTCCAACATAGCAGCTCAGCATGGACAGTGTCTCTGCCATATTTTCAGGAAAATATACCATTAAAAAACAACAACCAATGAAGATGGTATGAAAAACAGTGAATATAACACTGGAACAAAAACAAAAAACACCAAAAGAAAACGTGAAACAGAAAAAGAAGCATGTTCTTTCCTTACCCTGTTCTTTGAAGTTACAAGGAGGTAGAACATCTTACATAACTGGACCATAACTAGGAAAGAGTCACTTGCAGCGACCACTCAGGTAAAAAAGCAAAGGGCTCAGTTCTACGCACTGATTTCTTTCTCTGTAGCAATACAAAAATAGACTGGGAAAACCCAGCAAAGAAACACTTAGGCTGCAAATCTAAAACATTCCTGAGTTTAGACAGCTTCTTTATGTATAAAAACAACTGTCTTCATCATACAGATATTCTCTTTTCTAAAAGCTTACAAAATCCACTCCTGTACTGTGCTCAGTTTAGAGCATTTGATGGAATTGATGACATCTTTGATGAATTCTGCTACAGTAGTTTTCCAAATGGATTGCTGAAACACAAATCAACAAGGACTGTGCAAGATGTGCAGTGAGCTGAAGAGGAGTCAAAGGAAGAGAAGAGGGTAGAGAAGAACCTTAGGAATTTAGAATTCTGAAACTGTGGAGGAATATGCACATGCTTTAGTACAGGTTAGATGCTGATCTGCTGGGAGGGAGCTCTGAGAAGGACCTGGGCGTCCTACTGTACCTACTGTAAGAAACCTAAACTAGATGGTCTCCAGAGGCTCCTTCCAATCCTTATAATTCTATGAGAAGTGTTTTAAATATGCAAAGCAATAGACAGGAGATATTATGCACGCTTCAGTGTGAGTCTTAACTTCCTAATTTTTTTTTGAATGCAATTGGACAGATGGCCAGGTAATGCCAGTCCGTTGCTTGAAGACTTTACTTGCACTTACTTCCTCTCTACTAGTTATCTCCTAAGATAGGCTTAAAGTTCTAATTCAGGCCTTGAATTCCTCAAAGTAAATTAGTAGAAGAAACTAAGAAAACAAAGAAGCCTCTATTAATATCCTCCTTCTGAAAGGTGTCAGGCAAACATGCTTTTTCCCACCTTCTAAGGAAAGAAGTCACAAGAAGCATTAATAATACGTAAGACTTTATAGAAATAAAGACTGAAGTAATACCGTAAAGGGGAGAAATTACCTAGAAAATTAAGAACTACAAAATAGGACATCTCAATGATACCTCCCAAGTAACAGTTAATATTTTCCTTTCCCTATTTATCTTACAAGTTCTGGAAGCTGCACTATGCCAGGCTGTAGCCTTCTTTCTGGAAAGAAACAAAATCCTTGGCTTTCTCTTTTAAAAGCAGCAAGACACAGTAGCAGGAAGGAGTTCAAGTAAGTTAGTGTACTTTGTACACTGAGTGCAGAGGCCAACCTTAGAACAGTTTGCATCTTGAAAGCTGCTTTCAAGTATTAGCAATTACAAAGGACTAGCTTCCTGGCCCTAGGAAGGTATATCACTTAAGAAACAGCTTGGCTTGGATGGTTTTATGAATGGCTAATTATGGCAAACTTTACTGAGTATCTCCAAGCAGAATATTTCATAACAACATTTAAATCTAACAGGGCAGGGAAGTACTTTTAAAAGTAATGGTAGTAAACACCATTAAAACCTTGCTCATTCATAATGAAAGATGCTACTGTCTTGCATGAGAGCAACAGACATGAGTTGTACTTTCTGTCAATGAATATTGTTCAGCCTTTCCTTCAAATTTATTTTCCCACATTTTACTAAACACAGTTTTCTACTACAAACATCAATTTTCCAATTTGTCTTTTGCGCCCCCATGCTCAGCTGGAGTAAAGAAATGACCTGGCCTCAGTTTAAGATTTCGGAATCCTTCACAGAAGCAATGTTATTTTACTAAGTGTACCAAGAGAAACACTTAACTAATTTCAACAGCAGGTCTGTTTGGCAACAATGTATTTCTAAACTAAAGTATGTTAATATTTATAAATGACTAGCCAGTATTCTTGTAAATTAAGCAATTAGACCCACTGTCCCTGACTTCTTTTGCCCCAAAATCCATTGACAACAAGCATCTTTAGGAAGCTTTTGGCTCATCTGATGTTTCAGGATGCTGCCTAAACTTCAGTACAACTAAACCTACTACTTCCAGTGAAGATTAATGAAAGAAATCTAGGAAGGTCAAATACTTGCTTTACTAAAATAGATGCACTTTTCACTACATGGTTATTAAGTAGCTCTATATGCCTGCATGGCACCTTTACACCATCCAACATACCATATTTGATTTTATTCCCTCCCATCTGATGTTTATTGTGACTATAGTGTTTAGCATCTGAATTACATCAGAAGGAAAGCAGTGGTAAAGATTTGTTTAGGGAACAAAAATTTTCTTACAGTAGATTTGAGTTCAGATCTACTAGAAGACACCCACAGGACTTTCAACATGGTTAAACTGCCTAAATTAAACTGCGGTCTGCAATTCAGATTAATCAACAAATGATTAATCTATGCAGTATAAGATCAGGCCCCACTGAGTTTACACTCTGAGCCCTTCTTCTTGCGGTAGCTAGTAAGCGAGTATTTTTGAAAAGTCCTTGCAGAACATAAGTCATCTTTCAGCCATTCTCAATCAGTTAAGTGTAAAACAACATTGAAAACAATCATCCTCAATCTTTTACAGGGCAAACTGAGGTTAGTTTAATAAAGCACATCCAGTTTGATAGGCGCAGATTGCAGTAAAGAGATGCACTACTTCCCCCCGTCCCCTCCCCCCCCCCAAAAAAACGAACAAAAAAACACTGCTAGTATTTTAAAAACATCTATAACTGTAATGAAAAAGAATGGGGTTATTTCTAAAAAATCTTCACTGCATTTTGCCACTACAGCCACTGGTTCCACATCCTACAACATCCTTCCTCACAAATCTCTTCATTTTCTGCTGTACACCAAACTATGTTTTGACCTCCTATTTCACTACACACATCCTCCCATCTCTTCCTTTCATCAAGGACTCTGCGTGTCTCATCCCACCCATGTAGAGCAAAAATAGCTGCTGCTCCCTAATGACTGTGAGCCGAAAAGTCTGCCTGCCTTTTCCAACTGTATCTAAATTCCAACTGGTCTAACAAAAATATTATGCCTCACTATGTAAATTGTTGCAGAGAAACAACATGTCTACAAACACTACAGCTACTAGCCCTCTGCACTTGAATTTTTCCTTATTTCTCACTTTTTCCATGGAGAAAGAAGAAATAAGTCATTCAAGGTTATCCAGATTTTAAATTTGTCACTGCCTTGACTGCTATGCAAAAAGCTGTCAGTTATTTGACTTAGAGCACCCAAACTGGCCAGAGCGTTACCCAAAGGCCTTCTCCCTGCTGATACCCCCAGGCATCCCCTGGCATTTTGCCATCAGCTAGACATAGCACCTGCAGAAATATAGGACTTGTAGGGCCACCTGAGCCCATTAAGTTCAGATCACTGAAAGCCCACAAGAGCATTGCAGCATCAGCTCTGCAGTCCATTGGGATTTCCAAGATCTCCTGCCTACACTGGTTTTCTCATTTTGAACACAGGCACTGGAAGATACAGCTCTCAGATTGCCTCAGTAAGGAAGTGGCTCAGGTTTCTGCACCTGAATTTCAGAAGTGTGTGCCCCCATGTTTTCCCAAGCAATGCCTTTGTTTAAAGAGGAACAGCACGCTCCCCTGCAGAGCCATGCTGTCTTCGCAACCTGCCTGTGAGCCGCACAATGAACACTGATTTCTACAACACAAACACTGCGTGACCCTTCAGAAGAGGGAGCTGGTCAGGTTTAGGACACCCATTGCTCACAACAAAACCATGGTGTGCAACTGGCACTGCCTGGGCTGAAACTGGGACATGGGGAGGGTACAGAACAGTGCCAACTCAAGGCATTCCATGCATTTTGATACACTGGCTAAACATAATCCTGCAAACAGAAAAATATCCATCCATGCTTTCTATTTTGATAAAGGAATTTGAGAACAGGTTTCAATATTTCCAAAAAGATCATCCATTTTTTTTGTTGACTTGTGACTCCATTTTCAGTTGACATAAATAAAACCTGTGAAATTCCAAATGGAATGTACAGAGTTGCAATCAGATATTCAACTCAGAAGTCTGATCATGTCTCTTTACCAGACCTCAATAAGCCCTGTCTTAGCAGAGAGAAACATCCCTTGCTTCACAGCCAAGCCTTATTCATGACATTGCTTTTTGGCAGTACGTACATTTGCAAACAATTGTTTTCAAGGATGAACTACAGGAAGAGTAAAATTTCATCACAAATCTGACAAACACCTTGAGAACTCACTAAGAACTGCAGCCACTGCCATCAAACCAGAGCGATGTGTTAGTTTCACAAAAACAGGGTCACATACTCCATTTGTTTTACATTTTGCTGCTCTCTTCTTTTTATGCTTTAATAATACAACATATATTAAAGAAGTAGTTCTGAAGCATATGTTTGCTATTTTGCATGCGGCCCAAGACAATGCTTTTCATTCAGTAAAACCCAGACAAGCCAAAAGGTCGGACACCCATGAACTAGGCCAATTAACAGTAATCTGTCACCAACTGGAAGTCACAGCCCTACACATAATGCCAGAGTCTCTCCTGTGATCATGTAAGGCCACCTCACCTCTTCCAGTGTGGTACTGGCACTCACTGAAAGCCAGTTTTCCTTTGAGCAATATACTCTGTGGGACATATTTCTCAATTTGGCTCACCTGGATGGGATTTCCAGCCTAACTATATGAACTGCTGCTTCACATGTAAGCCATGAGCTGCTTGTCATTTCAGTTCAGACTGAGGACAATCAGCACATTTTAGCTTATTTTGGATGCTCTAACAACGCTACTAACATTTATCCATCCATGCAAAATTGTCAGGCATCTTTCTCAGTTGCTGCAAAACAACTGTAATTACCTTTAAACCTTAGGTCCTTAAAGAAAATTTAATTAAACATGTTGATAAAACGACTCACAAGACTACAGACACCATGTGAATCTCCAGGAAAGCTCTTAGCAAGAGTTTAGTAAAGTAAGAGAACTCAGAAACAAAATCACATCCAGAAAAAGCTAGAAAACAGTGTTTTCACTGGCTCCCAACAATCACTTCCATTGGCAGCAACCAACATCTACCACAGACTGCCTTTGAAGGTCATAACGCCAATCCAGGAGCCAGAAGTAAAACTCAAATGAAGTTTATAGAAAAACAGCGAGATAGGAAATGTGCCTTTCTCCATTCTTGTTAAGCAATAACTTATACGTGCTATAAAAGAAAAAAATAATGCTGCAGAGCACTGATGACAAAAATCAAGCCCTTGGTAGTTAAAGGTATTCTTGATGACTGTGGAAGTAATATGCAAATACTCTAATTTGGCACAGTGTCATCCCAATCAGCTAGCATAACTGAGTCAATATGCAATCAAGAACACTCATAAACAAAAGTTTCACAATCTGAGTCTAGAGTACTCCTTTTTCTGATGCAAGCACACTTCAGTCTGCATAGTAGCTACAGTTTTTACATATAAAGCAACCTGAAGAAGAGTGAACTCTCTACATCCTCCTCACACACTAGAGAAGAATCAGACTACCGGGGAACTTGACAGCAAACAACTTATTTAGAGACCGAATCCTGGTTCCTTCCTCCTACTCTGCCAGGTTTTATATTTTCAAAATCACATGAAAGACATCAGTATTTACTACTGTCAAGTTTGTTCCATCTCCATCACTATTTCAACTTGATTTTCATTTAAGTTCTTACTTCAATATAACACCTTAGTGAAAATACAACCAATGGACACATCTGGGGAAGATTTTCAGGTCTGTCTAATGCCAAGTAGCTTGCACCTACAACAGGAAGAGAAGTACCCCATCCATGTCTTATGCTGCAAGACAGATTGATGGGTACCACACTACTTAAAGTATTTGGTTCAAGTAGGCTTAATCAGTGAGGTGTGACCCTTAATTTTTGCTTTGTATTCAATTTTCTACCAACTGCGTTACATTCTCCTACAGAGGCTTAGAGAAGATATACCTGATGAGAGTTATGAACAGTTCAGTACACAGGCGAGTTCTAAAGGAAAGTGAAGATCTCCAGGCTTGCTCCATTTGCTATCGAGGCTTTCAATGGCCCACTGATTACATTTAACAAATTTTGAAGAACAGGTTTTTTTTGTGTCATTGGGGTCTATACTGGCCACAGAAATATGAGGATCTTCACTGAAAAAATTTCAGACAGGTCAACAAACTACAAAATTAAGAGCAAAATCCTATACACATCTAGCTTCACAAATCTACCAACCAACACAAGTATGCTGTACCAATACAGCCTTCCAGGTAGCAGCAATAGGCGTGATGAAGGATGCTTTTCCTTAGCAGGGAAGAGAGGCCATCCAAGAAGGCATAACCACCAACAGAAAAAAAATTATCTACAGAAAAACTCAAACAATTGGTTAGCAACATTGGGGAATACTGTAAAAGGGTCTTGCAATAATAGAACAGGCAATGTCACAGAACAATTGCTGAACGAAGAAAATTACCACACACCATTTTCATATCACTACTATGTACGTAGGTTACTCCAAAAGTAATGCCTCCTATTTATTTCCACAGAAGCTACAACAGATGCAAAGAGCACAATAACACTACTTGATAGAGCAAATCCCCAGCTACAGAAAACATTTTTCAATATAGGCATCACTCTTAGCTATGCATTTGCACCAGCGATGAACAAAAGCCTGCATGCTGTGATCATAAAAATCTGCATGACCATCCGGAATGTGCCTTGTCTTTGGCTGGTGCCACTGCTGAAACGCACCACCCACCACCTCACTGTGCTCACATCCACTGTTTGGTCTCCATGAAAGTTGAGGAAGCACGGATGAATGTCAACGGGTACAATTTTTTCCACATGGAGGAATTCAGTGACACACCTTGGTTTCATACGCACTTCCATGTCAGACACCATCGTGTCACACTGCCCCTCTGTTGCCATCTGCCACACAGCAACAACATGTAACAGAATACTGGCGGGAAGGTTCAACCTCTACTGCCATACTGACATGTGCCTCTGACATTGTGAGCCAGTATAATAGGAGGCATTACTTTTGAAGTAGCACCTGCAGAACACAGCAAGCATAGCTGCTACGTACAAGCAATAAGGTAACAGGTTTTACTTTTGGCTTGGGAATGAGGAGCAGCACAGTGTCACTATGTTGATGGATATACACAGACCAAAAAGAGGTCCCACAGGCTGTAACTTAAAAGCCTTCTGCTTTGGAACTGATACCTCCCAGAGCCAGTTAACTTGGCAAGATTTGCCAAGTGTAACAATGAATCAGTGAAGTCTAAGACACCTAGTTCTCCATATAAGCATAATTAATGCATCCAACTATCATGCTTACAACTGACATCGTCTTGGAAAATCTCCAAGGGTCACAGGCATGGTGGAAGAAAGGAAGCTACAGAAGGAGCTACTGTATTTGCTTAATAAATCTACTGCACAGATTGCTGTCAGTGGATTTTGTTCCAAGAAACTATACAAACAAAACAGCCTTTACAGACAGAGGAGAGAGAAGGGGGTGGGAGAGAGGCAAGAAGGATCTGATCTCGTGATCTCTAACAAAGACGAACAGCTGAACCATTCACAGACAATGTCTGTGCAACTCATGAGTTTTCTGAATTACTGTGACAAACTTCAAGTTTATAATTTAGGGATGAAGGCATCTCTAGGTTCCAAGTTTCATAGGAACTTTCTAACTAACTACTTTTCTACTTTTTATCTCTTTAAAGAAGCCAAAGAAGTGCCAGTTTGTCATATAAAGTGTGAGGCTGCCAACGAAGATAACACTTGTCTTTTATTAAGCCATTACATTCTTTGGTAAATTTTCCATCTTTCTTGAAGTTGGAAGACATTCACATACTATCCATCCATGTTAGCTTTCCTAATGGGAAAAAAAAACACACCAGATCACATTTTACACAGTCACCTTTCCTATACAACCACTAAAGAACCTCAAACATAAATTAACACTTGAGTTTTCACATAACTTTATCACATCACCTTAATTTAACTAGTAGGCTTAAACTACGTCCTCTCTGCAAAAACTAGTAAGTGTCAAGCATAAAAAAAAGGTGTCTTCATAACAAGTTTGCCTTAACTTAAGACCACGCTTACTAGAAATGTAACGGTAACTACGGATTACAAGAAGTATTTCTTCATTCAGCTGTAGGAATGGAAAAAGTGTTAAAGGGTAATCAGTTCAGCCATGCTGCCCTTCAGTTAATTTCAGCTAATACACCCAAAAGCTGCTACTTCCATATCAGACTGGAAAGTCTGCAGAGTCACTGAAACAGAACCCGAAACAGAGCCTTTAGCTAATTATGTACAAATAGGATAAGCACTAATAACTCTCCCAAAGTTGTTCTGAAGAAACATTTTAGATATAACTCTCAGAAGTTCCAGTAGATGGAAAAATACCAGGTACTGCCAATAATTAAATGAGGCTTACTTTAAGAAATAATCTTATATACAAGTGCCTTTCGTAACTTGCAACTAGGCCTTAGTGTGTTATTCTGGTGGTGAATACCTCCCAAACAGGTTTAATTCTACAGAAATACTTCTCTTCTTCACTTGTTATTATCATGGAAGCTTAGTACTGTCATACTTATTTTTCAGCTCTCTGTAATAAAAATTTGGTCTTCGGCGGCAGCATCACACAACATAGAACTGCTGAGAGTCACTAAAAGATGGCAGTTATTAGTAAACATAGGTGCAAATATATAAATGCACACACAGTTATATATGTATATATAATATATAAATACGTATATGCATGTTTAAAAAAAAAAACAACACAAACCCTGGACCTCACCTTCCAACCAAAAATCCCACTTCAAAAACTCCTTAATAGAAATCCCCCAAAAAACTCCTTAATAGAAATCCCCCAATTTTCCCATCTCCACACCCATGGCGATACACTTAAAGCATGCCTAGATGTCACAAAAGCACATCCCTCCTTCAACCCATAACCCTGACCCACTTCGCTGCAGAAAGCTACTGAGACAGGCTCCAAGTATTTCGCTCTGCAGCTGGTCGTTAAGCCCTAATAACCGAGGGAGGTTGAAGTCACTCCCTAATCTCCTAATGTGTAAGAATCAACAGAGCTCCCCTTTGAGCACCCAGCCTACGCCAGAGCACAGAACAGATTGTGTCAAATGACAGCTGCTTTCTGGCAGAACACACGATTCCCTACCAAGAAAGGGAGGCAGGAAGCATCACTCAGTTGTTGAAAAGGTTGCCAGCTTAAAAAAAAAAAAAAGAATCAAATCAAATCAAATCATATAGCCATTCAAATAAGATCTGTGCAGCACCCAGAGTATGTACTAAATTTACACATTCTGCTGCCATCTCCTCTTCCCCTCGCCTGACACGTGCCTTTGGGATGGTGGAAGTTTCCCACCTCCAGGGCTGTTTGCCTGTGTATCTGAGTGGTGCTTTAGATAAGGCTGCTCTACAAGGACTATTTGCCTATGTAATTAAATGGTCCTTAAGATGCTACAGCTGCCCAACAAAGCACTGCCCAATTTCAACAACTTAAATACAGTTTGAAATCAAGTATTTCATATAGATGCTCACTTTTCTTTAGAAAGGAGAGCTGATAGAAAAGTGATCTGCAGCCTGCCAACTGATCACAGGCAGCACTGAATGCATGCATACTACCACGTGTGAGCACGTGTCTTGCAAACCTAGTAGGTCGTGTGTAACCTAGACACTACACATTGCAACAGAGGGCACACAAACACAATTAAAAATGGTTTCATAGCTCTATCTCCTCCCCCACCTATGCAAGTATTATTTTAATTTGGAAGTTTCCACTTAATACTTTAATTAAACTGCAACTGGTCGTAAGCCACAGGTAAGAAGTTTCTGAAGTTAGATAACCATTTTTTCCCCAGGTGTCCTGAATTCCCTTCAGCACAAGGCTAGAGTTTTTCATACACTGTTGCTGAAGACCAGTGGCTGGAATTAAGCTTTTTTTTTTTTTTTTTTTTTTTTTAAAGACTTCTGAGCATATTAGCTTCTAAGTTGAGAGAAATAAAATCTGGACCAAACACCTTTCCTGTTAAAGACACTTTCTATTTTCTGTTGAAGAAAGTAAAAAGCTCCCCAATATAAACTTCCTAGCAAATCTACAACTGATTTTTTTTAAAAGATCATTAAGGTCATTTATCTTATGATAGATCTTAATATATTTAGGAAAGGATCATTTCCAGGTGGCCAAGAAGGCCTATGGCATCCTGGCTTGTATTAGGAATGGTGCGGTAAGCAGGACTAGGGGAGTAATCCTGCCCCTGTCCTCAGCATTGGTGAGGCCTCACCTCGAGTACTGTGTTCAGTTTTGGGCACCTCAGTACAGAAAGGAGATTGAGGTTCTGGAGCAGGTCCAAAGAAGGGCAACAAGGCTTGTGAAGGGCTTGGAGAATGTGCCCTATGAGGAGAGACTGAAGGAACTGGGGCTGTTTAGTCTGGGGAAGAGGAGGTTGAAAGGAGACCTTACTGCTCTCTTCAAATATCTAAAAGGTGATTGCAGCGAGAGCAGGACTGGTCTCTTCTCACTGGTGACAGGTGACACGATGAGGGAAAATGGCCTCATGTTGCACCAGGCTAAGTTTAGGTTGGATATCAGGAAAAACTTATTTACAGAAAGGGTTGTTAAGCACTGGAATAGGCTCCCTAGGGAGGTGGTTGAATCACCATCCCTGGATGTGTTTAAAAACCATTTGGATGTGGTGCTCAGGGACACGATTGAGCAGAAGGTTGTTGGAATTGGGGTAGTATGGTTAGGTTGTGGTTGGACTTGATGATCTTAAAGGTCTTTTCCAACCTGAGTAATTCTATAATTCTAAGAAATTATGACTACAACTTAACAAATTTTGCTTTCATAAACTTCAGCTGTATTAAGACCTCATTAGCTAGATTTTAGTACTGCTTGAAACCTTTGTCAATATGTTTGGCATAAGACATGTTGTAACAAGCTCCTATGTCAAATCTACATTTTGTGTAAGTGAAAACCTACAGACCAAAGGCTTCTCACTGGCCAGCTTCAGTAGAATGAAGAAAAAGGAAGGAAAAGCGTACCGAATTCAGTATTTTTAGAGGAAACTGACAGTCCAGACGAAAGAAAAATGTCATAAATCAGACTCAAACCAATTCTGATACAATATGGTCAGCAGACAATGTTAAAATGCAGACTGCAATCCTCCAAGAACTCAAAAAATGGCAAATGGGTGTAACTTAAACACACCAGACATTAATAGTTTAATTTGTGGATGAAAGAAAAGTTCCAGCCCTTACGAGTAAACACATCTACAAACAGATGCCGTAATAGGAACAGTTTTGCAACACAAGATAATACTAATAAAACAGGAAACACGGTTACAACATCCCCTCTTGTAAGCGTCTTGATTACATCATGAAGTTAGGATTATAAATTACTGCCTTTACTACTTCCTGCAGTGATTTACGTTCCGTTTACTGAACAGAAGCGGAACATGAGGGCCCTGTGACAGGTGTCCTCCGCCCTCACCCTCTGGCAGTCACGTCCCTGTGCCAGCAGTGGGGCAGTGCCATGCACCAGCTGCTCCAGCCCAGGATGGCTGTGCAGATGAGGCACAGCTGGGGCACTGGGCTGGATCTCAGATCCTGTGCTTCCAAAAGCCATGGCTACTTGTGACATGCCAGTGGCTGGACAGACATTTTCCACTGCAGCTACATGATGCTCTCCTGGTTTTGTATCTACATCCATGAATGCTCTGCAACTCAGCACCAAATTGCAACTGGTCTTACAAATGTTGCCCTGTATCCAGATCATAGAATCTTAGAATGGCCTGGGTTGAAAAGGACCACAATGATCATCTAGTTTTAACCCCCCTGCTATGTGCAGGGTCGCCAACCACCAGACCAGGCTGCCCAGAGCCACATCCAGCCTGGCCTTGAATGCCTCCAGGGATGGGGCATCCACAACCTCCTTGGGTGATCTGTTCCATTACTTCACCATCCTCTGTTTGGAAAACCTTCCTCCTGATATCTAACCTAAACCTCCCCTGTCTCAGTTTAAAACCATTCCCCCTTGTCCTATCACTATCCACCCTTGTAAACAGCTGCTCTCCCTCCTGCTTATATGCTCCTTTCAAATACTGGAAGGCCACAATGAGGTCTCCTAGGAGCCTTCTCTTCTCCAAGCTAAACAAGCCCAGTTTGCTCAATCTTTCCTCACAGGAGAGGTGCTCCAGCCCTCTGACCATCTCAGCGGCCCTCCTCTGGACCCGGTCCAAGAGCTCCACAACAAGAACAACCCACCACCTTACCTCCACATGGCTGCAGCCACAAATAGCTTCTTCCTGGAAAGCTTTGCAAAGCTAACAAATCATAGGAAACTTGCCGACACTCTGGATGTGAGCAGGCTTTATTCTAAATCAAAGCAGCTTTCAACACCATATCCCTGTAATTTTTTAGGGAAGTAATAATGACCTTTGCCTAAATAACATACGGGTTTTCTTAATTGCACAATGAAAGAGGGAAGCATTTAAGCATTCAAAGTGGCCAAAAAACCATTCACATTTTAGCAGCAATTCAAAAAGATCGTTAAAAATTCTGCTAATTCACAAAAGCATAAAGATATTTTTTAAACTACTACTTTTCACAGTTCTCTTAAAAGGTAAACATTAAGGTATTGAACTGAGTAATTTCAAAACAAAAGGAAGAGAACAGTCTAAAAGTGACTTTGCTATATTTAGGAATAGCACAATCAATACAATGCAGACATCAACTCCAAAAATATAACTCAGGTCAGTCACCAATGCCTGAAGCCAATACAGATACAGGAAAAGCAAACAAACAAACAAACAAAAGAATTCAATCTGATTGTATAAAACTTGCAGCCCTTTTTTATTGGAATTTTTCCAAACATTAAGTTCTTTTGGGGGATTTTACCCAATTTCTACACAACCCTAGCAATCTCTTAGCAATTTTTCATGTGTTTGCTTTAGTTTTGTGTTAGATAGCATGAGGCTGCTGTGCAGTTAAAACACTCAGGTGATATTACACACGTGCTCAGAAATACAGGACAAAAATGAGTGGCAATCTAACGATGTCTTCTGAGAACATAACCCCGACTTCGCAGCTCCAAGTGAGATGTTACATCATAATCCAGATGCAATCAGATTTCTGATAGGTTTGTAAATCACTGTCTGGTTGTTTACAATACACAAAAGAATACTGACATTGGCACAGAAATTTGGTTTCCATGTCACATCTGCAACTGTTTGCAGACAAAATTTTGTTCTCTCTATTAGTTGGACATCCTGGAATAGTCAAGTACTGTATTTGTCAAGTATCCTCAAACAGTAATTCTGAAAAATACCTCCAATGCAGAAACATTTGTAGAAACATTTGTAAATGAAATGGAAAAAATAATACCAAACTCTCCATCAAAAGACCTATCACCAGACTTAAAGAAGTTTACTGAAGCCCTTCAGTGGGATTTCACATTTACTGTCTCAATGACTTATATATCAAACACATTCCATTCAGGATGAAAAATTCTATGAATTTACATGACTATCAAAGCAAACTACTTACGTACAGCAACAATTCAGGTGTAGTTTTTATGTTTTTTTGTTTGTTTTTTTTCCCTGAAGTAAAAAGATATTCAAGAATTCATCTTTACCAACTAGCTTTTATATGTGCAATAGCACCCACTGGAACGGAAGAGAGGAGAAACAACAGGCGAGTGCATCTGTTTCTAAATATTTGATTGGATATGGTTTATTCTGCAGCCCAATCCTTACGAAAAGTACTATAAATAAATAATAGAAGTCATTCGTACATGCTGTTGCACCTCCTCTTTTTAGTAGAAAACACATTTATATTGTTCTTTACTCCTATGTTTCCTAGACATTGGAGCTGTGAGTAAGGAATCTAGATGCAGTGCTCCAAAACACAACACCCATAAATCCATGGCTGTGGGTGGTGGGGAATGAGTGATTTGGTATATTTTAAATGCCCTGAGTTTGTAGGTAGGCATTTTTTATTGTTGTTGCCATTCTATTCGACCTATATTTACCATGAAATCAGCTAAACAAATATATGCGTATTTTCTTATGCACATTAACTATATGCACCCTTATGTATTAGACTGGTTTATCTGACATTTATTTCTACATGAACAGACATTCTTTTGTAGCCTTCAGATCAGTTTAAGTTTCAGAGTTTAAGGCAGTACCTTTTTAACACTTTCCCAATCAGATTCAAAAACTTTCCCACTAATTACCTCCTCTCAACAAGGAGTCCATGACAGTTCGAATAGCTACAAGGCATCCATTCTCATCACTTACCTACGTTTCTCACGTTTCGAGCCACAGTAGTAGCAGCAGAATGGCAGAGAATACAAGTACTTTTAAATGATTAGAAGTAGGCTCTTCTGAAGAACCCTTATCAGCAATCTAGCTCTGCTCCCAGGGAGATCAGTGGTACTTTCATCACTCCTAAAACAATTCATGGCTCAGTTCAAGAAACATTACATACTTCTGCAAAACTACTTATGAGAGAGAGAGAGAGAGAGAGAGAATAGAGAGAGCTTTCTTCTGACCCGAAATGCCAGTTAAAAGCTTGGTCTAATCGCTCCCTGATGCTGCTTGTTTCTTCACTTACTTCAAATATTACCCAGAAGTTTTGACGTGAAGGATGAGGCATAACCATTCTCCTCCTATGGAAGGAAAAGAATCTCCCTTCTAGAGAGGAATTACCAACATGAAAGACTAATGAGCTTTTTATATTGAAATTATACTTGGTGAAGAACTACCCAATGAGAGCTAGAAAGCCCTGAAACTACAAACGCGATTATTCAAGACAAATTTCTGAATTGCAGCATTTGTTATCCATAAGCAATACTCATTTGTGAGACTTGTCTGGCCTAGAAGCCACGACACAGTACAGCATGTGCAATCATGCAATGCAGGGGTGTAGCTACAAACAGGGAACAGGCCTCAAATATAAGAAATCACCACACAAGGTTATTTATATCAGTTTCAGAAAGAAAATGTTTGAGGATGTAAGTACACATGTTCTTTTTAATGGTTCTTCACATAAAAGGAAACATCTTTGAAAACATTTTTGTTTGTTTAGTACAAAGAATTCCTGGATGGGAGACCAACAATTATAGCAACACTAGACAAAGTGTTCTTAGTTCCCAAGATCAACCCTCCAACCAAGGAGAACAACAAACTAAACGCTCATCCGCCAAAACCAGCCAAAGTCGTTTCTATTGTTGATTTCTTTTGAAGTCGATGATACTGCAGCCTAGGGCAAACATTAGCCAATCAGATTCCACCCTGTAGTTTTCCAAACAGCTATCCCATGCACGATTTTGGGCTTTATAGACATCTAAATCAGCCTTTAAAGAGTTTGCTTTAAACTGATCCAACTGTGCTATGAGCGTGATCAAGTATTACTCAAGGGCTGCCTTTCCAAATGCAGCAGTTGAAACTTTGAATTCGGATTTTGAAGCGCCAGACTCACTGCTGCTCAAGATGAGACCACAACCAGTAACCCTTACATTCTCCTCAGCATTATTTGATAAATGCAACTAAAGATTGCAGTGACTGGACTATTAAGTATTTAAAAAAAAAATAATCAGCGCTACCCATCAACACACACAACACCGATCATGAGTTTCTATGATGCCGACCTCCCAAAAACATAGCAGTTAACTTTATTCTAAGTTTTTATCCTAAGTTCTTAGAAACTTTTGCTGTTAATGCATTTCAGGATTTCATTTAACTCCAGGAGTCCGTAGAACTGTAGTTGTTTTTCTTTTTCTTTCTTTCTTCTTCTTCTTTTTTTTTTTTTTTTTTTTTTTTTTGAAAACTGCATATAAGAGAACCTTCTTTTGTCTATTTTTGAGTGACCACAGACAGGAAAATGTGAAAGCCTGTTTTTATGTTGCATTAAATTTATCCCACCCTTTTACGGATGAATTTAGGACAGTGGAAATAAACTAGATTCCTGACTAGCTTATTCCCAGAAAGAGAAGAATCAGACACTATTGTAAGTTTCTACTGCTTGATGTACAGCCAGTAGGATGCATCAACTGCTCTTTGAGCTTATTCAACTCATCTATCAAAGCGTGTGTCCCCTTTACAGTGGAATAACACGCACTTTCAAAATAACAAAGAATAAAAAAATAGTACTCCCTGTACGTATCCCAGCAAAGAACACTGTTCAGCTCATCTGCATTGGCAAAATCAGGTATTGCTTTTTCAGTTACTTGCCCATGAAAAAAGAGTGCAACTTCCTTAAGGATGAATTTACTTATGTTTCCCTCTCCCGTAAAAAATAAATCAACCCACTGGTACAGAATGGTTTTTAATGCTTCTGCATGAAGAAAAGGTATCTGGAAGTGACTGCCTTTTGGCATACAGATTCCTTGGAAATCAAATCAAAGTGAGATCCAGCATTTGTGCGCATATACATGTGTGTGTATATATATATATATAGCGGCTATTACTCACACCTTACTACAGTAATATGACTTGGCAAACAGAGAGTGCCAAATGCCTTCTGCCCCTCACCCCATGTTGCAGGGCTATAAATGGGCACCAGTCATTGAAACAAAAAGGGCTGCGTGCATACACACAGCTGGCCCATGCCCAGGCCAGGTTGGGGAGGGAGAGCTGGGCAGCGTGCAATAGCCACGGCTGTGAGAAAGCCTGCAGGGCAGCAGATTAACAGCTCCAACAAAAAAAACACCCAGATATTGCTGGCCAGCTGAAATCTTGTACTCAGATTTCAGCCTGGTCTGCCAGCCACCAGACCTGGCAGCATCCAAGCAGAGCTGTGCCACTCCTCTTCCACACTGCTTAGATAACAGTGGGCTCAGATAGGTTATTTTAAGCTGCAACAGCTAGTTCATATCTTATCAAAAGGGCTTGATGTGCACAATCGTCGCTGTTAATTGCTTCCTATCCTCTTCTGAAAGAGCAAAAAGAATTTTATTCATGGCATGAGGAGATAGAGCAAATAGTACTGAGGTAAAGCACTATATGTTCTCTGTTGCTGCACTGTGCCAGTGAACTCCAGCACTTCTCATTCCTCTTGCAAGAAGTCCTGCTGAGATGGATTTGAACCATACTTCTCTTTTTCTCGCAGAAACACTTAACCTGGCTCTTCCTTATAGTGACACAGGACTCAGCTGAGCTTGGCGTGGCAGCATTGTTTAAAGCTGCAGCCTGCAGAAGTAGCAGTCTCTCTGCAGCTATGGGTAGGGTATTTGCAAGCAGAAGGTAGCAAAGCACTTCACCTTCTCAATACAGTTCCTGAATGGCAGGGAGAAGTCCAAGGAACCACAGCAGGAAGAAATGGCACTGCTGCACCTGGGATGAGCAGCACAGTGGCAGAGGGTACTTCTTATTTGCTACACACAAACTGCACTTTGAGAACAAACCTCAGGTCCAATACCAAACGTGACTGCCACAGCACTGAGTATTCCTCACCAGGCAAGGTTAAGTGTTGAAGGACAGCCTGATCTTGCCACAAGTTCATCTAAGGAGGAAGTTGAGCATAAATAACTAGATATGTGATTCGCATGACTCCTTGTGCAGTTACACCTTGGCACTGGACTGCTCTGGGATCAGTCACACAGCTGCCACCAGCAGCAAAGACTGGTCATGGTAAATCTCATGCCCCCAGACCAGTGGTACCTACAGCTTACGAACAATGCTCCCCCCTCAATCCTCCACACCCACTACTGTCCACTGAAAACAGTATTTTCCATTGAATGTGCCATGAGTTAATTTTAACATGATTTTACATACCAGCTGCAATCACACTCTATGGCCTTTGGACTGGTGCGACATTCAGAAATCAGACATTATGTCACTTATTTATCATTAGAAAACTCTGGATGTTGTGAAAAGGTACACATGGTAACAATCACCAGCAAGAGGTAAAGAACAGGTGCATTCCAGCTCCCTAAACTACATTCTGGAACACTTCCTTATAGTTTGGGTAAGAAAGTGTGGAGAAAGGTAAGGCAAAACTTTGTTTTTCCACAACGCTTCATTATGATCTGTCCCCCCACTTCTCCAAAGAAAACCCAACAAAAGGTTGCAGGATTTTTTTTTTCCTGGCAGTAAGATGCTGCTCTAACACTGTGCCACACACAAACTGGATGAGCAGCCAACTGCTGAGTGGGAGGCTCATTAAAAAGGGCCATTTGCTTGCCATATGTCTCTTTCTTCTGGACGAGACTAATTCTAGTCATTAGACTTTCAACCAGCAATACAAATCAGCAAAGCCACTTCTTCGCAAAAATGGTACCAGGCTGAGGGTTCCTTCTTGACCACCTCCTCCGGTCCTCCATCCCCACCCAGACTGCTGCTGTTGCCTCCTGCCTCCCCCTGCATCATCACCTCCCTTTCACGCTTCTCCCTCTCCAGCACCACCATAGCATTTCTCCTGCTTATTCCCACACACAGCACAATAACTGCAGGAGGGCAAGCTGACTGAGAAGCCTGCTTGCTGCTCCAGCCTGTGAAAGCAACAGAAACACATCTGCTCCCGACCCTACACCCAGAGCAGCCCTGTTGACCTCCAGCCCCACTACAGAATCTTCAGCAATGCGGACACGACACCAGTAGAGAAACACAGGTAAAGCACAGGCAGCCATAGGGCTCCTGCACAGCCACAATGGACAGTTGCCAAAAAGGAAAAACCAAAAATGCGACCACACCACCACCACCACACACATCCTAGGATTTCAACTGCAGCTCCAAGCCTCTTTTTTAGAATAAGGTAGTTTTTCAGATAGGAATATATGCACAAGATCTTATTATAAATGTCAGCCTCTTCTGTTTACATCCTGTTTTAAGCTAGTGCCAGTCTGAAGTCAAATTCAGGCTCTCCATCAGTTGTTAGTTAGCAAGTTTGTCTCAATTCATGTTGTTTCTATAGCAATGGTCCTCTTGGAGATCTGAAAGCATTTCACAGAAAGACTCGATACCACCACCAGTCACAAGAAATGGCCAACTCACCCACCTAATGCATCAGCACTGTCAGGCGGGAGGGGGAGGAGGATGGGAGCTGATTTACTATCCCATTGCAAACCTAACTCCGAGTTTCTCATTGCACAACAGATACGTCACAGTCCTCAACCTCTGCTGTGTGAGAAACACATCCCTCACAGCAGCTGGTTCTGGGTTTCCAAGTCACCCTCATGAGAATCAATCAGCTCAGACACTCAGGTCAAACAACACTATTTTATTTTGGTCAATGCCACGTGTACAGCAAGTGTCATTATGTCTCCCCTTTAAGCCCTAGTAATCAAGAGGAACATAGCAGCTGAGAAACTGGATTACACAAGCCATCCTGTGCACCATCTTGCCATTTTTCCTATCAACTTCAAAGAAGTCCCCCCTTGCCCTACACAGCCCTTATTTACACAGCAGAGGCCCACGACATATTTTGTCAGATGGCTTTTCCCAGTTGCTACTTCCTCCTGCACTCCCTTTTCTTCTCTACAGATATACATCTCACACTTGTGTTTAAAAGTTTATTAATGCAAAAAAAAAAAGATCCACCACAAAACAAAACCACCAACTATTATTTTTCTTCTGGCAGAAGATGACAAATGTGGTTCCCATCATTTTGATGAAGACCTTCAGAAACCTTCTGAAGCGTGACCATGTATCCTAACTGCCCATTCTCTTCCTCCTTTCTCCTGCACATGTGCAGTCACTGTGACAAAAATGGGACCCTGCACATGAAGAGCTGGTCCCCAGGCACACTGGGAGAGGGATCAGGTGAGCACTGAAGCAACAATGAATGGACGCAGCCAATGCAAGCTGTTCTAGACACCCATACACAGCCAGCCCCAGATAGCTACTCCCAGTTATTCCCATAACAGGGAATTTGTGTGAGAAGGTTAAACCAGTGACAAATACTTCAAGTAAGTACTGTGAAGATGACTCCTTTGAAAAACATAACCTTCTTGGCAGCTAGATTTAAAAGGTCTTGCCCTACGTACGGTAAGGTAGCTCACCTGCCAGCCATTCTTCATTTGTGGACACTCATGAGCACTATGAGCACACAGTATTCACATATGCTCTGAATGTCCCTCTTTATCCCAACTTTGCCTGCCTTCAGGATTAACCCAGGCACTCTGCTTCACAGGGAAAGCTGGGTCTCATCCGCAGCAAAGAGAATGGGTAGAAGAAACAGAACTTCATGGCTGCACCTCGTGCAAATAAGGCACAGGCTTCTGCTTCCATCTATTACTTCTAACTCTGAAGGACCTAAAGCAAAATACCCATGTTTCTCCTAGCCAGGTAAAAGTTGCCACATTACTGTTAAATTGCTTCCACCCCCTTCCCACATACACTGACATGAACTAATCACTTCCACCTGAGAACAGAGTCTCTGCACATTCAGGACAAGAAAAAAAAAAACACAACATTTTTTCCATTCCTCAAAGTTTCAAAGCCCACAGAAGTACCATCCCCAGCCTGACACAGCAAAATTATCTTCTTGGATCACAGGCTAAATTAAACACACAAATTACATTCTCCATATAAACAGACTTATGCATGGCTTAAATAGCAGGGTTTTATTTTCCTGTTGGCACCAATGGGTACAGTAGCTCAGCTGAAGCTTAAGATGTCTGTGATGTCAGTCGCTTTAATAGGCAGCACTGACGTGACTGGCCTTCGTTCCTAGACGTGAATGTGCGCTGGTTTCCATGGGGAGGATGCTGCCTGAAGAATTCCTACCACACTTCCCATCAGTTGTTTTGCGCACTGAATACCAGCTCCAAGGAAAAAATGTCTGCTCAGGCATCTGAAAATTCACAGATGACATCATCCCATGCAGCACACTTCTCTGTGGCTATCCCCACAGAGAAACACAACCTATATGGAACCCGGCTGCAGACTCCTGTCAGCTGGGCTGTGTATTTAGGGAAGCGAAAGACAATGGTAATTTCTGCCTTGCTTGTTTGCTACTTAGCTCAGTTACAACAAACCCCCTCCAACACTGAGGAGCAAAAGGGACACTCAGTCTGAAACATTTCTTAGACTAATCAAAAAGCCCCACAGCAACTTCCTCCCCTCCCAAATTCCCACGCAGATTTAGAGATAGCCAAATAAAGTTGTTTTTTTTTTTTTTTAAGGGTATGCAGTAAGCCATATCAAAATCCCCTAAACACTAAGAGCTCCAAAAATCTTTATCTGCTACTAGCACACACTACAGTCCATGTAAGATTATAAGTCATGAGACAGTCAAAATGGGGACTACATCATTCTTTGCAAGAGTTTTATAGCAGCCACTTGCGCTCTCTTTTTTCATTCTGCATCTACTACTCTGCTCATACAAAAACACAAGACCCTACTTCACACACTGGAGTTCAGGCTAACAAAGAAAATCATTACCATTATGAACTATCAACCTGAAACACACCAGTTTTCAGCTGGAACAGTCTTTTATAAAATTTCAAGTTTGGCACAGAAGAGAAGGCATATACATTTTTCTGATTAAACAATGAGTGTGCCTTTGCAACTGACTTCTCTTCATTCTCTTCTCCCATCAAGGGTCAACTCTGAGACCAGATGGATAACAGAATGAATCACAGAAGGGTCTGGGTTGAAAAAGACCACTATCATCATCTGGTTTCAACCCCCCTGCTATGTGCAGGGTTGCCAACCACCAGACCAGGCTGTCCAGAGCGACATCCAGCCTGGCCTTGAATGCCTCCAGGGATGGGGCATCCATAACCTCCTTGAGCAACTTGTTCCAGTGTGTCACCACCCTCTGTGTAAAAAACTTCCTCCTAATATCTAACCTAAACCTGTCTCAGTTTTAAACCATTCCCCCTTGTCCTATCCTAATAATGATATGGGTATCATTATTAGGATATCCTAATTATGGATATCCTAATAATGATATGGATATCCTAATAATGATCCCCCCTTGTCCTAATAATGATATTAGACCTGTTACAATTAGGTGAGTATATATATATACGTGCACGCACATACTCCCTTATGAAAGCAGATAAGAAGTTCCAGACTTGCAATTACAGACTACAAGCTTTCAATTACCTGTCACGTTTTTTAACAGTATTGTTTTCTACCTCCCTATGCATCTACGTCAGGGCATGAAAAGATGAAGAAGCTTCACACCTAATTCATACCTAGTTCCCCAGATGCCTGAAACCAGGCTGTTCTTCCATCTATCCCACTTCCAGGACACAGGAGGGAGGTACTCAAGCAAAAAACGTAGGGTCCTGCTTTGCAGGTGTGTCTCCATCTCCAGTTGTCCTATCTAGAAACTTATGCAAGTACAGAAATGCCCATTCCTGTCCCAGCTTCACTGGCATGAGCTTTCAGTGCCATAGCCTTCATGTACATCCTCCCTTTTAATGCCTTAGGTTGATCTCATGGAAGAAAAGAATAGCATCCTCTTGGGAACACAGGAGCCATACTCCCCACTTCCTCATAGATAGAACATTCTCAAGTGGTTGTAAATATGGGAGCAGCCCGGAACCTTGAGCATAGCCCTAAATACATGTGCAGCTCCCAAGGTGGTTCAGACTTATCCCTTGAGCTTCCTAGCAGTTCTGTAAGGAAGCTTTTAAGAGCCTTCTCCCAAGCACTTCAGTCCTTCCACTATAATGCAAACAAGTCCAGTGCTCCACCATACCAGCCAAGAGCTAAGGCAAAACAATTCAAGCAATACTGAGCAAATCCTGCACGATTTAGCCCATCTCTTCTGGGAAAGTGTTTTCTGGCTGCTATTCAACCTTCCCTCAATTGCAATCTTTTAAAATCTTCCTCGCCAGTTAATTTCTTTTGTACGAGCCTCTAGAGCTCTATCTTAATTGATGCAACTGCTATCAGCTTCTTTGCAAACAGAAAAAAAAAAAAAACACCTTACAGTGAAAGCATATAAGGTCACAGCTGAATTTCAGCAGGCTGCATGTTTGCAGACTTGGCGTAACAGCCAAGAACCATGGAAGTCTGAGAAGAACATGTGATACTTCAAATCAGCAGTTGTAAAACTGCTGATTTTCCTCCCTCCTCCTACTTGCTGTCCTTTCTCACCAATAAAAAAAAAAAAGTTCTGTGCCGAAGCAAATCTTTGGCTTTTTAACAAGGGTAAGGTTGCACTGACATGGAAGTCAAAGCAGAGAAAAGTAACTGTGTCTAAAATCATACGCTTTTCTGCCAAGTACATCACTGAGATAGCACTGAAAGATACCAGGCAGCAGTACCAAATGCAGAGGGAGCTTGAACAGTTGAATGGGGTATCACCAGAACACTGAATACAAGATTTGATACTTCCATTGGCCTCTGACAGTCAAGCAAAATCTACAAATTCTGTAGATAGGAGACTCCCGATGTCTCTCATAGATATAAGACTGTAAAGTATACTAACAAAGAAGCAGTCTGTCTCGCAGTTTGCTGATTTTACATTATGAGTATGGTAACTTTAAGGAAACTGAACACAATAAAAAAAAGTCTGGCTGACTCAAGAGCTGTGAAGCTGTAAATACTTGAGACAGCCCTCAGCGGCTCAACCTGATAAGAACTGCACATTTATTTTCCACCAGAATCTAGCTAGACTTCAGCCACCTTCCCATACAGAAGGGTATTCCTGATCCATAGCCCACATCCTAGGAAGCTACCAGCAGACAATCCTAGAAAGTAAGTACTGTACACGCTCAGAATAAACTCCTTGAGCTCAGGACATACTAATGGTGCTAAGAAAAAAATCTGGTCAGTGAGCAAGCAACAATAATTGGAACACATGCATACATTCCTTAGTAGGTAAAAAGAAAAAAAGTACGAGAGATTGTCCAATACAGATGAACAGACAAAAGAGGAATATTAATTAAAACTTATGTAAAATGCTGCTACATCATCTGACTCGGCAATGGTGGGCAGGGGGAAAATGAAGGAACAGGAAGAATATGATCCCAAAGGTGCAAAAGAAATAAGCATTTTTTTGCCAGCATTTTCAGTGCCTGCATTTTTATCTTATGATTTGATATTGCACTGTAGGCCAGCAGAGATGCATCTGCCAAAGTTTAAACAGACACAGGAATTTAAATAACAGATACGGCCATGAGGAATCATGGGAAGTCTGACATCAGCTAAACTTGGTGGTAAGTTTATGGAAGAAAACACCACACAATTTGTTCATGTATGGAAGAGTAGCACACACACTAGTTATCAGGTTTTAAAAATCCAGGAATACAAAGATAGTTGCCAGACTACAAAGCCTTGATTCCTGAGAAGAGAAAAACAGTTGGTGGTAGTAGAAGAAGAAAAAAAAAAAAGAGTATCACAGAATAGCTTGGGTTAGATGAGACCTTAAAGCACACCCAGTTCCAACTCCCTTGCTGTAAGCAGGGTTGCAAAGCACAGGATCAGCTGCCCAGCACCCCAGTCAACCTGGCCTTGAATGCCTCTAAGAATGAGATATCAGCAACTTCTCGGGGGAACCCGTGCCAGTGCCTCACCACCCTCTGAGAGAATTTCTTCTTAACATCTAATTTAAATCTCCCCTCTTTTTGCATAAAACCATTCCCCTCTGTTCGACTACTATGACAACATGTAAAACAAACAAACAAACATACATCAGTCTCCCTCCTGCTTATTAGCTCCCTTGAAGTACTGGAAGGCTGCAAAGAGATTGTCCCAGAGCCTTCTCTTCTCCAAGCTAAACAAGCCCAGATCCCTCAACCTTTCTTCATAGGAGAGGTGCTCCACCCCTTTGATCATCTTCGTGATCCTCCTCTGGGGGGTTTGTATCCTCCTTTCACCAGCAGACACTCACCTCCCTCTCCCTGCTAGCCACCCCTCTTTTCGTGCAGTCCAGAATACGGTTGGAGTTAACAAAAAAAAAAAAAAACAAAAACGAGTAGATAAATATAGACTAAGACATGGTCACTTCCCCAACAGAGAAAGCATGGAATGACACTCCGTAGACAATTTAAACTGGTTTGGAGATTACTATTCTCAGATTTCTGAACTGAGGAGGGAAACTGTAACACCCAGGCACTGTTCTACCACAACACTTCTAAACTGATTCTGAAGATACATTCTTTTATGGGGAGAAAAAGCTTGTAATTCTCAGGAAACTTGACAGAATCAAATGTTTAGTGTTATAAATGTTGTAGTTCCGCTTCAAAACTATGAAGGCGTATGCTGGTGGCAGCGCTTTTATTAGCAGTACACGTGAAGTAAGGCTTTCACTCCTCCGACTGCTTTTAAGATTAAAAAAAACTTTTTAAAGAAAGCAAAACAAAAACAAGATTAGAGTACCAGGGGCTAAATACGGGGGCTGTTTTCTATCTTGGGTTTCTTTTAAGGACATACATTCATTAATCATTTACCAGTTCATGCACATGACAGCCTGCCTCTTTCAGAAACACTGAATTCTGGCTCTGTTTTGTGCAGTCCTACAACACAAAAGCCCCAGGAGAACTACGTGATAATTGGGTGCCAGGTTAAGTTAAAAGCAAAACACAAATTAAAATGCAAAACACATTTCGTATCAGGGAGTGGTGTACCTGTTTGCTCGAGAGGACTCACCTAAATAAATTCTCTGCTCCAAAGCACTGTTCCTCCCTGCTTCAGATCTCACCCACCTCTTTGAACTTTTAAAGTTACTCCATCAGAGCTGTGTTCCTTCACATACACAAAAGAGTAAGTTTAGCTCTTCATAAAACCATATTTAATTCGCAGTGAGGCAAAGCTGAGCAAAAGGGCTCTTCATCTACCTCTACCTTCCCTAACTAGCAGACAGTACTGAACTATCCTTACAGAAATGAAAATACTAAGCTGAATAGAAGACAGTAAAGCATCCCATCTCCAAAGTAATATATATATATATACTTGGCAACAGCTACCATAAAGTCACTGAGAATGAGCATTTGTTTGCCCATATGTCTGCTCCTCCTTCCCAGGCCACAAGGGTAAGCATACTCTGAGAAGAGCAAACATGCTGCTGAACAGCTAACAGCGTTCTGCATCGCCACACTACTCCACATCTCAGATAGAGGAGACCCAAGGGTGATCAACAGCAGCTGTTGCCAACATCTGAAGACAGATGGGAGATGCCATACTCGTGCCGTACTTCAGCACCCTCTTCCCTGTGTCCAACTTGTGAGTACCCCAGAGCAGGCAACAGTGGGACTGGTAGCAGTGCACAGTCATCTTAGAGACAGGAGACGGAAGCTGCTGCATGCTATTAAAGTCTCCTGCTCCCCAGCTGCACAGGCAAGTTCACTCTTGAGAAGACCCGCAGAGTGTCTTCCTCCTCGTTAACAGGACGCAGCGAGGAACAGGCCTATCAGGCACTGCACTGTGATTAACAAATCCAACTAGTAGAAACAGGTTTCAGTAGATGTTCATTTACTCTGGTTCTAAAAGCAGAGACAAGATTTCTGACTCATTCTCACCAGCTGCCCCACCTGGGGAGGGCTCACATGACAAGGTTTTATATTTCTTCATTTCAAAGACATTAAGAAAGCTATCAGTATACTTAGGTAAGCAACCAGACAGGGCACAAGCGATTGCTCTGTATTAGTAATCAAACACCTTCACTTTGTGGCTGGCAGGCGTGAGGTCACAGGAAGAGTATTTCCAACACCCCGGATATGTTACAACAACACTCTGCAATAGGGTGTTACTTTCTAGTGTCTTAATAGAAGTATTTTCTTTATTAGTTGCTTCACATGAACATACCAACAGCAGCACTGATGCAAGAGCTGTTTCCCTCCAAACCCTGGACAAAGCTGATAAGAAAAAAAAGAAACGGTAGAGAGGGTGTCAATTTTATTCAGACAATACTAACAAATAACAATGCTAATAACAATCATTTAGAGGGAACTGCTTTGCTCTTGAGAGGCAAAAAGCCTCTACCAGACACCACAAGAGTTGAAATGAACCACGAGTCGCAAAACAGAGATAAAGTGCTAAAAGCAATAGTAAGATCCTGTTACAAAGTGATTAAAAACTGGAGCAAACTCCAATGCTGCCAGCTCATCCCCAAGTGTTTTTTCTTTCATTGCATCTGCTCACCAACAACAGCATGGCCTTTGGAAGAAAAAGCTGGGCTGCACAGGCAACAGTGAGAGCACACTTGCTGCACAGCCCTCTGAGCTGCTTTTCCTGTACTGCAAGTTGCAGCAACCACAGCCAGCTCCATCCCACTGCAAAACATTGATCTGCCCCCAGAACAAGCCACGGCCACATAGTGCAAGCATGCATAACTGCCTGAACCCAGCCTCTTCGGTCAGAGCAGGAGATCTCTGTGGCTTGGGCAGATAAAACCTCACACACACTTCTGGCACTTTCAAGCTCTATAGCCCTGGAATGTAACACAAGAGTTAGACAACATCTGAGGGGCACAGGGTTCAAGCCCTTCTCTGAAGGCAGGTTCAATTGCTTTTAGTTATGGCAGCATATGTGTGAGAAGTGGTCATGAATGCCTGCATCTTTCCACACAGCTACAGAGGAACACGAGACACCACCTCAACAAGAAGCAGCACAGCGAAGTTTAATTCTGCAAAATACCAAATTCGGATCATACAACATTTTCCAGATGTTACTGAGGGAGACACTTATCAAGATAATGTTTACAGCATTGCCTAAGCCAAAAATCAATGGTAGCATTTGGAGAGTGTAGATGATACATGCTCTTTTCTAGAACAGAAATTTGATATTAGGAATATAGTACCAGAAGCAAAGCTAGCTCAAACAGAAAGCAGGTAAGGACTTGTTAGACGTATCAAATGTGAATAACGGGCCTTGATGAAAGGAAAGGACACCCGAGCCTGTGAACAGCAATGGTTTACCTGGGAGGCCTTTGAAGTCTGCCCTCTTATCACAGAATTATTAAGGTCAGAAAAGACTCTAAGATCATCTAGTCTCTTAAACCAAGACAGGACACTATCAGGACAACAACTTTGACCTACTCTTCATTCTTAATACATGAAGGACTCTTCTACTGTAGGAACCAGAAATTCATTAGCAATTTGTTTTTAATTACATGAAAATTTAACTCAGTGCTACGCTAACTTTAACTAAAGAGAAGCAGACTGGAAAGAGTATTCAAAAGGGAATGCTTAGACTAGCAGCTGTCATATATGACTGTTGTTTGACAGGAACAGCAAAAATTAACCATGTCAGACATCCCACTGAACAGAAACAACTGGGGTAGTAGCCTCCTGCTAGCAATACTACGGAACAGAGGTTGCAGTAATGAGATTTCACATAAATGTAAAATACAGCCTTTTCCTTTTTTAACTAGGCTTTATTGTATTTAGGTTCAATAAGCGTACCAAAATCTGATTTTATCAAGTAGCAAAATCAGATTTATGCTATACTAGTATTTATATATGTGAGTGATGACTTTGCAATACGTAAACACAAACCTCAGGAGAATAAAATCAGTTTCAAATTCCCTTTCTACTCAGCAAGAGCAACCAAAATCATGCTGAAATTTGCTACTTTCAAATTTCACTGTGGGGGGAAAGAAAATTATTTCATTAAAGCTGGAAAGATCATTTTAATGAACAGTTATGTTCAAAGTCCAAGGACCTTTCTGGTTGGCAGTATAAGTAGCAATGCCAATTTCACGTTCACAAAAATGTCTTACCTGACAGAAGTTTAAAGTTACAATCTGGAAAAAGAGCAGCAGCAACATAATCCAAAACTTGTCAGTAAATAAGTAAATATGTCTGCAAACAACAAAGCAGTTTACAAACAAGATCCCACTTCTAAAACCAAAAACTTAGGGCTGAACCTCATAAATACAGTCTGTCAATTGTTCTACTTGCGTGTTCTACGAAGATGGAAAGTTCTTGGATGCAAACGGAGAGCTGTGCCAGCAAGTTCCTAGGGCCCTGGCCAGCTGAACATCCTACCTTTTGGCAGCAGCACATCCTCCTCTGAGAAGCTAATGATCCTGGAGCACTCCCATCACCCAGACTTCTAACTGCTTACAGCAGAGCAGATGCACAAGCTAGTTCCCGAGCTGGAAGTGTAACGGCATTCGGGAGCATCGGAGTGTACAAGTCTAACACTGAAGACTGTTACTTTCACAAGGGGTTCTGGATTCCAAAAGCATGCCAAGAGGCACTGCACAACGCAGCACTGAGTGCTCACTCAATGCCACTTTACACAGCTGTATAATTACGTCACGTCAGCATAAACTTGTTTTTAGTATGCAGAATATCTCTCTAAATGCTTTTAGATGCTAGCATCCAAGCAGTAGTTTGAAGTACTTTTCTAGCTAAGCCTTCACATCCTTAGATCTAAGTCTCACAGGTAACGTATTTCATGTGCTCTGACACTGCAAGTTAGCACTCATCAGTTTGGTGAGGTTCCCTTGGCAGCATCAGAGTCCATCAGATATTTACTAAGTACCTTCACTACACAGCAATTTGTGAACTTGCCTGCATTTTCATCTCATTAGTGAGGTGTTTAACGTCACAGAACTTTCTGGAGATTGTTTGACAGCAAGTGTTCTGTCAACTAAATACGCACCCTTGTCCTCCGTTAACACAAGCCAGGAAGTACATCAAGACACCCGCAGTATTATAGGGGACAGGATTTGAATTTATGTAGATACCTTTAAGATCTTTAAAAATTAATAACCAGGCTTTAGTAAACCACTTAAGAGTCCCATCTTCTTTCATGCCAATAACCAGGTTATTTGCTGCTCTCCTTCCACAGGCCAATGAGGATTTTATAATGCACCATTCAGTCTGAAGGAAGTAAAGTGTTTATCTGGCCGTGACACTGAAGTTTATGGAGTCAAGAGATGTAAAAAAAAACACTGATACTAAGAACAAGCACTAGAAACTATTTACACTGAAGAAGTTAAATCCATCGAGTGCTAATATCACCAGTCTGAAATTTTCAGATGTCTTAAAATTAAGCTTCCAGAAGTCAGCTCCAAAAAGAAACATTAAGTTCCATCACTGCAATATAGTGCCATTGTAGCAGCAGTGCGGTTAAAACACCTCAGTCAAGTCTTGTACAACTCAGCCCACCCTCATTACAACAAGATTTAAAATGAGACAGTAAAAGAGCTGTGTAGATTACTCAACTGACAAGTGGCTATTCAGAAGACAAAGTGAAAGCAGAGTACTAAGCCCACAACTTTCCTTTATATCCACAGCTCCTTTCCTTACAAAATTTTTAAAGCTGGAGTGTGCATTGTAACTGCAGCAAGGTAAGTACTTCCCATTCATTTAGGACTGTTCTATTCAGCACGTGAATAAGGATATTAAGCAGTGAGAAACAGTACTATAATAAAAATGAATAAAATACTTTTTTCTGAAAGTAAAGCTAATTTTTTAAGTCATAAAATAAACACTGATTAGCTACACTGTATCCGTCTACTTGGAAGAATGATACTACAGCATCATCCAAAAAGGCAGGCAGCAATAAAGAACTACTGAAGAGTACCAGTGTAAAACTGCACTGCTGTTCTGAAGGCTCCTGGGCTTTTAACACAGAAATGTTAAAATCTCCCTCCAGCCTGAGTATGTAATTAAATGCAAACCTCATTCCATCTCTGACTGACCATTTCAGGGAATTTTCCAACTTGCCCTACCATGTTCACAGATGACAAGGGTAGCAATTTGTTATGTTCAAAACTGACATCCTTCTACATACCTACGCAACCTTTCAATGTTCTGCCCCGTGAAACACCTGCCTAGCAGCCCTGGGTGTATGTCACTATCTCTTGAGCTCCATAGTATTACTAAAAAGTTAATTCACTGTCACTGATATTAAAGACTCAGTTGGCGGAGCAAAACTAAAGTGATCAACGTAAGTGGTAGGTAATTCATTCTCTTGAAATTTGTATTTCAGGTTAACAGCAGCTTTACCTGCATAATGTACAGGGATTTCTATCTTTGGACCTATGACGTAGTGGCCCTCCTCCAGACTGTGAGCTGTAATTGTTGTCCACTGCCGACACGAATGAATCAGGAGGTAATCACTCTCTCGAAGGCCTTCTACAGTTTCTCCTGAAAAACAGATACATGATTTTAAAATTTAAATTAAAATTTAAAGATTTAAAACACACTTATTGCCTATAGAATTAGGAACACTTCACAGTAGGCATTGTGTTCTTATTACTATTTAGTTTTCAGAAACCCAGTTAACTAAGCTGCAATTCTAAACAGTATTCACTTTGCAAGGTAAGCGCTTTACCTTGAAGAAAACAAACATAAACGAACCCCGTGCCTGAATCCAAAGTACCACAGAGATGTGCTGTTCATTACTCAGCAGTGGCTTTCAGACTGCTTTTTCAGATTTCTGCTTAAACAGTTTTTTCATATTCTTGTTTATGTCTGCCTATCTCACTTAATACATATACTTGAGAGCTCTTAATCTTTAAAGGAAATCCATATAAAACCTATCCGTTATTAGACTTTGGAGGCATCAGGGGAAAAGCACATTTTCATATGTTAACGGACCAGCACTTCACTAACCCATAGGCACCTAAAGCCAAATTCTGTTCATCACTATTAAGCACCTGGGTACCTCATCTGCAGATAGAGATTTCAGCTCTCTATCCCTTTGCAAGCTACTAGGTAACTAGCTATTCCTGTATATGTAAACTTAATCCTATTGCTTGAGAGGAAAAAATAAAATAAATGTTAACACACACCACAATCATCACTCAGAGCAGACTGCTCTTACGCTCATACAGTCCTGTTCGTACACACAGAGAAAACAGCCTTCCTCAAGGTGTCTTGAAAGCAGTCAAATGAACTTTCAGCAACACCCAGCAGACACCAAACACAAGTCAGAATGACAGAGCACAGGAACAGGTTGCTCAGAGGGGCTGTGGAGTCTCCTCTGAAGACGTTCAAAACCCACCTCTACACTTTCCCGTGTCACCTACAGCAGGAAACCTGCTTTATCAAGGGGTTGGATTTGATCTCCAGAGGTCCCTTCCAACCCCGAGATGAACCTCACGGGGTCCACTGCCCCATGAGCTGTAAAATTCCATTAAAAAAAGGCATTTTGACAGCAAGCAGGCACACCTTCAAGTAGGCACAGCATTTCAAGAACTTGTTCTCCAAGTCCCAAGGCAGTCCAGCCACGCAGGCAGTCTGCTGAGCACCAGCTCCTGCTCACTGACTTCAAGCATCTTCTGTTCTCTGCTCACAAGGCAACTCACAATAGGCATAAAAGTTCTCTTCAGCTCACTCCAGCAAACAGTTATAATTCTGGAGGGAAACATGATGATAATATATAGTCTATTTGAAACTCAAGTTTCAGTTCAGAGTCTTAAACTCACACTTTCTATAACCCATGGCAACAAGCAATTATTCCATCCCACAACAAAATAAAAACAATGACACCTAAGGGAAGAACTAGTATTTTACTAGTTTCACTGACAGTAGTAAACAGATTTTGAAGAAAAGACAAAGCACCTCTGGTATGCTTTACTGTGCCTTACAACTTGTAGTTCTAATTTTCGACCATTACCTGAAGAAAGCCCAAATTCTACAACCACGATTTTCAAGGAAATAATTACAGTATAGGTCATTCTTGAGGAGTCTGAGAAAGATGTTTTCCATAAAAAATAAATAAATAACATATACACACATTACAAAAAGGAGCTTCCAGTCATGGCTCACAAGCCACGATCTGTTTAAGCGGTTACTCCTAAAACTGGGTGGGACAGGTGAGTGTAAAAAAGGTATTTTGAAGGCAGGCCCAACAGTGACTACCTAACTCTTCAGCCGGAAGTAGTATTTTTTTTTTTAAAGCAGAATCTTGGAAACCACAATTCATTACAACAACCATGCCCTTGAAGAGATTAAATTGGAAACAAATTCTGTGTTTCTCCCTGGAAGCTGGAACAGAACAGAAAGGTGGACGTGCACAACATGCAGGCCTGGCACCAGTATGCCCTATGCTTCTGTAGCCTAGGGTGAGCAGATTCCTGGGGCTGCTTTAGACAAAGCTGCTCCTTGTAGGGATTAATGGATTAGCAAAAACATCTGGCTAACAACAGCCTCCACACTACAGGGAAATACAAGACAGCATCAAATATGAATGAGAACAGCATGTGGTAGTACACACTCTTCTTTCTGCGTCCTTCCACTGACTTGCCCAGTGCCTTTTGACTAACTTCCTCTCTTCAGGCTGGGGACATGTCCAAACCAGGCTACGCTTCTCAGGTTCTGGCTCAAGCACACCCAGATGTAGCCCTTCATACTCTTCCCAGCAACCCATACCTTGCAACACAGCCACATGCATCCAATCTGATTTTCCCCCATCTCAGTAACACAGGTTATGCAAGTCTTTCATTAATCACATTTTAGCTATGTGGGAGAGAAGTCAGCAGCCTTCACATCCACAAACTATGCATCTCGGCTCTCACCTATTCAACATACTCCTACACTACTGCTTACATAAAAATCAGACTCCATGAGAAAACAGAATACAGGTCACTCATCTTTACTAACAATTTTGTCTCTGGTGAGCAAATATGGATTAGCTATATCTCGCCCTCTCCTCCCCACCCCAAATGCCTGCAATGTAATTATACCACTACAAAGAATCTACAGGCAAATACTTGAGTTCATTCTTTCCCCTAAATAAAAGTCAGAAGCAAGGAATTATCACGCGTTTCCTCACACCTCCCTAAGTTCACTACACCTTTCCAAAGCGTGAGTCAACTTTATTCATAATAATGCCTGAGACTAAGAAACCCATGATTTGCTAACAGCACGTAAATCCTAATAAATAATTGACACCCATCCTTACCTTACAATAACAGCCTCACACCTCTGAACTGAGAAGTAAGCCAGTGTATTCCTAAGCAAGCTGTCATCCTGTGAGCACTGTGACCAAGACACAGGCTACTTTACCACCCACCACTGAAGCAATGCTTTAACAGCTACTCATGTGTTCTTTCTCAATCAGATATCATCATTTTTTGGCTGCACGATTGGCAAAACTTCATATCATAGAATCATAGAATTACTCAGGTTGGAGAAGACCTCAAAGATCATTGAGTCCAACCGCAGCCTAACCATAATACCCTATGCAACTCTTAAGAACTACAAATAAAAGCCTACTGTTTTTCAAGAGCAATTGCAGAGGGAATGCTGACAACGAAAGGAAAATTCTTCAAACATTGGTACAGTTAAAAAACAAGAAAAAGATAACTGCCTAATCAACATTCTTATGCTTATTAAATACCACCTACATTAAATGCCGATACTCCTTTCACAATTCTTTCCAGTTCTAGAACTGCATAATGCAGTGCTCGCCAAATCTTGGCTCAGTCATTGTACACACTCCAACTTCAGATGAACAGTTAAAAACTGCAGCAAGGCCAGGAGCGGGATATACCTCAATCTACAAGTTCAGAGACGAGCTTCTGTTCTCACTTGCCATGTTTCAGAACCAGATGAGAAAACAGTGGCTGGCTGTGTGCCAGGCCTGAGTTTATCCATGGAAAGCCATGGCATGCAGGCATGTTTCTCTTGAAGCAAGCGCTGATGTCCCCACGAGCTGTCACTACCACTTTCTGAGAGTGTGTACTTGCAGCTTGTTTGGCATTTCTCAATTCTCAAACATCTAAGGTAAAGACTCCATTATAACTGTAGACCTTCCAGTTCTGAAGGGACTGAGCTCTCCCATCTCCTGTTCACCTCCTGGATCAGTAATTAAAGCTTGGCCCATTCATTTCCATACAAGAGCATTCCTGATGGTTCCACATATTCTCATTTGCCAAAGATAGCAGTGACTTTTCAACACCAACCGCTAAAGAAAAATAATGAAACAAATGGAAAAAAACCCAAACAAGACAAACTTTCAGGATTCTCATTCTAGTTTTGAGAAGCTGACGTTCAAGTTACTGCAAAACATGTAGACCAACATGACTCATTCACTCACAGAAACTACACTGCTAAAAATAAGCAGCCATCTACAGGAATATAAACATTTTTAAATGCCACACACTTTGTCATCCTGGTTAAGAGTTTGTATCACTCCCTTAAAGCATAAGCTTTGTGCCAAGGGACGTTAGAATAGAAAGAAGAAGACCATGCAAGGTTCCAGCAGTGTAACAGATACCATTTGCACATGCTGGATGAACTGGATACTATCTCCTCCTGCCAGGAAGATGGTTAGGGAGACATTCCTCTTATCTCATTCATCACCGAGGATTGTAAAGAGAGCTAAATGCTGTCCCCTGCACATTAGATTAAGCAAGCAGAATCTGCTCTTCCTGGAATAAAAAGAAAATACAAAAAATAACTAAACTCATGACAAAAGTAAGATTGCTATTGTGAAATAGCTGGTGAAGGAGATGCCTACTAAACCCCAGAGACAATTCATCAAGACTTTGTACCATGTGTTTTTATCAAGCCTGAACTCTGTCTGCAGCCAGGTAACAGCTGCTGTACAATTAAGTGCATCACCCAGGCTTCCTTGATGAGTTAAGTAGGTGGTGGGCTTTAATTATCCCACCTAATGTTCTAAGACACATAACAAATCATTACAGAGGAAAACCTCAGCAACATGAGAAATCCTTTCAGTGGGCGCACAGCCAGGCAACTACAAAAGGCCCACAAAAATGAGTAATTCCAACCTTCCTCCCACTCAAGCTTGTACTAACGCTTCCTAAGACTGAAGGGTTAATTCAAGGAGCAGCAGAGACAGCTGCCCATGCAGGTGAGCTCTGTGGAAGCAGCAGGAAGACCTATCAGCACGTGGCTGGTGTTACAAGGGAAGACTAGCAGACAAGGTTTGCTTTGCAATGACCAGAAGCAAACAGAAAGCAGAGTGATGAGAAAAACTGGAGAAGAGAGAAGCAAGGTTCTTATTTATTTAACACGATATCATAGCACTGAGGAGCATTCCTTACTTACGTGGTATCTGCTGCACCGGTCAGGCAGCAGGGACTCTTCTCCTGGCTGAGGACCAAACAAGCCATGCATTAAGATACACCTCAACATCATCCTACGGTAAGCACAGCTCCAGCCAGGATAAAATGAAATTATAATCCATTGTTAAAAAAAAAAAAAAAAAGACAGTATTATGTATTATGGCCTTCGTGGCTTTGAGAAGAGAGACATTTCAGGTCAGAGGGAGGTCACACTGCTAACACATATAAATGCCAACACTGCTTTCCCATGTTAAAAGAAAGAATCCACAACACTGTACACCAGTCAAATAGCATGAGTCGTTTTTGAGAAGGCCCAACTTGTGTCTGTACAAATATTTGCTAGTCACACATTTCCTATAGGGGTAGCATCCCAGGGTAAACTATTTCTTTTCAGCTTGCTGGAAGATTCACAGCAGATATAAGCTGAAGCTCCTCTTGTAACACAAGCTCAGGGTTTCCCTTAAAGATGAGAATAAGAAGGCCCAGCACTGATGTAACACATGGTGTAAGCACACCTGAAGAGACACAGGCAGGTCAGAAACATCCAGCTGTCCCCAGCACTCCCATGAACTTTGGCACTACGCACACAGCCTTCAGCTTGTTTGGCAAAGAGGATCTGTGAGCACCACAGGTAATAACTGCAGCCTTCCAAAGGCAGCCTCTGAGGTATCAGCAGGTCTTAGGACCAGGGTGAGTGCTATAGCATCCTTTTGCCTTTAAGATGACAATGAGCTACTGAAACTCCAGGTAGTCCATTTTCTAGTACCTCTGAGGCTTAGCATCTATTTAAAGTGGAGTCTAAACTGGAATTTAAATTAAGAGCAGTATGAATTACTTCACTCAGGACACAAGACTGAGCTCCTAAACTGTCTTCCCTGGTTTTAATACGTGCAGTGGAGGAGAAGCAAAGGAAGTGAGTACATGACAACTTAAAAATGAGCTTACTACATTCTGTTCGTTAATCAAATACCTGCAGTGCAGTTACACGTGGTCTTCCAAAGACAGACATCATCAAGGCCAGGAAAGGAACAAATGAACAAGTTTTTTTCCTTCAGAACCTATAATCATTTAATGGTCATTCTGTTTCAGACAGACTGGAGTTGCACCAGCGTATAGGACAGATCCACCTGCCCCATAATCTGCCCCAATGCTAGCAGCATCTGGTCTTTCACCTCCAACTCACAGTTGCATCACTCTAACAGAACAGCTGCCTCTTCTCCCACCCTCGAAGCTTTCTTCTCTTATAACACTGGGTTTGGAATTTACATTTCAGGAAATAAAACACTTGTTAACTCTGAATATGAACTTTATTTTTTATTTTTAAATATCAGATCATACAGCCTGCTCACCAAAGTCCTTCTCATGGCAAGTAACTTCCAAATGAACTCTGAAGGAGGGTGAGGGAACAACTTAAACCTTTGTTGTTTTTCTTTCCCCCCCCCGCATGCTGCATCATACTCCAGAGTATCTATTGGGTACACACCTATAGAGATATATCTCAGCAAACGTCGAAGACTATGTGTTGCTAGGGTCATTTGCTTGTTTAACCTTTGGTGGTGTGTTTGGTTACTGAGTCAAATCTCAATGAGCTGTTCAGCCTGCTAGTGCTATTGCTTCAGCAAAAATAAAACTTGCCCTTGTCTAAATGTAGGTCAGAAAGAAGTTCAACAGGATGAGAACAACATCCAAATTTTCCATTGTGAAGCTGCAATGAGATTTCATATGAAAAAAAAAAAAAGTCAGACCACTGCAATTTCTTAACAAATGAAAGAAAACCTCACAAGTAATTTGGTACGTGAAGTATCGCTCTTACAGCAACACAACAGATCTACAAGGATTGAAAATTTTGGTTTTTGTCACTAGGACTGAACAGATGCTTAGAAGAGTTACTGTTGCATAAAGCGTGCAATGGAGGAGAAGTAAAAAGAGCACTGAGTTGTAGAAAACACTGCTACTGCCAGGAAAACAAAAGCCCTTCCTTGAAGGTCTCCCCATGTTATCAGTCTCACTATGTCATTCCATACAGACACAGAAAAAGGATAAGAATTATCTAGCTGATCAGATACATTTCTTTGGTTAAAGAAAAGCAAAACAACTTGCATGGGGGTGGATCACACGAAACCTAAACGCAGACAGCCAGTGAGTTAGAAGGGTAAATATCGTAATCTCTGGGAGCAACGTGGGGGAAAAAAAAAGCATTAACATTTAATCATCTCTGAGCTATGCAGAACAGTATACTAAATTTTTAATTTAAAGTGTGCCAATTCTGAAAGCCTGACAGTGGTCTCATCTGTGTCTAAGCACAGCAGATGGAAGTAGAAAACTCTGTCCACAGCTGCACAACCTTATGAATAGTAACACAAAGATTGGGAATAAAAATCACAGTTATCTGAGACTACTAATAATCCATCTCACCTTTTAGCTTTACTTCTCCATCTGCTGGGTAGTTTTAAATGTTTCTGTCTAACCGTTTCACTCCAGCAGCACATCCATTGGTGCTGGTTCCTATTACCCAGGTCAGTCAATATTTGGCATGAGTGAAATTCCCAAACACTCCTTTTTGGAAAAAAATACAATATAATATTGATTTGAAGCACCGTCAACTGAATAGACTCCACATCTTCCAGTAGATGAAAGGCTTCCCAGACAGTATAAAGGTTTTGATTTTAAAACAAATTCATTTCTTTGCCAAAATTAAGGTAAAAATAGCAACTAAAGCAGGGGAAATCAGGTAAAATTAATAGAAAAACACATGCTGTCTCTCAAGTTAAGATTCAGCCTGTTGGTCTCAAGAGGCCATAGGCAATGGGATCAGCTCAGCCCACGACACTGGGTCCACCAGCCCTGCCCTTCCACAGCACAGACCTTACCAGCTACTCAAAGAAGTTTTCCCCAGATGAAACAACTGTTGCTGGCTACAGCTGACCACACTGGAACAGCTTTCAGTGGTGACTGAACAGCAGGACTTCCATTTTGTTTCACTGACCACATCTGCAAACAAGGGGCAATGACAGCCTTACCCACAAACTAGAATCACTACTTGCAGCGCTTTGTTTATCTCTGCAATCCTTCAGCCTCACAGCACCGTGATCAATCGCCGCCTTAGGATACCATTAAATATTTCACAATCAAGAGAAAGTAGACAAGCCCTTGCTTCTGCAATTTCCAATCCTTCTGCAAAAGCCAGATACAATCAAATCGCTTCAATACATCTGATGCTGAACTCAAGCTACCATCCACTAATACCCAGCAAGAGAGAAACTACTCCCATCCCCCTTTTCTTTCTACGCTTGCCAGAAAGGAGACAGATTTATTTCTTTAGGATTAAGGTTTTGCTATTGGAACAACTGGATATGCCAGTACTGTTGCAACAAATCAGCATAAACCATAATCTTGTTATAAGGCTATGGGACAGATTAATCCACTGAAAAATCCGGTTTGTTCCAATACAGGCCTTCCTCTAGCTGCCAATGCACAGACATCATCTCAGCAAGTCTCAGAAAACCTGTTCAACCCACTGTGGGGAGGAAGAGCAGAAATACTTTACACCAGTGCCGAATGGAACATTGGTGCCACTGCCTTCAATAGGGAATGCTCCACTGACTTCAGAGACTTTGGCACCTTGACGCGTGTTCATATGAGAGTTGGAGGGAAAAAAGAATAAGGCTAACAACTCAAATTTCACTGAGTTTTGTTTGCGCTCATTTCAGGCCTTCAGAACAAACAACGCAGAACAAGAAACCTTACTTTTTATGAACTCAAGCCAAGCAAGTCAAAGCACATCTTTCAACACAGCCTGCTCTCCACTCCCACACGGGGGAAGAAACAACAACAGTACAACAGTATCTTAACACTTGCATTCCAAAACAGAGTGATTTTCTGTCACTGTTGTAATTACTCTTATTAATGCTGAACATTATCAGATGTAACTACAGATTTATCCACTTCACAGATTTAGCCGTTACATCGGTTCAACAAGACAATGCATTACCCCAGTTACTTACAAACCACTGCAGAAAGACCCAACAAATCTTTAAACTACTCCAGTACCCTACAACACGTGAAACAGTGCCAATGATCATTTTTCATTTATCGTGGTATCTTAGACTTAAAGGGGAAAAAAATAAAGATTTGATCAGAGAATCATCCAATTAATTAAAAAAACTGAGACTCTCATGGAAAAGAAATCCATTCTGAAGTTACCTAAGAAGGCAAATCTGAAGCTCAAAGAGTAAGAGCGAGGAATCTCATACTGACGACACTTAGAATGATTACAAGTCACAAGCACTGTGAATGAGAAAGCTTAATAACTTGTCATTGCAGGCAACGAAGGTTCCAACCTACTTTAGTGCTACTGTAGAGAGACAGGAATTTATGCGTAGATTCAGCTTGTTCTCCATTTTGAATCCTCATCGCCAAAGACAAGGAAAAGAGGGTTAAAGCATTTATTTGTCCTTTGCAATCAGAGCACCAAGTCTAGACATTAAGACCAATAACTGATTGCTTGTGATAAAGGGAATGACAGATCTACCTGACCAAAAAAAACCCCACCAAACCCATGGCATTAATGGGATTTCTGAGCAGTGTGCTGCCATCCAAATCAGCTCCTTTAAATACCTCATTAAGAGAGCTGAGGTTTTCCCTTACCAGAGGCGAGCATTCCTCATGCTAGAAAGCTCCTTCTCAGAAGCATCTGTAAATATTGTGAGGGCCACCAGAGGATACACTTCCAAGAGCCTGTTTAACATCAGCTGCCTAGCTGGACAAGCTTAATACTTTAAAGGTGGGAGGTCAGCAGTTAACATCGCACTGCGTGCTTCTACTGGTCTCCTGGTTATTTCCAAGCACAGCAACAAAATGGTTGCTTTAATTGACAAGCCAAATTTTAGCTGCTCCAAGGAGCCCCTCTTCCCAGGTGCATCGGTTGGAGTCTGGTCAGGGAGGTCTGGCTGGTGCCCCCTCAGGATGCCCACAAAAAAACCTTTGACCCTGCCAACCCCATAGCTGTGAGATCCAGAACGTGATTCTAGATCACCCTGGCAGACAGAAAAGCAGCCTATTCATTCAGACTTTCCCTGGGCACAGCATGAGAGCTGGGGAGCTGCCTACTGTCAATGATTTATAATTAGATGATTTTTTTTTAAACAGTAGCCAAGCAAGCATGCTCAGCCTTCTCATTATACAGCCCAAGTCCTAAAGAGACACTATGCTCCTTTGTGCCGCATGGCAGTGATCCCTGTCTGAACTTAGGGCATCTTGGACAAACTCCCAATTAAAAATAAAGTAGCCAAAAACGCAGGAGCTCCTCAAGCATAGTTTTCTTTGGCTTCGCAAGAGCTCATCATTGCACTTTAATTTGCCTGCGATTTCTGCAGCAGGGTAGGGATGTAATAAAAACAACTGAGAGCAAGCAGAAGTTCAGCTCTGCTCCGCAGCCGGGATGCCCGCTGGCTGCTCTCCGTGCTGCCTGGCCCGGGTCCCCACGTTGTCAGATGCAGTGCAGGCGCTAATTGATGTGCACTAATTGGTGCTGGGGGGCTGCTCTCTGGATGGCAGCTCCAGCAGCGCCACCCCTCCTGCTCTACCTTGTACAATTCAAGTGCCACTAATGACAGGCTAATACCTCTTCAAACACAGGCTGACCACATACACGCACAGAAAGTGTAGGTGTTCAAGGGTAATTAGGCACATGCTCGATTCAGTTACATTCTGTACAGTAAGAGTATCTGAGCAATATGGGAATATCAACATGAGAAACGCAAGCAGGGCCGCGCCTTGTTCTTTCCTGACCAAGAACAATCCTAATCCTGAGTGCAATTAATTCTCATTGTTTCAGAGAACTCTGCACAAACTGAAAGGTACAAAAAGAACAACTTCGGGGTTTTTTTTTTGTTTTTTTTTTTTAAAAAAAAAACCTAAGCGATAAGAGAGTAATGTCCCTTTGATAAAAGCTTTTATCATCTTAGGAATGCACAAAAAGAAGAAAGCACCACCTGCAAAGAGGGAAAGCTACTTTTGGTGAGCAGCATACAGAAATGACAGCGAAGGAAAACCCATCATGCTTCACTTTCCCCTTGAGGAATAATTTATCTTTGCCCACAGGCCATTCAGTCTCAAGATATTTTGTCCTATATTGACAGGAACACAAATGATATTTGACAGTACAACACATAAAGCGCACAACAGGGATGATCTGATCTCTGGACTGCCCTACATTCAGTTGTAATGGTATAGCAGCTTTGCTACTCATCTCCAGCCACATCCTGAGTTCAGTGATTGCAATAACACACAGATGTAACAAGTCACATTTTGTATATTCATATAAAATCCTAATACCTCCCTGATTCGTGTGCACACCAATGCTTTCTGTAGTCTTCTACTATGAATATAATGTAGATTCACATCTGGAGACTAGGGCAGGAAAAAAGCCTGGCCATAACAAAATGACAAACGTCTCAGACATGATCACATAAATTAGCCGGTACACATTTTTATAGCTTCCTTCAGGGAGGAAAAGGGGCATTTTGACCTTTTCCTAAATAGAAGCCTGAACAGGACTGTTAAGATAGAAGGAGGAATAATCTAATGTCCTGATAACTAATCTCTCAACAAAGAGAGAAATCTGTTTACACACCCTGAACTCTCCTCCCAGCTAGTCACATCCCACAACAAGTGGGCAAGGATTACTACAAACATAGAGCATCTCCACTCACCCACTATAAGTCAAGCAAGAATCCAGTGCCAGTTAAGAATAGGAAGCATTAGAGAAAAAACCTACCAAATCACGTTTGAATCCTGCCAGCAAAATCCACTTCAATGAAGCTAAACCAAACAGCAGGTCAACATATGAAAAAGAGCGCAGGATGAGAGATATCCCATGCTACCTGCATGGATGGACACACGCCTCCTCTCTGCATCAGGATCCAAAATGCCTGATTCCATTCCACAGCTTCTAGCTTGCAAGTTGAATTTCTGTGACTAGAAATGTCCAATATGGCTGTTCCTGCCGGCTTCCTCACCTTTGGTAGCAAATTCAGCTATCACTCCTAGTACACATACTGTCAAAGACCACATGCTGTCTGGTCCAAGAAGCAAGTTCTTGATTCCCATCCCCAATTTCCTCAGAACCAGAGGTTCTTTTCGCTTAGAGAATAGAGAAGAATAATTTGTCTGGGAGCAACAGGACAGAAACAACAGCAGTGCACCAGAAATGGTGGGAGAGGCAAAAGGGAGAACTGTACTATTTCTAAACAAGGGAGGATAAAAGAAAACCTGGAGACAGCACCATCTGCAATTGCTAGGCAGTCCTCGGTGTTTTACCTTACAACATCCCTGGAAATACCTCCAGATAGCTGGTGTTCTGTTTAGGTCCAACAGCACAATAGCAGGCTCAGCAGCCGAGCAAAGGGCACAGACTCCCAGTAAGGCCAGCAGGAACAGCTTGGAAGTGACTGCCTAAGATACGTACAGCTACCTTTCTCCACTTGTACTCTCGGGTCAATCTTGGACATGCAGTCCCTCTCTTTTCAGGAAGGAGGCAATAAAGTTTTAAAGCAAACATTTTTAAAAGGCAAATTCATACTGCAAGAGATTCTCTAGGTCACAGAGGCTGATCATTTCTTCAGTCCCTTCCTCGTGAGCTCTGGAGAAATCATCCTGTAAAAAGGCCAGCAGCATGCAACACTACAGCACCTCCACAAACACCTGATCCAAGACCACAGCAACCCACAACATGAATAGTTTAATTTACTGTCCCTATAATCCAGAGGAGATACTCTCCATCTGCAACAGAGTTGAGAATATGCTCTTGAACTGCCCTTGAGTATGAGAACTATTACAGAGTTACAGGTCACTCCTTGCAGTTAAGGGAACTTGCCTGGAAGATAGCAGGCAACTCTCCCACCCTTTGACTCTGGCTGATGACCCTTTAAATATCCTATCCCTGAGAGGCATCTATTATGTACTGCTCAAACAGCAATCTAAAACCCAAGAAAAGAAACAACAACAAGTGTGAGAGAACACGTTATTTTATCTTCTTGAAATTCTCAAGGCCTCACAACTCCCTACACTATCCTGCAGAAGTAATAATTTATTTCTTTCCCATACCAGTAGTGCAGAAAACAGCTTGTGAATAAACACGTTAAGGCTGTTGCTCCCTAGGCTCTCCAATTAGTTACATTCTCCTTCAACTGCCCCAGGTGTCCTAGGATACAGAGTGGAGCCACTGCTGCTCACACCACAGACCCAGGTCATCTCTGTTAAAACTGCTGCCTAGCAAGTTATTTCCTCACCCAGAACGCACACGAGTTCTGTCATGATACAAAGACACAAAGTAGATCAGAGTGTGATGCATACAGCCCTGGAAGAGAGGCTTTTCATTCCCACACTTCACCAAAAGCCACTCAAACCCCCACCCTGAGCAGGGATACCTCCCACAATCACAGAGTGCCCAGAGCCAATCCTACCTGACCTTGATCGCCTCCAGGGATGGAGCATCCACAGATACCCTGGATAGCCCGTGCCAGTTTGGGAGCAGGGGAAGAAAATAGGGAGACAATGCCAGAAGATGCATCAACACACATCTTTCCACACTAAAAAGCCTGAAGAGCAGAAAGCACAGGTCTTTGCTCACTCCTGGCTACACCAAACTCCTGATAGCAATTTGTGCACAATCTTACCTGCCACAATGAGGCTTGCTGTTTTTCACAGTCTAGTCACCATGGGTTCCCTTGCTGAGATCTCCCAAACCCACAACCCCAGCAGCTCCCAGGGCTCAGTGCAGGTCTGTGCCACAGCTCATTCCAGGGGTTGCCTGCATTTCGCAAGGCTCAGATTCATTGCTCTCCACTCGAGGGACCTGGTCTGGGCCTTCTCATTCCTCCTTCACACAAACCAAACACCAAGGCAGAGTACAGGAGGTGGCAAGGCTCCACACTCTGCCCACTCCGGCCTGGTCCCACCAGCTGCAGTCCCAATGGGGCTGTGCCAGAGGCGCCGGGGCAAGGCAGCTCTGCTGGCTAGTACTAAGCCTCAACCAGCTATGCCAGTGCACTGGGAAGGCCACAGTGTTAGGAATTTTATGCTGATGTGCACAACAGCAAAGACCCCAAGGCAGACACGGCCCTGTTCTCAGCAGAGATGCACTCTTCAATGTGCTCACACAGAAAAGAAATAGCTCAGTTTTATATGTCTTTAACTTATCGTGTCAGTTGCTCAAATCAGTAGATGTGCCTCACAGATGAAGGCACAGTGAAGTGAGCCCCACGAGCTTTTCATACTACAAATGGCATGAAGAAAGCAGACCGCAAATGCTACATGAAATTCATTCCAAAGGAGAGAAGCACTCAGAACACAAATTTCAGACTTGAAATATTGGCTCAATGAGTTTTAGGCAGGTTGTTCTTTGAGTCATATGCAATGCACACTAAGATGATGCATATTTTCCTATAGGGGAGGAACTTAAGCTTCCCTAATCCAGCCAACTTGTTACTCCTAATGCCAAGAGGAAACACAGCAACACCCATGCCCTGTGCTGCTGACAAACCACTGCAGGAACGATGGGAACACACTGCTCACAATGTGCACAGGATCCTGGGGCATCACACCACATTGTCCAACACCTCCTGCACTGCTTTCCTGGCACGTTTCCCTGGGTCGCTGTTACAGTTGGAGCACCAACCTGTGCAGTCACTGCAGCAGGAACACCTAGTCCCAGAACAGCACCTACGGACAAAGCTTAAGAAACAAAGCCCTTCTTTCCTACACATGCATCATTCCTCAATCCCACATTTTGCAACAAGAGCATGTGATTCACTGCACCTCATCTGTCCTACGATCAACAGTTTTACTAACTGATTAGGACACCTTAATTCTTTTGCTTTTATCTACGCCTTGTGCCATACCTAAAAGCTATATGTAATTGAAGCTTAAGAAGCCAAAACACTAAGTATCCCCTCTGACTGTCCCTGGATTTAAAGTCACAGCTCTTGAATTCCAGTTATAAAAAGACAAACAGCGCTTCATCACTGGAAGTTTGCTGATGCATACATAGAAGCTTTGCCTAAGAAAGCCAGAAATTTGGAAGCAGGAACTACGAACTAGAAGTTGTACATCATGTACAGTAGCAAGAAATCTGAACATTTATTAAGTGTGCAGTACATAAGAGGATGGTAATTACCTAAATCTTAGCTGCCCTGTAGCAGCAGTACCATGGGTCCAGTGTAGTGCAAACAGCATACAGGTCACAGAACACACAATACACACAAAACCACTGCCAAATATGAAAGCAGCTAAAAAAAAAAAAACCCACAAAAACAAAGGAATGGATTTTAGGTGTAAAGCAGATACACTGCTGAACTGTTATTTGCCTCATTTGAAGCCAGTGGTACTCCTGGGAGCAGGTGTTGCCAAGCTACTGGACTCCATCTCCAGCAGGGCGCTGTAATCTTGACAGACACCGTTTGGTAGCTGCAGATTTTAAATGAATTAAAAGCTTTTTCACTAAAATGTTCCTGGAACACGTCTCTGCCAACAGGGGAAAAACAACAACAAAAAACAACCACCAGTACCAGTGGTTAGCAGCAACCTTTCAATTTTATCTTCATTTGATTGTCTTGGTGGAAATACAGCAGACCATAAGGCAAAGGAGGAAACAGGAGAAAGCAAGGAGATGTTTCTGATATTTTACTACAGTGGCAGAACATACAGTACAAGAAACTGGAGCTTCAAAGCCGCTCAGCACCTAAGGAAGAAATAGCCACATGGCTTGATAACATATTTCAGGATGGGTAGGTTACAAAAAAAATAATCAGAATTCAGTCCATCTGCACAGAGTACAACAACTGTCACCTACCAGCACAGCACACAGCAGTCAGCTGTACAATGAGTGGGAGGTCAGATCACAGCATCTGCTCAAAGCCTCAGCACATCTAAAGTCCCTTTTCTGGTCTACTTGAAAGCCACATCCCACCCCAACGTGATTCGCACCCCCTCACACCAACAGCAGGCTACCGAGGTGCTCCGCAGCAGCTTCTTGAGAGAAGGAGGTCATTCAGGACAATCAAAGCAGGGGCAGCAGCACCCAGAATAAAAAGAATAAGATTCTTTGTAGTTTCCGAGCATTGTCTGGCCGCACAGACAACTCGCATTTGTGGACTGATGCAAGATGAAATTGTCATTACGCACGCGGCCAAGATGTTCTCTTCAGTACAATCTTCTTTGATAAGCTGCAAGGGTGCTCGGTTTCAACTTATTTAGAACTGGAATAAGCCCCACAGTAACGTGCTGCAGGAAACAACAGGCCACTGAGAGTGCTGGAGCAGAACGACGTCAAAGGGAAAGGCTGCAAAAAGGGGACAGAAAAAGGGAACCTGAATACTTACAATAAATAAAATCTTTGTCCCCAGGAGCAGTAGCAGCACAAGCTAACTATTCACCTCAGTGCTGCTCTTCACAAGGGTCCTGTCAGGACTAAGGAATCGCCTTTATAAATAGATTCCTGCCTATTACATAGATTTTTTTCCCCTTCTTTCTGGCCACTATTTCTGTCATTTCACCTTAAAGTAACCACACATTTACAGGAAAGAATTTCTTTCTGAATCTTAATGGCTTATAGTGATCCTCTAGGAAAAAATAAATAAATAAAAAAATCACCATTGTTTTTTCATAGCACACAGCAGGGAATCACTTCTCCACCGGCTGAGGGCTTCCCCAGTCCGGCCAAGTGCCACATCTGATCACTACAACGTGTTTCCCTAACACGTTATTAGGGCATGTACAAATGAGTTTGCTCCTTGTGAAAAAAAAAAATATGAAGTTGCACCAGAGGATCACATGCTCTCTTAATCCCAGAAACTTCAGTCTTCATACATGAGGCCTGGATTTCTGTGAACTCTTTGCAGCCAATCTGTGGGTCGCAGCTCTCTGCTGGCAGCCTGCTTCTTGGCTGCACAGCAGTAGCAGCAGGGTGAAAGGTAGCCCCACCAAGTGCAAGCAAGCAGTGAGCTTACATAGGAACGCTCAGCCTGAAGGTCAGCTCCATGCAAAACATTTTCCAGATCCTAACCTAGATAGCACTTTTCTCTTACCCTCCAAAGTTATCCTAGAAAAATAATCACCAGAAAAGCAAAGTGTTGAAATAATCACATCAACATTACAAATTAGCAGAAAACAGTCGTGTTTTCAGCTTTTGCCTTTGCTACTCTTTATCCAAAAACAGCCATCCCAAGCCTCCTTCCACATCCACCTGTGCACTCTCAGTCCAACTACGCACACCTCCAGCCATTAGGCCACAGCCAGGCTGAGACATGAGCCCCTTTTGCTTTGGGTTCCCAGCACTAAGAACTCTTTCAGAAGCTTTGTATTTGAGTTGCCCTCTGGAAACATTTAGGCTGTTATATATGCTGGAAAAACATTCCTCTCAGCAGCAACACCATTTGCTCTACTTGTTCAGTCAATCTTAACAACATCCACCAGAAAAATATTAAAACACAAAGCTGACTAAAGCAAACATGCAGGCACTGGGCATCTTCAAAATGTCCATCTAAAAAACTTAACTTGGCATCCAAAAGGATAACTGGACCCCAACTAAGCAGTCCCAGAATTTCGCCGGAGAACCTGACAGATTTATCATTTAAGGATAGATAAGGTAGGCACTGCTGCCTAACTGCTCCCACCTGCCCTTGATGCAGCAAGAGACTACCTCCTTCCATCCCTCTTTTATCCCGTGCCATCCAGAAAAATCCGCCCTTCTTGCAGAGGATCAAATTTAGTGCACATCAATATTTCATAACTTCATCCTGTCAAGAAATCAAACTGAACTACTTAAGGGCACTCTTCCAGGAGATGCACATCTTAACTCCAAGCATGAAACCACATTCATCATAACCTTTCTCCCCCTTCCAACTGCAAGGCCTGAAGGTGAGGCAGCAGTGAAAAACTTGAGATCTTGTGTGTGTATAACCTAAGAGCATTACCCACGGTGCACTACACTCCACTAAAAAAAATGCAGAAACAATGCAGCAAGGCTGGTCTCTTGTGAAGAAAATACACCTCCAGCATTTCAGTCCCCCTGTACCTCCTGGTCCTACACAAGAAATGAACTCCATCCCAGCACCTCATGATGATCAGACAACCAGCCTGAAAAACAATCAGCTGCTAGGACAGAGCAGCCAGCCATGAAGATACAGGATCACTGAATGCCTTGGTTTGGAAGGGACCTCAAAGATCATAGTGTTCTAACCCCCCTGACATGGACAAGGCTGCTCCCCACTAGCTCAGGCTGCCCAGGGCCCCATCCAGTCTGGCCTCAACAACTCCAAGGATGGGGCACGCACAGTTTCTCTGGACATCCAGTGCCAGCGCCTGTGCCTCACCCCCCTCTGAGTAAAGAATCTCCTCCTAACATCTAATATAACTCTCCCCTCTTTCAGTTTAAAACTGTCTCCCCTAGTCCTATCAAAGTCAGAAGGTACCTGAAGACAGACATCAATCACCACATGCAGCGCACTCAGCTCCTACTGACCTCAACAGGAGCTCAGCTCTTCAGGAACAGAACAGGCCACTTCCATGCCAGTACTGTTCTGATATGCTGGTGACTACCTGCAAGCTATACCTTCAGCAGTGTGGAGATGACAGCTCTACCCTAACCTGCCTGTAGCATAGGATTACACACATTTGGAACAGATTTTGCACTTCCTTCACTACCACATCAAGAAATTCTGACAGAGTTCTACTTGGCAGCTTTGCAGGACGAAGACAGGCACACAAGGCGAGCTCCCAGGACAGGAGTTGCTCCAGTCACCTGCCAACACACTGCATGTTCCCAGCTCGTCTCCTCAGGACACCATGCACTGATTCGTGCCTGCTTCCTCTTGCTGCAAGACAGCTACCCTTGAAGATAGGAAAAGCTTCCTCTTCATACCACTGAGACCACAGCATCTGAGTTCTTTATAAAATATTGATCTGTCTGCCATCTGCAGTCCCTTAAGTTAAAAGGTGCATCTGTACAAGGAGGGAAAGCAGGCCTGAGAGCCTTTGTCTGCTCCCTGCAGCAGCTGCCTCTGTCTGGGCACCCCAGGACATGGTCTCAGGGAGTGCATGACTACCCATGTCCACCTACGTGATGTGCTTCAGGTGTGCACAGGGGACGAGCAGCCCTTGCACAAAACCAGCAGCACTTCTGTCTCTGGGACACTCTTCTCATCAGTTCTGGCAAAAGACACCCCCAAGAAACACATGCAAAAAAGGGGTGGAGGGGAAACGACTGCTCACCTCCTATCATCCACAGAGCACTCCCAGCTCCCTCCAGAGGGAGCGATTCATGAGGCAGCAGAGAGGCTGAGAAGGAGCCTGACACACAGAGAAGGAAATCAGTAAGTCATCAATACATGTGCCCTGTTTGAGCCTGAACCGCTGCCAGGAATTGCAAGTGAATTGATAGCCTTAAGTGCAGTGACTGGAGGCCATCTTGGCTGCTTCAGGGACAGGAGGTACCACCACAGGAGGAACTCCTTCACACAGCAGCTACAGTTACACACTATCGCAGGACAATGTAGGTTCAGCAGCACGAAGAACAGCCAGCTGCAGCTAAAATGGCAGAGCAGCTTTCTCCAGCCTGCTCCTTCACCGCAGCTCCGGGCTAAGGCTGGGAAGCATGCTGCACAACCAAGGGACAAAGTCAAAAAGCGCTGGCTGGGATTGCTGCAGGGTTATGGGAACTGCAGTTAAGCAATAACCCAGCCCCGGTCCTGCCTAGCACACAGGGAGCCGCACAACACAGTGCTCATGCTCCTTTTTCACTTTTCAAACCAACAGAAAACTTCGTGAGAGCTCCGATCAGTTCCATCGAGCAACTGCAAGGCCACTTAATACGCTAGCAAGTGTAGAGCCCAGACACGTTTCCAAATTTTGAGTTACCCTCTGCATTCCTTCAGGGATGGGAAAGCAGGACGGTTTCAGGGAGCCACGGTACAACGCTATCACGAAGCAGCAGTGCGAACCTCCGGAGAAGCCCCTGCGCTGCCCAACCACTGAGCGCTGCCTTCTCAGCGGACACTGCCGCCGCCCAGGCTGGCTCCTCATCCCCTGGGCGGGAGACACACGCACACCGATTCGCGCAGGTGGGCGCTCAAGGGAACAGCAGTAAGAAGTTGTCCGGGAGCCGTGCAGGCTCCTCACTTCACCCCTCGTTCTCACAGCTCCGCCGCTTTCCCAGCAAGCGGTGACAGGCGACGTGCCCGGCTCTGCCGTACGATATTCCCCCTCCCTCGGCCCTGCTGCAGCATCGCGCCACCGCACCGGCTCTCCTCTCACACCTCGCGCCGCTCTAACCTGGGCTGGCAGCGAGCAGCCTCCCCGCACCCCTTCACTTTTCGCTCAGCCGTGAGCCCGAGCCCCGCGACACTGTCGATACCGAAGCCCCGGAGCCCCGCGGCCGCCCCCGGCGCGGGTGAGAACGGCCCGACCCCCGCGCGGCCCCGCCGCCCGCCCCACGCACCGCTGTCCAGCCGGGCGATCTGCGGGAGGCGGTAGGTGCTGACGAGCAGGTCCAGGGGGACGGCCACCGCGCTCCACTTCACGTCCTTCAGGCTGAAGCCCAGCGAGGAGCCGGGGTCCATCTTCCCTCCTGGCCCGAACAGGGCAGCGGTGCGGAGGGGAGGGAACCGGGCGGACAGAGCCGGCGGGATCGCTCCCACTCGGCAGGACGGCGGCAGAAGGGAGGGAAGCGGGGAAGGCAGCTCGCCGCGCTCAGCGCCGGCTACCGCCGCGGGACATGCCGGGCTAGGCAGAGGGGGAGGCCCGCCGAGCGGCCAACGCTGCTCCCGCCGCCCCCCGGCATCGGCTGGGGCCGCCCGCCGCCGCGCCTGGCCCAGGAAGCGCCATCCCAGCACTGACTAATCAACAGGGTGCGATCAACGCCTGCGCAGCTGCCGCTCCTCCCCGCTCCGAAAAGGAAAGTGCCGGGCTGCCCGCCCGGCGGGGCGCGCCGCCGCCCGGCCCGGCCCTCTCACTCCACCCTCCGACCGCTCGCCCGACGTGCAGGGGAGGGGCGGCCGCCGCGGGCTGCAGGTGGGCGCGGGTGCTGCGCGATCCCGCACCTGGAGCTGCCGCCCGGAGTCATGGGGCGCTGAGGACGCGGGTTCGGGGCTCGCGTCAGGCACGGAGCTGACACCAGACCGAGAACCTCTGCGTGTGCGTTTATGCTTAGAGTTAGCAGTCCGCCTGTTTAGCGCAGTGAAATTCATGCTACGTTTTTAAAAAAAATAATAATTAAAAAAGAAATCGAATTATATATCAACTTTATTATTTTAGTTTTCACTCATCAACCACAAATGGATGTTTCAAGAATGAAGAGCAGTGCACAGGCACTGGGAAAAGATCTCTGGTGCATTTATACCGCTGTCACTGAGTGCATTGGTATTGCATACTCTATTCAGTTCTCTTAACAAAACAGAAAACAGCTGCTCGTTCTCCTTTCTCAATGCCCTGTGTGATTGGGCCCCTCACTACAAGAAAGACATCGAGGCCCCAGAGTGTGCCTGGAGAAGGGCGGTGAATCTGTGAGGGGTCTGGAGCACAAGTCTGATGGGGAGCGGCTGAGGGAGCTGGGATTGTAAAGTCTGGAGGAGGCTCAGAGGAAACCTTATTGTTCTCTACGGCTCCCTGAAAAGAGGTTGTGGTGAGCTGGGGGTCAGCCTGTTCTCCCAGGTTAACAGTGATAAGACGAGAGGTGATGGCCTTGAGTTGCACAAGGGGAGGTTCAAGTTGGATAGTAAGAACAGTTTCTTTCTCCAAAAGAGCGGTGAGGCAGTGTCACAGGCTGCCCAGGGAGGTGGTGCAGTCACCGTCCCTGGAGGTGTTCACAGACTGTGTGGACATGACACTGAGGGCCATGGTTAGTGGGCATGGTAGGAATGACAGTTGGTCTAGGTGGTATTAGTGGTCTTTTCCAACATCAATGATTCTGTGATGCTGTGAAATCTTATGTTATCTCCACAAGGTCAAACTAGGCGTTAGGAAAAGGTTCTTCACCAGAGAGCGGTCAGACACTGGAACAGGCTCCCCAGGGTCATGGCACTGAGCTGCCAGAGTTCAAGGATTGCTGGACAACACACTCAAAGGGTTTAGATTTGGGTGGTTCTGTGTGGAACCAGGGGTTGGACTTGGTAATCCATGTGGATCCCTCCCAACTCTGGATATTTTTTGATAAAACAAAATGTTTTTCTACCCCCCACAGCTCCTTATCTGCCTGCAGCCCCCTAACCCCTTGCTCCTCCTGTCCTGTATCAGGCCCAGCCATAGCTGCGTGCTATGTGGCTGCTGCCAGCAGCACCACAAGAATAAGGAGAGCTGAGACAGATCTGCCCTTGTTCTGCTTGGCTGCAGACAGACTCCGTCCATGCTCTGAGATGAAATGATGACTATGGAAGCCAGAGGGGGTGACACAAACCCAAGTTAACTTGCTTTAATGGGGTCTGGGTAGGGGTTTCCCACCCCTATGAAAGTCCTTCATTCTCTGAACTCAGTCTTGGTGCTGTTAGATTCCACTTATCGGAATTGCTAGCTTCACAAATATAAGGCACTGGATTATTATTTTTTTTTTTCAAAGTCGCTTCCTTTTTATGAAGTTTGCAGAATGCTTTGAACTACTTCAGTGAATTGAGCTATTGAAGTGCAAAGTGATATAATAGCTAAAAGCACTGCTGTCGAAATATGGAAAGCCAAAGTACAGTTTTAACTTGTTTAGGTTTGCCAACGTTTTTATGCGTAAGGTGAAGCAGATCAGGTCAGACTGGGATTCACTAGGACCAGGAGCACGGGTCTGTCAAGAAGTGGCTTTAAAAGCAATCCCAACCCACGTTAATTTCAGGACAGACACAGCCTCACCTCACAGGCTTCTCTCAGGCATCACACAGCACTGCTGCCTGGGCAGAAACATTTCTCCCACAGAATCGTAGAGGTTGGAAGAGACCACTGGGGATCATCAAGTCCAACCTCCTGCTAAAGAAGGTTCCCTACAATAGGTTGCCCCTCAGTTACTGCTAATTTTTCTTTACAGATTACTCTCTCCTTCAGTTTTAGGAGTCATACATCTGTTAAGCCTGTCCTCATATATATAGCCATGCCAGTCTCATCTCTCACCAGTAGAAACCTGACCTCTTCTTACCCATTCCACTGGAACAGGATGCATATTTTTAAATGCAACTTAGAGATACCATCTAAACTTCATTTAGTTATTTCCAGGCAAAAATAAATCGTAAAGCCTATTATTATTTAACTATCTTACTGGAGCTCTTAAATTGACTTTGTAATGTGTCCTACCTGTACTGCAGCTGAACCTTCTTGAAGTATGTTTTACTGTTGCATAGAAAGTATTCAAATCAGCAGAACATAAGAATCTCACAACTCCTTCTTGTGTTAACTGCACCTTATGCATAATTAACGCTTCAGATATAACCATTTCTCTGATGTTTAGCAATGCCTCAGTCATTCACTGATCTCTCTTACCCAAGTCTCCTGCCGGTGCTGCAAAATACTAACAAAGCCACCAGATCTTTAGAGAAATGAATGTTGTCAGATCTGCTCCAGGAATGGGGCCTCAGTTACGCTGTATCACGGTTTTTGTTCATGTGCCTTTCAGGCAGCAGAGACTTTTTTTTTTCCCTCTATGTATGTACAGAAAATTGTAGCCACAGAGCCACATGGAGTGGCAGGGGGACTCAAAAACTCCAAAACCCATTCTTCAAAGTATTTTGAACTGATTGGGTCTCATGTTGAGTTCTCCACATACTTATGTACCAGGCAGAAAAACAAACAAACAAACAAACAAACAAACAAACACAAAACCCACCAACACTGTATTCAATTGCCAATAAAACGATTTTAAAGCATTTAGGGTGATCATCAGTTCATATCTACGCCAATGACTGCTTGACATATCTACGCTGCTGTTTAGGAACCTAAATATTTTCAGTTCCCCAAGACGGGCCAGTGACTGGATAGTACCTAAGCCAGCATAACAGAAAACCCTGTGAAATTAAATAACATATAGAAGAAATTCCTCTTATACAGAGAAGCAACAAAACCCCTACCACCCAACCTGACTCTCTTATTGATTTATATTCATTGTTGGGAAGAGGATGAGGAACGAAATAGAGACACAAACTCCGAGAACCAGTAGCAAAACTTGTGTGAGTTCAGGACAGCTTAAAGTTCAGCACAGATCCACTGCTGAAGGCACAGCTGTAGAATTTGGTCAGCACAGAGGATGGCAAGGAAGTGAACTAACCTGGCTGAATCATGAGATTTTTCAGTGACATTAAAGAAAACAGAAAGCAGGTCAAATTACTGAATTATGAATAAACAAAGAACTGGAATTAAAAGATAACAAGGAAGCTGGAAAAAAAGTACAGCAAGAAGACCAAGGAATTAACTGATCTACTATTCTACAGAGGGAGAAATCTATTTAATTATCACATAATCACTGATGACACTGAGACACCCTAATGTCTTAAACCTTTGTCTTCAGTTAAAAGCAGATGTGATTTCACTACCAGCACCACTGACAAAAGACTAACAGCTTAAGCTAGAAGAATGAGGAAATATCCTGGAAAATACTTGTATAAATAAAAGATTTTTTATAGACTGGACATGATGAAATTTCTGGAGGGTACAAGCAGTGTTGTAGAGTTGCAAGTGATTAACACCAAGAATAAACAGAGAACGAATGAGATTCCACAAAACTGGAAAAGGAAAAAATGTGGAAAGGAAAAAGTGCTACAAACTGATTATTTCTACTCTTAAAAAAAAAAAAAAACTGATTTCATAGCATCATAAAATCATAGAATTGCTCAGGTTGGAAAAGGCCTTAAAGATCAAGTCCAACCACAACCTAACCATACTACCCTAACAACCCTACGCTCAATCATGTTCCTGAGCACCACATCCAAATGGTTTTTAAACATATCCAGAGATGGTGACTCAACCACCTCCCTGGGGAGCCTATTCCAGTGCTTAACAACCCTTTCTGTAAATAAGTTTTTCCTGATATCCATCCTAAACTTACCCTGCTGCAACTTGAGGCCATTTCTCCTCGTCCTGCCACCTGTCACCAGTGAGAAGAGACCAACCCCGCTCTTGCTGTAAGCACCTTTCAAGTACTGGAAGAGAGCAATAAGGTCTCCCCTCAGCCTCCTCTTCCCCAGAAAATTTGAAAAAAATTGAACAGGCAATCCAACCATTCTTAAGCATACTGAAAGTAAATACATGAGAAGTAACAGCGTGGGTTTGTCAGTAACAACCAACACCAGATCAACCTAGATCACTTCTACCAGATGGTAGAAGGCTTTGTGAATAGGCTGGAAAAAGTGAGGGTCATAGGGTTACACATCAGTTGCTCTTAACTGAAAGGGAAAAAAGAGCGTCTAGAGAAGTATACAGCATGAGTGCATAATTATATCGAAATAATTGGTACTCCCAAGTTGAAAGAATGTATTGAATGAGACTTCACTGAGATCTGTCTTGAATCCAGAGCTGTTTGGTATTTCCATCAGCATCTTGGATGACTAAACAGAATACACTTATTCACATGCAAAGGCTGTATCTACAAGCAGAGGCTCCAGCTATGCTGGAGTGCAGCATGACAATTGAGAAGGATGCTGGCAAATTGGAAAAGCTGAAATGCCACTAAACAAGGAGAAACAGAAAGTTCTACACATACAGAGGAATAATCCACTGCACAAATAAGTGCCAGGACAGAAAAGCAGTTCTTCAGAGGAGAGATTACAGATCACACATGCTAAACAGCTAGACGTTAAGCTATCTTACATTATGCTGATACTGGAATGCATAAGTAGGGAGATCTTAGATAAGATAATGAAAAAAAAATCAGTTTAACCCCACCAGCTGTGGTTATTTAAACCGGAGTAGTCTGGTAACTTCTCAGTTCTACACCCCAGGATAGTGGAGAAGCAACTCAGAATTAAGAAGCAGCACACAAAAAATGGCAAAAAAAAAAAAAAGAGTTCTCTGGCCTAAAAAAAAAAAAAAAAAGGAGGACACAGAAAGGTAAGTATGTACATAAAGAGGAAAAAGAGAACCTGCTTTCCATGTGCAGCAGTTAGGTGAGGTATTAGGAAACTTCCTGCCTGCAAAACCAGTTCAGTAAGGATTGTACACTACTCAGGGAGACAGTGAAATCCCCTCCTTCACCGCAGGTCTTTAAACATCTTCCTGGAATACAGCAGGGACAGCTGATCTGAGAATGAGATAAGAGGAGGAACTAGACAGCCTTTCAAAATCCCTTCCAGCACTATTTTCTTCGTCTGCTATGGCTGTAATTAAGGCAGGGATTATCCTTTGTTCTTTAAGATTGTGCTCTGAATGCTAGTTTAGTTAAATGACTAGCTAGGAGAGTAGTCTCAGGATCAGCTGTAAATAAGTAAACCTTCTTGTCTTTCCCTCCCCTTCTGCAAGCACATTGAATAGCTGGTGGCACAGTAACCTGACAGAAAGCTTGGGCATACTGGGTCCCATATCCTTTGGAAAGTACCTGACAGCCGAGGTCACTGTCTCAATACTAAATATGATTGAAAAGGGAAGCTGAAGAAAGCCTTCAGAAAGGAAGCAGGCCCACTTCAGATAGTGGCATTCCAGAACACAAAGTCAGTGGAATTCATTACTCTGGATGTACTAGGATAGCTTACCACACAGTCTTGCGTAGTACTATTAGTACTATTATTCTTCTGCAAATGGTGGTAGAATGATTAAATTTTATAATCAAGAACCACATATCTCAGTCAAAACAAACACAAAAAGACAATATAACCATAACAATTCCTCAGACTTCCCAGCTTGCAGTTGCTGCGTGTGTCCTGTTTGCTTTTAATTGAAGAAAAAGAAAATGGCATCTTTATTCTGCCCTCATTCAAATTTAACTGAAACGTGATATCCCCCCTGAAATTAAAGCTGTTATGTATCAATATAAAACAGATCCAAATGAGCAGAGTCAGATCCCTGATGTATTTATATTCTAAGAAAATAACATAAATACATCAAACAAACACTGCAAACACTTTTTTAACAGAGTAATCATTTGTGACAAAAGGAACTCTTGGAACTGCAGGTACGCTGCTAAAACCCATGTGAATGTTTCTATGGAATGATAAGGCTATACTAGCACGATACTGGATGCATTCCATTGTTTTATGTTTTCTGCTTTCTAAGGGAGGTTCAGCAACCCACAGATACTGTGTATGGTATATTCTTTTATCTCAGCCATCATCTCTGCAACCTCCCTCTTCGAAAGTTTCTGCAGAAAATCATCTTAGAGGACTACACTGAGTATAAGCTGATTACACATATGTTACCTTGTGGACAGTATAAATGATTTCACCTATTGAAAGGTTGCCTGTGCCTGTGTGATGTCAATGTTCATGACATTAAAAATCTGATACAAATAGCACAAAAAAATGTTAAGGTAAATGTTTTTAATGAGAGAAAATTAGTACATTTAGATTTCACCTGTGTAACCATTTGTACGCAAATGATTCAAAAGTCAGATAATTGCTTTGACTTCACATTAAAAATAAAAAAAAAAAATATTAAACGTCAAAATATTTGGCAGCAACGTTTATGTAATAAAAAAGATGCCTAAACTCTGTGCTTTGGGATTACAGACTCCCTTTTAATTTTTTTTTTTTTTTATGTTCCCTTGCAAGAGTTAATATTCTCTGATGAGGAAATGAAATAAAACAATATTTCAGAATGCACAGCAGGTTCTCTTCTTACTTTCATTTAGATCCACAACATCTAAGTCATATAATACCCAGGACTTCTGTAAAACAAATAAAAGCAAACATTTAATTAAGATAACTGAAATGCAGTAGTTGAAAAACTTGAATTTTCACATATTTCAATATGTAAAAGATCTGATGAAGCCACTAGATACGTTTTCCCTTCACATATTTAAATAGGAGATTAGAGTTTTCTAATAAATTAAAGGGAGACTGATGTTCCTGCAAGTTACAGCTTGGTGTATTTACATTCTACAGGTGCCTCAAACATCTCTTCTAACTCTGAAGGTGACAGAGGATGTAATTTCTTCTGAGGAAATGCTATAAACCATCATATAAATCTTTACTTACATGAATTGTTCAAGATATACCAGTTCTTCTCTTGACTGCACTAATTTTCACAGATTTGTCATTAATCACCTTAATCTTTGAAGTATTAGGCATGAGATGCAAAACTCCAGTTGAAATGAATAGAGAAATATAGATGAAGGGTACCCATTAGAAAAAGGCATAAACTATTATTTGATAAAAAGGATATTGCATTTTGTGAAATTCACTACAGTTGATGTTATTTTCTTAAATCCATTATAAAAAAACAGAAATAGCACCAAATGGAAACAACTCAGTCTTTTTCACGATTAGAATTATCAAAGCAGCTCTCTGTCCTGGTAAAACATTTATTTGCAGATTGCAAAAGCAGATTTAAAAAACTAAAATCAGCAAAACCAGCACTCTTCCTTTCGGCCATAAAAACAACTTCATAATTAGTGCTGACCAGAGAAACAATCAAACCCAGTTGTGCAATTCAGCACTAGTAAATGTTGCAACTTTGGACTCTAAAAATATGAACACTGAAACCTGAACTCAAACACAATGACATCGAGATTCATTGTCACCTGCCTTGAAAAAAAGAGTCCGAACTCCACTTGCCATTCTCGTGCATGCCTCTTGGCAGGTTAACCAAGTACGCAGTGATACGCAGAGAAGTGAGTGCAAGCATTGGAATCATCACATTCCTCTCTCAACCCAAACCCAACAGTCATAAACTGCCACTTCTCACAATAAAGAGAAGCTTCCAGAAAGGACAGCTATCTCAGCTGGAATGCATGATATCCAAAGTGCAGGGAAAAAAGGGAGAAGAAAGAGGTGCCATAACGTAGTCCAATGCTACTCATTATTTAAAATCTAGAAATTACACATTCAATGCCACAGAATTGTCTGACTACATCCAGAAAAGTCCACCTAAAATTACTTAGATGAATCTAAATGCAGGGAAAATAAACGTCTCCTAATGTTAAAGTAACTCTTACGCCCTTTTAGCTGACAATTCTTAACATGACCTAAAATTCTGGAGAAGATGCATGAAATAATTTTTGTTTCTGCTCTGTAAGATGCCTGAATACAAGTAGTGGCCATTAGGACTTGTGCTACTTAGAGGCAGTATTTTATAGTCTTGGAGTGGTGATTGTAAATATGAAGTATGAAATCCTTTCCAGAAGAATCTAACCAGCCATACCCTTGTCACCTCGAGAATATGATGTCACTCTGGTTCTGAGATAAGATACTGAGAAAAAAAATCTGAAAGATAATGGTGCAAAAAGAAATTTAAAATGTACTTTTGTTGAGACCAAGAATCAATACTGAGCATTGATTACTGCAGACATAAGCTGAGGAGGTTTCATTTCACACCTGCTTCAGAAAAAAGAATCAGTTCAAGTAGTAAGAGTGTTATAGAAAAATATAGAAAAAATTCTGAACAATTTCAGGATTCATGATGAATTTATTTAACTTTAAAGGAAAGAGGTAATTTTAAAGTGTTATAGGTTATATATAATTTCACAGAATCACAGAACAGTTTAGGTTGGAAGGACCTCTAAGATCATCCAGTTCCAACCCCCTGCTGTAGGCAGGGACACCTCCCTCTAGACAAAGTTGCTCAATGCCCCATCCAGCCTGGCCTTGAATGTTTTCATTTCATGCTTTCAGTTAAAGGACAATAATTTGTATATTCCTTGAATGCTTATGATGTTTATTTGCAAATACTTTACTGCTGAATAGCACTTTTAGGCAGCCAGTAAACCATTCATGTGTAGGTACAGCAAGGATCCTAGGCACTACAGGTGATTAATAATGGCAAAACCTACTTGACAATGAACTTGTTCGTATTGTCTGTAAAATCATTACCTGATAGTACTTAACAACAAATTACCCAGGACAGGAAGACAAGAACTACCTCGCTACAAATAAAGAAGAGACAATCATTTGTTTTAATAGACATGTAAATGTTGAAGACTTTAAATATCACTTCAGTTTGATAAGTCTTTCATACAGGATCTTCATCAAGTAGATAAGGGCTTGGAATTCATTCGAGCAAATGTGCTTTACACACATTTAAGAAGTGCATAATCATAACCTGAAGAGATGCTGTGGGTCCTGCGTGAAGAGCTGAAGCAATGAGTGCAGTCCCACATAGTGCTGAGAAGAAGCCCTGAAGAGCTACAACACCTTCCTCGCATGAAATTAAGGAGAGGAGGTATGCAAATTTCGCCTATCTCAGAGAACAGGGCAGGCAACATTCCACACTCGGGTCTCCCTCCTAGCTCACATTTCAGCTCAGCCTAATGAAAATCTTCCCTGCAAACCAGCCAACAAACAACAGAAAGGTAAAAGGAACCGAAGTGGTATGAAGAAACTCAAGTTTCCACTTCAGCATATCGGACAGAGTGAAATCTTGAAAATAAAACCAAAGAAATAGATGCTGTTCTACCCCACAGTGATTCTAGTCAGACATTGAAATCTACTGCTAAAGTACTACCTTTTCCTGCTAAATAGCACAGCAGACATGTCTCACCAAACTGACAGGCATCTGTTTAAGCAATCTAAGCTCCCTGCAGAATCAGTGGAGAAAATGAGACAGGATCAACTACTCCCCACAGCCATCTGGTCTCCCCACCAGCACTAAGCAGAGGTTGTGTCACTATCTTACAATAGATACCTAACTTGTAGATAGATTGATTGTGATGACTGGTATCCCTCTAATTATTATTTTTTAATCAGGTAAATAAAGCTAAGTTTGTATACAAAGAGAAATAGCATCAGAAAATAAGGGAAGTTCTTTGAACAGTTTCTAATGTAATAAATTCATACAGCTTAATTAAGATCAGCTGCCTGGTCCTTGCTGGAAATCTGTTCAGATTAGCAGTATTAAGCCAAGTTGGATTCACCTACTCTGGTACCAATTCTTGGTATTTTTATATATATAAGAGATACAGTTCACCACTGGTTTGGTAGAATTTTTCTCCATGCATTTAAATGCCCCCACCCAGAATGGAGACAAACCCAGAGTGCCTGCTGGAAAACTAATGGTTTTAGAGAAATAAGCAGAAGAGACCATAACTGAAGCTACTATTATCTATAATTTCTCTAAATTCTGGGGAATGTATTCTCTCCAAATACAAAATTATCGTAGTTAATGACTACAGTCTTTCTGCTTATATTTAATAGTGATGGTTGACAAAGATTAGCAAAGCATGGCAGAGGACCTTGTGCAATGAATGTCACGGGACTTCTGCACCTGCACAACCAGAAGACAAGAGCTCAATTATTAAGATCAGTCTTACAATTTCCCTCAGTCCTACTTTCTCTGTATTCTGTAATTCTAGGCTTTAAGTGACTTCTTGAAAATACAAGACAGCCCTTTCCCAACAGGGCACAAGCAGTATCAGATGTGTTAGCAGGGAAGGTGATCACTTCCGGGGCAGGGACAGGAGTAGGAGAGGGCAAAGAGGGGACAACACTGCTGCAGAACACCTTCTTCAAGAGATGGGAATGGAAGTCTTTGTTCCCCAAACCTGCTATTCCACAAGTTCTAAGACATGTCTAACCCACTGACATAGAGTGGGTCTCTATCTCCCTCTCCTGTTATTAATATGTGGCTATGACAATGTGAATATGTACTGCAGTTATTCTACAAACTGAAGAAAAAAAACTATGCCTTAAAAAACTCCAACCCTACTGATCATTTGAATAAAGATTAATATCATTTCACCTCAAAAGCTCTATTTAAGAAAGCAATCAGGCTGCAAAGTCAAGATCAAAGTCAAGGTTGAGTGAACTTGTCTTGTTTAGCTTGGAGAAGAGAAGGCCCCAAGGAGACCTCATTGTGGCCTTCCAATACTTGAAGGGAGCATATAAACTGGAGGGGGAACGGCTGTTTATAAGGGTGGATAGTGATAGGACAAGGTGGAATAGTTTTAAACTGAGACAGGGGAGGTTAAGGTTAGATATTAGGAGGAAGTTTTTCCCACACATATGGTGGTGAAGCACTGGAACAGGTTGCCCAAGGAGGCTGGGGATGCCCCATCCCTGTAGGCACTCAAAGCCAGGCTGGATGTGGCTCTGGACAGCCTTGCCTGGTAGTTGGAGACCCTGCCTGTGACAGGGGACTTGAAACTAGATGATCTTTGAGGTCCTTTTCAACCCAGGCCATTCTATGATCCTATGATTCAGTCAGTCAATGCCAGTAGCAAGTCAACTGTGTTAACTTTCCTTTGGTCTCCTTGAACTTATTTAACTTTAATAATATAAAACCAGAAAGGCTGATGTACACAGTCCTCTATTATCAATGAAGAGAGAAAGGCACCTCCAGAACAGAGTTTCATCCTAAGAAGACGTGTCTCTTTTCACTGACTGCAGATGGTTCCAGCCAACTACACCAGCCTAGTTATTTTCGCTGGCTAAGGTTGCGCACTAAGAAGAATCTCATCCTGCATACTCAAACATTATGATTTAGTTTTGATTTACATGGCCTAATTATATGTTACTGTTTTCAGAAGAATGTCTGGCTTATTCAATGTTCAGAACAGATTTTTTTGAATTAAACAAGATTGTATAGTAAAATTAGGCCCTACATTGTTGCAACGCTACGTGAGTTGGTACCATTTATCCTTTTTGCTTTAATGTCTGTTACACAGTTCCCATGTGTGCAATGCTGAACATATTACTTAGTGTTACTAGGAAGGTTATGAAGATAAAAATCTAAAATAGATCTAAAATACAGCATTAAGAGCATTATGAAAAACTTTACAAAGAATTAATATTCTGTGGTCAGTACAAGGTGAATAAAGGACAAATAAAGCCAGGGGCTTCATACATGGCTAAGGATAATAAACAAATACTGAATGTGCACTGCTTAAGATAGGGATCTTTTGGACAAACTACAATTCCCAGAACCATGGCAATAATGAATTCTGATTTCCTATGGATTTGTGTCTTGCAGTGAATTAAATTTGGTATCTACGCTGCAAGCTCCAGCTGAAGTGGCTGGTTGAAGCAATTTTCAGTCTCTGTGTAGTTATCTCTGTCTAATGCTGTACGAACTAATGCTGGAGACTTTCTATTTGTGGAGTATTCTGGGACATACTGTGTTATCTCAAAAATCTTGTTGCTTTGGAAGGGAAGTTAAAGAGATCAAGGAAAAACAGAACTGAGGTCTGCTACTTTCAAACATTCATCTCAAATTACATCCAACTGTTAAACCTCAAATGTTAACCTAAACAGTACAAGCAAAGTTCTTAAATGAATTTTGACTCTACTCTGCTCAGAAGATCTGTATTTATTTATTATAATATTAAAATAATCTTAGTAGTCGATCACTTTTGGGAGGTAGACATAACATAAGTTTTGGTTAGCTTTATAGCAGAAGAGAGCAAGAACTTCAGTTGTTTTTGTTTTTGTTTTCCTTTTGTCGAATACAGTTTCCATCCTTCTGCTCCTATTTTAGAAAACTACCAACCACTGCACCCACAAAGAGAAATACAGAGGCTTGTAAGACTTTTTAAAAAGCTAGTTGAGAAGAGTACTACTTGTCAGCCATGAATCCAAATCACGCTAAAGTGTGAATAGTAACTGCATTCTCAGTTGTAATCTGGGGGGTTTGGTTGTTTGTTGAGGACTGAATCACAGGTACAAATAGTTCACAGGCAACAAGAAACACTGCTAAGGAACAGCTGTTGTCAATTAATAAACAAGTTTAGGCTTCTCTGAGACTTGTAAGAATTATGAATTAAAATAAAATGTTATTTGTTAACAGGTCTAAGAAAACCTCTGGGAAAGGCTTAAGTGCCATTAACATTCATTTCCACTTCAGCCCGTCCAATATAACCAAATCAGTTATTATTAACTGTTGTGATTGAAAACTGTGAGTTAACTATTCTCAAAATATGGTATAACTCCACAGCTGTTACCAATGTAAGTTCTCAAATAACATCTGATTGTTTTAATGAGACTATCCATGCAATTTAGAGCTGTGGCATTGAGGCTCATCAGAGAATGGTTTTCACAGACTATAAATATCTGAAAAATTAAATTGTGCTTCAGTTATCTGAATCACTGAGATACAGAAGTAATCTTCCTCTCTTAAGCCCAATAAAAGTAAAGCCACAAAAGTAGAGATAGCAGGGTCTTACAAAAGCAACGTGCTCTAAGGATTTAAATCTATTCTACAAATAGAAAAAGGCAGCACAAAATGATGATAAAACAAATCTACCTTCTACTTCCAATTGGGAATACTCATGTGAACCACAACTTGTTCTAAACCTCAAAAGAATCAGGAAGCTCATTACTTCAGTATGACCTCTGTAACTCCAGATGTTAATTTTCCCCATCTACATGTTTGCTGTTAAAAGCAGTCGATAAAAAAATGCCCGTATAGGTGGTGAACAAGGCCGCATATAAAAAATCCAAAATGTCCTGAGATTAATGTAGCCTACTACAATGCATCTGAAAATGGTTTACTGTCTGACAGCTTGCCTGCCTGCCTATCTTACTTCTCAGTGATTTCAACCTACCTCCAAAAAGCAAGGCCATACTAGAATTTTCAGGAGAGCTCCTTAAAACAATTTTCCTCTATGGGACTAGTAAAGCAATGACAAGCTTCCACCACTGAAGCATCTCGTTAGTCTAGGATACATGGTCCTACTGTAGAAGTAAACGAGGTACAATATCCTTCTACCTCAGACACACCTGTCTTGCGCCAAAGTGCTGTGCAATGCTGCATGAACATATCTTACTATTGCAGAGTGAATGTGTGACTGAAGTGATCTAGACTGGCATCTGTCGTGTCATTTTTTCACAGTTACTAGTCACACTTCCTACCACATTTTTTCTTCTCTGCAATTTCATCAGTTACAGGAAGTTAAAATTTAAGTAGTATATTCAGATTTCACAGTTTCACGAACAAGCAAATTATTTTGTTGAACCTGATAACCACGATGAAACTGTATGATGGATTTTTCTTTTTTTTCCTCTGGACTCATTCTTCTAAGGCCAGTGGAAGAACCAACTGGGCTGAAGGGTTTCTTGTTTAAATCAACAAATTCCTTTCACTAACAATTGCAAATTATACACCAAAGTAATCGTAAATGAGGCCCCAATATGGATTATAAATACTTCTAGAGTGAAATATTGCTACGGACATACTTACAAATTCCCAAGGACATATTTTCCAAACACAAATGCATGCATGTAGACTGTACAACTGCAGAACTGCAGTTCTAATAATTATACTCCATGCTGAAGTATAATGGTCTAAATTTGTTTGCATGGCCACACTAAAACCCCAGGGATTTTCACAAAGACTAGTAGGAATGCTAAAGCTCCACTTAAAGTAAAATGAATGCAGGCAATCTTGGAGTGAGAAATACCCAAACACCATTTCTGAATGCTGCAGAGAATTCTCTCAGATCTTACTAAATGCACTGTGCAGAGATTATAACTTCACAGATGTTTGTCTTCGCAGCAGCCATGACCATAGCTTTTGGTTTGTGGTTTTCATGCTTCACTCTACAAATATATTATTTATTTACAGTAGAAAATGTCTTTTTCATTTACAAGAAAAATCAGAGTTACCTTATTTTTGACTTTTTTTTCTAGCTATTCAAAGACATTGTCATTGTCCTCCTCATCTAAATGACATTTGGCAGTTAAGTTGCCAAGTTTATTTTTATGCTAAGGGAACCAAGGTCATATATATCAAAACCAAAACAAAATAACCCAACAAACTAAAGTTTGTGTTATTGTATGAGAGGACAAGACTCTCATTTAGAGGCAGTCCAACCCTCAGCCACTATCCTGACCATCCCCTATGGCTATGTAATGAAAACACTGCAAGTTGTGACTTTGTCAGTAATTTTGCTCATTTATCTTTATTATGACTTCAAGAGTATTCGGAATGGAAGGCTAGTTTCATATAACTGATATTGGTGATGAATGGCAATGATAATGCACTGCATGAAGAACATCCATTAATGTCTAAAATAATATTCTACTGTCTAAAAATAAATTGTGATGCAAAACATTTTCATAGCTAATTAACAATAATTCAGTCCCACACAAGATTTTTGTATGGAAACTCTGAATAGCAAGGACCTTTCTCACCAACACAAGCTAGGTAGTTAAAGATGCTGATTCTGACAGCTACAATATTGATTTTACCACTAATTAACTCAGCTCTTTAGGTTCTAATATCTTCAAAAGCACTTGTGTAAATTGGCCAAACAAACAGCTATGATTTCAGGGTGAAACATTCAATTGTTGAACATAAAATGTCCACTCCTTTCAAGAATATGCTGCCTCATAATAGTGTGCATATTCTGAGAAAACCTAAAGAAAGAAGGAATTATCCTGGCACAGAAATGAAACTATCCTGTAACCACTCAGTATTAACCCTTCCTTTGAATAAAAGGATGGGAAGGAAAGCCACAAACGCACCTTTCCTGCATTTTTACCTTTGCCTTGAACAATATTGTACCTGTTCTCCTCTTTCTATGTTCTCTCACTATTCTTTTTCTGTATGTCACTCCTCGTATGTCTACAGCTACAGGATCCTCCCAAATATCACTGCATAATGCAAAACCAGCACCAGTTGTGCTTTGCAAAGCTATCCTGAAATCTTCCACTCCTGAAATCTTCCTTTTAATTTTTTCTCACCCTACCTTTTCCAGTATTTCCTTAGTCAAAACTGAAAATGCATCCTCAATGTTCACGTTATCTTTGGCACTGGTTTCGAAAAAGGGTATCCCGTGTTCCCAAGCAAGCTGGAGAAAAATAAAAGAAGTTGGCAATGGGATGAACAGTCTTTAGGAAAATAGAATAAAAAATTATTAATACTAATAGCAATAGATGTGTAGGTGCTTCTGACAGCTCTTAACGTGTTACATAAACATTGACTAAGAAAACATCAGCTCTGTCAAGTACACTATAAATACATAAACTGAGGATAAATAAGACATATCTGAAATAGATTTTTTTAATTTATGTTTTTTCAAAGCAAGTTTGGAACCTATCCTTACTTGTAAATAAGCATACACTCCAGTGGATCTCTTCTCAATGTTTTGATTTGTTAACAGAAAATGACTTGTTTCCTAGGCAGTTATTTACAGGAAATTAACAGAATGCTTGAAGAAAAAGACAGGTAAAAATTTGACAACAAACACAGAAAAGCAGGCATGATGGAATGAAAAAAAGAGATGCAATTTTTCACCAAGGAGAGAGAAAAGCACAGAGATAACAAACACGCAAAGAACAGATGTGCATGTGAAAATATATTATGGTAATAGGTGAATAATGAAAATGCTTAGAGGAAATTGGCAGCATAGATTTTATATTGGCTAATTTTATTTAATTTGCTTGTTTTCGCTCAATTCCAGTGTACCTCTCTTACAGTTGGTTAGATAATATATTGGCATGAAGAAAAAAACACTACAAAAATTACAGCTTTTTAAGGTCTTGAACTTATTTAAATTTACACAGTTAAATATATGGAGAAAAACAGTTGACTGTTGCCTCCCAAGGGAGGAGACCAAGGTGGGAGGAATATCTGCCAGAAAAACTATAATGGGAGTCTATTTATTGCCTTTGCAATAAATCCCCTCTTGGTACACATCTGGAGAAAGCAATCCCAATCAAGGAAAACACTGCTACTGCTCATAATGTATACTAACCACTTAATTTGTTTGGAAGGCTCTTCATTAAGATAAAAAGTCTAATAGTGCTTGCCCAGAGAAGCTGTGGATACTCCATCCCTGGATGTATTTAAGGCCAGGTTGGATGGGGGCCCTGGGCAGCCAGGTCTGGTGGATGGCAACCCTGCTTATGGCAGGGGGTTGGAATTAGATGGTCCTTAAAGTCTCTACCAGATTAAGCCATTCTACAATTGCCAGCTATGATTGCTTTCAATGAACTTTAGAAATAACCTAAAAAAATAAAAAATAAAAAAACCAAACCTGGCACTTTACAAGAATTCAAAAATTAGACATGAAAGTACAAGAATTTGAGTGTAATATTTTAATTAAAACATTCTAAGGATGATATTAAGGTAGGAAAAAAGCAAGCAAATAGTTTATTTTCCAAAATATTATAATGAAATATAATTTTGAAAATAAAGAAGCTATCTGGTACATTTCTTAAGACAGACTACTTCTAAACTTAAGTTTACTGCAAGGAACATCTTGTTCTGTCATCAGGTCACTGATGCTGAATAATCTGGGTCCCACCATAGACCTCTGCTGTACTTTGTTCTTTACTAGCCACCAACTAGACACACAATCTTCAATTGCTACCCTTTGCATCAAGTAGTCCAGCCAATTTTCATTCCTTCTTGTGGCCCATTTGTCCTGCTCGCATTTCCTGGCTTCCAAGTGCAGATGCGATGTGAACGTGACAAAAGCCTAAATTCAAAATATATTACAAACCACCATTATTCCTATGTTCACACACTCATTTTCTGGCCTTATAAAAGGCAATCAGGTGGCAAAGCAAAATTTACCCCCTGTTGATTCTGCCAAATCGTCTTCTTGTCCTTTAAAAGGACAGAAAAGGATTTGATGACACGACCCTTCCATGGATTGAAGGCTGACTGACCACAGTTGTGTGAACCCTCCTCCTTCTTTCCTTTCTGTTTCAAACATAGATGTCATACTGGCCTTTGTCTAGTTAACAAGCATCATGATTTTTCAAGAACGATTAAGAGGCCTCAACCTTATTGGTCAGCTTCTTCAGCACAGTTCGGCGAACTTCATCATGCTCACAGACATGCTCAACTTTCCTAAGCAGTTTCTACCCCAGCTGATGGCTGATCTGCTTCCTCCCTAAGCCCCACCAGTACATGCAGAAGTCTGGGAAGAAGCTCCGCATGTAAAGACCAACACAAAAGAAAAAAGTAACGCTGAGTACATCAGTCTTCTGATGTTGTCAAATATATCTATCAATACACTCCTATTTTCTCCATCTGTGCATGATGTTGGAAAAAGAATATTGATCGCAGAATCATGGACTAGTTGACAAGAACCTGTGTGTCCACCTGATTCAACCCCTGCTCAAGCTGGGACACCCAAAGTAGGCTGCCCAGGACCATGTCCAGGCAGCTTCTAAGTATCTCCAAGGAGGGAGACTCTAGAAATATATGTATTAATATATGTACTATTTAAATTCGCTTTGCAGACTGGTAAACACTGTGGCTAGCAAGTTATCTCCAAATTTGGATACATGAAAAAATAATAAAATCAGTGTTAATGCATTTTCAAGTATGAGCACAGCTTTGTCTATTTCGCTTCAAAGAAACTGGAAAGGCACATTCAAAGAATTACTATTTTTTCTTGCCTTTGGGAACATCTTGTATATACCTGTAAATAAAACACATACATGTACAAACTGAAGTCAGTAATACTACTTGGAGATTTTATTTTACATCATCTTTGAGAACCTTCTGGAGAGCTCATGTGAAATAAGATTATATCTTACTTACAATAAAAAAATAAATAATGCCATCATCTTTTCCAAAGCAAGGTTTTATTCTAATGTTTTTATCTCAAAATATAATATTTCCTAGTAAAATCCTGCTATGGTTTCTCAGTGTAGAATCAGAGAGATGTGTCTGCAATATTCCTAGCACTGTATCACTGTGGAGTATGTTTTTTCCACTCGTACTGTACATGTAATATCAGTTCTAAAGCCAAGCACACGAAGATGAGAAAATGAAAACAAACAAACAACATTTTATTTGACTATTTCTGCTAGAAAGATGTGACCAGAGGAAAATGGACATGTTCTAAAAAGTTGTATAATCTTCAATATTTATACTTATTTTTCAGTAAGTAATATATATAAATATTGATTTGGAGAGAGGGGAGTAGAGGAGCCCAGAAAGGCTGAGTTCAAACTTTTCGAGTTATTAATACAAAAAAATCCTTCAAAGTGTTAAAATTAAGTATATCAATTTATGAGTAATCAAAATGATGCAATTAATTTTTTTTTTTAATAATTTCTTTGCTTTAGTTTATACACTGGCATACCATGGCTGCTCAGTTATAACAGATTACTATAGAAATGCCAACATACACAGTAAGATTCCCAGAGAATCCTTTGATCTTCCTTGCAAGACTCTGAGCAGAACAATACTCACAGCTTATGCTCACAGGGTACTATGGAATGAATTATTATGTGGCAGAGCTTGCTGTAAACCGTTTTTCCTTTTAATATGGATATTTTCATCTTTGGAGTGAGATGATATTATTAGTTCACTCTCTGCTAATGCAATATTTCTCCAGCTGTCTCAGTCAGATTCTCTGGCACTTCAAAATCACATTAAAGTACGAAACAGTGTAACTGAGAAGTTGTCTCAGAACACAGGAGAAATCTAGAAAGCAGACTCAGTGGTAAAGAGGTGAAGACTTGTTCCTCAAAAAAAAAAAAAAAAAAAAAAAGAAGACTACATAAAGAGGAGCTTTGATTGCATGGTTAAGAAAGCATAAAATGTCATTGTTAACACCACATGCAAAACCCTAATACTGCCCTCTTGTGCACGTGTCCAGTGAGTATTCAGATTTTTGATAGTGTATTCTTTGAGTGAAAGCATACCTGTATCTTTCAGCAACCTTTTTTCCATGTATACATATACATTACACTTTTTGCTACTTTGTGAATTGTTCTAATCTGTACTTACATAACCGGAAAGAAATGATCAGCATGCTATTCCTCAAACACAGTATAATGTGCCTGACTCATCTATCCGACTGCATACTTGAAGGGCTCATTCCAAGATTATTTTTCCTCTATTTTTCAAAAGAGGCACCACACTTAGTTATGCATTTTTTTTCAGTGATGAACAACAACCTGCATGCCACACTCATGAAAATCTGCATGGTTGTCCTGAACATGGCTTGTCTTTCACATTGCTGTCACGACTGCCAAAATGCATCACCGACAGCTCCACTGTGCTCACACCCACATTTTGGTCTCCATAAACATTCAGCAATTGTCGATGAAAGCCAGTGAGTGCCATTTTCTCCACATGGAGGAATTCAACCCTCCCATGTCAAACACCATTCTGTCAGACTGCCCCCCTCTGCTGCCATCTGTCACATAGCAACAAAATGTAATGGAATACTGGCGAGAAGTCAACCTCTACGGCCATACCAACATCTGCATTCGGCATTGTGGCTCGGTATAATAACAGAGAAGGCATTACTTCTGGAGCACCACACACACAATCTACATTGTGACATTTAATCAGTATCACAATTTCTTCTTACATTGAACGGCTCCTGGATTTCCTCAGGTTTTCAGTGATGGTAATATCTGCCTTTAAAACAGTACTCCCCACTTAACGCTAGTTCTTCCTTCATAGTCTAATCTATACTGTAGTCTCAACTGTGTAACCTACGGTTTGAACTAGAGGACCTGGAAGTCCCCCAAATGTATCTGTCCAGTATTCTTTAGGACTACTTATCTATAAGTATGATCACAGTGTGCAAGCTGCCACAGTAGTTCTATATGGTCAGGCTGCACAAAAAAAGTCATTGATGAGTGCCACCAGGCATCATAAAGTGATGCAGTATGTGCAATGCATTATATGCTAGCGCTCCATATTAGAAGAGTGCTCTGAAAATGCAGGTTTACATAGAATCATAAGGCTGGAAAGGACCTACAAGACCATCTAGTCCAACTGTCCTCCCATTACCCTTGCTATGACAAGCCACTAACCCATAAATTTTAAAATATTTTAAATTATAATTTAAAAAATAATTATAATGCCTGAAACTATTTAAGGTCATTTTAACTTTCAAAATAAAAATCAGTACTTTGAGGAGAGCAGCCAGGAGTTATTTAATGCACTTCTGTTCATATGTTAAAAACAAACAAACAAAACCACTGTTCTTTTGGAGCAATTCCTAACAGAATTTTTGGAATTCAGGAGCCTTTTTTCATTGTCAGGGGAACAGCTCATAGTCACACACACTCAGGAGAACCTAAAGAAAGCATCAGTGATCAATGGTACCTTTTCTCCTTTATGTTTTGGAACTACACGTTCTGACTCCTTATCACACTTGTTGCCCAGCAGTACTATGTCCACTTCATCACCTGCTTTCTAAAAGAGGACCAGCATTAATAAGCATCAAATTAACAACAACAAAACAATTATATATATATATATATATATATATATATATATCAAACAACATAAGCTCTTTACCTTCAACTCACAAAAACCATCAACATAATTCCCTTGAAAGTAAAGGCTATGTTTCCTCCTGACCTTTTCATCTGTACAAATGTTTTTCATCAGTTACCAAGATCCTGAGGAAAATGGTAAGACTGCAAAGAGCAGGAAAAAGCCACTTAAAAGTAAAGGGTATAATTTGGAACACCCTTCATGAGGAATAAAGTATATGGTGCATGGGTTTCATCTTCTGATGAATGCTTGATCTTGAGGCTTCAAAGTGACTGGAAATGCTCCAAAGTCACAGACGCTGCCCTCCCTGAAGTAATGAGATTATGGATTAGCATGTTAGTCAGGTCTGCATCCAGCACTGAAAAGAAAAAACTAAGGAATTTGCTACACCTGAAAGAGTACCTCTCCATACTTCACTTTTGCACACAGACAGCAAAATTACAGTCCAAGTGCTCAATCTCAGCATAAAAGTTTGATTATTCCAAGACACTGGGAAGAAGGCAATATATTTTTTAATGAAGTAAAATTTTAAAAACCTCATTGACTTCAAAAGGAGGAAAAATCTAGCTTTTTGACCTTGTCTCCATCCTTTGTTCCACCAATCCAGTTACACACAGGATGACTGTGAAATGCACTGGATGCTTTACATCAGTGTTATTTTAAGATAAGCTATTGTAACTATAGATGACTGCAATCATGACAAGGAAATGGAACAGTGGAAATTGCAAAGTGACGTTTGCTGTTAAAAGCACAGTATTTAAAACCACTCTTGATGCCTAAATGGAAAGTGTCTCTGTCTAGAAACGAGTAACTCAAATGTAATCTGTTTCCACAACGTACTTTGAAAGCAAATGCTCACACAGCTTCTCTGATGACTCAGAAGGTTTGAACTAAGGCTGCTGATTTCGCTGCATTGCTGCTGATGAAATCTCTGGTCTTCAATAAAGTCTTAATTTTTATAACACTAATCAAGCTGTAGGGTGTATCTAAATCTCTTCCAGACAGGATTAAAGCTACCTCATGTCTTCAAAAGCTTTCTGGGAGGGACTGAAAGAGACGTGCACAAACACATCTACCTATCCAATAGCATAGAGTATGACAGAAGATGCCTCTTCTCAAAAAAAAAAAGAAAAAAAAAAAAAAAAAGAAACCCCAAACAAACAAACACACTGATAATTCATCTTTACAGCTGCAATAAATTGCACAAGAGATGACTTGTCACCCCCGGAAGTGGGCCAGGCTGAGAGCCAGCTGTTCTGCTGTCACCTGTGCTATGACTTAACAACTTCAAGCCCTTAAACCCTGATACTCAGGTGAAGACACGTCAGTTCCCCAGAGCACACACAGATGCACATGGACACAAATATCTCCCTTCAGAAAAACCGAAGGAAAGATCTCTATTCGTTAAGGGATGACAGAATCATTGTTCTTAGTCTATTTGCTCTTTCACAACTAACTTGCTTCATTTGAAGAGTACCGCAGCAGGCACAATTTATTATTAAGGAAGACCATTTCATTTTTTTAATCCACTCTCATTTTAGAGTCAGCTAATCTCATTTCATAACCACAGATGATGCTCAAGATAATGCAGTATTAAAATGAAGTAAGCTCATCATAAGAGTATAAAGTACAGGCCTAAAATAATGAATCAGTCTATCCTAGATTAACAGATCAAAATGCATTGGACCTTTACTCATTAAGATCAGTGGTCCTCCTACATAAATATACACACACACACACAGGTACACATCAGTCCTTAAAATAGAGTAAATAGACAATTTAATCTGACCATACAGTCAACAATTTATTTGAAAGACTGTTGTATGTAGCAGAAGGCTTTACCAGTGACATTTGACTTTACTCTGAAGTAAAATGTCAAAGGGAAATACTGGCATCCTTTCTGTACAAAAACAAGAAATTCATTCTGCAAATTTAGTTCTGTACAAAGAGCAAGAACTCTTGAAGCAGGAATGTTCTTTCTACACTACTTCAAGTACTAACAAAATTTAAAGGCTAGAGACACCTGGCCTTTCAGTAAGTATTTATTCACACATTAATAAAATTTAATCACGAGTTTTCACTTTAATTGGATTTTTAAGATGTTAAATTGCAGTTTCTTCCTTTTAGCAAACTAAAGGATATACACAAAATGACCTTCATTCTGAGAACTGATTGTGCAGGTGAGCTCTGAAAAGATTAACTCAGTATGAATACGCACAAGTCTGACCATGCACTCAGTTGGCATAAAAACTGCAGAGGTGCACTGATTCGAATGGGCCAAAAATATGGCTCTTCACTGCTTCTAAAAGCTGACTGTGTATTTTCATCCTCTTTTATTTATAGCTCAGAAATAAGCCTTCCAAATGCTAAATCTATAGCTAAAAAGATGATTATTTTACAGTCATTAAGATGCTATTAGGTACCCCTGCATTCACCAAGCTAACACAGTCAGGAAACATTTTTCCCATGTCATGGAAAAGTGCTATAAAAATGTAATCAAGGCAAAATGTGTGCCCAAGTTTGTTGAGCATTCTGGTAGAGTTTGGATCCATCAGGTTTGGGCAAAAGCCAGAGCTCACTACTGGGCTGCTGTGATGGGTGGCCACATGAGGGAGTAGCACCATAGGCTCCAGAGTTCTCCTTGTATAAAGATCTCATCCAGTGAAGTGAGGTTTTCCTGCAGAAACACCACCTTGTCCTTCCAAAACATTTCCATGGCACAGTTGTTCAGGGCCACACTATTTTTGTGACCACTGATTACAGTCTGAAATAGGAACAGAAGTTTGTTTTGGGGTCCAAACGGTGAACCCCAGAACCCAGGTCTGATAAATACACTATTTTAATGCTACAATCTAATGATTGTAGTCGAGGGAAAAGTGTAGCATTAATATCATTTTTCAGAAATAAAGATGAGATAGAAATACATGCTGGCATGTTGCAAGATAAAGGCAAAGCTAGGGAAGGTCACAAAACCAGGAAGTTTCTTTCTCCGGCTCTCTAGACAATGACACCAGAAATGTATTCTTTGTACTAATGAAGAATAATTTGCTAGGAATATCCTGTCCCCACAGCATCACATGTAGCATTCGTACATAGTAATTCTCACAGATACATCTTCCTGTGTACTTTTCCAGTTGCCACATTAAGGTGTCAGTTACAAATGTCTCACTTCCAGGACTTCAGTGGAATTGTACAAGTGATGGAACTTGTTTGTCTCTTAGTAAACTTTGACTTGATTAGACATAGAACGATTTATCCTCAAACCAATCTGGATTTAGAGACATACCAATTTAGCAAGGTGACAAGGACAAGAAATTTTCAGGTCTAATAAAAATGCTAACAACAAACTCACCTATGAATTTGAACAATTCAGTCCTTCTGGCACCAAGCTTTCCCATCTGAGAAATTAAAACTCAGAACAGTTCAAAATCAGATTAATTTATATTTGCAAAGCACTTTACTGTAGTGCTTTTATTTAAGCATAATGCAGAAGTTCTGTCACAGATCCCAACTCTCAGATGCACTGAATTTCACGGAAGCAGAAAAGGGCACAATGCAAAACAAGCAGTAACCCACCACACCCATACATTTAATACTGTGGTTAAGGGGTCACTTCTTTTAGAAACCACAAGAAGAAAGCTAATATATTCAAGCAGCAGTACATTATGACAGCAAGTGCTTGCAGAAAATTTCCAGCATGGTGGTAATCATTAGGATATCATAACGGCCATATCATAAGTCGCCTTCATGGCCACATCGGCACAATGAAAACCAGCCCAACGAATTTGAAAAACACCTAAAGCCTATCATCTATTTTAGTTTCTGGTGACCCAGACACCATGTGTGAATCATGCAAGGATTTATGCTAGCGAGGACTTGCAGAAGTCATCTGGTCTAACTGTGCTCAAAGCAGGGCCAACTTTAAAGTTATGACAGTTGCTCAAGGCCTTGTTGAACTGAATTTTCAACATCGTCAATGGTGGAGATCCAGATCCTCTCTGAGCATCTCTTTGAGCATTTGACCACTACCACATAAAATCTTTTTACCAGTACATAAGCATCCTCAACGCATCTTTGAAAGAACTGCTTTCTGCAACTGGATTTGGCACATGGTTGCTTGTATTTGATTTTTAATGGCTAAATAGGATCAGCCTTTCAGAACAGCTGCATTCAATAGCTAAAAACCATGTTAGCAGATAGGAGGAACACCTTAATAAGACATCACCTATGAACAATGAAGTTTCAGGTTCTAAAGCAATTTTCCTACAGCAGTTGTGCCCCTAATGAGTGCATTATGAATCCAATATGCCTGTATTGGATTTGTCAGTGAAGTCCTAAGATACTCACCTGAAAGTGTATTTTTCTAGAAAGCATTTTTATAAACCATCCTATTAGTTTCTTCAAGTGCTGAATACAAGTGGTAGAATAAGACATCTGCTACCATGCATTCATGTCTTGAATATCCTTAAACAATAATTCATTTTTAATAGGAAAGAGCTGTATTCCACACTCAAAATAATTGAAATGTGTTCTTCATATTTCAATTAGCTCCTCCCCCTTATCTTACGAGAACATTCCTGGCAATCTCACAGCACTGACTAGCAAATTTTTAAGAAACCTATGGATTTTCTAGGAATGGTGAATTGCTAGGATTTTTACAACAGTTGAAAATAGCAATGGCTAAACACACTGCCGAGATGTTTAAAAATTTTTCCATTTAAAATCTCTATGAATAGAATTAAAAAATGAAAGTGCATTGTAATTACCGACTCATTTCAAAAAAAAAAAATCCTGTGTGACTGGTTCAGGTGTAAACTTCATCAGTCTGACATTTAATAAAACCTGTCTCTGTTTCCTTTCTTAACTTTTTTTTTTCTTTCCCCTTGCATGCTTTTAAGGGTGCTGTAGCAGCAGCCACTCTAATAGTGGTCATTTCTGGAGTATGAAATACTGGTTTGCATTTACAGACCAAAGCAAACGCAACGAACGTTGCCATCCTGAAGCAAGCAATTAATTTTCATGATACGCCCTGTGTTTTAGCAGTTATTGCTTAAAAACACTTCTTTTGCAATGAACAGTCCCATATATTTTCACCAAGACACTTCAGAAATTGATATCACACTTGGACTAAATTAAATTTTTTATTATTATCCAGCTCCATTACAACATTCACTAATTGCTAGCTTTGAGATTGGTACAATCAATCATGCAATTTACATTCCTAGAAATTGCCTAAATTGAGTAATTCTGCATGTTTTTAAAATTTTAAACTAAGGTAGCACTTTCAGGCAGTGAGATTAAACAAGCTAAGTATCAATAGCTTGCGTATTCTTACATGAAAGCTTTTAAGTATCTAAGTATATAAGCATATATGATTTCCTGATTGACTTATACTGACTCAAGCTTAGCCTCTTCAGCATTGTGGCCACAAGGGCCAGTCCCATCCTTCCCTCCACCCCAGTCACTCGGCCCAGGTATGCTGTGTTTATGTTTGCACATACTAACCCAGTGACTCAACCATTCTGTTTTTGTAGGACAAAATGACCCCTCCAATGACTGTATGAAGTCAGGGTTGTATTTCATATGATACGTGCGTGGGCTGCTGCAAAAGCAATGCCTCCTATTTTATTATATTGGCCCGTGACATCAGAGGTGGATGTTGGTGATAAGATAGCAGAGATAGAAGCTTCCCATCAATATTCTATTACATTCTGTTACCATCTGACAGACAGCAGAAGAGGAGCACTCTGACAAAACAGCAACTGACATGGAAACATGTATGAAGCAATAACGTGTCACTGAAGTCCTCCAAGTGGAAAAAATTGCACCTACTGATATTCATTAACACTTGCTGAATATTTTTGGAGAACAGACAGTGGATGTGAGCACAGAGAGGTAGTGGATGGTATGCTTCAGCGATGGTGACAGTGGGTCATCTCCATTGGTGCAGATTTTTATGAGCATGACATACAGAAACTTGCTCATCACTGGTGAAAACAGAGCTAGTGGTGGCGACTGTCAAAAAATAGAGTTTTGTAGCTGCCTGTTCTATGAAGCAGCAAAACTGCTTCTGACAAGTTCTTTGTGATACAAGGCAACGTACTGCTAGATATACCAATAGTCATACACTGAAACTAAAACAAACAAACAAACAAAAAACTAAAAAAAATTACTCAGCTAGTGACAAGGATCTCTGGCTGTGAAACACTCTTCTGAAAAAAGTGACCTTTGTCCACAAATACATATCCATGTCCAAAAGTGACCTTTGTCCTTTCTCTCTTTAGAGCATAGCCCTTAAATAAGCCTGGGAGGAGGGGGGGGCATGGACCCCCTTCCAGTCATGTGGGAAGTGCAGGTAAATTGTTTGCACCTGTGCTTCCTGGGCCAGCCACCCCCTTCACCAGGTGCTCAATCATCAGCTCAGGTCATGATCTAACAGTTCCCCCACAGTGGCTGAATACTTGCTTTACTGAATAGTGCTACTGTGTTCTTTCTATCTGTTGTTTCCATGGAAATAAATAGGAGGCATTACTTTCAGAGCTACCTACGCATATACATATACATACTATATGTGTGTATATAATCTCAGTGGATATATACATGGATAATCTACACTTTCAGCTACTGTCATGCTGTGTGCTGAATTAAATCATAGCAAATCATGAAACTGTACCACAAGCTTGTGGTAGCAACGGTAATGGGAGGACGGTTGCACTAGATGATCTTGTATGTCCTTTCCAACCTTGTGATTCTATGATTCTATGACTTGTTGGTTTGCCTGACAGAAGGGCACACGCTTTTCATAACAAAATGATAAAACATATGTTTTAGGTTGAAGTTTGGCCAAGTCAGTAAGAATATTTTATCATCAGGTTTCCTTTGTAGCACATTACTGAAGTTACGCTCTGATGACACTAAGACTTCCAAGATAGCTGTAAGGTCAAGGATAATAATGTACTACATTACCATAGTAATGTTCTTCATACTGAAGTAACGTATATGCAAAGTCTTAGCAATAGTATTAATATCCTAAGTATATATTACTGGATATATGACCATGTGTTGTGCATTAATTCATCTGTGTACTGAACGGGTGACAAGAGAAAAGGATTCATTTGATGGGTTTTTTTCCTGAACCTGCTTTCTAAAATGGGCTCTTCCATCCATCACATCATATTCCTACCAAGTCATAGAGGATGTTGTTAAGTATTGTTAAAAAAAACAAAAAAACAAAAACAAAAAAATGCCTGCATGTTTCTTTGACTTTAATCAACAACATGCATTATCTTATTTGGAATCATATACAATCTCACTAACTACAAACTTTCACTTCATTACTTAGAAAATGGACCTGTCTCTATCCAGTGGCAAATATTTCAAGAGGGACTGAGTAACATAGGCTCAGGTACTGGGTTACAATTAGCACAATGACCTGATGCCTGAGGGCTTGTCAGCTCCTCCCTCCCCAGTTCCTTCCTCACATTGTTCCCATGCATTATCCTCCTGGCCTTCTTGTTCCTCCCCCTTACCTTATGCCAACTCTGATATCTGTCAGACCTTTCTGTGAACCTCATAAACCCAGTAATGCAGTGGAAACCTACCCAACCGTTTTGGCTGTTAATTTTCCACCATGTTAGAGAAGTACAGTGAAGCTCAGAGAGATCTGACAGGCTGTAGAAACAGAGTAGGAGAAAATATTCAGACCCAGGGCAAGGTAGGTGAGAACTAACACCGCATCTGGCAGCCATGTGCTGTTGAATCACTTCCTATGTCACCTGAAACCACATTTCTCCCACTGCAGGGCTACAAGTAACAGGGCTAAGCCACCAAAAAAAAACTTTTTGTCAGTTTCTCCCCCTTGAAACCATCCTCTGAAATGGAATATCCAGAAAGGGGAAATAGGATCTTTCATTTGATTTGTTTAATTCGATTTTGAGGATGAAGCAACTATGCAAAAATAATGGAATTAGGAATGGGAAATCACTGGTTCATTTTGACACTGAAGCTAATTAAAATCCTGGGGTGAGCTCACAGAGATTGGCTTGTAGGTCTTGTGAACAGTCACGCTGGTGACAAAAGCACTTTAACTCAGTATGTGCAAAACTGGATTAAGAGATCTATTTTCAATTTATTTCAAAAAAGCACTCCTGTATCAGCAAGGGGTTGTTCTGGATAATCTACGCAGTCTTTCAGTTTCACATAGCAGTAATCCTACTATCATTCTACGTGCTGAGTTAGAAGTAAGAAATTGTAGTTAGGAACATACAGCTCAAGGAATAATGATAAATTTCATGCAGTCGTTTAAAACATAAACTGCATTAACTCATAGATTACCTTCATTAAAAGATCAACCACTGTTTGATTTATTTACCTCATGTATGTCTTTCATCCAGCTTGTTACACCTTGAAAGCTGTCCAGATTGGTGATGTCATATACAAGAACAAAGCCTTGTGCTCCACGAAAATAGCTTGTACTGAGTGTATGGAATCGTTCCTGGCCAGCAGTATCCCTGAAAGAAATCACAGAAAGTCCAAAATAAAGAAATAAATTTGATATCAATGAACAAACTGTAGAAGCATAGCACTTTGTAAACTGTGACGCAGACAGGGAGCTGGTTTAGGTGGAAGACAGGTTTGGGGAAAAAGACACAACATAAGAGGATGCAGACATTCCCATCTGCAATTATGCCTTAAGAAAGCTGCCAACAAGCCTTCAAGATTTTTGCACTAAAACCCGAGGTAAAGCAACTGAAGTTCTAATACTGGTTAGTGAATTCATGTTCACTTACTTCTTGAGAAGTTAGATAGTTGTAAATATAGATAACCTTCTGTATGGGATGCCTGTAGACATGGCTGTCAGCATTCCTACATACCCTTTAGAAAAGCCTCAAACAAAAATATAGTGTAGGTTCCCAAAGATTCATCAAAATAGTTTTCTCTTGGCAGTCTTTTGAACATGCACCTCTTCTTCATTAATGAAATACGGAATTTTCTTGTTTTGTCACTTCCCTCAGTGTTCTGATACAATTAAATAGAATTACTGTGCTTTGTAGATCTGCATTGTTTGCATGCTGCAACAGTAGAATTTTGTTAAAGCAATCTAGTAACAATTTTCTTTTTAACTTACTAAACTCAAATTTTAAAATGACCTACTACATAGCAATTGCACTTTATAAAGGCAGGCAATTAAAAACAGATGAGATTTTTTCATGTTGTAATATGCAATAGTCAGCTTTTATTTGTGACATAGATTAAAACTTACCATATTTGAAGTTTCACTCTTGTACCATTAAGCGTTACACACTTCACTTTAAAATCAATGCCTAGAAGAAAGAAGAAAATCTGTAACATTTCTGATAATAGCATGGATTTCCATGTGAAGAATGTTTCTCAACACTAGTTATCATGCAGTTTAAAACAGAAAATGAAAAGGAATCATATCAAACAAATAATAAGTAATTAACCATACCCATTCAAAATGGAAGTTGCAAAAGAAAATTATTCAGTGGTGAAAACAGCTATGTGTCAATACATTACAATAAAAGCAATGGAGGGGCATGTCAAAGCATAAGATATTCTGACAATATGTGTACATGTACATATTTCCAATAGGCATGTGGCAGGACAGCAGCTTCATGGCTTAGGCACATTAATACTTGGCAAATACATTGGTGATTTCAGTTGTTTCCAATGGCATTACAGAACAGCTATAGTTAGCAATAAATGCTTACAAAGCTGTTACATGCAAAATGTCATTTTACTATTTTTACTTACAAATCCCTAAAAAAAAATAATCTAGGGTTGCATGAACAGGAATAGAAATTAGCTGTATTAATTAAATGCAAAGACGAGCATACACTGGATTTCATTTAAATCAGCAACATCTGTCTCTACAGTCTTAATCTCTCTTTATCCCAAATACAGGGTGTTAATTCTAAAATCAGGCATTAGCACTTGAAACCAGTGTTGTACATTGTCTCTACATACGTTACACATCTTTTTTTACAGATACTTTCCTCATAATTTGTAGTGTTTCCCTTTACTATACTATCAAATTACTACTCCAGTTGTGATAAATGATTCCTGGATTTGTGGGCTGTTGCAGCTCCAATCTAAGGCTGGAATCTGCCTGCTATCACTGCTACCTTAGAGGGATGTATTTCCTCACTTGTAATGATGTTTATCTCCAATTACTATACTGTTGACATCTGAAATACTTTTTACTGATTTCTGTACTGATTTTCCCCCTAAAAATTACGAAGGCTATTTTTTGTCAGCTATGTTAAGTAAAGGTAAGGTAACATTGCCATAGCAGGCCGCACAGCCTTCCCCACGGTCAAGAATCCACAAGGTCGAAGTACAGCCACATAACTTCAGGGTAGCTTGTCACTGATAGTGATGCCATTTGAAACAACAACAAAAACTGACAAAGCAGTGTAACTGCCAAATGACTTTTCCAAAGGAAAACATTGCTGGCAATTAAATAAAATTGCAGTGAAAAAAATGTCCCCTTCCTTTCTTTTTTTTTTTTTTTTTCATTTCCAAATGCATTTCATGCAAAATGTTGAAGAGTATGTGCTCACATACAAGATTCCAATGGTAATAACATTTTAGGGTATATGCAGTAAAAGAGTTTAAAATTATTATGATAATCATGTCCTTCATTTGATGAATTTGTACCTCAATGGCAAGGGAAGATGAAATTATATAATCGGTGTCTGTAATTAATATTATGCAAAGCTTCCTTGATGGAATTAATAATGTTAGCTGGAAATGTAATTTAAGCCAAATTTGTTCGTGCGCTCGTGTAAGTTGAAATTTGAACGTTATGGAAAACACTTGCTCCTGAAATTCACACAGTTTTGTTTAATTATCTGTATCGCTTCCTACAATTGATATTAGAACACTTGAGAGGGACCAAGCAAGCACTGGGAGGCTGGAATGTCACTTTCAAATGATGCACTGGGAATGCAGAGAAAAACTATAATCCAGCAAGGGATCCCCAGCCCTATATGAAACAGTTCTGATTTGACATACATTTAGTAATAAATTGATATAAGCTTTTTTTTGTTTATAAGAAGGGAAGCAGAGTGCTGAATCAGGCTAAACCTTAATCTAAATTAAAATAAGGCATATTGACTTCTTAAGTCAACTTCAAAATTTATTGACCTAGAAGGTCAATGAATGTTAGTGAAAAACAGAAGTCAATATGTTCTGCATGCATGAATTGTTCATGTCTTTATATGAAATTTCATGCAAACTTAGCAAATTGAAAAGACAAAAAAGAAAAATGAGAAATACAGTGCCAAAGAGACAGCTCACAGATTTCAGATGCATTTAAGCCCATGTACTATACGAGATGAACAACATAACAAAGCTAGCATTGATTACCGCTCTTGAGACAAACGTAATTTGAATGCAACAGCTTGTACTTGCTTCTCTTAACCTGTCAAATTATACAAAAAAATGGGTACACTGGGTAAAAACTCATATTCTAGTTGTTATGTCCAAGTTTTATAGCCATGACATACATTTACTTTCTTTATACTCAAAATATTAAGTATGCCCGCATGAGGACTGAGGCACTTCAAATACAGCAAGGCCTAAGAAGCATTAAAATAGTCAGCATTTAGGAATTCAGTTGTGGATTACCGATCTCCTCCCTCAGTATCTATGAAATACTCTCTGACCATCTGCAAAAGTTTTCTTCCAATAGGTTTTGTGCAGCTTGCCTACTAAACAGTGGGCTCAGGTGAACCTCAAGGAGTTCAATAAATCTAAGTGCAAGGTCTTGCACCTGGGTCACGGCAGCCCCTGCTAACAGTACAAGCTGGGCGATGTAAGGATGGAGCACAGCCCTGCCAAGGAGGACTTTGGGGTACTGGCGGATGGTAAGCTGGACTTAACTCAGCAATGTGCCCTCACAGCCCAGAAAGCCAACCATATCCTGGGCTGCATCAAAAGAAGTGTGGCCAGCAGGGCAAGGGAGGTGATCCTGCTCCTCTGCTCTGTGCTGGTGAGGCCTCACCTGGAGTACTGCATCCAGATGTGGAGTCCTCAGTACAGTAGAGATGTGGACCTTTTAGAGCGTGTCCAAAGGAGGACCACACAAATGATGCAAGGGATGGAACACTTACTATAAGGACAGGCCGAGGGAGCTGGGGCTGTTCAGCCTGGAGAAGAGGAGGCACTGTGGAGAACTGACAATGGCCTTTCAGTACATAAGAGGGGGCTATAAGAAGGAAAGGGACAGACTCTTTAGCAGAGCCTGTGGTGACAGGACAAGGGGTAATGGTTTCAAACTAAAAGAGGAAAGATTTCATGTGGATATAAGTAAGAAGTTTTTTACAGTAAGGGTGGTGAGGCACTGGAACAAGTTGCCCAAATTAGTGGTGGATGCCTCATCCTTGGACACATTCAAGGTCAGCTGGACAGGGCTCTCAGCAATGTGACTGAGCTATAGGTCTCCCTGTTCATTGCAGGGGAATTGGACTACATGACCTTTAAGGTCCCTCCAACTCAAAAGATACTATGATTCTATGAAAACCACAATACACTTTTCACCCTGATACAGCTGAGATGGTCCTGATATAAAAGGCTCAAAAATACTCCTGTCCAGATAGAAAGTGAGTTTGAGCAACTCCGCAGAATGCTGAGCTCCTGGTGAGATGTCCTGCACAGCAATAGCCAGGGCAGAGCTGAAAGGAAGAGCTGGGAGCTCCTGGAAAGCATGAGAGGTAATAACTGGGTTGCTGTTGTAATGATCTCATCATCTAACAGCAGCTGATGAAAAGAAATCCACTGATGTGCTGCGAGTGCTCATGACTGGTGGTGGACTTCAGCCCATGGAATAGCTGGGACTCACTTTTCTTGTCCAAGAGCCGCCTTACTTGGGTCGAGTGTCAGCTATGATTCTCCTATTAAGGACTGAGCCCTAACCATGCTGGTGCATCACTTCAACACAACACTTCTTTCCTCTACACATCAAGGAATACCTGAATGTGAGTATTATCTGAGTGGTCACAAACACCAGTAATTGCTGTTTTGCTATGAAAAACAACTCATGGGATAAGATAGCTTGCTATGAAAAGAGTGCAAAAAGAAAAAAAAAACAAAACAAAAAAACTCCACCAGAATTAAGATGAGGATTACAACTAGGATTGTTAAAACATAACATGGTTACCTTCAATATCATCAATTTTTGTTGACAAATTCTATTTCCTGAGTGAGTGACTATTGGGGTATCCACAGAGATCACTGAATTGTAGGGGTTGGAATGGACCTCAGGGGTTCATCAAGTCCAACTCCTTGCTAAAGCAGGTTCCCTACAGTAGGTTAGGGAGGATTCACACCTCTACACACTTTCCCTCAGAAAACATGCCTTTGGGACCACAGCCACCACAGTCCAGCAAAAAAAAAAAGCCTTACAGACTGTGAGATCATGAGCCCACAATCCTATTCACTTATATACAAGAGGGGTTTTTCTGTTCATAAACATTCCCTGTGGCATTATATGCAATGCCACTGCTTAAACAAAAACACTTATTCTTTATAGCCTACTACAGCCTACCATTCACAATGCAATGCACCTGCCTTATGATGCGTATAAGTTTAATTAGAAAACTTTAACTGCTTATAATTTACCCGAACTGCATAATTGAGGAGGAGGAAGGGCACCCATCCTTGAGCGTTTAAGTGTCACATAAAGGGCTTTCAATGAAAATTTACTGCATTTTTTTTTTTCATAAAATACATAATTTTAGAAAATTTCACTACTGGAGCCAAGCAGGATTTTTTTCCCCCTGCAATAACAATCAGATTTTTTCTAGTAGCATAAACCCGTGACTCATAATAATACAGGATTCTTCACAGCTCCCAAACAACCTTTCAGCTTCTTTAGCTGTGACCGTTTCCCACTGAGGGTGCTGGTGACATACAATTTTGTCAGGAAAATCAGATGTTTGAACAGCCTGGATAAGCTTTCTGCTACTCTCACCAGAGGGAAAGCATCAGATGAGCATTCAACAGGCTGCACTGCAGAGAGGGCTCATGGGCCTGAGCCCGTGTGAAAACGGAACGCAGTTGAAAACAGTTATTTGATAGTGTCGACAAAGAGGAAGAAGACACCATGATTAAAAAAAAAAAATCTGAAATGTTGCAATGTGTCTTCTTCCTTTACACCATTACTGACCACAGCTGTGCTACAAAGACTGAAACTTCCATTTTCTCTGCTGTGTCTGTCCTTGAGAGCACGGAACTTCCACCTTCAACATCACTATTGTGGAAGCCATCACCCACAGCCCCATTGAATTTAAGAGTCCAAGCTCTAACATGTCTTGTAAAATGGAACTAGGTGGGATGCAGTATTTCAGAAATAACTTTAAAAATCACATGCAAGTAACAAATACTACATGTGAGGTATTAATTTCCATTTCAGATAAACATATGCAGAACAAGTTTTTAATTACTTGAGAATAGGAACAGTAATAAAGCTATATAAGGTTACATTTGGTAGACAAAACAGTTTCATCTTTAAAGATCTATTCTTTAAAGTCTTTCAACCTACAACAGGTCAAACACACTCTTAATGTCATCAGAGTTTTTGACTCTATGGTTGTCTGAATTAAAAGTAAAAAGAATCTGTTTCAAAATAATAACCTCAAGGCTAGGAATATAAGTTCTAATACAAAGTGCATTGCTAAAGCTGATGTTTATTTTCATGGGTGTTCCTTGAAAGTCCTTGTTAAAGTTCATAATAGACTGCCTGCTTTAAGGATCCATTTCACTACATTTTTGTTTGTGACGGTGTCAGAAGATGTTTTGCAAGAAGGTGCAGAAGAATGAGAAGCAGTTTAAATCCTGACATGAGGAAGTCTTTATATACTTTAAAAATGAAAGCTTGCCACTCAGAAATCCGTAAAATGTCTGTATCACGCAGGCTAAGGGTCAGCTTGCCATTCTGAGGGTGACAGGGGACGGGACCACGGTGACAGTGGAAAGCTGGCTGCCATGTCAGGGGCTGCTGGGGTGCTAGATGGGGAATGCTACATCCCCTGCATCCAGTGGGGATGACCATTTCCAACTGAAAAGTGGTCCTGCTTCAACACTGACATATGTGGCTACTTAGAGCAAATGACGTCTTGACTTTACACCATCAAAATGTATTAACATAAAATTAAGAGTCTTTCTGTCAGGAAAGACGGAGGAACTGGGAGTGTTACTGAAGTCTGACGGCACTTTGAAGTAGAGGCAGTTTTCTCTGCAGGCACATCAGTGTGCCACAGCCAGGCCTCCACCTGAAGACACGAGCACCAGTGCAACACAAAACAAATTGCCTCCACACAGAAAAAGCTCAGTAACAGTACAGGAGCTGGAGCACAGCGGTTTTGGAGCCAGAACCACGAGCATTGCGGTGCCCTGTCACACTCCGGCCAGCCCATCCGGCAGTACCTGCTCCAGGCACCCACACGCGGGTGGCACCGGGCACCTGCAGCAAAGCCAGGCAGTCACGGACAGCCCAAGGACGGCGAGGAGGAGTGAAAGCGGAGCGGGAGGGACGGAGGCAGGGCTGCGGGAGAGCGCGGGCAGGGTCGGCCCGCGGCGGGCGGGCACTCACCGATCGTGGCCAGGTAGGAGGAGGAGGAGAAGGCGGCAGCCGCGTTGGGCTCCGTGTACCTCCGCACGATGGAGGTTTTCCCCACGCAGGACTCCCCGGCCATCACGACTTTCAGCAGCAGCGCCGGCCTCCCCTCGGCGCCCTGTCCCGGCACCGCCATGGCAGGCGGGAGGCACGGAGGGCCGGGCCGGGCCGGGCGGGGGCCGCAACGCCTCAGTCGCCCCGATGTCACGGGGAAAGCGCCGCCTCCGGCCGCGGGGCCGCCACGCCTGCAGAGCCGTGCTGAGCGGGGAGGCCGTGCGCTTCGCTAGCGGGCTTCCCTTTCTGAGGCGGGCTGCAGCGGCGGGGAGCGGCTCGGAGTGGCTGGAGGCCACAGAAACACGGAGAAACGCAGTCTGCTTGTTCTTTACTTCCTAGTGCTAAAGACAGAGAGACGGAAGAAATGAGCTTGAAGAATTTCCTCTTTTTCACTTTTGATTTGTAATTGACTGTCGCAGTGACCTGTGGCATGAAAACCAAACAAATGTGCATCTGCCGTGTGGACTTGCTGCACGTATCTGGATGTTTTTAGTGGAATCCCATAGTGTCTCCTAGCCATCTGTTGATGTGCACGCTGAACTCATCTGGTGTGAGGGGTTTAGGAATGGGAGGTAATTAGAACTAAAAGTAGGAATAGATATTTACAAATGTTTGTCTTAGTCTGTAATGACTCCACCAACATTTCCATCTTCAACCCTTCGAACAACTCTTCAATCAATTCACATACACAGAGTAGCGGATTTAACAAACTCTGTGTGGAGAACAACTCTGAAAGTTCCACTTATCACAGTTTGGGAAGTCCTCTTATCAGATGCCCCATCACTCCCCTCTCAGCCACATACAAGCCTGCACCTCAATATGAAACTGGTTAGCCACAAACCTTTATGACTTTGTGGTGGCAGATTTCCGAAGGATAGCAGTAGCTTGTTTCTAAATCAGTGCGACTTCCTTTACTGATGGGGAAAATAATAATAATAATAATAATAATAATAAAAATCTGCAATTAATTGGGGAGCAATCAGTAGAAATGAAGGATGAGATCATCTAGTGAGTTAGCTTGTCTTCTCAGGATATCTGTGAGACAGTACAGTGTTAAGAAACCCACTACTGCCAAAGAAGGTATCAGTCAAAGAATTTCCATTGGGGATAGAGAAATACTGTGCATTGATAAGACTAGAAACATTCATTTTATGGAAGCATTTGGGGTGCTCTTCCTGTACAATGAAGATGCAAGTGCGTGGCTCGCTTACTTCAACAGAATGAAGGCTCAGAGGGAATAGCATTACTGTCTGTCATGGATTAAACAATTAGGAGAAGAAAACAGGTAATTAAACAAAAGGATAAGGGAAGGAATAGATGTACAATGACCATGAATATGTCTGAGCTATGAATTATGAGGTTTCTAGTGGCATTTCAGAACGCTCATTCAGTTGAGATAATCAAGGGACAAATCTTGGTAAAGACATAACATGATGAGTTGGTTAGGGAAGCTATGACTGACTGCCTGCTGCAGAGAAGGACTGAATTTGTAAACCAGAATACTTCCTATGAGAAATGTCCCCTAATTTCTAAGCAGTTCTAGAAAGTTCTGCTTCCTCATGCAGAAATTTGAAGCTGCTGTTGATTATCCCAGATCTGAGCTATGATGAAGTTCTAGAATCTTCCGGTAGTTCTTATGGATCAGAGATGATGATGCGTATGGATAATCTGTAACATTTATGGATAATTTAACATTTGAAACAGCAGCTATGTCTCCAGTCAGCTATGAATCAATACCCCTCCAGTCACTGAAGCCCTCTCCAGTTCTCTACTCTGAATATGTTTTTTACAAAACTGCCTTCTTCAAGTGAGGGCAACACGGCAGCTGCCTAGAGCAGTGAGGTTTAGATGAGTGCACGGACTGACGGTATTATCAGAGATGTTACATTATCTCAGACTTTACCCTGTGTTGTCTGTCAGGCCAACCAATTTAAATTAAAAGGACCTCCAGATATTTTGTGCATTCATTTTTTATTTATTTATTTATTTTCATGAGCAGTATATAAGGCAGAATTCTAATTAATTTCTTAAGGAAGCTCCCAATGCCCAAGGTTACCGTTGCTATCAGCAGGATACGATATCACTTTCCTCATATTCCTATCCACAAGGGGACAGTGTTTCCATCTGTTACCACTGACTACCACAATTTAAAAGTTAGCTCCTTGAAAAGCTGCCATTCAATGAATGAAATTTCACTTGTTTTAAGACAATTTCATGATTGCAAAAAATTCCCCATCTTTCTAAACTATATGAAGTTATTGAATTTATAGAACTAATCCTAAATAAAGTTAGTTTAATGAAGCTGATTACTTGAAAACAATGAGTGGATGGCTACAAAAAAATCAGTGCAGAACACAAAGTTACCTTGATGTACACTGAGATGCTCTTGGAAAAAGGTGTCCTTGCCTCTCATTTATCTTTTTTTTTTTTTCCTTTTTTTTTTTAAATCATCTGCTTGCATTTCTTTGTCTCTCTATTTCCAGCAATGTGATAAATAGTAATAATAATATCATCAGAAGAATTCAAATCCTATTTTAATGGGAGGTCTTTTCATTTCAACACTGAAAAATGACTAGAATTACTAGAAATTAGTTTTATAAATAGATTATTATGACATTGTCTTTGTTTTCATTGAATACCTGTGAATGGTTAGTATTACTTTTGTACATACAATACACATATTTTTCTTATATGAAATGTACAGTTTAGGAATCTCTTAGTTTACTCTTACAGTAACAGCAGTGTTCTGGCATTTTTTTTCTCAGAATGCTTACACGAGTTTTGGAATTCAGCTCCTGTTGACAGAATGTGCACTAATTGCAGAATCGCTGAATTGCAGACTGCTTAAGGTTGGAAGGAGTCTTTGGAGATTACCTGGCCCAACACCCTGCTCAAGCAGCATCCCCTGCAACACATTACTGAGGATTGTGTCCAGGCAGCTTTTGAATATCCCCAGGGAAAGAGACTCTACAACCTCTGGGCAACCTGTGCCAGTGCTCCATCACCTACACAGCACAGAAACACTGCCTTATGTTCAGAGGGAGTCTTCTGTGTTCTGGTTTGTTCCCATTTCCTCTCGTCCTATTGCTAGGAACCACTGGAAAAAGACTGGAACCTTCCTTTTGCCACCTGCCATTCAGATCCTTGTGGACATTGATCAGTTCCCCCCAAGCCTTCTCCAGGCTGAACAAGCCCAGCTCCCTCAGCCTTTCCTCAAAGGAGTGGAGCTTCAGTTCATCATTTCATCATTTTAGTAACTTATCACTGGACCCTCTTCAGTAGCCTCACGTCTCTCTTGAAGTGAGGAGCCCTGAACTGAACACTGTACTCCAGATATGGCCTTATAGATATGGCAGAGTAGAGGGGGGAAATCACCTCCCTTGACCTGCTGGCCATGCTCTTGTTAATGCACCCCACCATCCCATTGGCTTTCTTGGCCACAAGGGCACACTGCTGGCTCACGGCCAGCCTGCTGTTCACCAGGACACCCAGGTCCTTCTCCTCACTGTTCCTTTCCAGCACATCAGCCCCTAACCTATACTGATACATGTGGTTATTCCTCCCTGAGTGCAGGACCTTCTCTTACCTTTGCTGAATTTCAAGATGTTCCTCTCTTCCCATCTCCCCAGACTTTCAAGATCCTTCTGAATGGCAGCACAGCACTCCAGAGTATCAGTCACTCCTCTCAGTTTTGTATCATAAGCAAACTTGCTGAAGAGGCACTCTATCACTTCACCCAGGTCAGTGATGAATAAGTTAAACAATACTTGTCCAAGTATTGACCCCTGGGGGACACCACTAGCTACAGGCCTCAAACCAGACTCCGTGCCACCCTCTGGGCTCTGCTAGCCAGCCAGCTCTTAAATTAACCTATCTGTACACTCATCTAGTCGATACTTCAAGCTTGCCTATGAGAATATTGTGGAAGACAAGCCATGCTGAAGTCCATCGCCAAACTCTGATGATGAGTCGATGAATTGTTACAGCAGCTGACTTTTCATATCACCAAACTCCTGCAAAAAGTAGGCTAATTCTTCACTGCAGTCGTGGAAAGTACTGTAAATTACTCTGAATGCAGAAAGAAATTGGAAATATTCTATATATTATTCTATATATAGCAGTATATTTCATGCCAATCATTCAGCATAATCTTGTCACTGAGCTTGCTTTGGATATTCTTGCAAGCGACCATTATAAAAACAAGCAAACAGTGAAAGAGACCAAAATAACTACAAACCAAGCCTCAGGAAACAGCAGCTTTCAAGTAAAGCACTGATTTTGAAACGTGGTGAGTACATTACAGATGTCACAGACCTCCTTAATGAAATAAATCTTACCAAATATTAAAAAAGGGTTGAATATAATTCCATTTGAAATTATTTTGGTGAAAAATTAGAATACTGATTAAATTAAAACTGTTAGTAGCATCTTCATCTACGTTTTCCTGAGCTGAAGGGTATAAGCCGAGAATGGTAATGAGCAGAAAGAGTAAGGCTTAATATGGGTTTTAAATCCTCAGTTATAAGTCACTGCTCTTGGCAGAATTACGCACCGAATAGATTCTGTTAAGTGACAAAAGTTAAACTCCTTGGTTTCATTAGTGTTAAGATAAAATTACTTCTGAGTGGACAAAAGTGAGGCAAATCATTCATGTTAGGCAAAACAGGGTTCACTAATCCCTAAATGAATTTCTAGGCCAACCATAAAGTATTTTCGTTATTTAAGAGACAGGATTCAGTGTTAAACTGGGGTATAATTGGAGTGTAGTTTTAAAAATTTCAGCAGAGAACAGTGCATCTCTCCGAATTGGAATAATTCAAGTGTGAGATTGCAGATGAAAACTCTTTGTTGAAGAAGTGATTTCAATAAGATACATATTCTTTTTAGTTGTTCATGACTCGTTTTGGAGTTGTATGGGCTTTTAATTTTTGGTACCTTGTGGTTCAAAGTCACACTTCTTGCCTAGTGATAAGAAGGTCAAATATTAGCAGAACAAAATAAAATATTGTAAGCCTTACATTATGGGTTCTGACTGCTTCAAAAACTTAGAATTGAAACCAAAGAATGTTGCCCTCAGGTCTGTCTCAGCATCATTGCTCCTAGGTCAACTAGTTCAAAAACACCTCTCTTCAACAAAAATATCATTGTTTATATGATGGAAAATTTAGTCTTTCTTCTGCACCTCCTCTTGTGTTGTATGATTTTTTTCTGAATCTGGAACAGCAGAAGGAATAGCTCTTTTAGGGGAGGATCATATCTGCCATCTGTATAGGTAATAAAATCCTGATTATACCTGAAATTCACTCAGAAAAAATCACAACATTATGGCAGGGGTGCAAATGTGATTTTCTTCATCAGCTTGCACCTACATCATCTCTAATACTCAAGTATCAGAAACAGAAACTTTTGGGTAGCTCTGGTATCTCAGTGATGGACAGCTGTCAGTCATACACTGTCAGCCTTGGTTACTGAGCAGCCTAAGAAGTATGAACTTAAAATGCTCACTCTTATTCCAGAGTCATGTGGACTTCCCTGAACTCTAAACTGTGCTTTTAGGGGGCCATTAGTTAGTTAGTTAGCTATGAAAAAAAATTCAAAATCATTATTTAGTGTTTCATTTCTAAATTAATTTTAGGAGTCTAAAAGGTTATCCAGCTGCACAAATGCTAAATGGAAACTGCTGGATCCTCAGAAATTCTGAAATTAATTTTGTTGCCTATGTACAGCTTCAGAAAATTACATATTAGAAGCTGATTCTTTAGAAAATGTATTTGCCCTCTGTATATTTCATAGAAATAGCTGTAACATATTTTCATCAGATAGAAACATTTGAAATGTTCTATACATGAGGTTACCAATAATTGCCTATGTGCAGGTGCTTCCTTGAGCAGCAGGATCGGTGTCTTGGGGCAGCTGGCTGCCCCAAGACAAGCTTATATAACGATACCATATAAGGATAAGCTCTTCCAGCAGCCACTGCACAGCCCCAGTGAGCACTTCCAATTACACTGTTGGGACTTTCCATGCCATACCACACAACAAAGTGTTTCAGGTGTAACTCTTGTGTATGTTATATTTGAATTTCATTTGCCACTGGGAGTATAATCAGAGAAGGTACACAGAAATGCAAGGAATGTGGTCTAGGGTGTCTTCCTATTCAAGGTATTCTGTAGGAAAGGGAAATTAAGTTTGATATCTCCTTGCCAAAATTAGGTTTTCATCTCTATGTGTTTTCTAAAAAACATATTTATCCCAATCTTTTGGAGTGTTGAAATCAGACTAATTGTCTTTAATTTTGCAGTTTCACTCTTTGCTTTTTTTTTCTTAGATACATACTTTGCCCATTTGTGAGATGCAAGTTAGCCACTTCTGTTTTCTATGAGTTTCTAAGGAAGCTGGATTGCCCCTCCTAAGGCCTGCAGTCTCTTCTCTTTATTTAACAAAAAGTAAGCATTTTGTGTTTCTTTGAAACAAAACTTGAAACATATTGTAATAACAACTGAATTCATTTGGAACAACTAGACTAGAACAACCTTAAGAACTAGGTTTGTATTAGAAAACATCTTTTCTGATAGAAATACTAAAATGATTACTTGATGCAGAGCTTTTTTTTGTGCATTTCCAGGACAATCTTCAGCTTGAAAATGGTTAATAAAGGAACTTACACCAGAGAAAACTCAAATGTAATTATTTAATGGATACTTATAAGACTGTACATTACCACTTTTATGGCTGTACTCTAGATTTTTACAACCTACATCAGTTGCCCCAGTTAGGTTTCATGGACATTTAAAAACAGAAAGGTTATTTAAAGTGTTGTACGACTGTTGTATAGCCATGTGAAACTCTAGGATTCGGACAGCAAAATCGAATTTATTTTGAGTTTGTTCTGATGTGTGCATGTATCATGCAAGATGTTTTAGGGCTAAAATGGTGCTTTATCTTGGTTCTCGCATTGCAAATTACATCACATATTTACTTCCCATGTCTTCTTAAGCAAAGATATCTTGATAAACAGCATCACTACCTCTCTTCCTGTCTGTTCTCAGGTTTTTTTAGCCAAATGTCTTGTGTCTGACTTCCAGGCAGAAAGTTGTTATCATGTCATAGAGACTGGGAGAGGGACACGAAGTAGATGTGTCTATTCTGATTTTTCTTAGCACCTCTAAAGTCAGGAGCAGTGTCGACTGAAGATGATTAATTTCTAAATCAGGGAGATGAGGAGTAGAAAATTACAATGGATCTAGGGGCAAAAGACTGAACTTATCCTTTCAGGGGGCTGTAGACACTTTCCTGGGAATTATTTTCTACAATGCTTTCAGGAGATCAAAATGGCGTATGTGGTTTAGACAAGTCACATAACCAAAGGCTAAGCAGCTAGGAGAAACACAGCTTTGAAACAAAGATTTCACATGCTGTTAAAAGTATCACTTTTTATCTCATGGGGAAGAAAAAGGGGGAAAATAATGCAGGCTGTCTGCTTGTAGACAAGTCTACAAGAACACACAGCGTCCATCTGTGCCACCTATAGTGGAAAAGCCTGTATTTCTTTTCAGGTTCACCAAGCAAGCTGCTTTGACAAGTGAATCTGCACAGATTCTAATCTAACCTGTCAATGTTACCTAACCTTCAGTTTCTGTCTCTTGGATTTTGGCAGGAGTGAAACCAAACTCACCAGCTTGCTGTAGCATGTGTGCCCTGCCAGCTGCCATGTCTGTTGGTCCTCTTCCTCAGCAGCATGTGCTTTACCCAGGTCCCCTCCCAATAGTGCTGCCAAATAGCAGCTACTGGTGAGATACCCAGCTGAGGTGGGGAAGCCGTGGTCAGGATGAGCCAGCTTCTACACTGAGGCTGTGTGCATGGCCAACCAGATCCTTATCCTCTCAGTGTGATGCTTGAGATGGGTGATTATCACTCCAGCCTCAAGGTGACTGTTTTGCTGTGGTAGGCCACAGCTTTGTAGTCAGTTGTGGATCAGCATTTTTCTAACAGTGATGCCTGTAGCTGCTGGAGATGCCTTTTAGACCCCTGGCCCTCATGTAACAAGCAGGTCAGCAGGTGGCAACTGCCTCAAGAAAGTCATCTTTCCAGGTCTGAGAGCATACAGCTGCCCCCAGACTTTGCCCAGAGTGCAACATGAGCACGTATCCCCTCATTTTTGGCCAGAAAGAAATGGTGCTGTCAAGGAGTCATCACATTAAGTCTGCACCATACAAAGGTGAAATGGACGGGTTCTGCTGACTGTCAGAACAGCCGCACCCATCTCCAGTCCTTGACAGATGTGGAGAGGGAAGGAAGAAAGTGGGGACTGGACAGCGTGCATTCAAAGTTGGCATTTTCTGGGCTTCTTTTTCAAAGGCTTGTGCGGTTTGAAGTCACCTTCTCAAATCGTTATAGTGGTCTTGATCAGTGCAGGCTGTCTGAATGGCTGTCTGGAGCATGGAGTAGTTTTCATTTTAGTTTGAGGTGACTGTTCTCTGATTTAATATGGGCTGCTGTTTTTACGCCTGTGTTCACCGGTCGGACTGTATTTTCCTATATATCAAAAGCACACATTTGTGGTTAGACCTTTTTAACGTACCATATAAATCTATTTAAGTGAATAAATAAATAAACACTGCCAAGATGGATTAAGAGTGAAAGATTGTACTGATGGTATTTGAAGTAAAAATGTTTTGGAAGTACCACTATCCAATCATCTGTGAAAATGCCATATAGGCACAAGCACACACACAGCACTCCCATAGTTTTTTTCTTCAGATAAATGTCAAGAATGCAGAAGTCTGCTTGCACATAAGCATATGACATGTTCTTCAAATCCACTGTGTGCTTGGCAGATACCAGAGCATGTTCCATTAATCCTTAAAAAATAAAATAGCAGTTAATTTAGCATTCTAAAAAGAGCAGTGTAATATTCTTCCTAGAAAAGGCTTGTGTAAGAATAAGGCTAAATCAGCAGCAGCTAAATCTGTTGAAGATAATATAATTTATGTTGCTATGTATCATGTTAATGACTCTAAAACAATGTGCGCGTTATATTTTTTTCATTTGCAATTTAGGATTCTCAGCATAAGAGATGCAAAGACAAGGATAACCCATGTTTTCCATGAGAGATTCATGAAAACTGAAAAATAAGGTCTTTTAATAGTTCATGATAACTGTTTTTCTTGGTTTAAGTGTAGGTTTTAAAAAATGGTGCTCATTGTTTTGCTTGTAGTTCTTTCACGCATGGACAATCATGCTGATGATGCATTTACTTCAAGTGAATTTTCCAATTGAAAAAGTGCTCTTGAGCAGTTTAAGTACTATGAATCACCAAAAACTCATCTAAGTCCCATAAAAGCACTGGCTGCAAAAACCAGCCCTGGAAAGAAGACATATTGGGATTGTTCTGCATGATTCAGCTAAACAGAAATGCATTTTGTCATCACAGAGGATTTTGAAGAATTTGACTGTTCTGTAAAAATGAAATTATAATCTGATAGAAGGACAGAAATTAACTCTTCTGAAACCGCCAGGTTATATCCCTCAGTCATTCCTCACTGGTTTGAAGCAGAGGTCCTAGGTGTAAGGACTTCTGCCTTTGAAATACAGGATTTGTGTGGAACATATTTAATTCCTCACCTCTTTCATTTTTGTCCTGGTGTTGTCTCTCTTCTTTCCTGGTTAGGTTTGATTGTTTAAGATTCTCTTTTTCTCTGTGATCACCTCCCGCACCATTTGGACAACTGGTATTTCTGAGGCAGTGCCTTGTTAGTGAGAACAAACGCAATCTCTTTACTTCATGTATGATAATATTTCCACTGAAAAAACTCTGAGTCACAATTATTTTCCAGGGAGCCATTATTGATTTTAAAGTCATTATTCAGTTCCTAGGTAATTTTTATTTAAAGCTACCTGTAGAAGCGGATAGAACAAATTACTAAGCTTCTCAAAACTGTAAAATATCTATTGATAATTTCTAAATGTTAATCTATTGTCTCAGATTTTGTTTGTTTTAATTTACAAAATGACATAAAGTTGCAAGTTTTGAAAAAATAATGTAGGAATTGAGCATTGTTTAAAAATGGTTGTAGCTTTTTGTATGTCAGATAACAACATGTTGCTTGCAATGAACAGTGAAAGTGTAGGAGTCTCCTTGTGTTCAGAACTCTGTCAGGGTTACAGGCCCTGGGCCTTGTTCATATGCAGGTTGCTGAGCCCCTATGGTGCTCCAGAAAGGGTTGAGAGGGTCACTGTTGTCCCAGCATCTTTTCTTCTTCTTCTTGTTGTTCTTATGCAGCTATAGGTTTGCTAGTGCCAGTGCCTAGGATAGGGGATTGCCTCCATCTTGCCCTGGTGAAAGACAATAATGTTACTGACATGCATCCATATAAAAAATTTTCATTCTGATTCAGTTCCCAAGACCATTTGGATACCTCGTCAAGTTGTCAAATGGGAGCCAGTGGGACGTGCATGATAATGCTGCCAGTTAAGAGCAAGACTATGGCAGTAACTGCAGGGTTCTGTCAGTGAAGGGGATTGAGCTGCCGTTACCTGATTTTGAGAACTGTGCAGGATCCTTGATGTTCTTCAGGTCATGAAATACAACCCCACAGAAAGGCAACTCTAAGTCATGATGTGGTGATACTGCTGCAGGGACTGAGAGAGGGTTCTCCTGGTTTGGACAGGACCACAAGCAATCAGAAAGCCTCTGGTAATCACCATCAGCTCCACTCCTGTTGCGGTAGGCAGGGCACATTGCAGGAGCATCCCTGTGCTACACAGTGTTCTGAGGGGTTTGATCCATGGCATGCTGTCAGAGGGAGCACTGGAGGTGGGTAGACAACCAACTGGAGGCAAGGAGCTGGATCTCATCACTGTGTTAAGCCCAGCCTCACAGAAAAGGGCTGAACCCCAGCTGGGTTGGGGCAGACCTCTTCCACAAAAAGATTTCCAAGCCAGTATTTGCTTTAGATGGCTTTTCAATGATTGATCGAATAGCCAGGAAAGGACTAGAGGAAACTTTGGAACTGAACAATTTGGTAATTTGGCTGGGCAGTTCTAGTATCCAGACTCCCAGAATCTCCCAGATTTCTTCAGTTCCAAAGTCTCGAACTCTGGGAGTCTGGTTACCTTTCCTCTGGAATCTGGAGTAAGACCATCTGAAATATCCCTTGGGAGCAGGTGGAAGATACCTGAGAAAATTTATATGCTCAGTTCTAACTCAGCTTCATCATCTTGAAGACATGCCTCTCATAAGTAGAAGCTCTGTTTTAAATCAAGAACGTTTGCTTTGATTTACAGTCAAAACAAATCAAAATACCATCCAGGTTTGCACACACCCACAAAAAAAAGTGGAAGAGTGATTTGGCACGTCATTTGAAATATTGAGCAAACAATCGAGCGCCACTTGGAGAGAAAGCAAACAACAACAAAAAAGTTGACAACGGCCCATGTGGATTGTTCTGCAAAACAGACTCCTACAGTGGGTCACACAGATTGTGCAACTGCGTGACATGCTCACTTCTCCTTCCAACATAAAGCAAATAAAAAAAGGTTTGCATTTCTAAAATATTTCCGCATGAAGTTTACCTGGATATTTTTAATATTGCCACAGAATATTCCAGCAGTATCAAACTGATGCTTTCAGAGGGAAAACCATTCAACTTTTCATTCCTTTGGTGATGAGGAGTTTCAGAGTCACTGTTTAAAGGAGAATGGCCAAGGGGGCTGATGTCGCGCTGCCCAGTTGCATGCATTTCCTCTCTTTGCTGCTCTGTACAACTCTGCTTATGCTGCTTTCACAGCTGCCTCATCTGTCATCTTTCACACCCTTCCTGGAGCATCTACGCTGCTTATTTCTCCAACATTGTGCTGCATAAGGCTGGGTGTTTGCGCTGTGCTGAGTGCATGACTTTTCTTAAATTAAATCAAGATCTCAGACCTGCCTCAAAGATGACTTTGAAATTTTGAGTTTGTGGCTCTTTGGGTTGAGAAACAGAAGTACCCAGGACTACTGCTGGTTATGGCTAACTAAAGCAGTGCTGACAAGCTGATGGAGATGTGGTTTGTGGAGACTGAGGCAACTGCGCTGCTTATCCACAGTAAATCCTCTGAAATAAGGACAGTTAGCACTAACTATTGGAGGGAGACCTCCAAAGCTCTTATGGAGCTATTGATCACTCTCATTTCAAAGCACGTAAGATTGTGCCAGTTTAAGAGTGCTGAGGAGATGTTGACCAAATCTCACCTTCATAATGAGCCGGGAATGAAAACAAGTATGGAAATGTGTGACATGTAAGTTACACGGGATAAGCCTGGAAAATGATAAATATAATGCTTATCTTTGGAAAGCAGGGAAAGGAAGAGACTTATAGAACAAATAATCAAACTAGCTGCAAGGACAAATTGGATTTGTCAAGTACAAATTGCATTAAACCAGCCTAATTTCCTTCTATGACAGGATAACAGGACGTGGGGATTAGGGAAGAAGGAATAGAGTCCATAAATCACAGCACTGGGGAGTCTTTTGTCATTGCTACTTACCGAATCCCCTTGAGTAAATAAGGGAAATATAGTCTAGATAAGAGAGTTCAAAACCATTCTGAAAAACAGTGGGAGTGGTTGATAGTGGTTCCCTGCCAAACTGGAGCCTGTTTCAGGGGATAATGACCCAGAAGTCTGTCACAAACCTGGTAATATTTAGTAACATTCAATATTCGTGCAGAATAAATTTAAACAACCACACTGCTGATGAAATAAAGAGCACTTGTTAAATTTGAAGAAGACCACAAGCTGAGGGAACTCCAACACTTTGAAAGTCAGAATTGAGACCCAGACTGTACTGGTGTCTCAGAGAAGGGGACGAGAACAAAATACTCTGCAGGGTCGTAAGGAAAAACTCCACACTTATCAAAGAAAATCTGCACTCCAGAACCCACAAAACTGGGAGTCATTGATAGAACACAAAAGCTATGGAGAAGATCTTGAAGTTAAAGGTACAGGATACAGCAAAAAGTTAAACACTGTACCAGTCTGTATATAAAAAAGAGCTCTTTGTCTGCAATATGTATGATGTTTTCTCCCTCTGCTCAGTGCAGATATGATGTCAGCTGGAGAATAGTGTCTGGTTTTGAACACCCTGAGCCCATGCAGCTGAAGTGAGCTGGGTCCAGCCTTTTTCTTGTTTCCTGTCTCGACTCTATGGCATGATTAAAGGAACTTGGTTTGTTCTGTCTAAAGAAGAGAGGAACCGAAGCAAGCACATAAACCATCTTTAAAAGCATAACTGGCAAAGAGGGCAGGAAAAAAACTAAACCAGAACAAAAATAAACAGTCAACAAGCGGTAAATAGTCTGTGTGCATTATGGGAGATTTCTTTTCTATATTAGGAAATGTCTGAAAGCAACAGCTATGAGACAGTACTGTAGGTCATCTAGGAAGATACTGACTTCTTCATTGTTGGGGTTAGGATCTGGTTGGAAAAGATTGCTCAGGAATGATTAGGTATAGCTGATGAGTGGATTGATGGCCTTTCCAAATCCCTTCCCGTTTATAATAGCTCTAGGTCACCAAGCCCAGCAAAACAGCCCAGTCCTGCTCTCTAACGCTTACTCATGGAAAGTCAGGATGGAGAGGGCAAGGTAGCTAGATGCAGCTTGTGTTGGGCTGAAGGACCCTTCCCAGAAACATCACCTCTGTCCTCTGTAAGAAGAGGGAGTAACAGAACCTTGTCTCCAATCCACCACTGTCCTTTTCTTTCCCTTTCCTTTTCTTGAGTCAGGATTAGAAATGTGCTTGTATTATGCTCACTGTTGAGAAGCCTGTGCCATCATCCTTACAGAAATGAGAGGTACTGTTCCTAGTAAACCTTCCGTGATTATCTCAACAGTACAAATCCAGCAATTCTTTGGCTAAAGTCACCTTTGTCTAGGGAATACAGACATCTCAAGAGAGAATTTGAGGATGTATAATGAAGTCCTTGTGATCATCTGTTATAAGCCAACTGGATTGTGAATTGAAGATAATTGGATGCACTGATATAATGAGTTGAAAACCCATATGACAATTAATAATTCTATCTAAATAAAGTCCTAATTCAATATTTTTGGTAATGCTATAGTAAATGTAATAGAAGAGAATAATATCTTCCTTCTTGGCTTTTCACAGAGGAGTTAAGCTAGCCCTGCAAACTCATACCTGTTTGCTCAACCTGACTTCTGCCAGGCTGTTGGCAAGTATGTGAGCTTAGGTGGATGGACAGGCATGGAGTTACTGTCAGGTTTCAATACAGCAAGACAAACACATGCTCGTGTTCTGTAGTGTTCCAACAGTCATATAACTGTACAGCCCCTCTGGACTCCCCATTTTGATCAGAGATGCAAGTCCTCATACATACAGTAAGCATGCTTGAAGGCTGGTACCACTGAGCAGTCATCCTATCATCTCTCATCACTAAATAAAGCAAAGGCTTTTCAACAGAGTTCTTTCCTGTCTTCTGTAGCCACAAACATTGTTTATGTTTGTAATGCAATCATATGGTACTCCTTGTGCCATAGTATTGAAGTGAGGGATTGAAAAACTGATGAAGCCTTCTGGTTCTATTGTGTCTCTCGTAGAATCACAAAAGAAAAGAGTTGAAAGCCTGGACTGATTTTAGGTTTCTGAGGGACTTATCTGGTGATTAAAGATTTTAGGTCTTTACTAAAATTTTGAATAATATTTCTAACATCAAAACTCCCTGAGAAAGACTGATTTGTTATGGATCTATAAGAGGAATGAGCTTTGCAGTCACATGTTAAAGATGAAGTGGAGATATCATCTATCAATCCATTTCTTTTGAGAAACTACTCGGACTCCACTGAGTCACTTTGCTGCCATCCTGTCATTAATAATTAAATATAAATAACATAGATGCTTTTTTCTTGCAAAAAGTAACCCAAATGCATGTGAAGGCTCCCCAGTATTCAGTTCCCATCTTTTGTCTTTTTCTGTGCTGTATAAATAAATTCTGCTCCACCAAAATACAAGATTGAACATGTATAGGTCACAATTCGAAAATGACCTGAGGTGCATCCTTCACACCCAAGTGTTGGACTCTTGAAGAATATTCCTTACAGTAGGCATGGGTCTGCCACGTTAAGGGCATGTGGTAAACAGTAGCAGTGTTGTAGCTGTGATGGTCTACAGATATGGCAGACTAAATTTTGGCCAGGATGGAATTGTTTTTTTCAGAGTGTCTGTTATGTTGCTATGTTTTGATTATAGGAGAAAATCAATGCTGATAACATACTGATGTTTGTAGTTACTGCTAAGCAGTGTTATACAGAGCCAAGGCAGTTCCAGTTTCTCAGTTCATACTAACAAAGGGCTGGGAGGGGGACTGAATTAGGACAGCTGACTTAAACTGGCCAGAGGGATGTTCCATGCCATATACTATCATGCAAGGAGAGTTTTGAAGGGGGTGGGAGCTCACGTGGCTCTCTTCTGCTCACTGGGGGCTAGCTGGCATCAGTCAGGGGGTGGTGAGCAATTGCTTATGCAACACTTGTTATGTACGTTTATATACATATTATATATATATATACATATATATATATACACACACAGTTATAACTATTATCCGTTTCCTTTACTCTATCCTAGTAAATAGTTTTATCTCATGAGTTCTACTTTGCATTTTTTTTATTTTCTTCCCCCATCCCCCTGGAAGATGGGGAGTGAGCAAACAATTGTGTGGTTCTTAGTCATGTGCAGGGTTAAACCACAACAGAGGCACAGACTTCTGGAAGAAATAATACCTTTTTAAAAAATAATAATAATAAAATAAAATAATAACTGAGATATCTGGAAAAATAGCCTGGCTTTCAGGCACAATTTCAAGTTTTGTATTACTTTTCTTTGCAATTTTTAACTAATCTTGCTGCTGGTTTTAAGTCCCCTGTTACCTTTGAGTGCTCAGTGCTTCCATCTGCTGAACACATAAGTCATAGAATCATAGAATGGCTTAGGTTGGAGGGGACCTTAAAGATCATCTAGTTCCAACCCCCCTGCCACGGGCAATGTTGCCAATCAGTAGATCAGGCTGTCCAGGATTCCATCCAACCTGGCCTTCAATGTCTTAGAGGTGGGGCATCCACAACCTCTCTGGGCAACATGTTCCAGTGCCTCACCATCCTCTGAGTAAGGAATTTCCTCCTAACATCTAACCTAAATCTCCCCTCTTTTAATTTAAAGCCATTCTCCCTCGTCCTATCACTATCAGACCATGTAAAAAATTGGTCCCCATCCTGCAGTACCTCCCCTCAGGGACTGGAAGGCTGCAGTGACGTCTCCTTGGAGCCTTCTCTAAGCTGAACAAGCCCAACTCCCCCAGCTTATCTTAATAGCAGAGGTGCTCCAGAATCATCTCTGTGGTCCTTCCCTGGACCCACTCCAATAGCTCCACATTCCTCCTGTACTGGGGTCCCCAGGCTTGGATGCAGTACTCCAGATGGAGTTTCACAAGGGCAGAGTAGAGGAGGACAATCTCCTCCCTCTTCCTGCTGGCCGCCCCTCTTTTGATGCAGCCCAGGATACCGCTGGACTTCCAGGCTGCAAGTGCACACTGCTGGCTCATGTCCAGCTTTTCATTCACCAGAACCCCAAGTCTTTCTCTACAGGACTGATCTCAGTGAGTTCTTCTCCCACTGTGTACACATATTTGGGACTGCCCTGATGCAAGTGCAACACCTTGTTAAACCTCATTAGATTCTCATGTGCCCACTTTTCGGGCATGTCCAAGGTCCCTCTGGATGTCATTTCTCCCTTCTCTTGTGTCATCTGCACCACTCAACTTGGTGTCTTAGCAAACTTGCTGAGGATACACTTAGTCCCACCATCTGTGTTGTTGATAGAGATGTTGAAGAGCACCAGTCCCAAAGCAGACCCCTAGGGACACCGCTCATGGCTGACCTCCACCCGTATGTAGAGCCACTGACAACAACTCTTTGGCTATGACCATTCCACCAACTCTTTATCCAACTAACAGTCCAGCCTTCAAATCTATCAACAATTTAGAAATAAGGATGTGGTGTGGGACCATGCCAAGGGCCTTACAGGAGTCCAGATAGATGGCATCAGTTGCCCTTCCTTTGTCCGCTGATGTTGCCATAGGATAATAGAATGGCTTGAGTTGGAAGGGTCCTCAAGGATCATCAAGTTCCAATCCCCCTGCCACGGGCAGGGCCACCAACGTCCAGATCTGGTACTAGACCAGGTTGCCCAGGGCCGTATCCAACCTGGTCTTGAACACCTCCAGGAACAGAGCATCCACAGCCTCTCTGGGCAGCCTTTTCAAGCACGTCAACAATCTCTCTGTAAAGATCTTCCCTCTGACATCCAACCTAAACCTTCCCTCCTTGAGCTTAAAACCATTCCCTGCTTCCTATCACTGTCTACCAATGCAAAAAGTTGATTCCCCTCCAATTTAGAGATAAGGATATGGTGGGGAACCATGTCAAAAGCCTTGTACAAATCCAGGTAGACGATATTGATTGCCTTCTCTTTGTCCACCAATGTCATCACTCCATCATAGAAGGCCACCAGAATGGTCAGGCACAACATTCCCTTGGTAAAGCCATGCTGACTATCTCAGGTCACCTGCTCATCCCTCATGTGCCTTAACAATTGATTGTCAGTCAATTGCAGAAGACCACCAAATCGATCAGGCATGATCTGCCCTTGGTGAAGCTGTGCTGGCTGTCTTGGATCACCTCCTCATTTTGCATGTGCCTTAACATCTCTTCCAGATGGATCTGCTCCACGATCTTCCCAGGCGGAGTTGACGCTCTCCAGCCTTTAGTTCTCCAGGACTTCATTTCTCCCTTTCTTGAATATGGGAATTATGTTTCTCTTTTTCAGTCACCAGGGACTTCAGCTGACAGACACGATTTTTCAAACATGATGGAGAGTAGCTTGGCAACCACATCAGCCAGTTCCTTCAGAACCCAGGAATGCTTGCCATCTGGCCCCATAGACCCGTACGCATTCAAACTCATGAGATTGTCTCAAACTTCCACTCAAACTGTTCCACTCTTACACTGGGAAGGATTTTCCGCTGCTTCGGGGACACAAGATGCGTGATGAAGACCAAGGAAAAATGAACTCATTAAGAATCTCAGCCTTCTCAACGTCTGAGGAGGCCAGGTGTCACTTTTTATTTATCAGAGGGGGTACACTCTCCTTTGCCTGTCTCTTCTGCACAATGTATCTAAAGAAACCCTTCTTGTTGCTTTTCACATTTCTTGTCAAATTCAATTCCATCTGCACCTTGGCTTTCCTGATCCCACCCCTGCACATCCCAACAGTATCTCTACATTCTTCCCAGGCCACCCATTCCTGCTTCCACTGCTTATACTTTCCCTTTTTATCCCTGACTCTGGCCAGAAGAATCACTTCAGGTCCTGCATTAAGCAGACTTTATTTCCACAAAATACAGTCTACATGTCCCTGTTTTGACCTCTTTTCTAAATTTAGTCAGACTTGAACTTGTGCTAAATGCAGAAGTGGGAAAATTTTCAGTGCTGAGTCAAATTCATAATGAGGAAAATAACAAAAGCCATAAGAGGAAGAGTCCTCCCTTTGGTTCCTTTTGTGGTAAGACCTCTTACAGTAAGGAGAGGGGGTAAATTGTAAAGAGGACGTGGCACTGCTGTTCTGTGGTGAGACTGTATGGGGACTGCAGCTGGTGCATACAGAACTATTTCATTCTGGAGCTGCTTCCACCCCTGTTGTTTTTTCCCTGTGCGCTGTTCTGGGTCACAGCACAAAAGCATCAGTTTGTACAGAAAGCTGGTGTCAGAGGAGCCAGGCATTTCCCAAGATGGTGATGGTGCTCAGAAGGCTGTACCTCCTGCGGGCTGCTTTTTTAGAGCGAAAAGTGTCAGTCTGTGCTCAAAGCAAAGTGTCAGTCTGTGCCCAAAGCAAGGACTTTGCCTTGCACCAGAGTGTTGTCTGGGCCCTCCTTATTATAGGACGCCAAAGCAATATTGCCCTCCGCTGGTCCTGAAACTAGTTTAGCTGCTAATGTAAAATCATTGCCAGTCCCACCAGAGACACTTTGTAAACCAGACTGGAGCTCATGAGCCGTGTAGGTGCTGCTGTCTCTGCTAGGAGCTCTCACTGCCCAGCAGCACCTGCGGCAGGGCCATGGCATGGGAGTGAGCTGAGACCCAGACACGTGCTGCAGAAACCTGTGCTCTGCAGGAGGCTCTTGGTCAGTGAATTTATTGCTCAGCTTCTGCCCAGAGCAGGAGGAAGCCTTGCTCAATGTGAGCTCCATCATTGTCCATCTAGGTGATCTTTGAGGTCCCTTCCAACCCAAGCTATTCTATGATTCTATGAACAAAGGCCTCCCTAATTAATGCGGTGTCTCAGGAAAAACCTGCAGATCTCGTTAACATTTCAGGTCGCTAAAGCCTGCAGCATTATGTACATCCATGTTTTCAAGTATTGTATATGTGCTGGTAAGGAGGAGGTGGGGTACTTAAGAAACCTCTGGAGCTCACCCTTCTGGCACTGGCTCCAAGGCACTGAGCAAGGCCAGCACCAGCCCATCCTCTTGGCTCCGTGCAATTCCTGAGTAATACGAAGCAGAATGTATCCAAATATGAGTGTCCAACAGTTTCGTACTTAGATCAAAGGAGGTTAAATATTTCCCATGTGGTCCCCTGAGCCTTTCTCTTGCCTGCTGGTGATGCTGGGGATATGTGCTAGTTAGACACTCTTGGGGTACTGCAATGCAGTGATTAAATGTCCTGGCATTTAGGTGGTCATAATTAGGCATTCTGAGAACAGCCCTTGAAGATAAATAATAGAAATTCACACCAACCTTGCTCCTGCGGTTTTTTTTTTCAGTCTATTTGGAGGCAGGCTTAATGTGAGAGTGGGAAATTAGGTGTGTAAATCTCCTTGAGTGCTTTGAGCAATTGCCAGTTGCCTTCAGGAGCTCTGGAAGTTGCTACCTTGGCTTCCCTTGCTCAGTCTTTTAACTTGCTGTTACTTCTGGGAATAAAACCATTACTGGCATGCAGTGTGGCTTCCTCAAGAGCTGCTCATCTAAAGACACACAGATCTTAGAATCATAGAATCACAGAATCATTAAGGTTGGAAAAGATCATCTAGTCCAACTGTCACCCCATCACCACCATGCCCACTAACTTCCATTCTAGCATGAATGCTTCTGAGCATGGAATATTAGTGGGAAGTAAGTTCAAGACCACAGTGGCTGGTTGAAATGCAAAAGTTTTTAATAGCAATACTCTTCCTGGAAATCACCTTACATAAGAATAACTTCTTTGATTTCCACCATCAATTTTAATTCAACGAAGTTTTAAGAGCAGCTTGGGTTCCAAAGAGCTTTCTTGCAGAGTTAAGGACTTAATTTTAGAATAATTTCCAGTAAGTCACCGGAAAAGATTATGGGCTGTGAGGTTTTGCAGGGTATTTAGAGTTATATTGCCCTTTCCAACGTTATCTGCAAATCCTGCGTTGGTGCGATAAATAACCCCACCGTTAACAAAAGACAGGGAGCAACAACTGTCCTTGCAAAGTAGGGGAGATCTGTTTTCCAGACTGCGAGGTAGTGAGAGCTACCGTTGTTGTTCTAATGCTGTTAATGGGCGACAGTATGCTAATTAGTCAGATTAACTAAGCGGGTGAGTCATGCACTAACCCTTCTTGAAAGAAAGTGCCCATTTTGAGATGCTAAATGAGAACATAAATGCAATCAGGCATACAATTCTTGAAAGATAAGACGAGTGCAGACCTGCTTGTTAATGTAGCCAGTAAAATTAATTCTGTTCTGAAGCGGGGTGCACTTTTTCTCACTCAGGGTTCATTTTAATAGAAAGGGTACGAAACTTTCAGATACATACAGTGCGTTTCACTCTGGTCTAAGTATCTTAAATGACCTAGCATTACAAGGTAATATTCAAGGTGATGTTCTTTGCTGGGTTTTGCACCTTTGGAAAGAATTCCTTTTTTTTTTTTTAAATTTTTAATTTTAAAAAATTTTTTAATTTTTTATTTTTTTTTAAATAACTAGAGGCATTCAAATGTTACAAATGAAGACAAAACTATAATATTCTGGGGAAAAAAAAACACACCAAAAAAGACCCCAAACCACCCACAAAGTCTTTCATCTATAATCAAAGAAAAAAAATAATCTTAGAAATGTTTATTGCAAATGCTCAAGAGCTTACACTGCACGAGTGCCATCTCCTACGTTTGAAAAGACAGCACTGATGTGTGAAGGGACCATAGATGTGGTGCTGCTGTGGAACGGAGTGCTCTTCCATGGAGGAGGTTGGTGCTGCTTTTTGTGTGAGATACAGCCATAATTGGTGGCCACCTTCTATGTGTGCGTGAGCCTACTGTAGCGTTTCTCTCTTCATCACTCACAGAACCACAGAATCACAGAATGGTGAGCTCAGCAGGGGGCCATCAAGCCCAGCCCCTGCTCAGTCAGGGACACTTATTGCCTAGGTCTGCATCCAGGAGGATCTGAAGATCTCCAAGAAAGAGAACGCACAACCTCTGGGTAACCTGTTCCAGTGAAGCAGGATGGTGGAAGCTTCCTCTTCGCAGTTCCCTACCCTCACTATTACAGTGAGAAGTGGCCAAAATCTCTATCACCTCCATAGGTAGCTCAGGGCCAGGCTGTATACCAGCCCCCACTACAGCTACAGGTACAGTGACAAAATTCTTTGTCTTATCTGGAGGCCATTTTGTCCAGATGGCCTGATCAAACAGCCCCAGCCAGAGCACAGTGCTCTGACAAGAGCCTGGCTCCATCCTTTCTGCTCCTCCCTTCAGGTATTTAGGGGCATGGATGGTATCCCATGGAGCCTCCTCATCTCTAGGCTGAACAGTCCCAGCTCTCAGCCTCTCTGCACAGAAGAAGTAAGTCTCTCTGCACAGAAGAAGTACTCCAGGCCCTTTAGCATCTTAGTGGCCCTCTGGACTCTCTCCAGTGCGACCAGGTCACTCTTACACTGGAAAGCCCAGCCATGGACCCAGCACTTTAGCTGTGGCCTCCTCAGATCTGAGCAGAAGGACGGGATCTGTGATCACAACTCCAGACATGCTGTCAGCACTTGGCCTCATGCAGCCCAACACACCATTTTCCTTAGTTTCCAGTGCTCATTGCTGGCTCAGTTCAACTTGGTGTCCAGTAGGACTCTTAGATCCTTTCCAGCTGAGTAGCCCAGTATGTCATGGTGCCTGGGGTTGTTCCTCCCCAGGTGCAGAAATTTGCCCTTCCCCTCACTGAAGCCTTTGGGGTTCCTGCCTGAAACCATTTTCAAAGATGAAGGACAGGAAGGGTAAAATTTCATCAAAAATCTCTGGCAAATATCTTGAGAACTCACTAAGAACTGCAGGCACCGCCACCAAACCTGCCTGATGTGTTAGTTTCACACAAAAACAGTCACCCATCTCACTAGTTTTATGTTGTGTCACTCTCTTTTGTTTTAATAAAAAAAAATATTTAAAAATAAAATAAGTTTTAATAATCATGAACATTAACTATATTATGTATTTTATATGAGGCCTAAGGCAATTCCTCTTCATTCAGTGTGGCGCAGGAAAGCCAAAAGGTTGGATGTCCAACCTTCTGTTAATGGTGCTTTGGTCCTACACTAAACACAGTGTCCAGACTGAAATCTGTGCCAGCTTTCCAGGTGTATGATGTGGACACAGGAGGCAGCACCTGCATGCAAAAGGCTCTAAGGGAATGATACTTGTGAGGTTTATGTGGCCGTCAGGACTCTGAGAAGAAAATACAGGCCTCACCATAGCTCCCATGGGTACTGAATTCACCAGCCTGGTTTTGTATGTCTCACACTTGTTTTCAAATCCACTCTGCTAACTCATAATTTGCCTGAACTGATAATTTTCCTTAAAGAATTCCTTCACCTCCAGTCTGATCCCAAGGCAGCTCCTGGGCAGTAGGATTGCAGAAATGTCTCTCCATCAGTCTTCCTTCCCTGCTAACCCAAAAGATTTCCAGTGCCATTGCAGTGGCTGCTGTTTCCACCCTAAAGGTGGCTGCACTTAGGTGACTGGTGAAGTGATCCCCGTATATATTTGCAATTCTCTGAAGTGCCTTGAGGCTTGCAAAAGGCACTATATAAATCAATTAATAACAATATCAGAGGTCAGTCAGCCAATAAGAATACAATTTAGTTTAATGAGAGATAAATAAGACAGACAGAGTGAGAGGGGAAGGGAACCACAATGCTCCTTGCTCGGTGCCAGGCTCTGAATACGCCAACTCCTCGCTTTATCACAGAGATCATCAGAAACACGAAAGATAATTGTGTCATTGCCATTTCTTAGTCCAGTCTAATACCTATTAGTGGTTTTGATGTCTTACTCAGCGCTGTACCAGTTTGATTTTAGGAAGAGTGTACATTATTTTCATGAAAACAAATATGAGCATGAGGAAGCATTTTTCCCTTGCGTGCAATTCCTACTAAAGAATTTACATTCTTCTAATTTACTGGTTTACTGCACCACTTAGTGCACTCCTGAGATGTGCAGAATGTCCTCGCCGTTAAGAATGTGCAGATGAAATTTACCCTTTTTGCACTGAATCACTCACTCTTCCCTTGGAAGTCACCATGCTCTTTCCTCCCTCTAAATCTCCTTTAACCATTCTAATAAAAGAAGAGATCATTCTGCGCAGTCACAAAATGGATCCCAAGCACTGGCTAGCAATTTATATGGATTTTAAGACTGTTTGGTATTTTTGTGACCACTCTTGTTTTAAGCAGGTGGATGGAACGACGTTACTTCACATTTCATTCTTTCTATTAGATGGGATTACAGATGTAGAAATGAATATTATCCACTGTAGCCCCAAACAGAAGGCTGGGCTGCTGTCTTCAACAGCAGTATTTGATAGTTTGCCAGAAGATGCAGAAGACATGGGGAGATATTCCTTAATGGAGTAGAGGTGGGGGGGGATGGAGGAGTCCCATGTGCAAAGAAGCAGAGGTGTTTAGTGCTTGTGCCCCACACAAGCTGCAATGTCTCTTGTTGTGTCCGTGTCCACAAAGACATGGTGGGATGCACTGGGTGATGCTGGAGGTGGCAGCTCCTGCCCAGCCCCTGCATGGGCCCTTCCTGAGGTCCCCCATGGTCTTGATGGAGCATCCTCATGAATGCAGGAACTGAGGAAAGTTCCAAGGCTTGGCTTTATAGAAAAAGCCATTAGCAGCAGAGCATGAAACGTGTGTCTGAAGCAGAGTAAAGCAGTATGAAGCATTCCCAGCAAGTGAGCTCATAGCTGTACTTGGGTTAAAATTTGACACAGTTTAGTGTAGCACCATCATGTGCAGGAGCTGCTCACCTGGCTGCTCCCCAACACCTCTGCCCCCCGCTGCATCTGCACACTGTGTCTGGAAGTTGCCTATGTCCTGTGCTAGTAAGGTTCTTGTTCAGACCCTACGGCATGGCTGAAGGATGCAGATGGGGTGGAAGAGATGTTCTTAAATCTCCCTGCAAAAGCCGAGGCCAAATGGAGCTGACCGTGCATATCGGCACATCCAAGGTTGCATCCCCAAAAATGCCACTTACATTTCTGTGTCTTTTTTATGTGCTTTAGAATAATTGCCAGTGCAAATCTGGGGATGTCTGCTTCACATTTCCTTAATCCACATGCAGCAGCTCAGATCTGGACATGAAAGCATTGCTTCTGCAAGAGGGGCTGTTCTTTGTTCTCTCCTCCATCTCCCCCCAGAAGCCCCCTCCCTGAAAAGCCTAACAAAAGATTAGCTCTGGCTGTGATGTAAATAGCCAGACAGAGAACAGAATGGCTTCTTTTATCAAACTTAACATCCCAAAGCTCTACTGATTTCATTGTCATTATGGTAGTGATTAATTTGACCCGTAGTACTGCCACCCACTGTTAAAGCCTTCTCTGCATCCCTGTTGGTAGCTCTCATGACAGAGATTACGGTCTGCCACTGCCTTGTCCACAATTAGTACTTGTCAAAATGAGATTTGCCTATAGTAGCCCACTGCCCATGAGAAACCCATTCAAAATTATAACACGCTTTGGAAAATAGAGGACAGTTCATCCTCTAATTGGAACCAATGAGTAGAGGATGAAGACTTTCTCATCTATCAAGTGTTGCTCCAGATCTAAAAAATGATTCTCGGAGTCCTCTCTGTCAGTACCTGCCCTGTGGCCCAGGGATCACTGGGGTGAGCTGCACACTGCAGGCAGTGGAGGAGGGAAAAGAGTGGGAAGCCATGCGGTGCGGAGCTGCCTTATGTGTGAGGTTCACAGCCACTGGGGTGTATGAGTCCAAGGCTTCCCCAGTAATATGGGATGGACCAGACATGGAGTCTGATGCGCCATTCATTACAATCCTTTACTTCTTTTTCCCATGGTAAGAGGAATGAGAAGTATAGGCGCACCCTGAAAGCAAAGACTCAGTAACCACATCCAGTATTGCTAAGGAGTGAGATAACACTCTGTTTATACTCTAAATTATAGTGCTAGTGCATGGCATTTGCCAACATGAAACATGCAATAAGGCAGAAGTATCTGGCCTTGCCATTGCCAGAGAAGGGGAAACAGGTCTGGGGAAATTAGGTGTTGGCAGGGGCTGTGCAAGGGGCTTTGTTTGCACCATGGCAGTATTATCAACCAATCAATCAAACATAGAATGGCCTGGGCTGAAAAGGACCTCAAAGATTATATAGTTTCAACCCCCCTGCCGTGGGCAGGGTTGCCAACCACTAGACTAGGCTGCCCATTATACATTTCATAGGATGAATTTGGGATGGGCACAGACATGGTAAACACTATCAGAATAAACAACCACACTGGAATCAACTGAGGCTCATCTCTGATCGCATTCCTCACAGGGCAAAGGGAAGAGCTGGTGTTTTCATGATCAGAAGGACAAATTCATATAGCTACCAGATTTATTCTCACTTGAGACCCATTCTGAAAATAAAAAGAAGGAATCCAGAGAATGGTAGCTTTGTTCTAGCCGAAATAGAGCACAGCTGGAAAATCTTCTGTCTTTTCATTTTGGGTACCGACAGTGCTCAGTTGCTTATGAAACCGATGGAGAATGTATTGAGGCAAAAGTGTACTGCTGTAGAATAATTCACAAGAGGTGGAAGAGGTTGTGTGCCAGGCAAATGTGTTTTTCACAAATGCATTTAATGTTCTTCCACTAAAAGAAGCAAAAGAACTTAAAAGACAACAGGATTTTTTTTTACTAAGTGCCCAGCCACTGATAAAAGCACTGCACTGGAGGTACGCAAGAACTTTGTAGATGTGGCACTGAGGGACATGGATAGTGGGCATGGTGGGAATGGGCTGATGGTTGGACTATGTGATCTCAGTGGTCCCTTCCAACCTTAATGATTCAATGATTCTATGACTTTCCTGCAGTGAGTTGATGAATCTTTGTGCAGCCTGTAAGTAAAAACCATTCACTAAAGATTATCATGCTGGACTCTAAACCCTAATCCTACACAAACAGATGATGGTTTTCACCCTCCAAATGCTGTTAAGAAGAGTGTGTTCTATCCTGAGCAGTGCCAGAATATCAGTTCCACCAGTTCCTGACCGGGGCAAGTCGCAGGCAGGCTCATTGGTGAAGGGAAGACCCCACTGCAGAGCTTCAACCTACTGCAGCTGTAGGCTGCAGTTCTGTAGGTCTGACAGAAATTTCCCGATCTTCTCTACACCGGCAGAGAAGGAAGTTGGAAAGGAGTTGGAACAGACAGATTCCTCATCCACTGGAAACCGAAATAAAAGCAACTTTGAAGGTTGTGCCATTTGTGCAAGTTTTAGATGATGTGGGCTTGAATTTTTAGAAAGAAAAACCCAAAAGACTGGGGTACAACTGATCATGCCATGCCATGGGGCGGCCTTGGCAAGCCCCTGCTGTCCCTCTGCCATCACTGGCCAGTCCGGGGATTTACTCCCACCCTGAGTTACCGTTCCACTGTGGTTCTGAAATGTGCTTCAAGCAGACTTCCTCCATTCCTACAAAATGTTCTTCATCAGCCAAATGGTTTTGAAAACAGTTTTCAAAACTGGAATGCAGAATGCAAAGAAACAGAAAGTGAATGCCAGGCAAGAGACTGAGATACAAAGGCAGTTTCACAAACCCCATTCCTCCAGCGTGGTTTTCGGGAAGATGTTTAGGAGTACCACGAGGAACCATTTGTTAGAGAGGAAACCAGAAGGATTTTGAAGGTGTTTTGCAAAGTACAACTTCTGAAACCACAAATCTCAATGAATGCCTTTAGAAAACACTGCAATGATTGAAGAATTTTCCAAATGGAAGAAGAGGGCTTTTAGACAAAGCCCTGATACCACCTTAAATGAATCCGACTGATTTTCTGCCTGTGTGTGTGTGGATGCCGAAGGAAAACAAATATCTGGGGAAATGCTGCATTTTTAAATCTCCTTCCCCTGTTTTTAATTTCTAAATAGACTCCCTCTCATCTGTTCACTTGTAAGGACAACTAAATTCAACTGCAACGTGTCACAAAATCAAATGCCACTCGACCAAGGCTCTGAGCAGAGTGACCACACTCTGCGTGGCAAGAAACTGGGGGAAAATAACTCCAGTTCTGCCTTTCTTCGCCAGATAAACCCCCAGACGTCATTTGGATGCTAACTGGAGTCATTGCAGAACCATGTTAGATGCTCATCCAACATTGTGGCAGGTAACACGGTACCTGTGTTCTTCAAGAAAAGGATCAATGACACAAAGGTAGTTTTCTGCTGCGGGGAGAAAACAGACAATTAGAAAATCACTATTTGTATTTAATTTCTGTTTACACTGGTTGACCACATCTCTTGTAAGCACAGATTTCTCTCTAGCTTCAGAAATACACAAATACAGCAGCACCAGAAGTCTCCTCTCGTTTTTTACTTTGCAATTCAGGAATGCTTTATTAATCAACGCAAGATGCATTCATTGAACTGGATTAATCCTGCATAAGTAATTTTGAAATTTCCTGCTGAAGTTATTTTTCATTTCTGGGAACAAATCATTTATTTGGATTTTCATATATCAGGATCACAGAGATTTGCCACAGTCAGATTTTAATTTTAGTTACATATGAGCTGACTTATATATTAGGGCATATAGTTTTGCATGAGAGCATCTTCTAAAATCTGTAATTGGTGTGGAACACTGACATGCACAGAATACATCTGACAAGGTCCAGAGAGTTAGCTTCAGTTTTGCTGATCAACATCTATGCTGCAGATTAACTGAATCTTTTATGGCATTACAAACCCACCAGAATTCATTAGTGTACTTTTCCTTCCTGCTCTGACCTCCAGCACTGCTGTCACTCCATCCCTGCTCTGAACACGAGAGACTGAAGCTCTGATGTCTTCCTGCTGCTGCATTAACAACAGAAACGAGAATGTGTATCTTTAAGTGCTGCTGGGCATTACCACCTTGCCCTCATCAGCACCTCGTTGTGATTTCTGTCTCCTTTGTTCTTACCTGGAAAGCTCCATGTGAATAGGAAGCTGACACATGGTCTGTTCCTTAAAAACAAAGTAATTATGGTAGTTTACTGGTGACTGATTACAACCTAAAGAAGTGCATACACAGAGGTTTGGTATGGATTTTTCTCATAAACTGGCTTCCAAATGCAGTTAAGCTTACTAAATCATTGTGTTAAAAGCAGGAAGGAGGACAAACGTGACAGAAAACAATGGCAGCTTTAGGGAGAAAGGTGCACAGCACCTCTGAAGACAATGCTATCATCAGTGAAAAGCTATTTCTAAATCTCTGCCCTCCCTAAGGGTAGGCATACAGGTGGCATGTCAGCAGCTGTCTGGCCATCTCACACTGCTTGGGTCATGGGTGGGGCTCAAGCCCGGGGACGAGGAGATGTCTCCTTTCACTGGTTTGCCGGTTATCTAAGCTCAGCTCCACAGAAGCGCTTAGGCAAGAGTGTTGTCCTGAGGGGCAAGAGGAAATCAACACTTGGCAGGAAGGGCAGCAGGGCAAGAGAACAGAGGAGCAGGCTCAGTGTTGAACTCCTGGAGAAGATGCTCATCCATGAACCAGCAATGGAAAAGAGTTTCCCCTCGGCCCAGTTAGGGCTGGAACCTGAGACACATCTGCTCTGTTTGTGCCTTGCTGCCAGTGGGAGTTCTCCATTGTCACAGAGGCTGGCTTCAGCTCGATGCTCATCTCAGCCCACGCACCACAGAAATTCAGGGCACTCACGCATTGTAAACCTGAGCACTGTAGCACCCAAGCATTCTCCTGACCAAACCTTTTGTTCTATCAACTCTCCTGTCATTTCATTCAGTAATAGGATGAGAGGTGATGGCTGTAAGTTGCACCTGGGTTGGATATTAGGAGAAATTTCTCCTCAGAAAGAGTGGTGAGGCAGTGGCACAGGCTGCCCAGGGAGGTGGTGTAGTCACCATCCCTGGAGATGTTCAAGAAACATACAGCTGTGGCACTGAGGGACGTGGTCAGTGGGCATGGTGGGGATGAGCTGACAGCTGGACTAGGGGATCTTAGAGGTCTTTTCCAACGATAATACGACTCTGTGATTCTAACTCCTCCATTACACCCTCGGCCTTGCCCCAGTACAGCTCTCACTTGCTCCAAAACAAGGGGTCAGGTCTGCCTTGAGTCTGCTCAGTGTTCAGGCCAAGCACTGCACTCGGGGGAAGGCGCTGCTTCACTGCGTTGTCACTGTGCCATTTACAAACACTGAGCAATGGCACTTGGAGACAACGGGGCTGTTAGGTATGGCCACAAAATAAAGGAAGTTTACACATCTACATGATAAAAAAGTTCCAAAGAATTTAATGTAGTTATTATTTATACATACACTTTATAAGTAGGAATATGGCAGACAGTTGAATTAGTACATAAAGTTTTATTTAAAGTTTTCCCCCTACGAGCAAGCTTCATTTACACAGTCTAATACTGTACAAAATTTACATTCTTTTTGTGACTTATTCAGTTAGCACTTTCCTTGGTCATGCCTTCCTGAAAGATAGAAAGATTTACATAGAGTCCTCTCAAATCTTCAGATTATCTTGGTAAAAAAACAAGAACCACTTAAAAGGACAACAAATATCCTTTCAGATGGTACATTTCAGTAGAGACAAGTGACAGTCAGTGTTTAGTGGCAGACCTTATCCTGATCTTAAATGTCGTTCTAAGTTTCCTCGTTTAGTATCTTGACAGTTTCCTTTTAATATATATTTATATTTATATACTTTCAACAGGAAAAAAAAAACAAAAAAAGTCATGATTGCACCAAATATATTTTACAAGGGATCCCTTGGATCTGAACAATATAAATAAATACAAAACCAACTAAGATTGCACGATATAGTAGAAATGGATTGAGATTTCAGGATATACACTCCACCTTTACGAGTTCCTTAGTGATGCTCAGTGGAAAATTCCCCAGTGACACATTCAAATATTCGCATCTTCAGATAATTGTTTTGTTTAAACATTTTCTTTTTTTTTTGTTTTTGTTTTTGTTTTTTCCAGGCGTGCAGCTACTTCATCGATTGGTTTATTGCATTCGTATGCTTATCAGTCTTTACTGCATTACTCCAATTTTACAACTGCGTAATTCTGCTGCAAGTACAGGAGTTGTACTGCAAGAAAACTGGACCGATGCCAGAAAGAAACAGTCCCACAGCATTTGCTCTCCATTATTTATGTTGCTCTCAAGCTTCAGTATGTGGTGTAATTTCTGAATACATCCGTCCTCTTTCTATTTTGCAAAGCAAATAATGAATTCCTCCTCACGTCTATTGTTTCTGCAGTAGAAACCAACCTCCAGCAGTCATCTGCTCCTTGCTTAATGCATTAGCATTACAACCTATCATGAAAGATACGCACAAGCTTGAAAACGCGGGATGTGAGATTGCCTCTTATTTGGTGCAGCCAGTTAAAACTAAACAAATTAAAGGCCGGATTCTTATCTGACGTGAGCCAGAAGCACATCAAAGCACACTGGCTTCAATGGAGCAATATCACTTTATATCAATGAGGAAGATGGTCTCGAGAGTAATGGATGCAGCATCAGTAAACCACAATGGAAGAATTCTGCATCTATTTTGCTGAGGTGCAGATGATTATGTTAAATACCAGACTTCAGATTTTGTCACTGCTTCGGCAATGACAGGACAGAAAGACAAAAGCTTAAAACATGGACGGTCTGATTTGTGCAAGCAACTAAGAGTTCATAAAGCAAGTCTGAAATAAAGCACTCTGAACTTGCTTTGCACTGTGTAAATAATTACACGAGCTGTAAGGCAGTGGAAAGTCCGGCCTCATGTTACTTTGGATCAATAATACAAATCTGACTACATTTGAAGACCAGTCACATGGGAGTATTTTAACTACTCAGCAGTCCCCCCCTAAAACTGTGTGCAATCATTTAATAGTCCAAAGTAATACATTTACAGTTAAATGCAATCTTCTTGTCTTTGGAAGTAACTAGCACGTATGCTCCTAACAGGTGGGTGAGAAAAAGTAAGGAAGGGTTCTGGTGCTTCATTACTTGGTTATAGAAATAACTTACTGTATGAACCCAGAATTTAAGGTGTAGGACTGAATTTCTGCTACGCTAATGTAAAAGTAGTCATTCCATGTGATTTCAGTGAAACAACTCTGTCTTTACACAAGTGTGTCAAGGAGAATCTGACCCTAATCCCCAAACTGGCTACTGAAAGAAGTGCTCTGTAAAGCATGGGTTTGAGTGTAGTCTTGCTTTCCGCTGCACTTACACTTGGGGACTTTGAAGGCAGAGTGTATTTGATGACAAGCTGTGCAAAAACGGAATGACATTTCTTTACCTTTTATAATCTTCTGATCCTGTGTTGCTTGCAGAGCATTTGAAGTAGCTGTAGGTTAGGATTACAGGAGGAGACAATTCTGCAATGCAGAGTGAGCTTTTCACTATCTGAATTCTGAAGCATTCATGAAAACAACATCCTCATGACTTCAACACAGATCACATGCAGGTAGGTACAATGCACAATACTGATCTTGTCTCTTCAGGCTGTGTCTGAACATTTAGCCTTCATACTTCTAAAGTTAGATTTGGCGTGAGGAATCTTTCTGCAGCAGGAAAAAGTTAAAATCAGTCTGAAATGGCAGTCTGTCAGCATGTAATGTTCGGTGTGTTTTAGCTACTTGCTTCATATGACACTGGCTTCTATCTGAGATGGGACAACGCTTTCTTTTTGTTCTCTTTTAGTTTGCTCCTAAAGCATAAGTATGGAATAAAGGGTCAATTACAGCAGATTTGTTTAACAGGAATCCTGTTCTAAGAAAATATTTACGACACCCGTCATTATTTTCCCAAATGCAATCAGTGTCCGTGTCAGTGCTCCTCCACTATCACTTGTTGTATGGTACACAGGCTGGCAATATGACAGTTGAACAGGCGGGACCTGCAAGTGGCTCAGCAACATCTCCTTCTAGCTCTGTCCAAGTCCCCTTCTCGGGGCTATAGCAAATAGTAGAAGATTTGTAGGCCCCCTGTAACGGAACAAAAAGTTGTATTAGAAGTGGCCCAGGTGAAGTCCAAGTTACCCTTGAGCATTCAAGATGAAAAGCTACTTCTTTTTTCAAAAGTGACTCACTGTTTTGGGCCTTAACCTAAGAGCAATTAGGAGGGTTTGTTTTTCCTACTGGCAGAGCATCCAGCTTCTGAAAACCAGGCTCCTTTACAATGCGCCTTATAGGCAGAGCTAGAGGCATACAATCCCACCAAACACTTCTACCAAATTACATCTGATTTTCACATTACTCCTTATTAGTGAATACAATCTGATAAGAACTCATTGAAATAGAAAAGCATGAAGGTAAAAAAAAGCACTACATGTTCTCCACAAGTTGAAAACCAAACCAAAACTTGTCTCTGCAGCTACTTTCATCGAGTTACAGAATGTCTTGGCTGGAAGGGACCTAAAAGATAATTCCAAACCCCTGCTGCAGGTAGGGTTGCCAACCACTAGTAAGGAACTGGACCAGGCTGTCCAGAGCCCCATCCAACCTTGCCTTCAACACCTCCAGGGATGGGGAATCCACAACTTCTCTAGGCAGCCTGTTCTTCATCCCTTTTTTCCTGTATGTCCCCTCTGGGTAATATACACTCTGAGTGCAAGAGCTCAGCAGGAATGAAAGGATCACTGCAGAAAGCAAGTACGTACCATGCTCCAGCTGTATCCTCCTACAAGGTAAATACTGTCATCTAGGACCGCACAGCCAGGACCGCTGCGGCCCTCTAGAATAGGAGTCTGGAGGATATTCCACTGGTCACCTTTAGGGTCATAGCATTCCACAAGCATTACGTCGAGGTGGGAGAAACCTGGGTAGCAGCATTGAGAAAGAAGAACACGCATTATGGCATACTATCTTATAATTTTTTTTTTTTTTTACTGCTATATTTATTAACTTATAGTTGCAACTGCATTATTACAACATCACTATTAAATTTTCTTCTAGAAAATATTACCATATACACCTAAGCCATCATCTATAATGATAATATCTCATTACTTCAGTTCAAATGAATCTGTTAAAAGCTTTTACCATTAGTTCCACACTCTTCTACAAATCACAACTACACTCAATATAAATGAACAAAGCAAATTCAAGCAATATTCCCCCTCATCTATCAGTGCTAATGCACGTTTGAGCATGTAGGAAAAGACTGTCCTGGCAGTCTTTCCCAGAGGTCAGCAGATCTAAACTATTAAAAAATCAACAGGTTAAGTTTTGTTCAGGAATCAGTGTCTCACAAGTGAAGGTGGAGCTTAGACAGTTGATGCCACTTGGTCCCAGAGGGACGTAGTGTTCAGGATGAGTTGCAAGCTGTTTTAAGGTGTACCCTAAGCACGTATCTGTGATGTGACAACATCTTTAAGGCAACGGAAATGTCAACAAAAGAACTGTGGTGCCATTCTTCCATGTCTGTGAGAGAGAAAATGGCCCCAAGCAACAGCTGCTTTGTAATCGCCAAAGGGCAGATACATCTCAAGACTCCCAAGATGTGATGCTCAGTAACAAATAAGTAAGCTGAATGCAGACATAGAATCCAAGTGTCCTGGTTCCTGCTGTAGTATTTACACATTTCCCTAGCTCAAATAACTAACTTTTTTTTATCAGAGCGTTGCAAGAAGATTATGGTCTTCATAACCTGTTAGGATGCTTTACTTGACATTGCTGTGTTCCCCATCAAAGCAAAGTAGAAAAGAGAAGTCTGATTTTCTGGAAAAGGGTGTTTGGTGTTATTGGTACTTCAAAATGATGTTTCTTGTAGGAGGGAACGAATAGCTGCAATGAAATGATTTTTCTGTCAATGTTTTCAAGGAGCCATAGAAAGGCCACTGCTGTGCACCAGAATCTGTCACAGAACTCTGTAATAAACTGCAGCATACACATGACTAGCTGTGTTGCAGCAAATGCTCTGCTGACAGAGACATACTGATCCAGCTTCACAAAGAAGTGCCTGGCCTATCAGAGCCCTGCGGTTCTGACCCAGTGGAGAACTTAGTACATTTCATCTACATTTCAGCCCCCTTCCTCCTCTTCGCTTCACTTTGCAGTAAAAGCTATCTTCCCAAACAGCCCTTCTTCCAGAGACCGGCTTTTCTAGAAGCCTAGATGTTAAATGCCTCTCAGCCTCTCACAACAAACAGCAAGCAATTCAAAGGGCAGCAATGCAGGGCAGAAGCTAAAGAGGCAAAAATGCAATGCTTGCTTTCCCAGAGGTGAAACTGGGTGAAGAAAGAAGGGAGATGGAAACAGTTCAAGCCTGTGCAAACCAAGGCAAGTGTTATACCTATCGGAGGGCTGGGATGTGTTAAATAGGTTAGTTGAGTAGGAAACAAAGCCAACACCGTGGAGCTCTGCCACCTCTACAAATTTTGCAGATGGTGGCAGATTTTACCCTTTTTTCTTTTTGAAGTTCATCCCAGAAAGACCCTTTATAACTGAGCGTGGGGAACAGAGGCACATCAGCCCAGCTGCAAGGGTTTGTGCCCCAGTACTCTCAACTGCAGACTAGGTAGACTCTGTCCCCTGTATGCACCATGGACATCCAGATCTTGAAAAGCAGCATGAGTTTTCACGGTCTCATTGGTACTTGGGTGCCAGAGTCGCTCAGGCACGTGGCATGGTATCACTGTCAGTTAACATCACTGTTCCTACTATTCCTTTTGCATTACAATCTTCTCTTTTGCTGTTTTGTTTTGTTTTTTTTTTTTTCTAGTTGTTTCTTTTCCTTAAGTAAGAAAGCAAAAGGAAAAAAGAAAAGCTATTATAATCTGTCAACTATTGTCTGAGAACAAGGAACAGGAGCTGTGCTTTTTGTCTGAGTGGCTGGATTAAACAGAATAACAGAATCTTTAACAGTAATAACGACGGCACGTGAGTATTAAGACAAAAGTACCAGGTGTCCAAGCAGTAGTCAGCTTAACATGAGATCTTTTCAGAAGATGAAAACAAGAGATGTCTAAAAAGAATCATAAGTAACAAACTACATTTAATGCTAAAAAGGGATCTAAGGGGCTTAGTCCTAATATTTAATGGCTGGCTTTTTTTTTCCCCCATTAAATCAGGAGCTTGTTTTTGCACGTTGCTCTGAATAAAGCTCTCTCTAACTGCACAATTTGGAAAATGATTTACAGAGGAAAATATTGCTGGTACTTTCGGGTCAAAGAATAATCTGTTTGTTTCACTGAATTCTTGGTAATGACAAATTGTCCATGCCTTTGAGTAATGGAAGCTCCCATTTTTATTATCTAAAGCATTCATTACTCATATATTTAATGTACTGTTATAATTTTAAAATAATTTGCATAAAATGTTTTAAAAATTGCTGGCTCAAGTGTCCTGTTAAATTGCGTTGCCTGTATTTTAATGTATTTAACAATGACTGTCTAACAAAAATACTCTTTGTCGGGAGATGGGTGACACTGAAATGCTTTTTCACTATCAGAAATGTGACCTTTCAAATGGTTTCCTCCAATGGCGTACAGTCTGTCATTCATTACAGCCAAAGTGTGGATTGCTCGCTTTGTGTTCATGTCCTGTTTTCGGGCCCAGACGTCCATCACTGGGTCATAGCAGTACAGCCAGGGGACGTATTCTCCATTGTGAACACCTCCTGCAAAATAAATGCACCCCTGTTAATTATTGTAAATAAAGACACTGTTCTGCTGCAGGAATTTAACTCTGGGTTTTGTTGTTTTTTTTTTTTTAATTTCTTATTTCATATATATATATATATGTATGTATGTATCTCAACTTACATACACACATATAAAATATTTATATAGTGGGAACTGTAAAAGATACTGGCCTGAAATATATATCTTGCCATTGTGAACAGCTCCTGCATGGGCTGCCAAAGGTTGTGGTAAGGAAGACACGTAACGCCACTCATTTGTCTCCAGGTTGTAGCACTCCACGCTGGACAAATAGCCAGTTTCATTTCTTCCACCAATTACATATAAGTTCTTGTCCAGGCGACAGGCATAGAAACTGGCTCTCCTGGAGGACAGGGCAAAAGAAAACAACACAAGCCAACAGCCGGTGAGTCACACCCATCTCTATTCCATGGAGCTGCTATTCCAAATGATACTTTCTAAAGTGCCCAGCAGCTCCGCACGCTCGCATCTGTCCTAAAGTCTTTGTCTCCTTTGCTAATCAAGTACATGTTCTACATCAAATGAATACCTTACGCCTTATTTTTGGTGTCAAAACAATTAAGCACACGTAAGTCTGACAGAAAATACATTTCTTTCAAATCTGTTTGTCGCTTTTTCACACCCGTGAAAGATACAAAGGTGCTCATTAATGTTTGGGGCATTACCTTGTAAGGGATTTAACAACTCAGTAAGACACAGTGAAAAATGAGGTAGATAATGTAACAATAATAAATTATCTTGACATTCACTTTCTTTATGGTCCTTCAAGGGTCATTGTTCCCAATTTACTAAGAGAACCACATCATCAAAATTTTTCTTCAATTACCATTTTTTTTTTTCTTCTTTCTGCAGTACTGCAAACAGAACAACTTTCCTTAAGCTGGGCACAGTATTACATTTCTACCCTTTAACTCAAGAAAGCTCCAGCTCCATCCAGCTAACTCTGAGAAAAGCTTTAGCCACCTGTTTGGTTTCGCATGCAACTCAGGTACGCAGGGAAATCATTATTTTTTCTGGTTAGGACTATTAGACATATATTAGCTTGTCTTTCTCGTGACTCGAAAGTTAATGGTGTCTGTTACTGAAGTAAAAATAGAGCAGAACATGATTTTGAGAGACCTTACTCGGGGTAAGCAACAGCCAGGAAACGCTCCCCTGATTATTCAGCCCTGGGAAGTTTTGCCAGGGTAGCGGCCTCTAATTCTGAGTTACAGTGATATGAGAAAAAGTAGCAAAAAAAGCACAGCACAAAAACTAGATTTGAATCATAGAAGCATTTAGGTTGGTAACGATCCTTAAAATCACCAAATCCAACCATCACCTATAACTACCAAGTCCGCCACTAAACCACCTCCAGGGTTGGGGACTCCATCGCTTCCCTGGTCAATCTATTCCAATGCCTAACCAAGCTTTCCATGAAGAAATTCTTCCTGATATGCAGTGTAACCACCATACTTGTAGTGCGACTCGAGGAGGCTTCCTTGCTATCACTTGTCACCTGAGAAAAGAGATGGACACCCTCCTTGCTGCAGCCTCATTTCAGATAGCTGTGGGAGTAATGAAAGTCTCACTTCAGCCTCCCCTTCTCCAGACTAAACAAATCCAACTCTCCCAGCCCCTCCTTGTAATTCTTGTTTTCCTGTCCCCTCAGCAGCTTTGCTCTTCTCTGAGCACACTCAAGCAACTCCTCATCCTTCTCGTAGTGAGGAGCCCCAAACTGAACACAGAATTTGAGGTGCAAAATTGTCTGTTCCAAACCAAAAATTATTTCCTGGGCTAAACAAGTCATAGAATGGCTTATGTTGGAAGGGACCTTAAAGCACAGCCAGTTCCAGCTCTGCCATAGGCAGACACATCCCACCAGCTCAGGCTGCTCAGGGCCCCATCCAACCTGACCTTGAGTACCTCCAGAGATGGAGCACCCACAGCTTCTCTAGGCAGCTTGGGTCAGTGTCTCACCACCCTTCCACTGTGTGTGAGCCCAGAGCCTTGCGGGCAGTCCAGGCACTGTTGGGTCTGACACCTCATAAGCCCACCTCTGTAGTTAACATGGTGCTCTCTGGCTCCTGAGCACTACCTCAGGAATATGTCTAGAGAAAGGAAAGATGCAAACAGGAGGAAACGAATGCCGCTAAGTGCCTCTAACTACACTGACGAATTAAATAAGACCATTTAATTTATCTGTCAATGGGTAGATAGAAGCTGATGGCATGTATTGCTCTGCATGGTCGGGCAGCAAATTGTGCATCTATGTTTTTAGCCTGATTTTCTATGGAAACAAAGCTTATTTGATTACACTGTACATGTATCCATGTCTGTTTGAATGCTGTCTCCTCACCAAAAACTGCTGGCTGATTTCACTCTAATCTGACGGTGGGTAAAAGCATTAGGAGGAAACCAAGTGCCTATACGCTTCCTGAGAGCAGATGACAGGCAAGACAGCCCGCATTCCCCCCCTTGGGAGGAGGAAAAGCTGCAGAGGTCACATCCAGTTAGACATCCTACACAGGCAAGCATGGGCTGAGAAATACTCAGCCAGAGCTCACATCTTCTCTGGCCCTGCTGTAGTTGGCACAAACCTGTAGGGCTTCCAGCATCCATATCTGGGGTGCTCTCGTGCCTCTCTCTCTGTCCTTACCCATCTCCTCTGACAAACCTTGCACAAACTGCCCTCTCAGTTCTTGACATATTTTAGTCAGACTTTCAGTAACAAGCCTAATAAAATGAGCAACAGAATGAATTTTCAAAACCAAACTCCACTGCAATTAGTAGGTATATACTATTATATACGAATAGCAGGTTCTCTCTTTTTTTGTTGGCTTTTTTTGTTTTCGTTCGACAAAGAGGTGGGTATTACTGGTAGGCACTACTGTTTTAACTGAGATTTTGTGAACATCGCTCTGTAGGTGTACTCCTGGTTTCATCCACACAGTGTCACTGTAAGGAGCAAAAATGAGAGCGTCAGCATCCTTCACTCTTCTGCTTGGAGGTGAATATTTATTTACCCAGTAGCTCCTGCCACTAATATGGTAAGGTTTTTGGTTTTTAACTTCTCAGTGATAGAGCGCACAGGGGATGTAATGTTAAGGGAAGGCTTTTTAAATCTCTGTAAAATATGATTCAGATTAAATCATAACGCAGCAGTCTTCACAAGACAGCTTTTCCTACAAAACTGGGAAGGGACTACCCACTCTAATTAAATAGCTGGAATGCACCTTAGGATGTGAATATGGACAGTAAGACAATTATCTGGGGATCTTCTTGCAAGTGTCTGACATTTTCTGGTCTCTGAAATGCTTTTCCTTCCAACCCTCTCCCTCAATAAGCAACCCAACTAACTTTTCTTTTTTTTGCACAAAAAGGGAAACATTTCCAACACTTCTTTCTAGTTTCTACCAAAATTGAATCCATGCTCTGGAACACAAAATACCAGTCTGAGGTGTAAAACTGCGAGTGGTCACTACAGAATCTGGATCTTACTACAGGGTCACTGTTAGAGTGTTTGGTTTGCTTTTAAAAAGCAAAAGCCATTTTAACAAAGGTTAATGCTATCAGAGGCTAAAATAAAACATACATTTGTTTATTTATTTATTTATTTATTTTCTCCCAGCTTCTTTTATCACTCCATTCAGCTCCATTAGAGAAGGCAGCCTGGTCAGATCCACTTGTGCTTGCTTCTCCACGCCCTGGCAGAATACAGTCTTTTTTATTTAAATAAAATCTTCTAATTGGATTGTAAGAAAACCCAAAAGTTATCAATGTTCTACACCCCTTGTCCTGCTCTGGGCTGATCTGCTAGGTTGGAACAGCACTGGACGGAGGTGTCCAGCTGCAATTCACTGGACAAGTTCAGAGATCAGCTCTCCATTAAACTTGTTAGTGTAACTGGACTGCTCTCCAAACGGTATCCCACTCTCATTGCATGGCTGGGCCAATCAGGATTTCAGTAACTGATGAGTCATTGGCTGCTTTTCTCAGCAACACATTCCTGAAAACACTGCACACTTTTCAAAGGCAACTATTTCTGAGATATGCTACAATTGAAAAGAAGCCAAACTTGGCTTTAAAGCAAAACACGCTGACGGCTCTGAATCCATACAGAGATTAGATTTTTCTTTATAGCTCAAACAGTAAAATCAATCAGATATGGATTTTAGTATATGAGATAAAAGTTTACTCATCAAATATTTCATACAGATTTTCAACTTGAGAATATACTGCCTGTGAATGAGACCCACATTTACCTGGCAGTCATTTCAAAGGAGCTATTACAGTCTATCCAGCCAATTATTCTCAGACTAAAATTCCTAAGTGGGTTTTGACTTGATGGACCATAATGACTCAGAAGAACCCATTAAACAGTCTGTCTTGTCAACGATGCCTGCGTTATAACAGTAGATACAGGGCGTGACCCTGTACTCCTAGAGGGAGAAAAGTAGCCTATTGACTTTAATGAGAACTTTATCTGACTAAGGAGCTGGGAAAGATATAATAGAATGCATAAAAGATCCCTGTAGTTTGTATGACCTAAAAACTGTCTGGGCCAGGCCCTACCTCTAAAGGCTGCAACAACTTTGAGAAAGTCATTAGGGATAAGCAAATTAACTTTTAAAAACATTTCAGAAACCTGCAAACCACTGTTTTCCAACAACAGTCCCTATGCCGAGGAGCATTTATAGAAAAATAATAGACAAGTCTACGAGCTATGTATCCTGAAGAGGTGACATAGTATAGTCCCTAACTGAAGGAACTATGTATGAGTGGACTGTTACATTTAATTAAAACTGTAATGTGCCAAGTGCCATTCCTGGACGTGTTCAGGGACAGGCTGGATGGGCTCTGGGCAGCCTGATGCAGTGGGAGGTGTTCCTGGCTCAGGCAGAGGGGCTGGAACTGGATGGTCTTTAAGGTCCCTCCCAACCTAAACCATTATAGGATCATATGACTCTAAGACACTAACACATTGCAGTTTATTGCTGGGCAGCTGCTAAGCAATCATAAAGCTCAGTAGACTTTCTAACTTTTGGATGAAGGCGGCAGCTCCCTGCAGAATATGAGACAAGTTGCATTCAACACCTGGAATTACCAACTGTATTTACCAGTACCACACAACTGCCCACTGCGAAGGTGAAAAATCTCCTCTCTTTGCTCTCCAACCCTCAACCGGCAACTGTTTTATCAGCCAAACAAACCCAACCCTTTAGCTGGCCACATAAGCCCTCTGGGAGTTTTCTTGCAGACCCTCAGAGGACCAGACACCTAAACATTGTGGACAACTGACACAGAAAAAAATGGTAATACTGGTGACACAGGGAATACGGACAGCATCCAGGAGAGTGGTGTGAGATATCTTGTACACTGGTTCCATGAAAAGACCATCTGAAAGATGGATGGTCTTTGGAATAGTTTTTCACAAAAAATGACAAAATTACTTTGGATCTTCTGCCTTTGATGCTCTTCCTATGAAACACACATCATTCAGATCAGGTTTGGGGCACTTTTTTCCTGTTAGGTTGGGATTTGGGATCCAGAGTTACGTCTATGCCATCTTTACATGCCCTTGCTCAAGTCAACATGCGGCTCTGCTCTTTGGTACGCAGCAGGATTAAAATGTATGCTCCTCTAATATGCATTGGCTGACAGCAACTTCATTCAAAGACCACCCAGGATTCTGAGTCCTCTGACAAGGTAAGTCATGTTGAGGAGAGCTCTCCGTGGCTGGTGTGGTGAGACGGGATGGGGTCAACATATGAAGGTTTCAGCTCTCTGTACGATATCTGTCTATAATTACTGCTTGTTTACTGCAAACACATCATGACACTTCAGTCAGGTAACATGACAGCATACTACAGAGACTTCAGAAAAACCCTTCAGACTGCAGTCGGGCAACCAGTAATTGCACAAAGTCCATGGTTATTTTGCACGAGTTAGCACTGCAGGGTTTGGCATGTGGAGTTTTGAATCTGGAATGTTTAAAAAAAATTAGGAGACAAATGGGAAGCAACTGCACGCTGCAGTTTTATCTCAGAATTTGCAAAGTAGGAGTCCTTACTCCTCATACTAAGCCAAACTTCTGCTGTTCTTAGGATGATAAAACATATATTGAAAAACGTGTAGGTTTTTACCTCTCTTGCATGGGTGGAAGTTGTATCCAGCTGTTAAACCTGGGATCGTATCGGCTAACAAAGTTTGTGCTGTGCTTCCCTGTAAAGATAGATTATTTTGACACTCAGCTGTTTGTTTCATGTATTTAACATCATGATTGTATTATAAATTACACATATTTCACAAGTTGCCAGCTTTTATGAAGGGTTACCCCGTTTACAACAATGTACGATTACACTATGTGTACAGTAATAATTCAACAAATGGGGCACTACAAGGTTTGAATTAGCAGTTGTTAGCAGTAAAAGCGGATAGAGATTATTCTTGCTCTCTGTAATAAGATCTCCAAAACGTGTATTTAAATTTACTTATAGATGCTGTGGTACTTCCACAGCATCAGTAAATCACAGCACTAACAAAATCACTGCCCAAAAGAGAATATCCCTATAGAATTTTATGGTTAGAGTGTTTTCTGTCAGGTAAAACATCATAGGGAGAACACGTGCATTTCTTTCTCTTTACTTCACCTCTATGTGGAACATAGTAAAAACTGTGTGCAAACAACTAGATGTCACATAAGCCATCAGCATGGGGTACGCAGTGTTTGCCCTAGATGGCTTATTCTACCGTGCACTTTCAGTGTAAGTTAGGAGGAGTTACACATGTGCATCGAAGGGGGAATATACTCTTAGAGTCTTACTCCAGGTGTGTTAGCTAAAATGTGAAACATGAGCAACATACACCGGCTAACTAGCTTATCTTGCTGTCAAACCCAAGAACTGTATGCATGTCTTCACGACACTAAGATTCCATCTTATTTTACATGCAGATTGACATCAGAGCGAGAAAACTGAAGCAAGAGAGTGTACGGCAATTTCTTGTAACACCTGAGACTTCAACAGATGAGGACCTTTGAAAAAGAAACCTTTGTTTATGTAAGTGTGACTAAAAAATTGAATTAGAGGCTTCAAAGGACAGCAGAATAACCCAAGTGCATATGTCACAGTTCTATAAATGGTCACTGGGTATTCTACAAGGTGAATATTTTTGCATCTGAAAAGCCTCTGCAGGACTGGTTCGCTTTACTTGCTGCATTCCATACTTAGTTCAGCATGTGTAAATAGACCACCAAGAGACTGTTGAGAAGAAAATGTATATAGCTAGAATCTGTATTCATAATCATTTAAGATCATGTTCTAGAAGATTACAGAGAAAGAAAACATTGACCACTCTATTTGGAAGCAAACTCATTCTCTCGCCATGTATAATCATGTTCCAAATCCAGCATGGTGCCTACTGAGGACCAAACTTGCTGCATGCTGAGCACTGCTCAAATGCATCTCAGAGCATAGGGTGGGAGCCCCATATGCAGGAAAACAGGCATTTTGCCACTGGGTTTAGAGAAGGTAGGCTTTGCTCATGGTCCTTATCTGAATTCCTTTAGTCTACAATGACAACTTAGAAGAACAGGTATCGAGAGTTATAAACTCAATGAACAGTAAAATGGCAGGACCTGATCAGCTAGGTCTCACTGTTTGGGACATGCATTAGTCTACTTCTACTACAAAAGCAGGATTACAAAACAAGGTAAGTACTGATCACAAGTTTCAATTCCTGTGAGGAGGTTTCTGCTCTACTTACTGCATCTTTCAGAGTTACTTGGGACTTCAGAAGCCATTGGTTAAATGGCAGCTTTTTCACTCATGTCTTACAAAGTTCTGATCTGGGGACCTTGGCCTCTTAACATAGTGCATCGTACACATATTCGGTACAAGTACCATGTATGTATGTATCAGATCGTGCAGCACGGTGTAGAATGAGATTTTATTGAGAATAGAGTGGGATACAGGATACAGATCTGGTCACTTCATAGGAGAGGAGATGAAATCAAACTGGAAGGGGCACAAAGAAGAGCCACAAGGATGACAAGAAGAACAAGATGTTTATCTTATGGCAGGAGATAAACTCCAGCAGAACTTGGCTTGTTGTACCCAGCAAAACAAAAGCTGAAAGGGAAGGGGAACGCTGCCTGTAATACATCAGAGGAACAAATCTCCAGGAGGGGAAAAGCTATTAAGCTAAAGGCCAACTCTGGCACGAGAACAAGGTGATTTAGACAGTCAAAGAATACATTTTACTGGAAATTAGAATAAGGCTCCTAGTCATTGAGAGCAATTGGATTCTGTAACAGCTTTCCAACAGGAGTAGAGCGGGCTAAAAATCCAACTGCTTTTCAAATGGAGCTTAGAAAATTTACAAAATGGGACTATATGATGCCTTTGATGGCAGGAAAAGGATTTGATGACCTCCTTAAGCTGCCTGGTATAAATGGTTTCATTCCAATTTAATTTTGGAATTCAGTTTAAAAGACAACTGTATCTATTATTTTGTCTTGCTCATCAGTCAGTAGGGTTGCACATGCCATGAAGCAGTTGTCAGAATGCAGAAACTGTGAGAAGTAAACAGAAATCAGGACTAGTAAATTGGGATAATGAGAGAAAAGGAGGCAGATGCTGCTCTGCTCTGTACAGCAAGGTTTCTGCACCCATGCCAAAAGGTGAAGGGCTCTGAAGGTTACGAATGTTTGTCCTAAATCCATGCCAGTGCTCTGCAACCTGCTCTCATCAACATTTACTCATGCAAGGATCCCTTGTGATTGGAAAGGTGATGCCATAGGAGGATGTAAAAAATGAGCAGAAATATCACCACGCTCCCTAGGTTGTCAGGAAGTCAAAGGAGCAGCACAGAATGTGCATGGTCACTCCTCAGGGTACATCTTGCTTCCCAAAAATTGGCACAACGCCTAAAGAAATGCATAACACTCCTTCCATTGCCTCTATTCACCGAAACAACACTTGGCACCTTTCCATTTGTATTGGAATCCTTGAAATGCACTGGCAGGAAAGCTCAAGTTAGGTTTATCTGAAGCCCCTTCTCTACTATGAGGATAGCAGGCAAAGGTGTTTACACAAACGTGAGTATGCGTGAGCAGTTCCCATGTAGCTGCACACTTTGAGCAAATCAGTTTCAAGAAAGAACTAGACCAGAAATATCTCTGAATGTAGTTTATGATTTTCAGGTCTAATTTTTGAGACAAATAGGATCCATTTTGCTTGGGGTAAGTTCGTAAAGAGATCGGTATTAGTACTGTTCCCGCCTCCTCCACTTGCAACTTCTCTGCAGACAAATCACAGCTCTCTGATACTCACAGGTCAAGGAAGCTGTTGGATGTCTGCTGCACGTGTCTTCAGCTCAGGAAATGATCGAGGCAGCCTTAGAATTAGAGCACTATCCATGTCACAAACCACGTGCTCCGGTCCTATCTCAGTCGCAGGGCATGCACCCCTTCTTACAACTCTCTATTAGCTTGTGACTCAGTTTCCACATCTTTAAATGGTGCATAATTTTTCGTCTTTTCTTTTGTCCTTCATACGACGTGGCTATTTAATTATAAACCGCCTGGAACAAGGTCTGCCTTTTGTTATCTGCTCACCACCAAGCACAACAGGGGCCCTCAGTTGTTGGCTGTGGCTGATACTCCTAATAATAATTACCATTAATTATGACCCGTATTTCCTGCATAATATAGCATAACATAAAGGAGATTCAAACCGCAGAACTGAAGGGCTCTCCTCCCAAGACATTTAGTGATATTTTTAACTACACCGGAAATATGTTTCGAGGGTGCACTGGATTGTTTGTCTCAGGTTTTAGGAAGTGAACAGATGTAACAATTTTCTATAATTTGGTTTAGTGCAGATGCTGAAATGGGGCATTCACAATAAAATATATGCAGTATATGTAATTTCAGCTGGATCCTCTGGTGTTTTAAAGTAAAAATGTGTACCTGCAAGCTGTTTTATGGTTTCTCAGTCATAATTATCTCTGTTACACAGGCTGCTACAACTACAACTCTTTCTTCGTGTGCAAGCTTTTTAACAATGTCTTGACTATTTTGTGAATTTTGCAAGGCATGGTACTCTCCTTTTGCTTTGCTCAGAAGCCTGTTAAATTGTTTAATTTCTCTTTGCAGTAAATTTATGAAGTAATCAAATCCAAGAAGGTAGAAGCAGATAATCTACACGAGAAGCTCTTGCACAAGACTAAAAAAGGGACCAGTTTAAGAATCTCAGTCTAGATAATTAACACATTAACAACTTTAGCTGCGAGTATCTGGTTTGACAATAGAAAGGAAGCATTCATCTACTGCAATTGCATTATTATATTATGACTGGAAGGAGACTGGAAATGAAGGTTAAAATTCTTAACAGCTGCTGCCTGGTGCATGCACTTGAAAGAGTCTGTTCTGCTGCCTGTGGCATTTCTCAAGGGACGTGGGAGCTGATGAATGACAGAGATGCTAATGCTGAAGTACCAGATATTTATTACATCAATATCTGAAAGTAGCCTTTGGTAGCTCAACAATTTGGCTACAGGTCCTCAAAATCACTTGCTAATGACCACATCAGCTGACCCGACAGACAGACACAGGAAGGCAGAAGCTGCCTGTGCCTTTTAATACTGTGTACATACCGTTAGGGTTCCATTGGTCTTCGCCTCCGAGTACAAACAAGAAGTTTTCCACTTCCACGACACAATGATGTGCACTGTTATATGGCATAACTGCAAGCAAAGAGAGAGTTCTTTATCAGCTCAGGGCACGGATTCCACAAAAACTTCCAAAGATACAAAATACAACACCATGATGGGAGTTGTACAAAGTAAATAGAAGGCATCCACCCCAAGCATGTATGTCTGACGAATTAACAGCAGAAACAGATGCTTATTAATAATTTCACATTATTTGGTCTTGCAGATAATTGAAGAATAAAGCAGGAATGCTGGCCCCTTGGTGTTCCCCCCCACACCCATATATATGCTGCTCTAAAATGAATCTGTTAAAATGAGTGAAGTTGTCTGATGCTTTCCTGGAATAAGCAGATGCTAGGGATCCTGGTACGCTAGGAAACATTATAAAAACCTCAGCCCAGCTTTGTTCTGTTGGTAATGTTTCCACAAGAAGAGTCAGTGTGTTCAGTAGCTTTCTATTACACAGCAATGAACAAGCTGCATTTCCATACAGTTTTAAGTTTTTAAATTAAGGTCCTGCTGATTTAATGCCTTTTCCAAATGTATACGCTTAATTTCCTGTACAATGTCATTAGCAGCACAATCACACATTTTCTATTCATCTAATCAGGAAGCCCTTTGTTAACAAAGATCAAAACTGTGGCACTAGGTTTGCGGCATCCTTTCTTTTTGGAGGCGTTGGAATTACTGTAGACCAAACACAGTCACAATATTCTATTTTTTTCAATTTACGTTTTCCACCGTAAGTATTAAAACACAAAAATAAGGGCTTGTCTATACATAATATGCATATATTATTGTGCTGTGGCATACAGCACTATTGATATTATACGGTAAATGAAAACTTAGGCAGCATTAGTTATCGTACCACATATAGTAGTTTTGGCCCAGTGACACCAGTAGGAAAAATGATGTCCTTGTTCAGCTCATCATATGGGTACCTTAAATCTAGGTGAGGACAAATGGGGAGGTGATGTGCATGTACAGGCAGGGAACTTATTGCTTGACACGGATCAACAGAGCACTTAGGAAACCAGTGCAGTGGGAAATCAATATGACTCAGGGCCAGCTCTTACTTTGTGCTCTTTTGCCAATGCCAAAAAAAAAAAAAAGAAAAAAGAAAAAAGAAAAAAAAAAGGCAGCCTATCTCACACTTGGATTATTTTGGGTGATATATCTCTCATTTCGTTTGTTTTATTGTCTTTTATTTTTCTCAGAATGTGGTTGTGCAGTACAGCATATGCAAATAAAAATAATAAGAAATGCGCACAGCTCTGTTATTTAGGACACATTTTCCTAAGGATCAAGTGGGCTCATTTAAGCTTCTTCCTGAAGTTTTTGCCAAGGCAATGACGAATAAGTAAGGTTCGTTTTTAGTAAAGGTCAAATATCATTTTCATAGCTTGCGCTCTTAAAAGTCATGTAAGTGAAACAATTCTTAAATTGGGCAGATAAGTACAGTGGAAGATCACTAATTGTTGTTATTTGTTTCTAGCAAACTTAACATAACTGGAATGTAATCCTGTACTTGGCAACGCCTAAGAGTTTATTCTACCTATAGATTCCCGCAGTGGGATGAAAGAATGACAGAGATGTTTATTTTCTTAGTCCCCACACCACACTTCTCCCATTTATTAATCTCGAACATCTTCCCATCTTAAAATCTCTCAAACCCTCTGAATTTCCCTGGATTTTGTGGAAACAAATATTACAGAACGAATCTGACTTCCCACGGGAAGTCAGCTGTCTCCCTTTGATGCCTCTGGGACCACTCCTCTCAGGAAGAGGTTCCCCAAGACCAGTCTGCAGGGTCTTTAGTTCCTTCCTTGCCCAATGTGCTACAGTATTTTCAAATCAGGCCCAAGACCGAGGTTGAGTCAGGCTCTTCCTTCAGACAATTTGAAGAGACGCAGTATTTAACTCAGACCTGTGTGCAGACAGCACACGTGCATATTTTTCATGTGTTGTATTCCCATTTTTTTAAAATACTTTATTTATCCTCCATATTGACACAAACAGGGCCAGCAGAGGAAGAAATTATATTGTAAGCTTTTCGGCTGTTTCCATGCATATAAACTACGCAATAAGACTCCCACACTTACGATGATAATTAAACCACAAAAACTAAGGGCTTAATCCCAGCTCCCGCTATACTCAATGGCAACATTCCCACTGTTGGGGGATTGGGCACAAATGACCTAAGCTAACATCTACAGCTCACAGGAAAGCCCCAGGGAAGCTTTCCCAGGACAGGAGGGTGGTATTTGGGCAACGCTGTCAGCACCTGAGGGAGTTTTTGCACTGAAATGGGGAAATCATCAACGTCATCATCAGCCTTTCTCCTTGATCATTTTCAGGGTCCCTCACAGTCATGAATTACACACAGAAATCAAAACTAGGGCAATGAACAAGACCGCTATAAAAGGAAAGCACCTGAAAACTTCTGTCATAAGCTATAATTCCTTACGAACACACATCTGTACAGGAGCTAACTTTCATATATACAGTCAAAATTACATGCTAGGGAGCTTGCTAATTCAGTTTCTGGTAATGACAGTCTTCACAACGTCCCTGAGCTTGCCAGGATGTAACAGGAAGAATCTGGCCCATCACACACACTGCCCAGATTGCTGTTTCCATTATTTCTACATGAGCCTTTGTCTGCTGTTTTGCTTTAATCGTGTGAAAATCACATCCTCTCCTTTTTCCATTTCCAGCCAGAGGAACACCTGCCTGCCCCGCAAAAAAAGGGTATTTGAAGAGAAGTTTGTACGTCGTGCTCAAACACAGCCCAGTGTGAGTTTTTAGCGTGTCAGTCAGTGAGTTAGAGGGAAAGGGTAAGGAGAAGCTAATCAGGATGAAATGAGATTAAAGGCTGTCTAATTTTACAGCAACTGTGATCCATCAGCCACTGTGAAAGTGACAGTGGAAATGAATGATGGAGACAGACAGGTGGGGCTGTACATTTCACTGATTTATCCTCAAATGCACTGGGCCTTATTTTATTGAGTGAACATGACCGCATTTATCATGACTGTCATCTAAACCCACTTCCCTCCATTTAAAAAGGTCACTTTACTAGGAGGGAGTAGGATAGAGGCACTTTCAAAACAGATTTAAAATTTAATAACACATGTTTATAATCCTGTGCAAGAATTCTCAACTTTATTAAAGTAAGATTTCAAAAGAAGAAGATAAGACTATTAAACGGATGAAAAGATGAAAAAAAAAAGCCATGGCCACCTGAGAAACATGCTCAGCTACCAAGGTGATAGGTGACAGGGAATGACTTGAGACAGGCATATGTAGATTAGAAGTAGCAAGCAGAACCCACATCTCCTAAGCCCTCTCCCCTCACACACTTTCCAAAACTCTGCTAGTTTTGTGCATCCTCAGACCAAGAGAAGAAACAAGTCCAAGCAATCCTAGATAAGACAGCGTCCCCACCTGCCCTTTTCTCATGCAATTTAGACCCCCGCCCCAAGGTGGGAAGAATTTTTTCATGTACACATATGCAACAGGAAGTACTTTCCATGCTGAAACTAAACCACTGATCTACACTTGAGAATGATCTGGAAGGCAGTAGAGACGAAGACAATGCTCGTGAATCAAAATCCTCTCAACCATAACAGCTGTGGTCAGCCAGATGCCATCATGCTCCAAAGGCACCTCCAACTTTTGAATGGTGAGAATTTGAATGATATCTCTCACTTAGCCCACAAACAATGATGTGTGCTGTTTGCCTTACCCAGTTTTACAATTGTACGTAGGTCGCTCCAAAAGTAATGCCTCTTATTTATTTCCATGGAAACTACCAATATATACGAGGAGTACAGTAACAGTATTTGACAGAGCAAATATTCAGCTGCAAAAATACTATTTTTCAACTTTGTCACGATCACGAGCTATGCATTTTTGCCAGCAATTAACAAGAGTCTGCATGCCAGTTCATACAAATCTGCACCAGTGGAGGTGACACACTATTTTACAGCTGCTATGACAGTGTTGTTGCTAGGAAATTGCTGCCCACGCCATTCATATTTCACTGGCCCAAACAGATGGAAGTCAGAAGATGCCAAGACTGGACTACACACTGGGTGTGGTAGGACAGTCCAGCCAAGACTGGCAGTATGCTTCATGATCTTCAAACTGGTATGGGGCCAGGCATTACTGCACTCGAGAGAAAGGTTGCCTTCTTCTCTGGAGGGACTCTGGAAGTTTGAGCCTTTGGCTCAGCCAGCATCACAATGCAGTTGTCAGACCTGATGGGTGGTCTGAGCTCCAGGAAATCCAGAAAGGTCACCCCTTTCCTATCCCCAAAGACAGTGCACATTACTTTACCCACTGAGGGCTGTGTCTTGAATGGTGAATTCACGTCACCACTTCATGGGCTGCTGTTTTGACTCCAGCTCACAGTGATGACATGACACCTCTTAATCAGTAACGATGTGATCCAGGAAACTACCAATTTCAGCCTTGGATTGGCTCAAGAGGTCATGAAAAACTTGCATATGGTGTTCTCTCTGTTCCTTTGTGAGCAGTCATAGGACCCACCTGGCACAAACTTTGCAATATTCCAACATGGACACAATTGTTTCCAATGCACTGAAGCTGATATTCAGCTCTGTACACAGTTCCTTGACTGAAATCTGCTGATTCACATGTAAAAGCTGACTGATACACTCTTCATTTTGTGACACGCATAGCTATCTGGAATGAGGCTTGTCTTTGACACTGCTATCGCCACTGCTGAAATGCACCTCCCACCCTTCACTGTGCTCACGTCTACTTGTTGGTCTCCATAAACGTTCAGCAAGCATCGATGAATGTCAAAGGGTGCCATTTTTTCCACATGGAGGAATTCAATGACACAGCCTTCCTTCACAAGTACTTCCATGTCTGATGCTGCTCTGTCAGACTGCCCCTCTGCTGCCATCTGTCACATGGCAACAAAATGTAACGGAGTATTGGTGGGAAGGTTCAATATCTATCTACTGCCATACCTCCAACCTCTAGTGTTATGGGTCAACACAGTAAAAGAGGAGGCATTACTTTCAGAGCAGCCCTTGTACATTTAGGAAACGATATCTGGTTGTTCTCCATACATTATCCAAGGGCCACTGATTCCTCACTTCAATACTAACCAGCAGAGAAACAGAGACAACGGGAATGGCATGTCTAAAGACAGAAAGAGAGAGAAACACTGGTCCCAGGTGATAGTAGAAGTTGTGATACAATCCACAATTATGCCCCTGCTCTGCTAAAAACTCTCAGAAACTGCATTTGATTCTCCTATTCAAAGACTTTAAAGAAAATTCATAGATTTTTCACAAACCTGAAATGTTCAGCTGCTTGGGATATAGGAGGTACTGTGGTGAAAGCCAAGAAATCTCTTCCTAAGATGCTGCATAGCTTGAGCATAGCCTTTTCAAGACTCAGCACACACCGAAAAGTCATGGTTATCATCTCTAATGAACTGTGCAGATGATGCAAGAGAAGAGAGTGCTTCCAGGACCAGGATATCATTACCAGAAAATATAAGGAGGCAATAATGACCTTCCACAATATTAGCTGCCTAACTTGTTGGATGCATAATATTCAACAAATGCTGCTTGAAAACCGAGTCTTTCCATGTCTCTCCAGAGGGCAGAGTAACGTGAGAAGATGTTTCATTCCCATACAGAAGGCACCTGCAAACTCACTGTAGGAGAATGTGATTTGCTCACGGCAGAAACACAACATTCTGTTTCCGATCCACTCCCAAAAATGTTAGCCAGAGGACAGTTGGTTCAATTACTTGCTGTAAGGAGAGCAAGTAATACTGATTGCCTTTTCTTTGGTTCATAAATCATTTGCATGAAGACTATACATTTCTACTGCATGTTACTTGTTATTACTCACCAAGAGGTTATATAAATAAATGCTAGAATTCCTCTGTGAATTGTTCACTTCAATTGTTAGTTATTTAATAACTGTGGGGAAAGACTGACCACAATAAGTATGAAATTCTAGCCTCGGTGAACTGACTTTTGAAGGCATCAGGTTCTTACCCACTGGTATTTTCTACTCAAAGATAATGAAAAAATGTTAAAAGAAAAGAACAATGAAGAGTAAATGGCAAATACCTCTGTTAACATATCTGTAGTCAAACTGCACTTTGTCATCTCAAATTCAAGCAACTAGTTGTTATGTATTTTTCCCAGTAACGTGTCAGTGCCAGTCTGGAGCCTGAGCTTTACTCAGTGTAGGAAGCTTGAGACAATCCGACAGCAGTCATCAAGAGCAGAAATCCTAAGACGTGAGGCTAAAGCACTGTGCCTCATAGTCACCTCCTAGGTCAGCCACCCAGAATATGGTCCCAGCTGTACCACAGAGAGCTCCACCAGCTCTGCTAGACATTTCCCAACCTCTTCACATCCACGCTAGTTCTGCATTAACTCCATTCAAACCATTACAGGTACAACGGACAGAGGCCAGCAGAGTTCATCCAGGACACAGCCTCAACTTAACTGAGACTGCAAGGGAGCAAAAGTAAAATGAAAACCTAAATTTAAAATCTACCTTCAATCCAAAGTATTCATGTAAGTACTAAAGAAAAAGTGATCTGAGCAGATGGAGGTCCCTGGAACAATTCATAACATAGCGAAAGATATTTCATACTAATGAAGACATTTCATGTTCTGAATGTATGCCACGTTAATGAAAATATTTTTCATTTAAATGTTGGGAGTTATTATTTTGATACATTCTTTGGAATAACATGAGACAGGCTTCAGCAGGGTTCACACTTTAATTGCGTTGATAGACAACTTTTTCTTATGTGAGCATCTACAGTAAGACATTTAAACCCATGTTGAAGCACCAGACTAGGCAAATGTAGCATCAGGAACAGCTGGCACGCACAGCTCCCCTCAAAATAAATTGTTTTAAAGTTACTGAGATGCAAGTTCTAAGTACAGACCTGTCTACTTCCATGAGTAAAATTCACCCTATGGCAGAAAGCTTAACTGGCTTTTCAGAAGCACACATATTTGACAATTTGCAATAGCAAGTTTTAACCATATATTTTGAAAGCTGCAAGCGCATAATTGTATTTCATTTAAATAATAAAAATAAGGCCACCCACTTGGATCAACAGTGTGTTGATCAAGTAGGAAAATCCTGCATTTGCACATTAGTACCAGTACCAAAGTCCTGGCACAATCCTCACTGTGCATAGCAAACCAATGCACACTCTGCAGTGCTTCCCCATTCCCTTCCCTAATGGAAATAACTCCTTGCAGCTGCACTGCTGATGCAGTGCCTGAGAAGCCCATTTAGATGAATACACCCAACTTCTTGTCATGAAGCAGAGCAGTGGGATCTAATATATGATCCTCTGGGAACATTAGAAATGACAGTTTTAGGAGACATGAACAGCTCCTCTTGCTTTGTTATCCCATACTCATGTGCCAACCCGCTGCCCAAGCCCACCCAGGCCCTCTCTAGGACTCTCCTGGCCTGGTGTCAGACAGCTTATCATGCAACACCTTTTGTCTACCATGGTGAGTTACGCAATGTTACCTCAGTGATGGCTGTTTCCCAACAGAATATGCTGAATACCTACTCGGGCCTAGATTTATGGTCTCTAAAGTAGAGCCCGACATATATTACTGGAGAATGACATCTCGTCACATCATAATAGTCTCATGATGAAACATTCATATGTGACACTTCAGACAACAAAATCTCCTCATGGAGGAAATGATGAATATTCCCTGATGGGATAAAACCACGGCAGAGTTGCCAGAAAGCTCCAGAAAGAAATACTATTTTGCCCCACTGGAGACTTTCAGATCCTCTAAGATAGCTGCTCAAGCACATGCATGCCCTCTTCCACCAGTCCCATGGGAAGAAAGGCCTTCACCAGGAGCAGTGGATTAAGGCCCCTTTGTGAGTCAGCTTCTATCTGACCCCAAGACATGCACATTCTCCTAGTTCCCTCTGCAGCTATTATTCCAGAATAACCACAAACATTCCATTCAGGAATCCTTGTCAACGGTCATAGGAATGCTCCTAGTTCATCTTCAATGGACTAGCCACTCAGACAATTGGTTCTGAGGGCCGCAGTTAGTCTTCCTGGCACTGACCAGCTTGAGGTCTCCATGAATACAGCTGTCCATGGGCCAAGGAGTCCCATTTCAGCTTGTGTCTGGGCACCCAGTTCTGATCTGAGTTATACAGTAGGTGTGCTCACTTCCAGCCCCACCTCTGGCCCCGACTCCTGGATTGATCTCAGACCTATGCTGCAGGTAGTCAGGGTCTTGGACGGATGCTGTGTAGGTACACAGTAGTTTGTCTCAAGTCCTATGGCCTTACCTCTTGGATGGAATTTGTTATGTCCTGTTTTCTTGAAGCCAGCAGCCCTCACTGAATTCTGACACATACCTGTAGGCAAAAACGTTCTTGTCTGACCAAGGGCTGCAGTCCAGACTTTCCCCTTCCTACAAATCCCTACTAACAGCATGAGAAAAACAGCACTTACTTAAGAGTTGCCACGGAAGAAATGAATGCTCTCATCATCATCAAAATTAGGATGCCAGGATGTCACGTGTTCTAGTGTTGACACTTTTTCATGTCAGACAGAAATAAATACAATTTATAATATTCATCTTGCTCGGGGTGTGGACAAAAGAGCCTACTGTAAAATGCACTAAACACAGAGAGACACACGGAATAAATGCACACAAACTGGAGAGTGCTGTCTCCAAAAGAAATGAGGTTTGAAATGTTTTCTTAGAGCTCTCCCCACAGATGGAGCCCCAAGGAAGGCAAATGGCAGACCCGTGAGTAATTCAGAGAAGGAAATTTGGCATGTGTAGCAAAATTATGTAAAATTGGCTGAGACCACTTATTTTGTACGTCTGGACAGAGAAAATGAAATGAGAATGTATATTAAAAAAAAATATCCAGCAATAAATCTGGACTAAATTAATATTACATTTCTTTTTCTTTCTATAATAACATTACTGTTTTATATTTTCAGGGGGAAAAAAAAAAAAAAAAGCTACTAAAAATATGTTTTAATGCCTAATCATGAAGATACGGAAAATTCACTGTGAGCATTCATACCAGATATTTTGTTATGTCACCTCAAAAAACTCTTTGTGAATTTAGAAATTTTCCAGACAGGAAACACAAGCAAAACAATATATCTTAAAATTAAATACAAAGCTAAATACCACAGTGCAAGTAGTTGCTATTCAAATCAGGTGGTGTCAAAATTCAAGGAGTGAACCACGTTCACACAGAACCATCAATAATTCACAAATCACATGCATGCATGGTCATGGACTGTTGATGAACAGGATGAAAGGTCAGATTAATTTAAATACTGCCTATGTTGTTCAGGATTGGAAATGTACATTGTAGTAAATTAAACATAATTGTTATGATTAATCACAAATACCTAAAAACCACATAGCTAAGTATCCTCAACTGGCTTGCAATCTTTGTTGAAGATGCTCATTTGCAAACTATTGTTCATGACTTAGTCTGGTGAAGGAAAGTGAGGATGAGACAAAAATAAAACCAGGACCCTTTGTGCTGGCAACCATGGCTTGGACAAGGTCCTAGTGGAGCCTGGATGAAGTTCAAGAAGAAAATGAAATTGAAAACTACAGGGATAGGTCGGGTTATGTCAGAGAAGATGTGGCAAAAGAGACCAGGACTGGACAAAGAGGTGGCACATCTACAAATACAGTAGCACATACTGACTCACAGCTCCAAATCCTGGACTTCTGATACCTTTTTGCTGTCAGCAAATCTTGGTGAAAGCTTGTGTTGTTTGCACTCCCTGGTTCACAGGGCACTTAGCCTCCACCGTCTTTGGTAACTGCCTTAAATCAAAAATCAGAGATGTCTACAGGATATCTACAAAACCAGCCTATGCGATGTGCCTGTTTCTCAGCACACCTTGAAAAAGCAACATCACATTCAGGTCTACATAACATTGAGTAGATGTGGGGCACTTACTTAGGTTATATACTATCAGTACGAGAGGCAGCAGTGCACATTTCCTCCAGTACCTCTATATTTATGCTGATACAGCCTAACCCTGATACTTTCCAGTTGCCCATCTTGCTGAGGGCTCAGTCACAAACACCAGAGACCTGTAGACAAAAGGGTGATGAAGCATAACATGAGGCCAAGAGGGAAGGACTGACGTATCAGCAGCAGTGCAAGCTTGCATTAACCACAGTCCAGCACACACGGTACAAAACCATTTGACTGGACACCATTCAATGCTGTGGTCCTGTCCCTCTCACAGACCAGGCAATCCAGAGCCCTCTTCATGCCAGCACAGTTTCTCCTTGGCACTCCTCAGCGAGCCCTTGCAAAGCAGTAATCTGGTAGAAAAAATAACACAGAAAACAAGAGAGGATAGTTTCATTTTGATTTAATGCCCTAAGCCAGCTCACTTGGGAGTTGAATAAGTTTCAGCACTGATATGAAGGAGACAGGATCATGGGATGGGATTTCGGTCCAAAGAAACTTGAAAAAACAGCAACAGCTTAACGCACCATATAACCATAGCCCCCATGCAGGGGATGGGGCTGCCCCACACAGTGCTGAAAGAGACTTCAGATTACAATAGGCTGCTTCAATTCTGAAGGGACAGGACTTTGTCCCTGCCTGCGCCACACTCTTACTGCGGTGCTAGGCAAGTCCCTAAAGCTAACTTTGTCCACAGCTACCTGCTTCACCTATTCTGAGAACAGCCACTGTGCGTGTCTGACTCCTGTGTCAGATATGCTGGAGCGGCCTGTTTGTGGTCTTGTAACTGAAGCAGACTGGAGAGGCATTCAGGAAAGCGAGGTCTGAAGGGGTCTTGAAATGGGCCTCTCAAAGTAAAGGATACGTCTGACTTGGATCTCATTGCACCTCTGTTCCTTAACTGCAAAATTCTAACAGTGACTGACTATGCTCTTCACAAAGAGGACGAGGCAAAACACACTAACAACTGCCAATGAAGCAGTCAGATTCTGTTACTGTGAACACTGGGAAGGAAACCTTGAGGAAAAATTCCGTCTTCAGAAAAAGATTTTAGTCACGTATGATAGACTGGATCTACTTGCTGGACAACAGAGAAAAAATACTGTGAGCAGAAATTCAGCACAGTCCCTTCTGTGCGCTGACACATGACGAAGAATAGCACGTGTTATCAGTAGAGATTGTATCTTAATGCTTAAGCAAACAGAGGCCAAATTAAGGTTGCAGAAGCAGCTTAATTCTCACATTTCCCAATTCAGAGGGCTTGATGTCACCAGCTTTCTAATGTTCTTTTCAAGCGACCTGTGCTCAGTGCAACTCATTTGTGTGTGATACACTCTTGGCTTGATAGATAGCTGAGTGCTTCTGTACCCGGCAGCTGCTCCAGCATTTCTGGATCACCCATCTCGGGGCTGCAGAGTCCAAAGCACATCGAGTTCATGGCAAGAGTTGCAGGAGTCCTCCTCCTCCTCCTGTCGCATTTCTTCCTTGCCCGTCTCCTTTCAGCCGGTAGTTGTATGCTAAGCCACTAGATGGTGTGCGCTGTTCTCGCCTCCCCCCTCCCCCTGGAAAAGCATTTCCATCATATTTTGGCTTTACGTTTCACAGCCAACCAAAAACAAAGGGGTGAAATACGGCACACACACAAAAAAAAGACATAGCCAGCTTCCTCCCAGGCAGTTAACTTCTGTTTGTTCCTCACATTCAGTGTGAAAAGGAGGAAATCACACGCAATACAGACCAAAAAAACAAAAAACAACCCAATAAATGCTTTGCGCATTGATCCTGCTGGATGCTGAGCCCCTCCATCTCCACCAGCTATGATGGGCGCTGGGAGTTCTCAGGCTCTGACTCAGCTCTCCGAACCCAGACTGCATGAGAATCACTCAGCAATTTCTCTGGCAGTCCACACACATCTGCTTTTCTCCTCCACACCAGTCCCAGTGAAATACAGCAGGCACAGTTCCCTTCCCTGCCAATACACTGCCAAAGCTCTCACCCTCTCTCACTTCTAATAATGATCTGGAAGCAGCACGCCTGCTTTTCAGAAAGAGTGCTTTCTCACTATAGGAGAAGGAAGGGGAAAGAGGCTCTGAGGAAACTGTGAGACAAAAAAATAACCTACAGAACTTCTCTAAGATAGTTCGTTCTCCTATTCCAGAGGAGACACAGGGCTGTCTTCAAGGCTAATCCCAAACTGGATTGCATCAAGGTAAACCATAATCACAGCTATTGTCTCACCTCCCTAAAGAGGTGATGTGCAGAGGTATAGGGCATCATCCATCCCAGTAACACTAATTATTATCAAGCCTGCAAGTCAAATACAACTGAGCGCTCCTTCCCAACATCTGGCTTTTTTCCAGCCTCCCATGAAATGCGGTTATACCGGATCACTTCTATAGCACTCTGTCCCAGACCTGCCCTTCAAATGCCTGCAAACTCCTCTTCCTGTTCTAAGTGGTCAAGAGAAGGGGAGCAAAAAACCAGGACCGTTTTGAAGCTGGTCTTTTCTTTTTCATTCTCCTCCCACTCAGCAACGGAAGGCCACTTGTACCAGAGGGCAGCTACTGGGGATCTCCACAACAGAGCTGCACCACAGACCGGGGTAAACACACCTCCAATTCTTCTTGCATGCATCATTATGGGATATTAATGCAGACTGATTCTGTTCGATGTGTTCACAGTCTCCATAAAAATTACTAAAGATAGAATATAATCCCAAATACAGTGTGTTTGCTCATGTGCACTCATATGGATGTTGACGGTCCACATCTGGTTAAAATAAACGTGTTTTTACAAAAATGATACAAACAATTTTGATCCACATATCAGCTGGGCAGCAGCTACTGCTTGTAGCTGCTAAAAATTAAAGAAGCCACTGGCTCAAACTACCTTATAACACTGGTTAGAAATGTTCAGAAGAGCACCTTTTACCTCACATTTGTAACCACTGAGGAACACGAGCACTAGCATGCGCTGTGGCTCAACTAGTGCCTGCTGCCTTTACAGAAAAATAGGTGAACTGGATCTCCTGCAATCCTTTGATTATAACAAATTACAAAGGTTTTAGACTCAAAAACAACAACAAAAAATCCACTGATAACAAACAAGCAGTAATAGCAAATACCTACAAAATGAGCTGGTGAAATCAGCCTATTTCTCATGCCAGCATACTTCATTTGCACGCAGTATGACTGAAATTTTGTACTGACTATACAGATCCCCCCCAAAAAAGGGGTGTTTTTACTAGAGAAACACCTCCACTATCCAAAAAGTTCTTAAAGCTGAACTTCAGACTTTGAGTCTGGTAAGACGGTACCATATTATCAGCTATATGTAGGCTTTCAAATCATTCGTTCTATTATTTGCTTTGTTTTCAGACATAATGAAGTAATTTTTTGGTACTCTGCAACAGGTAAAGCCTGTGAGTAATTACAAAAAGACATTCAATTCTATTGCAGCACATATGGTTCATACACACAATTTCAATGAACACACTTTATGGTACTCGTGAACATGTATTCATGGTACAAGTTGCTGATAACCCAAAACATTTCTAAAAACTGCAGTCCATACCACTAACTGCAGGACATTACAGATGCTTGACGCTCCTTCAATTTACTTTCAATTTACTTTTAATTTTCAACCGTGAGATCCAACCCTCCCATTTCAAAAACAATCAGCCAAATCACGAAGCCTTGTCTTAATACACCAATGTGCAAGATCAGAGATAAAAGTGTTGGCAATGCTGCTAATTTTACTCGGCAGGAACTTCCCTGAAAGAATCAGAATCAGGTACTCAGGCTTTCTTTAGACTCATGACAAAGAGCAGCATTATTGCTGCTCTGAGTGGGAACACTCCCAGGGTAGAACTGTGAGTACTGAATTTGCTGCAGTACGGTTCAGTGATACCTGAAGAAATTCCGTGACTTAGCTCAACCTAGTGCACTCTCAGGTTTTCCTTTGTTTCAGAGGTCCCAGTGGGTCCAGGGCCTGAGTTTAATTAATAAGCGCTGTATCCATGTGCTATGAAGGCACGTAGGAACAATCAACATGGTCAAATTAAATCCTCATCTCCAAATTTTTAGTACCTGTCTGTGGACTACTTCGAATCATTTTTATGTACGTTTCATCCACAGGTTTTCATGAAGCAATATACATTTGGTGCATGTAGTTCACTTTTCTTATCTCTAAAAGCTCAGACTATCCTGAGCTTGTGCTTTTTCCTGGTAATTTTGCACCAGTCTCTGCTACCTACCCGGAACACTTCCAGCTGGGGACTGGTGTCTGCCTTCCTTGGGCAGCAGAAAACCAATGAAAGCCAATGTCTAGCTCATCACACCTGCGCTCTTAATGGAGATTCCTTGTACCCAGGAACTGTGCACTCATGAATCTTGCAGCAGTTTGGCGCTACATTTACAGCTATGTTTCCGTGAGGAAGAAGAGACTTTCCAGTCCCTTGCTAAACCAGAGGAAGGATCCCAGCCCACAAGAATCCATGGGCAGCTCCAGCACCCGGCAGAACATTCTGTCTGCTGGAGCCTTCTCCCAGGTGCCAGAGAGGAACTCAGGGCTCTGGGGATCAAACTTCATGGGCTGCAAAAATTAATTAGTGACTTCAGAAGCAGAGGCAAATAACTGCGATGTTCTATGGTTAAATGCCCAGCTCTGAAGATTTTTTTTTTTTTTTTGTGAAAATCATTAGATGCTGGTAGATCAATAGGAGTTTTCTGCACAAAAACATTTTTCTCCTGAAACAGCGGGCTTAGCATTATTCGAACAGATTATTCTGTTACTTAAAGACATATCTTCACATCTGTAGGAAGCTGCCGTTTCATGCCTGTGTAAAGCTAGAAAACTTTAAAGAATTGGTTATTTTCTCTAAGGACAACAATTTTTTTCCCAATATTAAAATTTTCCAGGGACAGCCCTCAAGTGGCTGAGACTGCTTCAGGAGTGCACTGGCGGTATTCTTCCTGGGGGCAAACTCTTTCCATGGCAGCCGTCCTCTGCTAGGAGAAGCCAGACTGTTAAAATGAAGTGGCTGAGGCCAGATCATTGCTCTAAGAGAAGGGTTTTACTGCTGTTGTAAATCTTTGCAGTTAAGAAGAATCTGAGTGTTTAAATGATCCTTTTCTTCTGGTTGTGCTGGAGAGTACCCACGAGAGTACCATGAGACAACAGTGGCTCCAACTTTGTTGGGGGAAACTGAACCTGGTACAGAAAGCCCCTGAAATGTGTTAACAAGACCGAGGATGGAGGCTTGAGCACTGCACTGGACACCATGTGTCACCCAGCTCTGTACCGCCTGCCATGGCTCCTAACATGACTTCACTTTTCTGGAGATAGCGTACAGATAATCTCTGTCCTATGACAATGCACAGTCATATAAAGATGTTTACAGTCAGTACTTTATAAAGTACTTAAGCATGTATTTAAACACACTGCTGAACATCAGTGTGATTAATACTTTGCTGAATTAGAGATATGATACGCATACATTTTTCTGCCGTTGTAATTTTTCATTATATAGCCTTATAAGCTGGCCATAAAGATTTCCTTTCAGTTTTGCATCCAGCAAATGAGTAAATTTGGGAGTCAAATTCTGCATTAGCTATGCCCGTGCAATGCCTTACACAATGCATGCGGGCAGAAAACAGCTCCATGACCTTTAATTGGACTTCTTTTCTGTTACTCTTTAACGATTCATCTAGAAGGAAAAAAAAAAAATATCCGGTTCTTTCTCATCTGGTAACTCTTTGACATTCTTTTCATGTCACTGCAATCAGAAAAGTATCTTCCACATAAGGTGCACATGCTAGTTAAGCTGTGCGCATAGAGCAGCTGTAATTCCTGACCACCACCAAGATGGTGCGTCAAGATCAGACCCACACATTCTGTTCTTCTCTGAGGGGAGAGATAAGAAGAGCAGAAATGCAGCTATTACACTATTTATCGTGATAATTCCATTAAAATCTATTTTAACGACATCTATTTATGTCATTTCCTGAGCCTCCCCATCTGAAAGCGATACACGCATAGCTCTTTCTAACTGTCCTTTCCTGTTTAGCCCACCTCAGAGTTGAATGTTTTTTTTCCTCCCAAATTTAAAGCTAAAATTGTGTGCAGTGAAAACAGTATTTAGTTGTAACAAAATAGGAAATTTTAGATTCAGTCACTGAGAGCTACAGGCTCACATCAGATACCATAAGCCATGGGTGCTTGCTAAACCCTTAGAGCATCTGGGTAGGCTCACCTGGGGTCAGAGACAGCATTCACGAGGCAGAAGGGAAGCCAATTCCCCCCCACTGTCCCTCTCAGCACTCCCCAGGAGCCGCAGCAGGGGTCTCTCTGGGCTGCCCAGCTCGCTCACCAGTCCTAGGCCTCACGTAGATGCTGGCTGCTGCTGGGCACCTGAAACCAGCCGTCCCTCTGCTGAAAATACAGCTCCTGCTATGTACTGCACTACAGATAAAACCAGCCCACGTTGGGCTTTTTCTGCTAGCCCCAGACCAATGTCACCTAATTAGGCTGTGTACCCACCCACACAATTAACTCATTTTCCCTAAAAGGTTATGGCCAGGCCAGGATTTGTACCTTTCCTAGGACTCAGACTGGCTTGCAGCAGTGGAATTTCCACCATTTCCCATGGGGGATTATTCCACAACCTAATAGATCTCAATGTCAGGAAGTTTTTTCCTGATACTCAGCCATAATTCATATCCATGAATTATGAGCTACTGTCGACATCACACCCATTGAGGCATTCCTAGAGCCTGCTTCATTTAAAATTATATGCTCTAGTTATGCAGGGTTTCTGTGTACTAGGGCAAAATGCTTTTTCTGCAGGTTAATTCATTACTATTCAATTTGTTAACACTCTTTTTTTTTTTCTCAGTATGAACAGTCATTTTGCAGTTGCATACCCTATAGTAGCACAATCTCCATTTGGGAGTAGAATCACAATATATAAATGTGATAAAGCAACATACCACAAACCATCCCCATAAAGACCTATTAGTCTGTTCCCGCAGATACTTACTCCAGCATTCAGTTAAATGAAAACAGTAGCTCATACAACACCTGGTATGAGACAGAAAGCTAAGAAAAAAAAAAAACCCAAGTCCATAATAAATTTTATTTCTGCCCTTAACAGAGGGAGGGTGTAGGGCTAGGGAAGGGAGGAAGGATAGGGAAGGAAAGGAAGAAAGGAAGCTGTGAGAAAATGGAGAAAAACTGAGAACAGCCTCCTACAAACAGTAAGAGACCACAGTGCAACACAGGCATACAACAGTGAAAATAAACTTGAGGATACAAAATGTGCATCTCTCCCTACTAACAGGGGTAGGAAACCAAGAAAAATAAGGTAGGTTTCTGAAATCCATATTGCAAGTAATTACAAACAAAACTTCTTGGAAGGAAACTCTTTTGTTTTAGCAAGATTTGAGAGGAGAATATTTATAAAGTGTGTTATCAATTTCTCAAGAAGTCAGAGGATTTCTATGAGAATTGTTTATGATTACATTTTGCCCAGCTAGTGGTGCTTTGCCATCCTGTTTGCATCCCATTTGTACATAAACAAAATGTCACATTAGATACTAGAAAAGAGATTGCTTTCTGAAGTAAGCAACTAGAAGACACCAGATTTGATTTTCATCTCCATACATGCCTGGTTCCCACTACTGCTACATAAATCCCAGTGCAACTAGATGAGAATAAAAACATACATTTTACCTGTTTACAGTAAGCACTAAATTCACCCAACACCACACAATTTAGCATGGAAGCTGTCTATTCCAAAGGGCTCAGTTTTAAGAGACACCGGCCAAATAGCTTTAAGGGACCTACAAAGAGCTGGTGAGAAAGTTTTTGGTGATATTTCCTTTCACTGGAAATCATGTGACTTGACTGAAATCTGTATCTAGACATATGGGGCATTTGCTTTGAACAGAAGCTAAGCCAACATAGCTTTCAGTCCCTACTCTGCTTGGACAACAGTATGTGTGTTTACAGCAGACACAAAGATCCTCATGAGCTGAGATAACTTGAAATGCTGAAGATCCTTTAAGGCTATATTAAGTCTAAGCACCTAGGCTATGTTGTTCACTTGGGTTTACTGGGAAAAGCATGGCGACCTCTGTGTAGCTATGTTGCTTCTGATCCACAATTGGCTCTGCACAAATTGTGGACAAAGCTATGAAACATCCATTGGGACATATACGAGGGACTCAAATTAAAGAAATTATACACTGACTTGGGCAAAGCAAGGTAATGCAGAAATCTGAATGTCAGTTGCCTTTGTCCTTTTCTCACAAAAACATTTTAGAGAATGTTTTCATTTTGCCTTGGAACAAAGCTGTAGAAGTTGCTGCAAAATCAAACTGTCATTCTCAAATGATCTATAAAGATGAGTAACTGAAGTCGAAATAGGAGGTAGAAAAGGTATGTACTATGACACAGGAGGAAGGTTTTGAGTCAAAGGTTTAGATTTACTTGCTAGGATACAGCAGGGACCGACATCTCCAGAAATCAGCAGCTTTCTTTGCAAGATGTCTACAGAGAAGCACAGAAGCACGTCAGCAACCACTGCGGAAATGACACATCTGATATTTCACCTGTCTTACACCTGCTGGCTTCTTACCTGGTGTCAGCCCATGCCTCACCTCTGCACTGTCTCGGCCTCTGCCTAAGGGCATTTTGGAATGGGGTTGTATCCACAAACAGTCCTGGCTGAGCACAAGTATGCAGCAGAACATTTAGGTAAGACTTTTTGACTTCACCTGAAAGTAACTGCTTGTGGAGCTTCTGAGGATGAAGATGAGTAGATTCAGGCAGGATTGTATATGCAAAAGAAAATTAACATCCTGGAAGTTACCTCTGCATATGCAAAAGAAAACGAAACATTTCATAAATCCGGGTTTCCAGAAAGGTAGGTGGTGTTCAGAAGTCTGTAACAAATGGCAGAAGGCAGTCAAGAAAAGCTGAAAGGCTATTGAGGGCTTCAGCACAAACAGACCAGCACAAACAGACTGAATCTGGCCTCAATAAAGCCTAGTAATGTTAGTAGGACCGGCCATTTCAAAGACGTTGTGTAGAAAGATATAAAGGAATTGAGAATATAGGAAGAGAAAGGTGTCCACTACCTATGATACACCATGCTTATGCATAAAGTGGGGAATATGCAGAATAATCTGCTTTATGAATAAGTAGAAATCCTCAATTGAAATTGTTTTAAAAAATGAGAATAATTTATATTAGCCCTTCATCTCCTGAGGGTTTCAGCTGAAAGAAGGCGAGATGAACTTAACAGGCTGCTTGGTCAAGCCAGGCACAGACAATAGAAGTTATCACAAGATACACAGTCAAGTCACACCAGTGTGTAAAAGCAGAAGCTAGTAACAGTGTAATCAAAAAGAAAAATACATGGAAAGAGGGCTGACATTTCTCGAAAGTTATCTCAAATAGTAAAGCACAAGAAAATAATATTTAACAAATATTACATTCACTGTGAGAACATGCTCCATTTTCACTCATTCTTAAAGCTCTGTCTTCCTCTTAGATATGCAGGCATGCATCAATAATGGCACTTGCATGGCTGAATTCCCATGCATCATCCTCAGAACACGAGTTGTGGCAACCTCTAGCACACACAAAAAATACTGTACTATATTGCGGTTTCTTACCACTATATTCTCACTTTTCCACATGTGAAAAACATGTAGTTTATTGGCAGTGTGCCTGACTGCATTGAATAGGTCTCCAGAATCCAGGCTGAATGTCGGATAGTTGCACCAGTCAGTCAACATTACTGTTTATGACTCCCTTGCCTACTGTGACCTTACTTTCCGGTTTTATAACTTCTTAAAAGGGGTTAAACATAAGGATGGAATACATATGATGCATTACATCACATACATCATCTGTAATACATACAAATGGAATTTATGCTTAAAATTAGGTTTTAACATGACCAGTGTGCTTGCCTAAGAAAGAGAATAAATAGGAGCAAGTGGGTATGTGTATACATACTTGCGCAACTTCTACATATACCTACCACGATTACTGAATTTGCCTAGTAGGTAATATCAGGACTTCTGCCTTAGTAATACACTAATGCTTGCTCAAGCTTTCAATGCAGTGGTGAAACCATCCTTGATACAGCACTAAAGCAGAAACTGCAGCATTCCAGACTGCTGGATAAATGAAGTAAGAGAGAAAAAATACATCAGGGCTGCCAAGAGCTGTTCATCAAGACACAGTTCTGATTAACGTAAGTATGTACTATTCTCACAAGTGACGAAAAAGAAATTATAACTGGCACATGTCAAGAGATTTATCTTGTCCATCTCACTTTTTGCAAACACCACTTCTTTCATTCAATCTACCAATTGTTTAGAGGTAAACTGAAGGAGGAAACCTTTGCTTCTAACACACTAACACTCTTCTGAAGTTCTACACTGAATTCATTTACCTAAAAGAAGTAAAAATATCCTACGGCGCAGTATCTGGTGGGCATACAGTAGTATTTAAACTGATATTAATGCCTTTCATTATTTCTCCTAAGAACTTGTGATGTAAGCATATAGATCATACTGCCTGTTTTGTACATAACTAATCTGGGAAAGAAAATACGGAGGAGTTTTTAAGGGAAAACTGGGTAAGGCAGTAATACACATGAAGTACCAACAAACTGCGGTGCCAAAGCCATTTCAGAAAACAGAAAACAGGAGCAAGGGCTTTGTTGTTAACTTACCCAGGAAGGATGGAGTACCGTTCTGTACAGGAAAGGCTGACACAATTAAGTGTCACAGAACTGCCAGCAGAAATAGGAAAGAAAGAAATACCCCATCCCAGCAGAAACAATGCAGTCTGGGACAGAAAGTGACCCAGGTTCTCTAATGCTAACAATGACATGAAGCAAACCATTTTTTCTTCTTCTTACATGAATTGTCTGTCAGTAAAAATGAATTAATAATGCCTGTGCACTTATGAAAGGCTTTGTAGAACCACCAGTATATTTAAGTGCAGGTTGACGCTCAGAATGCTGTTACTGAAGTTGGAGGACTGCTGCACTGTTACAGACTGCAGTGAAGGAAAATTTAGAAGTCAGAATGACTGAAATAAAAATATGTTGTATGCTAACCAACCTACCTGAAGTAGAAGTTGCCTCATGTGAAAATGAAAACACAGCTAATCTGGGGAAGGAAGATGCACTCACAAAGGAGCACAGAAAGGTTGCTGGCTGCTTGTTGCACCCATCAGACAGAGGCAGACAAGCAACTGACAACTCCCTGATATTGCATTATTGCTGCTGGCATGGAGGAGAGAGATGGAGAAGGAAATCGAAGTGCCTGATTCATTGTTTGTCCTTCCACACTGACCAAACACAGCAGACTGAAGTAGACCTGGTAAAGAGCAGGAAGTTCACTGAAATTCAAGAGAGATAAATCAGGTTAAGGCTATCTAGGTTATCTAGGTGACTAGAAAGGAGGTGCTGGTTATCCTGGTAAAACTCTTCACTCCGGTAACCTTTTATGCATTTTTTTGTCCTCCCTACCCAAATATATCACCTATGTTACATTTTTAATTGGCCAATGACATTGGCTTTTACATTGGTTTCAAATCCAAACCAAGTGCAATACCTAAGCATAAATGCTCTACTGCCTGTACGTGTATTTGCGATTATTTCGACGCTTATTGATTCCTCTTCATGGTTTAGACAGACAACATGGTTATCTAGGGAGGGAAAGGAATGTTACAGTTAGCGTCTTCTTAAAAAACCAAGTACTGATATGAAGGAAAGATCTGCTGCAGCGCAGTGCCCTGTAAGTGTTCAGTAATGTTTCCTAATATTTTACCCCTTCATGCTTTAGACAGACAAAAAGCCCAGCATCGAGAGTATACCTCAAAATGTGTAAGCCACCTTTTCATTCCTACTTATCACTTCTAATCAGACAGATGGATACACTGCTATGAAGAAGAATACGAAAAACCCCACCAAAAATAAAACAAGGACTGCATCATTTTTATTTATTTCTTTCATTCTCTGTTCAGGTAGCAAGAAATTTAATTCCAGTTGGATCAGTCTCTTGTGATATTTTTTTCTTTCATTTAACATATTTTTAAATGCTCAGAGGCATTATGACTGAAAAGCATGTATTTTTTGTCCTGGTTTATACTCATCATCTTTACCATTACAACAAGACAAAAGCATTAAAGTAAAATTAATCATGTCAAAAGATTTTAGCAAAAAACAAGTGAGACCATGCATAAAGCATCGCTTTGTCTAGTGTGAAGTCACGCTCTGATTAAAAACATATAATGAAAGTGAAAGTAATACATCATTGCCTTAGCAGTAGGGTTTTTGGGAGAGCTATGCAATTCTGAACACACACAAAAAAATCTTTATAGGCTTCGTATTTTGAAACTTGCATTGATTACAGAATAATTCTAACAAATAAAACATTATTTCACATCTTTAAAGTTTAATTAATCTTAAACGTTGCAGATAAAGCGAACAACCAAAGGAGTCCCATGATTCCCGGCAGAGCTGTAGCTCATAATTAAAACAGAAGTAGTGGCGGCCAATTCTGGCCAATGAGGCATAAGGCTCTGATATGGGGACCCCTGATTGTCCCACACCCAGTAAGTAGTTACAAGGACAATAAAACCTCATAGAATAATGAAAAAATCCTTCAGAGAGCAGAACTTTCACTGTTGGTAAGGATTATCAAACACCCATCAGCTTCAGTTTGTGTCACTGCCAGTAGCCTGGTGCTGTTACATGACATAGGCAGCACTCAGTTAAAAAATGTACTGGGGTTGTGTATGTGTAAGCAAGGCTGAAAAGAAATCACGCGGTAAAGATCTGCTCGCTGTACTTGGCCATACAGTCTATAAAATCCCTTACTTTGCTCAGGCATGACTGTACAATAAGAAATGTTTCAAATTATACAGAAATGTGCACCTTATGAATCTCAGGTTAGGACTGTGACCCCATCAAACAAAATTAGGTGGCAGAAAATGTTTGTGAAATGCCACTTGCTTTCTCTTTTTCTGTTTCTATCCTTTGTTGCCAACATAGAAAAAATAACTCTATGAGAAATACAAGACAGGAAATATACACAGTAATACTAGACTGTGAAAAATCTACCGATCCCTTGAGCCATAGCATTCTTGCCTATAGATGATGACATTAAAAAATTGGAAATGGGTGCACGCTTCCCCTCCTCTTCTGGATCTATGAACAAGGCAAGTTGTTTTCCTGATTCCTTTAGAATTACTCCCATTAGTACTGATGCGTTTGGTGCTTTGGGTAGCCAGGCAGAGAGAGGTGGGCAGTATCCCCTGCCAATAGATCTAGTCTCGTAGTGGGAACAAAATGAGATTGCTACTCTGCTGAGCTGTCATACTCAATAGCTTGTTCTGTTCCACCTGTAACCGTTTTCACGGCTCCAAATACAGAGCTATGGCTTACGTGGAGGCAGCAGTTCCTGACGGCTCACGTTTTGCGTTCCCTGTGCATTGCACAAGGCAGGACATGGAACCGTAAGTAAAGGAATAGGTCCAACAGCCACTCCAAAGAGAAAAGAAAGGAATAAACACAAGAGGCAAGAATATGTCTGCACATGAGTTCACAGATCCCACTGCATAATTTCTGGGGCTTTTTTCAGTGGAGGGTGAGAGGAGACCCCTCTTCAGTGGCTGCACACAGGGCCAAGTTTGCTAGATTGTATCCCTACCTCCGAATGTCACCAGCACGGACTGCAGAAAATGAGTAATGCAGATGGAAGAGGAAATGTTTGATACTACAGGGGGAAATGACGTACACCTCAGGTGATAGTGAGATTCAGATAGAAGCACCCTGAAGTACCAGATACAAGGACTGACACTGCTTTCATCAAAAAGCCACATGAGCAGGACATGGGTTTTTCTCTGTCCCTGTTCTCCAGGAGCAAGCTCCTCGCTTATCCTAATGAGTAGGGGGTAATCTGCAACCTCAGGATCAACAATGCTGTTTGAACAAGTGAAAAAAAAAAGCAGAAATAACCTCCCCCTCCTTTACTGCTGATTGTAAGCTAGAATAGAATAAACAGATCAATTATTTTCCAAAGCTGTTGACTGGGATAGAGCTAACAGCAAAAGGATAAAAAGTGGACATAAATATACTTCCTAAATTGCAAAAAGCATGCCAAAACCAAGACAGCACAATGTCCTTAAATTCCCACATACCAGCTAAACATCACACCATGTTTATTCAACACCATGAGTGCACTGTACCATCACCATGTTATACTGTGACTAGTTTGTAGTCTTTCCTAGAACAGCTCAACCCGTTTTTAAAACCGTTGAGTCCATGTGCTCATATGCTATACCAGACTCATTCAGTGTTTCACAGGTGGATGAGACAAAAGCTCTATTCCAACCTGTTCCCACTTCCCACTCTCTTTAATATTAAGTTGGAAAACAATGCAGGGGCATAAAACATCTGCGAACTCGAAACACGTGCTTCAATTTTTCAAAAATAATTATTGTTAATATTTGGCAAGTAGTAATATTTTCTAGTGAACCATGCTTGCTATCGTTAAGTCTTATTCAGTGAGAAAAGACAAGCGTTCCCTTCAGCATACCTAAAACACACGCCCAGGCTAACAGGATGGAAAGAGAATTTTTGTTTACTATCTGTTAAAGTAAACCAGAAAAGCCTACATTATTGTGATAAAATTACATAAAATAGTTCACAAACATCTTTTTTTTTTTTACCACCATAAACATCTGTGCTATTCAAATACTGCTGTGAAGTCAAGTCAATATTTTTGACCAGAACATTTAGGTATCATGCCTTCAGGCACATTTTCCTACAGCTTTGAAGACAGCATCACACTGTAAGTAACCAAGAACTGAATAAATTTCATTCTTACAAAATCTTACATATCTACAGGTATCTGAGACTCAGAATAAAGTTATTTAATTCAGTGGAGGGTTCAGATCTTGAAGTGAGGGTTGCATTTCTCTTGCGTATCAGGGTGAGCCACTGGATTAGACACAACAAATTCAAAAATACCGAATGTGTTGGTCCTACATAATAGCATTGATTTTTCACTGACCATTTTTAGAATTTTCCTACAGTAGTGCACAGAGCTAAGTACCCTATTCCATGCTTCTAAAAAACATGAGGCGTAGCATATCCTCTAGCATGGATGCCGTAGACCCTCCCAATATACAGTTCACATTTCCTTCTATAATTTCCATTCTTAAATAATGGCTTCAATTATTAATCCAGGGCATCTAATTCTAAGCAATTCTTTATGCTGCAGCATTTTGAGAATGGCTCCTAAATTGTTCATAGGATAAGGCAATTTGCAGAGGCATTACTTCAATGCATCACAGCAGTCTTTTTAATTCCATTTCATCCTAATCTGTGCATATAATTTAAACATGGATGCATCCCATTAAAAGATGAAGAACCTAATTCTGTAAAACTTTATTTTATTTCAAAAAAGGATGTATATTAAGAAATCCAGGTTTTACCAGTTGTCCAGTTTTAGAATTATGGCTTTGATTTATGGATCAAAATTGCTCATTTATTATTTTATCTATACTGCTTTGGGCAATTTTGACAGTTAAAATTTAGTTTTATTGACCAATGCAGCCAGTTTAGCCACAAGGGGACTAATGCACACACAGCCTGCTGCACTCAAGAAGCTATGATTTGATTCCATGACCAAGTTAGACTGGGAATCGCAACCAACATAACAAGTTCCAAAGTCCTCAATGCTCCAGGCAAAATACATGCTCTAAAACACAATCAACCTTTAAAAGAAGGTGGGAAAGAATTCTGTGTTAGAAGCCACCATGCACTGTTTACTGCAGTTCACATATTCCACCAATGTTTCTGTCAGCAGTGGATGCAGAACAGTACAAAGGAAACCTTTCTTTAGTGACTGCGGACAACAGATAAAGCTGGAAGAAGGAAGTGAAAATGCAGAAGAGAGCTGAAGGTGTGCTCTACTATGGCTCACAAGGGAACCGAGTGAGAAAACTGACTCAACATTGTCTTATTTTTTTCCTAAACTAGATTTTGTTCACATCTACATAAATATGCATGCACTCATGTCACAGGATGGAAGACTTACAAGTTTACTTAAAAAACTTACTGGAATGATTTTAAGCCATTGTTAATTTAGGCCTATCCTATTATAAAATTAGCATCTTCTGCAATCTCAATTTATTGCTCCATTGTGAAGCCCTTTGTGATACATAAACAAATCTCTGAAGAGAAACAAATCAATAAAGTGTCTAATTTGATTAACCATGTTTTTAAATTCATCAAGACAACTGTACAAAAATAAACCACTTACTTGTCAGTATTTTCCACGTCTTCTTTTCATCATCATAATACTGAACCAAATTGCTGGGTAGCCGGTCAGGTCCGGGAGGCAATCCTCCAACCAATAGCAGCATTTTCTTGTTGGAACGAATTCTGCACCCAAAACAAGAGGAGAGATGAACAACTGCATTACTGAAGAGCATTTTTAGTGGCAACAAAATCATAACCATCAAAAGAATGTTCACTGCTTGCAGTTTTCCATTTCATTTTTTTGTGTTTCTTTCCCCAATCGTGTCTCAACAATTTTTTGAACCAAGCAGAAAAATGATCAGAAAAGCTACATATCTCTCTACTCATGGAATAATAAGCTTCCTTTATGCAATTTGTTAGAGGTTCATTCTAGAACGACCTTTTTCTTATATTATCCCTTTAAATCATCACTCTTTACAGCTGAATACACATGAAATGCTCTGGAGTTGTACTAAGGTTAAGCATTAAAGTTGCATGTCAAAAATCGTATTAGTCAAAATCATTATTATAAGCCATTCTACACTCAAAGAACCTTGAAAAAATTAAGGTTATGCAGAGAGTTTGTGAGCCAACTCTTTAATCACACACTGAACTTCAGATATATAGTTTAGCACAATTAGCAGCACTGGGCTAACGGTTATGGGTTAAACACTACTTACAAGCACTTTTGTTTGTTTAATTTAGCCCAGGCTCTTGCTTTCCCTCTCCCCCAGCTCTCCCCCCTTCTCCTTGCTCTCCCCCTGTGCACCACTGGCTATAGCAACACCAATTGGTAAAAATGAGACTGTGATGTTGTTGTGAGCCTCCCCAGAGTGGAGCCCTGCCAATGCTTGCCACTGATCCAGCGGCATGAACCTGCTCAACTGTGCAAAGTCACTCTAATTCCCTCCCTCTGTTTTTCTACCTTCTCCCCCAGGGGGCAACCACTGAAAGGAGTGACTACCCACCCATCAACTGCTGGCAATTCGCTGCTATTAACCGTGACCGTGATTCCCAATCTGCCTGGCAGTTCTTAAGAACAGGACTGCAATGTCTCATATGCAGTAAAAGCGGTTATCTGCACCCTGGCCTCCAACACTCTACCTGATGAATGTACGCTTTCTTCACAACATTAAGGGATTTAGCACAATTGGAAGCAAAAAGGGGAGGGAAGGCCCAGACCCCCGGATGAGTCTCGGTGCTTTAATAGTCACTTCACATACAATTGAACTTTCATCGCTAATACTAAGCTAGAAAGTGATAACAATGAAATAAGGTCTATGCTTAAACTGTTCCTGTTAAGGAGGAAGCCAAGGTAGCCTGGAACTTAACCAACGTGGACAAATGTGCAGGAGGACCATGTGTTTGATGAAAAGCACCCTTACAAAACACCAATGTTTTTCCAGTCTGAGCAATATCACTGCAGCTATCAATATGTTGGTCTATAGTAAACTCTCCTGGCAAAGCAAGGTGGAGAATGCTGCTGACCAAAGTCCATCACCACAACCCTGCAAGTGGTGCCCAGGTGCTCCAGGCCCTACAGAGCACTCCAAGGCAGGAGGTTCTGCCACAAAGACATGCGAGTGGCGTCCCTCCCTCCAGTTATGGCCTAAAACAAATGGTGGGGACAGCCTAACCCCTATTGGTGTGAAGACTGAAGACTGTGCAGAATGACTTCAGCTGTGCTTTAGATGTGCACAACCACGCAAAATAATAGAGCCACAAAATCACTCAAGTTGGAAAAAAACCACTGAGATCAATTCATCCTACCGTCATCTCCACCATGCACCCTAACCACGTCTCTCAATGTCACATCCACACGGTTTTTGAGCACCCTCAGGGACAATGACTCCACCACCTCCCTGGGCCGCCTGTGCCACTGCCCTGCCACTCTTTCTGAGAACAAATCGTTCCTAATATACAACCTGAACCTCCTCTTGTACAAAGTAAGGCCATTCTCCCTCATCTTACCCCTGCTACCTGAGAGAAGAGACTAGCTTCCACCCCACCACAACCTCCTTTCAGGGAGTTGTAGAGATATCTCCCCTGAGCCCTCTCGTCTCCAGAATGAACAATCCCAGTTCCCTCTTCCACTTGGTTCTCCCAAGACTTTCACTTCAGACCCTGCAGCTTCACTGCTCCAATCTTCATCCAGGAAGGGAACACAAAGATAAATACCTGATTCAGACGATACTTACAAATGAAACCCGTCAAATGGCTATAAAGAGGATGACTACAGAGTGTAGATTCATCTATCACAGTGATGGCCAGGGAATTCTCTGGCAGATGGCCTTGTTTGTTTTTCAAACAACTGAGGGCTCACGGAAGGTCTTGAATTGCCAGCAGGGAAACAGTCACCCTTCTGGTGTGGGCAGGCATTGCACCGTGTGGGCAGTAACAACACAGCTGCCCCAAACTGCACTGGGCACCCAGCTCCAGACAGCCCTCACAGCCTACAGGCTTACTGAGCAGCCAGCCTTTGACCTTGGCACTAAACCTGTTATTTACTGTCAGATGATGACTGTTACCTGCCCACTAGACTATGTCTATCAGGAGCCATCTCAAGATCGCTGTCAGCACAGACTCGACTCAGTGAGACCAAGCTCTGGGGAAAGCTTTCATAAACATTTGCCAGTGTCTTGAAACGTTCAATCTCCCAGTAAAGTTTTTAATGAGAGAACACTTGATAAAAACTATGCAACGCAGAAGCGTGATAAACTATTTTTGGTACGAGTTAGGGATGACTACACATGTAACAAGTGGCAGAGCAAACCGGAGCCATAAGTCAGTTATGCATGGCCATCCCTAACAATAGAGAATAAATTGTTTATTCCAACCCCCCTGTGTTGTATGTTATATCACAATCAACTCCCTGTGTATTGTAAAATTCAGAATGCCCTTGCAAGGTTTACTTGATAAAGGAGTTTATTTTGATTTTCATCTTTCATCTGTGAAACTCCCTTCTAACTCCAAAGCACTGTGAAAAACCAATGAATGGCCAAGGCTCAATAGTTAAGGTGAAGAATGAAATGTCAGATGTAACTCTGAGTTTCCAGACTTTGGCAGCTGCAACTATCCTTAACATTACTTTTCCAGCTAAACAATCTAAGAATTTGCTAGATCTTGAGAAGAAGTGGTGCTGCTACGTGGGAATTTCTAATATTTAATAATATAATTAATAATTCTAATATTTAATAAACAGCATAGTCTCCATCAAAAGCAAAGGGAATTCTCACTTGACTACCAAGAGATGGGTTATCTTACTCAAAAACATACAATATCTAATTAATTTGTCTCACGCTCTTCTAGTGTAAAGATAATACAGTGACTGAAGATATGTATGTTTTTAAAGAGATGTTTTCTCAGAGCCAATTCCGTTTACTTGAAACCAATTCTGCTCTAAGTTTTGGTGTGAATCCCAATATTTAGAGTCTGGAAAAAAAAAGGTCTCAGCTCTATTATATTACATTAGATCTGTATTTGACATCACACTGAGCAGCTTTGTTAAAACTTTCTTCTACATCTCACCACAGGAGCCTTTTCTAAGTATTAATAGTACAATTCTGTGGAACACTAAGATGAATGAAGAATTTAAAAAATATATGTAAGACAAAGATTCTCCTCTTCTTGCATTATTACATATTTGCTATTTGGATAACTCAGCAATATCGTGAGTAACACCTGGTATTCTGTCTGAAACACTTTCTCTTCATAGTTTTTATTTTACAGTGTAATATACTTCTCAGTCACATTCTATGGTTCACAGTGTCCCTAGCAAGGCTATTATGAGCATCCTGTATTCAATTAACAGTAGCAGGTCTTGGTCAGGAAAGCTAAAATAATGTTTACCATGAACCAGCAGCCAGTGTCACACAAAAAGCTGAGACAAAATTATTTATATCTTATCCCAAAAGTACTTCTTATACTCACGATACAGAACTCTAGTTCTCATTGATGTATGTACATGTGCTGTCATTATTCTGCAAACACTTTGCAGTTTCTGTTCTGCGAAGATTTTAAAACAATTCACTTTAATTAAGGTTCTGGGTACCCTATGTGGTCTGAAACTTATTTTGTATACTTACAAGGCTGTAAACCAAAGCATATTTTAAAGTCAACATGTGTAGTTTCATTCAAGCACACAAACCTGAAAACTCTGAATTTGAGAACTCATAAATGGTTTCACTGTCAGAACTGTTGAATACCTATCATATACCTAAGTGCTACTGACCTCCAAGGCTGCAGGAGATGTGCATCAGCTCTAAAATCCAGGGTGCTTCTTCTACAGTCTAAACTAACTGGGCAAAACTCTGAGTCCAGAAGGGCTTAGCATCTTATGAAGAACCAGTAGAAAAGACAGAGACAGATCTCAATAACCCTTATAGCCACAACCACCCAAAGCTCCTCTGCAACCGTGATAGCCTCGTGTTAATGGAAAACACATTAATGGGAAATATTCTTCTTGTATGTGTTTTTTTTTGTTGTTTTTTTTTTTAATTAGCTTATTCATCAATCTTGCACTGCTGTGTTTTCCCCATCTCAACACTTAATAGAAATTCATTCCACAAAGACCAGCAAGCTCCATCAACAGGTTTGCTCCAGATTTCTTGAGTTTTTAAACAATGCAGTAAAGCTTCATTTCCTGCATTGGTGAATGCACAGAGAATAGAATGCAAGAGAATAAAACGAAGAGTGACAATCCTGTGTTTCTTCAGGAATTCTGTGTAGTGTTACATCAGAAAGAAAACTGCATCTTGGACATAAAGGTGATAAAGGCAATCCATGAAAAACAAAACAAAAAAAAGGCTGTTCCAACTCCACTTTCCAATTAACTCAAGGCTACAATAACACCAAAACCCTGGACCATTCATTCTCTTTTAGTCACTGTCATTCCAATTTGAGTATGGAAGGAGTCAGGTGGCTCTTCAGAACAGGAAACTTGTGGCATATATGGGATGTCTCACTTGCTTGTGCTCTGACCTGACAAGCAGCAGAGCCAAACTAAACCTCAGTAGTTTTCTTACTGAACTGAGGTTTAAACACAATAGGCAAAAGACCAGCTCACATTTAGCAAGAGCACGTGAATGGATGGTAAATTTTAGGTACATCCACAGATTAGAGAAAGTAGAGGCTGATACACTGTGATACCACCAAAGCAACAAGTAGCAAGAATCCCAGAAAAAGCATACACAGATAAATACTCTGCATCAGTTAGCATTTCAGATACAGACTTTCCTTTTATTAACACTACAGACTTAATTCAACCTTCGGAAACCAGGATGGTGCTCTGCAACATTTTTCTTCCAAAGAAGCCTCAGAAGTAGTTTTGCATCCCACAAAATTATAAGGGAGAATCCAATCCATGCAAATGTGAACTGATGATGCAGACATGCATCTACCCATGGCTGAAGAATGTTTTTACCATCACAGAACATATTGTGAGATCTTTAGCAAGTCCCTTTCCCAGTTCTGGATAGGCATTTCAGTACAACAACATCTTATGAAAACTGCTTATTTTGATACAGTTTGGCTTCCACAGCTGACTGCAAAGATAGTCATGATTAGCAACACATGTTTAATAGTTAGAAAACATCATTAACTAAGAATTTGACTATGAACTTGATGAAAGCCATAATATACAAATGCAAGCTTTACTTTGGGCAGAAAAATGTTGTGAGGCTTTGGTAGCACATCAACAAATTAATGAAGATTGCAACCTGTAGGTGACAAGTATCCAGAATCTCTTCCCAACCTCACAAATACTGCCAGGGGAAGAACCTAAACTCTCCCCATCATCGTATCAAGTCCTGCAGGCAGCAGTTCTGCCACAGCCACAGGAATGCCAGGAATATCCATCTTCTGGGCAATGTACAAACCTAGAAGAATATTTCAGATTTGTCAGGACTTGAGACACAATAAGGATTCCCCCGATCTCTCTGCAAATTGTGATCAAGAAATGGTTTAGTTCTTAGGTTCAAAGATGTTCACGAGCACACTGAACATATGTTTCTTTATGAATTAACTTTTCTTGCTCTTCTATTCACACGTATTGCTGGAGAGCCACCCATAAGAACATGGAAAAACTTCCTAGTGAAATCATAAACCTAAAAATCAGTCTGACCATCCACTACTGTCACAAAGATTCTCCTCTTCATCTCCTCACTCACTTCACAAGCCTGCAAAACAAAACAACCCACAGTACCCAATTTCATTACAGCAGAACTCACAGTGGCGTTCACTAAATATCTTCAGTGATGCCCAAAATACAGCTGCTCCCTTGCTTTTTCTCCATGCTGTACAGTCAGGGCACAGTCCTGCTGACCAGCGACAGGCTGAATTTTAGGAGCATAGTTACACAGTTCGGATGATTTGCTGCAGACACAGAGAGATCTGTTATTTTTTTTCTCTCTGAATCTACTCTTCTTTTTTTCCAATGTATTTTAAAAAATAATGGCACTAGAAAGAAGGAGACTCACTGGTTGCTTCAACAGCAATTTCCCATTTCTGTCTCCATCTGAAAAGCAAAAGCCCACAAGTAGGTGAACTTTTTGTCTGACAGGCCACACTTAACTGCTGCACACTGACCTGACAAGTCGGGGTCTTCTTTGAATGCCTTGATAGCTACAGTTGCTAAATAAGTTTCTTTTCTATAACTTAAAATACGTTTGGAGCTCTGAATACCCAATCTTTTTTTTATTAACCCAATCCCATTGCTGCTACTCATTCAGAATAAGTAAACCTCAAAGAGCTATGGAATATTTTTAGCTGAAGGATATTTAAAATGAATGTATTTTCCTCTGGGGATAAAACCCTCTGAGTGGATGTCTTAGGAGTGGACCACTGTCTGGGAAGAGTGGCACCTACCATCAGCTTTTCTTTGGGAGGAACACACAGGAATGTGCTTTCATCTTTGTCTCCCTGTAAACCAGCCTATTCTTTGTGTTGAGAAGAGACTGGTACCACTTCCTCAGAAAGTTTCGCAGCAGCTTGTCTATGTGGAGTTTTGTTAGGGTTGCTGTACCCCTGCACAACACCACTGCACCTTATAGCTTGATACAGGCTTTAATAAATGTGCTGTCTGTGTGATGAGCTTATCTCCCTAAACATTTCCTTCATCAAAGGCATCATCCCTTTTGCACAAGTTATGTTGCAACCAAATATCTTTCTGTGGAAGCCTGTTACAAAACTGCAGGTCTAATTGCCTTGTGCACTTCCTATAACAATGATACCCATACAAACAGATCATTTGAACACAACTTTACATTTACTGATATCTGAATGCTGAAGATAACTTTACTAGCAACTCAGTGAATACCTGAAGCATTGTAAGGGATCTATCTGAATCACAGCAATGTTGATAGTAAATCTTATACTCACAGTCAAAAAATCTCCTGTCATAAACCCTATTAGCAAAACTCTGCAAACAACCAATTTACCATATTGCTGGCAGTTCTGAAGAATCTTACACTCCCTTGATCCCAAATACTTAAAAAAAAAAAAAAAAAAAAAAAAAGAAACGAAAAAAAGAAAAGAAGAAAATGTCAAATCTGAATGCTGCTGAAATTTGTTTTCCTCATCTCTTCCTCTTCTTTCCTTTTCTTTTCTTTGTTTTAGATAGAAGCAGTAAAATGAAATGTTTATAGAATGCTTCAGGGTGGTCAAGTCTGCATTTTTCTCTTACAAAATTTCAATCAGCTCTTCTTACTGACACACACACTGTGAAAAGTCAGAAGCCTTTCTTTTTTGATTCTATATCAGACATCTATGACTACAGGAGGTCTCTGCACCAGAGGCTGTGTTCTCTCCAGCTGAGCTTCCTCTTCGTTAGAAGCTGCTGAGAAACAGAACCTGCTGCTGCCTCACATAAGCTGTGACTTGTTACCTTTTCCACTTTATTTTTATGAAAGGAGGCAGCAGTCAGGGAAAGATCAGAGGAATCTACTGCGGCATCAACCTCTGTTTGCTTCCAGCTTCAGTGCAAACCGTCCGTTTCCACTGAACTTGGCAGCTGATAACATTTGCTCAAAGTTCATTGTCTGCCTTCCAAGAATACGGCAAGAACAGTCGACTATTAATGGTACCAAGCATGACAGTCCTTAAAGAAAATTTCAGGAAGCCAACAAAAATGAAAAGCAATGCCAGAAAGTACCTAATAACAGATTTTCTCTTCCCATACAGGCTAATTTCTTTAGTATCTATCTAAGTTGGTAGGTAGTTTGATAAATCTGTAGTACCAGGCAGGATAGCAACAAAACCAACAACAGAAAGAGATGTTTACAGAGCAGTGGAGGCCAGCCTCAAATTTTCCTCAAATCAGGATTCCAATTAACCTGAATGTTTGATCTTTCCAGGCCATACTTTGCAAAAGGATAACAACAAAGTGTCCTAATTATTAAACTGCTTCGGTTATTTTAAATGAGTAACTTGAAAAGATAAAATGGTGTCTTTACAGATTATAAGGACTTTGACCCATCATCTGTTTATCAGAACTGCAAGTTTGTTGTTTTTTTGGGGTTTTTTTTGAAAAAACACTTTCTCTCAATTTTGTGCCTCTTGCTTTCCTCACTCCCCTCATCCCCCCAAGACTCACTGTACATTCTCTTCGAGTGCAAACTCAAAAAGATTTTAAGTATTTCTCTTTGAGTATAAACTGAAATAGTTACGCCATTCCTGCTCTGTGTCATTTATTGGTCAGTAGTCACAAACTGTGAACCTCCATATTCTTCCACTAAGGAGAACCTAAGTCTTCAAGGACTAAATGCAGACAGGGTCTGCACGACCTTCTCTCCATCTCCTCTCTCCACTTGAGGAGGACGTGTATCAGGAAAAGAGAGGGCACACAGACAGCTGAGAGACAGGTGTGCGTTGTTCACCTTGATCCTATAGCACTCAATTAGCGAAAGGTACACCTAAATCATACTAAGTGGACATTGTTTGCTAGGCAACGTCCTTATTTAGGAGTTCCTGCACCATTTGTGGCTCATGTTCCCCCTTACACAACAGCCCTGGACTGTGCTGGCAAAGGTCAACATCAGTGCAGGATCTCGTGAGGGACAACTCCATTCCTGCAGGGACCCATAGAATTTGGAAATGAGCTGCGCAGATTGCCGTAGATGTTGGAAAGGGGCACCTTTTGTTAAATACAGGAAGCTCCCATCTTCCCCAGCACTTTGTCGTCAATTAGAGTGGCTTAATAAGACTGTTTTCTTTCACTCTTCTTTTAAATAAACATTATTTTCCCTCTAAAACAAAAAGGCTAGGAAAAATTCCCTTGGCTTTTCCTGTGAAATATTTCCCCTCTTGAATAAAAAGTTCAGACAGGCAGACACACCTACACGCATCTATCTACAAAGACAAGGAGAAGGGTATGAACAACACGACGTCAGATTCTCTATTTTCTACCACTCTGTCTTCAGTATGTTACTGGAAGAATTGTAACAAACACAGCGCCTGTGCCTGCGTGTCCACTCTCTTCAAGAAACAAAAGCAGACAGCACAGCTCAGGAGGAGGCAGGTGGATCTGGAGGGAGTCCTGCCTGGTAGCGGTGTGAGGGTAATGAGGAGCAGGAGATACTGGGACTGAGTGCCCCCAGAGGATGTAAATCAGGAGGGGCTGGCAGATTGGAACAGTTGCTCCAGCTAGGTGCCTCTGACCAGAACACTGGTGCACATGGCACTTGGCACCCCCTTGTACAGTTTTCAGAAAGAGGACTGCTCACAACAGACACTATTAAATACTCTATTAGTTATGTTATTTTCCTAACAAGTACCGTAACTGGGCCAAGAAACTGGCTCTCCCCAGTGCTCCCAAAACCACTGGGGATTTTATGGTCAGGACATACACAACTTTAAGAAGGCTCCAAGGGATGGTCCTGACTCACAGCAATGGTTTTGTAACAACAGTGCTGCCTCTGACCGTACCTGGGCTCCAGTTCTCCCTTCTCTTGGATATTCAACCATCTCTCTGCTTACACTTCAGCACCAGCCTGCCTACAAAGGCAAATGAATGCACACAAGGCAAGTAAGGCAAGTAGGTGAGACTAACTAGGATTAAACTGACTACAGTTCTGTGGTTCGCTTCCCTGCAGCCTCTAATGTGTCAGCCTCTGTTCTGCAGCTCAGCTGAGAGAGTCCTGGCACAGGAACAATTTACTGATATTAATTCAGGCACATAAGATCCGATCCAAAGCCCAACGAAATAAACCTGAGCCTCACGTTCACTCTGTTCACACTGTAATACAAACCTTAATAATTCAAGTCTACTATAAGATGGATTTTTTTTTTTTTATCTGGATGCTGATTTGGAGTCCAAAATATTTCTCATTCGCGATAAACGACGAGTACAAATGTTAGTTAAAAAAAATCAAACATTGGTGGAAGAATCACAAAGGCAGAGTCAGGTGGCTAGTTACCAGCATACATGACAATGTATTTCAGAGGAAAAAAAAATAGCACTTTTTTTTTTTTTTAAAACAACCACTGAGCACCTCCAGTGAGACCCTATAAAAATCTTAGCAGGAAAAGAAGTTGAACTGAAGTAAAAGAGAATGCATAGACAAATAGTGCATTCAAGAAAGAAATTATTTAATTGCCAAGAGACAATCAGTTTCTTCATATTTTTAATCTCCTCTGCAGAAAGTAATACAGACTGGATACATACATCTTCCACATAAACGCTAGCGCCTCATGCTGCTCTTCACTCTCCCCCCTTCATCAACAGTTACCACCTTCCTACTGAGTGAAAACTGGTCATCCTGTCTTAATCCCCCGCCACTTTAATTTCCTGACATTTTCACTAATACTACAAAATACAGAACAGTCTGCATTACACCCTCTCTCTGCTGAAACTAAAGAAAGAGAAAACCCTATTATCAGCTTCAGTTGGACCAGAATTTGCACTTCTAATCTCTCGAAGGTCTAGTAACTCAGGGAACAAAAGTATAGGAAAACAGCTGGGTCTGTGCATTCTGGAACTTCACTGAACCCAGAAAACAGACAGTATAGTCAAGCTTAGCCTTCTTATCTCTTCGTCTTTCTATTTTCCTCCTTTTAATTTCACTCTCTAATACCGTATTTCCTGCCTAGGACTTTTCCCATCTCAGGTCAGTTGGTTTATCCTCATCCTTTTTTCCTCCCACACATCTAAAACAGGTTTTCCAGAAACTGAAATGCTCAGCTGTTACTGACAACAGATGCTGTTTCTGCCAAGAATTAGGTTTTTTTTTTTTTCCATTTTGTTTCAATCACTCTCTTCTCTTTATTTGCCTTCCCCCCTTCCTCCCCTCCCCCCCCCTCAACCCTTCCCTGTTTGCCTGTTTTCCTATTATTGTGTTTGGTATTCTATTCTTTCTCTCTTCTCCCTTCAAAACTGTACTTCTCTCCCCTTTTCCCTCCCTCACGCGCACTTTCTTGCTTCCATGGCTTAGGTCCCATTTCTCCCTCAGGGTATCTTCATTCCTTTCTTTTCCTGCATTTTCTCTCTCTCCCAGCTCTACTTTCCTCAGTCTCCTCTGCCTCCCGTTACCTGATACGGCCACACAGACCTCTCACTGCTGCTCTGCCTGCAAATCCGGAAAGGAGATGACCAGCCCAAATTCCTATTGATTTCAACAAGGGTTGTGTGTGTTCTGTGACTGATAAACAACTCCCAGGCCGTACTGTGCTGCCTCTCCCCACCCCTCTGTACCTTATCACGTCTGAAACAGAAATCATTATAAATAGTTAAAGGCAAGCAAAACCATAGCATTGTCACAGTGTTCTATACGAAAGCAACAATATTTATGTGAAAGATTTCATGATAAGCCTTGTCATCTAAGTATTCTGTATTTCTCCATCTTCTGTCTGCAGCTATGTTATGCATTAGCGCAAGCAAAATCAAAGGTAAAAACTTGGCACTTCACAGCAGAGAGATGTTTTTGACCATTTTCATTGTTGCAAGTAAATACCGAAGCAGTAATTTTCACTCATCTTCAAAAGTGAAATTTTTTTCAACAACACAGTAATGCTCTAACCCAGAACTTTTTAAAAATCGAAAACATATACCAGATACTACATAAAATACATTGCATTACACAATAAACCACAGACATTTTAATCTGTGATAATACTCCAGTGAAGTCCCAAGAGTCACATGAATAACCAGAAGATGAACATTCTCCACCTAAACGTATTTTCCTCTCGTACCTCCAGAAAACAGAACACAGCACAGAGTTATGGTGTCTTTCAGGCACAGCCAAAATCGTTTAAGCCTAATGTTCGAGGTCATCCTAACAGGCCCAATCTGTTCTGTGTGGAATGTCTTCAAGTGGTGTCAAAGCTGACTGTGTCTTGGGAAGCTACGGAAGCAGCTCATACACTGAGGCCTACATTAGATGAAGGACATGGAAGCCAGACAAGCAAGCAGAACTTGTGCAGAGTGAGGTGCCCAATTAAATGTGAACTGAAATATCCACCTCCTGTGACAACGGTCTAAACTCAAGACTGTTCAGAAGTTGGGAATGTTATTTCTCAACTTTCTAGAGAGCAATCATTTAGCTGCTGTGCTTTGAAAAATAATTTTACAAGTATGCATGGGGGCATTCCAGCATTTAACTTCTCTTAGGAATCTTCAGGAAAACAATAAAAGCACTCTCCCTGTGGATAAATACCCTTTCCTCTTCTTGGCAGAACCCTGCCCATGTGGCACAGAAGACAAACCAAGACCTCCCAGCCCAGATACCACCAGCACTGCAGGATCTGCACTGGTAGCACCACGTCTACCAGTAGCTCTGCTTGTAGTGCACACACTGGATCATGATCCAAAACTGCTTGACAGCAGCAAAACCTTGCATGCTCTCCATTATGCTTACTTTGTTTAAGAAACGTAAGTAGTCTAAATTCCAAAATGGTAGTGTGTGTGTGTATGTATACGCACTTTTTACAATGCAGCACGTTACAAAAAAAATACTGTTTCTAAAAAGGCAGAAAAGTTATTGGCAAATCACGATTCTGAGTGTGATTATTCCAGGATTTTCATAATTCCTTCCAAGGGCTGTAAGCAGGTGACTGTGGCTCTGTGCTGCTGCGCTTCTCACTAGCACGTGGTATATCACACAGTATATATTATGCTGCACAAGAGGAACAATTAATCTCTTCCTAAAGACGTGTGAGCCTTTTGTGAACGACCTTTCATTAAACTTTAAATTCTAAATTACCAAGGTCACCATTGCTCACAGAAAAGGTAATCTGGGCTAAAAATTATTACACAGAGAAGGACTTTATCTATTTGCACATATACTTAACTGCTCAGTTACTTTTAAGATCTCTTTCTGCAAATTAGTAACTTGAGAGGCTTTCTGAGGATTTTCTTCCTTGAAAGAAAAATCTTGCTGAATGTCAACCGGTCAGAATTGCAGCTTTGGAGATGCTATGGGTAAGACAAAGAACAAGTTTGGAAATTTCTATAGTCCTGGGAATGTTTTTTGTTTCCTCATTCATGTTTGAGAAGGCACTTTTACATCTAGGCACCCTGATGAAATCTAAGCATGATTAAGACTCAAATAACGGCCCTTCATGACCTTTATAAATTTCCAAGATAACCACCCAAGACCCAAATTGAAATGTACCTGTTGTATTCCCTATCACACAGGGTATTTCAGTATCCAACATTCTGACAAAGTTCTGATGCCTGTCTACAAAGAACAGAAATCTCGATGTTTTCACACCAATTTCAATGAACTCAATCAACAGAAGCAAGTAACAGCGCTTCCATTAAACACATGCTAAGTTGGGGAGGTGACGGTGTTTTATCCCATTACAGTTAAGGGGCTCTTAAATTCTACCACTTGCACACTTAGGTAGACTTCTTACAGAAATAACGGTGGTGTTTAGACCCCCCATAAACCATTAAGTGAGCGCAACTCCGAATCTAATCTAGGTCTAAAGTAGGATCCTTTAGTGCACGCTCCTGCTTACGTGACAAGCCAGCCTCCAGCACCAGGAGTATCAGATGCTTGCAGCATCCATGACACTTGTAAGCATTCAGTGGTCAGAACACCACTACATATCCTTCAAATGACATGGACCAGTGAAGCTGGAAGGTATCTCCACTGAACCAAGCAGCTGGTATCGCAGCAATCCACCAGGACACGAGCCCCAGCATGCCCCAGGCGGCGCACAGCGGCTAACTCACCACTCCGTGCTGGGTTTGCATTCTGAAAGTCAGCGGCTCTGAATACTGAAATGCAGAAGGGACACAGCAGCTGGAACAGCAGCCTCTCAGAAACACTCTGCCCTGTGAAACGCTGGTGTTTGCTTTTTTGTTGTGGGGGTTTAGGAGTGAGATTAATCAGACAGCAAGGTGATGAGAACGACAAAACACTAACAGAGCAGCTAGCTGGGTAATGAGAGAAGGCAGAGCATTCCTGAACTTAAATCACTGGGGTACCTCTCGCTCAGAGATAAAAAGAAGAAGCCTCTGCACTTTTTGTGAAGTATTTAGCAATGTATTATTTCTTCCTGCTACTGTTAATTCATCAAGAACATCCGCCTCTTAGCTAAAAGGCTGCATAACACAGAGTGTGCTCCGATTCCTGCACTACTGTGTCACCACACCTGGAGGATGGCATTACCATCTTCCTAGTTCTCAATGAGATCAGGTCTGAACACATTTCAAAAGGAAAAACAAAACAGCTCTTCATCTCGGATGTATTTACTCTTCATTAAACTCTGTGCTGTGCTTCCAGTTCCCGAAACCGACCTCACATTGTCAATCTTCATGATTCATTGCATTATTCAAAGAAAATAACCGACATGTCACAGCTTCAGAGGGGTGAAGTCACGAGTTTGCAGGTGCAGCGTGGACATCACCTGAGCATCACCAGAATATCAAGGTGTGCACGAACTTAATTATAAAAGTAAGTCAACAGATTTAGGACTGGGTGTTGTTATGGTCCCGAAGACTCACCTCCCTGCTAAAAACCGGGGACAAAATCCAATGTGCGGCCCAGAGCGGGTCATTACAGCAGGCTGCCACCGCGTGACCCCACGCTCACACTCCGGCCCCACGGTGCCAGCACGACGGCAAGCAGCTTCACGAGCGTGAGCGCCGTCCCAACGGGGAGGGGTCGCGCCACAGCCCGCGCATGGCGAGCAGCCCCGTCCCGCCGGGAGCCCCGCAGTTGTGAGGCCTCTCCCGGCCCGGCCCCGCCTCGCGCCCCGCGGGGACCCCCCCCGGGCCCGGCCCCGGCCCCCTCACCTGCTGGCCAGGCTCTGCCGGCAGTGCTGCCTGAAGGGCATCAGGTGGTAGTTCATGGCGTCCAACAGCAGCTTTTGGCAGACGGGGTCGGTGCGCATGAAATCCACCGACTGCACCCGCTCCACCAGTTCCGGCGCCGGGATGAGGGCGAAGCGGAGGCGCTTCATCAGGTCCGGGGCGTATTGCATGCGGGTCTCCCGGTCGTGCTCCAGCCAGAGCACGGACATCTGGAAGAGGGCCAGCTCCGACTCGACGGGGGGGGGCAGCGAGTCGAGTAGGGCACGCATCTCCTCGAAGTTGAGCAGCAGCACGTCTTCCACCAGGTACTTGTTGGCCAGCTTCTTGGTCTCCTCCAGGCCGTGCAGCGCGGCGATCTTGCACACCTGCTTGTAGTTCTGCACCGAGATCTGGTCGTTGAGGAACTGCACGCACAGCTTGGTGACCTGCGGGATGTGCAGGATCTTGCTGACCGACAGCACCTCCTCCACCGTGTCCAGCGAGAGGGTGACGTTGGCCGTGTAGAGGTACTCCAGCACCAGGCGCAGCCCGATGGACGAGCAGCCCTGCAGCACCAGGTTGTTGATGGCCCGGGGGCTGGCCAGCAGCTTGTCCTCGGGGGAGGAGGACGGCGTGCCCGGCTCCTCCTGCGGCGGCGGCGGCGGCTCCTTCGGGGGGGGGCCCCCCAGCCCGTCCTGGGCGCCGGGCCCCAGCCCTAGGGCGTGGGGGTGGCCGCCGCCGCTGGAGAAGAGGGATCGGAAGTACTGGGAGCAGGAGGCCAGCACAGCCTTGTGGCAGTGGAACTGCTGGCCCTGGGCCGTCAGGGTGACGTCGCAGAAGAGCTGCTTCCTCCACAGCAGGTTGAGGCCGTGCAGCAGGTTGTCGCTGTGGCTGGGGTCGAAGGTGGAGGTCCTGTCCCCGGATCTGGACATGGCGAGCGGCCTCGGGCGCACCTGCCTTTAAACACTCCTCCGTCCTGGGCAGAGGGTGGGGAAGGGGTCGGGGCGGGGGGAACACAACAACAAACAGCTTTAGAGGCCTGCGGGACGCAGCGCGGCGGGAGGGCAGCAACTTGGGAGGGCTGGGGGGGTGTCGGGCAGGGGGCTGCCACAGTGCTCCATGCCCACAGCACCCCTTTCTCCTCCCTCCTCCCTTCACGCCGGGCTGCTCTCCAGGGGAGGAGCGAGGAAGCGTAACGTTTTCAAAGCTGAACCCCCCCCGCCCAGCTACCTCCGCCGAAAAAAAAAAAAAAAAAAAAAAAAAAAAAAAGCAACAAAAACCCACCACCACCAAAAGCCCAAACGCAGCACACACACAGCATAGACCTTCCCTCGACTCCGCGCTGTGCCCGGAGTAACTACCAAGTGGCCGGAACTCCGCCGGGAAGGCGGGCAGCCTCGCCGCCCCCCCCCCCCGCCCCGGCAACTCCGCAGCGCCCGGAGCCGCTCCATCCCCGGGCCGAGCCCCCGCTCCGCCCCGGCCGGGAGCTGCGGTGTTCCGCGCCCCGTGGAAAGAGGAGGAGAAGAAGACGGCAGCCCCGGGCCCTGCGCGAGGCCTCCCGCCCGTCCTGCCCGCCGGCCGCCGCCGTAACTCCGGTAACTACGGGAAGTTCAAGTTGGGGGAAGCATGGGGGGACCCTGCCCGGCGGCCCCGCTCCCCGCAGCCCCGAGCCGTGACCGCACCTGCGGGGACTGCGCAGCCACCGACCCGCGCCGGCCGCATCCCGCTCTTCCTCTTCCTCCTCCTCCTCAGCGGGATCCCGCCGAACCCCGCTCCTGCCATTGCAGTGCGCTCGCTTGCTCCCCGCCAGCGCCGGGCTGCCCGTGCCCGCCGGCCCCCCCCCCGCCCCATCGATCGGCGCAGCCGGGGCTCCCCCCGGCTCTGCCCCTGCCCGGCACCGCGCAGCCCCGCCGCCGGCTCCGGAAAGCTCCCGCAGCCTCTCCCTTTAAGCGGACCCGGTCAGTCCCCCCTCCCCAGCGCACACACACAGACATACATGCACACACGCACATACATACACACACACACACACACATACACACATACACTCCTCCTCTTTCTCCCTCCCCTTCTTTCTTCCTCGTTTTGCCCATTTCTTGCAACCGGAGTTTATTCTGCCAACGCGTTTGTTACACAACTGCCCCCCCCCGCTCACACTTCCAGCACACACACACACACACACACACACACCCCGGCAACAAACACATCGGGAGACGGGAGAAAATGCGCCGAGACGGGGAGGCACAAGGCCAGAAACTTACCTGCTCTACGACTGGCTGCCAAAGTAAAGGTTCACTTAAGCTCCCCCCCAAAAAATCAATTGTCCTTCCTTTTTAATGGTTTGCTCGCTCCTCCAAGAAAAAAAAAAAAATAGAAAAGAAAAAAAAAAAAAAAGGTGAGAAAAGAAAGAAAGAAAGAAAGAAAGAAAAAAAAACCTTCTGGTTCCCAACTCGGAGCAGTCACTCTTTACAATTTATTTTGTCGTACATCATTTGATCACCATGAATTAGCAACAGCAAGAAAATGTACGAGAGAGAGAAGGGGAGAGAGAGAAAGAGAGAGAGAGAGAGCGCAGAGCTTTCTGCAAGAGAAGAAGAAGAAAAAATGTACGTGTGACAAATTATGCTACCAAGAAACAACACATCATTATCCTTGGGCCTGGGGCTCAGTGAGTCGTAACGAGAGTAATAGGAAATCCACGGTTGGGGAGAGAAACGGTCGTGCATGGCCAGTGGAGAGAGACCATACAGGGGGATGGATGCTGGAGAGACTCGCAAAATTATGGCTCAAGGCTATTGTAAAAATTGTCGAGCGTAAATGACTGCGATTTCAAACATCTTTGGAAGAAAGAAGGGGAAAAAGCGAGCCCCCCCCCCTCTCGCTGCCTCCCTCCCTCCCGCTCTCCCTCTCTCTTCTCTCTCTCTATAAAGAACCGTCAAGTTTTAGTGCGCATTGCTAATTAGTCAATTTCTCTCTGCCTTCACAGGCTGGCGACTTTGCTGCTGAGCTGAAACTGCTAATTTCTGTGACCAGCTTTTTTCTTAGCTGTGATCTGGATGAATGAGTAGCTGTCTCACAGAGATGACAAAAATAAACTCTAATCCCCCCAAAAATTTCCACTACATCTTTCTCATGCATAGATTTATGATCTTCAAGCGCCCTGTGCAATATGCAAACTTTTTGTGTGTGTGTGTGTGTGCTGCTGCTGGGGGGGCAGGCTGTTGTATTCAGGTTGCATAGGGTTTGGTTTATGTCTCTGCTCTCCCCTCCACCCAGGATGTGATGGAAATAATGTCTGATTTCAGTACCCGATATGTTGCCCCCTCCACCCCCCAGTATTTATATTATTGTTCTGAAGAGATGTATTCTTTCTAGCAACTGGGGTGAGGCTGAAGGGTGGAAGGGAGAGAGAGAAAGTGAGGCTCCTACATGGTGTTAGTGGCAAAGCGTTCCCTTTCCATTTGTTCCCCTGCACTGTTCAAGATTTATGATCTTGTTTGAAGGCATATTTTCTCTATTGTTTTGTCTGGTTAGACAACCGTCTCTGAACTTCACTGTCAGCTCTTCAACAGATAAGGGTTCAGAAGTCACTTTTTTTTTTTTTTTTATTATTATTGGAAGATTAGCATATTGTCAGATTTGTCTTTCAGTTTCGAGACTTTGCAATGCAGAAGCCCGAATCAAATGGCAGGAAAGCAGCTGCTATTTCACGAATGTAACCTTTCAACTTTCTGCCGGATCTGATACCCTGAAACATGCGCAGCCCATGCTTTGGGGCTTTGTTTTGGTCTTGGTTTTTGCTCCTTTGTTGCTGGAACAAGCAGAGGGAGTTCTCAGGGTAGGCACCTGGGGCTTTTGCTTTCCACAAAGGGACATTTTGGTAGAGGGCATGTTCTCCACATTTTATTTCATGATGTGTTGCACCCTCACATATATAGATGTGTGTTCCTCTGTTGTCAAACCTGCAATTGTCCAAAAAACCAAAAAAAGAGAAACAAAGAGGAAAAAATGAAAGGTGGGATGTATGCCCTTGAAAGAATTGCACATGAAGGGAGGCTGGAATGAGCACTTAAGGGAAGTTTCACTTGGCATGAAATCCATAAGACTCATCCTATTTCTCAGATAATACTAACTCTTTTGTCACTGAGATACACTCCAGGAGTGGGACTTGAAATGCCAGCTCTCATGGTCCTCCTCTTTGGCTTGGCCGAGGATGCCGGTGCATTGACAGAGTTGGAGTCGGATTGAGCAGGGATGCAAAGGAACGGAACTGAAAGGCATCATGACAGGTTTCATTTTTATTTACTTTCTGGTGACCTTAAAAAAGAAGTTCTGCCACACTTTCCCATTTTGCTTCACCAGACAGCTCCCGGCCTCCTCCTTTGTACATCAATTCTTTCTGCAAAACATTTCCGAGAGAAATCAGATAGCGGCTGTTTTAGGGCATAGTATTCTTCCTAAAAGAATGACACCATTTTAATGCTTCTGCTAAAACCATTTTTTGTTGTTTTGTTCCTGCTGTGCCTCCCCTTCCTTCCAGCTGTACCCTGTTGGGCACCCAGATTTGGCCCCACTCAGGTGAGTGAATTACAAGGTGCTCTATTCCAATCATAGCTAGTGTTTTTAGTGATCACAGAATCACAGGCTCATTAAGGTTGGAAAAGAGCTCTAAGATCCCCCCATCCAACCATCAGCCATCCCCACCATGCCCACTGACCATGTCCCTCAGTGTCACATCCACACGTTTCTTGAACACCTCCTGGGATTACAACTCCACCGCCTCCTTGGGCAGACTGTGTCACTGCCTCACCACTCTTTCCGGGAATTTTTTTCCTAATATTTAACCTGAACATCCCCTGGCATGGGCTTGAGGCCATTACCTCTTGTCACTGTTACCCGGACCTGACCCTATCCATGCTAGGTGTCTCCCAGCTGTAGTAGAAGGGAAGAACAATTCTTAAATCGTGCTTATGCTGCTAAACTATGCTGCTGTGATGTCTGTAAATAACCCTTGAGGCATTTTGTATCAGCTTTCACTGAGTGATATGTTGCATGTTGCCCACTCTCACACCATTGAAAGCTGCCAGATATATCTGTGCCAACATGTGGCAAGTATCTGAGAACAGCATATTAGTGTATCTTTCTCGATAGTGAAAAGACTTGATTAATTTTTGTTTGACTTTGGTATACTAACTGAAGTTAGAATAAAGTTCACTGCTACTTACAGATGTGATTTGTGGTCACTTTTGAATTACAAATTTTTAACTTTCTGCCATGAAGCTTTCTGAATTAAATCGCATTGAACAAACATTTTCAAAACTCCTGAGTAGGTTGTTTTCTAAATGGACTTGAGCTCTTCTGAAGGAAGAGTTCAAAGCTCCTAGCTCACTTGGGTGCTTTTCAAAGTTCTACACATTATGGCTGCAAAGTAGAAGATTAAAGTTCACCTCTTACAGGCAGCAGCTGTCAGCAGAAAATACTGTGTTTTCTTTCTTCTGTGATTACTCCAGACCCACACCGTGTAAAATTATCCATTTCTTCCATCAAGCAAAACTATATATACTTGCTACATGGTTTAAGCAAGACTTTGTGTCTCCGCCTTATAAGTTTAAGAGCATCACAGACTTGAGAGAAACTAAGAGTGAAGTGCATCTCCCCTGGGGCAATGAACACATGCTAAGTCCTGAGCCTTCCTTGTTGTAGCTATGGGGTCCTATTCTTAAGCAGGACTGGAGGGCGGTACCCCTTGTTTTCATATTTTGAAAGTCAGCTGTGAGCAGGTGTTGTGCTTTTATTTGATTTCCCACCACTCATCACCTCCTTTCCATGCATGTACTTCAGTTTGCTGAAGTCTCATCTGAAGTCTCATTGCAGAGGCTTGTATCAAAGCGGACAGCCCCACAAAGGGAACTGGATCACGCTGTGTTTCTCGAGGAAGAGGCCCTCATGCAGAAGAGGCTTACATCAAGAGAATGTAAGGCATTGTCTTTAAAATCCAAGGGAACGTACTCAGTGAATAAGCAAGCAACGCTTTTCAGTAAGAGTAATTATAAAGAAAAAAAGAAGCTTTGAACACCTCAGTAATATCTGTGCTTTAAGTATGAAATGTATCTCTGTACAACTGATGTGGTCTGGGAGATTTTTTGCATACTTTTCGGTTGTAATATATATTGACATCGATAGTCCAGTACAGCTCCAAAATTATCAAATTATCTGCATAGGATCTTAGTCACTAAGAACAAAAATTAAGAGTCAGTTCTGAACACTTGCCCTTTGTCATTGAGACTGCTGCAAGAAACAGAGCTTCAGCTGGCTTCACCCTTTAGGGCACAGAAGTTGCTTTTTTATGCAGTTTCTAGCCTGCTGGACTCTCAGCTGTTTGCATTTCTACCACTATTACATTGCAAATGGTGGAAAAAACATGACCAGTTGGCAGTGCTTTCTGGAACCACCCAGATGTGGATGGGATCTCTCCCCACAGGAAAAGAAACTTCTTTTGGGGACTTTCAAGAGAGGTCAAGGCTGGAGATAAACTGGGTTGCCTTTGCTGAGAAATGTGCCGCACATGCTGTTGGGAGAGCTCCGAGCATGCAGTCCCAACTGTAGTGCAAGTACTTCACAAATAGACAAGCCGCAGCAGCACTGGGTGTTATCAGTAACATTGCTCCTGCCAAAAATTGTTGTACAATCCACTGTGGAGTTTCTGATGCGGAAGTTTATAAAGTTGCTCTTCTGAAGGTAGGCCTGACATCACAGCAGCACTTCCTATTTACAGACAAACCCGCTTAATCCATTGCCAGGTAGCATATTTAGGAATAGGGCAGGAGGGGAAGCTTGGAGAGATGCTAGAGCTCTCAAATCCGTATGCTTGAATTCTCACAATGACACAGAGGTTGTACCTATGCTCACACACTTTAGGGTTTGGGCCAACTCCCACAGGTACCTTGTTTCTCCCTGAGTGGTCTTTTCCCTGAAAACAAAGGAGCTGAGAGGAAGAGTGTCCTCAAATCAGAAGCTATCCTGGGTCTGGTAATATGCATGTAACAACCTTGACCCAGGTGCATCCTTTAGTATCTCCGTGCTTCAGTTAATAAATGCTAAAAAAGGATTTTCATTAGTGCAGTCCAAGGCTCCCCCAGCTTGAGGTCTGCCTGCCCTACTGAGCTCATCTGCCCAGCTCCACCCCCAGCTGGGATTGTCGAGCATTTCCCATTCCACCCACTATGCCAGTGGCTGCTGCAGCTGTGTAGCTCTGAAGGCTGGCACAACTGTCCCCAGAGGTGTTACCGGCATTCTGATCACCTGTATTGTGCCCTGGTTAATCAATGCTTGCCCAGTGCTGTGAGTTTCCTCCAGGGATGCTGACTGTTTTTATTTATGCATGCAACAATGTCCTGAAGTATTGTTTCCATGTCTGAATGTATGCAAAGAATTTGTCGGTAGCAGTGTCATAACACCAGTAGGTATCCAGGCTTTTGCCCTGCTTGTCTAAAGTTCTGATGAAGAAGAAATGGGAGATGATAAACAGGAGCGATCGTAAGAACATTGAAAGACAAAACATTCTTCTTCCTCCCCCTGCCCCCAGATAGGCAACAGAGTAAATCACGTAACAAATAAATGAATAAATAAATGAATAAATAAATAAATAAATAAATAAAGCCATTCAGTGCAATGTTGTGCAATGGAAAAGACATGAATAAAGTTTGTAGCAAACCGGTAGCTTCTGAAAAATCAGACTATAAGGTATTGCCTCTGAAAGAGTTATTAAAATAACTTTGGGGAGGCAAACTCACAACTGTTAAAAGAAGCAGCTAAGCTTGGGGAAATTGCAATCTAAAAGCAAGGTGGATTAAGCAAATCCTTCTATACAGAACCATGCTACAAGTAGGAACCCTCTAACCATCACTCGGAAGAGCTTACGCTCTGGGACTTGATATTCAGGCACATAATATGAGCATTAGTGATTGTGTCTGCACCATGGTTCAAATTAAAGAACATTTTCTTGTGCTTAAGTCCATTTCTGTTCAGGAAAGCATTTACGCATTTGTCAAAGCATATACTTAAGTGCTCTCTTGAAAGGGGATGCTTATTTCCCAGCCTGGTGCATGCAGGACTCACTGCAAACAGGGAAGAGGATGCACTGGTGGCCACTGGTACTATGACTGCTCCAAAGTCATGGCCAGGCTTTGTAAGGAGGTGGGACATTTCTTCTTCCCAGATGCTGATTTTGTGGGGCAGCGTTTTTGGGAAACAGTGGGAAAAGACAAGCTTCAGAGTCACAGAAGTTGGCTGGATTGCAGTGCCTAGATTTAGAGCTTGTTTTTGTACTGATCTAATTCATAATCCATAGGTTTGACGTGGCTCTCAAGCCCCAGAGGAGCACTAACCATTTTTGAGGGAGAGAAGAGTTGCAAAGAATTTTTAATTCTCTTTCAAGAAAGTCTGCTGACAAAGAATTTTATTCACCACCACTACTAAGTGCTCTGTGGATGGAAATCTTTCCCACAGTGCTTCCTTTCCAATGCCCAAGACTGAATCCTCCTAGGATGTGGCACAGATGAAGGTGGTGAGGAAGTAAAGATTTAAAATAAAATGCAGCTTTGACTTTGGCTACCAAGATGTTTCTTCATTGGCATGATTTTGGGAGCAAAATAAACAAAAGCATGAAAAAAAGCAAAGGAAATGCGAGTTAAGGTTTACAGTCTCTCCTTGCTTTACCCCGCAGGGCTCTGCCGAAGTGGAATGGTCTTATGCTGCAGCATAAGAAAGAGGTCTCTCTATGGAGATAATGTATCATCACTTTCTCAGTAACCAGAGCTATTCACCATTGTGGTACAGTCAATACTGTTTTCTCCCTGTACTCCTCCCCTCTACTCCAAAATGTTTTTAGAGTCAGAAACTGCTTACTCAAGTTAGGTAGTTTGCTAAGAGAAAAAGTGAAGCAAAAGCTAGAGACGGGGCTACATGAGATTAAAACCAGGTAATCTTTAACTTCGTATGGCCAGTGAAGGTCAAATGTTCTTCCTCTAACTGGAGTTGACCCTCGCTAGTTAGGCACTGTGGTTTGGGTGAACTCCAGCAGCAGCTCAGGCCTACCCCAACCAGCTACCAGGTACACAGGGATCCCTTTCTTCTCTCCACTGTGAAACAGCAACCCAAGGTAGGTGCAGAACTGTGCAAATCTGTTTTCTCATCAGGCAAGATATAACTTTTGTAGCAGATACTCTACCTGTTGAGAAAATGAGGGCAGGAAAATAATCCATTTTCTTTGCTGGAGGGTTTCTCTGCCTCTCAGAACAGTGGGCAGTTGTGCCTGGCTTCCTGGTTCTCATCTGGCCCAGGCAGTAGAAACCCAAAAGAAGTCATCATGGAATGGCTGGCACAGCCCTGCATGTCACCAGCCAGCTGCTTCAGTCCAGCATCTATCTCACATCATAATAGAAACATCCCTCCATTTGGCTTGAGTGACATTGCCTTGGAATACAAGCAGATCATCTGTGGTTTGCTTTGGCGCAAAGGAAATACCAGCCGCTCACAGCTGGAAGTTGTTCCCCCTCACCTTTTCAGATATTTCCAAGATGACAAGTGGAGAATGTGATGAAGTCAATATGAGCTCTGTTTCTGTTCTACTAGAGAATTAAGAGGAAGCTTTAGTCTTTCCTGTTATCAACAATCAAACTAATTCATGACCTGTGTGTGAGAGGTAAAACTGTAGGTATTATGGTAGATATCATTAATTCTGAAAAATGGAAGTGAAATAAAGTGCTGCTTGATGTCAGAGCCCAGTCATTAGAACTTCATCTCATTTTTTTTCTTTGGCTCAAGTTGCCTGGATGATTTTCAGGTACCTATTGCTCATAAGATAACATCTCCCTGTCTGCCCAGTGCTTCCTATCCATTTACACCAAGGTATAAATAAACATCCTGGATATCCTCGGGCTGAGAAGTGATCCTGAAGAGAAATGAAAAAGTGATTCCATTTTAACTTCATTCATGTAGCACTCATCAGCAGGAAAAGGTTCGTTGCTGATATAAGGGGTTGGTCCTAGTGGACTCAGCGCTCACTCACACAAGCCTTGAATCTGGCCAGAAGTCATTTACTGATGATAAAACAGGGAGATAGGCAAAATGAAGAACATCCCTCTGCTAAGAAATTTCATTTTCTTTTTTAAATTAGATGTATTTTAGTTACAAAAGGCTGTGAAAGGGTCCAAAATAATAAAACTTTAGGATTTCTATTCTCCTTACCTCAGGAATAGCAGTGATGATTTAAAACGAATATGATCAGAAGGAAATTTATATATTGCACCTTGACTTTGGTTTCAGACCTGAACAGTTTTTAACTGCCAAGCGACAGGCCCTTTAAAACGGGATTAACAGTGGAAATTCTGGCTTTTTTCGGCTTCCATGGTGATACTATAACATCTGGACTCCTTCACAGCCCTTGGTCCACCATCAGGAACAGCCAGTGACAGACATCGGGACTAAAGCGACAGCAGTGACCCAAGTTATTTTGGAAGTTACAGCCCAACATATAAGATTTCATGCAGTGGCTCTGATGACAAAAAATGAATTTACCACATGGGATCTCACAACATATTGTGCGGTAACTCAGAAAATAACCTGGGTTACCGTAGCACATATATATATAATACACATTAACGGTGTTTATAGACACTGATCTATTAAGTCATTTCCCTACACTACCTTCAAACCTTCTGTATGAAGCTGAAAAGCCATCATTAAAGCTATGGTTTGCCAGACAATTACTTTGTCAAATCTCAAGAAATTGCATAATAAATTGTATACATGCATCAAACATGAACAGCAGAGGGGTATAACAAGTAGAGAATTTCCAGTCCACTTGTTCATTCATCTGAACAGTAGCTTTTGTTTTGAAGAGTAATCCTATATTCTTTTCAAGACATAAAATGTGCATATACATTTATCTATCAAACTAAGTAGAAATAATTGAAACACTTAATATGCACAGTAATAAAGAAACGCATGAACAACTCCATTATTAATGTCTATTGATTATTTATGTTTTCAAATAGGCAAATGTAGCTACTAACATTTTATCGTGTTAATCTATATGTGCTTTTTGGCTTTACCTGTTTATTGGCAAATTTACTGTCCACATTATGAGTATTTTTATTGCTGTACACTCATTTGCTATGCGCATAACTGAGGTCAGTTTACGAACTGACGGTGTTTACTCAGTTTGATTACTATGTAACATTGCTGAGATTATTCCCCCTTTGGAAAATTAACTGTACAAGGAAGCCCAGTAAATCTTTACTTAAAAATTCCAAACTTTAGATTGATTTCAGCAGTGGGTCTGTATTGATCTAAAAAGCTTTGCGTTCCTAACTAAAAACTAATCTTTATTTCACCCTTTAGTGACTGCAGCCATAAATATGTTCACTCGCACTGGAGTTTAGTGGATTAATGGTTATTGGAGATTGTGGCTTCCAACTGAGGTTGGTAAACCTTAACCTTTGGAGGACAACACGAAGGCATTTACCCCTTGTCATCTATAACTGCCAGGTCCATTTCTGACAGTTACCTGAGTGTTAAAGAGGAGACAGAGCAGGGGATGGGAAATAAAGAACCAGAGGCTCACTTTAGCTATTAATCACTTATTAGTCTGACTTCTGTATCTGGACCTGACACTTTTTCTGATGTAAAGTCATTGAAATGAGACAATTTGTTTCACGTGTGATACAAGGACTCTAAAATTTCCAAGCACGACAGCTAGTCTTGCCTCAAAATTAAAAGGCTGAAGCATGATGCCTCTTGTTCCTTTATTTTACAGTGTTTGTGGGAGATGCTTTATGTGACTCAGGACAGGGAATTTTTGAAGGCAGCAGTCAGGAAGCATTACGTTACATTCCACTACAATGACTTATTGCCCAAAATATAATTATACCAATTGTTACAAAACCCGTAATTGCATTAATGTTTTAAAGTAAGGTTTAGTCTGGAATGCCATGCTCTGAAATAGATGTCAATTAGCACTTAAGTTATGAACAATCCATCCCTGCAAAACTTTAATTCACTCAACTCAGCTTAAGTTACTCCAGAAAGTAATGTGAGGGTAAAAATTATTCCCACATGTAAGGGCTGAAAGATCTGCCCTAACTTTTCATTAAAGAGAATAATGATTATTGAGAACATAAAAAAATTATTTCATTAGCCATACAGAGAAGGTTTCACTGGAACATGGAATATACAAAACGGTAGATGTCAAGTGATTATATTAACAGACACATTTCAATATCCATTGTTCCAGAAAATATACTGAGCTTAAAGGAGAGATTTCTTCTGCAAGAAATATTGACTTGAGTCTGCCTAAATTCAAGGGAGAAATTTATTTTTCACAAGCAGGTACCATCTTGTAGCAGTCACTTCTGCGTTTATTCCCATTTGAGATCTTAAGGGGTAATTGTGTCACAAAGGCACCACCAGCACAGGGCACCTGGATTCTGGAAACTGATCTTATTTCAAAACCTTTCTTTCCATTTCTAATAATTCTTTTTTTTTTCTTTTTTTTTTTTTTTTTCAAATCAAATTCCTGGAAAGGGGGATTGCTTTTGAAATAACATAGAATCACAATTGCTGGCAGCTGTTGCAAATGTTTCTAGGCAATTTATGCCCCTCGAGACATTTCTCCAACATCAAGGTAATCAGGGCTAGTGAGATATGGTCTGGGAATAATTTGAACAACAGGTTTCCCATCCTGGACAGAAAAACACAATCCTGGGAGATGTGCAGATTACTTGCAGTGCCCTGACATTCATTCCTAACAAATTTTGCATCTGTTTTCTTTATTAAACTAAAAACATTGATTTAAGCATTTAACCGAAGGTAACAAGTTGCAGGAGTACAGAACATCTGTTAGGTAGAATGTTGCCATTATTTTGCATTGTCACTTGCCTTACTTTTTTTTCTTACTCTTTACTTCTCTCTGACTCATCCTCTAGTTTCAGTCTGCAACAGATTTCACCCAAGAAGGTCGATGAAGTGCAGCTGCACTGCAGGTGGGACCCTGCTGTTGGATGTCCTCAGCAAAGAGAGAAATTGGATTTGTGGGAGTCTTCTACCAGCTTGGGCCAATAGCAACAACCATGGAGGCTTTGCAAAGAAAACCTCAGTTTTATCTGAGAATCATAGAATCATTAAGGTTGGAAAAGACCACTAAGTTCACCGAGTCCAACCATGGGCCCACCTCCACCATGTCCACTAACCATGTCTCTCACTGCCACTTCTCCATATTTCTTAACACCTCTGGAGTCAGTGACTCCACCACATCCCTGGGCAGCCTATTCCAATGCCTTACAACTCTGAGAAGAATTTTTTCCTAATATCCAACTTGAACCTCCTCTGGAACAACTTAAAGCCATTACCTCTGTTGCCACTATCACTAGTTACCCAGGAGAAGGGGTTGACCTCTACCAATAATAACAAAACAACAGCTTTCTTAAATAGATCAGTTTCCAGAAATCTTTGATGATTTGGACCAAAGTCTGTTTCCCCCTTTTCTGCAAATCAAGCCTTAGAAATGTGATCAAAGTGGAGACAGCAGAAAGAAAACAAAGTGCTGCTGCTGCTGTAGGAGGACCAAAATCTGCCTCTCTCTCCCCGCTGCGCATACCTAGAGGTATGTACAGGATGATGGCAGTTGAGAGCAGCCTGAAATCTGTAGCTTGTTAGCAGTTCCTAAAAACTTTGTGCCAAATAAATAAGGTTGTGACAATTGCAGATGTCTTTTGATTGTGGTTGGAGTGGAGACAAGAAGGAAAATTTTCTGCCTGTGATAAAACTCTAAGGCTGATCTCTCTAGTTAATATTTCCAGCCCTTTCTGAGTACACATTGTTGATGTTGCAGGAAGGAGAATGAAAGCGGTCATTTTCTTCCACCATGAAGCAAGAAAAACATGTACTGCTCAGCATACAACAGAAGGTCTTTATGGCATTTAGGAGATAACCTTCATCTGTCTGTGTGGAGCTGTCAACCTGAGGAGCAGAAGGAAAAATGAGTCTGCCTTTAACTGGCTGTCCTGATGGTAGAACAGAGCTGGTACTTATCTGAACCACTGCTGGACAGTCAGTGTCCACTGGAGAACTCAGTGCTGCAGGTGTCAATGGGGCAATGGGGACAAGAGATCACCCAATTCTCTTATACTCAATCAGTTTTGAAAAAACCCTCCGGGTAAGGAGATCACCTATAAACGCTCTTAGGCTAGTAGGATGAGGAAATGTGATGGGTCAGTGAGATAATGGTTCAACACAAGGGAAATAGGAGATGACGAGGGGAGATACGGAACTGATCGGTTTTATTTTTCTGCTGCTCCTTAGGTTGGCAGTCCCACACAAGCAGACGAAGGTATCTCCCAAATGCCATAAACACCTGTCTTGTGCATGGTAGTACATGTCTGTGGCACTGCGATGGTTTCTTTTTTTTCAGGAAGAGGTTCCCAGAGGATATCACAGACATCATTTGGTGAAGGGGAAAATACTTTTGGGTATCTTTCTTGAACCTGTGGGAGCTCATCACCCCCTGCCACCTGGCTGAGATCAAAGTAGGTCCACCTTGGCTAAGATTGCTGCTCTCCTCTGAGAATGCCAAGCTGCATAGAATATTATAGAAAAGATACAAAGAAATTAAAAATGACCACATCATTTAACACAGCAGTAAGTATGTCATAACGACTTTTTATCACGTGGATTTGATGCATGTTGATCAGTAAGAAAATAGATATGATCAACAGGAATAGCTGCTTTAAAGCTAGTATGATCTACTGAGTCACAAATCCTCTTTTTTTGTAATGCTTAAATACGGATTTACATGATGGACTATAACAACTCCAAATGCACCATTTATGTTTAGCATGTAAATAATGATGAGTTTTCAAATTAGAATGCAGATCAAAAGAGCATACTAGCTATTCAAATGGCTTCTTGGTTCAGAAATTCACTTTTTTAATAGTTCAAAAATAAGAACTGTTTAGACTGTGAGCTGACAGTATGGAGACCCACGTGACTAATGTGTGCGTGTGTGCGGTCCTGCTGAACTCTGTAGGTTCACTCAGTTGCATAAAGTTACTTATGGCTCTATGTAGCTGCAGGAGAGATGTCCAAGTAAGCTTCCCAGTTCTCTATTTTTTTCTCGTCAACTTCCCAGAACCCTGTTAGGTCATGATAAGATCTTATTAGCATACAGTATTTGCTGCTAGGGAATTTCTGTGTCCAAAGCACGTACCATGTGATTGTTAGTTTGCTGGTTATGCTACCTTTTTACTCTGTACCATGCAGTCTTTAAAAAAAAAATTGCAAGAAGCCTCACCAGTATCCTATTTCACTTCATGTACTGTCAGAAATGCTGTGTTGCTCTCTCTCAGCTTGTTTTGCATGCCTCAGCCCCATAATTGCCCTCTGGCTTGTATGTACATGCACAAATGTGGAAATCTGTGGGAATCAGGGCAGCTCCTGCATTTGACATTATCTGGATTGTCCAGTGTTGCTGAAATATACACTGTCAACCTTAGTATTGGGATATCAGCAAGGGATGGCATCTACAGTTCTCCAAGGCTTAAAACCAGTCTTGTGCAAAAGGCCAGTACAAAGGTTTCACAAGTTAAGTCACTCCATGCCCCTTTGGCCCCGAATATTGGTCCTGATGCCATTGCTCATGGCTGAAAACAGGCTTTGGGCTGCTGCTGAGAAGAAAGGTGAAGTCTGAAAATACTCAAGGTCTGAGTGGTCAGGGAAAAATAAAAAGCCTGAAGGTTATTTTTCCTGTTCTGTACCCATCTCCCCCTGTACAGACAGAGTCCATCCCCTTCTACTTCCTCTGAGTTAATTATAACTTGCATTGAGTAGTGTCATGGAGAGAGACATAAAAAGCAGCAATACTAATAGTACTCAGGGGGAATTTAGCAGCTCTACAGCAGAACAAAAATCTCCCAGCAAAGAGTTGTGGCAATAAATGAGCCAGTTTGATACCAGTCAAAGTCCACATGCAGATAGATTTATTTGTTCTGTATTGGCCATGCTTTTCCAGCTCCACGAGATACGGATATTTCTGCAGGAAGAATTCCACTTTTAGACAGAGTGGTAGCATGTTCCTACAACATGAAGTGTTCACTGGCCACTACACCAGTGCTGTGACACTGGCATTCAAATGAGCTTTTGGAAATCCCTAGGAGGGATTTGGGCATTGCTTGAAAGGAAATATTTGGACTTACATTTTAGCAGAACTGAGGAGGGTGTGCGGGGGCTCTCGCTGCCACTGCTCCTGCTTGAGATGAGCTGGAGCCCTCTGGAGGCACCAGTGTGAGTGCTGTGCTGTGAGGGCTTCACTTGCCTCACCAGCTGTGCAGGTGAGCTGGGAGCACTGGCAGAGAAAAGCATGGAGATGGTGCAAGGAGCAAGGCAAAGCATGTCTCTGGTGCCAGTATTTAGCTGCTTACATTTCCTCAGTTTATTTATTCTGGTTTAGGTGTCAAGCAAATTCTCAAGGTCAGAAATGTCTTACCCTATTCGTCTGGTAGAGGGGACCACATGAAGCTGCTCACAGCTAGAATCCCAACCAGCACTTCTAGTTTCTTCTCCTTCATTACTACTGACTTATCCAAAGTATTGTGTTCTTGTTGGAATTCAGCTGCAGCCCTTGCTTCTTCTTTTCCCTCTCTGGTGACCTCTCTGTCTCTTTTCAGTGAGTAGTTGTCAGCCTTCTCCTAAACTGTCTCAGCATCCTTCTGCTCCTCTGGTAGATTCCACCTTGTAGGAGGAAAATATATATTTTTCAGTAAGAGGGCCAACTCAATGGCAGGACTACAGCAAGAATTCTCTGGGCTTGCTTAACTAAGTTTTACTTCAGAGTTCTCATTTGTAATGGCTAGAATCGTAGAATCATTTAATTACAGAAGAAGATAGGCTTTAGTAATTAACTCTTGAATGCTGGAGGTGAGAATGGCTGGAATCCGTAGCTTCCATTTGTTTCTCAGGTTGCCTGTTTGTGAGATATACTACTTGTGCAGTGCAGTTGAAGAAGGGGTGATCTATCTCAAAAATTTATAAACCATTCCTAGATTAGGAAAAAAATGACAGAGAGCTTTGCAAGCCATGGATCTGTGGGGAGTCTGACTTCACACATATGCATTTCTCTTCTTCTGTGCAAAAAGATAAAGATTTTCTCTTGCTATTTAGAGGGCCAGTTCCTACAACAGTGATGACTTCTGAATGGTTTCTAGAAATTTTGCAGACCCTCCATACACTTTCTTCCAGATGGCAAAGACAGATTCATACTACAAAGTGTTGAAAACAGTGATGCTAAGGAGAAAACGTAAGGAGAAAAAATGTCCTAAATGTTGATTGAACCCCAAGGTGCATAAGAATTACTGTGACTTCCCATTTGTGTCTTTCAAGTTAAACTGATTTTGTCATCTACCATTTGTACTTTTGCAAAGGTTTATGGAAAATAAACGTACTTCCTGTGAAACTGCATTGAACAAGCATCACTCAGAGAACACCCTTCCCCCACCACCTTCCTGCACTGCAAAGACTTAATGATTTACATTGTTCAAAGAGTCACTCAAGCAGGCAAAGTGGAATTCCACCTGAACAGTAACATAGGGTACTTCCTATCTCAGCACTCCTAGTATGTGAAGAGCTGTATGGAAAAATGCTAAGGTGACTATAGGTTTTATGAGTAAAAATCTATCTTCTGTGTGTGATTGTGTGAAAAACACGATGGAGAGTGTCATGAAGATGGGCAGTGAAATGAACGTTAGCACGCCAAGACATTACCCAACCTCAATGGCACATGCTACATTGTCTCCATTATCAGACAAAAAACCTCACAAGAGACAGAGATCAAAGGGTTAGCTTTTCAGTGATCTTGTCATGCATCTTCTTAAATGATAATGTAAAGGTTTTAAAAAACATTTACCGTAATTTCTGCTAAGTGTCACAGCCTAGTGAACCATTAAAAGTGAAGCAGCTCACTGAACCGCGCTGGAGTGAACAGATGGAATTCCACCCTCCCTCTGCTCGAGAGCCTCCACGAACAATGCAAAGTCTTCTTGCAAATCTCCTCCTCTGAGCTCATTACCCAGGGCAAATATGTGGCAAGTTTTCCCATCACAAAGGCTGGGGCTCTCTCCTCCTCCCAGACAGACTGTGCGGTAGGATTTGAGAAAAAAATTTACTCTGGTTTCTGCACTCCTGCAATCCTTTCTTTGTTCCTCACTTACTATGGGTGCTTGGACAAAAGGAAGGACAGCCTGATCTGAGCTTCCCAGGGTTTTATGGATCACCAACAGTCTCATTTTCTACAAATTTCACTTTCTAAAACAAGAAGTGTACATTTTCTCTACAAACAGATGTTTTTGCCTCCATTACTCTGAACTTTCCAGAGCATCTCTACCTAAGTGACAAGTAATTCTGCACAGGTATGTGTAATCTTGTACACTCTATGCTAAATTTTTATGAGTTCGTGGAAAATTGGGCCACTATTTCAGGGTTGAAATTTCTATGGCGTTTTGTGATTTTTGCAAACACAGTATGAACCATCCTCCCCAGGCCAGCTTGCAGTACAGGCTAGTAGGGTGTCTGTGAGCTCCAGAGGGCCATGTGAACCAGTGATGCAGCAGGCATGGAAAAGGCAGACTGTGGGGACAGCTGGGGGATGCTTTGTGCTTGGTAGGTGCCAAAGTGCCTGAGGGGAGAGGATTCATACAATAAACTTCAGTTCCACTCAGGACCATCCTCTACTTCCAAACAATCTCACTGATGAGTGAAGTGTGGTGTGCAAAGAATTGGTCCTGCTCATGTTTTGACCTCAGCCTATAATTGCAAGGCCTGCATCTACAATTTGAATCACTTCTTAAGCTTAATTTGAACTGTGTTCATTTCTATGACATATAACTGGAAAAAAAATCAACTGCTGTTCGTTTTTATCTTTGAAGCCAAAACCACAATTTCTGCCACTCTATGGGTTAACTGCCTACTTTCTCTGACCTATTCCATGCTTACTCCTGCATAAAACTGTTGAGTATAATATTGTTCCTACTTCCCACAGAACCATGACAGCATGGTCCAGAAACCAGCCATGATCCTCCTCAGCCTGTTTTTGCCTTTGGCCCTCACTGTGGAAATCTGAGTATAGGGTTTACTGTGAAATTCAGCTGCTGGCGGTTCTTCAGACCATGAAAACCAGAAATCAGCTGTCTTCAAGACTCATCTGCATGTAGTTTCATCATTTTAGGGAGAGATTCACCCGTGTCATATCTGATGTGTTTCCCAAAAAACACTTCCTCTGTTTTCAACAGTCTTGTGTTCAGAAGGTACCCTGTGAAAATGAATTACAACATCTGTAGCTGAAGGAAAAAGGTCACTTAAATCAGTCCCTTTCCAGGTTTTGAGACTGTAAATCTTCAGAGAAGCACAGGAAGATTCACTATTTAATCTTCAGCTTATGCATGCTGAAAAATTAGAAGAGTTTTCCTAGAGGTATTAGGCAAAAGACTTACTTTGAAATTTGGGATACAATCTTGGAATCTCCAGTGTGTGAGGTTGAAAGGAGATGAGTAATTCCAGCCTTCCTGGAGGCTAGGGAAGATTGGAGGCTGGCTCTGTTGGTGATATTGTTGCATATCTGGCTAGTGTTCTGGTCTGAGAGGCATGGGGCTGTGGGCAGGGAAGGAGGAAGGTTCTGTTGCCTACTTCCCCAGGGAGAGCAGCAGTCTTCATCACAGGCTCTGTGCAGCAGCAAGAGATGCTGCCAGATGAACAACATGTCCCTACGGGAGGATGAACTGCTGCTCAGCCAGGTGTGGCCAGCCCCGTCTGTGCTGGCCAGGCTTGCTGCTGACTGCAGCATGCTCACCAAGGACATCCTGCTTCTCCCCAAGATGAGGCAAAGTAACTTCTTCAGCACATTTTCCTTCCCCACCACACTGCTTCTTGCTTTCTTAAGCTCCTGCTGCCTGTCCACCTCTCTGAAGAGTCTCTTACTAGGCAATGTCTGGTTTACTTCCCAGGGTAAGATTCTGCCAGGTGATTCTGGCCTTCTCTGGTGTCACTAATATGCTTTCAGGAGGAGATACCAAGATATTGCTCAGAAGTGGCAGCTGTTAAAAAAAGGTAAACCACAAGATACTGTGGTAGCTTGCTGGGAGATGCAAGTCCTCCATAGCCCCTCTCACTTGGAGACTGTGGCCTTCCCAGGTGAGGCAGAGAACTCAGCGATGTGTGTAGGAGGTTCTTCTCTGGGATGTGATTGAACCGCCTCTCTGATCACTTGACCGTGCCATTGGATTATTTTGTGTGGATCAATAAGCACAGTTTCACTTTCATCTCCCAGGTTGTCATGGCAGGTGATAATAACCATCACATTGCCAGTGTAGACCCTGCACTCTTACAAGGCCACTTCTAAGTGGTTTTCAACATCACAAGAGCGGGACCAGATTCTCACTGTACAGGTGTTGTTATGCAGATCTCCATCAGCCATCAACTCCATCAATGGCCCACTCCTTGAAGAGACCCACCTTGTATTGTCCCTCCACGGAAGCTGTGGGAATTGTAATCTGAGCACTGGTTATTTGCTGTGTGGAAATAGATATGAACAAGTGTTCTGTGTTTCATTATCATCTTTCTTTTTTTTTGTTCTTCTTTTTTACCATTTACATTGCATGCATACACTTGAGCAACTTGGCTTCAGTCTTGATTGAAATATTTAATGGATATTATTCATCGTTGGTATTCTCTCAATGTTGTTCTCATTCATTTTCAAACTGCCAAACCTTCCCATTTTTCAAGGATGCCTGGCCTTTTAAATAAGGAAAGCATTTGATACCTTTATTACATTTTTTGAGGCCACATTAGCTTGTTTTTGCTATCATTTTGACTTTGATTCTAATAAACTGAACAGAAATAGCAGTCTCTCCATTTCTTAAATACTGCATGCTTTTCCATTATTGTCCACAAACAGTTGATTCCAATCAACTTTCTTCAACTCATTCCGTCCTCAAAATTACTGTACTTTTATAACCATTCACAAATATTTTCAGAAGTGCTTCCAATTTGATGATGTTATAACCTGGCCCTAAGGGTTTATTATCTTCTATGTTATTCATTTTACCTAGTTTCATTTCCTTGGACTAAGTCCAAAATAGCCCCTGGTCTTGTTGATTGCTCCTCAAACCGAAAAAACAGTTTGGTATCACACTTAGAAACACGCATCCATCCTTAATGACTCCACTACTGCTATGCCCATCAATGTCAGTATAATTGAAATTCCACTGTAGTCACTGCATCTGTCTTTTCACCGCTTACCCCTTGTCTGTGTAAGCATTTCCCAACCTATTTCTTTGTTTTAAGCACTTCCCAGTTTTCTTCTTGGACTGTTTCATACCTTTAAGAGGTCCTTATTCATGCTTCACGTTTGTCAGATATTTGACAAGCTGAATGGAAAAGAAATAGCATGTATAAGGAGCATGTTACCTATTTTTGGATTTCCCCTCAAAGCTGGAGAGGGGCATGTCTTAGAACATTTGCTAGCTATGCCAAGAATGATTACTCAGGTGCAAAAGGAAGTGGAGAAAGTAAATAGAGGGAAAACATTCTCCTCGATATTTAAGTCATATATTTGCTTTTCTACACGTACCTTTTTCTTGGGAGGTTCTGGCAGTAAAATAAAGCAGAACATTTAGGATGCTTCAAATAATACATCCCTCCTCCTGGTGAGCAAACCATGAGGGGGCTTCCTGACCCTAGCAATGTTGCACTGCCAGCAGAGAGAAACTGCTCTTCCGTTGCTTAGGCATACACTGAGCCTTTGAGAGCCTAATTTGGCTTTTTATATAAGCAGATCTTCCTTAAACAGGATTTCAAGTTAGCAATGAGCCCTTTACACTATAATTCTGGGGAAGGCAGAGCATTTTCTCGCATTCATTAAAAGAGTAAATTTTACTCTTAAGTGGCATGCTGAGACCTCAGATTACTGGGGTGGGTAGAGAAGTTTCCTTCAAAAATTGCAGAATCTCATTGACGATATTGGTAAATTGTGTGAGATTTTAAAGGGCAGCTGGTGCTGCTAAGACTCACTTTTGAAACCCTCCCAGACCCTGAGGTCCCCTGTGTACTGATCTCAGAACCAGGGTAGAAGCAGGGGGCCCACAGATTGCTTTTGTAAAAGCCAGGCCTCACTGGTGAGGAAACACTCAAGATAAACTCCGAATGATATATAAAGGTTGAGAAACACTGCCGTAAATTGCTGCCCATGAAAAGAAAAGATCTGGTGTATCTCTAAGACATACAGCATTGAAACCATGGCTGTGGGATGGACGTATCCACTTTTCCAAATGCGGTCCTTGCTCTGCTAGGCAGTGAATCCTTGGAACCTTCCCCTCACCCCAAAATGGAGTCTGGCAGTGCCTTACAGGACTGAGCTGATGAAGGTAACCTTGTTTCCTTTGTCTGGGCACCCCAACTTAATTTGGACATTGCATTTGGAAGATCTTTCCAGGAAGCAGATGATGCCAGGGAGCTTTCTCACTATCTCAGCATCTTTTTAAGTATTTTGTGAAAGAATTACAATGCCCATCCATTTTCCACTTTCCTGCCAGCTTAACACTGTACCTAGCCTCACATTTAGGAATCGCCCATTCTGCGGTGCATGTCTCGTGTTTATTTCTGTGTCTGTCAGAGACCCAGGGTTAAAACTATTGGAGGTCCAGATGACATCTGGCTTCTCAGCTCCTCCAGAATATTGGCTGCAGTGTTTATCAGTGCATTATTCATCAAAACTGATGATGCAAAGTACAACATGCTGTCTGCATCTCAGTGTAAGAGTGGAAAGAAGTTGGCAGAAATGCCTGGTGTTCTGTGAGCAGCATGTAATCAATAGTCTGGGTGCTTGTTCACTTTATGTTGATGACTATTCCCTCTGGTACGTCTTTGTATATTTTTGGGTTCTCTGTATTACCAGCTGTGCGATTTTTTCTCTCTCTTTTCTTGATACCAGCCTTGATAGAACAGAAGGGGAAGCCTTTTGTGCAGTAGGTGTCAAATCAAATAAACTATTTGCACAAAGCTTGCAAATGAAAGTCAGAGAAAAAAAAAATATTTAGTTGAGAATTTCCATGACAGCCTGATATTCCTTCCTTTTCCCTCTTCCCAATATTTATTTATTAATTTTTTTTTTAAAGAAAAGGAAGGAGGTGAAATACAGTGGAGGTAAAAACTGCTTTACTGGCATTAAGATTTTGAACTAAATTCTGCTCTCCCGGTAATGTAAATGAAGGACTCCAGAGACTCCAGCAAAGTTACTCCCATTTACACCAGTGTAACAGAGCAGAATGTGAATGCTTATCTTTAATGCAAGAACTTGCAAAACAATAATCAGATTCTCAGCTGGGGTAAGTTGGCAAGTTTCCATTAAAGTCAATGGACCTAGGCTGAGTTACACCAGCTGACGATCTGCCCCAGTATCTGCCATACTACACACAGGCACATGCACGCAGAGTAAGTCATTGCTTATTTATTTTCGGTGTTAAACCTGCACGTGAATTTGGTGCTACAAGAAGTGAAGAACAGTGGTGGGTAATTCTTATTAAAAAAGAGTACTGCAGATAGAACTGCATAGTTTTTCTTACAGGTCTTCCCTTAGCATGTATGTATTGATCTACAAAGTCTTACTACTCCTGTCCAATGTAAAAATTATAAAGAATGATGGAAATGAAAAATGTGTGCCTCAAAGCAAAATAGCAACTCTTGGAGTTTGTACCATGGCTTTCTTAGAAGAGCTGTGAGATTTTTGCTTTTTAAAGCGGTTCATGAATGTACTGGTTGTAGCTAAAGCTGTGGCTCAGCACATGCTGTGGCAGAGGCGGCTGCTGTTCATTAGCTATCTATCTGCCATTCTTCTGAAGCCACTGAAGTCTGAATCATGTGTGGAATGGATATGACCACTGCCGTGTCTGAACGGAGGACCACTCCCAGGGTGCCATTCAGCTAATACGCTATATTTTTGATACTTGACCAAAACCACTAGAAAATAATATGTTGATAAAGCTGTGTAGATAAGAGGAGCTCAGAAAACATGAAACTTAGTTACTTCTTCAACAGAGATCTTCTGTTATGCATTTAAGACAGAAAAATGCTGTAGGGTGTCTAAAGAAAGTAGAGGAGTGATGAATTTAAGGCTTGAGGACGTTCAGCAGTAATATTTCTGGACTAGAATTTGAAGACACATTCGTAAAGCTAAAGTGGTAGGTACCATCTACAGCTGTTCTGCCACAAAATGGCCTTTCCCAGCCTAAGGTAGAGAAGAGACATAATAGCTTCAGACCTATTGCCATGGCTAAGAAACCTTCCAAGGGTCACAAATACAGGCACTAAGGACTCACATGGAGGAGATGTGAGGAATCTTATAAGGTTTTGTACCTACTCCGTCTTGGGTATTTGGAGACAATTCTTCAGCGGCTGTAAAATCCCCATTTTTTAGACAAAATTAAATAGAGAAAGTGATTAGATAAGAAACATCTCTCTGGTAAGAAGGAAGGGAAGGGTAGAGACCTTGTACTTTTTAAGGGCTCTGAATTTTAGGTCAAAAGACAAACTGTCCTTGAGGATATGCAAGTCTGAGGGAACGTGGGTTATGCTGGAGTTGGTGTCTCTGCCTTGGCTCTATTCCACATGCTTTCTGCAATATGTGGAGTATGTCCTGAAAGCATAATCTTTCCTAGAGGAGAGTTCTGATTAGCTCGTCAGACTGACCTGCTCATCTTATTTGTCTCAGTTCAGTAGGCATGCTGCTAAGCTCAGGCTTTTTGGATCTCTCTGAGTCATGGGGTGCTCTGGCACAGCAGATCTTCTAGGCTGGGAGTTAAAGGAGTGACAATGCTAGAGGCAAGTGATTTTTGAGAACCATGGATGAGAGGAGGAAATAAAGAGTGAAAGTGGGTCGCTACTGCTGTATACTGATGTTTAGATCTGATTTTGGTCACAGCCTGTTGCCAAATCGTACCACATTTAGCCTCATCCCTCAGGGGGCTATGGTACAAGAAGATCTTGCTGTAGGCAAGACAAGGGGAACGACATTATTGTGGTTAGTCATAAAACATACAGCAGGACAGAATTTCATTGCAGTGACTGTTTTGCCTGGATGCAGACAGCAGGGTTGGTCTGGAACAATAAAAGAATTTGCTTAGAGTCATAGAAAGGTCAAGAGTTGGGCTGGGTCAATGACCAAGAACATGTGATATGATTTACCATCATGTAATTATTAAGCTGTTTGTCACTGCTCCTGTACTTCTCAGGCTTACAAAGGCCCAGCACATGTTAAACAAAATCAGACCACAAGGAGACCATCCTGACTCTTACAGTCTTTTATAAATGTCCTATTTTTGTACAGTCCTCTCCATAGCGTTCTCTGCTGTTCAGTGAATCCCTACATCTGTGTCATGTGATGCTCCTCCTTCCCAGGACACACGCATGATAGAGACTGTAAAGACAGAGACATCAAAAATATCATAATTTTCCTCCAACTTGCTAATAGAGTGATGCAGGGATGCTTATGCATTCACAGTACTTTTTATATCAAAGAAAAATGAAAAATCCCAAATGGGAGTGTGGGATTTTGTTTCTTGCAGAGGATAGATTTTTTGAAAGCACTTGTTTGGCTAAGCGCTTTGCAGGTGTTTCACCTGCTGGACTGAGGAACCATAGGGAAATGCATAACTTTAGGAGGCTGTGGGTTCACACATTCAGAAACTAAAGCAGGAAGACTGGTAAAGACCACAGGGGTATATTTCATGGGAGGATGCCAACTCATGGAATTAATATATTCCCATGGAAACATGCTCTGGCAGAGAGTTTTGGTCAGATCCTTTTCAGTATAATTTCTTACGGGGCTCTTGGGAGACAAATAAGACTTTACCATTGCCAGCTGACTGGCACATCATACATCAGCGTTAAGCTGGCTGGACAGCCCTCCAGCCCAGTGTGGAAAGCCAAGATCTGGTCTTTCCTTTCTGTGCATGGCTTACATAGCCCACCAAGACAAAACTCAACAACACCTGGCATCCCTCTCCCATCTGGGATAAGTTGGAGCTTCCTCAGCATCACAATACAACAAGGATTCCCAGGTCATCTCCCATCCAAGCGTGGAATGGTCCCCCAGCTTGGCTGCTCATCCAAGGGCAGTAGGACAGACTGGCACAGGGGCCATCTATACCTCCTAGCAGCTGCATCAGCCTGCCTGCCAGGAGCAAGCGCCACTGGCTGCTTCAGGTTTAGAGGGCTTTTCTTTGCAACAGTACAACTCAGGCTCAGAAGAATGACTGAAGCATTTGTCTTCATCCCTCTGACATTCTACCTAAAGCTCTGTACTCCCAAAAGTGTCTCTTTGCACCACACTCAAGAAAACATTTTCTCTACTTCACAGATTCTCATATTTAAGTTGGGTTAGAAATACCAGGCTGATGCTTTATAGTAGAGATGGAAGTAAGGACTGTTTCACAAACCTGCTCACACACGTGAACATATGTACACAGTCTCCCAGCTCAATAATATCTTGAGAGATTAATAGGGTCACAGTTATCATCTCAGTGAAAGGAAAGCTGGATAACAGTTTGAAAAGAGGAGATTTTGCTCCATACAGTTCCTATTTGAGATGAAATCTGTGATAAATTCAGGCTAGAGACTAGAGGAAATATTTCTCTTTTTGGGACTTCTAGTTCCACTGAACTTCCTCACAAAGCCAGTCACTTCACAGTGACTGAGGGGCAAACAGTGCCTGTGCAGGGCGTGCACCCTGAGGCTTGAGGCCAGAGAACAGCCCTCAAAGTGGCAAGCTTCCTTCCCAATATCCTAAGGTCTGGACTCTAGCAGCCTTTCCACGAGATCTTCGCTTCAGCATTTGCACTGTACAACACCTGGTCAATTTCCAAACCATGGTCTGAAGAAGAGAATCAGAAGGTCGTTTGGATCTTTTTACACTTTACTGTCTGTAACATCAAGTTATGGTCTATAGTTCATGGCAGCCTCTATGTGGCAAAGTGCAATTGCCTTGCCACTAATAACAGGCACTGACTAAAATCCAGGTGAGCTAAGCATGTTCCCAAACTGGAGTTATCACGTGTTCCCTAAAATAAAAATAAAAATAAAAAAAGAAAACTTGCCATTTTAAATATTACAGCCAAATTTTCTGTTAGAATACTGATGGAAAAGTGATTCATCCATATTGTGGTGCCCACAGTCTCGGACCAAATGTTACAGTGGTATGAGTAGAGACTCCTGTTAACTTCAAAGTGAAATGTAACTCAGTGAATTGAACATACGTGGAACAAGGCCCTCATAATTTGGCACTTTGGGTATCCTTTATTAAAAATAATCTGTTTAATTAAAACTTCTTATAAGAGAAGAAATATAATTATATGACTGTTAATGTCAGTAAGACTTACTATTAGTAATAACATGAGCATTCCAGATCCTAAGCCAGGTGATGTATTAAAAATAGCTGTAGGGAAATGAGGGTGTACATAGAATTTTTCTACAGAACCAAGATTTTTGAGACAAGTAGTGAATTCAGATGACTCAGATTTGGAAATTTCAGAGCATCTATTAATTAAAAAAAAGAAAAAAAAAAGTAACCAAAAATAGTACACCGAAGAGGTCAATTTAAGACAAATGATGATCTAATTACTACTTCAGAAAATATTGCTCTATTTTTCCCCAGAAAGGAGGACATAGATTCCATGGTTACCTGTGACATTTTCAAGAACTTTGCCTATGATTAAAAAGCCTTGTAAAAATATTTCTATTGCGGAGGAGAACAATAAGAACAATTCACTGAACATGATGAAACCAACCAACAGAAAGCCCAAAGTCATTTTAAAAGCTTCCACTTTCAGTGACATAGACCTGGGATGAATCAGCATTCAAAACCTGAGATCTACCTTCCCTTCCCTTCCCTTCCCTTCCCTTCCCTTCCCTTCCCTTCCCTTCCCTTCCCTTCCCTTCCCTTCCCTTCCCTTCCCTTCCCTTCCCTTCCCTTCCCTTCCCTTCCCTTCCCTTCCCTTCCCTTCCCTTCCCTTCCCTTCCCTTCCCTTCCCTTCCCTTCCCTTCCCTTCCCTTCAGTTTGGACTTAGCCGCTTTTTAAAAAAATGTCTGCTTGTCAATTATCCAAGCAGTTTTGAATGCCACAATCTCATTTTGTGACCAGGGTGTGTAATGCAAATCTCATCCCATTCCATTGGTAAACGACAATCAGGTGCATTGTTTTATACATTGTGCTTTATCAAAATTTCCCCAGTTTTTTTGTTGCTTTTAAACACAAAAATATGTAATAGAAAACAGATATGAAGGTTTATTTTATAGATTCACTGGAGAGATAGGTGGGATTGATTTTATCAGAGACTGGAGAAAGATGAAGGGATTTTTAATTCAGTTCAGAGCATTAAGTGTTGCCAGCGTAATATTTCACATGCACATGTTTGACACATGCACTCAGGTAATTTCACCTGCATATCCATAGACACAGCTCCGCATGGGCACAGATGGAGTCTGGTAAAGGCACAGTGGAAAATTTCTCCCTAAAATATTTACTACTTTCCTGGTTGTTAAATCATTATTAAAACAGGTTGAGAACATGTCTGCAGTCTCTTCTAATGCTACTAGTGTCGCAAATGACATCACTTTTTAACAAGATGGATGTTTGCAAAGCTGAACTCAGAAATGCCAAGTGGAATTAGCAACTTAACTTAAAAAGAAATGCATTTCATTGTTTATTCATGGTGACAAGTGCTTCTCGCACTGTACTTTCCTGCTGCTGGCCCTGCAATGTGGCCTCAGTTTTCTTTCAACTTGCAGACAGAGGGCAGCTGCAAGGAGGGCAGCAGAAGAAAGCCTGACAGGGCATAGGGCTGTGGAGCATGACTGAGGCTGAGCCCAGTCCTCCCATCACTGCAGCCCAGCAAGTCGCATCCTTCTGAATGCCTCTTACGCTATGGCCACGGGACCTCAATAAAAATATTTGCAAAGTATTGTTGGGTTAAATGAAGGATTTCATGCTGAGAAGGTAGGAACCATTAAGCCTTTTAAAAATATTAGTGTGGTCCAGATGCACACATTCAGAAGCCTCTCCTGTGCTGTAAGGGAGGGAGCAGCTAAAAGATGCAAGGGATGTGTGATTCCAGATACTTGCTCTAGAGGAAACAGGTGGAGAGGGACAGAATCAGACTTTAAACCTTGTTCAAACCTATCTTACAAAGTGTTCCTCTAAGAAACTGGTGAATAATGTAAGGCAACACATCTAGTGGGTAGCAACTGTGCCTGGAGCAGAGAGTTGGAACTCGTTGGTCTTTAAGGTCCTTTCCAACCCAAACCATTCCATGGGTCTGTGATTCTGTGATATATAATGTACTGTTTCTTACGGAGCACTACGAAACTCCGAGAATACATGAAATAGAATAGGCCCCTCCTCCAGGAATTATTCTGCGCACAGAATGGCCCTTTGGTATTGAATGGTCCTGTGGTCCTTCAGTTACCAGTCAGGCCAATCCTCCTTAGCCAACACTGGCCTTAAAAAACCCTCCAATGTGCTTGCAGCAGGAAAAGCACTTGTAGGACATGGCAACCAGCTGTTAGCCACAAGTGTGTACCATGGATTCCCGCACTGCCCCTGAAATGCACATTTTATAGGCTCACCATGCAGAGATCTTTTCTTCTTCATTTGACCCATAGCTTTTACTGTCCAGGGAAGCAGCTGCAGCTCTGCTTAGTGCTCTGGGCTTTATCAAAAATCTAACAGAAAGAATTACAAAAAAATGCAGTGAAAATATTGAATTATATGAAAGGGAGCAGAAGCCACAGGAATATGAACAAGGTGGTGCTAAAAGAGGCGTTTTCTCATGGATGAGGATGAAGAGGTGAGAGATGATGCCTTGGAGCACGTACTGTTGCTCTTTATGTGTTGCAGTGGGAAATCAAATTTACAAGAACAGTAGGGAGGGTGGAAACAGTGAAACCCCAAGCAACACTAGTATATGCAGCTAAGCCACAGCACCCAAGAGACCAGAATCTGGGTCACAGCCTTGTCTTACCTTACAGCATCATGAAATGGCCTCCAAGGTGCACAACAGTGGCCAAAATGCAAGGAGAGAGAAGTCTGAATGCTCAAAAACCTCAGGAACAAGACTATGGCTTTTCTCTATGCAAAGGACATTTGAAACCTAAAGCAAAGCCCAGAAAGAGGAAAAGTGGGCAGGAAACATCCAGACCCCTTTAGTGCCTGGTATAACACTTTTATTTTCAACTGATTTTTTCCCATGATGTCATAGAGTACAAAGACTGCTGGCTGGATTGATTGCACATTTTTGATACATGGAATCATAGAATGTAACAAACCCATGAGACTGAGTTATCGCTGGACCCTAACCCAGTTGGAAGCACTGCTCATGCTGCAGCTGGCAGAAAATGCTGGGGTCTGCTGCTCCCGTCCTGGCTGCCAGCCACTTGGTTCAACCCCACATCACCATTCAGAGAGTGAGAGGGGTACAGGAGACATTAGGCAGACCCCTTCAGTACCATATTGCCCCTAATCTGACCTCTGTTCCCTTTAAGGCAATTTCTTTTCCAATATACTCATTCTGCTTTTCTTACTAACTTTTTTGACAGCCCTCCTGTTACTATTTTTCTCTTTCTTTTCACTACTGTTTTTGACTTTTCTTTCTATCTTGCACCTTTTATGAAGCTTTATGCCTTATCCTACTTGTCTGTATGAAGCAAATGTCTGCATTTTGCCAGTGGATGGGCTGAGACACAGCGTATATCTAAACAACCTTTAATGGTTGTGTTTAATTCAGCAGGCATTTCAGTCAAAAGGCATAGGGCAGTTGTGTCTGTATTGCACTGGCAGACAGGGCACACACAAGGAGTGTGATACTGCATAATATTCAAAGTGGCTAGGTGCCTGAACCTGCTCTAAAATTTCACAGGAACAGAAGTTGCTCAGCACATCTGGAAGAAGAAAGAAGGTGATGCTGTAATGAAGTCTCTGAACAAGCCAGAATAATAACTCTGAATTTCTAAGCAGTTTTTTCCTGATTAATGCTTCTCTCCCTTACCAGTGCAGTGAACACCACAGCTTCTTGGGCACAGCTAGCACTCCTCATTGCCCCACACAGAGCCTTTAAAAAAGGAACAAAGCCTAAAAGCACATATATATGTGTTGCTAAATAAGCTCAATGCTGGCCTAAATAAGCTCAATGCTGGCCTATTCCTACAATTCAGCCTCATAGCTAATTTAGTTAGCAACAATATAACATCAGCTTTGCAGAAGGTTTCCTCCCTCTTGAAGTTCTCCTCTTCTGTGCAAGGCATCCCCTGCTCCCCTTGCTGCCTGACCTCGGGGTGACACACTTCACAAGCTGCTCCTGCTGCAGTGCGGGAGCAGCTCGGTGATTTTCCAGCAGAGTTTCCAGCTGAAGCTACTGCCAGAGCTCCATCTTCATCTCCTGCAAAGGGCAAGAGACAACAGAGAATTCTTCAGAATCCCTGGGCTGATACCCTGTGCATCCCCACTGCAGAAACATGTGGTGTCCTTTCTCTGCTCCCCCAGACCCATGCAAGGACCTGTTCTACTCCTTCCCCTTCTCAGATACTCCTAAAATCCAGTTCTTTCCTTAATATCCTGTTTCCACAATTGCAATAACAAAAAGTTATCATCTACACTTCCACACAACATTCTGCCTTCTCCCTTTCCCACCTGCCTCTTTATCTTAACCTCATGTAGGACACCATTGGCCCTGCCACAAACTGCTTTGCCTCCTGCAGGCACACCATCAGCTGTCCTCATTTAGACACCTCCACTGGTTCTCTTTCAACTGAATCTCCAAATCCTGTTTTCCCATGGTCCTTTTTGCCGTACTCTTCCTGAAGGACATACCAATGTTTTTCTACCACTCATGTCTTTGTGCCATCTCACCACCCACCAGCCCACACATCTCTGGCAATCCACTCCTTGCTCTTGCAGACTCTCTTACACTTTCATGGACTTTTTGGTCATCACTGTGATATAACATACATCACAGGTTTAATATTCAACAGAGGTTGACACTGTAGCAGAAGGGGGTATTATCTTATCTTCCCTTCTACTGCCTGCTCTTTGAGATGAATTGTGTCTTGCTGTGCATAGAGTCTTAGAATCACAAAATTATTTGGTTGGAAAGGACCTCAAAGCCCACCCAGTCCCACCCCCCACCAGCTCAGCTGCCCAGGGTCCCATCCAACCTGGCCTTGAGCACCTCCAGGGATGGGGCACCACAGCTTCTCTAGGCCTTGCTGCCCCCTGAATAAAGACATTTTTTCCTATTATGGCCTTGGATTACCCCATGCACTGCTAGTGAACAGCTGGGGAACTACTACATGAAATATATTTCAAGTTTCCAGAGGAAATTGCCCAGTTGTGTCTCACACATTTAGAAGCTGTGGGTGCCCCATCTCTGAAGGCACTCAAGGTCAGGCTGGATGGGATCCTGAGCAGCCTGGTTTGGTGGGTGGCAGCCCTGCCCATGGCAGAGAGTTGGAGCTGGGTGGGCTTTGAGGTTCATTCCAACCCAAGCCATCCTGTGATTATATTTTTAAGATCTGGGGTCACAAGTAATGCTGTAGTTGAGCCTAGAAGATAGCTGTTATTTTAGTTCAAACTTCTGTTGAGGAATTCTGGGCAAATTGCAATTGTTCTCACCAGACAAGTATGAACAACTCTGCCTCATACAACTCTCAAATCATGTCTTTTTCAGATTCTGCTGCCTGTTTGATCCATGTAAAAGTACCGAGCAGCTGTGTTCTGTTCTGGCAGTGGGGCTGGAAAAGGTTAATTTTGCACTGCCCATATTAGGTAGACTTCTGAGCAAACTTTGCTTACATTTCATCTCTAGGATTTGTCACAAGTCAAAATAAGATCATATTCGTTGTTTTAAGAGCCCTGAAGAAGTGTCACTCATGTCTCTGTGCTTAGGACTGTACTAGTTTCTATGCTACAAATCTTGTTTCCACAGATTAAGAACATCCACAGAAAGTTCAGTATGCATGACTGAAGCTATTTAAAAACTATGTTTTACAGGAAATGTGAGGACAGTCTAGAAAAATGCAAAGCAACACATGAGAGAGAATAATGACAGTAAAAAAGAGTACATTAATAAAGAAGTCCCCTAGAAAAGGGAAAAGTCCTCCTTAGGCTGAGATAGTCACCCTGAATAATCTATTGCCAAAGGCAAGTTGGATCTTTTTAATCCCTGTTCCCTTTTGCATCACTGTACCCAGAGATATGCCATGGATTTGGGGTGGGGACTGGGGTGGGGTGAGCAGGTGGAGCAAATGAAATGCAGCTTTCTAAAGGCCATTCCCTAGTTCTGTACCTGGATTTCCAAGCACAAATGTCATCTGGAAGTGAAAAAGTGAAATAGCTCCAGGCTGTGTTATGACTCTCTGGATACTCTCCGTGACTTCTACTGCACAAAATAAGGAGAGACCAGGACCACTACTTCTCTTATGAGCTGTTGGGGAGAGAGGCTGTAAACTGAGGGCAAACCTTGCCCTAATAATTTTAATGGCTAGCATTTAAAGCACAATATAAATTTAAGACAAACAATATGTGCTAAACCAATACAATATAATCTGTGATTTGTAAGTGTTGTTGCTAGTTACTCTTTTTGTGCAACTACTGTAAAATGACAGCCAGCCCAGGCTAAGATAATGCCAAGAGATGGGTTTGTGTTGTGAGCTCTGCTATGCCTGAGCTAATCTTCTGGGTAGGAAAAACATAAATACTACAAGTATCCAAGAATAAGTAACGGTTTGTAAGTTTTCGGCAAGGAGATAATGAGACAAGTTCACCAGTTGGCTCTGTCTTGCTGATCCAGACACGGCAATGACTCCTGGCAGACACAAGGATGAGATACAAGCAGCAAGTCACAGCTTTTAAGGGACCGGGTCAAAAACGCAGGGTTCAAGAGGGCTAAGTCTGGTTTTGAGGTATCCACCTCAAGGGAAGGGGTAACACGGTGCTCAGATGTCATATGTGTCCTGTGGAAGCAGCATGAAGTCTTCACACAGTTTGGCATTCAAAGAGACTGGCAGCCAGTTGGGGTGTTGAAAGGCTGTGCCAGAGGACAGGGAAGAAGATGGAGCTTCTTTCCTCTGTTTTATGAGGTCAAGCTTGACCCAGAGTCACAGACACTAATTGCTATTCGTGGATGATGGGCATTTGTAACACTGCTCAGTGGGCTCACGTCAGCCCTGGCAGGCAGAAACTGACAGTGGGACAATACTGTCACTAAAAGACCCTCAGGGATGGTGGGGTCTGCTGGGGCGCTGGGTGCAGGCTGAGCCCTGCTGTGGTGTGCAGGGTGCTGCACATGGCAGACCCGCAGCAGTGAGGCTGCGCAGGGGGGAGGATGGTGCACTGCAGCAATGAAACGCTTGGCTGGTCTGGCTGTTGGGGCACATCTCCTTGGCAGGTGAATGGGAAAACACGGACCGGTCTTTAAGATAGCTACACTTGGTAAGGAGCTGCCTCCCACTTTGGGTCACACCAGCCTACTACTGATAATTTCATGGGTTAAAAAATGTCATCCAAGACAGTCTTGTAATTTGGATAGAAAGAATGCACGTAGGTTAATTTTTATTCTCGGTATTTCCTAGGACTTGGTAACTAGCAGGACACAATAAGCTAGCACGGGATGTCAGCCTTTGAATTCACATGGCTATGTCCTTACACAGTAAATATTTTTTTTATCTCTACTACTGACACCTCAATATATAGCAAAGGACACCCTGGAATGGTCATTACTATTTCGAATGAATGAGTGTCAATACACAGCATTGTCAAAAGGAATTATGCACAAAGCGGGGTGCCTGAGAGCTGAACTTCCCCACAGCTGTGGGATTTTCTGCAGCTGAGGAGCTGGTAGCAGTAGGAAATATCTCCATGTGGTGTTTTACATGGGCATGTTTGAATTACACATACAACAGGAGCCTTCCATTGTTCACCTCGCCAGTGTGAGTATATAATTTTCCTGCTGTCTTTTTCCCCCTTTTGTTCTTTTCAGCTATTTTGTGATTAACACCGTCTGGGGAAGAATTTCAGTATTTTCTGTGGTTTAGCAGGATGTGAGTGAGGTGGTGCTGCTGCATGAATCTTTTAAAAGCAGCCTAAGAAATATTTAAGACCTTAGTCTAGGAGGAACAGCTCTCCCAGGCATAATTTTTGGTGCTGGTTGCAGCAGGGAGCGTATGCTGTGAGGAAAGTATTATTTTTCTAAATGGAAGGTGTCAGATGGTCACGCAATGTGACTGCATGTTCGAGATCACTGCCTCCCATCTGCAATTTGTGACGTGTGAAAGATTCTGCCCAAATGTGCTCACCAACTGGAAACCCTCGGCACTTTTTTTTCTTATCAGGAGAGACCAAGATAACCAATGGTTTTACAGATCAGGGATCCTATCAAATTAATATCATTCTAGGATAAAATCTGCTTTAAATACAACCACTAAACTCCAGCAAAGTTAACTAGTACATACAAGTTCATTCAACTGATTAAAAATCCCTACTAGTAAAACAAGAAAATAGACATGGAATTTTTTAAGGATAGGTATTTTGCTCCTGTCTTTTACCCAAACGCTTGCTATAAGACGTGACAGTATTTTCCAGCACTAATTAATGCCACCTAATTATAACACTTACTAGGCTCATGCCAGCATTTATATACTGGGGATGGTTTCTCCTTGTCCAGCTTATCACTGGATCAAGCAAACTGCTTGCTTTTCGCATCTCTTCATCAGTTAAATGGATGCCACTGTGGCTGGGGCAGAGGCTTGGCAAAGGTTATTGCCTTAAGAAGAGAAGATGGGTAAGGGCTCTGGGTGGGGATGGCTTGCAGTGCACCCCTTCCTTCTGTCTGACAGGTAAAGCACATCGGAGGTGATACCTCACCCTCCAGTCTCACTGCAGCAAGAACAGCCTGTTATCAAGCATCCTGGTTCAGACAGGAGAGAAAACAGTGCCAAGGGTGCAGTCAGGCAGCCCAGCCTCTGGGCATCCCAGCTGGGCACATTGCTCTCAACTCTGCCTCAGAGCTGTGTGTGTTACAAACCTCTATGATCCTTACCTGCCCTGGAGCTGTGGTGTGGCTCTCCTGGTGCTTGTAAATCCCCAACTGCCCCACACAGGAGCACTTGGTGGGTTCAGGGGGTGAATGAAAGTCTTACCCAGCCACCCGAGCATCCTGTGTTTGCAATCTGAGCCGACAGCCACCAGAGGAGCATTCCTCTCCTGTGAGTTACCAGCTTTAACAGTCAATAAACTCATTATATTTCATTTCCCTTCTTGGTTCAGACAGGAGGTAGGCACCCCTACCAATACCCCAAAAAGGGCAGATGTGCTCCTGACTCAACATCAAGTGCTTGTTTGAGGAGGGGCTGCTGGCCTGGGCTGTGTGAATGGTGCAGCACAGATGTGGCTGCAGCCACCTGCATGCGGCAGAGCTGGCTGTGACCTCGCCCTGCACACACATTGTGGAGCAGGACAATGAGATGCTCACACAAACTGGTTAAAACCTTTCCAGGAGGCTAGGTGCTTGCTCGTATGTCAAGGACGTAGTCGTGGTTATTAGCAACTGTTATTGGTACTGGGGTTAATTAGGTTACAGGTATCTAAACTCTCTCTCATTACCACATTGACAGACTTGAGGGACCTGTTCTAATAAAAAAGCCAGTGAGTACAATACAGGTGAGAAGCCCTTTGTCTTCTGCAAGGATATAGCAGAGATAGTGTCAAAACCCGGTCTGCATCGCCTCTGCCAAGCCACCCAGACAACGTGAAAGAAAGGGAAGATTTTGTTTTCCTTATAGACTTCTTCACTGGGAGAAATGCCAAATGCCGACTACAGCTGTACACATCTTTATTCAGGGACTGGGGTGGAAGGCCTCCCGGGTCAGGCAGTCTCTCCTTGTGTGAAGCTGTGCCAGATAAACCTATGGAGCTCTGCGTGGCCTCACTTGCCCCAGTTGAGCACTAAGGCAGTGGCCTTTATCCAGTGGGTCAGAATGACCTTCCGGTTGGCCAGGAACACTCCTGACCAGCCTATACCCATGTGTGCTTCTGAACACACAGCCTTTCTCCACCCCTGTTTCTCTCTTCTCTTTTTTTTTTTTTTTCCCCCCACAGTGGCTACAAGGAGACTTTGGTTTTTACGCAGATAAATACCTTCCAGTCTCCTGTACCGCAAGATCTTCATTCCCTCGACCAGCCACCCAGTCCTGTTCTGGACCTGTCTGGTCTTTGTTCCTTTTTTTGGGATTCGGTCACCTCACTATTCAGATGATTTCAGAAGATCTCTGCTTTGCACAGCTGTGTGAGTGTTTCTCTGTCTGTGCCACAGCTAATTGTTCTGGTATGTTCCAAGCTGCACGGCTCCAGCAATTTGTTTATTCATAATCCCCCTCTGGTATACCAGTACGCATAATCCTTCTCTTACCAAGTCATATCTAATCAATAAGCTCCCAGTTTACTATCAAAGATACAAACAGCAAGACTTTTCTAACCAAGAGAAGTGAAGAGATTGCTAAGGGCACTTAAAAATGAATCTAAAATAGAGCCAGTTTTCTAAGCTATTCAGGCATGCAGGAAGATTAAAGCCTTACAGACTTTCAGTGCACACCTTCCTGCACTTAGCTCGAAGCCTGCCTCATCCAAGCTCACTTCTTGTCAGCCCATGAACACCAGAGCCCTGCACTGTTTGCTGTTAGGAGCATTTGCAATGCTATGGCTCCAAGAGGAAGTCTCTGTCTGCCACCCTTAGCTCTCCCTTATTAAATCAATACCTTACCCAAAGTTTTCCATTCATCTTCTTCTTTGCTCTGATCTCTTAGGAAGTGATGGCAGCTTTCCACCCACCTTTATTCATGCCTTCCACATAATTACTTTATCTTCCCCCTCACCTTCCCACTGTGGCAGCCAGCCCACAGCCGGTGCTGGTGGTTTCTGCCTAGCAGCCATGGAGTAGCCATGTCTCTTGGAGATGCTTATCTGAGAACACTGTCAAGTGAGGGAGCAGGGCAAGCCATGCAGAGCAGGGATGAGATCCCAGGATGCTCATTCAACTGGCAGTCAAGGAAGGTAATGTAAGAAACTCAACTGAATTATCATGGTGCTTAAGACCAAAGCAACAGAAGTTTCTATTTGTTTTGGCTGCAACCTTTTGATAAGGTGCCACTGCTTTTGTGTTGTTTGATGGGGCAGTTTAACAGGGAAGAGTGATAACTCTGAGGAACTATCTTTTTGAAAACACCTCGAGAGGGAAACCAGTAAAGTTGTTTGAATCTCAATGTGACTTTCTTGACCTTTTCTATGGTTTCTCATAAAAGATTATAGAAATGTGTTTGTCACTTGCACTGTAATCTTAAGGAAATTTATTTGCTGTCTACATGTGTGTGAACAACTATTCCTAGGCTCAGTATGCCTGTGTTTTCAGCTTTAAAATGGTGGGTGTCATCTGAGGATCTGGATCAGCCTGGCTGCTGGGAGGTCTTCTGCTATACATTCACAGAAGAAGAGGAAATGTATAAGGCATATTTCCTTTTTAGCCTTTGTTTCAGGTTTCTAAATTAGGACTATGAGAAAAATTCTTTTATTTCCTCCCCGATGAAGTAGAAAAACTTGTTTCCAATTTGCTAGCAACAATTACAATAAACCCAAAACGTCTTTATTTGCACCTCTTTAATTTCCTTTTATATTTCTTTTCCCATTTTTTTTTGTTGTAACCTTGCATTTGTGAAATAAAATTTTTAAAGCAAATTAAAATCTCTTAAATTTCAACCTTTTCTAAAATGAAAAGACTGAGTTGCTCCTTGACAGTTACCTTTTCAGCAAACATTGAACTTATTTAAAAATCACTTCATTTTAAGAAAGCATCACACTCTGCTCCAACGCTAGAAACATTTGTTAACATTCTAATGAGAACAACGTGAGATGGGGTCAAATAATAAATTCAGTGAACATATTTTTTTGGTGGGGCAACCCAAACTGCCCACAAATTTTGGTAAACATGTAAGAATATTGTTTAAAATATGAGAAATATCCATACAGATATTTTTAATGAAATAGTTTAGATCAGAAATGACATATTTTTCTCTTTGTTATTTCCCTAAGTAGAAACAGTCTTGTAGAAACTGATTAATATAGTAGACAAAAAGCCAATTAAAAGGTTAACAAAAACATGAGGGGAAGTTTGTCATTTGTTTAGCCTGTGAAAAGGAGAGGGCTTGCTGAAAATGACAAATACACATTGAATATGGTTTGTCACTGTTTTGTAGTAGGCAAGTTGAAAGAAGAAAGGAAAATAACTTGTATTTTTGGGTCTAGAGCCTGGTGAGACATTTTCCAGTGAACAGAGATCATTCTACAGGATTTTATCTTTAAATCTGGAACAGAACAGGAGCAGTTTTTAAAGCCCTAATGAAAAACCCCGAGAAATGGCTCAATGCTAAGAGTCTGTCGACTGTTCTCCCCCAAAACATGGTGAACTGAACTGAAAAGTGACCAGAACATCCCCAAATGTTATATGTAGAAGACATGAAGCTTGGTGGAGAAGGTTTTGAAAGAAGATTTTGTATTGTTCAGAGAGTCGCCCAAGCATGGCGGGGCTGGAATTCCATCTGTTCAGCTCTGCTCAATGAACTGGGTCACTTTCAATGGTTCACTAAGTCCTGACTATCTAAAAAGTACAGTTATTATGTTTTTAAAATCTTGAGCTGCACAGCAAGATCACTTTACTGTTTCTTGCCCTTGAGTTTAGCACTTTGGAAAGAGGGTTAAATGTAATTCACAACCCAAGAATGAGCCACTTGTCATATATAACATTTGGGGTTTTATAAAAGACTTGTGGGTAAGTCTGCTTATTAATAAACAGTCTTGTGTCAAGACAATCCCTTGTAGGCTTTTGTTTCCTGAAGAACTAACATCTAATATTGGGAAAAGACTGATCTTCACTCTTTATTCCTCATGGAGGTCTCTCTTCATTCTGGAAGCTGATATTTGGCTTCAGTGAAAGAAAACAGACATTTGGATGCCCTTTTTGCACAAGCATTTCTGGTGACTGTACAAACAGCTGCAGGGGCACAGGAGACACGTGGAAATACAATTTCTTTGGAGAAAGAGGGGATTTGTGAGAGGGGTGAGAAAACATCACTGCATGGTTCCTGGATATTCAAGCTCTCATGGGAAGAAATCTCAAAACAATAAACTCAGAGCACCTCTGAGAATCAAGGCTTGTGCAGTGTGCCCAAGCTGTGCTTGTGAAAATAGAAGGAAATATATTTCCTTTGCCTAAATATGGATCTTCCTCCATGAGCACTAGGGCTTATGAAGGTGATCTCTACTAGATAATAAAGAGTTCACTTCTTATTTGTATATACATCACAGTATATCTGGGGCAAATCTGAACTAGTTTTTTTAAATTTTATAACTTCTTTCTCCTCCATACAAAGGGGTTAACAGTATTTAGCTACCTTCCAAAGGTGATTTGTGTTGTTATAAAGAATATAATATTACAAAAACCAGAAGAATTTAAAGCAGAAGAATAGCTCACCACCAAAACTATATGGACCTCTAAACAGAATCAACTGAAATCAGCACTTTGGAATTTAATGTGAAGAACACATTATGGAGCCTGCAATTAAAGGCTTTTTTTCCCCCTAGATGGTCACATAAATAAATGAACCATTCAAAGTGAATCAGTTCACTGAGGAGCAGGAAAGTGCACAGCATCAGCTTTCTGATCACCTCCTGACATGAGTACTATAACTTCCACCCCCTGACCTCCTCCATACCCAAATCCCACCTCTCTAGGCCATTTGGGTCACTGTTAGATAAGTACCCAGGATGAAACTCCTTGTGGAGATATTTAAAATGCTAAACACTAAATGCACCTATTGAGTCACTGCTGACGCTGTATATTTAAACTTTTTTCTTCCCACCTGGCAGATGAAACTCAGGTTCAGTTTGTGTGCAGAGCAACAGTATAAAATAATGGTACCTCTCACCATGGCATGGACAAGCTGGTGGAGAAGATGATGTGTCACAGCTTTGGCAGGAAGAGCAGCTCTGTTTGAGCTGAGAGAGCCCTAAAGAAACAGCAGAGAAATGGTGCAATATTTTGGTTAGTGTTCTCCTACAGAGGAAAAAATCTCAGCCATTTTAATTGTAAAGGAAAGAATCCAGACTCTGTACTCTTAGGATTCTCCCTATTAAAATGTGATTTCTGGTTTGGTTTTTAAAAGAAAATAAAAAATAATTTCCTTGAAATATATCAAGGACAAATGCCAGGCTACATATGTATATATCTGTGTATGCATATATATACACACACACATACACATCAAAGAGATTGTAAGCATTATTGGCAGATTTTCATGTGCTTCTCTTGCAAAGATTTGTTTCCATTTCATCACTGATTACATTCTGCTGTCCACCTTAAAATCATGCATGCACTTCCACAGTGTCTAACAGAGTTCTGGCCCACATAGCCAGGAGCAGAAAAAGAAAGAAGGGAGCTTTACAGTTTGCAAAATAGCTGAAAATCAAACCCTTAGACACGTCCCAAAGAAGTGACCACTATATCTCCTCATTGATTTTATTCCATTTTCCTACTTGCGCCTAAACTATCCTTGTATCACTGCCCTACCATTTCAGCCTTTTCCCTGGCTCTTTAGCTCTCCTGTGGTTGCTGGTGAGGAGATGAGCTCAGGATACTGCATCAGCACATCAACCTGCTGTTCAGTCTTTCATTTAATGACTACAGTAAGGATGCAAGTCTCAGGTCTGCTTAGTGAGCAAGGTGTCATGAATTTTTCTAACACAAAACTTGATGCCTTGCAGACTATCCTTTCCAACTCCTGTTCAGGGATACAGAAATTATTTTGCTTATTGAAGAGCTGTAGACTATTGCCTTTTCCTTGTACAGTCAACTTGTTCTGTGAGGGGGGAAACAAGAGATAAAGCTGCTCTGCCTCTTCTATTTGCTTAGATGTGAGGATCTTCCCAAATTCCAGAGCTACCTAAGTGAACTCCAAGACTCAGGCAACTGGAAAAGCAGAGGAGGGAGAGATTTTCTTTAGAGCTACAATGGTTAAGATACAGACATGAGTTAAACCATAGGTAACAGAAAGAAAAAAAACACACACACACATATATATATATATATGTAAATATAATGGACAACAAGGTCAGTTTTTGCAAGGTACTATGCCCTATTGGGTCTTCTGACTTTCACAGCAGGTGACAACATTATACATTTATCAGAAGGTACTGCTGGAGCTGTGAGATCGTGTCCCATACTAACACTTTTATGGTGCTGACCCCTTCAGATAACTGAACACTCATAGGGGTTGTCTTCCTACACTCACCATTATCCCCATTTTTGCTTCATAGAAACAGGTGTGCTGAAACATGAGGAATAAAACAGCCACACTGTATAGTCGTTATTATACAACATTGTAACAGATGAATATCCATAGGTCATAGGGAAACAACTCACCCACTCTGATGCTCACAGCTAGGATGGATGCTCACCACAAAGAACTCCACACAAGAGCAATCTCCAAAAGAGATGCTGCCTTAGTGGTGGTCAGCCTTAAATGGGATCTAGGAGAGGTGGAGTCAAGCTCCACCCCTTCCGGGAGCACAGCTGAATTACCTTCACCTGTGCTCCCACGTCACTTGCCTCAGATGGTTAATCAGAGGTTCAGGCTGTGATTAACAGTTTCCCATACACACACTAACAACAGGCTCCTGTTTGGGTTTCTAGTTTGGGTTCATGGATAGGCACTGAAGGTAGAGTTCACATGGCTGATGTTTGACCTGATCCTGAGGATGTCTAAAATGGGGAGAGGGGGTAATGAAATCCAGCACAAGAGTTTTCACTTTAGAGATCTTAATGAATTACAGTGGGAATGGGATGTACGGCGCCTGAGAGGGCAGATACTTCATGCTGCAATCAGATGCCAGGGGCTGAAGTACTCACAGAGGGATATGGTTTTGGAAACACGATGTGATTTACTCTCACTTAACTTGAATCTGCATTGTCTTTCACTTTGTTACTGCTCAGATCTTTGTGCACTGAGACCAAAGCACAAGCTGTGCAGTCCCCTTTGGTTTGGGAATGTCCTGAATCCATAAGTAGTAAAGCTGTAGAGAAAATTCTGTGAATCAATAGCAACAGAACCTTATGATTTTAAATCCCAGTCATCTCACAAAATCACATATTTAGCTTTTCTATTTCATATAGTGGTTATTATAAAATAGACTGGATTTCCTGTCTGGCATGCTTCTTTTTGTTGATTTTTTTAAGGAATAACCAGATGAGCTAAAGAATAGAAATAAAAGCACTCTATGTCACTTACACCAGTACTTGCTTTGAAGTAAACAACAGCTCTGTAAGAGGTGATAACTATTGCTGATTACCAAAGATACAGCAGATAAGGAACAAGATGAAGTAACAATTCACACCTCTGGTCCAACAAATCCCTGAGGAAAACAGCATATCCAGTTTGATGTAGGGGGAAAACAGCTGTGTTAGGGAAGCAGACTTCAGTCTGATTGATGTAAGCAGGAAATCTCTGATTGGCAGAAATAAAAGGTTCTTGGGTTTTCTTTAAAGGATGTATGATGATTCCATAAGTTCCAGAAAAAAAAATACAAAACCTTCAGAACTGTATTCAACACTGGAAAAGTTATGCAGGAGTTCATCTAACAGAAAAGAGAAAATTATGTCTGAAATAAAGTCTGACAGCCATTCAGGACTCCAAACTGGCTGTGTTTGTTATGATGTGAAAACAGAACACAGCCTGAACTCTCAATACATACATCTGGTGCTTTAGAAACGGTCTATTTTAAGCAACCTTAAGTATCTGTGCCACATAACGCAAGCAGAAAAAATATGAATGGTAACTGTACACTGTTGGAGAAAAAGTTATGTTCCTAAATTCACATAAGTCCAGAAGAATGACTGTATGAGCAAATAAAGCATGAAAATAGAAATACTTATAAATACCAAAGGAAAGAGATAGTTAAATGAATGGGATGCCAATAGCAACAAACAAACTTTAAAAGCAAGGAAATACAGAAAACTGAATTATAAAGCTAGTGGACATGAAGAGGAAATGTACAGTAGCAGAGTTAAGGGATAATTTAAAAAAAAAATATGTTATTTTTAGGCTTTGAAAAGGGATCTGGCTGAATGATGCTTTTAAGGAAAAAAAAATGGATAAAGTAGAATAAAAATATATGACATAAAATCTTGGAAGCATTCAAGAAATGATTTTGTGGAGGGTTGTTAGAGTTAGGGTAGTCTGGTTGGATTTGATGATCTTTAAGATCTCTTCCAACCTGAGCAATTCTATGATTCTAAATTACTCTCTTCCGCATGCAGAATAAATGTACCTATATCTTCAGTTGGTATGAAACTGCTGAGGAAATATTTCCCCACAACTCTACAACAGCGTATAGGCAGCCATTGCTAAGGTTACATATTTAAGATAATCGTGTCAAATATACGTTCTGTTTAGAGCTATCCAAAGACCTGTTAGATTGCTGACATCACCTTTCAGCATATTTTTAAACAGTCCAGATGTTGCAGAGTAGAAACAGAAAGGCCAGTATTAAAAAATAAAATAAATAAAAGAATAAATGTGATGATCCAATTTGCTCTCAGTTCTGATGTCAGACCAGTCTTGAAATAGGATCATGGGTAGAGGATCCATTTAATAGAGAATATAACGCTATTAGTAACATTTAACATCGTTTTTACAGAAAATACATCTTGCAATACTAACTTTCTAGCATTTCAATGAAATTATTTGGTTTGGTTGATAATAATATTGATGTAGTACTCTATGTTTTTTGTGAAGTATTTGGTATGGTACTTCAAAGTACTTTAGTTAATATAATAGAACAACACAAAACCAATGTGGCACATGTTAAATACATTAAAACTGTTTAAATGATATGCCTCAAAATGTAATTATAAATACCAATTGCCACTGACTGTGTTTGTTGCTGATAGAGTTCTGCAGGGATTGGTTCTTGGCTGTATATCATTTAACATTATCAGTGACATGGAAGAAAACATAAAATAATTATGATAAAGTTTGCAGATGACATAACATGACATTTGGGGCCATGTTAAATAATGAGCTGGAGAGATCTCTGCAACAGAAGGGTCTGATTATGAGGACAATGGCACAAACAGTTTCAGCATGTGCAGTGTTCGGGTGAAAAATATTTGAAAAGGAGGAGACATCTCCTTTATAAAAAAGGCACTTAGAAAGATAGTCAGCAGAGCATGAGCTCCAGTGTGACCCGACATCTGCTGTGGTCTCTGAGTGTATGAACAGGAGGCTGTGCAGTAACAGAGAGGTTTGGTTTTGTCAGCGTCGTAAGAATCTCACGCCCTGTTTTTGTGCCCATGGCTCAGACAGGTTGATACCAAGCTGTATGCAGACCACAAAAGAGTGTCAAAAAGAATTCTGTTAGAAAATACAGTTAAAAAAAAAAAAAAAAAAAAGACCTATGGAGGTCTATTTACTTACCTTGCCAGAGTGTGGGAAAGGAGTGTATGGAGAATGGAAAACTGATGCTGAATGGGCCTTCCGCCCTCTGGTCAGAAATACAGGAGGAATCAAACGATGGGGGTGAAGCTAGAGCCTTAACATTTACAAAGTTGAACAGTGAATGAATGGCTTTTCGGTAATCATCAGTTAGGTCAGTCTGTCCTGAATAAAAGCATTCCTACTTTCTTGATGTTGAATGCGGTTAATGCTGCTGTTTAGCACAACAGATTCATTGCAAAGCTATGTCTAGCAATAAAAGTAGAAGAGACACTGTTCAGGAGAGGAAGGCTTAACAAGTCCCACTAATATGCCCATTATTTCTATTTCCTAGGCAGGCTACTGTAGATCTTACTCTGCCTGGGAGCTGGATAAAAACAGCTAGTTAATGCACTAAAGGTCAAATTTTCAGAAGTGCTCTACAAATGCATTACAACCAACTATTAATAATTCTCTCTTTTTTTAAGGGGTCTGGTCATGTCCAAGGGAATGCCAGCTACATTTTTCTTAATGTATGAGCACAAGTTACACATAACAACCTAACAACACAATGCTGCCTCTTTAATGCTAATCTATTCCTTGCAATCTACTAGATACATGTAGAATCATTGGTGTGTATCAAGAGAGCAAAATCAGATTCTGAAAATATCTGAAAGGATGCACTAGAGTGTACATAATAATGTATTTTAATCTGCCAGGCCTTAAAATTAATCATGAATTCCCACAGAGATTTTAATAATTTTGAGATGATGTTTTTTTTTTTTTCATATAGTGATATTCTTGGACAGAGTTCTTGAAATGCTACAAGGAAATGGATGGGGGAGGGAAAAATGGGGGCCATTTTTCAATTACCAGGTTAGCTAAGATACAGATATGAGAGCTACTGTTTAATTGGTTGTTTTATTCTTTTTCTTCCACCTAATAGATAATCAGTAAAGTACCTCAAACACAAACTTTTATCACATCATAAAGTTGGCATACAGCATAAAGTTTATCTCTTTGGGTGAATACTTAAGGGAACAACTCTCATCAGCAAATGCATGCACTAAAATGCTTTCAACTTCCTGGCAAATTTTGCAAGCCCACATCTGGGTGATATGGTTACAGAGGCTCCATGTTCCAGGACTTCCCCGTGAGGCACAAGACCACACCTTTATGTCCTGATATTGTGTTTTTTCCTAAACACTTTTGTCTATTTATTGAAAATGCTATGTCATGGTTCTTCATGGCTTCAAGTCACTCAGGGCCACAGTTTTGGTCTGAATACCTGCAGATCCTGCTACTGTCCTGATAGCAGATCCACTTTTTGTGGCACAACAGAAGCATCAGAGTTCCCTCAAAACCAAGCTATTTTATGTTTTGTTAAGTACTTTGACAGGTGATCATGTATGAAGTACGATAAACTGAGAATGGATTGCAGAAGTCCTATGATTTCCAGGGCCAAAAGGAAGGTATTATTCCAAAACATACTACTGAACCTGAACAACCAAAGTATTTTCAATACACATTTAATTCAACTAGGAGGTAAATGGTTACCCCTGTTACTGTTCCTTGGGATGCCTTATGTCAGAAATGATTGAGCAAGATGAACAAAATACATTCAGCTTTCAAAAATACAAAACAAAAACAAAACAAAAAACCCAACAAACAACCTTGTAATTTTTAATTTAAGTGTATTACTTACATTCCAATATTTGCATGAATTTTGCACAGCTGTTTGCACTAATATGCGTTAAAATTGGTAATTACCACAGCAATCATGGTATGACTCAACACTCTTTCACCATTTTGAATATATAGCCTTGCTTTTATATTTTATATTTGATGCTGTTTGCTTCCTTTGTTCCTTTTGATTTTTTGATACAAACATATATTTCAGAGGTCGAATATTTGGCACATCCCTGGGTCTTGCATTAGCAGCTTCTGGACTATGTGTTTTGTTTCCCAGTTTAAAAGATTAGGAAAAGCAAGAGGCAAAAAGAATAGTGAAGCTTATGAGAAGAGGGTGGAAGGGGTTGAGGAAAGCTGGAAATAGCTGAAGTGTATCTGACACAGCAGTTTCTCTTCTGTATCACTATTTTATTTTTATGAGGCTGCAGCAAATTGATAGCTTCTGATACCATAGTCAATAAAACGTTGTGTAAATTCCAATGATGGTCTGGAAAAAGATTGAATTAGAAGGGAGGTATTGGGTCACATCTATATTTCAAGTCATTTCTGTGCTGCGTTATCCCAGCACCTGGGGGAAGCAGTTTCTTCACAACTAACCACCCAATTAGTACCTGCTGAGCATCTGATGCTTGATTTTCTTCTAACTGCCCCCCTCTTCCTATGCAAACCAATTTCCTAACAGTTTCCATTTCATCCCATAGGAGAACTCTTAGAAAGTTTGCAGAAGTCTCAAAAAGGTGTTGTAGACAGAAAATTATTCTGTAATTTCCTGACCTTGGACAAGAGTTTTTATAAATACAATGTGTCTGTTTAGCCACAATTACTGACACAGCTGTATTACTCCTTGTATGAGGAAAAGGCTTTCTGCACAGTCCACACGATCACAAGACAAATCAGAAAGGACCTCAACATGTTTCTAATCCAATCTTCCTCTCCAACCAAGTCAAATTGTGAGATTTTTCTGGTCTACAAATCTCCAAGAATGGCAGCTGCACAGTTTCTATGGTCAGCCATTTTCTCACTCAGCGCCCAAGGAAATTTTTGTCCATATATCCAGAACGAAGATGCTTGGTTTTGACTTACGCCTATTGTCTTTTGCCTTCTCAACTTCTGCTGTTATAAGTCACCCGTCTCTAATTTCTCAATAACTTCTCCGTAGGTACTGGAGGGCCACTGGTGTTCCCTGAAGCTGTCTCATCCCCAGGCCAAGCAAAGTGTAGTCCCACAGCAACTTTTCACAGGACATCTACTCCAACCCTGACCATTCTGTTGGCTTTGGCTGAACTTGCTCCAGTTTGATGATCTCTCTCCTATTTTCCAGGTGACTGTTGCAGGGAATAGGTAGACTAGAGTTGATGCTTTCACCAGCATATGAAACAGTTGACATATTTAAAGGATGATGAGCACGTGTGTAACACACTAACTTGCTGCACATTTAGCTGTTGTTTTACTGGAATATTGGTGGGAAGATTCAACCTCAAGTGCCATACCACCAACATCTACCTCTGACATCATGAGCCAACATAATAAAATAGGAGGCATTAATTTCAGAGCATTCCTCATATACACATTCCAAATATGTGTGTGTGTGTGTGTGTGTGTGTGTGTGTGTATGTATGTATAATGGTGCAGTGTACAGCTAAAGGAAGTCACGCTTTAGTTATTCATATAACTCCAACACCAGCATTACCCTCTGCTCTCTATCTGAATAATTCCGGTACATGTTCAGTGTGGATTGGCTAGAAGTCTGGCTTTGATTCACAAACCACAAATAACTGTCTCAAAAAGGTGAAAAATGAGGAAGAGGGTAAATATCAGAGGCACTACATACAAAGTGAAATCTGAAATGTGTTTTTTGGATGTATAGTCTGAGGTGAGATGATTTGAATGTCAATGGACTACAATGAGAACTACATGCAGAGATTCATACAGAGGGTGCACAAAACACAAAGACATTTTGCATTTTATACAGCACCTTTTATGGAGAAGGCCTTTGGAGCATTTACAAACAGAAAGAAATAGAAACAAATATGACTATACTGGCCATTGAAATACAGCCTACTGCTCAGGTAAGTGTTCAGCAGTGAACAGCAGAAGACAAGTTTATAGCAGAACATAAAGAAAAGTGTTGCACCTTCCAGAAACTTCAAGGGAAATTTAGCTAAGCAAAATGAAATTCCTCTACTCAGCACCTGGAAAGGACATCCTACTTAGGTACCTTTCTTCCTGTAAAAATGTCTAACTTCTGGCTCTTCACACTCAGCCCTTTAGACCATGCAGACTCACCATGAGCAGTAGAAATCAGAGTAGATAACAGGCATGGAACCAGTGGGATTCTGTAGAAATTTCTCTGAATAGCAGATGAGATTTACTAGAGAATTACTTAAATTCTGGAGAACTGAAGAGCTAACCTATTGAATCAAACAGCATTCATACTGCATGTTTATGGCATAATACAGAGCAATGTAAACACCTTGTAGAAAAGGGCACTGCTGCATCAGATTTTTCCGTGAGCAGTGTTAGGAAACCCATATATAATTACCTCATCCTGGCTATAATGCTACTTTTTTTTTTGTAACTCCAAGTGAAGTAGGTGCATTAATACCTCCACAATCCTGCCCCAACCCAGAAGTCATTAATACTGTTCCTAACACCTCCTCCATGCGCACTTCCAGAAGCACTGATAACTTAGGATGCATTACAGGGGTCCTGTAGGCTGTATGAGGGGTAGAATCAGAATCATTATGGTTGGAAAAAGCCATTAAGATCACCTAATCAAACCACCAACCCATCACTACCATGTCCACAAGCCGTATCACTCAGTGTGACATCCACTATTTTCTTGAACACCTCCAGGGACGTTGACTTCACCACCTCCCTGGACAGCCTGTGCCACTGCCTTACCACTCTTTGTAATAGTGTGATATTTACTGAATTGCTAAGATTTTGTCCTCTTTAACCAAAATATCCAAGTGGAATGGGCAACCCTGAGCAACTTGCTAGAAAACTTTCACATTCATTAGTGAGCTCAGGTATTTAAAGCTGCAGACTGCGTGCTTCTGAACCTCATAGGGATACTGCGCCGCTGTGGCCAAGAAGAAAAAAAGCATGAGAATCAGAAAGAGTGTCTATGAGAGAAGACGAAAAGTTGACAGAAATTTCCAAGAGAGCCTTCTCCAAAGTAACCTATGAATAGAGGTCACATCAGACAGTATTTTGTATTGCTGCTTTGTAATGTAATACACTACATATTGCTTGAGTCAAAATACAGGGCCCAACTTCTCTGTTATTAGTCCTTTTGCATTCACACCTTTACACTCACATAGTTTTTTCTAAGTTGTTTTCTTTTCTAGCAGGAAGCCACTTTCCTTTTTCCATTGAATCCTTCTCCTCTTGTAGGCTCCCCTTTCCTCAAGCTTCTCCCTTTCTCAGCAGGCAATACTAGTGAGGCACAGGCTGTGGAAAGCTGAGAGCCTATTGCTGAGGGGGTCATTACAGCTTTATCTCTTTTTCAGTCAGACTCAAATTCTGCCTGTGGAGACAATAAGGTGCAAAGTGCCAGACAGACATGTAACAAAGTTCTGGCCATGGGAAGCCAGCAATGATTTCAAAGGCCAGCTTTAGTACCACTCCCCTGCCCTAGCCAAAGGGAATATTAAGGAGACATGTGACTGTTGGAGCTTGGGGCTGCAAGTCTCCTGTGGGTCTTAGTGCAGCCAATTTGGTGGGGATGCAGAGCCCTGCAGAGCAGCTGATGAGCTGTGAGACTTCTAGCACCAGCCAAGGCTGCCCTGACAAGACATGCTCTGTGCTGCTCATGGCTGCATGCATGTGCCCATGAGCTGCAGCCCCCACAGGGCTTCCAGCCATGTGTGCCTCACTGCTCACTGGGAATGGATCACAGAAGTGTCAGCAGACTCCATTCCCACTGACAGCTTAGCATTCTGAGAGCGTGACATGGTCTCTTCCCAGCGTGAGGAGGGTTGTTTTCCTCTTTTAGCCTCCTAAAGGTGAAGGACTCATGCTAAGCCCAGAGACGAATCTTGAGAAGTCGCAGCACTCAGGTAACAAGTGAGACTTAATGAGAGTGAAGTCATACATGGCAGAATGAGAGTATCCCACAAATCAAACATGATGGTGATATTTCACATGGACAGATCAACTTGGCATCACAGTATTTGCCCCTCTGCCTGCCAGCAACCAATCTCTGCCCGAAAAAGGAAAGCCCCAGGCTCTCAAAGGGGCAGTAGCAGGGGAGAAATGCAGGTAAGCAGTAATTTGCTCTTTGTTTCCCTTCTCCTCACCTTTATCCTGCAGTGAGTTAATAAGGGGAGCAGATGATCAGCAGGTAATAGGATGGTTTCCAGGCTAATTGTCAGGAAAACAAAGAGCTCAGCCCAAGCTCTGCTACACCAGGTTCAGTATGTCCTGCTGCCACCAACAATGCTACCAGAAAAGGAGGGCAGCAGCCAGTCCTGATAATTTTTTAGCTTCAAAGATATCCTTCACCCTATTCACTGCACAGGAATGCAGAATTTTTGCCTGATGGAAATGTCTTGGATGCGCAAGGAGAGGAGCAGTGTGCTTTAGTGGCATGAAATGCTGCCCTGTCCCAGGCATTGAGAGGGAGCCTTAGGCTGTTAATGCACTCTCTGAAGCTCATTGGAAGCACAGCCTTACCCATCTCAGTTCCCCAGTGGAGACACATCCTGGAACTCAGGAAAATGGATGTTCCCTCCTGCATGGTGGCTGGTAGCTGAGGTTGGGGTGTGTGGGGCAGCACTCAGCCCTTCACAGAATCATAGAATTGCTCAAGTTGGAAAAGACCTTAAAAGTCATCAAGTCCAACCACAACCTAACCATACTACACTAACTCTAACAGCCCTCCACTAAATCATGTCCTCGAGCACCACATCCAAACGGTTTTGCAGCTGTCTCTCCTTAATGTGGAGAAAGCAACACTGACCAGATGATGAGCTGCTCTCTCAAATGCTTCACGGGGGTGATAGGAGATACTGGGCTTCTTACTGCCTATGTAGCATTGTCCTTTATGGATACGGATTCAGTGCGTTTTTGAAACAGGAGCAGCAGAAAGTAGCAGACACATGAATATTCACAGCTTCCCCTCCTCGTACTCACAGATACCTCTAACGTGTTGAGCCTGTCGGTTGGATACCAAGCCCTGAATAACGCAGACTTTAGACTCACTGTTTTTTGGCTTTTCTAGTAATTCTCCCGCACACACTTGGGTGTGCACTTCCTGAGAGTCACTGAGCCTATCTACTGATAGCCACTGTTGCTCTAAGGCACATCCCTTATGTTCTCCATGGTTTCTTTTCTCCCCATTAGAGTCTAACTCTGACATTCTCATGCTGGAAGGGACCTGTATCTCATTCAAGTTTGTAAGCATTTCAGTGTCAGCTAAAAATTAAGTGGACAAAGTGGAAAAATTCAGGATTCTCTGGAAATTCAAGATCTACTATTTTAACAAAGTTTTAACAAAGCGCAATGAATGGACTGTTCAGACTCTATATTTAATATTGAGTTGTATTCTTTATTCAAATCAACTTAAAATGTTTGTGTTTTTTTCTTTAATAATTTCTCTCAAAAACTTTCCTAAGTAGCCTGAATACTTTCTAATAAATACCCATGGAAATGGATACTACTCATATTTCAAGAACACTCCCTGAAGTCAACCACTTCAAATAATTGATTTGAGGTCATCTCTTAAGTTATTTGTGTCTTAGAGAAGTCAATCCTTTAACAGCATATTTATTTACCAAAATTTTGAATGCAATTATTGTGGAGGGGTGCTGAGAATCACTGGTTGATGGTCTTAATAAATACTATTGTAAGGGTGCAAATACTTGGCGAGTTATACTTACAAATACCACCCTGGAAATGGCAATCCAGCCTGTTAAAGCACTCCTTGGATGTGACAGCACCATAACCCTTATCTGTGTAACCAACATTTACTGATTTTTGAAGTTACTGAATGCCATTAATTCCTAGTTTGATGGACTACCTATGATCTGGTATAACAGAAGTACAGGGCTGCAATGAGAGGATTTTTATACAGCACCACAATTACTGCCATTATCTCAATTCTCCAAACCTGTAAGCATGTGCTCAGCTATAAATCCATTAGTGTCATTGCCTCTAAATAAGAGCATTTGTGCGCCTAAAAATCAATCATGTGTACACATGCAAAATAGAATCACAGTAACAGAAAACAAACACAATGATTAATTACCCAATTGAAAGTTGATCACAAAAACTCTGTTTGACAACTCTATAAACCCATTGGAATCTGTGTTAACAACAAATGATCAAAACTTAATTTTAAGGAATATAGCCTAATTGGTTGACTAGGAAGTGATAAATTCAATAGGTATTAGTGAAGACTACATTCAGATACTAGGAAAACCTTCCTGTAAACAAGAGTGGTGAGCATTGTCACAATTTATTCAAGAAAGTTCTGGAGTTACCACCAATGAGGACATTTAAGAAGAGGTCAGGTATATTTTCCATTTTTATTTTTTTTTCCCCGAGTTTTACTCCTCTGACTTCTGACAGAGGAACAGACAAGGTGATCTCCACAGCTCTTTCACCTGACATGCTGGTGAATTATTAGTGGGGTGGCCTTGATTCCAGAGCAAAGTTCCACATTAATTAACCTTGGATCTGTCGAGGAGCAGATCCCCAAACTGCACAGATTAGATGTGAATCAAGCAAAGCACACAACTGCATTCTCATAAACTTAGTTTTAAAGCATGAGACAACGTTCTTCATCTCTTGTTTAATTCTCCCAGCTGTTTTGGGTTTCCAGCTCTGAACAGATCTTTATGCCCTATTCTTCACTCTACCTGATGTCTCCTTAATGGTATCTGGCTACCAGTTCAAGAATAAGGTTCCTAAACCAGTGATTATAGAGACTGGAGAAAACCTCTAGCCCCGTCTAGCCTAGCAGTCAGCCCATCATCACCATGACCAACATGGTGTGTGAGCAGACCAAATTAGAGACATTTGCCTTAAGCTGCACCAGGGTAAGTTTAGGTTGGATATCAGGGAAAACTTCTTTAGAGAAAGGGTTATTAAGCACTGGAATAGGCTCCACGGGGAGGTGGTTGAGTCACCATCCCTGGATTCGTCTGAAAACCGTTTGGATGTGGTGCTCAGGGACATGATTTAACGGAGGGTTGTTAGAGTTGGGGTAGTATGGTTAGGTTGCATTTGGACTTTGATGATCTTGAAGGTCTTTTCCAACCTGAGCAATTCTACGATTCTATGTCCAGGGGTGTAGGAAGAAAATTCAATTATATGGGATACTCCCAGGTTTGAATTTGTACAAACATGATTTGGATCTCAAGTTGACTAATTGTAAGTCACAAGGTGGATCTTTATTTTCCTCTTCAAATTTCTCCATGCTTCCTTTATTTTAAACTACACCATCATCACTCTGTTTGTCACTGAGGCCTGCGTTCAGCTCTGACTTTGCTCTTTGTAGACCTTCCAGCATCATGCACCTCCATCTACGTAATTTGTCAGAATTTCTGTCTCCCTAACCAATCTGCAGCATCCTCCATGATCTTGGCACTGATGAGATGATGACAAGGATCAGGGAGGAGTCAACAACTGCCAGCTGCTACACCAAAGAAAGCACATTCTTACTTTCTTTGTTGCTGTTCTTCAAGCTTGGGAAGAGGCTTTTAACAACATCAGGAAGATCACTTTGTTTCCTTTAACTGTTTTCCTCTGGTTGTCACTAGCTGCAGAGCTCTGTCTTGCTTCTTACCTCCATCTCCCAGTGACTCTCCAGTCATATACATCCCCTTCATTCTTCATTGTAACACTGTAATGTGATGGAAAGTAAAGCAATAATTGCAGGTTGGCAAAGTCCAAGGCTGCAGCAAATGGGAACAAGCCCAAATGCAGCAGCAACAATTGTGGAGACAAAGGAAGTAAATTTGCTTACCTCAGGTAGACAGGAATCTCCAGCAAGATGCCCTTGCCTCCACTGCCAACCCATAAATGAAGTCTGGGAAGGGCTAAATCCTGGCTCCAGCCCTTCCAGTCACTCAAGCACATTGAATGTGCCTGAGCTCGCCTAGGTGGGCCCTGCCTTCCCACCAGGTGCTCAATCACTGGGTCAAGCTGCGATTTAGCTTTTCTGATACATTCAGTTTGCAGGCCATCTGGGCTGTGATTCACTTGTGCTGGTACAGCGTCTGGTACAGTGGGTTCAGAACATTCCATAGTAGCCTGTGAGGCCTTTAGCACTACAAAGAAGTGATGGTAATGTATGAAGGAAGTAACAACATGTATAGTTATGATGTAATGTCTGAAACTACCATCTTGGACTTTCTAAGGTCTAAAATGTGTAAGTTCTTCAAAAAGGCATATTTTATGAAGAGCAGACTGTTCGGGGGGCATAAATTACAAATTTCTGGAGACTTAGAAAAGCGAGTATTTAACAGCTGCTTCTAGTACATGCTTTCACAACATTTTTATTCTCTTTCTAGAGAAATACTAGTGTCATGGCAGAATGGGCAGCATCACCAGGCAGTTTTGTATGGTGTTTCTGGCCATGATTTGCATGTTGTTCTCTTTGTAGCAGTACCAGAGTTTGCTGATTTGAAACGTGGATATCCCCGTCTGCGCAGAGATTTCATAGTCAAAGTACTCCAGAAGCAAAAACTGTATAACTAAATGGGAACAGCTTTGAAGTTTTTACTGAAGTTTATGTAAGTTCTTTATTAATAATTTTGTAAGGAATGGAGCTCAAAGCATTTCTCTCAGTGGCATACATCTCCCTCTAGTCGGAGATGTGCCAGATTGCTGCTTATCTGCGATCTTCCCAGCGATCTATGAAATTTGAAGCCTGTAGTGATGCATATTTAGATCTTGGAATCAAAAATTTCAGTTTATTGCCACTTTCTCATCAAGTGTAGAGTATGGTGTACATCTCCAGATGGCCTATACAAATGCTCTGCTGTACTTCACTCACTTTTTGAATGTCAAGCATCTCTGGGATTCAGCACATCACCAATTAGCATCTTATATCCATTTGACAGAAATGATTCTTCATTATTTCATACATTTCTTCTTTAATATTATTTGCACACGGAATTACTTTTCTGATATGAGAATGGAAGTTAACTTTAAGATCAGGGACTGCTTTCTGAACAGATTTTTTCTGTGCCATCCTGCGTTGCTCACTGTTTTAAGCTGGGAGCTGCCTCCGAATTGGCTCTGTCAGCAAAGGACCATCACTTTTGTCTTACACAGCACTAAGCAAACACTCAACTCTTGCATTTGTAGCTTATTTATTACAGTGTTAGAGGAGGATGTCCCCAGTAGCACTAACACACAGCTCCTCTCACCTAGGAAGAAAAGGAAGCACAGAGTACAAGAAACTGTACCTCCATCTAAATCTGCCCCCAAATCCTCTGTGGTCTTTACTCCTCTGAAATCCACTTTTACCTACCGCCCCTGAAACAGCTGCAGCTGCCATTTTCACCTGGGCTGCTTTGAACTATGCCTTCCTACGTGTTTGAAGGGATGATATGGCACGCCTTATACCAACAAGTATGCCTTGCTGACAGTACGTGTGTCTCCTCTATGCACCCTTTAAGATGCACACCTCTTCATGTTGCCTGATAGAAGAAACATACAGGCACGACTAAGTATAACTGAGTCCTCATAATTTGAGACTAGAGCCTTGTAACTACAAGTTACATGTTTCCAATCCACAAAGGTGTGTGATAGAAACCTGCTTTTGTTTGGAAAACCAAGGTGCTCACAACCATCACCTGCCTCCAGGAACGACAGCATTAAGGGAAAATCCAGAGGAAGGTTTGTAATAGATCTGGTGATGGTAATTTTTCAAAATGTAACTGTAGCCTGCGTGTTGTAGGTGATATTTGCCCATAGCCCTTCTCTCTGCCTCAAAGAGGTGCTCCCACTTCAATGCACCCCTTGTTGGGAAAACCGCAGGGAATGAGCCCATTCAAAAGAAAACTACATCCCCCAGTATTTTACATCTGAATTCCTCTCTCTCTCTCATCCCCTACCAGCAAAGCTGCGGTAACATGGGGGTGTAGGTGGTATCACTCCCACAGCACTTCCTTAGCATGTGGGTGGGTATGTGCAGCTGGCGGCTGGATTGTGAGCAGTGCTGTAAACCAGCAGAGGCCCCACCATTCTCTGCTGAGATGCAAGTGGATCATTCCTCCCAGCTGTACTGAAAGCAAACATACCCGTTCGCTATGCTAGAGATATGGAGCAAAACCTGCAAGAGGGACATGCAAATCTGGGGGCACTGATTTGGACTTCAGGGCGACAGGGAAGCTGGTGATATCACAGAATCATTTGAGTCGGAAGGGAACTTTAAAGGTCACATGGTCCAACTGCCCTGTGATGAAGAGGAACACCTACAGCTACATCAGGTTGCTCAGAGCCCCATCCAGCCTGACCTTGAGTGTCTCCAAGGATGAGACATCCACCACCTCTCTGGGCAGTCTGTACCAGTGCCTCACCAGTCTTACTGTAAAAAAACTTTTTCTTTATATCCAGTCTAAATCTCACAGAATCACACAGAATCACAGAATGACCCGGGCTGGAAGGGACCTCAAGGATCATAAAGTTCTAACCCCGCTGCCTGGCAGGGCCACCAAACTTCCACATTTACTAGATCAGGTTGCCCAGGGCCCCATCCAACCTGGCCTTGAACACCTCTAGGGACGGGGCATCCACAACCTCCCTGGGCAGCCTGTTCCAGGACCTCACCACTCTCCTAGTAAAGAACTTCCCCCTAACATCCAACCTAAATCTTCCCTCTTTCAACTTGAAACCATTTCCCCTGGTCCTGCTAAATCTCCCCTCTTTTAGTTTGAAACCCTGGCATAGTGAGACAAGACAGCGAGTACTTCATCTGTTTTCACTCAAATTTTTGCTTTGTTTTGAAACAAACACATCATGGGCATGCAGAGAACAGAAAATGTTGGTATGTGACCTACTGTTCTGCTTCTCAGGTAAAAATGTAAAATGTATGCCAGCAGTTTTTTAAAATGCATATTATGTTTCTGATAGACCAGAACTGCTGGAGCAGATCAGATCTCTCATTTAAATATGCATTTATACATTTTTAAAAAATGTATAATATTGACTAGATCAGATGTAATGGTTCCTGTAGGGTCGTTAAGGTGCACAGTGCAGGCTCTTTATTTGGTATTGTATCAATTTGTAGAGTGGACTGTCATGACGCTAATACAGATGTATGTTAATAAGAGTAGGGAAGCAGAGAAAATGCTGAGTGCTAGTAGCCAGCTTTTAATTCCAGCATTTTTAGTCCTTAAAAAATGTCTTAAAGCTAAAATTCTCCCTTCCCTTCTGCCTTGTGAGCAGAGTCTGATGCATGGCCCCAGTCAGGCAGTGGGTGGGTCAGCAGCCCTGCGCACTGTGACGTACAGCGGGAGCTGCAGGGTGGGGTGGAGAGAGGAACTTGGCTTGGAAAGATCCCGTGGTTCATGTCTTCACTGTCAGGGGAAACTGTGTTGGGTCCGTAAGACATATGTGTAAAGACCAGAAAACCACTTGATTTGTATGTGTCTTGACATGAGATAAAAAAAAAGTCTGATGTAGTTTAAGTTTAAATAGGAAAAGAAAAATCTATTTACTGAGCTGAGATGTCATGCTGCATGTCTTGGAAATTGGAACAACTTTTAAAATCAAGATATAAATACTTAAAAACTGGGTTTTCTGTAGAAAAACAAACAGCGCTAGAGAGAAATAAACAGCATTTCTGTAATAATTCTGTAACTTCAGACCAATGTAACCCTCCAGCTCACAAAAGAACCTCTCCATATAAAGGAAACCAGAGAAAATATAATGATTTTCAGATACAGTTGACAAGAGACCATTTAGTAAACTTTTATTTTTTTAACTAACAGTACGCAGGGATGTTGTATTCTAGGCTGCTACTAATAATCTCATCAGAATGCAAAAGCAGTGACTGTGTTATAAAACCAATGATCTGTTATATTCTGTGAGAATTTACAAAAGCCTAATGTCATTTACTACACCATGAGAACCATACTTGGATTAAAAAAACAAAAAAACCCAACAAAAAGCAGAATTCAAGAAACCGATTACAGCTGATGAAAAAAAAAACACACCACCAAACTGTGTGCTAATGCTGAGTTTTAAAGGTATGATAGACATTAGGGTTACAGAAGATCACATCTTGAGTCTGGGGAAGAGAACAGCATTTGTGTTTGGGGGAGTATTACCCAACAATCGATCCACACTGCGCTCACATCACAGGTGGCTGCGTTTGGTCAGGCCCCGCTGTTCTGCCATGGCTGCTGGATGGGTGCTGTGGGCTCTTTGCCCGAGAAAAGTTTGCTTTCTTTTTTCCCTCATGCTTCTGACAGAAGAATGAGTGCACCATTCGTGGAAATAGGTTTTCAAATGATTGCAAAGGAAGGACTTTTTTTTTCCTGGAGAATAAATGAAGCAAAGCCTAAACAGACCCAAGACCTTGCCATGCACTGAACGCATCATCATCATCATAATGGTTATTCCCTTTCACCAGCAATAAGATGTGTTTTGCAAACATAAACTAATTAAGCCCCACAACCTTGGAAATGAGCCTGTAATTTCCTATAAAAGGGGAAACTTAAGCGAAGGCCAGATTGTGACACACTTAATAAGTGCGAGTGCTCCACAAGTAGCTCCATTGACTTCCACGAGACCCTTTTTGGTGTAATGTGTAGTTCAATGAGAGGTATCACAGCCTGGTGTGAAATGACTTGCCCAGAGGCGCACAGTGAGTCAGAGCAGGGCTGGCACCGGGCTCCGGGACCCAATTCCATCACTCCCAGGGATGCAAATTGCACTGAAGTTGATGGGAACTGCACGCACACGCCCGGCGGGACCAGAGTGCCCCTGTGGCTCCTACCTGCAAGCCCTGCTCTCAATCCCTCTGTCCAGCCTGGGGAAAGCATGAAACTACAAAGATCTCCTTGGAAACAGCCTGTGATGAGGCATGCCAGTTTGGAAAACCCAGAAAGAGTTTTACTGAATAAAGGCTGAAGATGCAAGGCAGCCAGTCTGCCCATGCTGCAATGCTCAACCACCACAGCCCCAGCTGAGGCAGAGCCATTCCTGGGGTCAGAGAAGATGGGGTGACCCTCCTGTACAGCCTCAGGGCAGCCAGGTGACACAAGGTCAAACTGGCTGCAATCAGGTGATGGCACTGCAAACAGTGCAGTTTGGACAAAGAGTATCTGAAAAAGAGAGACTGCTACATATTGAAGAGTAGAGCTCTGACCTGCCCTGTAGCTGCAGGGCATGGAAAACGTAGAAATGAATGCCATGACTGTATTTGAATTGTGTTCTTAATGATGTGCATTAAAGAGAGGGGAAACAGACCCATGGGGCACAGGAAGGACTATGAGTCATCCTAAGGCGTTGGCCCCTGGGTGAATGGGCCTAAGATACTGACAGGTCTTGCAAATATCTCCTGACCCAGGCACTGGAAATGGCAGCAATGCAGTCACATGAGTTGGACAAGCAAAGGAAAGCAGTCCTGGCCTTCCCCAGACCATGTGCTTGACGCTTGCATTACCATTAGGAGAACACTGTAAAGGTTCACATGTACAAAGAGGCTGAAAATTTAGGTCATGCATCTCTACAGAGCACGTGTGTTATGGCATGAAGACTTACACTTTCAGACTTGCACCTTCTGGACATGCTATGGTGCAGCAGAGAGCTTGTTCTCTGAGATCCTCGTGGCTTTGCTTAATTTCAGAATTAGAACACTAAAGAACAAATAAGGAGACAGAAGATGTGCTTATTGTTCCTGGCTTTCAGTGCAGCTATTTCTGCAGTGCCACATGTATGGGGATGCTTTTATTCATGGTTGGATTCTCTTCATGGCAATAAAGAGAATAGATTTGGACTTGATGCAAGTGAGCCTCACAAAACCAGGAGGAAATAATTTTTAATTAATATAACTATTAAAAATATATATACAGTGGGAGAAGCCCCATACATTATTCCAGAAGGTCATGTCTTAGCCTAGATTTCTGGGTACATTTCCAGATGCTTTTTTTAGACAACAAAACATATGAAATTTTCCATCACAGGACAAGGTGCACATCTTTGTCTTGGTGACAATAAGTGAAAAGATCAGGGCACTAGCTGCTCTGGAAGGCTGCATTTTCCCAGAGCCTTCTGAGACACGCTTGTCCTAATGTCCCTTTCTCCCTCCTCCACTATTGCTTTTCTTCATTTGCTGACAAGCCCAACGTTAAACATTTGCTGGAGTTTTCATATCGATAGTATGTTATATTGCCATTACTGAACAGTTTGGGGCTTTGTGGGTAGCTACCATGACAATAGATGCACAGCCTGGAACCAGTTTTAGTTAATTAGAGTCAATCAATCCAAACTTTGCTAACTTACTCATGTGAAACAATAGTATAATGAACCAAAGTCTGCAAGATGATTGGGAAACACAAATTATTGCACCCTGATAAATTAAATGTGACTATTGCAAAACCTTCCTTCTAAATGAATACTCAGAGAGGGAATGTATGGGTGAATAAGCATAATTTAGAATACAGAAAAAAAATTAAAGAAGCTGTTATAACCCCACTTCCACATTTTCATTTTTCTTTAAAAGAAATCACCACGTATGTGAGACAAAATAGGCATCATATGTTTAAGACAAACATTTTTTACACCAAGCAATTTCATAAAATTAGACCCTTATAATTCCCAAGTAAATTTCACAATGCACGTGGCATCCGAAGAAGTGAAATCATTCTGCTTTGTGTGTCCTTCACAATGGCTCATACCTCAAAGCTGCTTGCGAAGTATCTGACCTTGGCTTTTCCTTGCACCCCTTCCACGTGGGTAGTGCCGTCAGATGGCCTTTTCTCATAAAGATTACCCCAATGCTTGGGTTTCAACACAGGTACCAAAGGAGAATTTCTCTTTCCCATCTGTTTTCTCTAGATTTTTAAAAGTGGTAATTTTAGAGTATAAGGATCCAGTCGCTAAAAACAGTACCAGTGTGATGGTTAAGCTTTTTAATTAAAATTGCATTTGGGGTGTGGAGTCAGCGTCAGATAAACCACTCCAGTGCTTTATGGCTTTCACAAGGCTTTGGTTTTGTTCAGTATGTTTCTTGCAATTTTTAATTTGCAGTGTGTCTGTCACATGTTCAGAAAGAGACATATAGCAAAGGTTTGAGTGCTAAAGAGGATCACAGAGATGTGCAGTAGATGAAATACAATACATACATGAATAAACAGAGCCTCAAGCGACGCTCATGGGATTTAAGGAGCAGGTTCAAGAGAAGGTGTGGGGAAGTCTCATATGACTGCTTCACAGACCAGCATGCGCTTTGCAAAACTGTAGTAATTGCCTAATATGTTTTTTTATAAAAACTCCAAATTGTCTGTTTGATCCAACACCACTTTCCAGAAAGTGGCAAACTATTTCTGCACATCGATGTAGTGACAGAGATTTGGGGGAAGATAGTTATGTAGGGCTCGTGACAGAAGTTCACATTTCTAAATAAAAATAATAAAAAATAAAAATAAAAGCCTTTGAGGCTTATGGGACTTGAAAGAGTTCACGCTGGAGACTGTAGCACCTTCCCAGATGTTTCCTCAATGATCAGACCTGAAGTTTTGAACATTTGGATTGTTGGGTAAGAAACTGTGGGATCTTTTCTGCCCCGTTACAGAAATGACCACACTTCTGTCATGCCTGCTTATTATTTTTGACCAAACGTCCCAAAGCTGTATGTGATTTTAACCATATGAGGGCATAGTAGGAGATGTTACAGAGGAACTAAGCTTATGGATACCTCCGCTTTTGCCTATTTCAGCGTTACATGGCTCCTGTTTCTCATTCAGAGGCTAATCTGAATTCAGATTTGAAGTCTGTGTCCCTGTGACAGAAGATAAGGAAGCTAAAAGTCTGGGTACTCTCTGCATATTGCTGGTACCTGGGCTGCTTATTTCCCAGCAGTTGTTGGAAAAAAAAAAAAAAAAAGGAAAAAAAAAAGGAAAAAATAGAGAGAAAAAAAATAATAAAAGGAAGAATTGAATCATTTAAGAATCTGCAAATTATGGATTTGAAGTAAAACCTGAGATATCATTTTTACATATCACAGTTGGATTCCTAAAGCCAAGGCTGCCAGCTGTTAATAATAAATTCAATCAAAAACAGCTGACACACATTTCTGAAGTAGTTCAAAAGATCTAAAATGATATCTTTGCAATTCAGTGTCGAGTTCAAGAAAATTAATACAAAGGTAAATATTAATAGGGAAAATGTATTCGCTCCTGAAATAATTTAGTTTAGATTTTTTGAAATTTATCCTGTAAGAATTTTTTTATGGTAATTCCACTCCCTTTCTTTCCTTCCTTCCACGTTCTGAATGGTTCTTCCCATATTCAATTGCAAACACACCTGAAATACAGCTGTTTATTAAATGCATGAATTAGAGAAAGTACTCATCTGATATGTTAAAAAATAAAATAAAATAAAGAAATGCATGGGCCTGGTGCAGGGAACCAATATTTTTCACGTCTGTTCTACCATGATTATTTATTAGTGAGGCATGGGAAGTGCAGAAAGCGTATTTCTGCTGTCGCAGGTACGGGCAGAGAATTTTAAAATGAAACAAAGGAATAAAGTACATGCAAGCCATAAATGAAATGTGGTGATATCTTACAAAGTAAACGTGGGAAGGTGGATTTCAGAACTTGGGTCTATTTTTTTTATAAGAGCAAAAATATGGTCCTTTAGCTGCAGGAAGCTGAGCTTTGGTTTAATATGCAACGTGAGTCGAAACAATGCTGATTTGTACATGTATTTAGAGAAAAGCTGTTTCTTTAAATATCTCTTGGATGGGAACTCATCTGAATCCCGTTACCTTCAGTGATATGCCTCTGACTGAATATGCCTCGACATGACCTTGCAAATTTAATTCTTCAGTAGAATAATGATGAGAAATTAAATCATCCATTTTGCTTTGACTTTTCCGCATTCTTTACCCTAAAATCATCTCTTGGCCTTCATCCCCTCTTCCCTTCCTGTCCCAACACTTTTTTTTTTTTTGCTCTAAAACTCAGGAATACACAGAGAATTATTGCAGTTTTCTCAGATGGAGACAACTACAATTTCTGAATATGACTGTGCTCTTTATAAATCCAGTTTTCCTTACCCATCATTGACTTGACCACGTCCTTCTGTGGTTACTTAATAACTGAGAAGTGTTTGCTGATAACACGCTGTTCATGAAATAGGTTTCTCAACCTTAAATATACAATAGAAATATCCTCTGTTTACACTAACTGTACCAGTGAACACAACTCATATTTGCATCTTAATTTCTATGCAGATGCAAAGTTTAGCCAGCCTCTAACAAAGCGCACCAAGAATGGCACCAGTGATTATGCACAATTACACCACATTAAATGACTATAACCAGGAAATGGGTGAGCCTGTTTTATTTTCTGTACATCATACTCATTCTTCTCTTACCTTCACTTTTCTGTTGAAAAACCCAGTGAAATGTGGTATAGATTGAAACTACTATAACAGGGTGCCCAACTGTTACCTAAGTAATTCTTCCATCTCAAGACAATATGTCCTGTCCTGAATAATTACATTAATGAAATAAAGGGAGCTCAGCGTGTTTACAAAAGGTTACTGTGGGGCATAATTCACATCCATTTAAGTAAATAGTTATGCTTAGAGAACACCTACGGTCTTGGTAACTTCAACAAACACTAATCTTTCAAAAATTCTGCCATAATCTGATGTAATGTTCACAAAGAATTCAGAACGGAATTTTTCAAAATCTTTGTGGAAGTAGATAATCTTTTCTTTGGATTTAAAAATCTGTCCTTGGGAGCAATCTGCCTTCATTTTAATTTCGTCTTTACTTCATAGAGACTGGAAAGTTTAGCTCAGAATGACAGCCATTATTCTTGAGTTGACAAAGTGATGACTCAAAGGAAGAAGTGCTCTCCATTTCCAAAGCTGCTGCTTGTTTCTGCAGCCATTGTTGGTGGTTTGCTGTCATGAAAAATCAAAAGATTTGTACTATCTGTAGGCAGAACGAGCAGGTGAGTGAACTGTGAAGCTACAGCTTCTCTGATGGGTCCTAGTAACCTCATGAAACATCTCCACCTACACAAGTCACTGCATTCACTACACTGTGTTATCCTGCTGACCTTTGATTTCTGGCATAGACTCCCAATCTTTCCAGGCTTTATTTCATACAGGGCAGCATTTCAGCATTCACTTCATCATCACAAATATTGGAGCAGTGCAAAAAGCACAGCGGTGTCCTAATTGTGAGCTGTGCTGTTGCATTTCCCAAAACAAATATGTAGGACATGCGCAGAAAAGGGCTGCAGAATTGCTCAGATCAGACCATCACCTTCATGCAGTGCTCTTTCTTCACCTCCTTTCAAAAGCGGGTGCACAAGAACATGCTGTAGCAGGACATGCTGAAGGCTGAATGCACTTTCTAACCACAACAGGGCAATAAAAATGTGTTGGGAGAAAAAAAGCACTATCTCCTGATGTTGCTTTCCCGTTTTTCATCCATCTCCAGTGCCAAAGTCTCCAAACCTCTTAGATGTGAATTATCACACTAAAAAGAGCCTTTTACTAGTTCTGCATTTGCCTACCTCTAACTTTTTTTCCCTCTCAATTACATTATGATTTACACTGAATGAAAAAGAAAACATTTTAGGAACTTTTTTTTCTCGTAGTTAGCTAAAAAAGCATTTTTATGCATGTATTTAATCCTTGAAGAATTGCAGTTTAGCATGTATTTTCAGAAGTTAGGAAGCCTTTTCTTCAGAATATTGTTACAGTGTATTACAAAATTTCAAGACTCCTTAAAAAATACATAAGCAAAGCTTTAAAATTCTTACTACTTAAAAAAAAAAATAATAAAAAAGAGGCCAAAAGTCATAATATGCAATGGGAAAGCAAAAAATATCATTCACTGATGAAGTTTCAATATAATTCATTAGAAGTCACAACAGAAATATGTGTAGATACCTTAAATGAATTGTTAAAATTGTACAAAACCTCTATATAATCAACAGTTTTTCCTTCAAGGTAAAAGCATGTATTTGGAAACGTGCAGGATCGTGGTCCTGATCCAATGACTATTGACAGCTAAAGTATTCAACTTCAATGACTATTGAATCGACCGTCATTTATGATTATTATTTATTCTTTTTGCTAAGTGGATTCATTTCTCAGGTGGATGTATGAAATAGTTGGCTCTCTGTCTCACAGAAAACCTTGCTGTCCAGCTCATGACAAGAGCAATATATTTTCTTCTATGGAACAAAAGTATATGAAATGTTTAACTCAAAGTGAACGTAAGAGAAGAATTCACAGGCAATTTCAAAATGTAGGTGCAAAAGAAGCAAGATGGTATTTCCCTCCTAAATTACATCTCCTCCTAAGTTTAACTTTCACACCTCAGAACGAGATAATAACAAACCCATATTTTGTCCCTCTTGCAAACTGCGCACTGTTCTATATTTCACATACCCAGGTAGTCATCTTGCTGCATTGCTAGAAATCCTCTCCTATTTCATTCAGCACACAACAACCCCTGGGGCTAAATGTTTTTTTCTCACACCTGCAGGCCCTGTTGCATATTTGCTCTTTTCAGCTTATTTTGTTACACGGGATGTTACTCCTTTGGTCTTCCATGATTTGTCAACAGATCCAGACCACAGTGACTCCTTTCTTTTAATCTATTTTAGCATACTTTTTAAGATTAGA